>JALGPY010000007.1:84593135-85831667 GCA_023055425.1 Linanthus parryae | reverse complement strand
CTACTGGTGGGGTTGCTAAGGGCTTATGTCACCATTGTAGTCAGACTGGCCACTGGAAGAGGAACTACCCAAAGTATCAGGAAGACAAGAAGCTTGGAATAGTGATTCCATTACCACAATGTATTTTTGTTATAAATGTCAATTTGTCTATCTCTTGATATTGGGTATTAAGTATTGGATACTGGATGTGGATCTCACATTTTTCGAAATGTGCATGATCTAAAGAGAAGCAGACGACTGGCTAAAGGGGATATAGACTTGCGCGTAGGTAACAGAGCAAGAGTTACTGCATTAGCTGTAGGCGTTTATGAGTTATCTTTACCTGCTGAACTTATTTTAGATTTAGAAAATTGTTTTTATGTGCCTGTTATGAGTAGGAACATTATTTTTATTTCTTGTGTGGAGAAGAAAGGTTCTTTTACTATAAAGGACAAGTGTTGCTCCATTTATTTTGATATTATGCATTAATGTAATGCACTTTTGTCTAATGAATTGTATATCCTTGATCTGGATAATTCCATCTATAACATAATACTAAGATGATTAAATATAATGATTTAAAGTCCACAAACCTATGGCACTGTCGTTTAGGCCATATAAATGAGAAGCGCATTTCTAGACTCCATAAGGATGGATTTCTAGTCTCATTTGATTATGAATCATATGAGACATGTGAAGCTTATTTATTAGGAAAAATGACTAAGTCCCCTTTCACGAAGAAGGGCGAGGGTATTAGTGAGCTATTGGCACTCATACATACTAATGTGTGTGGACCATTCGCAACACCCGCCATTTGAGGTTATCATTACTTCACTACATATACTGATGACTTCAGTGGATATGGTTTTGTGTATCTTATGAAGAACGAATCCGAATATTTTGAAAAGTTCAAGGAATTCAAGAATGAAGTGGAGAACCAGCTTGGCAAAGGTATTAAGGCTCTACGATCGGATCGTGGAGAAGAATATTTAAGCCAAAAGTTTGACGACTCTCTTAGAGAGTGTGGGATCTTGTTCCAACTCACTCAACCCGGAACACCACAATGGAATGGTGTGTCTGAGAGGAGAAATCGAACACTGTTGGACATGGTTTGATTTATGATGAGTCAGACAGATCTTCCAATTTTATTTCAGGGACATGCTCTGTTAACAACTACTTTTACCCTTAACCGTGTTTCATCCAAATCAGTTATGAAGAAGCCATGTGAGATATGGACTGGGAGGCATCCCAGTGTGTCGCTCATGAGGATTTGGAGTTGCGAGGTTTATGTAAAGCGTTCAAATTCAGATAAACTCGGACCCAAGTCGGAGAAGTGTAAGTTTGTGGGATATCCGAAGGAAACGAAAGGATGTTATTTCTACAACCAAACGAGAAAAAAGTTTTTTTTCCCGAACTGGTGTATTTCTAGAAAGAGAGTTTGTCTCTAAAGAAGCTGAAAGTTGTATGTAGGCATGCAACTACATGATCAAATACTCTAGAAGGGGGGTTGAATAGAGTATGGCAACTTTTGCGAAAAGAGTAGTTTTAAAATAAAGTGTGAAGAGCTAGTTGTATTTCAAGGCTTTGTACTAAGTTTCAAGCATTTGAAATCAAAACTGACAGAGAAAATGATACTGATAATTTTGAAGGCCTTGAAAAGTCTTTCAAGGCTTTGAATTGAAATATATTTTGAAGCAGTAAATAAGGCAAGTACAGAACTGAAATATAAAGGCAGGGAACGCAATGATTTTACGGAGTTTATTCCTCAAGAACCTACGTCTACGCCTAAGGGATCTAATCCCTTCAGGATTTCAATAGACTTCTTATTTATCAAAAGCTAAGACCTAGAAGTAACACCCCCAAATTGACCAAACCGGAAACCCGGGGGTGTCACTCCGAACCCGAGATAAAACCCGGATACAAGGAGTTTAAAGAAACAGAAAATCCAAACATAGCTTTATTAGAACTCCAATATTTGTGCCTCAAACACAGGCATACAATCTAACTACAGTTTAATGATACTAAAAGAATTTCTAAGAAACAAAGTGTGATATTTTAATCATCTAAGTGATGATTCGCGTCCCCTGCTAAGCTATGCTCCCATAATATAGACCTGTGGTGCAGAAAAAAAAAGAGAAACACCACAGTATCCAAAGTCAGCGGATATACTGAGTAAGCAACACCCAATCCTGTAAAATGATGAAGAAGCAATTTGCAAACCAGTTTGTAGTAGTTTTGCTAAAACAAAGTGAAAGTAAAAGTTTTGACCCTATTATAAAAGTAATAAGATGAGAGATTCCAAGTTCATTTATATTTTCCAAATCACATCCAATATCCAAATAATGGGATTCAAAACTCATGGTATTTTATCTTCCATTAACAACACCCAATCGAAAACCAATTTGTTAATTTGTTGATACGGGGAAAACCAACCACTTCGCAAGCATTCAGGACCTTAAGTGTCGACACCCCCTTACAGACTTCTTGCGACCAGAAGAGTGAGTACAAGGAGCTATCCGGGGACTTGCAACCGGATTAAATAAAATAAATTGGACGAGAGACCGAAGTCAGCACACCCAATGCCAATAGTAACCATACAACAATAATCCCCGCACAACTCTTACACTTTACATTATCGTCAATTGATAGATTACAGTGATATTTTTAGAGAAACATTTCAACAATTTGAAATAAGTATTGAGGTGGCACATATTTCACATAAAAATCATTTTGAGACTAATAGGAATAAAATTAATTGACATGAAAGGTGAAATGGGCGCTAGGGTTGGCATGTTTACTTACCTTGAGTCTCAAGCCAAAGCATTTCACTTCCTAGTAATACTTGACATATCCTTCGTCAACGAAATTGTCGCCTACAAATTTCATAATACCCTAATCAACATATTGCACACGAAGTCCTATGGGTAAATGAAATAAACCCCTTACTAACTCTCCCCAACCTTTGCTAAGGTGAAAAACCCCTTTTATAATAAAATACACTTTATAAAGCTAACGTTTATCATTTGTAAAAACATACCAAACTATAATTATATAATTTACAAAGAGACTAATAAATATCTGAATAGCGAATAATTTTATTTTCCCAAACTTGGTAACGTGACATACTACTACTATTTAAGACGTGATTTATATAGGCTTTGCTTATAAAAACGTAATATAATTATATAACTCAAAATAGTAAATTTTTATTGTTCTTTTAAAATAATTTAATTAAACATAACCAATAAACATTATTTTTTAATAAACTAGCTTTATACAAGAAAAATTAAACACCCAAATAAAATAACCCTCAAAAGTCATTATTGGGGCTTTCATCCCCCTAATTCTTCTCTTTTAAAATTTGAGTATTGATGAGTAAAACAAATAGTTGCCTCATGGGAGACTCGAACCCAAAACCTAACTCCCACATACCCACCAAGCTTTAAGTGTTAACATTTGACCACTGGGACAACTAGCTCTTTGTTTTCTTTCTCTTCTCTAATACGTCAACTACTAACATTATATAATATTAAAAAAAGAAAACAAATCAAAATAAAGAAAACAGAGAGAGAGGGCAATCGGGTTGTTACCCGATGGAGGAGAAGAGACGAGGATGGGGATGAGGGCCGACGAATGGTGGCGAGGCGGTGGCGGACCAACGGTCGTGGCGAGGACGACGCCATGACAGACAACGACGACGGCGGTGGTGGGGAGGACAGCGCACGGTGGCGATGTGGGCGGCGGCCTCGGCTCCGGTCGGGTCTGCTCGCTAATCCGAACGGGGAAGAGAGAGAGAGAGAGTGGATGAGAGATTGTTGTGGAGTTGGTGTGAGAATTTGCTCTGAGATTGAAGGGGTTTTTATAGACTTTGGGTGTAGAAATCCGACGAAAGACGGAGAGCCACTAGTTGTTCATCGATTCTGAATCGGGACCAAAATTGGCGAAACTGATTTGCTTGACGTTAAATTATCGAGCTTTGATGAGTTTGCATCGGATTGAGATTGAATTGGGACGAAAATCAGGAGGTTTGGTGGTCATTTGAGGCAGTGGTGGTGTGGCGGCGAAATAGGCAGAAAAAAAACTCTCCTGCGTTGAGCAGGAGATGGAGAAGATGATCACTTTCCAGAAAAGACACTTTCACACCCCTTGTTTTAGGCATAATTCAAGTACCACCCCTTAGTTTAGGTAAAGACACTATATAAGTTATGAATAAATACATAAAAGCACCTAATGGTTTATAACATTAAAATTAACTTTCTAAATAATAACAACTAGTACCCAAACTTATACTAATTTCATATCAACACCTAATATTATTATAAAATAATCGTTTCTAAATAACGGGGTATTTCATCATTCCCCTCTTAAAGAGAGCTTCGTCCTCGAAGCTTAAACCAACATCTTAACAAACACTAAGGTATGATTGTCCATTCTAGGGTCTAAACACTAAACGCAAACCTAAGGTCATGCACGATGAGCAATATACTATAAAGATGTACTAAAATGACTTGCTTCAAAACCGATTCTTCAAAACCGAAGGATTACATCCTTCCCCCTTAAAGAAGTGACGTCCTAGGAACTCAAAATACCTCGTCTAAAAGGTGAGGATACTTCTTCCTCATACCATCCCCTGCTTCATATGTTGCCTCCCTCGTGAGGTAATTTGTCCATAAGACCTTTACAATCCTAACACTCTTGGTACACGTGCCCCTTGTCATGATATCTAGAATCTTAACATGGTCAAAACTTCTGCTTCGGGATCCAATACCTGAAATGGTATGGAACACACTTCCTAAGTTGCTACACATAGGACAAGGTATTCCCCGAAATTTTCACCTTTCTCTTCAAGACATAGTCGCATGTGATCATCTCATCAGGTGGTAAGGCTATGGGGTAGGGATCACAACTATCTCCTATTGATCATATTCTATATTATCATGCATCACTTTGAAGATGCAATAATATCACTGTGCACAAGAGATTCCGGCGGGGAGACCTCCGTGTACACTGTAAGTAGAGAATCAGAGATAGCACAGGAAGAGTTGGGTTGTGTGTAGGGAGAGAGTAAGGAAGTAGTAATGTCTGAGAGAGAGACAGAGGTTTGGCAGAGCTTCCGCGTATGGCTAGTGTCTTCTCCTTTGTATGGAAAGGTTAACGTCCTATATATAACGGAGAATGTGACCGTTGCAGTGTGGTTAATGCGCCCATTAATGGCGGCTTAATTAGCTTAACCGCAACGGCACGTTCGTCCGCCTATATAGGGACCGTTACAGCACGTTATGCGCGAATACCGGAACCGTTATGAGCTTGACCGGGTTTGACCGGATTGACCGGGTTTATGGAGCTCATGCCATAAATCTCTCAAAAGCAGTTACTAAAGGTCGCGCGCGGGCTTGGCTCGCACGCGACAGGACTTACTCTAGCCTCCAAACCACTAAGTCCCTACAAGTCCCGTGCAGTGGTATGCGAGGGCCCTGTCTCGCAGCCCCCACATGGATCAGCGCGGCTGGTGATCCAGTGTGTGTGGATCACAATATGGTGTGCTGGATGGTTGCCACGTGGCCAAGGTCTGTCAGCTCAGAAAGCACTATCTACATTAGCCCCCTTTCTGCGCGTGAAGACTCATAGCTGTATAGACTTCCATGCGCGGAAACCAACATACGCGTCGCCGCCACACACCAATTCAAACATGAGTAAATTCAGCCCCCGTGCGTGCCATTATGACTTAAAAACCCTAGAGTCGTGCCGTCTGGCCTTTAGGGTTTTAGGGGTGACGTCAGCTTGTCCTGTGATTGCGCGATTCGACGGTGACGGTTGCGATTCGACTACTAAAAGGACGCAACCCTTCATTGTTTTTGGATAAATACTCTGTACTCTCCATTGTTGCAAAGCATCACTTCTTTCTCTTAAAGTGAATGATACCCGGAAGTCTTCGAGAGCAGATTCAAATAATCAATCACCAGTTCACTCTTGTCAATCGTCTTCTTCGACTGTGTGCAGCCAAGCAAGCTTCATCAAAACAAGGTTGGCCTTGTTCAATTTTTCTTAACATACCGATGTATGCTTTGAACTGTGTTGGATCTGCAAACCCATGACATATTATCTGTTGAAAACTTGTGAAGAAGCTCCAATCTTTGAACCCAATTTTGATTTAATCCTTCAGTGATAAGGTCCTTGGATGTAGGGTTTTGAAATCCCTGATAATGCAAACAATTTCCAATCCTTAATTTCTGAAATTGATACCAGAAACTGTTCATCTTTCTTCCATAGATCTTGAATCTCAAAATTCAAACTGAAGTGTGGCATATTTCTCCCCCCTTTTTTCTTGCTTTTCCGCAGGAATGGCAAAGACAAGAGGAACTAGACCCACCAAGGAGGACGAAGAAATACCTGATCTTCCACAAGCTCTTTGGCGAAAAGCCCCCTACCTGGGTGGCAAGGACTTCTACCATGCGAGAGTTAAGGCAAAGAAACTACCTGCTTCTGTCCCCAATGAAGGATTTCTAACATTAACTCCTCCAGTTAACTCAGCCTTGCTTGATTTGATTGGTTCCGAAGACGTGGTTCGATTGGGAATCGAAAATGGGTACTTCCCGAATGCTGCGATTTCCACCCAGGCTTTTGTTCAGAAATTGGACTACATGGATGAATGGATTGACCATGTGTTGACCAATCATGCTGTGACTCTCAATGAGGCCGGCGTATACTTCGCCGTTCGTGCTATGAAGGGTGCTGCCGTGAAGCTGGACCAGTCCATGCTTCTAAACCTTCTTTCCCGCTACTCGCCTGCGACTCACACTTTTCACTTTGCTGAGTTCGAGGCTACTCCCACGCTCGAGGACGTGCACATGCTGTATGATTTGTCTCCCATGGGCGAGGTGGACCCTTTGAGTCCCTTGAGGACGGATGCGGAGATTGCTTTGTAACGCAGATGGAGGAGTGCTTGTCAGAGGTAAAGAAAATCTCCACCCGGTGGACCACTACAAAGGCCCTTCCTGACTGGCAACTGGTTGACACGTCTGCGAAGAATACTTGGAACAAATGGGTGCAGTACTTCTTCCGTGACTACGCGAACAGCAGCATCACCAAGAAGCTTCTGAGTCAAGACCCAGAGGCCAAGAATTACGTGGAGGGTAAAGGCTATCACTTGACCCTTTGTGCTTTCCTCTGTGCCTGGCTGTCGAGGAACTTAATCGATGGTCACCCCCACGATGGGGTCTTCTACCACGTTCTCCCGCTTGCTGTGAAACTGGCCCTTGGCCAGAAAGTCGCACTTGGACCCTTGGTCTTGGGCACGCTGTACTATAGACTGGATCAGCTAGTTGTGGCCATGAAAGAGTCGCGTGGCCGCCTCGACATACTGACTTTCGTCAACATCGCCTTCCTGACGATGTGGGTCTTTGAGCGATGGCCTTCTTATGCCCCAACTGCTTCTAAGCCCAACAAGTGGTGTCCCCCAGACGCGATGGAGGAGCGTAACAGCGGCAGAGCTGCGAGGTGGTTTGGAACGAACAATACCAAGTGCGTTTGGAGCCTGATATGCGACAACCGGCGAGAGTTCATTGCCAGGCCCTATGCCGTGCGTATTGAGAACGTGCGATGGTTTCCAAAGCTGTACCCTTCTAAGGGTGTTGTCTTCTCAGAAGAGCTCCTCTTCGAAGATGGACCGCATTTCCATGAGCGCTGTCGCGAATTCTTTTGCTGGTGTCTGCGAGGTTCCCTACCTGCTCTCGCAGAGCATATTCGTGAGCTCGAGCCGAGGTACGAAAGGATTACTGTGGATGTTGACCCCACTCGAGTTTCTCCCCAGTTCGGCTTTGATGCAGTGGCACCCTCAATCTGGCCATAGTCCATTATCAGAGGCTGCTATAAGCGCTTGTTGACAAAGGAGTGCAAAACAGTCTTCATGAGCAACCTTCCCTTTGAGCAACCCGCGGGTAACCGCGAAGGTGGTTGTTCTAAGAACTGGCTCGGATACTGGCATGCCCAGCAGACAAGATTTGAGACGCAGTCAGCCCCTCAGCCAAGCAGAGCTCCTGTGATCAAAAGAAACTCTTTTCCGTTTCGTCCCAACTGCAGTCTGGACGAGTCTGAATATGGTTGCTACTCATTGTTGGATCATGAGAACCATTTGTGCCCTCCCGTCATTCTGGATGAAAAGATCGACGCAGTTAAGAAAGGTGACTCGCATGTCATCAGATATAGCGAGACTTTTGCTAAGGTAAGCAACTTCTTTTGCACGCGTTAGGCTTCTTGATTTTCACATATTGACATCTTCATTCTACATTGCTTGCTATAGTGCCATGTGCGGAGATTCGCATCTGGCGATCGTTCCAAAGCGCTGGTTAACACTATTGTTACCACAAGAAGACAAGGACAGTCGTTCCTGCTAGCATCGAGGATGGACCCTGAGGTCGAAACCAGGATTCGCGAGGTCATGAATGCTTTTGATGACTCGCTGATAGACAATTCTCCGGCCTTGTCTCCTCCTAGAGATAATCCGTCTCCTCCAGCGACTGCCGCGCCAAGAGCGAAGAGACCCAGGCAAAGGGGAATTACAATTTCTTCCCCTAGAAGCGCTCCAACTTCTCCTCCTGCGAAGTCCCTTTCTGCCAAGGACAAAGGCAAAGGTCACATGCCCAGTAAGACGCGGAAGGAGCTCGCAGTGGAGACCTTCGTTCCATTCGGCCAGGAGGAAGAAGAGGAGAGGCGGGAGCCAAGAGAAGAAGATGAAGAAGAAGAAGAAAGAGAAAATGTGATACATGAGGAAGAATCAGGAGGTATCTCCATCGCGTTTCCCTTCTCATTATCGTAACTCTTTTTGCAACTCGATCTTGAACCAATCGTTTCTTCGCAGATGATGATGATGATGAGACCATCGGTGGCCTTTTGGCCAAGAGACAGAAGAGGGATGCTCATTCTGGCATTCCTGACGAACCCATAAGAGAGGACGTTCTCGCCGAGTCCAGGAAGACAGCCGCGAAAGCTGCTGAAAGGAGAAGAAAGCGAGAAGAGGAGGAGCTCGAGCGTGTGAGGCAAAGGAGCCTCGAAGAGCAACATGTTGATGACTTAGTGCGTCCATCTGATGAGGAAGATGCGCTTCCCGAAGAGGTGTCTCCTCGAGTTGAGGAGGAGGATGCGGCTCCAGAAGAGGATGCAGCAGCTTTGGAGCAAGCCCAAGCAGATTTTGAAGAAATCGCAGGCGGCAATAAATGTGAGACTTTTAATCTCGCAGTAACTTATCGAGATGTTATTGTGGGTGCATTAAAGCATGGTGTGTCAAAAGCTGACATTCGCCGTTGGCTAGTAGGCAAGTGCGGTGAACCCTCAGGTAATCACTTGAACAATATGCGTGAACTAAGATTAGCAATTCAAAGCATAATCATGACTAGTTTCTTCGCGCCCCAGGTCACGCTCATTTTAAAGACATGCTTAATGAGGACACACTAATAGGGCATGGTTCCACGTCTTTAGTGTATGACGAAGATACTGGAATCCCACCTTTGCGTGGAGGTGCTTGCTCTTAGCTTTAGCAAAGATAGTAAAATGCGTACAATACGAGTTACCTCATACCCTCGCATTTTGTATTGCAGGCAATGCTGATGAACCGGTATAGGAGCAAAGAAGTCAACCTTCTGCGTCTTATGTCCCGGTGCCGAGTTCTCATACCGAGAAGCCCGTCGCAGCTGCTGAATACGCAGGAGAGCCCTTTGAGGACGTCATCGAACTCTCTGATGATGCCGAGGCTGACACTGTGCTAATGGAGGAAGATGTCCATGCTAGTGCTGAGGAAATGAGAACAAGTGCTGTTGATGCTACCGCATCTGCGAGTGTCCCTCGCCAAGCAACTTCGGCTGCCACTACGCCTCCAACGATGACTGAGCCAGCGGCACCTCTTCATACGTGGAGCTTTTGGGGCTCGCAGGTCGGGGCTGCGATCGCAACTGGTGCGGCTTATACTCTTCCTCCCAACTATGAGGAATTAGAGCTCGCAGCTGATAGAAGGGTAATGGAGCGAGGACAGTCTTCAACCACTCCAGCAACACGCATTCCTTCTCTTCATGAGATCCTTGAAGGGACTGGTAAGTCGTGGTTCGCTGTTTGCATTTCGCATTCTTCATTTGAATTTTGATAGTATGACTTGGCTTTGATATAGCTTCAGGTTTGAAGCAAGCCGATGTGGACTGGCTAGTTCGGATGCGTCTCGCCTACCCCCAATCATTTGCGAGATCTCTGGAGATAGGGCCCTTTGACAGGAGGCTGTTTCTTACCGAGGCCATTTGGATTTTGGAGCAGTTGTCTGCGGCCACGTCTGCGACCATTTCTCCTCAGAGTGCTGAATTGCTTTTTGGCATGTGCCAAAATCTTCTCGCCAAAGTTCAAGGCAGGCTGGGTTTCAAGTTTCTTATGAAAAGAGTCACCCTGATTCGCGCAGCCATAACTTTGAAACTCGGCCACCAAAACCTCGCAGCTGAGAAGCAGAGGGTGGAGCAGCAAAAGCAAAAGGTTGAAGAGGCTATGAAGCTCTATCATGAGATGAATGCCAAGTGCGAGCAACTGAAGCAGGAAGTGGAGCAGGTAGAGAATCTGAGCCGTCAGTTCACCCCTCATGACTCCTTGATCAAGGGTTTACTTTGATTTTTGAATTTGAAAAGTAGCAAATAAATAGCTGAAAACATTAATGTAATGTTGCTAGGGTTTCTCCCCCTTATTTTTTAACAAAAGAATCGAAGTGCCCGTTTTGCCCTTTCCGGGATTTGATGGAATATCTCGTGCATATCAATTTATGACGTCAGCAATTGATATTCTGCCTTGATTTTCGCGCTAATTGTCATTAGATAAGCACGCTTTCCTTGGGAAGTCCATCCGAATCATGACCATCCGTCATTAATTAGGATACGCAACTGAATCGTCGTAGCCTTTAGTAGGGTAATTGATCGTTACCGCTTTTCAAGGCGTAAGTGATTGACCTTACCCTCTTTTCAAATTCTGCTAACTCATCTTGGCAACTGAAGAGTCTCCACAAGGTCTATATAAACCCTGTCTTTGCCATTTGGGTTCTTCATCCCAAAGAATGTGCTTTGCCGTGAGTCCTTACGACTGCTGGCTTCAACGCTTGTTTTCCGTTGATTCATGGCAACTTCAAGTTATGAAACCTGAGTTTGCGCTTTGTGCTATAGAAATAGTTCCCAAGATCCTCTTTATGAGGCTTATTGATCTTTATAACCATCATAAAGAAGATGGAGTTAATACCTCACTTTTGTTCGAAGAATTTTCTTCGTCTATTATGTTTGCAGGTCATGTTTCCGGCCGCCTCCTGGTGAGGTGCAGCGCCGTAGTGACCTTGCTACCAACTCGTAATGAACGGCGGGATTCTCCTCCAGCATCCCTGGAGGAGGATTTCTTGCCTCTTCGTTCTTGAACTCAGGAGGCTAGCCAATGCCCTTGTCTATCAGGACAAGGAGCCCAGTACCAGAGGAATGACTGCTTCCCCTGTTTTGCACGACTGCATACGCCGGAACAGGTGGTTCCTCTGGTACATATCTTGATCAGACAGGGGCCTTGTCAGATCCTGAGATCTTGGACGTAGCATCACCCAGATCTTGCTGCTAGGGACGTAGTGAATGGCGAGTTGATCTCTTCGCAGAAGCATCCTACTTGCTACAGATCTTTGGCCGCAAATCTTTGCATCGTATAGCTGGTGTTAGGACCGTTAGGTTCATCCTTTTTCAGTCAGGATTCCCGCGATGTGTAACTTCGTGCTTGTAAGTTAATTTTCAAATGCATCGTAAGCCGTGTTGGCTGCGTAGTTAGATTTGAGCTTTTTCGCTTGTAAGCTGCTATCTAGACAGATAAATTGTAAGTCCTTTCGACTCATAATGACACATCACTTTGTATGATCTGCTGTCTTGTTGCGACAAATTACAATTTCGCATGTGTATCGGCAGATTTCACCTTGTGTAATGCTATATACATACTTCGTATTTGCTATCTGCCGTATAAATTCGCAGATATTTTGTTAGATCGTTCGAGATCGTGTTTGCGCAGCTGTGCCATCTTGGCAGATGGGCTTGTGATTTGCCTTTAGACTCAAGTGCAAGTTCCATCTCATCAGATAGGCCTTTGGAAATCACTTAAGATCATTTTGCATAGTGTTGCTATCACAATAGATAGACTTAACAACGATTTTCAAATCGCATTCGCGGAGTGTTACTATCGCGGCAGATAGGCTCGAAAGATCATTTAAGATCATGTTACATAATGTTGCTATCACAACAGATAGGCTTAAAAGATCACTTAAGATTGTTTTCACATGAGCTGCTATCGTGGCAGATAGGCTTAGGAGATCAATTAAGATCGCATTTGCATAGGCTGCTATCGTGACAGATAGGCTTAGAAGATCAATTAAGATCGCATTTGCATAGGTTGCTATAGTAACAGATAGGCTTAGAAGATCAATTAAGATCGCACTTGCATAGGCTGCTATCGTAACAGATAGGCTTAGAAGATCAATTAAGATCGCATTTGCATTGGCTGCTATCGTAACAGATAGGCTTAAAAGATCAATTAAGATCGCATTTGAGTAGGCTGCTATCGTAACAGATAGGCTTAGAAGATCAATTAAGATCGCATTTGAGTAGGCTGCTATCGTAACAGATAGGCTTAGAAGATCAATTAAGATCGCATTTGAGTAGGCTGCTATCGTAACAGATAGGCTTAGAAGATCAATTAAGATCGCATTCGAGTAGGTTGCTATCGCGGCGGATAGGCTTTTGCCAACAGTAATAATAAACCAAATAAAGCAATATAAACGGCTAGAAGTATAAAGTTCTTCTCATTTGGGAGAAGTCTTTTATTATAGAGCTCTCATGTGGGAGAGACGAGATTACAATTCTCTCATAAGGGAGAGGAGATTGTGCGAATCATAGCTATACAAAGCATAAAGCAACGTTATAATAAAACGCATAAAATGAGAGAAGTCAAGGATAGTACTTCTTAATCCATCGCATGTTGACTGAACTTGGGGTTGAGGTCGTTCCGTGCAACCTCCGTATGCTGCAGTAGCCACTATCAAAGACTTCTGTGACTTCGAAGGGTCCTTCCCAATTGGCTGCGAACTTTGGGTGAGCCGCTTCTCGCATGCAATGGTCAGATGCGCGCAAGACCAAATCTCCTACTGCGAAGTCCCTACGTTGGACCGTTTTGTTGTATGCACGAGCGATCCTTTCTTGATATCGCTTGTTGGTTCTTTTAGCTTGTTCTCGCTTTTCTTCCAGCAAGACTAAGTCATGATCGCGTTGTCGTACAATGCGTGGAAAGCCAATCTTGCCGAATTAATTTCACCTCCGCGGGTACCACAGCCTCAGCCCCATAGCATAGAAGGAACGGTGAGACCCCTGTGGGTGTCCTTGGAGAAGTCCGGTAAGCCCACAGGGCTATGCTTAGAGAATCAGCCCACTTTTTGTGGTCATCTGCGACCATCTTGCTCAAGATTCTCAACAGCGTCTTGTTGGTCGCTTCTGCTTGACCATTCCCCTTCGGGTAGTAGGGGGTGGAGCATATCTGCCTGATGTTGTATTCTGCTAGCTTCGCAGCCACGTGGCGATTAACAAAAGGGGTACCATTATCTGAAAGGATGGTGTTAGGTATTCCGAACCTGCATATGATGTTTTCTTGGATGAAATGGACCACCGCTAGCGCATTTTCCGTCTTCAGTGGTATCGCCTCCACCCATTTGGTGAACAGCTCGGTCGCGGTGAGGATGAAATGATTTCCATGCGAAGTTGGTCGGATGGGTCCAATGAAATCTAACGCCCATGTGTGAAATGGCCATGGCGTTCCCAATGCATGTAGATCCACAGCAGGAGCGCGCACTAGGTTCCCTTTGAATTGACACTCCTGGCAGCGTCGTACCTTGGTGCGGCAATCAGCCTCCATCGTGGGCCAGAAATATCCAATTGAGAGGAGTTGCCTGCATAATTTCGCACCCCCCTGGTGTTCCACCTGATGAGAAAGGTCCATGACTTCTTGTGCTTCTCTGCCGTCTAGACATCGCAGCAAGTTGCCCTCATGGCCTCTTCGCCAAAGTAGGTTCTCTTGTACCACGTATCGGGATGCTTTCCTCTTCAACTTCTTAGCTTCTTTTCTCGATTCGGGTACGGTACCCTGGGTGAGAAAATCGAAGAGTGGTTTCCTCCAATCCGCATCATCATCGGTTAGAGCGATGAGTAAAGAATCCTTGATCAGTGCGCAACTCTCGCACTTTCCCTGTATTAGTGCTGCGGCTGTCGACATGTCTGGCCAGTGAATGCCATATCTCTGAGCCTTCCGATAGATTGAAACTTCGCTTTCTCCGCAAGCATGCTGATGAATCTTCTCTAGCAGCAATTGTCCCTCTTGCTCGGAAACACATTGCATGAGTATTCCGCCAGGGCCCTTGTAGTAAAGGGTGTTGTCATGTATGCAATATCCCTTTGTGAGCGCCCAGCTCTCGCTGCTGGTGCCTTCTGCGATGGCTCGTAAGATTGCCTTTCTCCAGTCCGCATCGTCCATGTGTTCATCGTCGCACGCGTCTTCTGTTAACGCCGACGATGTCCGAACTTCGATCGAGATTCTTGCCGGACATTTGTCCGTACTAACCTTGGATCCCAAGGTTGCCAAAGCGTCTGCATGTCTGTTGTCCGCTCGGGGCTTGTGCTCGTACCTAACGTCGCAGAATTGCTGCACCAGCTTTTGTACTAAAGTCCGGTAGGACAGGAGATTAATCTCCTTCAAACCGTACTCGCCCGAGGCTTGCTTGACGATCAGCTTGGAGTCTCCCATGACCGTCAGATTGCTTATTTCCAAAGCTTTCGCTGCACGAAGTCCCGCTATGAGGGCTTCATATTCCGCTTCGTTGTTAGTAACTGCGAAGTCAAGCTTGGCGGACATCCGTATGACCTCTCCATCTGGTTTGGTCAAGACTATCCCAATGCCTCCGCATTTCCTTGTTGACGAACCGTCGAAATGGAGCGTCCAATAGGGTACATCAATTGCATAGATTTCAGGTCCCTCGAGTTCTTCTTCGATTACATGCTCATGACTGTTGTCAGGGAACTGCGCCAACAAATCCGCTACCGCCTGCGACTTGATCGCCTGCGGCCGAACGCATGTGATATCAAACTGGGAAATGGTCATATACCATTTTGCCAATCTTCCTCCAGGAGTAGCGTGAGTTAGCAGATATCGTATGGGATCACTTTTTGTAACCACCACCACTTTGTGCGACGCAAAGTAGTGTCTCAACTTCTCTATTATGAAGAATAAGGCAAGGCAATGACGCTCAATGTCCGTGTACCTTGATTCTGCGGGCTGCACAATGCGAGAGATGTAGTAGATGGGCCTTTCTTGACCCTCGTACTCCTGAGCCAAAATTGCTCCTATGGATTTCCTGGTTGACGTCAGATACAGTAGAAGCGGTGATCCCAACTGAGGTGCGATCATTATTTTTGAAGACGTCAGCAGTTCTTTCAGCTTCCCGAACGCAGCTTCGTGCTCCGGAGTCCAGTTGTATGCGGCATCTTTTATGAGAAGATTACTGAAGCAGAAAGTAATCTCGGCAATCGCTGGGATGAATTTTCGCAGATATGATAGCTTCCCCAAGAATGTCTTCAAGGCACTCTGGTCGTGTGGCGGAGTCATGCTGATGATAGCTGAAACTTTCGCAGGGTCAGGCTCGATTCCTTGACGATGTACCACGCACCCCAAGAATTTCCCTGACGTTACCCCAAATGCGCATTTCATAGGGTTCATCTTCAGCTGAAAGCGTCTGCATCTGTTGAACACTTTCCGCAAATCTGCCAGGTGATCTGCCTCCTGCTTGGATTTAACCACATGGTCATCTACATAAAATTCCACTTCTTTGTGCATCATGTCGTGGAATAGGGCCATCATGGCCCGCTGGTAGGTTGCGCCTGCGTTTTTGAGACCAAAGGGCATCACCGTATAGTTGAACACTCCCACTGGGGTGATGAATGCGGTTTTCCGTGCATCTTCAGGGTCCATCTTGATCTGATTGTACCCGCTGAAGCCGTCCATGAAACTGAACATGCGATGACCCGCTGTCGAATCGATGAGCAAATCGATGTTGGGGAGCGGAAAATCGTCCTTGGGGCAGAAGCGATTGAGATCTCGGAAGTCCACGCAGATGCGAAGCTGTCCATTCTTCTTTACCACTGGCACAATATTGGCCAACCACGTGGGATGGTGATTCGGTTCTATGAACATGGCCTCCAGGAGTTTGACAATCTCCTGTTTGATTTTCACGTTAAGCTCTGGCCT
Organism: Linanthus parryae; assembly: GCA_023055425.1. NCBI lineage: Eukaryota > Viridiplantae > Streptophyta > Magnoliopsida > Ericales > Polemoniaceae > Linanthus > Linanthus parryae. Next base: position 85,815,368 of record JALGPY010000007.1, on the reverse strand, counting down.
GAAGCTTCTTGTGCTCTGCTTTACCGGTTTAGACCCTGGGATGATGTCTAAACGGTGCATGGTGATGCTTGTGTCCAGTCCGGGCATCTCATCATACTCCCATGCGAACACGTCTTTGTACTCAGTGAGGAGCCGCAATAGTCCTCGCTCCTCTTCGCTTGTGAGGTCCGCGCTTAGAAAGAATGGCCTCTTCTTTTCCTCGTTCGGGCTGAGGAACGCTTCCTTTAGCTCCTGCTTTTGTGGCCAGGGTTTGTCTTCCATGCATTCGGGTGCTTCTTTAAGCTTCTCATCTGGAGTGCTCTGCATTGGCTTTTCTGTTGCCGCAATCTGCTCGATTTGGTTGATTTGCCCAGGGATATCCCCATGCCCGCGTGAGGACATCCCCGCGCACCTTCATATGCGATAGCATTTCTTCCCATTGGCGTAGAAACTCTCTATCTCCTTGCCTTCGGGGTCATGCTTTGCTATCCTCTTCAGAGTATACACGTTCTTTCGCTGGCAGGCGATCCGCGGCGCCTCTTCCCGCGTAGGCGGCTTTTCCTTGGCATCGTCCCTTGTCACCATCACTCCCACAGGTGACTGATCCTTGATATCTTCCCATAGGGGTAAAGGAGTAGGGTTGAATGGTCCTGGTGTTTTCTCGTCCGCCATCTCGGTGAACCACACCGCCTCGCTGAGATGTGCTTCATCCATGTTGAATGGATTCGTTGAAGCCGGTATCTCATCTATTCTGTCGTTCCAGATAGCTTTCATGACTTGGTGAGCTGTTGAAGGAACCGCGTCAAAGCGATGAATCCAGGCTCGACCTATTATCATGTGGTACGTGGTGTTCGCATCTATGACATAGAACTTTACTGAGCACTTGATTTTGCTGATCTGGACGCCCAGGCGGATCCATCCTATCGTCATTCTGGAGTCGCTTCCGAATCCCATCAGCGGAGATGGACGCCTGACAATCTTGTATTCGGGGATCCCTGCGAGCTTTAGTGTGTGGAGCGAAACGACGTTGACCGCTGCTCATCCATCGACGAATGCTCTTTTGAATTCGACACCATTGATGATGGCCGTCACATACAGAGGCCTCTGGTGGCTCGCATCTGTCTTCTTGTCGCTGGCAGAAAAGGTCATAATCTTTTCTGCAGAGCGAGACGCCCTGATGACTTTCCCGTTGGAGACTACAAGATCCTCCTCGTAGTCCTCTGCTATCCTCAAGATTGCTTTCGTCATTTCTGTCCGGCATTTCTCTGAGAAGTTCATCTCGTCGAAGAATCTGCTGAAGCCGTGCGACCCCTTCATCCGGTCGGCACGTTCATCCTCCGTGTCTACGCTGTAGTCCTCATCATCATGGACTTCGGCAATGATGGGTAGACCATCCTCCGCGACCTCTTCCAGATACACAATCGAGATCATGGCGACCTCTTTACCTTTCGAGTCCTGCTCCGCATGGGCAGGAAGTGGATTGTTGCGCACATCCTTCCTGTGATCGCTGACGATCAGCTCGCCGTTCTTCATCTTTTGGCTGAACACAATCCTGAGCTTTTTACAGTCCGCTGTGGGATGCATGAACTTGCCGTGGTACTCGCACCACTTCGGATCCCTCACCATCTCCTTGGAGGGTGCCTTCTCGAGCGGCGGTAGGACACCGTCCTTGCGCCACTGCCTGCAGAGGTCGCTTGCCTCTTCCACCGAACATGGCAGAGGTGGCACGTCGAAGTTCACAATCTTCGCCTGCTTCTGGGGTGAAACTGTATTGACCTCAGCTTCGCGTCCTCTCTTGTAACTGAACCTCCCGATCTTGTAGGTAGTACCACTCGAGGATCGCTCCGGAGCGTTTTTCTTTTTTCTGCCTCTCCACTATAGGCTCGATGTTCTTCGTGCATTCGATTAGTTTTGAAAACGTGGGCGTTTGCAGGTTGATGAGCATACCTTTGTATTCATCTCGCATGCACTGCAGGCATATCTCTACAAGCCGACTTTCAAGCATCGGATCTTTGCACTCCAAGGACTTCGCCCTGAACTTCTTGATGAAAGTTATCCCGTCCTCTTCGCGCTTCTAATACATCCGCGAGAGGTGGATCATTGTCACCTTTTCCTCCATCTGGAAGAACTTGGTGTAGAACTTATGGACCATGTCGTCCCAAGTCTTGACTGACCCAGCTTCCAACGTCCTGTACCACTTGTACGCCACGTTTCCCAAAGACTTCGGGAATTCTTGCATCAGCAGTTTGGGATCAGCTCCATATGGCCCCATGACATCGATGAAACGCATGACATGTTCATGAGCGTTTCCATTGACATCTTCGAACTTATCCCATTTAGGATCCTTGTACCCAACCGGGTTAGGCATGAGATAGATCTCCCGGGGGATGGGTGGATCGTTGTCTAGCTTTGGGATGATGGTATCCGCGAATGATTGGTGAGCCAGAATGGTGTCTATACGCTTCTGCAGAGACGTCATACACTCTGGGGTGTTTCCCTCGGTAGCAGGTGGAGGGGTCGCCGAAGGTGGAGGCGACACATATGCCGTAGGAGGATTGGGGACGTATTGAGCGTTCGCATTACCCCAGATTGCCGTTGGAGGAGGCAAGGGATATTGCGAGGCCGGATTAGGTACCAAGGCCGGAGGCTGAGGTGTGTGAGCAGCAAGAGGCAACATTTGGGCTGTTGACCCTTGAATCGAGGGTAGCTGCGTAGTTGCCGGTGGAGTCTGCAGATTAGGGTTGGGGGGTGTGGTTGACACTCCCAATCCTTGAGCGGTAGAGGCTCCTCCTCCTTGAGAGACGGCGGTGGCTTGCGCAGGGTTCGGTGCAAGAGTCCCCAAGACAGCCATAATCCGTTCTAGCTGCGCAGATTGAGCTTTGAGGGCTTTCGCCTGACCTTGGATGGTGGCGTCCAAGGATTCTAGCATCGGTGCCTCACCGGGGGTCGTAGGAGTGCGGCGGGTATCCTCTCCCGAGGCGGCTTCGGTGGAAGGCGATCTGTTGCTGACATCATCCTCCTGAGACATGGCTGCTTTTGTTGGTAAGTTCACGTCGGGTTCACCAAAATGTGCACAAGAGATTCCGGCGGGGAGACCTCCGTGTACACCGTAAGTAGAGAATCAGAGATAGCACAGGAAGAGTTGGGTTGTGTGTAGGGAGAGAGTAAGGCAGTAGTAATGTCTGAGAGAGAGACAGAGGTTTGGCAGAGCTTCCGCGTATGGCTAGTGTGTTCTCCTTTGTATGGAAAGGTTAACGTCCTATATATAACGGAGAATGTGACCGTTGCAGTGTGGTTAATGCGCCCATTAATGGCGGCTTAATTAGCTTAACCGCAACGGCACGTTCATCCGCCTATATAGGGACCGTTACAGCACGTTATGCGCGAATACCGGAACCGTTATGAGGTTGACCGGGTTTGACCAGATTGACCGGGTTTATGGAGCTCGTACCATAAATCTCTCAAAAGCAGTTACTAAAGGTCGCGCGCGGGCTTGGCTCGCACGCGACAGGACTTACTCTAGCCTCCAAACCACTAAGTCCCTACAAGTCCCGTGCAGTGGTATGCGAGGGCCCTGTCTCGCAGCCCCCACATGGATCAGCGCGGCTGGTGATCCAGTGTGTGTGGAGCACAATATGGTGTGCTGGATGGTTGCCACGTGGCCAAGGTCTGTCAGCTCAGAAAGCACTATCTACAATCACATATGTAACCAATCTTCCAAGGACAATGTTGTTCTTGGGCTTACATTCCCATAGTAGTCTCATAGAAATATTAATGATCTCCACATAGGAGTAACCTATTAGCTCAAAATAGCAACCACAATGATCCAAGTTAAGATTATAACACAATTTTATTCGTTCACGCATTCCAAGTATAAGACAACAACATCAAAACAAAAGAAGTTCACACTCTTACAACCACTCAACAAGAGGTAGGACCTCTAGCAGACCAATAAAAGCATATAACTCTCAAATTAGCTCAACCGTGAACAACATCCCATGACTCAACAATGATTTTGGTGACAAGACTCTAATAATACATATCATATGAAAAAGTTCCTCAACTACATCAAGATTTAGATTATACGTGACTAGTGAGATCACGCCCAGAACTCAAATAGTGCCAAAGAAAATACCCTTATTGCTTCAGTCATCAACCCAAATAACTATTGCTATTATCTCATAAGCGGCTCTTCACAGAGAGTAAGTTCATAAAATCGCCCAAGTTTGAAAGTAAGTACTCTTAGTGAACCTAAGCATAAACCAAATCAAAGATTCTACATTACGATTCCCTCAAAAATAAAAACGCGTCAAAATGAATCATATAACTCTAAAGACGATTCATAACCAAGGAAAAATCTCGTTCCCCTAACAATAGCTAAAAATCCAAAACTAACCTCCCAAGGTCGGGACTGTCATCCGAATGGTACAAAACGTCTCATCTAGCAGGACGAAAAATCAAAGAAAGAGTGTACAAGACTCCAAAGCGGCATGGTTCCATTTTTCCTTTGCTTTCCTATGGCATCACTGATTAAATTTTGCCTCGAAATTAAAGAAATAAAATAATTAAACCATGTGTAACCAAAAGAATATGGTACCGAGGCACACACTCCAAGCAACTTTTTCATATTCAAATAGGTTCAACAATAACGCGACTCGCAAGCTAGTATTCGAAGTCACCTTTGGTGATAAATCCTTAAGAACATATCTCCGTTGAAAAAGCTCCAAGTACAACATCCGAGAAGATTACAACAATTGAGCGGACTCAACTCTCCCGGTACACCAACGATTTATGTAACTCCAATAATCTAAATATAACCATAAAACTCGACAAATCCCTTAGAGGTTAATAACCATTCCATTATCAAAAATATTAGTTTAGTGACAACGCTCCAATCATATGCGCCAAACAACGTTATAGGCCACCTATCCCGATGCGAGACTATACTGAAATAAGTTAGACTACACCAAAAATGTATGATTGCTAGTACCAAGGTAATAGAAAGGTTTTCACCAAAATCTACATCAATAACTCCAATAATAACCGTTACAACATCATGAACTGTTTATCAGAAGAAACAAGGTCTGCAAATCGGCTAAGGCTGACATCGGATACCTCGATCAGATTAAAATAACAAATAAATCACGCTTACATAAAAATGATGATACAATCCAATGACTAGCGTAACTCTAAGGGCAAACCACGATCAACGAAACATGTCGTTCCTTAATTAAGAGCTAAGTAACGAAGCTCCAAGCATAGACACCTAATGCAAAAGTTAACATTCTGATGATTCAAGATACCATATTTGGTAGGTTAGAAAGTGAAAATATAACAGACCAAACTTAGCCCCTCACCCTCGAACTTTAGTTTCACATGAGTGATCCCCCCTTTTCCTTATTCTTTTACGGTCATTTATAGACGAGAAGGGAGAGAAACAAGTAGAATATAATCTCCACAAAATATAGACGATTCAAGGTAAGGACAATCAAAAGCATTAGTGAAGCAACGTGATCCATCAAGACTAGGTAATAATGCTCCAACCAAAAGGTAAACTCCGATATTCTTTGATAGACTATTCCCCCTAGAATCTCAAGATTACATTTTTCCTAACAACTTCAAATTAGGTTCTAAAATAAATTATAATATTCGAAGAAACCAAAAGACACGATTCTCAAAACGCTTTCCAGGCGAGGGTGGGCGGGAAACTACTATAGTCCATGCTAACTTTTTGGTCTATCACTTCTCATGGGTCCTCCATAGTTTCCTCCCAAGGCTTATGAGCTAAAAACAACGTACACTTCATGAAGTGTGGCGTTCTCATCCATTGACCTTGATGTACATACTTTTGATTAGGAAGGTACCATCCTACCTCATCAACCAATTAATTTATTGTCTTTTAATCGGAATTCAAGGTTGCTCATTAGGTAAAGACTCCATGACGCGATTTCTTAACGCGTATGCGCAAGTGCACGGTCAAGTAATATAGGGGTGGTATTTCAACCCCGAGTTATCGATCCCACAAGGAAAATCTTGAGATTAATTAATTAGTTGTTAAATTAGAGTACGGTACAAGGAGGAAAAATTTTGAGTAAAAATGTTGGCGCCCACAAACAAGCGACTGAACTAAAATAAACAACTAAACTAATATTTTATATTTTTATATTTAAGTATAAAAGATGGAGAAACTAGGCAATCTCTAGATCACCTAGGGCTGTAGACGATTCCCGGTTCAGCTATGTAACACATTAATCCTATTCTAGTTCAGCCGGGTAATAGTCTATGACATTATCCTGTCAGTCTCATGTAATTTTACGTCCCGGTTAACTACAATCTCCTCTCGGTCTCATGTTGTCTACCGGTCTGTTCTAACAGGTCATCTACTGGTTTGATAACGAGTACTGTAGGTCCACCGTTTCACGAAACAACTGAATATTCCTACCAAATCTACCCACACTAAGGTCAATCCTAACACTTCTTCTTTTAGGTCTCGGTGATTCGGGATTGTGTTCATACACTCTTCACAACTAGGTTAAGTCACCGTCGTGCACTTTCTAGTTAATTAACAAGTCCGGGTCGCGAATCCATTCTTGCTAAGGATTAAGCACAGCGTAAGAACATGTAAAAGAACAAGTATTAACTTTAATCAAGATGATACTCTACGAAGAACCCTAGTTTCATGATTATTAAATCTTAAACTAGTCGTGTCAATAGACTAGATTCATCAACAAGTTCATGAAATTAACATTCAATCGATAGAAATAATCCAAAGCGTGAGACAAAGTCTAAAATCCGAAAAATAACCATCTAAATAAACCCTAGGCTCTCATAGACAAGCCTAGCAAAATTTCTAGCTAATAAAGATCAACTAAACACGGTGCAATAGTTTCTCCATACGAAGATTGAGAGAGATGAATAAGAAATAAAACACCTAGCTCTCCAATGGTGGCTTCGGTGTTCTCCCCGTCTCCGTCTTCCTCCTTCCCCTTCTTCTCACGTTCCTCCTCTTTTTTTATGTCTAGGGCATATTAATTAATCACCCAAAAGATATTAATTAATATCCCTAAGACCCCTTAATTATTTCCCGTGCGTGCGCTGATGTTCACTTCAAATCGCACGACCTCAATTTCCTGGTCGTGCGATCTACTCTGGTCTTATGTCTGATCGTGTGATCTCGTGGGCAACTGATCCTACCTCTGGTCGTGCGATCTGAAGTCAGATCCTACCTCTGGTCGTGCGATCTGAAGTCATATCCTACGATCACCCACTATGATCTTGAAAACAGTGGGCTCCCAACTTTCTTTGGCCAAATATTTTCTAAGTCTTTTGTCTCTTCCTTTTGGGGTGCTAAAGTTTCATTATCAAACTTGTTAAAATGACACTTGCCTCCCCTCTTCATGTCTCTACTCCATTTTCTTCACGATTTCTTCTCCACTTTAGCTCCTGATTAATCCCCCAAGCTTGTTTCTCCTCTCCGCTTCATTTCCCAAGCTCCGTTCCTTTCCAAAACAACACGAAACACAACCCATGCGATCAAACTTGACAAAATACATAAAATAATGCGAGAAACGCATGGATTAACAATATAATGTCTAGAGCTAAGATTCTATGTTTTCTCTCTAATTATACTGTAAAACTAAGATTATCAACCCAAAAAGCACGCAAAACGATATAAAACGTGCAAGAAATATAACTCTAATAGAGAGTTATCAAATCCCCCACACTAGCTTTTTGCGCGTCCCGAGCAAAATCAATTCTCACGCTACGTTTTAATCCACCGAATTTCATACTACTTTACTAGCCATGTGACACAAACAACTCACAAACACGATGCACTCTACATGATTATAAACAATGCAACTCGATTATAAACAATGCAAGAATTGAAACAACGTATTTATTTCTTTTTATTAAGAGACGGGCAATCTCGCTATCACTAACCAAAATCATCAAGTTCTCACAAATATCTTTTGCAATTCACACAACCGCAACAAGGAATTGAAAATACGATGACTCTTACACAAGCTCACTAAGGAGTCCCCAAACATCCACCAAACTCAATCCAAGATTCGGGCACGCCCTTTAGCTCTGAGGGTCCATGCATCCTTAGTCCTATAGTAGTCTTTCGTCGCCAAGTCATATGAGGTTTCAGACCCTCTTAGCCGTTATTGCATTGAATGCAAATTGTCCCAGTGACCGGAGACACAACTTCGTGTAATACGGCTTGACTTTAATTTTCCTTAGATACACTAATTGGATTGAATCCAAATTCTCCGCGCGAACGGGGGCACATTAGGCTGTTCATCGTATCTAGTCCAAGAGAAGATTTTGATTTCTTTTTTTTTTCATTCTCTTTCAATTTAATTCAGCCGTGCATTTAGAGCAAATAAGTGTGGGCTTTTTCGGTTAGCTCTTGAAACCGCCATAAGGGATGGTGGTGTACACTCTCTAACTTCACATAGGTTAGAGCAGCGTACCACGGAACCAACTCTACGCGAAGGTCCACCCCAGATTTCAAGAGGCCACAAGTTTCCACAGAAAACAGACTATTCAACTACCCAAAAGACCAAATCCTCCTAGCACACTATATGAACTAAAGGTACGTCCTCGTCTACTTTCCACTTTTCCCTGAATACCCGGAACTTCCTTTTGTGAAACCGGTGCGCAAGACAATAAAATTTAAGGTTTTCCCCACTACGATGCTTCCTTTTAATTGAGACACTTTCACTGAACTCTCGCTAGTTTCAAGCTTCATCACTTGCCCAACTCCAAAATTTTAATTTTTATGGATTTTCAATTTTTTTTTTCTCATTTTTCATATTTTCCTAGACTCTATATGTAACTGGCCAACTCGATTAACCACAAGTTTTGGACAGGGGACTCAATAATTAAACGTGCAAGCAATGCAAAAATATTAAAATAACACAATACAACACTAAAACACCACTCTACACTAACCACATTAACACAGTAATACACAAACTACATGTAACAAGGCTATGCAAGACAAAATATGGCTGGTGAAATTAGACACAAACTCCCCCACACTTAAGCGTTTCGTTGTCCTCAACGAATTTAGGTATCTAGTAGGAGGTGTCCTCGCTTAAATGTGTTGGCGGTGGATGTACCCAATTATCGCTCAAACGTAGAACAGAGAGAGTGTTAGAGGTACCTGTGGTACCCGGACCTACATGGGCACCGTTGCCGCGAAAATGCATCAAGAAGGGGTCTTGTGGACCGATGACAGTTTCCGGAAAAGTCTCACATCGCGTCCGGATTCCGATGCGCTTACTCAACATTCTCCATCGCACGCATCAAGAAGGGGAACCCGGAGCATCTTTTGTACCTGTGTCCTTGCACACTGATTGGAAGAATTAACACAACTCTCTCTGACCCCTCAAAATTAGAAATGGAGAACTAAAAAAACAGAAATAAATAGCATCCTACTCTACATTGGGTTGCCTCCCAAGCAGCGCTTGTAATTTAAGGTCGACGACCCGACCCGGTTATCTCAACCGAAAAGGAAAGTGGAGACTGCTTTATACCTCCACTTCTTCTTCTTCCACCATCTCTTTTCCAGAAATTCAAGTCCACCCCTGTGTTGTGCAGATGGTAGAGAGTTGTAGAAGCTGACTCTTTTCATCTTGCAATTTATCTTCTTGATCAACTTCCACAAAGTACCACTGGGCTCACATGCATCCTTTTCCATAAATTTATCCCAGTAGTACCTCCTTGGTGCTATATGCTCTTCAAATGACCCATGCAATGTATCCACACCCCTACACTTGTTTTTTTCAAATTCCTTTACTATGGCGTGTGGATCATCAATAGAATAACCAATAGAACAAGAAATTGAAAGTTTCTTATGATGCTCTTGCCCATAAGAATATCCATACACAGGTCTTTCCAAATCATCACAGACTTGATTAATATGAGATATGGAGAATTCTTCAAAAGTATGAGTAGGGACTTTGACCTCAGTAGGTATGGGAACAAGTACTTCATCAACTTCGTCATCAACACACCACATGCTTCCAATGTCGGTTTCTTCCCATTCATGCCAAAGATGTGAGGGCGTCTGCGGTCTTGGCTCACAATACGGTAGATCTTCCCATCTTGGGAACACAGGTCCACCCCTGTCTGAATCAGAGTTTGAGTCCTCATAAATGGCAGAGTCCACCAATGGTTCCTGGACACTGCAGTCTTCGCTCGGCTCAGGTATCTCTTCTTCCACTTGTGGTGGTGATGATGAAGGTTCAATATGACGCTCACTGTCATGTGGCAAGAGCTCCATTTGTGGTTCTTTAATACTAGATTCCCCTCCTGTTGACAGTTTATCTACTCGTTTCTTTATCCTCTCCATCATCTCCCTCACATATTCCCTACCTTTGGCTGAATCCTCTTGTGGTAATTGTGCAGCTATAGACAAAAATTTGGTGCACACTTCGATGTCCACCATAATACTACGCCGTTTTTCCATAATCGCTGATGAGTCTTCCTGGTGCTGATGAAGCTGGGGTGCATGTACTAGACATGAGTCTCTACGGTCGTGCCAAATGCGGCATACATACCACCAAGTTTTTCACGCGTCCTCTTCTTCATGGTTACCCCTGCAGTGGAAACAGTAGGGGGACCCGAATAACAGTCTTCGCTCTATATGCTTATATTATCTCTTGCTTCCTGCGTTACTGAAAAACAGACTCACAAGATACCCGTGAAGCACAGCGATAGAGAAAAGAGAACAAAATAAAGCTGAAATAAAAGTACTCTAAACTAACACCTTACTAAATAATCTACCCCTATCCCCGGCAACGGCGCCAAAAACTTGAAGCGATTTCTTAACGCGTATGCGCAAGTGCACGGTCAAGTAATATAGGGGTGGTATTTCAACCCCGAGTTATCTATCCCACGAGGACAAGCTTGAGATTACTTAATTAGTTGTTAAATTAGAGTATGGTACAAGGAGGAAGAATTTTGAGTAAAAATGTTGGCGCCCCCAAACAAGCGACTGAAAAAAAATAAACAACTAAACTAATATTTTTTTATTTTTATATTCAAGGATAAAAGATGGAGAAACTAGGCAATCTCTAGATCACCTAGGGCTGTAGACGATAACCGGTTTAGCTATGTAACACGTTAATCCTATTCTAGTTCAGCCGGGTAATAGGCTATGACATTATCCTGTCAGTCTCATGTCATTTTACGTCCCGGTTAACTACAATCTCCTCTCGGTCTCATGTAGTCTACCGGTTTGTTCTAGCAGGTCATCTACTAGTTTGATAACGGGTACTTGTTGGAATAGATGCCCTAGAGGCAATCTGATATTTAGTATGAACATTATTTTGGCTAGAATATTCATTTATTATATATTGTGATATTTAATATAATGAAGTCCTTAGATACAATGTGTTGTTTGTCTTAAATATCCCTAGTCCACTATATTGATTAATAGGACGATCAAATATAGACTAGTATGTGGGTAGATTGATATGGAGATATCAAGTCTAACACATGAGTATGCATTATGGGTAATGGCATACTGGATTGACCCACAAGGAGAAGGATACATTAGATTATGTCAAGTCACAATCGCTTCTCGTAGTGCTAATATAATTGAAATCCTTAGACTTGAAGTCACTAGATACTCTAGTTGTGGAATATTGTGCTCAGATGTTATCAAACGTTACACCGTAACTGGGTAATCATAAAGATAGCTATCAGGCATAATAAGAAGCAAGCTTAGAGATCGCAGTGATGTAGATAGGATTCGTACCTACCACATAATGGGGGTAAGTATCCACGGCCACTCGAGGGATGAGGCTTATTTAATGTCTGGCCAGACTCAGATAAATCAATATGGAGATATTGATGTTATTTGCTAGCATAAGCATATTCCTTGAATCGAGGAACTATGGATTGGATATACGAGTGTGGCTATTTATGTCTCGTGTCCAATCCTGATATGGACACAAAGGGAAAGTGCAATATAAGATATTGGGCACAAGAGGTTTGTCGGGATCACTGACTATTTCTATTAGTTGGGTGGCATGGATGTGTTGCTAGACAACGCTCCATGTTAGCAAAAGTTACTACCAACTAAGTAGAAACCTATGGGGTCACACGTCAAATAGAGTAGACCTAGATTTTGGATTAATTAATATTGATTAATTAATAAGAAGGATCATTGTGCAACACCTTGAAAGCTTAGTAGGACTAATTTGCAAGGAACGGACTAATCCAAGTTCATGTAGAACTAGGAAACACCTTTATGGAAACAAAAAGGAGTTGTTGGAGTATATAAAGGAGGCTCTAGCTTCCTTCCCACTTAATGTTATTAGTCATAACACAAGAGAGTCTGAGAGAACAAAATAGAAAGAGAAAACAAGCCTAGGCCGAACGACCTAGGCCGTCCGCCCCTCTCCCGTCGGCGCCAAAGGAGGGCCGAACCCCTCCTTGTCCTTGTTGCTTTGATTCCTCTTCCCTCTTCCTCTGGTTCAAGTTAGCACTTGTTGAAGGAAGAATCTAGATCTCACCTCTAGACGTGGATCAACCGTAGAGATGAGGACATCATTCTTCGTGTGATCTCACAAATCAAAAAGGTACACAATATTACGTCTCTTATCATGTTATGATGTCTCCTCCTGACGATCCGTGGTGGGCTTTGATGTATGATTGATTTTTTGTTATTCCGGTGCGTTTCCTACGTCAAAACCCAATGGTGGCATCAGAGCCACAGGTCGTAGAGCATAACATGATTTTATATGTTACGATTTCAGTTTATACACCGTATTATTGTTTATTACGCAAAAACTGAAAATAATTGCCATAGAAGATACAAATTGAATTTGATTCAATATAAACAAGATCTAATTCAACATTGGATGTTGGAATTGGTAATTTTAATCACACAGGATGTGAATAATTGGGTTCTTGAAAAATTAGGGTTCATGGGCACATAGTTGAAAAGGGGTTTTCAATTATGGAAACAAATTTATGGAAACAAATCCATAAGGAAACAACCTTTCTTGGGCAACAAGGAAGAGGGGAGGAGGGCTAGGCCGGAAACAAATTTATGGAAACAAATCCATAAGGAAACAACCTTTCTTGGGCATTAAGGAAGAGGGGAGGAGGCTATGGCCGAAACCCTAGCCGTCCGCCCCTCCTTGCGCGCCAAGCAAAGGCCGCGGGCCACAATGGGGCTTCCGGACTTGGGCCGGGCCTAGTGGCGGGCGGCGGTCCTCCTAGGGGTTCGGGCCCTTGGTTGCTTGAACTCCTTGGACCGTTTTAACCCTAATTACCCAATTCAATTAAAATTGAACAAGCGCGTTAAAAATTGGTTTTAACTGTATTATGTGATTTGTTGCATGGTGGATGGATATGGCCTAGGATTGTGGATGTTTATTGCTTTGTGGTTTGGTTTACGGCCTGCGAGCTGATCAAATTAATGTAATAATTAATTAGGTTTTACGGCCTGCGATTCGTCTTTTCTCCTCGACATGTGAGGCCTTTATTATTTATTTATTCTAGATGTTAGGCTAGAATTAGAAATATTTAGATGATAGCCAAGAGCATGGAGAAGAAGACCGGAGAACCAAATGAGCCAAAAGTCAAAGAAGACATCCCCTAGGCGTGCGACTATGGTGGAGCACATGGAGATGAGCTCGTCACTTTAGGGCAATTGGATATTATCATTGGCTTGATAATATCATTAGTCTAGGGGTCATATCCATGTCACTTTTTTTTTATTTTGTGGATATATATTATTTATGTATTGTTATTTAATTTTTGTGTGTATGGCGATACTAGCAAAACGTTACCAAGATAATAATAAACAAGGTTGGTCTTTTATTGTGGATTGCCCAATCCAAATAAGTAGACCATGTTGATTTGATCAACCAAACAATTAAAGAAAATTAAATCCCTCAATTAAATATTGCATTTTGTCTTCTCTTGCCAAAACACCCTTCATGATCATGGTTCATTAAAATTCGGGCTTGCCAAAGCAAGACGATTTTAATTTACCATGGTGTGTTGCAGACGACACAAGCTAGTAATGTGTGTATGTTGAAGCAAGAGATTGGACGCAACTGGGCAAGATTCAATTGGATTGATGAGCCTAGAGGCATGACAATTAGGCGTTATCCATGGATAAAGAAAAAAGAGTTATTCACCTAATTGGACCCAGAGTTGCATGGGATGCAATTGGAATTGTTCCTACCTAAATAACCTATTCTTGGGTGATTTGCCAAAGCAAGCTCAAGAAGAAGTGAAAAAGGGATCTTGGACCTACTAGAAAATATAATGATATTTTCCACATTAATGGTGAGGGCTATTAATCCGAGAAAAATAGTGGAAGCTATATTTGATGATCTAGCCATTGTTTAATATAGTTAAATTGTTCAAAATACTAAAATTGCACATTACTCGTTTTGTAGAATTCCAAATGGCAAACAACAACGCATCGACTTCATCCCTACTGTTGGAATAGATGCCCTAGAGGCAATCTAGTTCAGTATGAATTTATTTATGGCTAGAACATTCATTGTATGATTTATTGGATATTTAATATAATGAAGTCCTTAGATTTACAATTGTGTTGTTTATCTTAAATATCCGTAGTCCAGTATAATGATTAATGGGACAATCATCTATAGACTAGTATGGGGTTGGATTGATATGGAGATATCATGATCCAACACATAGGTGTGCATTAAGGGTAATGACGCACTGGATTGAACCATCTACGAGAAGGCTACATACACGTTATGATAAGTCACAAGTGCTTCTCGTGGTGTAATGGTATTGTCATCATTAGACTTGAAGTCGCTAGATATTCTAGTTGTGGATTATTGTGATTTTGGTAGCGTTAAACGCTACACCGTAAATGGGTAGTTATAAAGGCGTGTAACGGATACAATAAGAAGCAAGATTAGAGATCATAGTGGACGTAGAAAGAATTTGTCCCTCCCACATAACAGGAGCAAATATACTAGGCCACTCGAGGGATAGTGCTTATAGAATGTCTGTCCAGACTCAAATAAATCAATATAGGATATTGATGTTATTTGTACGAATAAGGCTATTCCCATGGATGGAGAAACTATGGATTGGATATACGAGTGTGACTTGTATGTCTCGTGTCCAATCCGGATATAGAGACAAAGGGATGAGACAATTACTTGTACAAGGTTTGTCGGATGACTATTCTATTAGCAAGGTTTGTTGGCTAGAATGGATGTTTTGCTAGAAACCGCTCCATATTAGCAAATTGTTGCTACCAACTAGATAGAACCTATGGGGTCACACGCTATATAGAGTTGAAATAGATTTGGGAATTAATTAATTGGATTAATTAATTAGAAGGATCACTTTGAAACACCTTGCAAACTTAGTAGGACTAATTTGCAAGGAAGGGACTAAACCGAATTCTAGTAGGACTAGAATGGGTCCTTTAGGTAGTTGGCAAGGATTTGTTGGACTATATAAAGGATTCTCCTTCCTTCCTTCCCACACTTATGACCTTATTGATCATAACTTGAGTGGAGAGAACAAAAATGAGAGAGCAAGCAAGCAAGAGAGGCTCGCCCGCCCCCCTTGCTGCCGCCCATCCCGTCGGCCCAAACATGGAGGCCGCCACCTCCTTGTTCCTCGCGTTGTGTGATTTCTTCTTCCTCTTCCTCAATTTCGGGCTAGCACAAAGGAGTAGGAAGATCTAGAATTCAACTCTGGGCGTGGATCAACTATAGAGAACGTGACACAACTCGCGTTTGAATTCATCAAAGGAGAAACCCTAAGGTGTGTTATTGATTTCTTCCCTTACCATCGTTATGTCTCTTAACTTGTGATCCTTGGAGGGTATTGCATGGATTATATTTTTTTTCCGTTGCGCATCCATGATCAAAACCCTACACCTACAATCTGTCCTTGAGAAGAATAAACTGTCTGGAACGAATTTCCTTGACTGGTACAGAAACTTAAGGATTGTCCTTAAGCGAGAAAAGAAGTTGTACGTCTTGGACACTCCAATTCCAGAACCACCACAAGATGAGTCTATTATAGCGGAAGTAAGGGCACGTCAGAAACATATTGATGATTATAATGACAGTTATAATCAGTTCAACATGAACTATAATATGAACGAGATCAGTAAGACTCTGCCTGACTTATTGAATATGCTAAAGACAGCAGAACAGAGCATTAACAAAGGCAAGGGCAAGGCCATAATGATGGTGCATAGGAAGAAGGGCAAGTCAGTTGCTTCTACTTCCAAAGGAAAGTGCAAGAAAGTTGCGAAATCCAAGGAATCCCTAAAGCCTAGTGGAGGCGTGGCTAAGGGTGAGTGTCACTACTGCAGCCAGCCGGGTCACTGGAAGAGGAATTGCCCTAAATATCTGGAGGATAAGAAGATTGGAATAGTGATTCCACCACCACCAGGTATTTATGTTATAGACGTCAATCTTTCTATTTCTTCATCTTGGGTATTGGATACCGGATGTGGTTCTCACATTTGTCGTAATGTGCAGGATTTGAAAAGAAGTAGAAGATTGAGTAAAGGGGAGATAGATATGCGCGTCGGGAATGGAGCAAGAGTTGCTGCATTAGCTGTAGGCGTTTATGAGCTATCTTTTCCTTCTAGACTTATTTTAGAATTAGACAATTGTTTTTGTGCCTGCTATAAGCAGAAACATTATTTCCATTTCTTGTTTGGACGAGAAGGGTTTTTCTATTTCAATAAAGGACAAATGTTGCTCATTTATTTTGATAGTATGCACTATTGTAGTGCGCATTTGTCTAATGGATTGTATATCCTTGGTCTAAATAGTCCAATCTATAACATAAATACTAAAAGGATTAAAACTGATTATTTAAATCCTACATATCTATGGAACTGTCGTTTAGGCCATATAAATGAGAAACGCATATCTAGACTCCATAAGGATGGACTTCTAGACTCATTTGATTTGGAATCATATGAGACATGTGAATCTTGTTTATTGGAAAAAATGACAAAGTCCCCTTTCAATAGGAAAGGTGAAAGGACTAGTGATTTATTGGCACTCATACATACTGATGTATGTGGACCATTCCCCACGCCTGCCAGAGGTGGTTATACCTACTTCATCACATTTATTGATGATTTCAGTAGATATGGATTTGTATACCTTATGAAGGCCAAATCCGAATCCTTTGAATTGTTCAAGGAATTCAAGAATGAAGTAGAGAAGCAACTTGGTAAAAGTATTAAGGCTCTACGATCAAGATCGTGGAGGAGAATACTTAAGCCAAGAGTTTGATGAATATCTTAGAGAGTGTGGGATAGTATCCCATCTCACTACACCCAGAACGCCACAATGGAATGGCGTGTCCGAGAGGAGGAATCGCACTCTATTAGATATGGTGCGATCTATGATGTCTCAAACAGATCTTCCGATATCCTTTTGGGGACATGCTCTAATGACGGCAGCTTTTACCATTAAGCGAGTTCCATCGAAATCAGTCATGAAGACACCATGTGAGAAATGGACTAGGAAGCGTCCCATACTGTCGTTTATGAAAAAAAGAGGCTGCCATGTATATGTAAACGTTTACAAACAGACAAGCTCGGGCCCAAAGCGGATAAGTGTAAATTTGTGGGATATCCTAAGGAAACTAAAGGATATTATTTCTACAATCCCACCGAGAAAAAAGTGTTTGTTGTTCGGACCGGCGTGTTTCTAGAAAGAGAGTTTGTCTCTAAAGAAGAAAGTGGGAGGGCTGTATAACTTGAAGAAATTCTAGAACCACAAATCACTGAACTGATGATGGAACATGAGCAGGAACCACAAACTGTTGTGGAAGAACCTGTTCAGGTGACACATGAACTCTGTAGATCAGGAAGAGTGCGTCATGAACCAGAGAGGTATGGACTTCTCGTGACTGAGCCCGATGACGTACCACTCATAGATGATGAGCCTGCAAACTACGGGGAAGCCATGAAAGGCCCAGACTCTAATAAGTGGCTAGAAGCCATGAGATCCAAAATGGATTCCATGTACACCAACAAAGTATGGACTTTGGGGGAACCACCCGAAGGGGCTCGGCCCATAGGGTGCAAGTGGGTCTTCAAGAAGAAGACCGACATGGATGGCAAGGTAGTTTCCTATAAGGGGCGATTGGTAGCCAAAGGGTATAGACAGATTCATGGTATTGACTATGATGAGACCTTTTCACCAGTCGCCATGACTAAATCCATTCGAATCCTACTTGCTATTGCAGCATACTACGACTATGACATTTGGCAAATGGATGTCAAAACAGCGTTCCTCTATGGGAACCTCCTCGAGGATGTGTACATGACACAACCGGAGGGTTTTGAGGATCCAGAAAATGCCAATAAAGTCTGTAAACTGCAAAGATCCATTTATGGATAAAAGCAAGCTTCTAGGAGTTGGAATCGACGTTTTGATGACGCGGTCAAAGAGTTTGACTTCATCAAAAACGAAGATGAGCCTTGTATTTACAAGAAGGTTAGTGGGAGCTCTGTAGTATTTATGGTCTTGTATGTGGATTACATACTAATCATTGGCAACGATATTCCTACTTTGCAATCTGTTAAAGATTGGCTAGGAAAGTGCTTTGCAATGAAGGACTTAGGAGACGCAGCCTATATACTTGGTATAAAGATCTATAGGGATAGATATAAAAGGATGATCGGCCTAAGTCAAAGTACATATATAGACAAGGTGTTGAAGAGGTTCAATATGCAAGATTCCAAGAAGGGATTCTTGCCCATGTCGCATGGAGTCACTCTTTCTAAGAATGACTGGCCCTCCAATGAGATTGAGAAGGACCGCATGAGTAGGATACCCTATGCTTTGGCCATAGGATCCATCATGTATGCCATGTTGTGTACTAGACCAGACATATCATACGCGTTGAGTATGGTGAGTAGATACCAGTCCAATCCGGGTGAGAGTCACTGGATTGTTGTCAAGAACATCCTAAAGTACTTGAGAAGAACTAAGGATGTGTTCTTGATATTTGGAGGTAAGGAAGAGCTAAGTGTAAAGGGTTACACTGATGCAAGTTTCCAAACTGACAAAGATGAATACAGATCTCAGTCTGGATACGTGTTCTGCCTGAATGAAGGAGCTGTGAGCTGGAAGAGTTCCAAGCAAGGGACAGTTGCTGATTCTACAACAGAAGCTGAGTACATTGCTGTTGCGGAAGCAGCAAAAGAGGCAGTTTGGATAAAGAAGTTTATCACTGAGCTCGTTGTGGTCCCTAGCATCGTGGATCCCATAGAGTTGTATTGTGACAACTCTGGGGCAATCGCACAAGCCAAGGAACCAATCTCACACCAGAAATCAAAGCATGTACTTAGGAGATTCCATCTTATTCGTGATATGATCGATCAAGGAGATGTGAAGATGTGCAAGATTCCAACGGATGACAGTGTTTCAGATCCGCTCACAAAACCTCTTGCGCAGCGAAAGCATGAAGGGCACGCCAGATCTATAGGCATACGACATGTGGCTCTAGTGCAAGTGGGAGACTGTTGGAGTAGATGCCCTAGAGACAATCTGATATTTAGTATGAACATTATTTTGGCTAGAATATTCATTTATCATATATTGTGATATTTAATATAATGAAGTCCTTTGATACAATGTGTTGTTTATATTAAATATCCCTATTCCACTATATTGATTAACAGGACGATCAATATAGACTAGTATGTCGGTAGATTGATATGGAGATATCAAGTCTAACACATGGGAATGCATTAGGAGTAATGGCATACTGGATTGACCCACAACGAGAAGGATACATTAGATTATGTCAAGTCACAATCGCTTCTCGTAGTGTTAATATAATTGCAATCCTTAGACTTGAAGTCACTAGATACTCTAGTTGTGGAATATTGTGCTTTGATGTTATCAAACGTTACACCGTAACTGGGTAATCACAAAGATAGCTATCAGGCATAATAGGAAGCAAGCTTAGAGATCGTAGTGATGTAGATAGGATTTGTCCCTCCCACATAATGGGGGTAAATATTCACGACCACTCGAGGGATGAGGCTTATTGAATGTCTGGCCAGACTCAGTTAAATCAATATGGAGATATTTATGTTATCGGCTAGCATAAGCATATTCCCAGGATCGAGGAACTATGGATTGGATATACGAGTGTGACTATTTATGTCTCGTGTCAATCCGGATATTGAAACAAAGGGAAATTGCAATATAAGATATTGGGCACAAGAGTTTTGTCGGGATCACTGACTATTTCTATTAGTTGGGTGGCATGGATGTGTTGCTAGACACCGCTCCATGTTAGTAAAAGTTACTACCAACTAAGTAGAAACCTATGGGGTCACACGTCAAACAGAGTAGAGCTAGATTTGGGATTAATTAATATTGATTAATTAAAAAGAAGGGTCATTGTGCAACACCTTGCAAACTTAGTAGGACTAATTTGCAAGGAAGGGACTAATCCAAGTTCATGTAGAACTAGGAAACACCTTTATGGAAACAAAAAGGAGTTGTTGGAGTATATAAAGGAGGCTCTAGCTTCCTTCCCACTTAATGTTATTAGTCATAAAACAAGACAGTGGGAGAGAACAAAAGAGAGAGAGAAGACAAGCCTAGGCCGTCCGCCCCTCTCCCGTCGGCGCCAAAGGAGGGCCGAACCCCTCCTTGTACTTGTTGCTTTGATTCCTCTTCCCTCTTCCTCCGGTTCAAGCTAGCACTTGTTGAAGGAAGAATTTAGATCTCACCTCTAGACGTGGATCAACCGTAGAGACGAGGACATCATTCTTCGTGTGATCTCACAAATCAAAAAGGTACACAATACTATGTCTCTTATCATGTTATGATGTCTCCTCCTGACGATCCGTGGTGGGCTTTTAAGTAGGATTAATTTTGTGTTATTCCGCTGCGTTACCTACGTCAAAACCCAACAGTACTGTCGGTCCACTGTTTCACGAAACAGCTGAATATTCCTACCGAATCTACCCACACTAAGGCCAATGCTAACACTTCTCCTTTTAGGTCTCGGTGATTCGGGATTGTGTTCATACACTCTTCACAACTAGGTTAAGTCACCGTCGTGCACTTTCTAGTTAATTAACAAGTCCGGGTCGCGAATCCATTCTTGCTAAGGATTAAGCACAACGTAAGAACATGTAACAAGAACAAGTATTAACTTTAAGCAAGATGATACTCTACGAAGAACCCTAGTTTCATGGTTATTAAATCTTAAACTAGTCGTGTCAATAGACTAGATTCATCAACAAGTTCATGAAATTAACATTCAATCGATAGAAATAATCCAAAGCATGAGACAAAGTCTAAAATCCAAAAAATAACTATCTACATAAACCCTAGACTCTCATAGAGAAGTTTAGCAAAACTTCTAGCTAATAAAGATCAACCAAACACGGTGCAATAGTTTCTCCATACGAAGATTGAGAGAGAAGAAGAAGAAATAAAAAACCTAGCTCTCCAATGGTGGCTTTGGTGTTCTCCCCGTCTCCGTCTACCTCCTTCCCCTTCTTCTCACGTTCCTCACCCTTTTTTTAGGTCTAGGGCATATTAATCAATCACCAAAAAGATATTAATTAATATCCCTAAGACCCCTAAATTATTTCCAATGCGTGCGCTGATGTTGACTTTAAATCGCACGACCTCAATTTCCTGGTCGTGCGATCTATTCGGGTCTTATGTCTGATCGTGTGATCTCGTGGGCAACTGATCCTACCTCTGGTCGTGCGATCTATTCTGGTCTTATGTGTGATCGTGTGATCTCCTGGGCAACTGATCCTACCTCTGGTCGTGCGATCTGAAATCAAATCCTACCTCTGGTCGTGCGATCTGAAGTCATATCATGATCTTGAAAACAGTGGGCTCCCAAATTTGTTTGGCCAAATATTTTCTAAGTCTCTTGTCTCTTCCTTTTGGGGTGCTAAAGTGTCATTAATCAAACTTGTTAAAATGACACTTGCCTCCCCTCTTCATGTCTCTACTCCATTTTCGTCATGATTTCTTCTCCACTTTAGCTCCCGATTAATCTCCCAAGCTTGTTTATCTTCTCCGCTTCATCTCCCAAGCTCCATTCCCGGCCAAAACAACACGAAAACACAACCCATGCGATCAAACGTGAGAAAAATATATAAAATAATGCAAGAAACGCCTAGATTAACAATATAATGCCTAGAGCTAAGATTTTACTTTTTCTCTCTAATCATAGTGTAAAACTAAGATTATCAACACGAAAAGCACGCAAAACAATATAAAACGTGCAAGAAATATAACTCTAATAGAGAGTTATCACTCCACAATGCAATGACTCTAAACTAAGACGTTGCTGAATACCCCTCTTCCAAAAAAAGTGAAAACCCGATGCTCACACCTATCCAAGACTTCTCCGATAAATTCCCAATTTGACATATCTTCCAAGAAAGGTGTTCTTGTCGGGTGGCTTACCTGAAAATTCTCCGCTGTTGGATTCACTAGGTTGACAGCCATATCGACCAGAGTTAAAGGATACTCTTATTAAACAACAGCCACAAACATTACTATGCCATAGGTTATTCTAAGGCTGACTTCCAACAATTATATACTTAACGGTTGGCAACTAAGAATGTAACACCCCCAAATGGCCCAAGCCGGAGACCCGGGGATGTCACTCCGTACCCGAGAGGAGCCCGGATACAAGGAGATTTTATAACATTGTTCTCAAGCAAAAAAATCCACAA
Source organism: Linanthus parryae (assembly GCA_023055425.1). Taxonomy (NCBI): domain Eukaryota; kingdom Viridiplantae; phylum Streptophyta; class Magnoliopsida; order Ericales; family Polemoniaceae; genus Linanthus; species Linanthus parryae. Next base: position 85,792,648 of record JALGPY010000007.1, on the reverse strand, counting down.
TAATAATTAAAAAAAATTGAAACTATCCATTATTACAATCCAAACTTTCTAGCCTCAAATCGGGCATAAACAATCTAAAGTGTTTAAATTCAAAATAAAATACTAGTGATCCATGATGATACGCGTCCCCTTCTATGCCAGATAACCATCCTCTAAACCTGTTGTGCGGCATAAAAAAGAAACACCACAGTACAAAATCAGCATGAAATACTGGTAAATAAACATCCAAACATGTAAAATGATGATGGGATAGTTATAAAACGATTTCTCATTTGTAAGTAAGAGTTTTTCTCAAACACAGCGGTAATAAAGTTGACTCTTGTAATAAAACATAAGAGTTCCCAATTTCATAGTATTTCCAACCAATTCCATAATCATTAGGAAATCTAAAATCCATCATTAACTCTTTTCCATTAACAAAATCAAAAACCATCATTATTAATTTGTTGTGACGGGAGAACTCAAATAAACCACAGCTTCCATGACCTTAAGTGTCGACACCCCCCTAAGACTACGCCAGCCAGAAGAGTGAGTACATGCCACTATCTGGGGACTTGCAACCGGATCAAAAAGGGACGGGACCGCAGCCAACATGCCCAAAGATAATAATAATAATAATGGCCCCGCACAACTTCTTCCACTTTACGTTATAGTTCATTAATATCATGGTGATGTTTTCAGCAAAAGCATTTAACAAGTAGAAATAATGTATTTCAAGTCATGTAGCATGCAAACACATTTTGAGACGTAACGAATCAGAGTATTTATTTGAAACGAAAGAGATTGGCACACTAGGCTTGGAATGTTTACTTACCTCAAAGCAAAATTCAACTATAGCAATCAATCAATGTACTCTACGTACTCGTCGTCGACGAACTCGTCACCTACACGTAAATATTCTAATCAAACAAATATTCTAGCAATAAACTTGCTATACTAGCTACATGCATATGATAGTCAATGGTTTAGGGTTCTAACACCAACCTAACATCCCACTGAGTTCATACCTCAAAACAAAACCCAAAACCTTACCCCAAAATCCTCCAACCTAAAGCATACATAACCTATCATAACTCCACCAATTTATTACTCCAGTTTCCCAAACAGATCATGGCTCAAAAATAGTTCCATTGGATTGAAAACATTCGAAATAATAAGTTTAGCCTCAAACGGATCTTAATTTCGATTCCTGAACAAAAGTTACACTACTTTCAAGTTTCCAATTTCACTCAAAATACCCATACGGTAATTATCAATTTCCATGAAACTTTTCCCCCAAGCATCTACGTCATCCTATATTCATACTAAACCTAATATAACATGATTCCCAACATCAAATCATATTTTTACCCATATACTATGATCATCCAATCACCCATATCGCTTAATCAAACATCTCTTCCAAACTAGGGTTTTTCGCATCACCCATGAACATGATAAACCCTAAAATTTGATTATCAATCCTACGAATCCATGAACAATGATCCTAAAAATATCAAATTTAAAACTAAAGATTACATGCAACCTACATGAATCATAAACAAGTGATCATAAGAACAAGAGATCAACAAGAGAAAAGAAAAGAAGAAACAAAACTAGCTCTAACCCGCTGCCATGGAGGCCGGACGGGAAGAGAGAGAGACGGACGGAGAGAGAGAGAAAGAAAGAAAGAAAAGAAAATAGAGAAATAATAAGAGATTACCTCAACGGGGAAAGAGAGAGACGGCGGCGGTGGCGGTGGTTGTTGCCGTCGGCCACAAGAGAGAGAGAGACGAGAGAGAGAGAGTGAGAGGGGGGACGGGTGAGAGAGGGAGAGACGTGAGAGAGATAGAGAGAAATAGGGAGACTGAGGGTTTTATGAGAGTTGGAAAAAAATCAACTTCATAAGTAGGAAACCCTCTTAAATTAGGAAACTTTACGTAGGAAGAAAAGTTAGGTCAAAAGACACTTTCCCCCATTTGTTTTGTCAAAAGACAACTACCTCCCCCAAACTCAAGTAAAAGACACTAAAACTCTTGGATTAAAGTCACAAAGATCCCCAAAACTCTTATAACCATTATAATTAACTCTATACAATTAAATTAATTCCCCAATACTTATAATAATATCACAAAATACCCATAGTCACAAAACGGGGTATTTCATCCTTCCCTTCTTAAAGAGAACTTCGTCCTCGAAGTTCAAAATAAAACCTCCCTCCTTAACGAGAACTGCGTCCTCGAAGTTTCAACAAAAACTTAATCACAATAAGGTATATACACCTCCCCTCGATTGTAAAACTACTAAATGCAAACCTAAGGTAATGAATGATATACAATATACTATATGTAGTACTTTAATAAACATCGAAGGATTACATCCTCTCCCCCTTAGAGGAGTGACGTCCTCGGAACTCAAGGTACCTCGTCAAACAGATGAGGGTACTTCTTCCTCATATCATCCTCCGCTTCCCAAGTTTCTCTTCAGTGAGGTGATTTTTCCATAAGACCTCTACAATCTTGACACTCTTGTTTCGGGTGTCTCTTGCCTTGGTGTCTAGAATCTTGACAGGATGTTCTTCATAACTCAAAGACGGGTCCAGTTTTACTGGTTCGGGATCTAGTACATGGGATGCATCGGCCACGTACTTCTTCAGCTGCGATACGTGGAATACGTTGTGAATACGTTGTGAACACGACCAAAATTCTATGACATCATATGGTCCAATGAACTTCGGGCTCAACTTCCCTTTATGATTGAACCTCATGACTCCTTTAGTCAGCGAAACTTTAAGAAATGCTTTTTCTCCAATTTGAAATTCCAATGGTCTCCTTTTCTGATCAGCGTATGAATTCTGTCTATCTTGGGCTGCTTTCATTCGCTGTTGGATAAGTCTCACTTGATCTGTCATCTCTTCGATAAGTTGTGGACCAATTACTATCGTCTCGCTTATGTCGTTCCAACATAATGGTGTTCTACACTTTCTTCCATACAACGCCTCATGTGGTGCCATTCCAATACTGGCATGGTAACTGTTGTTGTAGGAGAATTATATCAAAGGTAATCTATTAACCCATGAAACTTGAAAATCCATAACACACGGCCTTAACATGTCTTCCAAAGTTTGAATTGTCCTCTCGGTTTGTCCATCCGTAGCAGGGTGAAATGCCGTGCTAAACTTCAACTGAGTTCCCAGCGCCTCCTGGAGTGCTTTCCATAAGTGAGAAAGAAAGTTGGGATCTCTGTCGGAAACTATAGAGCTTGGTACTCCATGATACCTCACAATGTTCTTCATATACGTATCAGCTCTTTGTTCCATATTCCATGTGTCTTTCATCGGAATAAACCTTGCTGTCTTGGTCAATCTGTCAACTACGAACCAAATCTGATTCAGTCCATTATTTGATGTTGGTAACGCAGTCACGAAATCCATTGAATCGAATCCCAATTCCAAACTGGGACATCTAATGGTTGCACTAAACCTCCCATTATTTTATGTTCAAACTTCACCTTTTGACAAGTTAGACATTTTGCCACAAATTCTGCTACTTCCTTTTTCATGTTTGGCCACCAAAATATCTTCTTCGTGTCCTTATAAAGTTTGTCACCTCCTGGATGTACAAAGTAGGGTGTGTTGTAAGCTTCACGCATCAACTTTTCCTTGGTTTCCGTACACTTATGTGGTACACACCATCTTCCCTTGTAACGGATACTTCCATCCTCATGGATCTTGAAATCCTTTGCCTGACCTTCTGCAATTTTCTTCTTTATCCTTTCCAGCTTCACATTCCTAGCTGGTTATTTCTTATTTCTTCAAAGACATATGGCACAACTGTCATATTACCGAGGATATTCTTCACTCCACCTTGTTCCACTACTTCAATCTCGAGCTTTCGGAACTCTCGGCATAGCCGATCTGGAAAAACTAGCATACTATCTAAAGTATGGCTCTATTTTCGGCTTAACGCATCAGCTACTACGTTTGCCTTCCCTTCATGGTATTGGATACGCAAATCATAATCCTTTATGACTTCTAACCAACGTCTTTGCCTATTGTTTAGCTCTTTCTGCGTGAAGATGTACTTGAGACTGCTGTGTTCCGTATACAATCTACACACAGATCCATATAAATGATGTCTCCATATCTTCAATGCGAAAACTATTGCTTCAAGCTCTAAATCATGTGTAGCATAGTTCTCTTCGTGAAATTTCAGTTGTCTTAAAGCATAGGCAATAACCCTTCTTTCTTGCATAAGAACGTATCCTAAACCCTTCTTCGACACGTCACTGTAAACATCAAACTCGCCAGAATCATTGGGTAAAGCTAACACAGGTGCTGTCGTCAACTTATCCTTCAATGTCTATAATGCTTCTTCACAATATTCTCTCCACCGATACTTCACCGTCTTCTTGGTTAGCGTAGTCAGCGGTCTAGCTATCTTCGAGAAATCTTTTACAAAACGCCTGTAATATCCTGTTAATCCCAGAAAACTTCTTACTTCATACACATTCTTCGGATTTGGCCAATCTTTCACTGCTGAAATCTTTCCTGGATCTACGGATATTCCTTCCTTTGAGATTATGTGGCCCCAAAAATGGAACATGCTTTAACCAAAACTCACATTTCGAGAGCTTAGCATACAACTTCTCATGTCTCAATGTCTCTAACACTTCTTCGAGATGTTCTTCGTGTTCTTCCTCGCTCTTTGAGTAAACAAGGATGTCATCAATGAAGACGACCAAGAAACGATCCGGAAACGTACTCATAACACGATTCATGAGATCCATAAATACTGCAGGTGCATTAGTTAACCCAAAAGGCATAACTGTAAACTCGTAGTGTCCATACCTCGTTCTAAAGGCTATCTTCGGGATGTCCTTCTCAGCTACCCGAAGTTGGTGATACCCTGATCTCAAGTCTATCTTTGAGAAAACGCTCGCCCCTTGCAACTGATCGAACAATTCTTCAATTCGGGGTAAAGGGTATTTGTTCTTGATCGTTGCGCTATTCAACTCTCTATAGTCAATGCACAACCTCAAGCTTCCGTCTTTCTTCTTCACAAACAATACTGGTGCTCCCCAAGGGGAAACACTCGGCCTTATGTAACCCTTTTGAAGTAGCTCTTGCAACTGATCTTTAGTTCTTTCAACTCTACTGATGCCATTCTCTACGGTGCCTTTGAGATTGGAGCTGTTCCAGGTGCTAAGTCCAAAGTGAATTCAATCTCCCTTCTAGGTGGCATTCCTGGAATCTCGTCCGGGAACACATCGGGAAAGTCTCTGACTATTGGTATCTCTTCTAGCACGTTGTCCTTATTAGACATGTCTTGAACATAACACAAATAAGCACTATTCCCCTTCTTCACTTGGTTGACTATGGTCAAAGCTGACACTAGTCGGATACATGGTTCTTTTGTGATACCACGGTAAGAAACCTTTTCTCCTTTTGGACCTTTGAGCCTTATTTTCTGATCGTGGCAGTCTATAACCGCTCGATATTTACCCAGCCAATCCATTCCCAATATCACATCTATTCCTCCAAGATCAAACTGTATTAGGTTGGCTGGTAAGGTACTAGACGAAATCTTAACTTCTACGCCTTCAAAAATGGCGTTACATACTGTTACGTGACCGGTTGGCGTAGCTACGGGGATGGATATTCTAGACGGCTTATTGAGACTCAATTTTTCCACAAATGATGTTGAAATAAATGAATACGATGCTCCGGAATCAAATAGAGTAAATGCTGGTTGATCATGGACAAGAAATGTACCAGTGACAACTCCGTTTGCTGCTTCCGCTTCAGTCATGCTAATGACAGCGATCCTTGCAACATTCCCATTCTGTGCGGTAGTTCATGCCGTACCAGTCCTATTGTTATTTTTGGCATCAGCTGGAGCGTTGTTGTTCCTATTCCCGTTCTGAACTCCATTGTTCCTTCCATTACCCTGCTTGTTGGCATGCTGCTTGCCATAATTGTTGCCTCCATTATTCTGGTTGTTGTAGTTCCCATAGTTCCGGTTTCCGCCCTGATTGTTGTTGTTGAACTGTCGATTCCCTTGGTATTTGCCTCCTTGGTTCCCTTGCTGGTTTCCATTTGGTTTCGATCGGCACTCGAACGAACGATGACCCTTCTTGCCACAGTGGTAGCAAGTGACAGGGTTTGCTTGAAAGTCCTTTCCTGATTGATTCTTTTGACACTTCTTGCAGATATAACAGCGAAGTTGATCATCTCCATTATTCTGCTTGTTACCACGGTACAGTCCCTGGTTACTTCCTCCATGGTTGGGCTTAAACCTCTTGTCCTGACTACCTTGGTTAATCCTACTCTGATTGTTTCCATAGCCCACAACGTTCTCAACCTTGCGCTTTCCACGCTTCTCATCTTGTGCCTCTTGAATGCTCCAAACGGTTGCGGCTCTATCATAAGCTTCCTGAAGAGTATCGTACGTCCTGCACATCAAGTCTTTCTGCATATGAAGTTCGAGACCAGACATGAACTTCCCAACCTTAGTCGCCTCGTCAGGCATCCGTTGACCTGCGAATCGGGATAGCTCCATGAACTTCTTGAAGTACTCGGTCACAGAACCGTTCCCTTGTGTCAGATTCACGAAGTCTATGTACTTTTGATCCTGTACATGGTCCAGATAAAAGCGAGTGCGTAGTGCAGTTTGAAGAGCCTCCCAATTGAAATTGGGTTGAGCCAAAAAGTTTTGACGTGTGCTCCTCTACCATATATTAGCTTCGTTCTTCAGGTAGAATGTCGCGCAAACAACTTTGCGGTTCTCAGGGCACTCAACTAGCTCTAGGATCTTATCCATCTCGTCGATCCAATTTTCGAGCTCAACAGGGTCCTCATTGCCTGCAAAGTTCGTGGCTTCATGTCAGGTACTTTCTTTGCCCAATTAGCATTATGCTGCTCTCCTTGGTTTGTGTTCTGCGCCATTAAATTGCGCAAAGAACTGCTGCATGTTGTTGTTGTTGTTGTTATTTGGTGCTGCCATTGGTACTTGGCGATTTCTCCTGGTGCAGTATTGATGTGGTCTATCAGTCGTAATCCCTACACTATAGCCTATTGTATTACTTATAAAGTATCAAAAAGTAAAAATAATCATGCATATATGGCATGTAGTGCACAATTTAACAAGTAATGTCACACACTGATCATCAGTGAAATAAATTACACATGCATTTCCACATAGGCTGGTCACGTCTCAACTTTTCATCTCCCTCAAAAATTTGGAAAAAGATCTACCGGACAAAAAAAAATTATGAATTTTGGTGTGCAACAACCTCTCTGAGCCTACTTTCATAATCAATAATAATCAACTCAAAGTCAATTGTAAAACTCAAGATATACAGGAAATACTACAGCTGCTGTCACAGACTACCAGAACAGAAACTTCGACTTTGAAAAGCTTTAAACCGACTTTCAAATTCTCAAAATGAGCTAGGCTTTCTCCCAGGGTTAGCCAAACGTGTCTACAAGCTGTCATAAAAATTTGATAACAAAAAAGGTCTGTAAGATAGGTAAACACCAAAAATACTACATCTTGTCACTTTGCAATTCTGCTACTGAACCACCAAATTTGAAAATTCGTAGTTAAGTCTCCAGAACTCATATAGGGCTGAAATGTTTATGGGAGATACCTGGGTATGTCTACTTTCTGGGAAAATTTCAGGGAAGAATAAATTCAAAATTAAATACGTCTGCTACAACAAAAACTCACTGCTGCGCAGATTCAAGTATCACCAAAATCAAGGTTTTCGCGTTCTAACTCCATGAACACTTTCTATGCACTTGATTAATGATAACAAAACATAATATAACCTTAATCTATCAAATCATACCCCAAAATTCAGAAAGCTAAATTTATTAAACTCCCCAAATAGGGTTCTCAAAGCATAAGCATTAGTCATCTCCTAAAGCAAAACGCTAAAATTTAACTCTAGCCCAAAAGTGACTATTCAAAAATCGTTCTAAAAACTTCAAAGTATTGCTTGGCATCGTAGCCTTATTCAAACCAATAATAAAACTCAAAATGCATCAAGTCTAGGAAATCTAAAGAATTATAACAAGCTTAATCCTCGTCCTCATCGCTTTCATCCAACTCTTTCTCTTCATCGGCATCATACTCGTGTTCTTCACCTTCACTCGGGTCTTCTTCACTTTCTTCATACTCCATGTGATCTTCCTCAATCTCGGGGTATTCATCGACATCTTCCATTGGATCCTCTTCGAATTCCTCATCCTCACTAGAGTCTATAATGATTACATCTTTTTCATCACTAGAGCTTATGTAGATTACGTCTTCCTCATCACTGGACTCTATCTCAATAACTGTATAACGTTGCCACTTAAGATGAGTTTCCATCAACAGCTTGCATATAAAATCTGCACTTACCGTCCATTCACCTTGGCAACGATAATCCCTATCATTCAGACGATTGAACCTGCCCATGATGTTGCTATACTTTGTAATAATTTCCCCAAAACATGGGTCTCATAGGAAATGCCTTCACCATACAGTAAGCCTGAAAAGCTGGATTCCTATACCGAGGAAAATCTAAGGCATGGAACATATCCTCACAATACTGAACCACGCGGTCACGAAAATCTGAAAAGTCTTCACCTTCGACCCAACGTGTCACAACAGGGTGCTTCTCAACTGGCAACACACGCTTCCTTGCTGTATGCTTAGTTCTAGCCATCTACAAGAGGAAACAACTTAATAAATCTCTAATTTCACAAGGCATATATCGTAACCTAAATAACTACTCTTCGCAACCAATAATTATTCCCAAGACTCCAAATTGATAATCACAAGACTCTTGAAGAAATTTCCCAACAACATTCCTTAAAAGTAGGCCTCCAACCTTTGATTTAGGAGTTCAGGTGACACCAACGTGATAATCATTCAAACAGTAGGCTTCCAAATAGAACTCAAATAAAACGCTTCAAAAATCCAATCTCTTAGTATCTCAGTTAGGCTAAGACTCTGAGTTAGGAATGGGTGGGTGGAAATACTTGCTTTCTATCCTATTTTCTAAACACTTACACATACAATGGTCCTATCCATAATACCCAAATTCCCACGGCTTGTCAAATTTTAGTTATTTTTCCTATATTCATTTTAGTTACCCTAACAAATTTTAATTTCCTTTTTGGAACGCCAGCTCTGATACCACCTGTAGCACCCCCAAATGGCCCAAGCCGGAGACACGGGGATGTCACTTCGTACCCGATAGCAGTCCGGATACAAGGAGATTTTATAACATGGTTCTCAAGCAAAAACATCCACAATAATAATTAAAATCAATTGAAACTATCCATTATTACAATCCAAAACATTCAAGCCTCAAACCGGGCATAAACAAACTAAAGTGTTTAAATTTAAAATAAAATACAAGTGATACATGATGGTACGCATCCCCTTCTACGCCAGATAACCATCCTCTAAACCTGTGGTGCGGAATCAAAAAGAAAGGCCACAGTACAAAATCAGAATGAAATACTGGTAAATAAACACCCAAACATGTAAAATGATGATGGGATAGTTATAAAACAATTTCTCATTTGTAAGTAAGAGTTATTATCAAACACATCGGTAATAAAGTTGACTCTTGTAATAAAACATAAGAGTTCCCAATTCCATAATCATTAGGAAATCTAAAATCCATCATTAACTCTTTTCCATTAACAAAATCAAAAACTATCATTATTAATTCGTTGTGACGGGGGAACTAAAATAAACCACAACTTTCATGACCTTAAGTGTCGACACGCCCCTAAGACTACGCCGCCCAGAGGAGTGAGTACATGCCACTATCCGGGGACTTGCAACCGGATAAAAAAGGGACGGGACCGCAGCCAACACTCCCAAAGACAATAATAATAATGTCCCCGCACAACTTCTTCCACTTTACGTTATAGTTCATTAATATCATGGTGATGTTTTCAGCAAAAGCATTTAACAAGTAGAAATCATGTATTTCAAGTCATGTAGCATGCAAACACATTTTGAGACGTCACAAATCAAAGTATTTATTTGACACGAAAGAGATAGGAACACTAGGCTTGGCATGTTTACTTACCTCAAAGCAAAATCCAACTATAGCAATCAATCAATGTACTCTACGTACTCGTCGTCCGAACTCGTCACCTACACGTAACAATATTCTAATCAAATAAATATTCTAGCAATACACTTGCTATACTAGCTACATGCATATGATAATCAATGGTTTAGGGTTCTAACACCAACCTAACATCCCACTTAGTTCATACCTCAAAACAAAACCCGAAACCTTGCCCCAAAATCCTCCAACCTAAAGCATACATAACCTATCATAACTCCACCAATTTATACTCCAGTTTCCCAAACAGATCATGGCTCAAAAACAGTTCCATTGAATTCAAAACATTAGAAAAAATAAGTTTAGCCTCAAACGGATCTTAATTTCGATTTCTGAATCAAAAGTTACACTAGTTTCAAGTTTCCAATTTCACTCAAAATACCCATACGGGAATTATCAATTTCCATGAAACTTTTCCCCCAAGCATCTAGTTCATCCTATATTCATACTAAACCTAATATAACATAATTCCCAACATCAAATCAGATTGTAACCCATATACTATGATCATCCAATCACCCAAATTTCTTAATCAAACTTCTCTTCCAAACTAGGGTGTTTCCCATCACCCATGAACATGATAAACCCTAAAACTTGATTATCAATCCTACGAATTCATGAACAATGATCCTAACAATATTAAACTGAAAATTAAAGATTACATGCAACATACATGAATCATAAACAAGTGATCATAAGAACAATAGATCAACAAGAGAAAAGAAAAGAAGAAACAAAACTAGCTCTAACCCGCCGCCATGGAGGCCGGACGGGAAGAGAGAGAGACGGACGGAGAGAGAGAGAGAGAGAGAGAGAGAGAAAGAAAGAAAGAAAAGAAAAGAGGGAAAGAATGATAGATTACCTCAACGGGGAAAGAGAGAGACGGCGGCGGTGGCGGTGGTTGTTGCCGTCGGCCACAAGAGAGAGAGAGAGACGAGAGAGAGTGAGAGAGAGGGACGGGTGAGAGAGGGAGAGACGTGAGAGAGATAGAGAGAAATAGGGAGAGTGAGGTTTTTATGATAGTTGAAAAAAAATCAACTTCATAAGTAGGAAACCCTCTTGAATTAGGACACTTTGCGTAGGACGAAAGTTGGGTCAAAAGACACTTTTTCCCCCTTTGTTTTGTCAAAAGACAACTACATCCCCCAAATTCAAGTAAAAGACACTAAAACTCTTGGATTAAAGTCACAAAGATCCCCCAAACTCTCATAACCATTATAATTAACACTCTACAATTAAATTAATTCCCCAACACTTATAATAATATCACAAAATACCCATAGTCACAAAACGGGGTATTTCAAAGAATTTGGCCAAAAATTCCCCGAAACTCCGCGACATTCATAAGGAACATCACAAAATTGGAGATTAAACTCTTAAGCAATGTATTAAGATAAAAAAATAAACTCAACAATGAAACTCTGAAGCCCAAATCTAAGTCAATTATAAATGGTAAAACGCTCAAAACTATACCCCGAAAAACAAGACTCTAATGAGATGTTTGTGACAAACTGTCATCAATGAAAGAAAATTAAACTCCTCGGGTATAACAGCAATTTATAGAGCTCCAATCATTATGTAAATGTTTTAGTATTTTCCCTCCACATTAAAATTCTCAAATTATCTCCATAACGAATCAATATAACAAATTCTCCAAAGTAGCCAGCTCAGCAACAATAGGATTTCATGTAAACACCCAAAAGTCTAAACTAGTTAGAGGTGACTAAAACCACAAGTTTTGAAATTACGTCCCAACATCTCTCAAACACATTTTTCTTCTCACTTTCGTCTTGAGCATAATAAGTAAACCTTGCTCTTCCTTGCTCTAACGTTCTTTTGAAACTCGTAACCAACACAACATGCGGGTACTTCAAAATTCCTTGATATGAGGTCATTTATCCTTTTTGCCCGCTCATCGAACTTTGCATGAATGGTATTTGCCTAACAACTTCGTACTACAATTATTTTGGTTCCTCATTAGTCGAGTTCGAATAGGTTAGAAGTTCTATCCTTCTTGGTGTAACGACCATTTCTACTGTTGCACGCGTGGTCTATCGGTCATAATGCCTACACTATAACCTATTGTATCATTCATAAAAAATCATGAAGTAAAAGTAAACGTAATTACATAGCACATAATGAGCAACAAAGCAAGTAATATAAAACATTGATCATCATACAATCGACCCCACATGCAATTTTCACATAGACTGAACACATCTTTATTTTTGTGATTCTTTGAAAATTAGAAAGGTAACTAAACCGTTAAGAAGATTATGAAATTTGGTGTGAAACAACCTCTCTTAATAATCAAGAAGAATCCACTTTAAGTAAATTATAGAATTCAAGTTATGCAGAGAATAGCACAACTGCTGTTATAAACCACCAGAACATAAACTTCATCTATACCAAGTCATACACTGACTTCATCTTCCTCAAAATGGACTAGGCTTTCACCCAGATATAGCCCTATGTGTCTATTCATCACCATAAAATTTTGAGATTCATCCAAGATCTGAAAGATAGGTAAAAAAATATACTACATATGATCACTCTGCAATTCTGCTGCTGAAGAACGAACTTTGGAAATTCGTATCTAAGTCTCAAGAATTTATTTGGGGTTTATATTTTTATGACATGTTCCTGAACATGTCTAATACCTGATAAAAATTTAGAGAAAAATAACTCAACATTTAAACACGTCTGCTACACCAAATACCATCTGATGCACAGATTCAAACACTACCAAAATCAAGTTTCCCGCGTTCTAACTCATGAATGCTTCCGAAACTCAATACAACTTTAACTTCAAACCATAATCAATCTCAATAAAACCAAAAACTTATTATATTCCAAAAAGGATCCTCAAAACATGAGTATTATCTCTAGCCCAAAAGTGGCTATGCTAAACCACGCTAAGAAATCTTAAAGTATTGTTTGCCTTCATGGCCTTATTCCAAACTAGAACTTCAAAAAACACTAAAAGTCTAAGGAATCAAAGGAGCCTAATATGTCCACTTCTCATAGTTAATCACACTTGCCTCCGATTCCATGTCTTCCCTAGGATTATCCTCGAACTCATCATTCTCAATACGATCTTCCTCAATCGCAATGTTCTTGCTAGGGTTTTCTTCAATCTCAACATCTTCACACTACAGGAATTTTTACTTGAAACGACGGGTAAAAAGTGCCGTTTTGACGTCATTACCGTTGTTTTATTTAATACGACGGACAATGCTGCCGTCGTATCGAAAGGCGTGGTTTATAACAAAACGACGGTTACATGTCCGTCGTTTAGACATTACGACGGGTATATCATTACTGTCGTATTTTTAAACAATAAACGACGGTTTTGCCAAACCGTCGTATAAAATAAGACAACACTAATATATAACCGCCATATATTTAAATATAACGGTACCGCATTAACCGTCGCATATTATTTATAACGGTTGGTTATTGCTGTTGTGTTTTTAAATACGACGCGGAACCCAATGGAATTAATTATAGTTTAATCGCAATTAAATAATGCCCAACCACCAGTAACCCGTCATTGCCTTACAACTAAACACACAATCAACATCTCACACCATAACTCTACACACATTCATTATTCCTGAATAGCATTTTGCAAAAACTTCATCATGCCTCAATTTCACAACTAATTTCATCATTCTGAAACGTTTCCACATTTATCATTCATACTTTGAAAACAAGTTCTAGCTACAACTTCACCATAAAATACCACTAGTCATGTCCGGCAAACCTACTACAAAATAAAAGAAAGTTATCCCTAAATGTATGAAGTTAACCCTGAATCTGAAAACCTTGTGCCCTTCGAGTACTAGTTGTTGTCTCTGGATCTGAAAGTTGCATGCTCGATTCTTTCACTTGTTATATTCTTGAATCTGTAAAATAACAATATGTCACAATCTTTCACTTTCTATGAGAGCTTTGTAAGAAACATTACTTTCAAAACTAGCAAAAGGAGGGAAGCAACAAAAATACGAAACATGTCCAGGATCCGACTGCCTGTGTTGTATGGTAACATGTGTCACCAAAGATGTGCTGGAGATATTGGACCGGTCACATGAAAAAACCCGGACAAAAAGAAGGAAATTCACAAATGGTACAAAAATGATAGAGCTATCTCCCAACTGACAAGAGCAGCTATCTCCCAACTGATATATGCACCTCACGTACGCATAGCGTGATGAAATTTCACGAAAACGCATAACATGATAAACTTTCAAGAAACTACATAGCTGTTCTTCACAAGTTCCGGGACAGGCTAGTGACGAGCTTAGGCAAGAATTAAGTTTTAAACTTCTTGTTAGCTTGATCCAACGGTGCCGAGTGGAAGGGCCGTCGCTCAACGAATAAAATTTATATATATATATGTATGTGTATATATATATATACATATATATATCTATAAGTTTAACTCCATACAATTCAGATATCTTGTTTTACAAATGAAGAGTTGACCCAACATAATTGGTTGACTTGATCCGGTTACATTCGCTTGCAAGCAGCGGAAACCACCCGACTACTTATTTTTGGTGACATATTACATATAGACAGATGAATATATACACAAAGGAGGTTTCACTCAGATCCAGTATGCACATAAATATATTCAATCAGATCATTCCACCTGGAGATGTCTAAATGCCAAACATAGAAATTCCTAGTAGGTTGTTCTTCACAAAAACGGGACAACATTAATCAGGTTATAAATTGAATCAGCATTGAATCCAGTTTCAAATTGATTTTTCACAAAACAGGGATAAAAAAAAGCTAGTAACTAACTTGGAAGACTTGAGTAACACGGGGAGAGCCATAATTAATTAGTTGGACTGCAACATAAGGTTTCAAATTGAATCATGAGGAATGATTCATTTCAAATCATCATCAGATGAAACCACTTTTAAACTGGGCAAAGAATGAGAACTGTTTTCACCCAAGTTATCAGGAAGACAGGAACTGGTAACTAACTTCAACAGTGAAAATATAAAGTAACTTACCAGTTTTGTGAGCCAAGCTACATTTTGACCAGATGCGTCTCCAACTTTTTTTACCTTTCCAAACACTCTCGCCAGCTCACAATTAGGTCTGATGCACTCATCAATGCGAACATCATTACATTTACTGCCTAATGTGACCCCGTGCACCTGCTTCGATGGATCAATTGAAATAACGGCACGACGAGCCAAAACCTGTATTGGTTTGTTTTTTGATAGCAATCAAACTAGTTTGGCTACCTATATAAGACAAATAATTATAAACGTGTTTAATAGCAACTGAATTAGTTCATAAAATGAAATCAAATTAAATACATGTTTTAGTAAAAATTGTTGAGGAAAATAATGGATACGTTTAACACAAAATCTACCCCCACAACCCATCTAGATTGAACCAGCGCCATCAGAATAATCTCTCTCTCCTATCAGACAAACTTTGGCAACCCACCATCATGACCTAACCCGTATCCCCTTAGTGTCCCAGCCGCATCCCATCTGTATCCAACCTATTGTAACAAGATCGGAGTACCCCCGACACGTGTTTAGCCATGTCCGATCCGTATCCGCAGGTTAAGGCTCCATTTTGAACTGTATGTGCTTCCTAGGTCCCCATGATACTAGTGTTGGACTAGTTGGTTGTACCAATTCACCCTCAAAACAATTGTCCATTCTTGGGGTCTGCTTTCTCTTTCCTATTACCACAAGTCAACCTACTAACAACAAAGTGTGGGTTCAGCCGACAATAGGCCGCACAGTTGACATATCAACTAAGTTTTACCAAAGGTACTGCTACAATGGCTTATTGAACATAAAAGAAAATGAAAGAAAATAGTAATGATTCAAAGAACCATCATTGAGTTTGCTAAATAAAACAATTTTGCTAAGAGAACAAAGTACTAGCTGCACGAAAGCCCGTAGGGGTAACATGAATTTGGAAAAGCAATCCAAGAAAGTGAAAGACAACAAATGCATATATCTTTTGTCCAGATGCCATTGTATATATACTATCACATTGTTCTTGACAATTTGGGAAAGCAACTAAAGGGTTAGACAATCCATCCCTCGTGAACTTACACCGTTCATGATAATAATGAATTGACAAGTTTGAGACCAGTAGAGAGTCAATCCTTTAACAAGTTAAAATATGAATCACTGAGAAGCAAGGGCAGTGTTAGTGGGCACATGGGGGAATCGTGCACCTGCTAGTAATTCAAAGATAATATATCCCATCAACATCCCATATTGGATTCACAAACCCTAGGAACACTATAAAATCATACAAATAGCTAAAACAATTAAAAGTTATAATATCTACTGGTAGCAAATTTTCTTACTCAAAGACTAAAGTGAAAGGGAACAAAACCTCGCAGTGCGAAATAAATCTGAAATTGGATACAGAACCTTTTTCCTCGTACCCAGCTAGTGCAATGTAAATCTGAAATTGGATTCAGATCCCTTGAACCTAGTTATTCCACAAACTGACCTAATCGATAATGAGAGAGACTGTTATTCAGAAGATTTACCTAACTCATATTGATAGAGAGAGAGGAAGGAGAAGAGAAATACACCGACCGATGAGTTACCAGCTACCAAATGAATATCTTTGAGGAGATGATCAATACACCCAGAACGGGATCGCCTACGGCTTCTCACTACGGTGGGAGATGGAGACGATCAGCACTGGGATTGGAGACAGCGATAAGGACTTCGGAGCCGTCGGTCGACCTTGGTTTGGGATTGGAGATGGAGATGAAAAATATTGTACAATACTACTTAATTAAAGTACATTGGAACAAGTGGGTTGTGGTTGGGCAGGAATGTCAATATTTTGGGGCGGTAGAGTAAATATTTTGGAGGGTAAGTTTTATACCGTCGTTATAATGCCTACTTGCGACGGTCAACAATTTAACCATCGTTAAATCAAGCAAATTACGGCGTCCTATACTTTAACCGTAGGAAATACAAAAAATACGACGGGTAACATCAAACCGCCGTATTTAAAACTAAAAACGACGGTAGAAATTTGTTGACCGTCGTTTTAGACACTTTTCCTGTAGTGTCACTAGAATCTATTTCGATCACCATGCTCCTTTGCCATTTCCCATGAGCCTGCATCAACAATTTACACATAAAGTCGGTATTCACCATCCATTCACCTTGGTAGAAGAGTCTTCATGTTTTAACCTATTGAACCTAGCCATAATATTGCTATACATTGCGATAATCTCCCCATATATGGGCCCCATAGGTAGAGCCTTCACCATGCAGTAAGCTTGGAAAGCAATCCGATATCGAGTAATGTAGGGGGTGGTATTTCAACTCCGAGTTATCGCTCCCACGAGGACAGACTTGATATTATTTAATTAGTTATTTAATTTGGAATACGGTACAGGAGGAATAATTGAGTAATAAATGAGTTCGTCACCCACAAACAAGTGACTGAAAATTGAAATAACAACTAAACTAATCTTTTTGTATTTTTATTTTTAAAAAGATGATATGGAGAAACTAGGCGATCTCTAGATCACCTAGGGCTGTAGACAAATTCAGGTTTAGCTATGTAACATGTCAACTCTATTCTAGTTCAGCCGGGTAATTGCATTGACAATCTCATGTCGGTCTCATGTCATCCTACGTCACGGTTGATTACGATATCCTATCGGTCTCACGAGTCTACCGGTCCGTTCTAGTAGGCTAACTACGTGCACGACAACGGGTCATGTCGGTCCACCATTGCACGGAACAGTCGAATAACCTGCCAAATCTACCCAAAAAGGCCAATCCTAACACTTGTCCTTTTCGGTCTTGGTGATTCGGGATTGTGTTCAAGTTCTCATCACAATTAGTCTAAGTCATTGTCATGCACTCATCTAATTAACTAGCGTGTCCGGTTGATCACTCCTTTCACACTAAGGATTAGGCTCAGAACAAGAACATGTAACTAAAGCAAACGTTAACATTAAGCAAGATGATGAACTAAAAATAACCCCTAGTTTCCATGAAGAGTAAATCATAATCACGCCGTGTCAAAAGGCGGGACTCATTAACAAGTTCAAGAAACTAAGTATTCATTCAATAGATCAAAGTATAAACGCATGAGACAAAGTCTAAACCAAGAAATTCATTCGTCTACATAGCCCTAGGCTTTCATAGAGATGACTAGAAATTAGTATTTAGCTACTTAAAATCAATCTAGCAACGCTAAGTAGTTTCTACATACAATATCTAAAAAAAGAAGAAGAAGAAATAGCTCAAACCCTAGAATCCTCCAATGGTGGAGTTCGAATCTTCACCATGTGTTTTTCCTCGTCCTCCTCTTATCCTCGTGTCTTATTTTTCCCAAATATACGTGAATGATTGATAGAGTTATGCCCTATGGTGTTTAGTACGTGATTCCCCTCACTTCTTGCCCAAAAGTTGTTAAAAATTGAATTGAAACCCCTTAATTATGTGTCCTGGTTGTCAGACTGGTCTCAAGACCAGCAGAATCTTGAATCTGTTAGTTTTCTTCAAAAATTCTAAGTAAAGACTGGTCTCACGACCAGTCTGGAAAATATTATCTCTTTTTCTTTGCTTCTTTGGTCTTTTTCTCACCCGCCTTCAAGTCCAACATGTTCTTGAGCCTTCTCGTCCTTCCGAAGTTCATTCGACCTCCAATGCACATTATCGAGCCTCCGATTCCTGCTATGCACAACATGAAACAAATACCGGAAGATCAAATGTGACAATAAAAGCTCGAAATTACACAAGGAATGCCCCAATTACACATTTATGCTTAAACTCTCAAACATGCTAGCTTTCTCTCTATTTGGACATAAACACTCTCAAATGCATCGTAAATCACACAAAATGGTAGTGAATCTAATAGGAATATAACTCATTAAAATGAGTTATCACTCATCCTCTTGCTGTTTTTCGTCATGATGTTCTTCTCCACCATTTTATCAGCCTCATCACCCTGAAATGGATCAACTGAGCTGACAATGATTGGAACATTTCCTTTCTTTTTCTTCTGTTTCAAGTCTTTGAGTAGCAATCCATAATCCACACTTTCTTCATCCTGTTCCTCAGCTTCATCCTCAGTACTTTGTTCATCAAACTGATCAGCTGTAGATCCTGCCTTCTTTAATCAGCCTAAAGGTTTTCTTATTGATGATTCTAGAGCTTGTGAAACTTCTTCTTCCACATGGATCAAGTTGGTCTTTTGAAGACACTTTCAACCATATACTTCATATGTCTGAACTCAGTACCCAACTCATACTGACCCTGCTTCAATTCATCCAACTGATTCTCAATGAAGACTAACCTTTGAAGAACTACGGATTAGTCCTGAGATTGAGATGGTAGGGTTGATGGAGAGGGTAGGGACTTAGGCTTAGGAAACTTCTTGGCCTGCAACTCTTCAACATACAATTCAGAGTAGAGCTTCCGTGCCCCCTCACTGTTTTTCAAAATTCCTATCATTTGAAAAGCCTTTTCGTCAAGCATTCCAACACCAGTAGCAATTGTCTCTTCCATATCAATTGGAATTTCAATGTGTTGAAATAAGAGTGTGAGGAGGTTGGCATAGGGTAGAGGATGTTTCCTTTTCTTGGTGCAAGAGTAAAGAATGTGCTCCATCACAATGCTTGGCAAATCAATATCATAACCATGCATAATCAGATACATCAAGTACCCTATCAGACAACACTCTTTTGAATTCTCCTTAGGAACCACACACCTCATCAGAATGGTAAATAAAATCTTTGCTTCAAAAGTTAAACACAGAGTGAGTCAACTGTTTTGAGGTAGTAGCTACACTGGGCAAAAAGAATTCTTCCTTAGTCAACTTTAAAGCTTCAATCTTGCTAGGATGATTTTCAGTATTGTACCTCTTTGGAAAATTTAAGACATTGGCAAACTCAGCATGATCCAACTCCATATTAATCACAGCCACCTTAGAAGATATAGTCAAAGCCAAGGTATATGTTGTTTCATGTTTAGGTAGAAAAGCCTTGTAAGCCTAGGGTATGCAACTCTAAAGGGGTTAAGGATTTTCCATAGAGAAATATGTTTCAATATCCTTATGCATTCCAGATTCATACCACTCAACATGCTAGTACTGATCATGCTACAATAAGCTATAGGAGTTGAAGCAAAACCATCCAACCAATTTCCTCTTGCAGAATGACTGATAAAGAACTTGCTAGAAAGAGTTTTCTTACAGAAGGTGACTTGTTCTCAGTGTATATATGAAGCTCCTTCCCAGTTTTCTTCTTTGATTCCTGAATCTCCTTCCCATTGACCTTACCTTTCCCTTTGTCTGATTTCTGAAGCTTCTTCTTAACCTTCTTTAGGCTACCAATTGTAACACCTTTCTGCTTTTCAGAACCAACTGTTGGATCTGTCTTTTTCTTGCTAGAAGTAGCAGTCTGATCCCCCTGATATTTCTTTCTTATCTTCAGAGGAGGAGAGAGTGGCCTTGGTGCACTAGGAGTTTTGGAACTGGATCCATTAGTAATTTCTTGAACTTCTTCCTCTGCAGCTTTTCTCTGCTTCCCTAAACTTTTTTTTTGAGCCTCCGGCCATCTTGATTCTCTCAGAGTTTCTTCGTGAATCCGTTAGGGTTTGGGGGTTTAGAAGGGAGAGGTAGGAGTGATAGAAAGGAGAGAGAGAGAAGAGAGAAGATAAGTACCGAAGAGTTTGAGTTTGAAAAGGAAATAAATATTCCCAAATATTTGAAGAAGGAAGGTTTGTGTGAAATTCAAATATTGTGTGTGACGTGGGAAAATAAATAAAAATAATGATTTTGAAAAAGATTTTTTTAAGAGGTAAAAATAATGTTAGGCAATTATCTGTAGAGATAACACCCAGAATTGCAGATCCATTCATTGACTATATAGTATATAGGTTTATTTTCAAAGCTTTGAAAAGAACTTTAAGGCCTTGAAAAAATGTAATAATGAATGCAAATAAAATCAAGGCTTTGGGAAGCCTTTCAAGGCTTTGGTTTTTTTTCCAAAAAATTGAAACACAATTCTTACCTGATACTCCCCCTAAATCAGTGCTTCCTTTTTTAACATGCCCAATTCTAATCGCATGGATGTGAATCTTTCTTCTGGAAATGGTTTAGTGAAGATATCTCAAACTGCATGTTAGTAGGTACAAATGACAATGATACATCACCTTTCTCCACATGATCTTTGATGAAATGGTGTATGACATCTATGTGTTTAGTCCTTGAGTGCTGAACTGTATTCTTTGAGATTGCAATAGCGTTGTTACATATTATCGCAATATCTCTGAAGTCATAACCCAAATCTCTCATCTGTTGAGCTATCCACATCACTTGAGAGCGCAAGCTCCAGCTACTATGTATTCAGCTTCTGCTGTTGATAAAGCTACTGAATTTTACCTCTTTGAATGCTAGCTTATTCGGGATGATCCAAGGAATTGCCAACACCCTAAAGTGCTTTTTCTATCAATTGGGGTTGTCGGTGTAGTAATAACTCCGGTAATGCGGGTTGTCGAACCCAAAGGACTTCTTCATAAATTAGCTTATACTTCTTAACCTTGTGTGGGAAAATAACGTTGGTTGTGTTTTACTAACTCTACGAAAATTGAAAGACAACTAATAAGTTAATCGTTTGACTGAGCACACGATTAACAAGAATATTTTATTGAATTACTTAAGATGTGGACAAGCCATAATATCTCTACAGGTTCAGGAGGGAATTCACACCACTTAGGATTTATGATCAAGTAATGCGATTGTGTTTTATTTAGCCAAAGGAGCACAATTACCTTGAAGATTCCTCAACCAAAGACTGTATTTAAACCCTTATACCTCATTCCTCTAGCCTACTCAAGTTTAAATACGCGTTAAGCTCTTATGATCTACTCTCAGTTCTTAGCCAACTAGCAAGATTCCTCAACCCTAGATATAGCTAGTGCACGATTAAAGTTTTTGGTAGTGGATATTGAGTCCTCTAATATTCAATACCCTAATCAATCCTATTGCTACGTCTAACAACAAGAAAGAAGGATTAAGATCATGAATCACATGACTAAACAAAACACGTTCAATTAAGCCTAGAGGCATGAAACAAGATCCACAAATCACCAAAATATGGTATTCAAACCCTAGTTCCCGACGAGATATCCCGAATAGAAAGTTTAGCTACAATTACATATGATCAAAGCAACAAGTTTGATGATCATAACAAAAAACTAGAGAGAAGAAGAAGATAGAAATCAAACGATGGTTCCCAAGCTCCAAAGATTGCCCCTAGATTTGAAACGTGCGTCAAATAGCTCCCATGTACGTTCAATAGTTTAAAATCACGGACTTCTAGGTCTAAAACAAGTCCCCAAAGCTT
Organism: Linanthus parryae; assembly: GCA_023055425.1. Lineage (NCBI taxonomy): Eukaryota > Viridiplantae > Streptophyta > Magnoliopsida > Ericales > Polemoniaceae > Linanthus > Linanthus parryae. The sequence continues at coordinate 85,770,150 of JALGPY010000007.1, read as the reverse complement.
TAAACTTTCCGAAAATTGCAAAAGATCCCCAAAATTTGCGTCCTGGCCTTCTGTTCGCACGAACACACAGGTGTCGTATGAACACCTCTTCGTGCGAACATTTTCTGGGTGTTCCTACTAATTTCCAGAGATTTTCAACATTTCTGTTCGAACGAACACCCCTGGAGATGAGCTCAGATTTGTAGCCTCTTCAACGGACCATAACTTTCTCGTCCGATCTTCGTTTGAGCTCCGTGACCTATCATTGGAAAGCTCTTTGAGTATACTTTCATTTTCCACTACTCTCTTTCTAAACTTCATTTTAGAACTCAGGATACTCTCGAACTAGTGAAGACTTGTCAAATTCGCTCTTCCCACTTTGCTTCTCTTGCTTCCTCTTGAGGTTGCTTTGTTTCCGAAGTTCGTTTCATGCCTCCTAACCATTTTTTAGCAACCGTTCCTGTCAAGACAACATGAAAAACCATACCAAGTGATTATATTTGAAAAATAACATCTAAGAACGCATAGAAACGCCCAAACTAGCAATAAATCACAACAAGCTTATTCTTCACAAGAATTGGCATGAATCTCATCATTTTGAACCGAAACACACACAAATAGAAATGTTTCACATATGAAAAATGACTCCAACTAAGGAATTAACAGGGTGAAACTTATATACTCAGTATAAAGATCTATAGGGATAGATCAAGGAAATTGCTCGGCCTAAGTCAATGTACATATATTGATAAGGTGCTGAAGCGGTTCAACATGAAAGAATTGAAGAAACGATTCTTGACCATGTCATATTGAGTTAGCCTTAAGAAGGCTGAATATCCTTCCAATCATATTGAAAAGGACCATATGAGTAAGGTCCCATATGCGTCGGCTATTGTATCTATCATGTACACCATGTTATGTACTAGATCAGAAGTGACATATGCATGGAGTATGACAAGCAGATACAAGTCCAATCCGGGTGAGAGTCACTGAATTGCTGTCAAGAATATCCTTAAGTACTTGATAAGGAATGAGGATGCATTCTTGACATATGGGGAGGAGGAAGAGCTCATTATAAAGGGTTATACTGATGCCAGCTTCCAAACCGATAAGGATGATTGTAAGGATGATTTCATATCGCAGCCGAATTATGTGTTTTGCCTAAATGTAGGAGCTGTGAGCGGGAATAGTTCTAAGAAAGATACAATTGCTGATTCTACAACAGAGGCTGAGTACATTGCTGCATCGAATGCCGCAAAGGAATCTGTTTGGATCATAAATTTCATCACAGAAATGGGTGTGGTTCCTAGCATAGTGGACCCATTGCGTTGTATTGTGACAACACTGGGGCGATCGTACAATCTAAGGAACCCAGGTCACACCAAAATTCCAAACATATACTCAGGAGATTCCATCTGATTCGAGAGATTGTCGATAGAGGAGATGTGAAGATATGCAAGATATCAACAGATGATAATATTTCTGATCCACTCACTAAACCCCTTTCTCAGCGTAAGCATGAGGGCCACACTAGATCGATAGGCATACGAGATGCACCAGGTTGGCTCTAGTGCAAGTGGGAGATTGTTGGTGTATGCCCTAGAGGTAATCTATTTAAGTGTGAACGTTGTTTTGGCCAAACTATTCATTCTATTGGATATGCAGATATTAAATGAAGTCCTTAGATTGCAATTGTTGCTATCTTAAATTCTCCCTAGTCAAGTATAATGGTTATTAGGACGATCACTATGCATAGAGACTAGTATGTGGGTATATTGATATGGAGATATCAAGTCTAACACATGAGTATGCATTAGGATAATGACATACTGGATTGACCCGCCACGAGAAGGCTAAATGGAAGTCATGTGAATGTCACAAGTGCTTCTCGTATTGAAAATGGTGTTGTGGTCCTTTGACTTGAAGTCACTAGATGCTCTAGGTTAGAACTATCATGTTTTGATATCGTCAAACGTTACACCGTAACTGGGTAACTATAAAGGTGATAATCAGACATGATATGAAGCAAGCTGAGAGATGGTAGTGATGTAGAGAGGATTTTTCCCTCCCACATAATGGGATTATGTATCCATGGCCACTCCAAGAATAGAACTTAACAAATGCCTTACCAGGATCAAGTAGATGAATATATGATATTAATGTTATTTGTTCAGATAAGCCGACTCCCAGGATAGAGAAACTATGGATTGGATATACGAGTGTGACATCTGTGTCTCGTGTCCAATCCGGATATTGAGACAAAGGGACTATATAGCACAGTAACATTGGTCACATAGGTTTGTCAAATCACTGACTATACCTATTACTTGGGCAGCATTGATGCGTTGTTAGACACCGCTCATTATTTGTAATTGTTACTGCCAACGTAATAGAAACCTGTAGGGTCACACACCAAAGGATTAGACTAGATGTAATTGTTACTTACTTGGACTAACTAACAGTAAAGAATCAGGGATCAAAGTGAAACAACGTGCATATTTAGTTGGACTAAATAATAAATGGTACTGAAAAAAATGATTCAAATTGTTGGGTCTAATTAGTAGTGGGGCAATTTTGTAATTAATAAAGAGTTATTAATTATAAAAGAAGTAGTTCAGCCCTAATTTTCATTAGATGAAAACTTAGAGAAAGAGAAGATAAAAAAAAGAGGAGGCCGAACCTGTAATACCCCGTTTTATAGGGAAATTGCTGACTTTTTATATAGTTAGATGTTAATTATATGACAAGAGGGGAGGTAGTTGTAGTTTCAAAAAGTATAAGCTAGTTAAGTTTGGGGGGAGAAGTTGTAGTTTGAAGAAACTCTATAACCTTTTTAGTAATTAAATATCGATATAATAAAACAGCACGGTGTGGGTCCCATACATATTCTTAAAAGACATTTTAAAGGAGACATTTTCAAAGAGACATTTTTGAGACATTTAAACGGTTGATTTACATAGATGGGATATTCTGAACCGTTCGATGTTCATCACTAAATTATAACCTATTGACATCCTAACTCACCCACGGGAGAGTACACAGCTCAAACAATCGTCTTCGATCATCATCTTCCTCGAAGACGGCGTTCTGCTCTTCATGCCATCGCCATCACCATCGCCCAGGTATTCTAATATCCCTCTATTCGTAGTTATGAACTTTCTCTTTAATCTTCCCTTTGCGATTGCTAGGTCAAGGATCATTCAGATTTGAAGAACCAGAACCGCTCTCCGCGATCGTCCAGATCATCAGCAACCTCTCCGGATTGAAGAAGTAACGGCATCAGAACTCTACTAATCATCTCAATTAGGTTTTTTTTATCCTCAAATTCTCAACTTGCTTTTACATCTTTGCCATTCTAGGGTTTCATATGTGTGTTCCTCCTTGGTTCAATGTTCATTTTTTGTTCAGCCCAGTTATTGAATATTGTTTCAAATGATTGGTGGTTCCATTTGATCAGTTTCATTTGAGATTCAATAATACATTTGAGATTCTTAGATTCACGTGCTTTATTTGTAATTCTTGAGCATAATCGTAGAGAACAACCCCTGTTTCTATAATTCTTAGATTCACTGTTGGTGATTACGACGACCACCACAATCGCCTCTTTCAATTTGATCCAAGGTTGCGACAGATTCGTCGAGGTAAACTTGAATATCAATCTTTTGAATCGAATCGTTTACTCATTCGATTGATTCGTTTTGACTATGTCTAAAGATGCTCACTGATCTGGATGTGCGCATTTGAATATCACAGTGATCTTTGAATTGTTTCTCAGGTTCTCCGCTGCTGCTTCTCCCTTCTCACTCTCACGGCCGCCCATCACCAGAGGATCACAAGAACACCTCGCTCCACCTCTCCCTTCTCTCTCCAACGGCTCGGCCAAGGTCTGTTCTTGCTGACCATTTTTTTGTGTTTTAATTACAACTAAGCTTTTAGAGCCACGATATCTCAAACAATAAAATATTTTTGTCCTGCACAATTCGAACTAGGAATGACTTTGGATAGTGTGATATATATAGGTAACATATGGCTCAAGTACTCTCATATGACAGTAACCAGACCCCTATTTCTTTGCTTCTTCTCTCAGCCTTCCTAAATAATACTGGACCAATATCATATTTTCTAAGTTGGCTAATTCAGTCTTATGTTTTATTTCTCCTTAAAGCTCATTTTTCTCATAATTCTTCTTTGACATTCTTATTTATGAGTTCATCTCTGGCATTGCTTTCCACAGACTGAGCGGCACTTCAGAGAAATGTGTAGTCGAATTGTGCTTCGAACACGATTCAATGTAGCTGCACCTTTCAAATCTTCACTGGTCCGAAAAATTTTTGTGCCGCCTTCGGCCTTACGCTACTGTGTACTCGGAGGTGATTCCCCCCCCTGCCTCGCTCCTCTGTCTACTTTTAATTTCATTATGTTTGTTTCCAACGAATAGATTCGGTTAGGTATGTACCCATGTATGACCGATGACCATACCTGTTTGTTAATGAGTTTTTTTATAGTCATCTTTATGATTGCTTGGATGAAATTGGTACTTATAAATTAGAGTGGAAGTCTAAACCCCACTGTTGTCGAATTTCAGCATGTTAACAAAAAATATTTCGGAAGCAAAGAATGTGTACTCTTTCCTCCAACTCTCCGCAAATTGCTCTATAGTTTGAAGAGGTGGCTTACTTCTCCCAACAAGTTGCTCATGTTGAGCATGAAATCCATTTGGAATTTAGTTTTTTCACGTTCATCTTCCATTTATTATGACTTGGGTCATGAGATCCAGGGCTAGCAATTGATGACCTAAATAGTTAAGATTCCTACACTTTGGTTGAATGGACTAACTTTGTTATTTGATTGGCACTAGCTCGATATTAGTTATATTTTGATAACAGAGAAGAATGCATACCCCTTTTCCTTGGTCTTCATCTTACTTTTAGTTTACATCCTCTTTTTTTATCTTTCTACAATGAAAGAACCGATTGCAATCAAGTTCATATTGGTACATCGTGTTCTAAAAGACTGACCTGGGTATGAAAGCCATCAGTGATTTATGGTTATTTTTTACTTTAATTGTTTTTGCAGGGATTCATGGCATATTATGACGGCACAACTGAACATTGAGGGCGCTACATTGCTTGCTACCTGTAATTGTTTCCTGTCTTAAGGTTGAGAAAGTGATAAGAGGAATGGAATGGAAAATGTTGTAGGAAGTAAATCTGCATATAGGTCTTGCACACCGTATTTCATAGGACTGCAATTTTGTGGTAACCCCAAACTTCTGATGTCCAAAGCGATTGGAAATTGATGTTCTTGCAGTGGTACCGAAGTACTTGGCTGCATATTGATCTTAGATGTTAGCAATAGATGTAGGTGGTCGTGATTTTTGCCAAAATCACGTTATCAATGCAACTTTTTGCAGGAAGAATCCTTTTTATTTGCTCATTACAAGTTGGGGTTACTTAGTTTAGTTTACTTTTTTGGGTGTATTTGAATGTTTTGCCTCCATTGTTTTGTGGAATCAACACTGATAATGCACCGTTCAGTGATAAGATCACTTATTTTTCTTTTACGGTCGTGCCTTTAGGCACGGGCAATACCTAGTAATATATAAAATAAAGCAAAACTTAAAACAAATTTCACATCCTCCAACTCCGGAACACATCTGCAAATTTTTGCGTCAAACAAGACAATTTGTCTTCATCCACTTCTCTTCTTCTTCTTCTTAAACTTCTTCTTCTTCCCCTCTTACGACAAGACATCCGCCGCCACCTCCGGTACCAACTCCACCTTCACAGCCACCACTATCACCACCATCTCATCTCTCATTCCGTCACTCTGCCTTCCCTCCTCTGTCCGGCGACAGAAGCAGCAGCAGCTGCTCGCCTGGAGCCGCTGTCGGAGAAGACTGACGGGAAATCACCAACACCACCACCCTCAATCTCTTCTCTAATATCTCTCTCTCTCTCTCTCTCTCTCTCCCTGTGGTCTCTGCTCTACCAAGCGACCCAGTGAAGATCACAGCAGCATCAGGAGCACCGTCAACCACCATCGCCGCCATCTACCACATTTTCCGGCGAACTCCTTCGTCAACACAAACCAGAGACACCCAATTCCTTCCTTCTATCTCCCTCAATTCTAGAATGTCCGACAAGGCTATATGAGACCTCAGCCGAGCTCAGAACTGACCAGAGAAGGTTTGGCGAAGCACCATCTCCGGCGGCCCCGACGGGAGACTCAACCCACCTCGTTTCTCGACCGTTTTCAAACATTTTTGGTGTGGGTACACTCTAAATCCTCTAATTAATCGTTTTATGCAATCAAAATGCAATCTTGTTAAGTAGAATCGGATATGAGAATTCTTGGGTGAAGAAGATGATGATTTTGGTTTATTTGAGAACTTGAGGGTACTTTATGAACAATCTGAAACTTTATGGGTATGAATTGTGGCATCTGAAACTATTATTATTAGTATGAGGGTTATTACTGTCTTTTAAGGAAATGATATTCACATAACTATATAAGTACACACACACACACACACACACACACACACACACACATATGTATGAAATTAAAGATGGGATGGATTACATGAATTTGTGAATTTTATGATTATTATTTAAATATGCAAAAATAACTTGGGTAATGAAATTTTACAATAAATAGTTGCTACTAGAGTTGTTTAACAATTTGCGCCTATATATTCAATAATTAATATCGTTTTGTTTAATTAGTTAATCTCAAAACATTGTAAATTGACACTCAGATAAATTGGTTGTCTAAATATCATTTTTATAATAAAATAAGTTTAGAACGAAATTTGAGAAATATTTAGGAATGATTTCTTTACTTAATGTTTTATCTATCTCTAAACTAAAAATAATTATTTCTCATAATTATAAATGGATGTTAAATAAAACTTATTCTTCCTTATTTTCAAAGTATCATATCCTAAGCAATTTAGTATATAGTAATTTTATTTTACTATTAAGAACATATCTCCTATAATTAATTCGTTAATTAAACAATTTATTTTTTATGAAGCATTTACTCTAGAAAAGTTAAAAATAATTGTTACAGTATTAAAAATAAAATGTGTTTAAGCTAGTATTAATAATTAGGAAGTTCTAAAAGTAAACATATTATTTTCTCACTATTTAAAATACAAGAGTATTATTTGCGAAACTGAATAGTAATATTAGATAACTATGATTTGAGAATATAATTATTGTAAACTAGCACACTCTTGACAATTATAGCAACAAAAAAAAATTTAGACTTTGTATTAAATTAAATTGGACTTTCTCCCGTCGTCACTTGCATATCACGTGCTAGTCGAACTTTTGATTAATTCGAAACTGTAAATTTGTAGGTGACGAATTTGTAGACGAGGGCTACGTCTACCTGTAAGAGCTTACGTGCTATTTGCCGTGTTATTAAGGTGAGTAAACATTCCAGTCTAGCGTGCCTAGCTTCTTTCGTGTCGGAATGTGATTTTATAATCTGTCTCAAAATGTGTCGTATGAATTTCATGATTTACTTGAGATCGATTATGTTTGAAATAGATGTTTTGAGAATGTCACATGAGAATAATAATTCATAAATAATGCGAAGCAAAAAAGAGTTAAGCGGGGATCAATATATTATTTATAGATTGGTCGTGTTGACTACGGTCACTCGACCCGTGTTATTTTAACCCGGTCGCAACCTACCGGGTCGCTCCATGTACTCACCTCTCTGGCCGCAAGAAGTCTTAGGGGGGTGCCGACACTTAAGGCCATGGCTGTTAGTGATAGTATATCTTCCTTTTATCAACAAGTTAATAATATGAGTTTCTTTGAGAAAGAGATTTATGAAAGGAAAGAAGAGATAGATTGGGAATGATACTCCCCGTTTAAGATATAAGAGCAAGATTTGAGATGCAAGGAAAAAGAAAGAGAATTTCCTATGTGTGAAAGTATTCATACTTTATTCATCAAGTATATATTCAGTTATTGTTCATTCTCCTTTATGATAGTTTGAAAGATATGCTTCATAATCTGTTTACAAGCTTGAGTGTTTACTTACTCAATATTTCATTGCTGACTTTAGAAAAACTGCAGTTCCTTTTTTATTCCCACCGCAGGTCTAGATGAACTAGGCATTGCATAAGAGGGGGAGCGCATACTCATCTAGAGTTATCAGTAATCTTAGTAACCCGGGCTCTAAAATTATCATCTTTTGTGTAATAATATTTTAAGACAATGTTTAAGACTGTTGGGTTATGTAATATATAATTATGGCAGTGTTTGTTCACGATTTTCGCCATCTCATTATTTGTAACACTCTTCTCTCCGGTCCAGAACGGAAATCTTAGGAATCGAGGGGTGTGACAGAACCCCCATTGGCCGACGGCATTGAGAAGAGGCTTCCCCTCTACGTTCTCCATTGTTACACAAGCTTGATTGGATCAAGATCCTGATTGTAACTTCCCTACACCGCTAGCACGAACAGCATAGGACGATCCAATTGTTGATCCTACGGTGTGGATACCAGCAGAGGCGTGGACATTACTTCTGCGCACTAATCAGTCAAATAACAAGGTAACCCTTCTCTTTTATCATGCTATGATGCTCACCTGAGATCAGTGAAGAGTTTTGGGCAAGATTTTCTTTTTTTTTTCACTACATAACCTGCACCAAAACACTACACAATTTACCAAAACTCCTAGCTAACAGAATCGCAAACATTCACAGGTATGCATATGAGACTCACAACACATATATTCACACCATGTAGCAGATGTAGAGCAACAAATGAGAAGACCAATGAACGCACATAGTGAACTCATAAACAAAAGCAAGAGGCATGAAGCTTACTGAGAGAGATATAAGGAGGTACCATTCTCCATTGGGTCGGTCGGTCGCAGTCACCGTGAAAATCAAAGAGACAAGATCGCCAAAGAGATGGAAAGCTATCTAGGGTAGATAGTGGTTTTTAATCGGGAATGAAATTTGTGTAAGGAGAGGCTATGGTAATTGTTTTAATATTCTTACTTGCACTTTTGGTAGAGTGAAATTTTGGCTCCACCCCCGCCCCGCCCCCAATTTTGGTGAAACTTTGTTTCCATCCAAAATTGGGGAGTAAGGACTAATTTTTGTTCAAAAATGTTTCCTTAATTGTGTTATTGCATTCTTTTACAAAAAGCAACGTCGTTTCTAGTCCTCATTAATTTGGTAGTTTAAGAAAATTGTCGGATATTGAAGGACGGAATAAGATATGGTCGGCAGATTCTTAAAGAACGACAAATAGAAGGACGAAACTGAAAAAGTCGTATTTCTTACTACTATCAACGACCATTTCCATACCCGTCCATCTCAAAGCCGTAACAAATCGGTTTTGTTGTACTGTTGGGAATGATATCCCTAATCTGCAATCTGTAAAATATTGGCTAGGGAATTGCTTTACAATGAAAGACTTAGGCGATGAAACCTATGTACTTGGTAAAAATATTTATAGAGATAGATCAAGAAAGATTCTCGGCTTAAGTCAATGTACATATATTGCTTAGGTGTTGAAACGGTTCGACATACAAGAATCCAATAAAGGATTCATACCTATGTCACACATAGTTTTTCGAAGGCTAATTGTGACACCCGCATTTCGTTGTGGGAGAAATACGGAAATGCCACTACACACCCAAGATCGCTCTCGGGTGCTAGGAACAATGGTAATCAAAAACAAACATCGTCATAGTTATATATATGTTACCAACCATAATGTCTTCAAAGTGGAATATTACATACTATTAAACAAGATGAACATTATCTAGGTGTTCCATCTATTTAGTACTAGCACAACTAGGTGAGTCCGCGATACCCCTTAAGCCGCAGTTTTTCCAAAGTCAGCACAAAAATGCTAAGTAAGTAAACACCCCAACGTGTAAACAGGAAAGAGACATATTTTTATTTTAAGAAATAAGGATGATATGTAAGAAGTAAACAAATATGTTCTCATGTGAGAAAAGAAATATATTTTCCAACTTTTAATTCTTTCTTTTCAAAAACGTGTTTTCAAATCATCACAGTACACATAGACATTTTTCCAAAGGAAACATTCCAATCCATAATATTTTTTCCCAATTAGGGGATTTCCAAGATCAAATATTCATCCATCATCCACATCTCAAAATTCACATTATTATTTAGTTGTAGCCGGGAACGAACCAATCCAACAATATGAAACCAACCATATCCCATGCATCCAAGACCTAAAGTGCCGGCAGCCCTCTAAGACTTCTTGCGGCCAGAGAGGTGAGTACATGGAGCATCCTGGAGCAATTGCAACCGAGCGAAATATCATAACCACAATATATAATAATCCGCATATGGTTCCACCGCACAACTAATTCCACTTTATGTTATTACGTATTATTAATTCCATGTGATTGTTTCCAAAAGAATCGTTTCGACAAGTATTTGAAATCTCAAGTCGAGCACGTATATCACAAGTCACATTCTGAGAAATAAAATCATAAAAAAAAATTTGGACACGAAAGAAGGACGGGCATTAAACTGGAATTAAATGCTCATTAGTTGGAATAAAGGGCAATTGTAGTTTTCGGACTTGAATTGGAATGAATCCTAACTGTTAGGGTTATAGGGAAAGCCATTCTCATCCCTATAAATAATATTTAGTGTGGTTTGGGTTAGATGATGCCTTTTCAATATTCGTATGAGATACATAAACTAGGGTTTCGAGAGCAAACATCCAAGTTCAGTCGATTTGTGAGACAAAATCGTCCTTCTTCCTCCAACAGGCTAGCACCAACGAAGAGGAAGTTTCAGTTCAAATTCGTTCGTGTGGATACCGTGGAGGCGCTGCTCCTTTCCAGCACTAGTGATCATCACCATTCAGTCGACTGAGGTAAACCTCTAATCATCAGATTATGCTCATTCACATGGGTCATTGGTGGGTTTTCGGCAAATGATTTTTTTATATCCGCCGCATAAGATCCCAACATTTCCCTCAATGGTTGGGAGATATAAGACTAACATGCTCGGGTATTCTGGAATGAGTTCGTAAAAAACTCAATGAGTATAAATAGAAGTTCCTATCATTGGCCGGTAAATAGGTACTAATCAAAGTTGTGATTCAAGCAACTCCCACTTATACTATGTCGTTTTTCCTTCTTCCCATGTATTTTTGTGACAAGATTGAAAGCCTTGTGTGTGATTTTGCTGGAAACGGAAGGATCGAAAATGAATTTGTTGGCTAGCTTGGGAACGATTGTAGAAGCCAAAAGCTATGGGAGGCGTGGGATTTCAGACTTACACTCATTTAATCTCGCTCTGTTGGCAAAGCAAGGTTGGAGGATGCTCACAAACCCTGAATCTCTTATGGTGCATGTTCTTAAAGCAAATTATTTTGCCAAATTTAGATTTTTTGGAGGCCTATCTTGGTGGTAACCCCTCGCAGGTTTGGAGTGGAATCATGGCAGGGAGGAAAATATTTGAAATGGGAGCATTTCAAAGGGTTGGGGATGGTATTTCTATAGTGTGTTGAAGGGAAGATGGGTTACAAAACCATACAGTGTGTTTCACAAATTCTAACATTGCAAATTTACGAGTGTGTGGGCTTATTAACAGGGACACCCACCAATGGATTTGAGAGCGACTTGAAGCGGTGTTCAATGCCGCTGACTTGGAGGCAATTAAATGTATCACCCTCCTAGTAACTCAACATGAGGATTCACGGTTATGGTTCTTTGTGCGGGGTTGCTACTCGATCAAATCGGGCTACATTGTGTGTGTGTGTGTGGGGGGGGGGGGTGGGGGGGGGGGAGAGAGGAAGTGAGAAGAGCGCAACGAAATGGAGGAAGTCAGTCATCATCGCCACCAACAAAGTTCCTCAGGAACACAAATGTTCATAGCATGGCTATATTCACAGCTTGGCGAGTATTACATGGTGCATTACCGAATCGTCTAAATCTTACTAAATTTGGTACTGATATCGCAACAAAATGCGCATGGTGTGGAAGCGATGAGGAATATGATGAGCATCTATTTTGCGATGCAAGTTCATGAATCAAGTGTGGGATGCTATTCTTATTTAGCGCTCTCGGCACCAAGCTCACTGTGATGTCAGTGAATGAATCTATGAGTCGGTCGAAGTCTTATCCGAAAGAGACAGAGCCAAGCTTGTAACAACTGTTTGGATAGCTTGGAGAAAGTAAGAATCGCATAATTTTTTAGGGGAAAGATACCTCAGTCGACGAAATGGTGGAGCAAATCACATTATCACAGGAAGAATATAAAACACTCGCCATTGATGGGCATTGTCAGACCGATGTGCAAGTTAGCAACGAGGGGTAAGGCGAGCTTCACCAACAGGGCAGAGGACAGAGGGCTGGAAACCACCTGCTGCAGGATGGTTTAAAGTTAACTGTCATGGTGCATGGAACGAAAATTAAGGAAATGCGGCGCTTGGTGTGGTAACTCGGGACCATTCAGGGCAGACTATGGCGTCCATGACGGCAAATCTGCCATTAGTCTCGACTCCGCAATTGACAGAAGGGTTGGCAGCTCGTGAAGGATTACTCCTGGCATGGAAAATTGGTTTCAACGGGTTGTGCTGGAGGTGGATTTGCAAACAATCCCCTCTCACCTTGCGGAGTATGTCAATCTTCAGAAGGACATATCCTTGTTCGGTGCACTGCTGGTCGATTGTCGTGCAATACTACAACGTTTTGCTGCGTCTAAGGCTGTTTGGTGTCCACAAAGCGCTAACGGTATAACAACTCATTGTTATGCTAAGTTCAAGTTATCTTTGGGATCTTAGAGTTTGGGCAGGTAACGTTTCCAGCTGGACACGTGATTGTAATGATAATGATTTGGTTCATATGAACGACAGTTAATGAAATCAAATTTACCTTTCAAAACAAAATAAATACAAATTACATCTGACACTTGCAAATAATAGTCATTTTTGCTCTCATTACTCAATTGCTTGACTTATATTCTCAAAAATCAAAAGTACTAAAATGGTTGGTACCATTAAAACGTGGACCATAACAAAGTTTAAACTTAAAAAGTTTATATAATTCAAAAACGTGTGAACCAAGAGGCATCAACGTTGTTGCGTCCCCTACCATCATCATGATCTAATCCCTAACCTTTTCAAGGTTCTTGGGTCAATTATTTCCGTTCCATGGTCAAAATATGAAAGCCGCCGAGTGAAATGATAGAAACCCAAGTTTCCCCACTAACCAAACCCATCACCGTCCAATTCTCATTCATTCCGTATGAGGAAATAAGGGAAAATTTGGCTCCTATAAATTCCATCTTCTCTCTCTTTGCTTCAACCTAAAAAACCAAACAATCAGAAGGAGGAAGCGAGGGATCAACTGAGCAATTTTACTGGAGGGCTATAAAACAGAGAGGATTAAGAAAATAGGCTAAACTGAGGAGAGAGAGAGAAACCGACCCAGCCTTTCCCTGTTCTGTTGCTAGTGTGTGGGCTACTAGTAATCGCAACCATTCCTTTCTGAGAATATTTGTTTAACCAGAAGATATTTCGGGTGGGTTTCAGGGTTTTTGAGGCTCTCTGTTCTCTTCTTATCTCCCATCTTTCTCGCTCAATCTGTTTTAGAGAGAGAGCGAGAGAGGAGCAGCTTCGAAACCCCCTTCTTCTCTATCATCACCCCCGTCTTCACTCGCTGCAACCCCTCCGCGGTCGTCTCCAATGGCGAGTTGGGTCTTGTCAGAATGTGGCATTAGACCTCTCCCCCAAGTATTCCCAAAACCCAGAACAGGGCTCAACTCAAACGCCATAGCCAACACCTCCAACCAATACAAGATTGGCTTTTTACGGCCGAAACCAGATCCGAGAATTCCTTCACTCCGTTCCGCAGGTGGGTTTTCTAGGCAGAGGAATTGGCTGCTGAACGTGAGCGCTCCATTGAATTTGGTCACCAAAGAAGAAGAAGAGAGAACCGTTAACGGTGGTTTATTAGGGGACGATGATGAATTCGATCCTGGTTCACCGCCGCCGTTCAAATTGGCCGAGATTAGGGCATCAATCCCCAAACACTGCTGGGTTAAGAATCCATGGAAATCTATGAGCTACGTTGCCAGAGACGTCGCAATCGTTGTTGGGTTAGCTGCAACAGCGGCTTATCTCAACAATTGGCTTGTCTGGCCTCTGTATTGGGCAGCTCAAGGGACTATGTTCTGGGCTCTCTTTGTGCTTGGCCATGATTGGTAATTTTTCAATCCTCTTCTCTTAACCCTAATCTTTTTTCACGTCTGTGTATTGGTTTTGTGAGATTTTGACTCTACAAGGCTTATTCCTGTGTTCAATTTTGATTGTCTATGAGATTTTTGTTTTGATTCAATGTCAATTTTGATGTGCAGTGGTCATGGGAGCTTCTCCAACAATCACAACCTCAACAGTGTTGTTGGTCATCTCCTCCATTCTTCAATTCTAGTGCCTTACCATGGATGGTATATCGCTTTGTCGATTCTTTCATTGTGCTTTATTGATCTTTTCATAGTTCAATTTGACAATTCGCTTACATAGATGAGTTATTATTGCTTGACATTACAGGAGAATTAGCCATAGAACTCATCATCAAAACCATGGTCATGTTGAAAACGATGAATCGTGGCACCCGGTTAGTTGCTTAATCTTATGTTAATCCATCTGCGTCCGCGTTTTGTCTTGTCTTGTCATCACATTGGTTTCAGTGATTGAAAAATCCATTTCTTTTATCTCTTATGTAGTTGCCTGAGAGAATTTACAATAAACTGGATAACATTGCCAAGACATTCCGGTTCAAAGCTCCTTTTCCTATGCTGGCATACCCCTTCTACCTTGTAAGTCCTTGGCTTTATTGGTTAATGAGGGCATCTAAAGTTAGTCTTAGCCAGTGAGTATCTAATTAGCCATTTTTTTTCAGTGGGGTAGAAGTCCTGGAAAGAGTGGTTCGCACTACAATCCCAGCAGCGATTTGTTTGTTCCGAGTGAGAAGAAAGATGTGATCACATCCACCCTTTGCTGGACGGCAATGGTTGGTTTGCTTGTGGGATTGTGCTTTGTAATGGGTCCTCTTCAAGTTCTCAAACTCTACGGCATTCCATACTGGGTAAAACTCAATCTACAGGCTTTGCACTTTTCTGATGCTAAAGTATCTTGCTAAATTTGTGTTATTCAATGAACTTTGCTTGTACATTTAGGGTTTCGTGATGTGGCTGGATTTCGTTACCTACTTGCATCACCATGGTCACGAAGATAAACTTCCGTGGTATCGTGGCAAGGTATAAAATCTTATTGGGATAGCTTTTCTTCTCCCATTCCTAGAACTTTTTATAGTCTAATAATGTCAAATATGCTATATTATTAGCTACTCTAAAGTTCTTTTTTTTGTTTTCTAGGAGTGGAGTTACTTGAGGGGAGGTTTAACTACTCTAGATCGAGACTATGGATTGATTAACAACATTCACCATGACATTGGAACTCACGTCATACATCATCTATTTCCTCAAATCCCACATTACCACCTTATAGAAGCGGTGAGTATCTGTTTTACGCAAATCAAAAACTTCGGTATATGATTTTTGTAAGACAAATGATTGTATTGTTTTGGTTTATTTTCATTAAACTTGCAGACTGAAGCAGCAAAGCCAGTGCTTGGCAAGTATTACCGAGAGCCCAAGAAATCAGGACCTCTGCCATTCCACCTGATTGGAGACTTACTAAGGAGCTTGAAAAAAGACCACTTTGTTAGTGACGTTGGGGATGTCGTGTACTACGAAACTGACCCCAAATTCAGCAATGCTTCTTCGGATTAAACTGAAGCTAAAGGCTTGAAGTGACTGAGATAGATACTATGCATTCCATTGATTTAGTCTAAGCATATTTCAAACTAGTGTGGTAACGACGAAGGAAGGAGGATGCAGCTTTCGTCGAAGAGAAAATAATCTCTTCTGTAGTCCTTAATGTATTATGCTAGATGATATTCAATAGAGAAAGGGAATCCTCATATGCGATTCCATTGAAGGTACATTGTTGCTTTGTGCAGTTAGTTTCTTCTTTCTTCTTCTTCCTTTTTTCTTTTTGGAAAGAATTAGAGAATGCAAAGGAATCTCTAATTTTTCTCTGGTTCATGGACTTCGAACTGTTGTTAGATAAGCTAACTAAGCAAGGGAGAACAACACAAAGATGATGTTGAAATGTGTTAAAACGGTACATAATATGCTAACTGCATAAGATAATAATAGGCTGGAACATGCTCTTAGAGCTGCTTATTCGGTTAGACCGGTGGGTTTCGGTTAGGTTAGACGGTTATTTGGAATTTTTCGGTTCGGTTAAACCGGAACCGAATTTTGGGTATATCCGGAACTGGACCGGAACCGTGGACCGAAACCGGTTGGGTTAACCGGTTCGGTTCCGAACCGGTTCTGGATATTGTTTTTCCCCCCCTTTATTTTAGGGTTGTTTTTGGCCGTCGGTGGTCGGTTCCGGGTCGGTTCCGGTTCCGATTCCGGAAAACTGCCAAACCGAACTGAGGCCGAATATTACCGGTTCCGGGTCCGGTTTCGGTCCACTGGTTCTCGGTTGCACATTACCGGATAATTCGGTCTGGTTTTAACCGGAACCGCGGTTAAACCGAACCGAAATGCAGCTCTACATGCTCTACTGAAATAAAATTGGTGCAACACTCAAGGCCTGCAACAACATAAGCAAAAACTTGTAATATTGGGTTTTGTTCAAACATTTCATCTACTACTTTGCATTTCCAATTTTATTGTAAGAAACCATAAACAACAACCTGCTGCTTGAATTGAACCAGCACGCTGAGGGGAAGGTTTTGGGCGGTTCGGAGGTTGAGATGAGGGTGTGTTAAAATCAAGCCGTTCACCATTGAAAACATACCTGGGACTCCATGAACCAACCTATAGTCTTCTATTTTTATCCGCACATTTTTAGGAAGGGTTGAAGGAACTTTCACAACATCAAATCATGTCATGATGTTCAAGGATAGTGCCCATTCTGTTTTGACACAGTATTTTGGTGTGTACAATGTTGAGCATAGCTCATAACATGAGTTAGTAATGTTACCAGTGTGACTGGAACCAACCGACCATTACAGGGAAACTTTTTTTCTTAGAGCAATAGGGAAAACTTTCTCAGTGTGTACAATGTCGCTCTCTAAAGTTGTGATTGTCCACGTTCACTTATAGTAGGAAAAGGATAGCTTTTGGTAGTTGAAGAGTTCAAAATCTGATATAAATATCTGGTTGAATTGTGGAGTGCAGCGAACTATAGAGTGGTCCACTATCAAAGCAAAAACCCAACACGTTACTAGCGAGTCGGCATTGGCCTATTTAGGAAGAGATAGATTATTACGATTATTGAATGAGTAGTTGGGATGACGTAAATTTTTTATCTCTCTCCTCATCTCAACCTCATATTAAATAATTTGTCCAATATATATTTTTTAAACTAGGCCATTGTCTTTCCTGACTGTTTTTAGATTATTTTTTTATTCAAAGAGTGTCGTTTCTAAAAATACTAATTCTAGTACTTTGTAAGCTATTTTTACTATCTTTAAGAGGTTCCAAACTGGTCCGCTATTGCTCCTCGTCTCCTGGAAGTACTTTTTTGTCCGGGATCTTGTTGCTGTTGAATCTCCCGCGCGTCTCATGTGCTTTCGCTTGATCAGCTCGCGGATGCTATCACCAAGCCGCTAGGCCGCACACCCTTTTTCCATCTTCAATCGAAGATTGAGGTCTCCGACGGATCCTCCACCGTGCGGGGGCGTGTTAAGAATGGTATAATCTCGCATTATCTCTTTTATGATTTATGTAGTCAGCCATTATCTCTTGCACGAATTATGGAATGAGTCATATGTTGTTTTTACATTGTTTCCTATTTTAGCAAATTATACAATGTATGTAAACATCCCTCATGTGTATATATAGACCTTTGATAATTAGAAATAATATAAATAACATTCTCCAATCTCACACGGTATCAGAGCAGTAGAAATTCTTTCTACTCGATTCAACTCCGTCGCATTTACTAAGCCGACAAACCTCACTCCGGCCTTCGGTACCGGTCACTGCCACCCCCTCTGTCAACTAGTGATGCCTACATCTACAACGTCGGTGATCCAATAGAATGCCCCAACCAACTTCCCCATCAAGCTCTCCTCCGCCAACTTTCCAGTATGGCGTCGACAAGTTGAAGCCACCATGATTGGTTTCGATCTTCCGGGTACATTGGCAGATCCATCACAGCGCCTCCATGCAACACTGACTCTGCAAAAACAGTTTCGAATCCTACTTATTCCGTAGGGTATCGTCAAGACCAGATCATTATGAATGTCCTTCTTAGTAGTTGCACCGATTCAGTTCAGCAACCGATTTCCTCCGTGTCCACTGCACATGAAGCCTGGACTACACTCAGGAATCACTACGCTAGCACCTCCGCTGTACGCGTCCTTGCTCTCAAGTGCCTACAATCCACACGGTGGTCGATCCATTGCGACATACATCAAAGAGATGAAGGACATTGCCAATGAATATTCCTTGTGCAAAGTATGTCTCATATGCATACCTCATCATCTCCATCATCAATCAACTCAGAACTGACAACAATCCTATTGTGCCCGCTATTCGGGTGCGCAATACAAACATTTCCATACCAGAGCTCACCTCGATTCTTAAGGATTATGAGCGTTCACTGAAAACCGTGGAATCAAATTCCACTCTCCTTGCCAAAACTAACACTACTTATCGTTACTCCACCAATGGGAAGCATCAGACTTCAACTGCGCAAGGCAGTTCACAACATGATGGATCTCTCTTCAAGCAATCACAATACCATATACATAGGGCACACGCTCATTGGAACTCCTCAAGTCAGTCTGGCCGCGCATACCATCATGAGAAATCCAATAGACCAAACTCTGTATGTCACTTCTGCAACTATGTAGGACACATAGTTCGTGACTGCCGCAAACTCGCTCGGTTCCTTCGTGATCACAATCACTCTAACGCGCCTCCGGGACCCACTGCCAACACAACCGTCTGTCAGAACTCAAATCCCACAGAGGAATGGATGTTCAATAGCGGCGCATCCCTCCATGCTACCTCATTACTTTTCAACTTATGACGGGAAAGAAGAAATTCGTATCGAGAATGGTGATAGTATCCCTATCACTCTTACTGGTCGATCAACCTTAAGAACTCCTACTCGTCCCCTTCATCTTACCAATGTTCTTTGTGTACCTAAATTACGTCGCAACCTTATCTCTATTTATCAGATATGTCAGTCTAACAAAGTCTCTATTGAATTCTTCTCCTCCCATTTTCTTGTGAACGATCGCATGTCGGGAACCACCCTCCTGTGCCGTGTGATGTCGTCTATTCTGCTCCTCACTTAAGTCCTCCCACCATTAACACCGTAGTCGCCTCATACATTGTGCAGCTTGACAAAAAATTTGGTCATCCATCAAATAAGACGTTAAGGATTATCTTGAGTCACGAAAATATTTCTTTACCAAGCACTAGCATTAGTCATTTCTCTTGTACTTCTTGCCACATCAATAAAAGTCACGAATTGCCTTTGCGCAAAATTCTCTTGTCAGCTCTCGTCCACTTAAATTACTTTCCAGTGATGTCTAGAGTACTGTGTACGGGAGAATCCTTTGAGGAAGATTCAAGGTACACCAAGAACAGGGAATAAGAGAAACACAAGAGAGGTAGGGTTGTGAGTAGGGAGAGAGTAAGACAGTAGTAGCTGTATGAGAGAGAGACAGAGTTTTGGCAGAGCTTCCGCATAATTTAAGTGATTAGTGTTATGTAAGGAAGGGTTAACGATCCTATATATAGTGGAGAATATGACCGTTGTAGTGGGTTAATGCGCCCATTAATGGCGGCTTAATTACCTTAACCACAACGGTACGTTCGTCCGCATATATAGGGACCGTTACGCACTTCGTCCTCGTATACCGGAACAGTTATGAGGTTGACCGGGTTTATGGAGCTCGTGGCCATAAATATCTCAAAGCAGTTACTAAAGGTCGCGCGTGGGCTTGGTTGTCGCGCCCGCGCGACGGAACTTAATCTAGCCTCCAAACCACTAAGTCCCTACAAGTCCCGTGTGGTGGTGTGCGAGGGCCCTGTCTCGCAGCCTCCACGTGGATCAGCGCGGGTGGTGATCCAGTGTGTGTGGAGCACAGCTAGGTGTGCTGGATGATTGGCCACGTAGCTGTGATCTGTCTATCTGGAAAGCACTATCTACATTAGCCCCCTTT
This sequence comes from Linanthus parryae, assembly GCA_023055425.1. Taxonomy (NCBI): domain Eukaryota; kingdom Viridiplantae; phylum Streptophyta; class Magnoliopsida; order Ericales; family Polemoniaceae; genus Linanthus; species Linanthus parryae. Next base: position 85,749,875 of record JALGPY010000007.1, on the reverse strand, counting down.
TTGCGCGTGAAGACACCTAATCGGATAGACTTCAATGCGCAAAAACAAGTGCACGCGTCGTTGCCACACACCAATTCAAATACACGAAAAATCAGCCCCCGTGCGTGCCATTATGACCTAGGATCCCTAGAGTCGTGCCTTCTGTTCTTTTAGGGTTTTAGGCGTGACATCAGCATCGACCTGTGACTGCGCGATTCGGCGGTGACGGTTGCGATTCGACCACTAAAAGGACGCGACTTTCCAGTGCTTTTGAATAAATACTTCATGCCCTCCATTGTTACAGAGTATTTCTTCTCTCTCTAAAGTGGATGTTTTCTGATAGCCTCCGAGAGCAAATACAGATAATCAATCATCACTTCTTTCTTGCCAATCGTCTTCTTCAACTTGCTTCATCATCACAAGGTTGGCTTTGCTCAATTTTCATTAATGTACTCCATACCTTTGAACTGTTTTGATCTTGAGAAACCAAAAATCGTTTGAATACACCATACCTTGATACTGTTGAGAAGGTTTCTTAGAAACCCTAAAAGATTGAAACGACTTAAGAAGATGATTTTCTGCAATTTTTCTGCAACTCTGAAACTCTGAATGTGTAATCGACCTAGAACTTTCATCTTCCCCTTTTGACAGTTTCAAAACCCAGAAATGCTTCTTCAATTTGAACTAAAAGGGGATATACTTCTCCCCCTTTTTTCTTGGTCTTCTCTAGAAATGGCCAAGAAAAAAGCGTCCAAATCTGTGAAAGAACCTGAAGAAATCCCTGATCTTCCCAAGACCTTGTGGAAGAAAGCTCCATATCTAGGTGGAGAGGACTTTTATCATGCTAGGGATAAATTAAAGAATCTACTAGCTCATGCCACTGAAGATCTGCTAATGTTGAGCCCTCTTACTACTTCAGCCAGGTTGGAGTTAATTGACGCCAAGGACGTGGTGAGATTAGGTGTTGAAAATGGGTTCTTCCCCCATACTGACATTTCTACACAGGCCTTTGTGCTAAATATGGATTTAATGGATGAGTGGATTGACCATGTACTGACTCACCATGCCATCATGCTAGACAAAGCTGGGATCTATTATTCTGTTAGGGCTACGAAGGGTGCTGCCGTGAAGCTTGATCAGACCATGCTTCTAAACCTTTTTTTCTCGATACTCTCCTGCGAATCATACTTTTTATTTTGCTGAATTCGAGGCCGCCCCCACTTTGGAAGATGTTCAAATACTGTATGAACTCTCACCCATGGGCGAAGTCGATCCCTTGGCTGCTTTGAAACCTGGTCCGGAGCTCACTCTCTATGCGCAGATGGAGGAGTGTTTGAACGAGGTAAAGAAAATTTCTACCCATTGGACATCTGCAGAAGTACTTCCCACATGGAAATTGGTTGAGACCTCCGCGAAGAACACTTGGGGAAAATGGGTGCAATACTTCTTTCGCGACTATGGGAGTAGTAAAATCACCAAAGAGATACTGGAGAAGGATCCAGATGCGAAAAATTATATCGAGGGAAAGGGGTATCATCTGGCTTTGTGCAGCTTCCTCTGTGTCTGGCTGTCATGATATTTGATCGATGGTCATCCTCATGACGGGGTCTTTTATCATGTCTTTCCCCTCGCCATCAAGCTAAATCTTGGCCAGAAGGTCGCACTTGGGCCTCTAGTGCTAGGAACACTGTATTATCGGTTGGACCAGCTGGTGGTTGCGATTGAGGAGTCGCGTGGGCGTATTGATGTGTTGACCTTTGTCGAAATTTCGTTTCTTATCATGTGGGTCTTTGAAAGATGGCCCTCTTATGCTCCCGTCCCTTCGAGACCCAATCCTTGGAACGTTCCGAGTGCGAAGAATGCACTTCGAAGTGGGAAAGCTGCCCGATGGTATATGACCAACCCTCCTAAGTGTTTATGGAGTTTGGTATGCGACGATCAGAGAAATTTTACAGCCAGGCCCTACACTACTCGCATTGACAATGTGCGATTTTTCCCGAGGCTGTACCCTAGTAGAGATGGCTCCTTTTATGAAGACACTCTCCTCAGAGGAGATGATTGCTATCGTGAATTCCTCTGCTGGTGCTTGAGAGGTTCACTACCTGCCCTTGCCGAAATTTTTCTGAAATAACTCCCAATTAAGAGCGGATCACATTCAATGTTGACCCAACTCGCGTCTTACCCCAGTTTGGCTTTAATGCAGTGGCTCCTTCTATTTGGCCTGAGTCGATAAACAGGGATTGCTACAAGAGACTGCTGACAATGAAGTGTAAATCTATCCTTCTTAGCAATTTACCTTTCATCCAGCCTTCGGGGAATCGTGTGGGTCGCCTTACCAAGAATTGGATCGCTTACTGGAACGCTCAACAGACCATATTTGATGTATCCTCACCTCCTCTTCCCAGTAAAGGTCCTGCGATTGAAAGGAATACTTTCCCATTCCGCCAGAACTGCAGTTTGGACGATTCAAAGTACAGATTTTATTCCCTGCATGATATTGACAACCACTTGTGCCCAGCGACTATTCTTGAGGAGAAAATGACTGCCGTTAGGGGGGGGGGAGTTGTACGCGTAATCCAGTACAGTGAAGATTTTGCCCAGTTAAACAATTCTCCTTATGCTTGAAGGACTTCTCTCTTTAAAGCGTCGAAACTTACATACGACTTTTCTTTTTCAGTGCTGCTTGAGGAGATTTGAATCCGGAGATCGCTGCCCATCATTGGTCAACTCCATTGTTAAGGAAAAAGGAAAAATAAGGAAATTCCTGTGGAAATGGAACTGGCCCCCAAGGTGGAGGCTCGGATACGCAAGGAGATGGACGTATTTGCGCACTCCCTGATAGACAACGATGTTGAGGTGGATGCAGAAGTTGGCCCGAAGGCTAAAAAGCAAAAACAGAAGGGAATTGTGATTTCTTCGCCTCACAGGGACGCTGAAGCTTCATCGCCTGCGAAGTTTCCTGCTTCCAAGGGTAAAGGAAAGGGGCGCATGCAGGGCAAGACACATAAATATCTCGCGGTTGAGACGTTCATCCCCTTTGATCAGGAAGAGGAAGCTGACGAGGAAGAAGAAAGAGAAGAAAGAGAAGAAGAAAGGGAAGAAGAGGAAAGAGAGGATGACGAAAGAGAGGAAGAAGAAAGAGAGGAGATAGGAGGAGAAAGCTTAGAAGGTACCTCAAATGAACTTATCTTCTTTAAAACATGGCTTTTGCAGTAGTTATCAACTAATTTTTCTTCGCAGATGATGATACAGAGACCATTAGTGGCCTTTTGGACAAGGAGAAGAGGAAGACAAAAGGCTCTTGCTCAGACGCATCTAGCGAGCCCATAGACGAGCTATAATCGCCGATTCTAAGAAAATGGCTGCTGAGGCAGAAGAGAGAAGGAGAAATTGCAAGGAAGACGACATTGAGCAGATTAAAAGAAGAAGTCTGGAAGAACAACATGCTTGTAGAATGAGTGTGGCTGCCTTGGAACGCGCTCAGGAAGACTTTGAATAAATCGCAGGCCACGAGGAAGGTGCGATTTTTAACCTTGCTGTGACTTATCAAGACGTGATTTTTGGTACTTTAAAGCATGGCTTATCAAAAGATGATATTCTTTAATGGTTAATAAGCAAATGTAGCGAACCCTCAGGTAAGCATTTGAATAAAGTTTGTAAACCAAGCTCGATAACTCATTCCCTATTGTAACGAGTTTCTTCACGCCACCAGGTCACACTCATCTTAAAGATGTGATAAATGAAGATACTTCTGTAGGATATGGTGTCGCATCTATAACGTATGATGTTGGAGCTGCGATCCCACATAAATGTGGAGGTGCTCGCTTTTGATCTATCAGAATAAAATAAGTCATAATTCATAACACAAGTTACCTCAACATGTTTTCCTCAACTTTTATCTCGCAGGTACTACTGCCCCGAATGAATCTGCTAATGTTAACCCTTCTCCTCCTGCGGGTGATGTTGCCGTCGCATAGGGCACTACCAATAATGTACCAGCTGCAAATGAGGCAGGTGTTGGCGGCTGTGATGAGAACATGTTGGAGCAGAAAAACTAGCTTCCTATGTCTTATGTTCCAGAACGAAGCTCGCATGTTGAGAAACCTGTCGCGGTTACTGAGGATGTAGGAGAACCTCTAGAAGATGTTATTGAGGTATCTGATGATGTCGAAGTCGAAACTGGGATGAGAGAAGGAGATGCTGAAGTTGAAGAGATGGAAGAAGAGGATGCTGGAGCTGGAGTTCATGAGAATGAACAGGTCATGGAAGACATAGCATCGCATGAAAATGTCGATGTTCCAATGGATGCTCGTGAGCAACAAGAACCTCTCGTAGACAAAGAAATCCTTAGGCAAGCAAAATACACAACCGTTACTGAAGTTATTCCACCCGCTTCTTCAAGCGCTGCTGCTCCTGAAAACGCCCCAGGGTCTCCACAAAATCCTGCTATTCCTTCTGATGAGGCGGAACTTTTCCAAGTTCCCACCGCATGGAGCTTTTGGGGTTCGCAGGCTGGAGCTGCCATCGCATCTGCCACTACTTTTGTTATTCCTGCCAACTATAATGAACGCGAAGTTGAAGCTGACAGATGAGCGATGCAGCAAGGATATGCTTCAGCTTTCCCCGTGATGCACATTCCTTCCTTACATGAAATCCTTGAGGGAACATGTATACTATAATGTTACCATATGTCGTACTCTATGTTTTCGTTAGCAACTTACATCCATAAACTTATCATTTCTTTTAGGAATGAGGCAACCTGACGTTGAATGGCTTGTAAGGATGCGCCTTTCATACCCGTGGTCGTTGCGGGAGCTCTAGAATTGGAACCCTTTGACAGAAGATTCTTCTTGACTGAAGCCATCTGGATTTTGGAACAACTGTCTGCGGCTACCCCTTCTACTATCTCAACTGATAATGCGCGGTCGCTTTATGATACGTGTAAGAAACTTCAAGCTAAGGCTCAAGGCATGTTGGACTTCGGATTCCTCTTCAACAGAGTTACCCAAATCCTCACATCTGCAATGCTGAAGTATGGCTACCGCAACCTCGCGTTTGAGAAGAGGAAATTGGAGGAGCAAAAGAAGAAGGCTGAAGAAGCTGCCAATCTCTTCCATGCGATGAAGGCCAAGTATGAAAAGCTAAAACAAGAAGTGAACCAAACAAAAGAAACATCGCTCCTGTTATCACCAGAAGACCCTTTAATCAAGAATTTATTTTGAATGTTGCACATATTGTAATGCTAATGTTTCTCCCCCTTTTTTTTTCAAACATTGGGAATTTAATGTTAACTTTTGCTCTCTTTGAGGATTTTTCACCCGATCTTTGATGTATATCAATTATGAAGTCATGCGTTGACGTAATTTCCTTGATTATTGCGCTATTAATTTATTAGATAAGCACAATTTCCTTACCGTGGGCCCTATCCTTATCATGACCTTCTGTCATTAAAGAGGGCGTGCTACTGTATCGTCGTAGCCTTTAGTAGGGTAATTGATTCTTACCCGTTTTTGAGGCGTAGGTAATTGATTCTTACCCGTTTCCAAGGCGTTTCTGACTCATCCAGGGAGCTGAAGAGTCCCTTATGAAGTATATATAAACCTTGCTTCTTGCTATTTGGTTCTTCATCAAAATGTGGCTTCTCATGAATCCTTACGACTGCCGGCATCGGTCCTTGACCTTTGTTGATTCATGCCAATTCCAGGCTTTGAAACCTGAGTTTGTGCCTTGTGCTATAGAAATAGCTCCCAAAAAATTCTTCGGAAAGTCCTTCGATCCTCGTGGTCTTTTTGAAGAACAATTGCGTAAGGTTTCCTTCTTGTGCAAGGATTCCTTCTCGTCTATTATGTTTACAGGTACTATCTCCGGTGGCTTTCCGGTGAAGCACAGTCCTGTACTGGTTTCACTACTAATTCGTAATGAATGGTGTGAATCTCTGCCGGTTCTCCGGAAGAGAACTATTTTCCACCATTGTTTTGAACAAGGTGTGACGAGTGATTGTGCTCATCTTTTGTGCCCAATCAGCTTCCTGCCCCGTGAGCTGTTCTCCTATTTGTTCTTCACGTCTGTAACCTTCAGGGCATGAGGTTTATCTGGCATCTCACCGTGGCGGGAGTATAAATAAGATTTCTGTTTTGATCGAGGACGTCGACGACAGTGTTCTGTCTCGTAGTTTTAGAACTCGTAGGTTCAAGCTTTAGTTTAGGGATTTTTCCTTAGTGTAAGCCTTTGCTTGTAAGCTGCTATCTAGACAGATAAAGTGTAAGCCGTATTTGACTGTTATGAAATATGCATTTTCATTCGCTGTTTTGTCTTCTACAATAAATTGTAATTTCGCGTGTGTAGATAGTTCGTTCTGGACAAGAAGATCTTGGCCACGTGGCAATCATCTAGCACACCATATTGTGCTCCACATACACTGGATCACCAGCCGCACTGATCCACGTGGGGGCTGCGAGACAGGGCCCTCGCATACGATTGCACGGGACTTGTAGGGACTTAGTGGTCTGGAGGCTAGAGTAAGTCCTGTCGCGTGCGAGCCAAGCTCGTACGCGACCTTTAGTAACTGCTTTTGAGAGATTTATGGCACGAGCTCCATAAACCCGGTCAATCCGGTCAAACCCGGTCAACCCCATAACGGTTCCGGTATACGCGGATAACGTACTGTAACGGTCCCTATATACGCGGACGAACGTGCCGTTGTGGTTAAGCTAATTAAGCCGCCATTGATGGGCGCATTAACCACACTACAACGGTCACATTCTCCGTTATATATAGGACGTTAACCCTTCCATACAAGGAGAACGGCCCGAGACACGCGAAAGCTCTGCCAAAATCCTGTCTCTCTCTCTCTCAGTACTACTGCCTTACTCTCTCCCTACACACAACCCAACATTTCCTGTGCCATTTTCTATTCTCTGCCTTTGGTGTACACAGAGTTCTCCCCGCCGGATTCTCTTGTACACATTTTGGTGAAATCGACGTGAACTTACCATTGCAAGCAACCATGTCTCATGAGGATGATGTCAGTAACAGATCGTCTTCCACGGAAACCACCTCGGGAGAGGAGGCCCGCCGCACTCCTACAGCCACCGGTGTAGCTCCGACGCTAGAAGCCTTGGACGCCACCATCCATAATCAGGCGAAGGCTCTCAAAGCTCAATCTGCGCAGCTAGAACGGATAATGGCTGTTTTGGGAACTCTCGCTCCAAACCCCACACCAGCTGCCACCGTCTCTCAGGGAGGAGGAGCCTCCACCACTCAAGGATTGGGAGTGTCAACCACACTACCCAATCCTAACCCGCAAACTCCACCGGCAACTACGCAGCTACCCTCAATTCAGGGGCCAACAGCTCAAATGTTGCCTCTTGCTACTCATACTCTTCAACCTCCAAATTTGGTACCTACTACGGCCTTGCAGTACCCTTTGCCTCTTCCGACGACAACGTGGGGTAACGTGAATTCACAATATGTTCCTAGCCCTCCTGCGACGTATGTGTCGCCTCCACCTGCGGCAACCCCTCTTCCCTCTGTCGAGGGAGGTGCTCCGGAGTGTATGACGTCGCTGCAACGGCGCATAGACACCATTCTGGCTCACCAATCGTTCGCGGACACCATCATCCCGAAACTTGACAACGATCCGCCCATTCCACGAGAGATCTACCTCATGCCTAACCCTGCTGGATACAAGGCTCCTAAATGGGACAAGTTCGAAGACGTCAATGGGAACGCCCATGAGCATGTCCTGCGCTTCATTGATGTAATGGGGCCGTATGGGGCTGATCCTAAGCTGCTGATGCGCGAGTTCCCGAAGTCTTTGGGGGAACGTGGCCTACAAATGGTACAGGACGTTAGAAGCCGGATCCTTGAAGACTTGGGATGACATGGTCCAGAAGTTTTACACTAAGTTCTTCCAGATGGAAGAGAAGGTGACAATGATTCACCTCTCGCGGATGTACCAGAAGCGCGAGGAGGATGGAATAACATTCATCAAGAAGTTCAGGGCCAAGTCCTTGGAGTGCAAAGATGTGATACTCGAAAGCAGACTCGTGGAGATATGCCTGCAATGCATGCGAGACGAGTACAAAGGTATGCTTATCAACCTGCAAACACCTACGTTTTCGAAGCTAATTGAATGCACGAAGAATATCGAGCCTATAGTGGAGAGACAGAAAAAGAGAAACGCCCCTGAGAGATCCTCGGGCGGGACCACTTTCAAAATTGGGAGATTCAGCTACAAGAGAGGACGCGAGGCTGAAGTGAATACAATCTCGCCCCAAAAGCAGCTGGAGGTAGTGAAATTTGATGCGACACCACTGCCATGTTCGGTAGAGGAAGCGAGCGACCTGTGCAGACAATGGCGAAAGGACGGTATCTTGCCGCCGCTCGAAGAGGCACCCTCAAGGGAGATGGTGAGAGACCCGAAGTGGTGCGAATTTCACGGAAAGGTCATGCACCCTACAGCTGATTGCGAGAAGCTCAGAATCATGGTAAGCCAAAAGATGAAGAATGGCGAATTGATCGTCAGCGATCAAAGGCAGGATGTGCGAAACAATCCACTCCCTGCCCATGCGAAGCAAGAGCCGAAGGGAAAAGAGGTCTCCATGATCTCGATTGTGGACCTTGAAGAGGTTGCGGAGGATGGTCTACCCATCATTGCCGAGATTCACAACGACGAGGATTACAGTATAGACACCGAGGACGAACGTGCAGACCGGATGAAGGGGTTGCACGGGTTCAGCAGGTTCTTCGACGAGAAGAATTTCTCAGAGAAATTCCGGATGGAGATGACAAAGGCGACCCTGAGGATAGCAGAAGATTACGAGGAGGATCTCGTAGTCTCCAATGGAAAAGTTGTCAGGGCATCTCGCTCTACAGAAAAGGTCATAACCTTCTCCGCAAGCGATAAGAAGACAGATGCGAGCCACCAGAAGCCTCTCTATGTAACAGCAATCATCAATGGCGTGGAATTCAAAAGAGCGTTCGTTGACGAAGGAGCAGCAGTTAACGTTGTTTCGCTCCATACTCTGAAGTTGGCAGGAATTCCAGAGCACAAGATCGTCAAGCGTCCGTCCCCGATGATGGGATTCGGAAGCGACTCCAGAATGACAACAGGATGGATCCGCCTGGGTGTCCAGATCGGCAAAATTAAGTGTTCAGCAAAATTCTATGTCATAGATGCGAACACCACATATCACATGATTATAGGCCGGGCCTGGATTCATCGCTTTGATGCTGTCCCTTCAACAGCTCACCAAGTGATGAAAGCTATCTGAATGATATAATAGTTGAGATACCAGCTTCGACAAATCCATTCAACATGGATGAAGCACATCTCAGTGAGGCGGTATGGTTCACTGAGATGGCAGACGAGCAAACGCCGGGGCCGTTCAACGCCACTCCTTTTCCCCGTTGGGAGGACATCAACGATCAGTCACCCGCAGGGGTGATGGTGACAAGAGAGGAAGCCAAGGAAAAGCCGCCTACGCAAGAGGAGGTGCCGCGGATTGCCTACCAGCGGAAGAATGTGTATACTCTGAAGAGGATAGCGAAACATGATTCCGAAGGCAAGGAAATAGAGAGTTTCTACGCCAACAGAAAGAAATGCTATCGCATATGAAGGTGCGCGGGGGTGTCCATACGCGAGCATGGGGATATCCTTGAGCAAATCAATCAGATTGAGCAGGTGTTGGAACCAGACAAATCAATGCCAAGCGTTCTAGAGGAGAAACTCAAAGAAGCGCCTGAATGCATAGAGGATAAACCCAGGCCGCAAAAGCAGGAGCTAAAGGAGGTATACCTGAGCCCGAGCGAAGAAAAGAAGAGGCCAGTCTTTCTAAGTGCAGACCTTGCAGGTGAGGAGGAGGAAAGATTGCTGCAACTCCTGACTGAGTACAAAGACGTGTTCGCATGGGAGTACGATGAGATGCCCGGGCTGGACACGAGCATCACTATGCATCGGTTGGATGTAATCCCAGGATCCAAACTGGTAAAGCAGAGCACGAGAAGCTTTAGACCGGAGCTCAACGTTAAGATCAAGCAGGAGGTTGTCAAACTTCTGAATGCCAAATTCATAGAGCCAAATCACCATCCCACATGGTTGGCTAACATTGTGCTCGTGGTAAAGAAGAATGGGCAGCTTCGCATTTGCGTGGATTTCCGGGATCTTAATCGCTTCTGCCCCAAGGATGATTTTCCACTCCCCAACATCGACTTACTTATTGATTCGACCGCGGGTCATCGCATGTTCAGCTTCATGGACGACTTCAGTGGGTACAATCAGATCAAGATGGACCCCGAAGGTGCACGGAAAACCGCATTCATCACTCCGGTGGGAGTCTTCAATTACACGGTTATGCCCTTTGGTCTCAAGAACGCAGGTGTGACTTCTCAGCGATCCATGATGGCCCTGTTTCACGATATGATGCACAAGAGGCAGACCATCTGGGGGATTTGCGAAAAGTGTTCAACAGATGCAGAAGCTTTCAATTATAGATGAACCCAATGAAGTGCGCATTCGGGGTAACATCGGGGAATTTCTTGGGATGTGTGGTACATAGTCAAGGAATAGAGCCTGCTCTTGCGAAAGTATCGGCGATCACTAGCATGACTGCGTCGCATAACCAAAGTTCCTTGAAAACCTTCCTGGGAAAGCTATCCTACCTGCGAAGATTCATCCCAGCGATCGCTGAAATCACCTACTGTTTTAGCGATCTTCTCAAGAAAGATGCTGCATACAACTGGACTACAGAGCACGAGGGTGCGTTCGGAAAGCTAAAGGACCTGTTGACATCGTCAAAGGTAATGATCGCACCTCAGCTCGGATCACCGCTCTTGTTGTATTTAACGTCAACAAAGAGGTCCATAGGGGCACTCCTAGCTCAGGAGTATGAGGGTCAAGAAAGGCCCATCTACTACATTTCTCGCATAGTGCAGCCAGCAGAATCAAGGTACACGGACATCGAGCGTCATTGCCTTGCTTTATTCTTTGTAATAGAGAAGTTGAGGCACTATTTTGCTTCGCACAAAGTAGTAGTGGTCACAAAGAGCGATCCTATACGGTATCTTCTGACTCACACTGCTCCTGGGGGAAGATTGGCAAAATGGTATATGACCATTTCTCAATATGACATCACATGTGTTCGACCCCGGGCAATCAAATCGCAAGCAGTGGCGGATTTTCTCGCGCAGTTCCCTGATGACAGTCATGAGCCTGTGATTGAGGAAGAATTAGAGGGACCTGAAATCTACGTAGTTGAGTTGCCCTATTAGACACTCCACATCGATGGTTCGTCAACAAGGAAAGGTGGAGGCATCGGAATAGTCTTGACCAAACCCGATGGAGAGGTAATACAGATGTCAGCAAAGCTTGACTTCGCAGTCACTAACAACGAAGCAGAGTATGAGGCTCTCATCGCTGGTCTTCGCGTATCAAAGGCACTAGAAGTAAGCAACTTGAAAGTTATGGGAGACTCCAAGCTAATCGTCAAACAAGCCTCGGGCGAGTATGGTTTGAAGGAGATCAACTTGTTGCCCTACCGGACCTTGGTACAGAAACTGGTGCAACAGTTCTGTGACGTCAAGTACGAGCACAATCCCAGAGTGGACAATAGGCATGCTGATGCTTTAGCTACCTTGAGATCCAAGGTTAGTGTGGATAAATGTCCCGCGAGAGTCTCAATTGAAGTGTGAACATCCTCGGCGCTGACAGAGGACATGTGCAACGACGAATGCATGGATGATGCGGACTGGAGAAAGGCAATCTTACGGCCCATCGCAGAAGGCACGAGCAACGAGAATTGGGCATCTACGAAGGGGTATTGCATACATGACAACACCCTCTACTACAAGGCCCCTGGCGGAATACTGATGCGATGCGTCTCGGAGCAGGAGGGACAAGCGATGTTAGAAAATATTCACCAACATGCTTGCGGGGAAAGCGAGGTGTCAATCTATTGGAAAACCCAGAGATATGGGATTCACTGGCCGGACATGTCAACGGCCGCATCATTGATTCAAGGAAATTGTGAGAATTGCGCATTGATCAAAGACTCTTTATCAATTGCTCTGAAAGACGATGATGTGGATTGGAGGAAGCCACTCTTTAACTTTCTCACACAGGGTATTGTTCCTGAGTCGAGAAAAGAAGCCGAGAAACTAAAGAGAAAAGCAGCACGGTATGTGGTGCAAGAAAATATGCTCTGGCGCAGGGGCCACGAGCGTAACTTGCTGCGATGTCTAGATAGTAAAGAGGCGCGAGAGGTGATGGACCTCTCTCATCAAGTGGAACACCAGGGAGGTGCGAAGTTATGCAGACAGCTCCTCTCAATCGGTTACTTTTGGCCCACCATGGAAGCAGATTGCCGCACTAAAGTAAGACGGTGCCAGGAGTGCCAATTCAAAGGAAATCTAGTGCACGCTCCTGCTGTGGATTTACATGCGTTGGGAACACCGTGGCCGTTCCATACATGGGCTTTGGATTTTGTCGGTCCCATTCAACCAACCTCGCGCGGGAATCATTTCATTCTCACCGCGACCGAGCTGTTCACCAAGTGGGTAGAAGCGATACCACTAAAGACAGCAAATGCGCTAGCCGTGGTCCATTTCATCAAAGAAAGCATCATATGTAGGTTCGGAATCCCAAATTCCATTCTCTCGGATAATGGCACTCCCTTCGTTAATCGCCAGGTAGCTGCGAAACTAGCAGAGTACAACATAAGGCAGATATGCTCCACCCCATATTACCCGAAGGGGAATGGGCAAGCAGAAGCAACCAACAAGACATTATTAAGGATCTTGAGCAAGATGGTGGCAGATGACCACAAGAGATGGGCTGATTCTTTAAACATAGCCTTATGGGCCTATCGGACTTCTCCAAGGACGCCCACAGGAGTCTCACCGTTCCTTTTATGTTATGGAGCTGAAGCTGTGGTACCTCCGGAGGTGAAGATCAACTCTATGAGGTTGGCTTTTCATGCATTATATGACAATCAACGCGACCATGATCTGGTCCTGTTAGAAGAACAGCGGGAGCAAGCTAAAAGGATTAATAAACGATACCAAAAAAGGATCGCCCGCGCGTACAACAAAACAGTCCAACGTCGAGATTTCGCAGTTGGAGATTTGGTCTTGCGCGCGTCGGACCACTGCATGCGAGAAGCAGCTCATCCAAAATTCGCAGCCAACTGGGAAGGACCCTTCGAAGTCACAGAAGTCTTTGATAGTGGCTACTGCAATATACAAAGGCTACATGGGACGACCTCAACCCCAAGCTCAGTCAACATGCGCTGGATTAAGAAGTATTATCCTTAACTCCTCTCATTATATGCGTTAGATTACAACGTCTGCTTTATGCTCTGTATTGCTATAACTCGTGCATCTTCTCTCCCATATGAGGGAATTGTAATCTCATCTCTCCCATATGAGAGTATTTTTATAATAAAAAGACTTATCCCAAATGGGAAGAACTTTATAATTTCAGCTCTTTATTACTTTGTTTATTTCATTATTTCTCAGCAGCGAAAGCCTATCCTCTGTGATAGCAGCCTATGCGAATACGATCTTGTGATTTTTTAAGCCTATCTGCCACGATAGCAGCCTATGCGAATACGATCCTAGTGATCTTTTAAGCCTATCTGCCACGATAGCAGCCTATGCGAATACGATCTTAAGTGATCTTTTAAGCCTATCTGCCACGATAACAGCCTATGCGAATACGATCTTAAGTGATCTTTTAAGCCTATCCGCCACGATAGCAGCCTATGCGAATACGATCTTAAGTGATCTTTTAAGCCTATCTGCCACGATAGCAGCCTATGCGAATACGATCTTAAGTGATCTTTTAAGCCTATCTGCCACGATAGAAGCCTATGCGAATACGATCTTAAGTGATCTTTTAAGCCTATCTGCAACGATAGCAACCTATGCAAATATGATCTTAAGGGATCTTCTAAGCCTATCCGTCGTGATAGCAGCACCATGCAAATATGATCTTAAGTGATCTTCTAATCCCATCTGCAACGATAGCAGCCGCACTAGAATCACATCTTAAGCAATTCTCAGGCCTATTTGCCAAAATAGCAAAACTATGCGAATGCGGTCTCAAATGATCTGAAATACATCTGCGAATCTATCTCACGGATTGCGAATCGTTGCAACAATGCAGAGTGTGAATACAACACTAAAAAAGGCGAAATTTTCCAACGCGCATGCGAAATTGTAATTTGTTGTAACGAAACAGCAAATCATACAAAGCGATTTATCATTATGAGTCAAAAATGACTTACAATTTATCTGTCTAGATAACAGCTTACAAGCGAAAAGCTCAGATCAAGCTAGTTACGCAGCCAACATGGCTTACAATGCATCTAAATAGCAGCCTACATGCGGAAGTTACACATCGGGGGAATCCTCACTAAAAGAGGGTCGACCTACTGGTTCTAACAGAAACCATGCGATGCAATGATCTGCGACCAAAGATCTGTAGCAAGTAGGGTGTTCTTATACAGTGAACAGCCCGCCATGTCTACAAGACCTATGCGACGCTATGTTCAAGATCTCAGGATCTGACAAGGCCTCTGTCTGATCAAGATATGTGCCTGAGGAACCACCTGTTCCGGCGTATGCGGTTGTGAAGGACGGGCAAGCAGCAACTCCTAGGGAAAGAGGCTCCTTGTCCACGGAGACGAGCACATTGGCTCGCCACCCCGAGTTCAAGAACGTGGAGGCAAGAAATTCTCCTCCGGGAAAGCTAGAGGAGAAATCCGCCGTTCATTACGAATTGGTAGCAAGGTCAGTACGGCGCTGCACCTCGCCGGGAGGCGGACGGAAACATGACCTGCAAGCATAATAGACGAAGAAAATTCTTCGAGCAAGCATGAGGTATGATCTGCATCTTCTTTATGATAGTTATAAAGATCAATAAGCCTTATAAAGCAGATCTTGGAAGCTATTTCTATGGCACAAAGCACAAACTCAGGTTTCACAACTTGAAGCTGCCATGAATCAACGAAAGATAAGCGTTGAGGCCAGCAGTCGTTGGGACTCACGGCAAGCCACATTGTGGGATGAAGAACCCAAGCAACAGAAAGCAGGGTTTATATAGACCATTTTGAGACTCTTCAGTTGCTTAGATGAGTCAGCAAAACTTGGAAAAGGGGTAAGAATCAATCACTTACGCCTTGGAAAAAGGTAACAATCAATTGCCCTACTTAAGGCTACGACGATTCGGTTGGATATCCTAATTAATGACGGATAGTCATGATACGGATGGACTTCCCAAGGAAATCGTGCTTATCTAATGAGCAATTAGCGCGAAAATCAAGGCGGAAAATCAATAGCTGACGTCATAAATTGATATGCACAGAGATATTCGAGCAAATCCCGGGAAGGGCAAAACAGGCATTCAAATTCATTTTGAAAAAAAAAATGGGGGAGAAACCCTAGCAGCATTACAGTAATGTTTTAGTATTTTTTTTGTTCAAATACAAATTTGTTATTCAAAACAAGCCTTTGACCAGGGAATCATCAGGAGTAAACTGAGCAGACAAGTTTGCCACTTGCTCCACTTCTTGCTTCAATCGCTCATTGTTGGCATTCATTTCATGGAAGAGCTTTACAGCCTCTTGATAACTCTGCATTAGAGTTATATTTCTTCTACGTTTGTGTACCGTTTTGTGTGAATTTCGGGTAGATTATATTAGAAATACACTATGAACTTGAGGAAATTTAGTAAGTGTATCTTTGAGCGATAAATTGTAAATCCGGGCGTTTCTCGCGTTATTTTATGATATTTTGTCAAGTTTGATCGCACGGGTGTGTTTCGTGTTGTTTTGACAGGAAACATAACTCGGAGACTGAAAGAAGAGGAGAAACGAACTTCGGAAATTGAGACAAAGCTCGGGATTGCAGAGAAGAAGACAAGTTCAGCAGATCACACGACTTGCAAAACTTAGGTCGTGTGATCTGGAGCAAGACTTAGAATAAATTTGGAGAAGAAAATTGAGCAACTCACTGTTTCCACGATCAGAGTGGATGGTCGTAGGATCTAAGGAGATCACACGATCAGAGATAATACCTGAGCAGATCACACGATCAGAGATAATACTTAAGCAGATCACACGATCAGATATATGATCTGAGGCAAAAGAGAAGCAGATCGCACGATCTGCTTTAAGGAAGTCGTGCGATCTGCTTAAGAAGAAGAAAAACACACGGACGATCTCCTAAACCTAATGGGAGATAATTAATACCTAAAACACTACAATTAAGAGGATTCATTGGGAAGAAAAAGGAGACGAACGTGGGAAGAGGCAGGAGGAGAGACGCAACAAGAGACGGACGCAAGAAGAGGAGGACTTCTCCTCCATTGAAGCTCTAAGTTGATTTCTTCTTATTCTCTCTCAATCTTTGTATGGAGAAACTTGTAAGTCTTGTTTGGTTGATTATTATTAGCTAGACGTTTTGCTAGGCGTCTCTTTGAGAGCCTAGGGTTCATGTAAACGATGATATTTTTCCGGATTTGATCTTTGCTTCATGATTTATTGATTTCAACTTTTGATTCAATTCTAGATTCTTGTTTATTTTAGTAATCCTAATTGAGTGACACGGTTAGGAGTTAAAACTAGGGTTCAAGAACTAGGGTTTGTTTAATAGTTGATTCATGCTTAAAGTTTGCAATATTTTAATTCAATTGTTCATGTACTGTGCTTAATACTCAGTGTTAATGGAGTAGCTAACCGGAAACACTGCTTAGTTAGCGAATGCACGATAGTGATTCTAACTAACTAGGATGAGACTTGAACATCAATCCCGAATCACTGAGACTGAGAAGAGATGTGTTAGGATTGGCTAGTGTGGGTAGATTCAGTAGGTGAGATTCGACTGTTTCGTGCAACGGTGGACCGACAGGACCCGTTGTCGTGCATGTCGTTAGCCTACTAGAACGGACCGGTAGACACAAGAGACCGATAGAAGATTGTAGTCTACCGTGAAGTAGAATGACTTGAGACCGATCGGAGATAGTCAGCGCTGTTACCCGGCTTAGTTAGAATATAGTTAACGTGTTGCTCAGATAATCCAGAAATCGTCTACAGCCCTAGGTAATCTAGAGATTGCATAGTTTCTCCAAACTTGTTTCTTAAATATAAAAAAAATACAAAAATATTAAATTTGTTGTTATTTCAATTTTAAAATCAATCAAATCTTTCCTCCTGTACCGTACTCTAAATTAAATAACTAATTAAATAATCTCAAGCTTGTCCTCGTGGGATCGATAACTCGGGGTTGAAATACCACCCCTATATTACTTGACCGTGCACTTGCGCATACGCGTTAAGAAATCGCGTCAAGTTTTTGGCGCTGTTGCCGGGGACAGCGGTAGATTATTTTGTTAGGAGTTAGTTTAGAGTACTTTTATCTTAGTTTTAGTATTATTTTTTTTATTCTATATCTCAGTGCTTCACGGGTGTCTTGTGAGTTTGTTTCTCAGGAACGCAGGAAGCAAGAGACAATATAAGCATGTGGAGCGAAGAGTGTTATTCGGGTCCCCCCTACTCTTTTCACTGCACGGGTAACCACGAAGACGAGGACGCATGCATAATTTGGTGCTACGTATGCGGCATTTGGCACGAACGTAGAGACTCATGTCGAGTACATGCCCCCCAGCTTCATCAGCATCAGGAAGACTCATCAGCGATTATGGCAGAACGGCGTAGTATTATGAATGACATCGAAGTGTGCTCCAAATTTTTTTCCATAGCTTCACAATTACCACAAGAGGATTCTGCCACAGGTAGGGAATACGTGAGGGAGATGTTGGAGAGGATAAAGAAACGAATAGAAAAACTGTCAACAACTGGGGAATCTAGTATTCAAGAGCCAGAAGAAGAGACCTTGCCATATGACAGTGAGCCAAAAATTGAACCTTCATCATCCCCACCACAAGTGGAAGAAGAGATACCTGAGCCGAGTGAAGACTGCAATGTCCAGGAACCATTGGTGGACACCTCCACTTATGAGGACTCAGAATCTGATTCTGACTGGGGTGGACCTGTGTGCCCAAGATGGGAGGACCTTCCGTATTGACAGCCAAAACTGCAAGAGCCCTCACTTCCTTGGCATGAATGGGAGGACACCAGCATTGGAAGCCTGTGGGGTGCCGACGATGAAGCTGATGATTCGCTTGTTCCCATACCTATTGAGGTAAAAGCCCCTACTCATACATTCGAAGAATTCTCCGTATCTCATATTAATCAAGTCTGTGATGAGTTGGAAAGACTTGTGTATGGAGATTCTTATGGGGAAAAGCATCATGAGAAATTTTCAATTCCTTGTCATATTAGCGACTTTATTGATGATCCATATGCCATAGTCAAGGAGTTGGAAATCAAAAAGTGTGGGGGTGTGGATGAATTGCATGGGTCATTTGAAGAGCATATAACATCAAGGAAGTACTACTGGGATGATTTTATGGCCAGAGATTCATTTGAGCCCAGTGGTACTTGGTGGAAGTTTCTCAAGAAGATAAATTGCAAGATGAAAAAAGTCAGCTTCTACAACTCTCCGCCAGCTGCATAGCACAGGGGTGCACTTGAAGTTATCGAGAAGAGATGGTGGAAGAAGAAGAAGTGGAGGGATGAAGCAGTCTCCACTTTCCTTGTCGGATGAGGTAACCGGGTCGGGCTGTCGACCTTAAATTACAAGCGCTGATTGGGAGGCAACCCAATGTAGAGTAGGATGCTATTTATTTATGTTCTTTCTTTTAGTTCTCCATATGATTTTGAGGGGTGAGAGAGAGTTGCTTTAATACTTTCAATCAGTGTACAGGGACATAGGTACAGATGACGCTACGGATTCCCCTTCTTGATGCGTGTGATAGAATGTTGAGTAGCCGCATCGGAATCCGGACGCGAGGTGAGACTTTTCCGGAAACTGTCAACGGTACACAAGACCCTTTCTTGTTGCAGTTTCGCGGCAACGGTGCCCATGTAGGTCCGGGCACTCAGGTACCTCTAACTCTCTCTGTTCTAAGTTTGGATCCATAATTGTGTAGCTCCACCGCCAACACATTTAAGCGAGGAAACCTCGTACTTGATCTCTAAATTCGTTGAGGACAACGAAACGCTTAAGTGTGGGGGGGGGGGTTGTGTATATTTTGCTAGCCATGTCAGTTATGCATCGCCAGTTACATGCAGTTGTGTCGTATTGTGTAGTACGTGTGGTTAGTGTAGAGTGTTTGATATAGTGTCATATTGTGTTAGGATTGCTATTATGCATTTCTTTGCACTTTTACTTTATTGAGTCCCCTACCCAAAACGTGTGGTTAATCGAGTTGGCTGCAAGCATATAGAGTCTAGGAAAATATGAAAAAATTGAAAAAAGAATAGAAAAGCGAAAATGTATAAAAATTAAAAATTTTGAGTTGGGCAATTGATGAAGCTTCAAACCAGAGAGAGTTCAGTGAAAGAGTCTCAATGAATAGGAAGCACCGTAGTGGGGAAAACCTTAATTTTTAGTATCTTGCGCACTAGTTTCACGAAAGGAAGTCCCAGGTATTCAGGGAAAAGTGGAAAGTAGACGAGGGCATACCTTTAGTTCCTTTATTGTGCTAGGAGGATTTAGTCTTAAGGAGTTGAATAGTCTGTTTTCGAGTGGAAACTTGTGGCCTCTTGTAAATCTGGGGTGGACCTTCGTGTAGAGTTGGTTTCATGTGGTACCTTGCTCTAGCCTAAGTGAAGTTAGGGAGTGTACACCACCATCCCTTAAGGCGGTTTCAAGAGCTAACCGAAAAAGTCCACACTTAGTTACTCTAACTGCACGGCTGAAATAAATTGAAAGAGAATGAAAAAAAAAAACAAATGAAGCAAAATTTTCTCTTGGACTAGATACGGTGAACAGCCTAATGTGCCCCCGTTAGCGCGGGGAATTTGGATTCAAACCAATTAGAGCGTCTAAGGAAAATTAAAGTCAAGCCGTATTACACGGAGTTGTGTCTCCCGTCACTGGGACAACTTGCATTCAATGCAATAACGGCTAAGAGGGTCTGAAAACCTCATATGACTTGGCGACGAAAGACTACTATAGGACTAAGGGTGCCTAGACCCTCTGAGCTAAAGGACGTGCCCGGATCTTGGATTGATTTTGGTGGATGTTTGGAGACCCCTTAGTGAGCTTGTGCGTAGGATCATTTTATTTTCAAGTCCTTATTGCGGTTGTGTGAATTGAAAAAGAGATTTGTGAGAACTTGATGATTTTGGTTAGTGATAGCGAGATTGCCCATCTCTTAAGAAAAAGAAAAAAAATATGTTGTTTCAATTTTAGCATTGTTCTATAATCGAGTTCCATTGTATAGTCATGTAGATTGCATTGCGTGTGTGTGTTTTGTTTGTGTCACATGGCTAGTAAAGTTTTATGCAATTCGGTGGATTTAAAACGTAGTGTAAGGATTGATTTTGCTCGGGACGCGCAAAAAGGTAGTGTGGGGGATTTGATAACTCTGCATTAGAGTTATATTTTTTCTACGTTTGTGTACCGTTTTGTGTGAATTTCGGGTAGATTATATTAGAAATACACTATGAACTTGAGGAAATTTAGTAAGTGTATCTTTGAGCGATAAATTGTAAATCCGGGCGTTTCTCGCGTTATTTTATGATATTTTGTCAAGTTTGATCGCACGGGTGTGTTTCGTGTTGTTTTGACAGGAAACATAACTCGGAGACTGAAAGAAGAGGAGAAACGAACTTCGGAAATTGAGACAAAGCTCGGGATTGGAGAGAAGAAGACAATTTCAGCAGATCACACGACTTGCAAAACTGAGGTCGTGTGATCTGGAGCAAGACTTAGAATAAATTTGGAGAAGAAAATTGAGCAACTCACTGTTTCCACGATCAGAGTGGATGGTCGTAGGATCTAAGGAGATCACACGATCAGAGATAATACCTGAGCAGATCACACGATCAGAGATAATACCTGAGCAGATCATACGATCAGATATAAGATCTGAGGCAAAAGAGAAGAAGATTGCACGATCTGCTTTAAGGAAGTCGTGCGATCTGCTTAAGAAGAAGAAAAACACACGGACGATCTCCTAAACCTAATGGGAGATAATTAGTACCTAAAAGACTACAATTAAGAGGATTCATTGGGAAGAAAAAGGAGACGAACGTGGGAAGAGGCAGGAGGAGAGACGCAACAAGAGACGGACGCAAGAAGAGGAGGACTTCTCCTCCATTGAAGCTCTAAGTTGATTTCTTCTTCTTCTCTCCCAATCTTTGTATGGAGAAACTTGTAAGTCTTGTTTGGTTGATTATTATTAGCTAGACGTTTTGCTAGGCGTCTCTTTGAGAGCCTAGGGTTCATGTAAACGATGATATTTTTCCGGATTTGATCTTTGCTTCATGATTTATTGATTTCAACTTTTGAATCAATTCTAGATTCTTGTTTATTTTAGTAATCCTAATTGAGTGACACGGTTAGGAGTTAAAACCAGGTTTCAAGAACTAGGGTTTGTTTAATAGTTGATTCATGTACTGTGCTTAATACTCAGTGTTAATGGAGTAGCTAACCGGAAACACTGCTTAGTTAGCGAATGCACGATAGTGATTCTAACTAACTAGGATGAGACTTGAACATCAATCCCGAATCACTGAGACTGAGAAGAGATGTGTTAGGATTGGCTAGTGTGGGTAGATTCAGTAGGTGAGATTCGACTGTTTCGTGCAATGGTGGACCGACAGGACCCGTTGTCGTGCATGTCGTTAGCCTACTAGAACGGACCGGTAGACACAAGAGACCGATAGGAGATTGTAGTCTACCGTGAAGTAGAATGACTTGAGACCGATAGGAGATAGTCAGCGCTGTTACCCGGCTTAGTTAGAATATAGTTAACGTGTTGCTCAGATAATCCAGAAATCGTCTACAGCCCTAGGTAATCTAGAGATTGCCTAGTTTCTCCAAACTTGTTTCTTAAATATAAAAAAAATACAAAAATATTAAATTAGTTGTTATTTCAATTTTAAATTCAATCAAATCTTTCCTCATGTACCGTACTCTAAATTAAATAACTAATTAAATAATCTCAAGCTTGTCCTCGTGGGATCGATAACTCGGGGTTGAAATACCACCCCTATATTACTTGACCGTGCACTTGCGCATACGCGTTAAGAAATCGCGTCACCTCTTCAGCCTTCTGCTTTTGCTGCTCCACCTTCTGCTCCTCAGCTGCGAGGTTATGGTAGCAGCGCTTCAAATTCACGGCCGCGCGAATCCGGGTGACTCTCTTGACAAGATACCCAAAGCCCAGCTTGCCTTGAAATTTGGCGAGAAGGTTTTGACACATGCCGAAAATCAGCTCCGCGCTCTGAGGAGAGATGGTCGCAGGTGTGGCCGCAGATAACTGCTCCAAAATCCAGATGGCTTCAGTAAAAAACAGTCTCCTGTCGAAGGGCCCTATCTCCAGAGACCTCACAATTGAGTGAGGATAGGAGAGGCGCATCCGAACTAGCCAGTCCACGTCAGCTTTCTTCAACCCTAAGCAATGTTAAACCAAGTTAGATAATCGAGCTTCTAAATGAAGAATGCGAGAATTGAACAACAATCACCACATACCGGTTCCTTCAAGAATCTCGCGCAAAGAAGGGATGTGCATTGCTGGGGCAGTTGAAGATTGTCTCTGCTCCATTGCCCTCCTGTCAGCTGCGAGCTCTAACTCCTCGTAGTTGGTAGGAAGAGCATAAGCTGCAGCGGGTGCGATTGCACCCCAACCCGCGAACTCCAAAAGTTCCACGCAGGAAGAGTCACTGCAGGCTCAGTCATCGCCGGAGGCATAGCAGCAGCAGAAGTTGCACCTTGATCAGGGATGCCTTCAGGTGCGATAGCATCAGCAGCATTTGCTTCTTCAACAGTAGTATGGGCATCTTCCTCCATCAACACGGTGTTAGCTTCGACATCGTCAGAAACCTCGATGATGTCCTCGAAGGGCTCTCCCGCATACTCAGCATCTGCGACGGGCTTCTCAGTGTGAGAACTCGGCACCGGGACATAAGATGCAGAAGGTTGACTCCTTTGTTCCAACATGGCTTAATAATCATTGCATGCGATACAGGATACAATGATGTGAGGTAACATGTATTGCATAATTTTTATTATCGTATCAATAAGCCAAGAGTTGGCACCTCCACGCGAGGGTGGGATTGCAGCATCTGCGCCATAGGCTAAAGACGCGGAACCATGGCCTATTAATGTATCTTAATTAAGCATTTCTTTAAGATGAGCATGGCCTGGGGTGCGAAGAAACCAGTCATGATCATGTTTGGGTTACTAAGCCTTGTTCACAAGTGTTGTTCAAATGATTACCTGAAGGTTCACCGCACTTGCTTACTAGCCAGTGGCGAATGTCAGCTTTCGACAAACCATGCTTTAATGCACCAACAATCACATCTCGGTAAGTTACTGCGAGATTAAAAATCTCACCTTCGTTACCACCTGCGATTTCTTCGAAGTCCGCTTGGACTTGCTCTAGAGCTGCCGCATCTTCTTCTGGAGCCGCATCCTCCTCGTCAATTTCAGGAGCTTCCTCTTCTGGAACCGCACTTCCCTCATGGGTTGGACGCACTAAGTCGTCAACGTGTTGATCTTCTAGGCTCCTCTCCTTTACGCGTTCAAGCTCCTCTTCTTCTCGCTTTCTTCTTCTTTCAGCAGCCTCCGCAGCTGTTCTCTTGGATTCGAAAAGGATTTCCTCGCTTGTTGGAAACACCAGAATGAGAACCCCTCTTCTGCCTCTTGGCCAAAAGGCCACTGATGGTCTCATCATCATCATCTGCAAAGGAACAATTTGTTCAATTAAGATTGTGAAAAGTTAAGATAATGAGAAGAGAAGTACGATTGAGATACCTCCTGACGCTTCCTCTTGTATCTCATCTCTCTCTCTGTCTCTGACATCTTCGATTCTTTCCTCTTCTTCATGCCCTCTTGCCTCCCTTCTCCCTTCATCCTCTTCCTCCTGGTCAAACGGAACAAAGGTCTCCACTGCGAGCTCTTTCTGCACTTTACTTGGCATGCGACCTTTACCTTTATCCTTGGAAGTAAGGGATCTCGCAGGAGGAGAAGTTGGAGCGCTCCTAGGGGAAGAGATTGTAATTCCTCTTTGTCTGGGCCTCTTCGCTCTTGGGGCAGCAGCTGCTGGGGGAGAAGGATCGTTCCTGGGTGGAGACAAGGCTGGAGTGTTCTCTATCAGCGAATCAGCGAAAGCATCCATGATCTCGCGAATCTTGGTCTCAACTGCGGGATCCATTTTCATTGCTAGCCGAACTGGTTCTCCCCGTCTTCTTGCAGTAACAATGGTGGTGACCAGCGATTGGAACGTTCACCAGATGGGAACCTCCTCACATAGCACTGCGGCAGAAAATGAAGCATCATGTTTCAATGTATTGGAATAAGGGAACTTAGCACATGCAGGAGAGATTGTTTACCTTGGAAAAAGTTTCGTTGTATCTGATGACATCCGAATCACCTCTCTTAACTGCGGCTATCTTCTCATCAAGAATGGTGAAGGGAAACAGGTGATTCTCGCGATCCAGCAACGAATAGCAGCCGTATTCAGTCTCGTCCAAGCTACAATTAGTACGGAAAGGGAAAGAATTCCTTTTGATCACAGGAGCTCTGTTTGGCCGAGGGGACGACTGCGTCTCAAACCTGGTCTGCTGCGTATTCCAATAAGCGACCCAGTTTCTGGAGTAGCCACCTTCGCGGTTACCTGGGGGTTGCTCGAAGGGAAGATTGCTCCTTAAGATTGTTTTACACTCCCCAGACAGTAATCGCTTGTAGCAGCCTCTTATGATGGACTGCGGCCAGATTGATGGTGCCACCGCATCAAAGCCAAATTGAGGAGAAACGCGAGTGGGGTCAACATCCACAGTGATCCTCTCGTACCTAGGGGTGAGCTCACGCACATACTCCGCAAGAGCAGGAAGAGAGCCCCTTAGACACCAGTAGAAGAATTCGCGATAGCGCTCGTGGAAATGCTCCCCGCCCTCGAAAAGGAGCTCTTCTGAGAAAGCAACAACCTTGGAGGGATACAGTTTTGGGAACCATCGCACATTCTCAATGCGTGTGGCGTAAGGTCTCGCTATGAACTCTTCCCGATTGTCGCATACCAAGCTCCAAACGCACTTGGGAAAGTTAGTTCCAAACCACCTCGCAGCTCTGCCACTATTACGCTCTTCCTCCGCACCTGGGGGACACCATTTGCTGGGCCTAGAAGGATTTGGGGGCATAAGAAGGCCACCGCTCGATGACCCACATAGTCAGGAAGGCAGTGTTGACATAGGTCAGCACGTCGAGGCGACCGCGCGATTCCTTCATTTCTACGACCAGCTGATCCAACCTGTGGTACAGCGTGCCCAAGACCAAGGGCCCAAGTGCGACTTTCTGACCAAGGGCCAGTTTCACAGCAAGAGGAAGAACATGATAGAAGACCCCATCATGCGGATGTCCATCGATCAGATACATCGACAGCCAGACGCAGAGAAAAGCGCATAGGGTCAAGTGATAACCCTTGCCATCTACATAGTTTTTAGCCTTCGGGTTTTGGCTCAAAAGCTTCTTGGTGATACTGCTGTTCGCATAATCGCGAAAGAAATATTGCACCCACTTGTTCCAAGTGTTCTCGCAGACGTGTCAACTAACTGCCAGTCAGGAAGAAGTTTTGTAGGAGTCCACCGGGTGGAAATCTTCTTTACCTCTGACAAGCATTCCTCCATCTGCTTGTACAAAGCAATCTCTGCATCAGTTCTCAAGGGACTCAAAGGATCCACCTCACCCACGGGAGAAAGATCATACAACATGTGCACATCTTCAAGAGTGGGAGCAGCCTCGAACTCAGCAAAGTGGAATGTGTGAGTCGCAGGCGAGTAACGCGAAAGAAGGTTTAGAAGCATGGACTGGTCCAGCTTCACGGCAGCACCCTTTATAGCATGGACTGCGAAATATATGCCAGCATCATTTAAAGTAATGGCATGATTGGTCAGTACATGGTCAATCCACTCATCCATGAAGTCCAATTTCTGAAAAAACGCTTGAGTAGAAATCGCAGTGTATGGGAAAAACCCATTTTCGACCCCCAATCGAACCACGTCCTTGGAATCAATCCATTCGAGCATAGACGCGTTAACTGGAGGGGTCAGCGTTTGCAAATCCTCAGAAGAGACTGGAATCGGCAGGTTCTTCACCTTAACCCTAGCATGATAAAAGTCTTTGCCACCCAGATAAGGGGCTTTTCGCCATAAGGTCTGGGGGAGATCAGGTATTTCTTCTACTTCTTTAATGGGTTTGGTGCCTTTTGTCTTTGCCATTCCTGCGGAAAAGCAAGAAAAAAGGGGGGAAAAATACACATACTTTAGTTTGAATTTCAAGATTCAGTTCAAGGCATACGAGGATTTATTGGAAGAAAGATGAACAGTCCAGAGTCAATTTTGGAGTTTGAAGTTCAGAATTGTTTGCATTATTGGGAATTTCAGAAACCCTACATTCAAAATCCTTTCAATTTGGGGATTAATCAAAGCTGGATTCAAAGAGCGAATACTCCTTCATACATTTTCAGTGGATAATATGTTTCAGAGAATCGTGGGTTTGCAGATCCAACACAGTTCAAAGCATACATCGGTATATTAAACAAAATTGAACAAGGCCAACCTTGTTTTGGTAAAGCTTGCTTGGATGTGCACAGTTGAAGAAGACGATTGACAAGAGAGAACTGGCGATCGATTATCTGAATCTTCTCTTGAAGGCTTCCGGGTATCATTCACTTTAAAGAGAAAGAAGTGATGCTTTGCAACAATGGAGAGTACAGAGTATTTATCCAAAAACAATGAAGGGTTGCGTCCTTTCAGTAGTCTAATCTCAACCGTAACCGTCGAATCGCGAAATCACAAGGCAAGCTGACGTCACGCCTAAAACCCTAAAAGACCAGACGACACGATTCTAGGGGTTTAGGTCATAATGGCACGCACGGGGGCTGAACTTGCACGTATTTGAATTGGTGCGTGGCGGCGACGCGTATGTTGGTTCCTGCGCATGGAAGCCTATCCGGCTATAAGTCTTCACGCGTAGAAAGGGGGCTAATGTAGATAGTGCTTTCTGGACAAGAAGATCTTAGCCACGTGAAAATCATCTAGCACACCATATTGTGCTCCACATACACTGGATCACCAGCCGCGCTGATCCACGTGGGGGCTGCGAGACAGGGCCCTCGCATGCCATTGCACGGGACTTGTAGGGACTTAGTGGCCTGGAGGCTAGAGTAAGTCCTGTCGCGTGCGAGCCAAGCTCGCACGCGACCTGTAGTAACTGCTTTTGAGAGATTTATGGCACGAGCTCCATAAACCCGGTCAATCCGGTCAAACCCGGTCAACCCCATAACGGTTCCGGTATACGCGGATAACGTACTGTAACGGTCCCTATATACGCGGACGAACGTGCCGTTGTGGTTAAGCTAATTAAGCCGCCATTGATGGGCGCATTAACCACACTACAACGGTCACATTCTCCGTTATATATAGAATGTTAACCCTTCCATACAAGGAGAACGACCCGAGATATGCGAAAGCTCTGCCAAAATCCTGTCTCTCTCTCTCTCTCTCAGTACTACTGCCTTACTCTCTCCCTACACACAACCCAACATTTCCTGTGCCATTTTCTATTCTCTGCCTTTGGTGTACACAGAGTTCTCCCTGCCGGATTCTCTTGTACACAGCGTGCAAACTTGCTATATGTATAAACAAGTTCTGTGTTTCTATCGCAGTTATATCCAAATAATGTTTGAATAATTTGCTATCTAAATCAGATAGGCTTTCTATCGCACGAGGGCGTTGTTGCTATTGCTGCTATCTAGGCAGATAGGCTTTTAGATCACTTAAGATCATAATTCAATATAGTTGCTATCTAGGCAGATATGCTTTGGATCGCATAGGATCATATGTTATAGCTGCTACCTAGGCAGATGGGCTTTTGATCGCAGAGGATCATATTTTGTTATAGCTGCTATCTAGGCAGATAGGCTTTGGATAATTTTAAGTAATATGAGCAGACAAAAATAATGGAGACAACAATGTAATAAAGTTCTTCTCATATGGGAGAATCATTATTATTAAAGCATCCTCATATGGGAGGATCATGAGAAAAAATTCCTCATATGGGAGAAAATAGTGCATAGATACATGAAGAAACTAGACTTTGAATAAAAAGTAACGATCACAACAGACTGGCATCAAACATAAAGAGGATGGGCTAAGGATAATACTTTTTGATCCATCGCATATTGATTGGGCTTGGGATTGTTGCAGTCCCATGAAGTCTCTGGATTGTGCAGTAACCTCTGTCGAAGACTTCTTTGACTTCAAATGGTCCTTCCCAGTTAGCTGCGAATTTTGGATGAGCTGCCTCCCGTATGAAATGATCTGAAGCTCGCAGAACCAAGTCCCCAACCTCAAAATCTCGGTGTTGAACCGTTTTGTTGTATGCGCGAGCAATTCTTTCTTTGTATCTTGTGTCAGCCCTCTTAGCCAGTTCACGCTTTTCTTCCAACAGAATCAGGTCATGATCACGTTGATTTTCGTACAAGGCATGAAAGGCTATCCTTGCAGAGTTAACCTTTATTTATGCTGGTACGACAGCTTCATCCCCGTAGCATAGAAGGAACGGGGAAACTCCTGTGGGGGTCTTGGGCGAAGTGCGGTACGCCCATAAAGCCAAATTTAAAGAGTTTTCCAACTTCTTGTGATCATCCGCGACCATCTTACTCAAAATCCTTAACAACGTCTTGTTGGTTGCTTCTGCTTGACCATTCCATTTTGGGTAATAAGGTGTGGAGCAAACTTGTCTTATGTTGTATTCAACCAGTTTCGCAGCCACCTGGCGATTCACGAAGTGAGTGCCGTTATCCGAGAAGGATGGTATTGGGAATCCCAAATCGGCATATTATTCTTTCCTGAACAAAGTTAACCACCGCGAGCGCATTTGATGTTTTGAGCGGCACTGCTTCCACCCACTTAGTAAATAGCTCTGTCGCAGTCAAGATGAACTGGTTTCCATGCGAGGCTGGTCGAATGGGACCGATAAAATCTAAAGCCCAGGTGTGGAATGGCTAAGGTGTTCCCAATGCGTGTAGATCTACAACGGGAGCATGCACGAGATTGCCCTTGAATTGACCTTCCTGACATCTTTTCACCTTGGTCCGGCAATCTGCTTCCATTGTGGGCCAGAAATAGCCAACGGTGAGGAGTTGTCTGCATAGCTTCGCACCTCCCTGATGCTCCATTTGATGAGATAAGTCCATCACCTCTTGCGCTTCTTGGTCATCCAGACATCTGAGTAGATTACCCTCGTTTCCTCTTCGCCAAAGTATGTTTTCCCGCACAACATATCGAGCCGCCTTTCATTTAAGTTTCTCAGCTTCCTTCCTTTGATCGGGCTCGATTCCTTCTGTTAAATAGTCAAAGAGTTGCTTCCTCCAATCTGTGTCATCATCAATCACAGTAATATCCAAAGAGTCTTTAATTAATGTGCAGCTCTCGCAATTCCCTTGAATGATTGCGGCGAACGTGGACATATCTGGCCAATGAATCCCATATCTCTAGGCTTTTCGATAAACAGAGACTTCATTTTCCCCACAAGAATGTTGGTGGATATTTTCTAATAGTGCATGTCCCTCCTGGTGCGAGACGCACCGCATGAGTATTCCTCTTGGCCCCTTAAAGTAAAGGGAATTGTCGTGTACACAGTATCCCTTGGTGGATGCCTAATTTTCTTTGCTCGTCCCTTCAGCAATTGCGCGCAGTATTGGCTTTCTCCAATCCTCATCTTCTGCGGATTCCTCTTCGCATACTTCCTGCGTCAAGGCTAGAGTGGCTCTAACATCAATAAAAATTCTCGCTAGGCATTTTTCCGCACTGATTTTGGATCCCAGAGTGGCTAAACCATATGCATGCAGATTATCAGCCCTAGGCGTGTGCTCGTACTTGACATCACAAAATTGCTGTACCAGCTTTTGTACCATAGTCCGGTAAGGCAGAAAATTGACCTCCTTCAACCCATATTCGCCTGAAGCTTGCTTGACGATTAGCTTAGAGTCCCCCATAACCGTCAGATTACTAACTTCCAATGCCTTTGCTGCGCGGAGTCCCGCGATCAGGGCCTTGTACTCCGCTTCATTGTTCGTTACCGGAAAATCTAGCTTGGTGGACATTTGGATGACCTCGCCATCCGGTTTAGTCAGGACAATGCCAATTCCACCACCTTTCCTTGTTGACGACCCATCGAAATGAAGCTTCCAGTATGGTGACTCAACTGCATAGATCTCAGGACCTTCTAGCTCCTCCTCTATCATGGGTTCGTAGCTGTTGTCTGGGAGTTGTGGCAAAATGTCTTCCACTGCTTGCGATTTGATTGCTTGCGGTCGAGCACATGTAATATCATACTGCGAAATGGTTATGTACCATTTTGCCAATCTTCCGCAGGGAGAAGAGTGACTCAAGCGATACCGTATGGGGTCGCTCTTTGTAATCACTACGACTTTGTGTGAGGCGAAATAATGTTTTAACTTATCTATCACGAAAAATAAAGCAAGGCAATGACGTTTAATATATGTGTACCTTGGCTCAGCCGGCTGTACCACGCGAGAGATATAATGGATCGGCCTTTCCTGCCCTTTATATTCTTGGGCTAGCAGCGCCCCTATGGATTTCATGGTCAATGTCAGGTACAACAAAAGTGGTGATCCCAACTATAGTGCAATCATTACTCTTGGCGATATCAGCAAGTCTTTCAGCCTCCCAAATGCGGCTTCATGCTCCTTCTTCCAATTATACACATCGTTCTTTTTGAGGATATCACCGAAGCAGAAGGTTATTTCTGCAATTGCTGGGATAAATCTCTGCAGATAAGACAGCTTTCCCAGGAATGTCTTTAGAGTGCTTTGATTATGTGGTGCTGTCATGCTGGTGATAGCCGAAATTTTTGCAGGGTCAGGTTCAATTCCCTGACGATGGATCACACATCCCAAGAACTTCCCCGAAGTCACTCCGAACGCGCATTTCATGGGATTCATCTTTAATTGGAAACTTCTGCATCTTTCGAATACTTTCCGCAGGTCTCCCAAGTGGTATGCTTTTTCTCTTGACTTGACAACCAAATCATCAACATAGAACTCTACCTCCTGATGCATCATGACATGGAGAAGAGCCATTATTTATCGCTGATAAGTCGCACCCGCATTCTTGAGTCCAAAGGGCATAACTGTGTAGTTAAAGACCCCAACTGGCGTAATGAACGCAGTTTTTCTTGCATCTTCAGGATCCATCTTGATCTGGTTATATTCTCTAAAACCATCCATGAAGCTGAACATCCGATGTCCTGCAGTAGAGTCGATGAGCAAATCGATGTTGGGCATGGGAATTCGTCCTTTGGGCAGAAACGATTTAGGTCCCTGAAATCCACGCAGATGCAAAGTTGCCCATTCTTCTTTACTACTGGCACGATATTGGCCAACCAAGTGGGATGATGAATTGGCTCGATGAACTTAGCAGTCAACAACTTGACTATTTCCTGCTTTATCTTCACGTTTATTTCTGGCCTGAAGCTTCTCGCACTTTGCTTCACTGGTTTGGATCCCGGGACGACATCCAATCTGTGCATTGTTACACTCGTGTCCAGACCAGGCATTTCATCGTATTCCCAAGCAAACACGTCCTTATACTCGGTCAGCAACTGCAGCAATCTTGCTTTCTCTTCGCTTGTGAGGTCTGCGCTCAGCAAAACAGGCCTTTTCTTTTCTTCATTTGGACTTAGGAACACTTCCTTCAGTTCCTGCTTTTGTGGCTTCGGCTTGTCCTCCATACACTCGGGCGCTTCTTTCAATTTGTCCTCCGGGACCTCTGACTTCTCCGGGCTTTGTTCAAGTTGATTAACTTGCCCAGGGATATCCCCATGTTTGGATGGGGGTACCCCCGCGCACGTTCATATGCGGTAGCATTTCTTTCCATTGGATTAGAAGCTTTCTATCTCCTTGCCCTCATGGTCATGCTTTACCACCCTCTTCAGAGTGTACACATTATTCCTTTGGTACGCGACCTATGACGCCTCATCGCTTACAGGCATATTTTCCTTGATGTCCTCTCTCGTCACCATTACTCCTGTTGGTGACTGATCCTTGATGTCTTCCCATCGAGGCAGAGGAGTCGTATTGAATGGTCCCGGCGTCTGTTCATCCGCCATTTCAGTGAACCACACTGCTTCAGTGAGATGCGCCTCATTCAAATTAAAGGGGTTTACCGAATCTGGTATCTCGACTACCCTGCCATTCCAGATGGCCTTCATCACTTGGTGGGCTATCGATGGAACCGCATCAAAGCGATGAATCCAGGCTCACCCTATGATCACGTGATACGTAGTATTCGCTTCAATGACGTAGAACTTGACGGAATACTTGATTTTTCCTATCTAGATACCAAGGCGAATCCAACCCACCGTCATCCTAGAGTCACTTCCGAATCCCATCAGCGAGGATGGGCATCTGACAATCTTCTTTCAGGAATTCCTGCCAACTTCAGGGTGTTGAGAGAGACCACATTAACGGCTGCTCCTCCATCAAAAAATTTCCTCTTGAACTCAACGTCATTAATCAGTGCTGTTACATACAAGGGCTTCTGATGGCTTGAATCCGTCTTCTTGTCTCTTTTGGAGAAAGTCATTATCTTTTCTGTGGAACGAGAGGCCCTAACAACTTTCTCATTGGAGACGACAATGTCCTCGTCGAAATCCTCTGCTACCCTGAGGATTGCCTTTGTCACTTCTTTCCGGCACTTCTCCGAAAAGTTCATATCATCGAAGAATTTTCTGAAATCGTGCGACCCCTTCATCCTGTCAGCACGCGAGTCTTCAGTGTCCATGCTGTAATCTTCTTCGTCATGGACTTCAGCAATGATGGGCAGACCATCTTTCGCAATCTCTTCGAGGTCCATGATCGCAATCATGGCTAATTCTTTGTCCTTCGGCTCTTGCTCTGCATGGGCCGACAGTGGATTATTGCGCACATCTTGCCTCTGGTCGCTGACAATCAGCTCCCCTTCTTTCATTTTTCAGCTCACGAAGTGCCTGAGCTTCTTGCAATCAGCTGTGGGGTGCATAACCTTTCCGTGGCACTTACACCACTTCGGATCCTTCACCATCTCCCTGGAGGGTGTTCTCCCGAGCGGAGGCAGGACCCCATCCTTGCACCACTGTTTGCATAGGTCAATCACTTCCTCCAAAGAACATGGCAGAGGCAGCGCGTCCGAATTCGAAACCCTGGGTTGCTTACGTGGCAAAACTGTATTGACCTTAGCTTCGCGCCCCCTCTTGTAGCTAAACCTCCCGATCTTGAAAGTGGGTCCCCCAGGGGATCGCTCAGGGGCATGCTACTTCTTTTGCCTCTCAACTATAGGCTCTATGTTCTATGTTCTTGGTACATTCAATTAACTTCGAAAAGGTAGGAGTTTTCAAGTTAATTAACATACCCTTGTATTCGTCTCGCATGCCTTGTAGGCATATCTCAACCAGCCTGACTTCGAGCACTTCGTCTATGCATTCCAACAATTTGGCTCTGAACTTTTTGATGAAGGTGACACCATCCTCATCACGTTTCTGATAGATACGCGAAAGATGTATCATCTTAACCTTCTCCTCCACCTGGAAGAACTTGGTATAAAACTTCTGAACCATGTCGTCCCAGGTCCTGACAGATCCAGCCTCCAGCGTTCTGTACCATTTGTAAGCCACGTTCCCCAAAGAATTCAGGAACTCACGCATCAACAGATTGGGGTCAACCCCGTATGGCCCCATCACATCAATGAAGCGCATAACATGCTCTTGAGCATTCCCGTTAACATCATCAAACTTGTCCCACTTAGGGGCCTTATACCCTGCGGGGTTGGGCATTAGGTAAATCTCCCGTGGGATAGGAGGTGCATTATCAACCCTTGGAATGATGGTGTCTGCAAAAGGTTGGTTCGCCAGGAAGGTCTCAATGCGCCGCTCTAAAGCCGTCATGCTTGCTGGTGCACTCCCTCCCACAGCAGGAGGAAGGGTTGCAGCCGGCGGAGACACATATACAACGGTTGGGCTAGGGGTGTAAGCCACATTGCTTATGGTTACTGGTGGAGAAGGAAAGGGATATTGCAAAGAAATATTCGAGGGAATAGCCGGAGGTTGGGGAATAGGTCTAAAAAGGGACGGTGTTTGGATCGTTTGTCCCCGAATAGAAGGTGGCTGGACCCTTGCTGGTGGGCTTTGTAAACTAGGGTTTGGCGGTAAAGGTGTTACCTCTGTTCCTTCACAGGGATTCCGGCTCCTTGAGAGACAGCAGCTTCCGGCGCCGGATTCGGGGCAAGAGTCCCGAAAATGGCCATTATCTGAGCCATTTGTGCGGATTGAGCCTGAAGAGCTTTCGTCTGGCTCTGGAGAGTGGAATTCAATGTATCCAAGGTTGGAGTACCGCCGGTTGTCGCAGAATTGTTGCGAGTTTCCTCTCCTGAGGTCGTCTCGGTGGAGGGAGATCTGTTGCTGACATCCTCATCGTGAGACATGGTTTCTTGCAATGGTAAGTTTCACGTCGGGTTCACCAAATGTGTACGGGAGAACCCTTTGAGAACGTACACCAAAAACAGGGAATAAGAGAAACACAAGAGAGGTAGGGTTGTGAGTAGGGAGAGAGTAAGACAGTAGTAGCTGTATGAGAGAGAGACATAGTTTTGGCAGAGCTTCCGCGTAATTTAGGTGATTAGTGTTATGTAAAGAAGGGTTAACGATCCTATATATAGTGGAGAATATGACCGTTGTAGTGGGTTAATGCGCCCATTAATGGCGGCTTAATTACCTTAACCACAACGGCACGTTCGTCCGCATATATAGGGACCGTTACACACTTCGTCTTTGTATACCGGAACCATGATGAGGTTGACCGGGTTTATGGAGCTCGTGACCATAAATCTCTCAAAGCAGTTGCTAAAGGTCGCGCGCGGGCTTGGTTGTCGCTCACGCGCGACGGAACTTACTCTAGCCTCCAAACCACTAAGTCCCTACAAGTCCCGTGTGGTGGTGTGCGAGGGCCCTGTCTCGCAGCCCCCACGTGGATCAACGCGGGTGGTGATCCATTGTGTGTGGAGCACAGCTAGGTGTGCTGGATGATTGCCATGTGGCTGTGATCTGTCTATCTGGAAAGCACTATCTAAAAGTACTTAAAAATTCTCTCCGAATGGTTACCAATGCTATGTCATATTTGTTAATCACTTTCACCAAATATGTCTGGTTCTCTCCACTTAAGAAGAAGTAAGATGTTTCAACTATCAATCGACAATTCAAAAGACTAATCAACGCTTTGCAAAGTCCATTGTGTCCCTTTTCTCGAACAATGGTGGTGAATTCATCAAGTTACTTCTCCTCCTTAACCTTCATGGCATATCCCACTTCTCAACACCTCCACCCACCCCAGAACACAATGGAACAACTAAACGTCGCCATTGTCACATTATTGAGACAATATATCCCTCCTGCACGTTGCGTCCATTCCACTCACTTTATGGCCTCACGCATTTCAAACCGCAGTGTACCTCATCAATCGCATGCTCACTCCACTCCTGCAAAATGTCTCTTCATACTATACCCTATTTCAAACAGCTCCAAATTATACCAGCCTCAAGCCATTTTTTTACTTGTTTTTCCCATGGCTTCCCCCATACACCAGCCAAAAAGTTGAACCACGATATGTGCCATGTGTCGTCTTGGCTACTCGGATACAAGTGCTTTGATCCCTCAATAGGACGCATGTATATTTCATGCCATGTACGCTTCATATCTCATGTTTTTCCTTTGCAACATTTGATTCCCCATCTCTTGGAAGTTTCCCGCAACCACCGGATACCACTGAGGCGCATGATGTGCTTACACAGCTGCCTCCGGACATCCATGCGACATCTGATATGCCTCCACATCTGTACAGTATGCCTGCACAATAAGATACCACTGTCTCAGATGAGGAAATCACACAAGAGGTACCTCCTGCTGCAAATGAATTACCTGCGCAGCCAGCTACTGAAGACGATGTTCCTGTACCTGACGAGGCTCATGCGCCTCCAAAACCGCTCCCTAGAGGCCTGAATCCAAAGTACTACAACCCCAAACTTTTTAACTCCAATAATGTTCATCCCATAGTGCTGGCCCTTAAACCATGCACGATGTCTGAAGCACTAAAGAATCTGCTTTGGAACCAAGCGATGGATGATGAATTTGCTGCTCTCTCACAAAATTATACCTGGGATTTGGTACCCCTCCAAGGTCAACCTACTATGGACTGTAAGTGGTATTTCACTCCAAGCGCAAAAGCTTATGGTACCATCGACAAGTACAAAGCTCGTTTTCTGGAAACGGTGTACTCGCAAGAAATCAGGAGAGACTATTCAGAAATGTTTAGTCACGTGATGAATCTTGTCACTATTAGGATCATATTAACATGGAACTCTCTCTTGGTTGGCAGGTGCGTCAGCTTGATATCAACAAATGCCTTTCTTCATGGCACTCTCACTGACACCGTGTTCTTAGCACAATCGTTTGGTTATGTAGATCAAGCCAATCCAACTCATGTATGTCATATGCGCCGCGTATTATATGGTAAGACCCTCGCCCGACACCCTAGGTACAATGAGATCGCTAGATTCTTACTCCAATCTGGCTTATGCAGGTCACATGCGAATCCGTCCCTCTTCTACTACTCCAAGCGCGACATCCATATGTACTTTCTTGTTTCTGTGGATGATATCATACTAACATGGAATTCTCCTTCAGCTTTTAACACATTTGTCTCCCCTATAGCACTACGCTTATCACTCAAATATTTGGATCCTCTGAGTCACTTATTTGGAATGGAAGTTGTTTCTAGCTCAGGGTGGTATGTTTCTCACTCAAGCACAGTACAGTGCTGACATATTGGAGAAATTTTACATGGATGAAGCTAAACCATTCTCCAACCCCATGTCTTCTACCGAGTCCCTTCCACCGGAGGATATAGCAAAGTAAGTTAACATCTCACACAAACGCTTACTTAGTCTCCTGCAGGTTTTAAGCCGAACATGCCCTGATATCTCCTTCATGGTCAATCACCTCTCTCAATTCTTTCATGGGCCTCTTCAGGCTCACTGGTTGGCAGCTTAGCGCATCCTTCGCTATCTAAAAGGTACCAATGACACGATCTCTTATTGCGCTCGGGTGCACAGATGCACCTATCTGCGTTCTCTGATGCTGAATGGGGAGTTCAGTCTACCATGGGGCGCTCCACCACTGCTTATGTTCTACTTGGGTCCCAATGTTATATCCTAGAAGTATACCTTCCAGATTTATGTCTCGCCCTCTTCCCCAGAAGTTGAATATCATAAGTACTATAGTTGAGCTTATTTGGGTTCAATATCTTCTCTTAGAAATCGACATATCACTTTCTGGCTTATCGTCCCTCTTTAACGACAATATTAGCGAAACTTATGTTTGAAAACATCCCGTGTTCCATTCGCACATGAAGCACGTCACCTTAGATTACTACTTTGTCCAGGATCTTGTTTTTGTTAACTCTCTGCGCGTGTCTCATGTTCCTACGCGTGATCAGCTCGCGAATACTCTCACCAAGCCTCTAGGACGCGCGTCCTTTCTCCATCTGTTGTCTAAGATTGGATTCGCTGAAAGATCCTTCATCTTGTGGTGGAATGTTATGGTCTGAGATATCTGGCATTATTTTTTCCATAATTGATGGAATCAGCCATTATCTCTTCCACTCATTACGAAATGAGTCATTATGTTGTTACTATTATCTGGTTGCCCATTTTAGAAGATTATACAATGTATGTTTACTCTCTCTCTCATGTATATATACGAATAATTCTTAATTGGAAATAATATACACAACATTATCCAATCACACGCTCAATAGGTCTTCTCATACATACCAAAAAAATTGTGAATTTGGATTCATGCATTCAGTAATTGCAGTTATGCTGATTGACTGCTCACATGATATCTGATTATTCATAGAATAATTTCAACACTACATTTATTCTCATACATGAATATGTGATGGTGGAATAGTCCTATTTTCGATTTGAATTAGCTAACTCTACTCCAATTTCACATGATTAGAAATTTCATAATTTGATTTTTGTTATATATACGAATATGATTTACAAACAAAACCGTTCTTTATCTCATGAAAAATATGAGAAGAGTTTACCTGACACGAACACTTTCAAACATGAGGGGATAGCAATAACATGAATTTGTTATAGTGATAGCCATCCTCTCATCAATGGATGCAAAAAAGAAGTATCTACTTGAAAAAGAAGAAGTGAATAGCCCACTTAAGCCATGATTTTCAGTTCAAGCTCCTTTCTTCCTTTCTGATTCTGAGACATTTTACCGACATATGGGGTCGTTTGAGACATTTTAGCGACATATTTGGTCGTAGTAGGATAGTTTTAGGACATATGCGTCATAGTGACACAATTTAGCGACACATAGGTCGTGCTGGGACAGTTTAACGACATACCGGGTTATATTAGGATTGTTTAATGACGTATTGGGTTGTAATTGAACTTTAGGGGTCAAATTCATGATTTCATAAACTCAATACTCTAGAATAAGTCAATTGGGAAGGGCTCAAGTGATGTTTAGGCAAGAAGGGGAGCCAAATAGAAATACCACCAAAATCTGGGGCTGATTTATAATAACATGAACATGATGCGGTTAGTTGAATAGTTACTAGGGTTTCAACCTCTGTTCAAAGACGAACATAGACAAAAAAAGGTTGTTATTTATTTGCGGCGCCGAAAAGGAAATCTAGCGACTTTGGTTCGTCGATGGGTAAGGAAGAATTGATGGCGGTCTGATGCGATGTTGGTGGTAATTAATTTGTCAATGGAGAATGGCCATTGGAAATGGTAATCAATGGACGTTATGGCAGTGTTGATTTTGGTGGGTGAACAAAGAGAAAAAGAGACAAGTTGACTATGACACCGAAGGGGCTATTTGATGGCGAGGCTAGTGGCGCATACATAGGGGTGATTGTTGCTGTGGCTTTAGAAGCAGGCTGGCCAGCAGAGCGACACAATAACAAACAACGCTTTTCGTGGTTTCGTTTGGGCGTTGCAGAAACAATCATGGCGGTGGGTACTAATATTATGTGAATTTGGGCAAAGGTAGGCCACCGATACGCAATCGTCCCAATTGATGAAGGCTTCAACGATGGGGGCGATGGTGGTGGCACTGCTACATCACAATGATGACTTGAGGCAGTAAGATGATGTAATTGGTGGCAACAAGAATCAAGGAGATTCAAATCCCCAGTTGTTGTAGACGGTAGACCGATGGTGATGAAGCAACAAAGAAGCAAGACCAAGGCTCTTGTAGGACACTAGAAGGGACTCAAGTCGAACAGTGAGTGGTCTGGCAAGCGGCTAGAGTTAGTGCCGCCCACCAGAGAAGCGGAAGCAATCAACAATGTCACCAGGAGCGTTAGGCTATGATAGCATGAAAATTTAGGAGGATAAATAATTGTATTGTTGGTGTATGCCCAAGAGGCAATCTATTTTAGTGTGAACGTTGTTTTGGCTAGACTATTCATTGTATGAGATATGGAGATACTAATATAATGAAGTCCTTATATTGCAATTGTTGTTATCCTAAACTATCCCTAGTTTAGTATAATGGTTAATAGGACTATCACTATGCATAGAGACTAGTATGTGGGTAGATTGATATGGAGATATCAAGTCTAACACGTGGATATGCATTAGAAGTAATGGCATACTAGATTGACCCGCCACGAGAAGGCTACAAGGAAGTTATGTGAATGTCAAAGGTGCTTATCATAGTGATAATGGTGTTGTGGTCCTTTGACTTGAAGTCACTCGATACTCTTGTTATGAATTATCATATTTTGAAATCGTCAAACGTTGCACCGTAATTGGGTAACTATAAAGGCAATAATCGGACATGATATGTAGCAAGCTGAGAGATGGTAGTGATGTAGAGAGGATTTGTCCCTCCCACATAACGATAGTGTGTATCCATGGTCACTCGATGAGTAGGACTTAGGGGATGGCTGGCTAGGCTCAGATAAATCAATATACGATATTGATGTGATCTGTTTGGATAAGTCTACTCACAGATGGAGAAACTATGGATTCATATACGAGTGTGACATCCGTTTCTCGTGTCCAATCTGTATATTGTGACAAAGGGACTATACAGCACGGTAACATTCGTCACAGAGTTTTGTCAGATCACTAACTCTTCCTATTTCTAGGGTAGCATTGATGTGTTGCTAGACACCGCTCAATGTTTGTAATTGTTAGTGCCAACGTAATTGGAACCTGTAGGGTCACACACCAAAAGGATTAAGCTGGATGTAGATATTAGTTGGACTAATTAACGGTAAATCAGGGATTAAAGTGCAACGACTTGCATATTTAGTTGGACTAAATAGCAAACTGGACTGAAATGAAAGTTGATCCAAACTGTTGGATCAGTAAGAGAGGCCAAACCCCGTTTGGCCGACGGCAAATAGAGAGCCGCCCCTCTCCTCCTAAATTGTTAAGCGGGCTTGATTTTATCAAGCTTCCTGATTGCTCTTCCTTCTTCTACACCGCTAGCACGAACAATAGAGGAACTTCCAGTTGCAGATTGTATGGTGTGGATGCCGGTAGAGGCGTGGACACTACTTGTCCTTCATCATTCAGACTGACAAAGATAGCCCTTCTCCTTCATTATCTTATGATGCTTCACATGTTATCCTAGAGAGTTTTGGGCAGAAATTTTTGTATTTACACTGCGAAACCTGTGCCAAAAATCTACAGTGGTATTAGAGCCACGCGTGCTAGCTCATAAAGTGATTCATGTGGTTGATCAGTTTTGACCGTATCTGTTAGTTTTTGGCGGTAAACGATAATAAACCTCATATGCGTATTTTGATGCGCCATGAATATGATTCATGCGGAGATTCATTAATTTTGTATATGATGAGAATATAGTGAATTTGCAGGTATGCAATTGATATACATGTAATTGGTGATGAACTAGGGTGAGGGCAAAATTAGGGAAGATAAAGGGGTTTTTCCACTCCCACATTGTTCGGCCAGCATAGGGGATGAAAAAAAAAATTGATTTTTTCCCCAAGGGGTTCGTACATGGTGGCCGAACGTACCCCTGGTGTGGTCGAACACGCTTTGACCGGTTTGACCGGTTCGACCAGCTTGACAGGTTCGGCCAGTCTGACCAGTCTGACCGGTTTGACTGGTATGACCGTTTTTGATCGGTTTGACCTGTTTGACGCAATTATCACAATTTAATTAAAATTTACCCAACACGATAAATTTGAGTTTTAACTGTTTTGTGTGTTTTTTCGCTTGGTGGGTGGATGTGTCCTTAGTTGCATGGATGTTTAATTTTGTGTGGTTTGATTTTGGTTTTGATGTAGTTAATTTGATTAATGTTATGGCATGCGAGTCGTCTTGTTCCTTTCCTGTGAGGTTCCTCTATTGAGTTTATAGATATTAGCTAGAATTAGATTTATAGGACATAGCAAGCAGAATGGAGAGAAGATGAAAGACCAAAGATACCACAAGATGATGAAGAACACAAGCTAGGACGCCTCGACTATGGACGGAAGCACATGGATATGAGCTTGCTGTTTTACGACGTATAGATATTCTCATTGGCTTGGGAATATATTAGATTTTAGGGGCCACATCCACACCACGTTTATTTATTGCTTTTATATTGTTATATTTTGATGTATAGATGATTCATGCATGAAAGCTCAGGTTGTTCAAGGATTGACAGAGCTTGACTATTTCAAGGCCTTGAAACAGCTTTCAAAGACTTGAATCAGCTTCAGAGGCTTGAAAATAGTGTTAGCTATTTTCAAGGCTTTGAAACTTGATTCAAAGCCTTGAAACTGTTAAACCTGAAAGCATATTCTCAGGGGGAGTTTTTCTATTAACTCTCTGATCTAATTTATCATCTCTCTTGCATATGTTTGATTATCTGTTGTTAGATGATGAAAGAAAAACTGTTAAACATGTTTTGAATTGTACTATATCAACTGTTTGACCATGATAATGCAGGAAATTTTGTTTCATAGTTTGCAAGATTGTTTCCTAAACTGGATTGCTGCAGATTTGGAAATACTTGAAGACTTTGATCCTGTGATCAATCAGATGTGTTTGACAGCTTCTCATGATGGTTAAATGAAGGATTAAAACAATATCTCAGAAGATTACAATCATTCAACCGTTGGTGAAGATCTCAACATAGACAAACTCTGTTACCTACAAAGTAGGAAGGTTGTTGCTGAAAATCTGGAGAGATTTGCATAGCTGTTTGAAGTATTTAAAGAGCTCAAATTCGAAGCAACAAAACACAATTCTAAACGGTCAAATAAATAGAAAGTATTCTGGACCGAAAAGCATCAATGAAGTTCTTTATCTCACCCAATCCATACACAGAAGTTCACTGCTTTTCACTGCAGTTCTCTACTCTTAAGTGATCTTCTGTATAGAGATATATTGGTAGATCATTTCTGTATTATTTCTACATTCATTATCAAGGATTTTTCAAGGTGAACAATAGAGAATTATTAGTTAATCAGTTAGCTAGAGCAGGTACTAGACAGGTTAGGGAAAACCACAAGCTGTAACAGAGTAAGGGAACTCTCTGTTCTTGAGTTCTAGGGCTTAGATTTTGGTTAATAAGAATTGAGTTGAAAATCCTGCAGGGATCTAATCCCTGAGTTAGAGACGTAGATCCAAGTGGAATGAACTCTATAAATCACTTGTCTCGTGCATTTTTAGTTCATCTACTTTCAAAGCTTTTGCAGCATACAAAAACTGTTTATTTTTCAAGGGTTTGAAATTGTTTTCAAGGCCTTGAAAAAGGCTTACTTGGTCTAAAACTTTTTGTTACATTTCAAAGGCTTGAATCTGTGTTCAAGGCCTTGAACTTCATTGTCTACCCTAGCTTTTCTACTTGTTAGCTAGTTTTGAAAATAGTTGGCATACTTTATTCAACCCCCCCCCCCCTCTAGAGTATCTTAGTTGCGTATACATCTGCATACTCACACTTTCAATTGGTATCATAGCTTGTGTCACTGTATAAGATTTAACCATCTGGTGATCATGAGTACTGCAGGTGATGGTGGCTTCTCGCAAGGAAGAGCTGCTAACAAACCTCCTCTATTCTATGGAGGAAACTTTGCTCACTGGAAAGCTCTCATGAAAATGTTTATCATTGATCAAGATCTAGAGCTTTGGACCATTATTCAAAATGGACCTCATACTTTCTATACAGAGAAAGATGGGACCAGAACTCCTAAAATAGAAGACTCACTCTCCTCTACTGAATTAGAGCAAGTTTCTAAGAATTACAAGGCTATTAAAATTTTGTATTGTGCTTTGAGTACAAATGAATTCAACAGGATCTCTGGATGCACAAATGCTGAAGAAATCTGGGATAAACTTGTGGTTACCTTTGAAGGAACCAGCCAAGTCAAACAGACCAAGATCAACATTTATCTGAGACAGTATGAGCTGTTTCAAATGAATGCAGATGAATCCATCATAGATATGTTCAAGAGATTCACTGATATTGCCAACAACCTTGACTCACCGGGAAAACACTTTTACAATGAGGAAAAGGTGAGAAAATACTTAGAAGTCTTCCAAAGGCAAAGTGGGAACCAAAAACCACAGCTATTGAAGAAGCTAAGAATCTCTCAACTTTACAACTTGATGACCTCCAAGGGAAGCTCCTAACACATGAGATATCCATGAATGAAGTTGATGGAGAACTCCCAGAAGGTGTCAAAAATCTAGCCCTCAAAGCCAAAGAGAATGAGAGAATTCAAAGCCTTGAAACTGAGGATGGTGATGATGAAGATCCAATTGCCTTGATTTCCAAAGCCTTGAAAAGGATCCTCAAAATGAAGAGAAACTCTAGAAACAAAGAGTTCAACAGAGAAAGGCATAGACCATCCAGCAGCAAGGACTACAAAGGCAAGCCCTCTTCACAAAGCAAGTCAAAAGTTATGAACTTCTTTGAGTGCGGTGATGCAGGAAACTTGATAAGAGATTGTCCATACAAAAAGAGCAACAAATTTCAGAAGAAAGATCATGACAGAAGAAAGAAATCCATGATAGCCTCATGGAGTGATTCAGACAGTTCCAGTGAATTTGAATCTGAAGAAGAACATGCCAATCTTTGCTTCATGGCCAAGCATGATGATAGTTCTGAAAAGAACATTGAGGTAATGGTTAACTGTTTAATATCAAAGCCAAAATAATCCCTTTCAGAATATCTCAAAACTATGCTTTTAAATGAGGAAGATCATCTGAACGAGATTAGGCTTTTGAAAGAGAAAGTTCATGAGCAAGCAAAAGAAAACTTACAACTTGTTTGCCTAAATCAGAATCTTGAAATCTCTCATAAGCAAACTGACAATGATTTCAAGGCCTTGAAAACCAGTTTCAAAGCCTTGAAAACACAAGTCAAGGAAGTAGTCACTGAAAACTCCTCTATGAATGACAACCTTGTTAATCTAAGACATCATGTTGATGACTTAGAAAGACAAAAGACTACTCTTAATGAGAAACTTCAAGAATCTGAACTAGTCAAAATCAAACTTGCTGGATCTGAACAAAAGTTGAACTTGATTCTTGGAGGAAGTTCACAGTCTGTTCACAAAGCTCGTATTGGATTCAATCCAAACTTTCCAAGAAGAAACAATACCAAATTTGTGAAAGCTGGAAACAAAACCTCTCCTACTTGTCATTACTGCTGTAAAACTGATCATGTTAAAATTAC
Organism: Linanthus parryae; assembly: GCA_023055425.1. NCBI lineage: Eukaryota > Viridiplantae > Streptophyta > Magnoliopsida > Ericales > Polemoniaceae > Linanthus > Linanthus parryae. Next base: position 85,704,974 of record JALGPY010000007.1, on the reverse strand, counting down.
TTGTCCTTTTAGAAGAAGAGACCCTCACATAATGAGGAACACTTTTCCTTTCCAACTTAAAGGACAAGTTAAGCAGATTTGGGTTCCTAAAGGGGTTAGACCACCTAACATGGTTGATCCTGAATATGAATCCAAATTCCACACTTGGTCTAACAGCTGGGTAAGGCAGTGATTGGTGCTTGCAGGTTGTCACCAAGGAACAGAAGTGGTTCACGGAAAGTGGTTGCTCAAGACATATGAGTGGAAAGAGATCTCTATTGTCAGAATTAAAAGAGCAATCAGAAGGTTGAATAACACTTGGTGATAAAGGAAAGTGCAATATTCTTGGTATTGGAAAATTTGGTACAAATTCTGAAAACTCTATTTCTGATGTTAATCTGATTGAAGGTTTGAAGTTTAATTTACTTAGTGTATCTCAGCTTTGTGATAATGGTAACAAAGTTATCTTTGATAAAGAGAAGTGTGTGATGCAAAATGAGAAAACAGGAGATTGAATTCTCACAGCCTCTAGATCAAACAATGTTTATACTTTTCAGACTAACAAAGTTGCAGGTGAAAGTTTGAAGTGTCTCAAGGCCTTGAAAGAAGATTCAAAGATTTGGCATAGGAAACTTGGTCATATCAGTTTGCATACTCTGAACAAATTGATTTCCAAAGACTTGGTAAGAGGATTGCCATCCTCCAAGTTAAAAGAAGATGAGTTATGCAAAGCCTGTGCACAAGGAAAGCATACCAGAAGTTCCTTCAAGCCAAAGAAGTTTGTAAGTACAACTAGACCTATTGAATTACTTCATATGGATCTCTATGTGGTCCTATGAGGACTCATACTCCAAAAGGTAAAACGTATATGCTAGTTCTTGTAGATGATATCTCTAGATACACTTGGGTTATGTTTCTCAAAGAAATCTGAAGCTCTCTCTGAATTTTCAAAGCTTTGCAGAGAACTTAAAAACTTGAAAAACCTATCTGTAGCTTCAATCAGAAGTGATCATGGTAGAGAATTTGATCAGTTAGAGTTTGATTGATTCTGTGATAAGCATGGTATTTCTCATAACTTTTCTGCTCCAAGAACTCCTCACAAAATGATGTTGTTGAAAGAAAGAACAGGACTCTGAAAGATATGTCAAGGATAATGCTTCTTGAGAACAAGTTGCCAAAACACTACTGGGCAGAAGCTGTGAATACAGCAAACTATATTTTGAACAGGTGCTTGATAAGACCCATTATAAAGAAGACCCCCTATGAATTATTCATAGGGAGGAAGCCAAACATATCTTACTTCAGACCCTATGGATGCACTTGCTTTATCCATAACAATGGAAAATACAATCTTGGTAAGTTTGATGCAAGAAGTGATAAAGGTATATTTCTTGGTTACTCCATGAATAGCAAAGCTTATAGAGTGTACAATAAAAGAACCAAACTGGTTGAAGAGAGCATTCATGTTATTTTTGATGAAAGCTATGATGGTTCTTTGAGTGAAAGTTTTGCAGATTTGAATTTGAACAAGCATGAATCAGAGGAAGAGACTGAGAACCCACTTGGATTCAAGAAAGGCTCAGAAGAAAATAGAAGACATTTTCAAGACCTTGAAAACAGTTCTCAAGGCCTTGAAAATACAGCTCAAAGCCTTGAAAAAGATGATCAGAAGGATTCAAGTGATAAAGCTACTACTTCAAGACCAGAGAAGATCTATGGTGATCCTGAACCATGGTCTCCAAGGAAGAGATTTAAATATGTCTCATCTCATCCAGCTGACAATATCATATCAGATCCAACCACTGGTACACAGACTAGATCACAGTTGAAGAACTTATGTGCTTTTAATGCTTTTATTTCTCTTGTAGAACCAAAAACTGTGAAGGAAGCTTTGCAAGAAGCAGACTGGATTATTTCTATGCAAAGTGATCTCAATGAGTTTGAGAGGAATTTGGTTTGGAACCTGGTTCCTGCACCAACAAACCAGTCTGTCATTGGTACCAGATGGGTATTCCGAAACAAGTTGGATTAAAGTGGCAATGTAATCACAAAGAAAGGTTAGTTTCTCAAGGTTACAATCAAGAAGAAGTTAGAGATTATGAAGAAACCTTTGCTCCAGTTGCCAGGTTAGAAGCAATTAGAATTTTACTTGCATTTGAATCCGACAAGAACATGAAACTCTTTCAAATGGATGTAAAATGTGCTTTCTCAAATGTTTATTTACAAGAAAAAGTTTATGTTGCAAAACCTCCTGGTTTTGAAAATGACAAATTTCCAGATCATGTTTACAAACTTGAGAAAGCTCTTTATGGTTTGAAACAAGCTCCAAGGGCTTGGTATGTAAGACTGTCAAAGTTTCTACTTGAAAATGATTTCAAAAGGGGTTTAGTAGACAATACACTTTTCATCAAGACTCATGAGAAAGATTTACTTCTAGTCCAGATATATGTTGATGATATACTGTTTGGAGATACTAATGATCAATTGTGCATATAATTCTCAAGTCTTATGAGCAGGGAGTTTGAAATGAGCATGATGGGAGAATTAATCTTATACCTAGGACTTAAAATACATCAATTGAAGAAGGGTATTTTTTTGAATCAAAACAAGTATACAAGAGACTTGTTGAATAAATACAGCATGGCTCAATGCAAGGAAGCAAAGACCACAATGAGCTCCACTCTATCCTTAGACAAGGATGAATCTGGTAAGAATGTCAATGTTAAAGAGTATAGAGGCATGATTGGATCATTACTCTATCTGACAGCAAGCAGAACAGATATCATGTTTAGTGTATGCATGTGTGCTAGGTTTCAAGATGATCCAAAAGAATCACACTTAACTGCTGTGAAGAGAATATTCATATATCTCAATGGTACCAAAGACTTAAGGCTTTGGTATCCATGACATTCCAACTTTTCTTTAAGTGGTTTTTCAGATGCTGACTTTGCAGGCTACAAAGTTGATAGAAAAAGCACTTCTGGAACCTGTCAATTCATTGGATTATCTTTGATTAGCTTGCATTCCAAGAAGCAGAAGTTGCTCTATCAACAGCTGAAGCTGAATATATAGCTGCAGGAGCATGTTGCTCACAAGTACTATAGATTTCTCAACATCTAAGAGACCTTGGATTTGACTTCAGAGGCATACCTATTTAGTGTGACAACACTAGTGCAATTTCAATTACAAAGAATCCAGTGCAACACTCAAGAACCAAGCACATTGATGTCAGACACCACTTCATCAGAGATCATGCTGAGAAAGGTGATATTGTTCTTGAATTTGTTGATACTAATATGAGAATTGCAGATATCTTCACCAAACCATTAGCAGATGAGAGATTCTCAGCTCTAAGATTGGAATTGGGAATGCTAAATAAGACTGCATTGGTTTAGGGGAGCTTAAGGTAAGAAAGGTAAGTTATTTGTGTTTACAAAGGTTTGAACTGAATTTCAAAGTCTTGAAAAACAGTTCAAAGCCTTGATCTTTTATCTGTTGCAGTGTTACAGTATTTCAAGGCCTCGAAAGCCTTTTCAAAGCCTTGCAAATGAATCTGTTACACTAATAGTCAATAAACTTGGATCATTCTATACTGGGTGATATCTCTGTAGATATTTGTCTAATATAGCCCCTACCTTTTTCAAAAAATTGTTTTATCCAAAAATAGTATTAGTATATTCTTTTTCCAACGGCATAATAGTTTGAAATTTTTCTGATCTTTGCAAATCTTTTTAGAATCAGAGAAATACTAGTTTAATTTTGAAACTCAAAATCTTTTAGTATTGATCCTCTTCTCTTCTCCTTCATTCCGTATCCTTCCATCTCTTTCTTTTCTTCTCCCTAACCCTAATGAGCACAAGAAGAGCCTCAGATCGAATCAAGATGGCTGGTGGTTCAAAACCTGTCTCAGAGAAGAAGAGAAAAGCAGCAGTGGAAGTGGTTCAAGAAGTCAGTGGAGACTCTAGCTCCGGAACTCCTAGTACAGAAGCAGTTCCAGATCCTCCTCCACCAAAGAAGAAGATCAAGAAGGCTACAACCTCCTCTTCAGAAAAGCATAAGAAGCAGAAGGCCATTACAGAAAAGCAACCAGAAAAAGAGCCTACAAGTTCAAAGAAGGTGAAGAAGAAGGCAACTCAGGCAGAAAAAGGGAAAGGGAAGGTGACTGAAGCACAACCAGAAGGTCAATTGGAGAAGGCTTTGCAGATCTATTCTCAAGTCTCAACAAAGAACACAGCTCCAGATGAGACATGGTTTGTCTCAAACATCTCTAAAGTTAAGTGGTTAGATGGTTTTGCTTCAAGGTCTATTGGTTTCTGCAGTTTGGTTAATAAGTATGTGTTGAAACAGATGAAACTCAAGTTCATCTCTATGTTAAAGAAGAGCTCTTTATGGTGTATGCTAAATCCTAGGGATATTGCCTACCCAAGACTCACCAAACTCTTCTATCTGAACCTTACCCAAGTAAAGAGATCTGCACACTTAGTGATCACATCTAAAGTTTCTAGGATAACAATTGAACTTGATCACTCTGAGTTTGCCAATGTGTTAATTTTCCCAAAGAGTTAGAACACTAGTAACCATCCTCCAAAGTCAGAAAATTTGAAGCTAGCCAAAGAAGAATTATTTCTTCCAAATGTCTCAACCTCAGCCAAACAATTAACACACTCTGTGTTAAATGTTGAAGCCAAAGTTCTTCATACTATTCTGGTGAGATGTGTCTTTCCTAGAGAGCACTCAAGAGAGTTGGTGACTGAGAGAATGTTGCACATCATGTACCTGATTATGCATGGCTATGAGATTGATCTCCCAAAACTAGTCATTGAACACATGCTCTTAAGCTAAACCAGTAAGAGAGTTCACCCTCTGCCATATGCAAACCTCCTTACCATGTTCTTTGAGAACTTTGAGATCCCTTTTACTGGAGAAGAATCAGTCACATCTGGTTTTGGGGAACTCAATGAGAAAATTGGAGTTGTGAAAACCAAGGAGAAAATTTTGGAAACTTTACTCAAATCTTATTGAAGCAGAACTAGGTGCAAAGAAGTTTTCTAAGCCCAAGAACTTGACTCCCACTTCAAGCAAGACCTCTCAGCCTACAGACAATCAAAGACTTGATGGTTTGGAACTGGACATGGAGGATGTCAAAGCTACTGTTTTTGGACTAGAAAGTGACATGGGACAAGTCAAGTATATGGTGGAAAGTATCTTCAGAAGCATGACCTTGCTTAATGTTCCTGAGGATCCTGAAGGAACAAAGAATGGAGAATCAGACAAGGAATTTCCTAGTTAGCATTCAGAACAGGAAGAAGCTACTCCAGTTTCAGATAAGGGAAAGTAGGCAGCAGAACAAGCAGAAGATGAAGCTGATAGTCCTGATTTAGACGAGCTGCTGATCACTTTGAAGAAAAAGAAGAAATCTCCAAAGGCAGCTGAAAAGGATAAGACAGGTGAGACAGCTATCACAGAAGAAGTTGCAGAGCAACAGGAGGAACAAGACAAGACTGATGAAGATGACAATGAGAAAGAGGAAGGAGACCAGGAGGAAGATGAAGATCAAAACCCTTAATCCTGCCTATTATTTCTTCCATATTCTCTCTGCTTTATTTCTTTACGTTTTCAAAACTTTCCAGACACTTGATCCAACATCTTCTATCTTTTTGATGAAAGTCAAAAAGGGGGAGAAAATTCAAGGTTTTCAGTTTAGGATCTTAGGTGTATTTGATGTATCTGCTGAACTTTTTAGGTGTTTTTGTTGGTATTTAAATAAGTTGGATCTTTTTGGAATAACTGTGTCTTTAAATTGCAGACTAATCAGTTTATTTTGCAGAGACTAAGGATCAAACATAATTTGGTTTTGTCTTTCATCAAGGGGGAGATTGAAAGCTCAGGTTGTTCAGGCTTGAAAGAGCTTGACTATTTCAAAGCTTTGAAACTGTTAAACCTGAAAGCATATTCTCAGCGGAAGTTTTTCTATTAACTCTCTGATCTAATTTATCATCTCTCTTGCATATGTTTGATTATCAGTTGTTATATGATGAAAGACAAACTGTTAAACATGTTTTGAATCGTACTATATCAACTGTTTGACCATGATAATGCAGGAAATTTTGTTTCTAAGTTTGCAGGATTGTTTCCTAAACTGGATTGCTGCAGATTTGGAAAAACTTGAAGACTTTGATCATGTGATCAATCATATGTGTTTGACAGGTTCTCATGATGGTTAAATGAAGGATTGCAAGAAGATTACAATCATTCAACTGTTGGAGAAGATCTCAACATAGTCAAACTCTGTTACCTACAAAGTAGGAAGGTTGTTGCTGAAAATCTGGAGATATTTGCAGAGCTGTTTGAAGTATTTAAAGAGCTAAAATTTGAAGCAACAAAACACAATTGTAAACGGGCAAATACAGAAGAAGTATTCTGGATTGAAAAGCATCAAAGAAGTTCTACATCTCTCCCAATCCATACACAGAAGTTCACTGCATTGCACTGCAGTTTTCTACTCTTAAGTGATCTTCTGTATAGAGCTATATTGGTAGATCATTTCTGTATTATTTCTACATTCATTCTCAAGGATTGTTCAAGGTGAAAAATAGAGAATTCTTAGTTAATCAGTTAGCTAGAGCAGGTACTAAACAGGAAAGGGAAAACCACAAGCTGTAAAAGAGTAAGGGAACTCTCTGTGCTTGAGTTCTAGGGCCTAGATTTTGATTAATAAGAATTGAGTTGAAAATCCTGCATGGATCAAATCCCTGAAGTAGAGACGTAGGTCCAAGTGGACTGAACTCTATAAATCACTTGTCTTGTGCATTTTCAGTTCATCTACTTTAAAATCTTTTGCAGCATACAAAAACTGTTTATTTTTCAAGGTTTTGAACTTGTTTCAAGGCCTTGATAAAGGCTTACTTGGTCTAAAACTTTCTGTTACATTTCAAAGGCTTGAATCTGTGTTCAAGGCCTTGAACTTCATTGTCTACACTAGTTTTTCTACTTGTTAGCTAGTTTTGCAAAAAGTTGGCATACTTTATTCAACCCCCCTTTCTAGAGTATCTTAGTTGCTTATACATCTGCATACTCACACTTTCAATGCAAAATGACAACAAGAAAATAATAAAAGTGCTAGATATTTCATTTGGAATTTCCCAATCCAGATGAGTAGATAAGTTGATATGATCAATAAATAAAATGACAAGAAAAACTCCTCAAACGAAAGCATTGCGTTTTGCTTTCTCTTGCTTAGTACTCGTCATGATCAAGATGAATTGAGTTCGGGCTTGCAAAAGCAGGGCGACTTGATTTATCCTGATGTGATGCGACGACACAAGCAAGTAATGTGCGGCTGCCGATGTAAGAGGTCAAATGCAACTGACACGACTTCTTACGTGTTACCGCAAGTGCATGGTTCAAGTAATATAGGGATGGTATTTCAAACCCGTGTTAACGATCCCACGATGACAAGTTGACTGTGTAATCATGAACTGGGTTTAAAGAGTAAAAATGAAAAAAGTAAAAGGAGGAATTGTGAGCTGATTTGGATCTAAACAAAGTACTGAAAGTAAAAACAGAATTAACAAACTTTTTGGTAATGTTCTGATAATAAATTATTGCGGTAGAAACTAGGGTTTTGGGTAACTAGGTTTCCGGGATCCCCTAGGGTTCATCTGTATTCCAGATTTCATATGAAAACACGCAGTTGGTTCTACTTATGCCACGTAATCAGTTGTGTAAACTCCTCTCGGTCTCATACACGTTTTCCTGTCCCTGCAGATTTTCGGGTCCTCTCGGTTCACCTAGATCTGCAGTTTCGTTCTAAGTCTGCTAAGGTCCTGAGATCTCCTCTCGGTCTCACCCAATTCCTACACCAGTCGATCTATACGCTAAGGCTACTCCTAACACAATTTGCCTCTCAGTCCATGATGTGATACCGGAATTAAATATGTCTTTTTCTTCCTAACCTAATCTGGTCACTCTCGTGCACCAGGTCAGATCTGTAGTAGTCATGGTTAGTTACTCCGTTCATACATGAAAATAAGCATCAAAGAAAGAAATCTAAGTAGACCGTAAAACTGCATTAAGATCCGAAGATCATTACTCCATAGTCAAAATATTGAAATACCGAATGAGAACCCTAGGTTCACCGAGAACCGAGAACCCATGAAATATCGATTCCCTAGACTGCTCTGGTCCTCCAACTTCTGCTCTGGTCTGTGTCGGTCTCTGCTATGTCTGACTCTCATTCTCTGTGTGTGTGTGTTCTGAAACTGTTGGGCAGAGCTGCTTTATATACTAGTGACGTTTCCATATTCTTGTGCTGAAATTCCGTATCTGTCCTCAGTTCTGGCCGCCTTTGACTTGCTGCTGAAGTTATACTTTTTTCCACTGCCTTCAGAAAATTTTGAATTTCTTGATCTGCGTTGCTGCGTTCAAATTTTTGACTTCTTCTCTGTTGCCTTTTCCCTCCTGTGTTTGAACGCAGAAGGGTTGGGTTTGAACGCTGCCAGCGTTTGAACGCAGGGTCTGCGTTTGAACGCAGACAGCTTCAATGCCTTAGCCAAATTTCTTCCTTTCTCAGCGCCTATCTCTGGATATCTGCGTTTGAACGCAGGTCAGCTACGTTTGAACCCGACTTTCTTGACTTAGCCAATTTTCCGCATTTATGCGTCTGAATGCCGGGTCTTGCGCTCAGCCAATTTTAGCCCTTTTTCGGCCTCCGGGACTCAGTTTTTGCGTTTGGATGCCAATCTGGCTTTCAGAACTAAGTTATTTCGGACACTGGGGCTGCGTTTGGACGAAGGACTTGTGTTTGAACGCAGGTTTTGCGTGTGAATGCAGCCCTTCTGCTTCCGAACGTTGGGGCTTTTGCGTCAGAACGAAGCTCTATAACAACCCCAACTTTGAAACGTCGTAACTTATCCGTCCGATCTCCAATTTAGCTCCGTGACCTATTTTTGGAAAGACCTTGAAGTCTACTTTCATTTTCCACCACTATTACCCCAAAATTGATTGAAGAACTCAAGTTATTATCGAAATAGTGGAGACTAGTCATTCTAGCTTTTCCAACTTTGCCTCGCTTCACTCCGCTATAGCTTCTGTCGCTTCCGAAGTTCGTTTCATGCCTCAATTCAACCACAAAGCATCCGTTCCTGTCAAGACAACATGAAAAACCATACCAAGGGATTATATTTTCCAAATAACATAATATTATGCATAAAAATTTTCGGATTTCACAATTAAGCTCAAACTCATCTTTTTCATACTACGAAGGCTTTGCTGGCTAAAATGTGCTCAATCTTACGGAAAATCAGATTATTAAATTCTAATATAACTCACAGATAACTCATAAATGGGAGTTATCAAATACCGCCACACTGGCATTTGCTCGTCCCGAGCAAACTCCATCTATATACTACCACTGCATACTATCCCGAATCAATCCAGAGCGTTGTAACTTCATTTATTGGAAAACTGAACAAGCATTATAAAAACATTTTTTTGTGAGACAGGGAAATCTCTTTAAATCAAACTGGACATCATCAAGCTCTCATATTCCCCTAAAATTATGAAACTGCAGTAATCGGAAGAACTCGCGGTCATCCTAGGTTAGGAACAAGGACGAACACAACTTACTTATGCTTTTGCACGCAAACCGAACGTATCCCTAATGCACACCTTCCATGATTTTACTCTGGGCGTAATGTAAATCTGCCGAATTTGGGACGGTAGGATAAGTCACTAAGAGGTGACGTCCTAAACGTCACAGCACACTCACAAGTACCAAAATCTCACACACTCTCACCAAGAAGACAGAAACTGACCCAAATCACCTAAAATTCTAGACACCCAATTTCCCCAATTCTGGTGTAAATGCCGTTCTCGCGGCCACAAATGTGAAAGAATGTGAAACAACTATATAATTTTGCCGGCCCGGCGTTTTGAAATAAAATCAATCAAGCACCCTAAATTCTGTCCTTGTTTTTTCTTTTCCGATTTTTTTCTTCTTTTTTTTTCCAACGCGGGACAACACAATAAATACCAATAATATAAACCAGACCAGTTTTGTAATAAACCCAAAATGTGGGGTGACAGAAAATTACTTAAATAAAATTTGAAACAACCTCCCCCACACTAATTTCGAACCATGTAGTCAGTTTGTAAAATAATTGCGCTTTTCCAACCGAACCTCCTCACTCCAAGGATGTGCAACTAGCACAGCGCAACCTCCAAATAACGCTGTCGACCCAAGTTCCCCATGTCGTGCGGAAAAAAGTGTCATGCACTACGACTCTCCTACTGTGTTCACATTATAATGTTGTGAGTTACCGCCACACCGAAGTGTGCTGCCGTCACTATCTCACCCTTACACATCCTCAGATATAAAAATGAAGCTTATCCACTATTAGATATAACAAATCTGCTCTACCCCAGAAAATTCCCTGAACTCAAATCCATCGTGCAGTGACGCATAGGAAAGGTAAAAATACTAACAATGATGTGAGTATCAAAAAACAGCTTCCTAAGTCAAAAGGTTACCAAGAAAAGGGATAACAGATCAACGCGATTCACTAGTGGACCTAAAGCGCGAGACTGGACGTGAGGTCCCCTACGGCCTATCACTCCACCAAATGATGTGGTGAACGTGATGGCGGGTTGAAGACTATCTGGTGACGGTGGTCTGGCAGCTAGTAGGATACATGGCTTGGAAAATAGCTACTTGCGTTTTCTGACGTGCATTGGCTCTATGAATTCCCCTAGACAGATTCTCGCAGCTCTTCCTCACCTAAGTTCATCAATTTTCGGAAATTTTTCTATCATTAAGCCCTCTCCGGTTTGTAGCTAAATCCTTTGCCCAATCTCAAATTTTTCATTTTTTCAACTTTTATTTTTTTAAAGATTTGTTTTACAATAAAATAAGACTAATGCAGTTACAACGCCACCACCCCTACACTCGATGGTGCCATGCCGTCATGGTACTAATAATGAAGCATATAATCTGGATTGGAGGAGCTCGCGTGCCTCATCGACCTAGATCTGGACGGCTTGACTGACCGACTTACTGATGGACGAGAGAGCCACTGGCTTGCTGACCGTTAGTCCACTAGCTGGTAGTATACTCAGAAAAATAAAACGAGATACATAAAATGAACTTGTGCACCCACAGCCAGTCCGTACAGGTGCTTACTTTTATGCAAATTCCGGCAGAGAAGGACCGTTGTCCGGTTGCCGGAAAATTTCTCGACGGAAGTTGTTAACCTTCTGGGCCATGTATGCGCCCTTCAAATGTGCAATACCCAAGCACCTTCACGTATGCCAGTGTGCTCCCATATGGTCGAGTGTATTTTCGTACACCAGGGTCGATTGCTCCGCTCCTGCTGAAAATTGTTCCTGAAAAATCCCCAACTCATACGAGTCCCTGTAAAGGTCGAGTGCATCCTGTGCACCGGGGTCATTATTCAGGATTTTTCCAATCTGCCTTTGTCTGGCAGGCTGCCACTCGACGCCAGTCTTCATCTGGATGCTAACTGCGGCTCGGTTTCTGCATTCAACTTCCTGTCATCTGTTTCCTCTGCCTAAATTTCTGCACGTAAATATTAGCTCACCCGCATCTCTCCTCTCAAAATGCTTTATTAAAAATAAATAAATAAATTGGGTTACCTCCCAAAAAGTGCTTGTAATTTACAGTCGACGCCCCAACCTTGTTACCTTAACCTTTGAGAAATTTGGAGACTTCTTTATCTCTGCACTTCTTCTTCTTCAACCACCTTTTCTCAATGACCCGCATCTCACGTGCACACCCGTTCTTTTCACAAGGTGAAAATTTTCCGATGTGATTTGTTTGATCTTGCAATTTTTCCTCTTGATCAGCTTCCACTCATTATTCATCGGCTTATCTAAAAATATTTCTATGAAATCCTGCCGATGAACTTCACCCCTTGGTGCTTGCTTTGGACTCAGGACATTCAGCTCATACCCAGTTGACTCTTGATGCTGAACAACCCGTGCAAGAAACTAAGTCATACCCCTACACTGTGTGATTTCCAATTCATTTTCTATATCCAGTGCAACGTCACTAGAACAGTCCATTAAACAAGGATCAGGGGAATATTCCTCAAATTCATCCATATTAGTGGAAAAACTCTCCACTAACGTTTCCTCATCAGTACACCCCAATTGATCAATATCAGTGTCTGTCAAATCACGCCCAAAATTTGAAATTATTTGGGGTTCCATCTGTGCATGAACTGTTTCCTCCAAAGCTGAATCCGCATCTGAGTGTGAGTCCTCATAGGAATCAAATACCGGAGTTGGTTTCTCAATACTGCACACTTCTCTTGGCTCGGACACCTTTTCTTCCATGACAGCAACTTGTAATGCAGCTTCTTGTTGTTCCTGCACCATATTTGGGAAGAAGCGTTTCTGCATCTTCAGCACTGCTGGAAGCCAGTGAGGAATATATGAGTTTATTTCCTGTGGTGCGGATACTGGATCAAGTTCAGGATCAACTGGACCTGATGATGTCACATTCTGCACTTCTTCAATTTTCGGTGGCATGAATTCTGTTTCTGGTCATTGTGTATCCGGTGAAATCCATGATTGAAAAAGTTCCTAATACTTATTTGCCAATCGCAATATGTCACTGTTGAGCTCTCAGCCCCTTTGACATCTCTCTCTGCCCCTCTGACATCTCTGACATCAGGTCAAAGCATGCTTCCATTCGGTCAAAGCACGCTGAAAATACATGTGAGGTAACTAGGTATATTCAAGTAATATAGGGCTGGTATTTCAACCTGTGTTATCGATCCCACGAGGAGAGGTTTTCTGTATAATTAGGAACTGGGTTTAAAGAGTAAAAATGAAAAAAGTAAAAGGAGGAATTGTGAGCTGATTTGGATCAAAACTATGTACTGAAAGTAAATACAGAATTAACAATATTTTTGGTAATTTTCTGATAATAAATTCTGGCAGTAAAAACTAGGGTTTTGGGTACCTTGGTTTCCGGGATCCCCAGGGGTTCATCAGTTCTCGCGATTTCATATGAAAACACGCAGTTGGTTCTACTTAAGCCACGCAATAAGTTGTGTAATCTCCTCTCGGTCTCATACACGTTTTCCTGTCCCTGCAGATTTTCGGGTCCTCTGAGTCCATCTATATCTGCAGTTTCATTATAATTCTGCTAAGGTCCTGATTTCTCCTCTCGGTCCCAGCCAATTCCAACAGCAGTCAATCTATACGCTTAGGCTACTCCTAACACACTTCGCCTCTCGGTTCATGATGTGATACGTGAATAAAATCTGTCTTTTTCTTCCTAACCTAATCTGGTCACTCTCGCGCACCATGTCAGATCTGTAGTAATAAGCATCAAAGAAATAAATCTAAGTAGACCGTAAAACTGCATTAAGATCCGAAGATCATGAATCCATAGTCAAAATAATGAAATACCGAATCAGAACCCTAGGTTCACCGAGAACCTAGGTAAAAATTCTAGCTACTGAAAAGTAACATAAAGAGGAGAAAGAGGATCAAACAGGTGACGGAAATATTGTGATTCTCAGGACTGCTCCGATCCTCCAACTTCTGCTCTGGTCTGTGTCGGTCTCAGCTGTGTCTGACTCTTATTCCTATGCGTGTGTGTTCTGAAAATGCTGGGCAGAGCTGCTTTATATACTGCTGACGTTCCCATATTCCTGTGCTAAAATTCCGTTTCTGTCCTCAGTTCTGGCCGCCTTCGACGTTTCTGCTGAAGTTTGACTTTTTCCACTGCCTTCAGAAAATTCTGGAATTCTTGACCTGCGCTTGAACGCAGCAAGGCTGCGTTTGAACGCAGCTTCCCCGCGTTGAATTTTTTAATTTTTCTCTGTTGACTTTTCCCTCATCCGTTTGAACACAGAGGGGTTGCGTTTGAACGCTGCCTGCATTTGAACGCAGGGTCTGCGTTTGAACACACACAGCTTCAATGCCTTAGCCGAATTTCTGCCTTTTCTGCTCCTATCTCTGGATTCCTGCGTCTGAACGCATGTCAGCTGCATTTGAACGCAGCTTTCCTAAATTAGCCAATTTTCTGAATTTTATGCGTCTGAATGCCTGGTCTTGCGTTCAGCCAAGTTTCGTCTTTTTTCCGCCTCCGGGACTCAATTTTTGGGTTGAATGCCAATCTTGCGTTCGGAACTAAGTTATTTTGGACACCGGGCCTGCTTTTGGATGCTGGACTTGCGTTTGAACGCAGTTTTTGCGTTTGAACACAGCCCTCCTGCGTCTGAACGAAGGGTCTCCTGCGTCTGAATGTAGGGGCTTCTGCGTCTAAACGCAGTTCTGTACAGCCCCAACTTTGAAACACCGTAACTTATTCATCCGATCTCCGATTTAGGTTCGTGACCTATCGTTCGAGCTCTTGAAGTCTACTTTCATTTGCCACCGGTATCAATATGAAATTCATTGTAGAAATCAATTTATGTTCGAAATAGTGGATACTGGTCATTCTAGCTTCTCCAACTTTGCCTCTATTCACTCCGCTTTAGCTCCAGTCGCTTCCGAAGTTTGTTTCATGCCTCAAATCAACCGCTAAGTATCGGTTCCTGTCAAGACAACATGAAAAAACATACAAAGTGATTATATTTACCAAATAACATCATATTATGCATGAAAACGCCCGGATTTCACAATTAAGCTCAAACTCATATTTTTCATACTACGAAGGCTTTGCTGGCTAAAATGTGCTCAATCTTATGGAAATCAGATTATTAACTTCTAATACAAGCTAACAGATAACTCATAAATTGGATTTATCAGCAATTAATCTATTTCAATAGGATTGAAAGCTTAGAGGCAAGGCAATTGGGAGTTATCTTTGAGATAGATAAGAAATAAGGAGTTATTCGCTTAGTTGAACCAAGAGTTGCATTTTATGCAATTGGAACCTGTTCCTACCTATATAACTGAATTTTAAGTGACTTGCCAAATCAGGCTTTAGAGGAGGTGAAATATGGATCTTGTCCCACTAAAAAATATGTGATATTTTCCGCATTAATAAAGAGGGTTTTTTTTTTTGTTGGAATAGATTCCCTAGAGGCGATCTTATTTAGTATGAACATTACTTTTGGCTAGAACATTCATTGTATTATTTATGGAGATATTAAATGTAATGAAGTCCTTATATTACAAATGTGTTTGTTTATCTTAAATATCCCTAGTAAATTATACTGATTAATAGGGCGATCAACTATAGACTAGTATGGGGTTGGATTGATAGGGTGATATCACGATCCAAAAAATAGGTATGCATTAAGGGTAATAGCATACTGGATTGACCCACAACGAGGAGGTTGCATACATGTTATGTAAATTCACAAGTGCTTCTCGTAGTGACAACGGTATTGTCATCCTTAGACTTGAAGTCACTAGATCCTCTAGTTGTGGAATATTTTTGATATCGTCAAACACTACACCGTGACTCGGTAGTTATAAAGGCGTTAATCGGACACAATAGGAAGCAATCTTAGAGATGGTAGTGATGTAGATAGAATTCTTCCCTCCCACATAAAGGGAGAAAATATCCACGGCCACTCGAGGGATGGTTCTTATAGAAAGTCTGGCCAGACTTAGATAAATCCATATAGAGTATTGATGTTACCTGCATGGATAAGACTATTCCCAGGATCGAGAAACTATGGATTGGTTATACGAGTGTGACTTGTATGTCTCGTGCCCAATCCGGATATAGAGACAAAGGGATGAGACAATACTTGCACAAGGTTTGTCAAAGTAATGACTATTTTTATTAGTTGGGTGGCATGAGTGTGTTGCTAGACACCGCTCCATGTTAGTAATATTTGTTGGAATAGATGCCCTAGAGGCAATCGTAGATTTAGTATGAACAATGTTTTGGCTAGAATATTCATTTATTATTTATGGCGATATTTAATATAATGAAGTCCTTAGATAAATTGTGTTATTTATCTTAAATGTCCCTAGTCCATTATATTGATTAATAGGACAATCAAATATAGACTAGTATGTGGGTAGATTGATATGGAGATATCAAGTCTAACACATGGGTATGCATTAGGAGTAATGGCATACTGGATTGACCCACGACGAAAAGGATACATTAAATTATGTGAAGTCACAATCGCTTTTCGTAGTGCTAATATTATTGCAATCCTTAGACTTGAAGTCACTAGATACTCTAGTTGTGAAATATTGCGCTTTGATGTTATCAAACGTTACACCGTAACTGGGTAATCATAAAGGTGGCTATCGGGCGTGATAGGAAGCAAGCTTAGAGATCGTAGTGATGTAGATAGGATTTGTCCCTCCTACATAATGGGAGTAAATATCCACGGCCACTCGAGGGATGAGGCTTATTGAATGTCTGGCCAGACTCAGATAAATTAATATGGAGATATTAATGTTATCTGCAAGTATAAGCACATTCCCAGGATCGAGGAACTATGGATTGGATATACGAGTGTGACTATTTATGTCTCGTGTCCAATCCGGATATGGAGACAAAGGGATAATGCAATATGACATATTGGGCACAAAGGTTTGTCGGGATCACTGACTATTTCTATTGGTTGGGTTGCATGGATGTGTTGCTAGACACCGCTCCATGTTAGTAATAGTTACTACCAACTATATAGAAACCTATGGGGTCACACGTCAAATAGAGTAGAGCTAGATTTGGGATTAATTAATATGGATTAATTAATAGAAGGATCATTGTGCAACACCTTGCAAACTTAGTAGGACTAATTTGCAAGGAAGGGAATAGTTCTAGTCCTACTAGAACAAGAAAAACTCTTTTATGGAAACAACAAGGAGTTGTTGGAGTATATAAAGGAGGCTCTAGCTTCCTTCCCACTACATGAGTTATTAATCATAACACACAAAGAGTGGGAGAGAGCAAAAGAGAGAGCAAGACAAGAGCTAGGGCCGAAACCCTAGCCCCGTCCGCCCCCTTACCCGACGGCAAGAAGGGAGGCCGCCCCTCCTTCGTTGCCTTGTTGCTTGGTTGCTTTGATCTTCATCCCTCTTCCTCCAAGGTTCAAGCTAGCACTTGATTGAAGGAAGAATCTAGATCTCACCTCTAGACGTGGATCAACCGTAGAGACGAGGACATCATTCTTCGTGTGATCTCACAAATCAAAAGGTACACATCTTCTATGTCCTTAATCATGTTATGATGTCTCTTCCTGTGATCCTTGGTGGGCTTTGAGTAGGATTAATTTTATTATTCCGCTGCGTTACCTACATCAAAACCCAACAGTGGTATCAGAGCCACAGGTCGTAGAGCATAACATGATATTATGTGTTTACGATTTCAGTTCATACACCGTGTTATTGTTTATTACGCGAAAACTGAAAAATTGGCATAGTAGATGCAATATTGAATTTGATTCAATCAAACAAGACCCAATTTAACATTGGATGTTAGAATTGGTGAGTTTAATCACATAGGATGTGAATAATTGGGTTCTTGAAAAATTAGGGTTCATGGGCACATGATTGAAAAGGGGTTTTCAATTATGGAAACAAAATTATGGAATTAAATCCATAAGGAAACAACCTTGCTTGGGCAACAAGGAAGGAGGAAGGGGACTAGGGCTGAAACCCTAGCCGCCCGCCCCTTCCTTGGGCGCCAAGCAAGGCCGCGGCCCCTTAGGCGTGCGGCGGTCCTAGGGTTCGGGCCACTTGTTGGCTTGGACCCTTTGGACCGTTGTGAAACCCTAGTTACCCAATTTTATTAAAATTAAACAAGCGCGTTAAAAATTGGTTTTAACTGTATTATGTGCTTTATTGCATGGTGGATGGATATGGCCTAGGATTGTGGATGTTTATTGTTTTGTGGTTTGGTTTACGGCCTGCGAGCTGATCAAATTAATGTAATAATTAATTAAGTTTTACGGCCTGCGAGTCGTTCTTTTTCTCCTCGACATGTGAGGCTTTTATTATTTATTTATTCTAGATGTTAGGATAGAATTAGAAATATTTAGATGATAGCCAAGAGCATGGAGAAGAAGACTGGAGAACCAAAGGAGCCAAAAGACATCCCTAGGCGCGC
This sequence comes from Linanthus parryae, assembly GCA_023055425.1. NCBI lineage: Eukaryota > Viridiplantae > Streptophyta > Magnoliopsida > Ericales > Polemoniaceae > Linanthus > Linanthus parryae. The sequence goes on along the minus strand of JALGPY010000007.1, from coordinate 85,686,937 downwards.
AGCTATGGTGGAGCACATGGAGATGAGCTCGGCACTTTAGGGCAATTAGATATTATCATTGGCTTGATAATATCATTAGTCTAGAGGCCATATCCATGCCACGTTTTTTTATTTTGTGGATGTTTATTATTCATGCCTTGTTATTTATTTTGTGTGTATGGCGCTACAAGCAAAACGATAACAAGATAATAATAAACAAGGTTGGTCTTTTATTGTGGATTGCCCAATCCAAATAAGTAGACCATGTTGATAAAGATCAACCAAACAAATTAAAAGAAATCCCTCAATTAAATATTGCGTTTTGCCTTCTCTTGCCAAAACACCCTTCATGATCGTGGACTATTAAAATTCGGGCTTGCCAAAGCAAGGCGATTTTAATTTTTCATGATGTGTTGCGGACGACGCAAGCTAGTAATGCGTGTATGTTGAAAACAAGAGGTTGGACGCAACTAGGCAAGAATCAATTGGATTGATGAGCTTAGAGGCATGACAATTAGGAGTTATCCAATTGGATAAAGAATAAAAGGAATTTATTCACCTAATTGGACCAAGAGTTGCATGGGATGCAATTGGAATGGTTCCTACCTAAATAACCAATTCTTGGGTGACTTGCCAAAGCAAGCTCAAGAAGAAGTGAAATAAGGATCTTGGACCCACTAGAAAGTATAAAGATATTTTCCGCTTTAATGGTGAGGGCTATTAAACCGAGAAAAATAGTGGGAGCTATATTTGATGATCTAGCCATTGTTAAATATAGTCAAATTGTTCAAAATACTAAAATTGCATATTTCTCGTTTTTGTAGAATTCCAAATGGCAAACAACAACGCATCGAGTTCATCCCTACGATCTGTCCTTGAGAAGGATAAATTGTCTGGAACGAATTTCCTTGACTGGTACAGAAACTTGAGGATTGTCCTCAAGCAAGAAAAGAAGCTGTACGTCTTGGACACTCCAATTCCAGACCCACCACAAGATGAGTCTCTATTAGCGGAAGTAAGGGCACGTCAGAAACATATTGATGATTCTAATGACGTGACTTGCCTCATGCTTTGTACCATGACTGGTGAGCTTCAGAAGCAACACGAGAACATGGAAGCCTATGATATGATCATACACTTGAAACAATTGTTTCAGGAACAGGCAAGGCATGAGCGCTATGAAGTGTCTAAAGCATTGTTCAAAAGTAGTCTTGCAGAGGGGAATCCAGTAGGCCCTCATGTACTCCGAATGATCGGGTACATAGAGAACCTTGAGAGACTGGGGTTCCCACTCGGCCAGGACTTGGCGACTGATCTCGTCATGCAATCGTTGCCTGACAGTTATAATCAGTTCATCATGAACTATAATATGAACGAGATCAACAAGTCTTTGCCAGACTTATTGAACATGCTAAAGACAGCTGAGCTAAGCATCAATAAAGGCAAGGGCAAGGCCATAATGATGGTGCACAAGAAGAAGGGCAAGTCAGTTGCATCTACTTCAAAGGGAAAACGCAAGAAAGTTGCGAAATCCAAGGAAGCCCTAAAGCCTAGTGGAGGCGTGGCTAAAGGTGAGTGTCACTACTGCAGCCAGCTGGGTCACTGGAGGAGGAATTGCCCTAAATATCTGGAGGATAAGAAGCTTGGAATAGTGATTCCACCACCACCAGGTATTTATGTTATAGACATCAATCTCTCTATTTCATCATCCTGGGTATTAGATACCGGATGTGGTTCTCACATTTGTCGTAATGTGCAGGATTTGAAAAGAAGTAGAAGATTGCAAAAGGGGGAGATAGACTTGCGCGTCGGAAATGGAGCAAGGGTTGCTGCATTAGCTGTAGGCGTTTATGAGCTATCTTTGCCTTCTGGACTTATTTTAGAATTAGACAATTGCTTTTATGTGCCTGCTATGAGCAGAAACATTATTTCCGTTTCTTGTTTGGACGAGAAAGGTTTTTCTATTTCAATAAAGGACAAGTGTTGCTCCATTTATTTTGATAGTATGCACTATTGTAGTGCGCATTTGTCTAATGGATTGTATATCCTTGATCTAAATAATCCAATCTATAACATAAATACTAAAAGGATTAAAACTAATGATTTAAATCCTACATATCTATGGCACTGTCGTTTAGGCCATATAAATGAGAAACGCATATCTAGACTCCATAAGGATGGACTACTAGACTCATTTGATTTGGAATCATATGAGACATGTGAGTCTTGTTTATTGGGAAAGATGACAAAGTCCCCTTTCAATAAGAAAGGTGAACGGACTAGTGAGTTATTGGCACTCATACATACTGATGTATGCGGGCCATTCCCCACACCTGCCAGAGGTGGTTATACCTACTTCATCACTTTTACTGATGATTTCAGTAGATATGGATTTGTATACCTTATGAAGGTCAAATCCGAATCCTTTGAATTGTTCAAAGAATTCAAGAATGAAGTAGAGAAGCAACTTGGCAAGAGTATTAAAGCCCTACGATCGGATCGTGGAGGAGAATACTTAAGCCAAGAGTTTGATGAGTATCTTAGGGAGTGTGGGATAGTATCCCAGCTCACTCCACCCGGAACACCACAATGGAATGGTGTATCTGAGAGGAGGAATCGCACTCTATTAGATATGGTGCGATCTATGATGTCTCAAACAGATCTTCCGATATCCTTTTGGGGACATGCTCTAATGACGGCAGCTTTTACCATTAACCGTGTTCCATCCAAATCAGTTATGAAGACGCCATATGAGATATGGACTGGGAGGCGTCCCATAGTGTCTTTTATGAAGATTTGGGGCTGCGACGTCTATGTAAAGCGTTTACAAACAGACAAGCTCGGGCCTAAAGCGGATAAGTGTAAATTTGTGGGATATCCTAAGGAAACTAAAGGATATTATTTCTATAACCCTACCGAAAACAAAGTGTTTGTTGCTCGGACCGGCGTGTTTCTAGAAAGAGAACTAGTCTCTAAAGAAGCAAGTGGGAGGGTTGTAGAACTAGAAGAAATTCATGAACCACAAATCACTGAACCAATAATGGAACATGAACAGGAGCCACAAGAAGTTGTGGAAGAGCCTGTTCAGGTAACACAGGAACTCCGTAGATCAGGAAGAGTGCGTCATGAGCCAGAGAGGTATGGACTTCTCGTGACTGAGCCCGATGACGTACCACTCATGGATGATGAGCCTGCAAACTATGGAGAAGCCATGAGTGGCCCAGACTCTAAGAAGTGGCTAGAAGCCATGAGATCCGAAATGGATTCCATGTATACCAACAAAGTATGGACTTTGGTGGAACCACCCGAAGGGGCTCGACCCATAGGGTGCAAGTGGGTCTTCAAGAAGAAGACCGACATGGATGGCAAGGTAGTTGCCTATAAGGGGCGATTGGTGGCCAAAGGTTATAGACAGATTCATGGTATTGACTATGATGAGACCTTTTCACCAGTCGCCATGACCAAATCCATTCGAATCTTGCTTGCTATTGCAGCATACTACGACTATGAGATTTGGCAAATGGATGTCAAAACAGCGTTCCTTTATGGGAACCTCCTAGAGGATGTGTACATGACACAACCAGAGGGTTTTGAGGATCCGAAGAATGCCAATAAAGTCTGTAAGCTGCAAAGGTCCATTTATGGATTAAAGCAAGCTTCTAGGAGCTGGAATCGACGTTTTGATGACGCGGTCAAAGAGTTTGGCTTCATCAAGAACGAAGATGAGCCTTGTGTTTACAAGAAGGTTAGTGGGAGCTCTATAGTGTTTCTGGTCTTGTATGTGGATGACATACTAATCATAGGCAATGATATTCCTACTCTGCAATCTGTTAAAGATTGGCTAGGAAAGTGCTTTGCGATGAAAGACTTAGGGGATGCAGCCTATATACTTGGTATAAAGATCTATAGAGATAGATCTAAAAGGTTGCTTGGCCTAAGTCAAAGTACATATATTGACAAGGTGTTGAAGAGGTTCAACATGCAAGATTCCAAGAAGGGATTCTTGCCCATGTCACATGGAGTCACTCTTTCTAAGAGTGACTGTCCCTCCAACGAGATGGAGAAGGACCGCATGAGCAGGATACCCTATGCTTCGGCCATAGGGTCCATCATGTACGCCATGCTATGTACTAGACCAGACGTATCATACGCGTTGAGTATGGTGAGCAGATATCAGTCCAATCCGGGTGAGAGTCACTGGATTGCTGTCAAGAACATCCTAAAGTACTTAAGAAGAACTAAGGATGTGTTCTTGATATTTGGAGGAATGGAAGAGCTAAGTGTAAAGGGTTACACTGACGCAAGCTTCCAAACCGACAAGGATGATTACAGATCGCAGTCTGGATACGTGTTTTGCCTGAATGGAGGAGCTGTGAGCTGGAAGAGTTCCAAGCAAGGCACAGTTGCTGATTCTACAACAGAAGCTGAGTACATTGCTGCTGCGGAGGCGGCGAAAGAGGCAGTATGGATAAAGAAGTTTATCACTGAGCTCGGTGTGGTCCCTAGCATAGTGGATCCCGTAGAGTTGTACTGTGACAACTCTGGGGCAATCGCACAGGCAAAGGAACCAAGATCGCACCAAAAGTCAAAGCATGTACTTAGGAGATTCCATCTTATTCGTGATATGATCAATCGAGGAGATGTGAAGATATGCAAGATTCCGACAGATGACAACGTGTCAGATCCGCTTACGAAACCTCTTGCGCAGCGAAAGCATGAAGGGCACGCCAGATCTATAGGCATACGAGATGCGCCAGATTGGCTCTAGTGCAAGTGGGAGACTGTTGGAATAGATGCCCTAGAGGCAATCGTAGATTTAGTATGAACAATGTTTTGGCTAGAATATTCATTTATTATTTATGGCGATATTTAATATAATGAAGTCCTTAGATAAATTGTGTTATTTATCTTAAATGTCCCTAGTCCATTATATTGATTAATAGGACAATCAAATATAGACTAGTATGTGGGTAGATTGATATGGAGATATCAAGTCTAACACATGGGTATGCATTAGGAGTAATGGCATACTGGATTGACCCACGACGAAAAGGATACATTAAATTATGTGAAGTCACAATCGCTTTTCGTAGTGCTAATATTATTGCAATCCTTAGACTTGAAGTCACTAGATACTCTAGTTGTGAAATATTGCGCTTTGATGTTATCAAACGTTACACCGTAACTGGGTAATCATAAAGGTGGCTATCGGGCGTGATAGGAAGCAAGCTTAGAGATCGTAGTGATGTAGATAGGATTTGTCCCTCCTACATAATGGGAGTAAATATCCACGGCCACTCGAGGGATGAGGCTTATTGAATGTCTGGCCAGACTCAGATAAATTAATATGGAGATATTAATGTTATCTGCAAGTATAAGCACATTCCCAGGATCGAGGAACTATGGATTGGATATACGAGTGTGACTATTTATGTCTCGTGTCCAATCCGGATATGGAGACAAAGGGATAATGCAATATGACATATTGGGCACAAAGGTTTGTCGGGATCACTGACTATTTCTATTGGTTGGGTTGCATGGATGTGTTGCTAGACACCGCTCCATGTTAGTAATAGTTACTACCAACTATATAGAAACCTATGGGGTCACACGTCAAATAGAGTAGAGCTAGATTTGGGATTAATTAATATGGATTAATTAATAGAAGGATCATTGTGCAACACCTTGCAAACTTAGTAGGACTAATTTGCAAGGAAGGGAATAGTTCTAGTCCTACTAGAACAAGAAAAACTCTTTTATGGAAACAACAAGGAGTTGTTGGAGTATATAAAGGAGGCTCTAGCTTCCTTCCCACTACATGAGTTATTAATCATAACACACAAAGAGTGGGAGAGAGCAAAAGAGAGAGCAAGACAAGAGCTAGGGCCGAAACCCTAGCCCCGTCCGCCCCCTTACCCGACGGCAAGAAGGGAGGCCGCCCCTCCTTCGTTGCCTTGTTGCTTGGTTGCTTTGATCTTCATCCCTCTTCCTCCAAGGTTCAAGCTAGCACTTGATTGAAGGAAGAATCTAGATCTCACCTCTAGACGTGGATCAACCGTAGAGACGAGGACATCATTCTTCGTGTGATCTCACAAATCAAAAGGTACACATCTTCTATGTCCTTAATCATGTTATGATGTCTCTTCCTGTGATCCTTGGTGGGCTTTGAGTAGGATTAATTTTATTATTCCGCTGCGTTACCTACATCAAAACCCAACAATATTTACTACCAACTAAGTAGAAACTTGTACGGTCACACGTCATATGTATTAAAATAGACTTGGTAATTAATTAATATGATTAATTAAATAGAAGGATCAATGCCCAACTACTTGCAAACTTATTAGGACTAATTTGCAAGTTGGACTAATCCGTGTATGGACATGATTAGGATAGGGGCCTTTATGTAGTTAACAAGGAGCTGTTGGACTATATAAAGGACGCTCCTATGTTATTTTCTCAAACTAATGCTCATAACACATTGAGTGAGAGAGAGAAAAGCAATGAGAGAGCTAAGACAAGGAAGGGCCGAACCCGACCCCCCATCCGCCCCTTCCATTGTCGTCAGCCTCTTGTATGTGCGGCCTTGGGTGCTCGTTTCGCATGATTCTTCTTCCTTCTTCCACTGGTTTCTAGCACAAGACGTGGAGGAATCTAGTTCTTGATCCTGGGATTGGACTAGCTATAGAGACGAAAACAATATTTTGCTTTTGAAGTCATCACAGGAGACAAACAAGGTAATTGTTACTACAAACTTCACTATCGTTATGATGTCTATTCAAGTGATCCTTGGAGGGTCTTTTGCGGATCATTATTATTTTTTCTGCAGCGTAATCCGTTATAAAACACTACAGTGGTATCAGATCCTTAGGTCCTAGAGCATAACGTAGTTTATGTGTTACAATTATGTCTATTTTACACTTTAATTATTGTTTATCGCGTAAAACGGACAAATCAACCATATTTGATGAAATTTTATATAATTCAACCAAACAAGACCTAATATTACATTGGATGTAAGGATCAGTGAATTTGGATCACATAGGATGTGAAAATTTTGGATCTAGAAAACTAGGGTTTGGGCACAAGTTGGAAAAGGGGGTTTTCCAACTTGAAAACAACTAAACTTGGGCAACAAGGAAGAAGTTGCTTTGGAAACAACTTCCCAAAGAGGTTCGCCCCCCTAGGGGACCGCCCTCTCTTCCTTGCCGCCCAAGGTAAGTCACGGCCAAGGGACCAGGGTTCCTTAGCAGACGACCTAACCGTGTGGGCTAGGGCCCGACTGACCCCAAAACTTGTGGCGGTCCTTTAGGAGTTCCTCCATGATGTTGGTGGGCCCTCTTGGACCGTTTTGATCCTAGTTCATCCAAAATCAACTAAAATTGACCAAGCACGTTAAAATTAGATTTTAACTGTTGATATGGCGTGTGGTTTGTTTTTAAAGCGTGCGTGTGACGCCCCGGAACCCAGGGGTCAATCTAAGGTGAAATAGTGACAAACAAAAACCGGCACGACGATCTAACAACTACCACCCGCAGATCACCACCGCGGGTACCCAAACAAAGACTCGTCTGCCAAACCAGTACCGCCTGCGCTATCAGCGCGGGTACCAAAAGAATCATCGTATTTATACAAATACTTGTTATTTTACTTCATAAAATCTGATAGAGCGGTACGTGACTCTCAATTTAAAAATCAATACTTTATATGAATGACCAATATTCTGATACAAATAATGAATATATACATATTGTCAAACATCTCCAAATTGCTATAAATCTAGCTTCTCTGCCATCTCGAAATCATCCGGTCTGAATCCTGCAAAACAAAAGGGTGAGACAAAAGCCTAGTAGGGATCGCGTAGCCGCAAAGTATCCAATTAAAATGCAGAAGATAAAGACATGATACCCTTATTCAAATAGCTTCAATATAATGACCCAAATATACAATCGTATACCACCAAAATCATGTATCAACAACTCCAAAATAACATTCAAACCAACACAATATCACGCATAATCTTAACTTCAAATATACGTGAAAAGCGATTATTCCCCTCAATAGATTTGAAATGATGAGAGTAGCCCCAAGTATCTCAGAATATCCCGAGTGACCCTCTCTCCCTCTCTCTTACTTATCAATACTTGAATCGAATCTAGAATGAGAAAATAACTATAGCACTAGGCTCTATTTATAGAAGTGATCGACCAATCAGGCTGCGATGAGTCATCACGACACGTGGAACTCATGCAGCGCAAGTGCCGCCACATGCTGACACGTGTAACACCCCGCAATTTCCTAGAAGTTGAGAAGTGGATATCCTGAAAATATTAGGGTCAAAACTGCTGCAAATTATAACTTTGAATCAGTTAAGGGTGTATTCGTTAGCAGTATCTGTCAACTTCAGACCCTACAAGTATGAAAGAAAATGACATTGAGAGTGCTACTGAACTAATGGGGGGCCAATTTGGAATTAATTAAAGATTGGGGATGCAATTCGCAAGAGAGGCCCAAAGTTTCTTTTATTTGCACTTGATACCCCCCATGTGTCACCCATGCAAGCTAGCATGTGACAAGTGTCAAGTTGAATGTAAGGGTTGATTTACATCTTGCATCTATCATTTTCACATGAAGGGTAGAGAGAGAGAAAGAGGGAGAGAGAGAGACTCCCCTACAACCACCAAAACCACCACAACACCACCTCTAGTTTTGTCTCAAGAATGCCCCAACTTGGAAACTGTTATGGCTGGAGGTAGCCACGGTTGTGGGGAGAAAAATCCCTATATCAATTTAAGGGTTCATCAATCGGGGAGGTGGGAATTCGAAGTTTAAGGTAAGAACCCTAGTACGATGTTGGGTGAAATTCTCTTTGATCGTTGTGAATTAGAGGCTCTAACCGGTTTCTTTGGGATCCTGGGAACAAGGCGGAGCTACCGGTACCAAATTTACGCACCAAGTCGAAGAAAAACGACTGCGGCCGTGACCCACACAGTTATCGTTGCCGGAAAAACGCCATTGATGGCGAAGCTCGGTGAGGTCGTCGTCCTTGCTTCACTCTCTCTATAAATCACATGGTTGTGATCCCTATAGGCTAAATAATCAGTTTTGGTAGTCTATTGATTCCCAGAAAATCGTGAGGAGGCCCTGCATGTCGCCGGAGTTCAAGAAATCCGCCGGCATACTCCATGGCCAGCCAAATCATGTGTCCGTACGTGGGATTTGGGAAAGACAGTCGTGTGTTTAGAGCTTAATACTAAAGGAACTCTCACATTATTCTAGTAAGTTATTTTAAAGTATTGTTTCTCTAATTCCGTCTCGTAGCAGAACCTTTAGTTTGTGACGCTTTGTTGAACGCCCATGTGTTTAGCAGAGTGTATTTCCCAAGAGCTCAGGGGACGCAGTTGTGGTTCTCCAAGAACTCGAGGACGGAATAAGGTAGTTGGACTCTTAGCTAGGCATTCATGTGCTTAGCGGAGGGCATCCCCTGAGACGCCTAGGGAGATGAGTATCATTTCTCATACCCTAGGGGGAGGGGGTGTTACAGACGTGTCCTCAACGTGTCAAGCATGCAAAGCAAGTCACCAAGTCACGACACGCAGCCCTTCTGCGTGTCACACATGCAGAGCAGTGCACCAGACTACGACACGTGTCCATCTGCGTGTCAGTCATGTAAAGACAAGTTCCAATAGCATAACATGTGTCCCCCTACGTGTCTTTCATGCAATTAACGTCTATACAAGCTAACACACTCTATGATACCTGTCATTAAGTACTAATCATGATTAATTAAGATAGTTAACACTTAAACAAATGATTAGTACTAATTATTCCCTAAATATTACTATCCTTAATTTAGCAATTAAATAAGACATTAAGACTTCTGATGTATTTCTGGACGAGCTTAACTATTATAGTTCGGCAGATATGGACACATCACAATACTAAATTCTTAACTATGAAATTCACTGAAGTACTATAAACTTCACAAAATGCGGTTATTAGACTACGACCTGATAAAATTAATGTAACAGTTAATTAGGTTTTACGACCTGCTATCCGGTCTTCTTCTCAACTTGTGAGATCTTTTTATTTAGTATAGATTCTAGCTAGTATTATATAAAATAGATAATATTTAAGATATGGAGAAGAAGAAGCCTAAGAATTACATGACCACAAGATAGAGCATTCCATAAAGATAAGGAGCATGGAGCATTCCACGAGCTATGGAGCATTCCACGGGCATGAACCAAAAGATGGAGGCACATGGAGATGGCTTGCTAGTTTTGGGGTTCATATATATTCTCATTGGTCTGAGAATATCTTAGTTTAAAGGCCATATCCATACCACATTTAATTTTTGTTTGTGGTTGTTTATTTATTGTCTTATTATTTATTGTTGGTGTATGGATGATGCATGCAAAATTGATAATGAGATAATTAACAACCAGGATCTTTTATTTGTGAGTTGGCCAACTTAAAATAAGTAGATCAGTTGATATGAATCAACAAAATCATTAAAAAATTGAAAGGAAAATCCCTCAAATTTAAATGCCGAGTTTTTCCTTCTCGTTACTAAAACACACATCATGATCATGCTTTACCAACCTCGTGCGTGCCAAAGTAGGGCGACTTGGTTCATCATGATGTGATGCGATGGCATAAGAAAGTAATGTGCAACTTTTTGAGTAAAAGGTTTGACGCAACTTTCTGGAACCAACTTTCTAGACTGGTATATGAACTTGAGAATATTTCTCAAGTAAGAAAAGAAACTGTACACTCTCGAGGAAGTAGTTCATGCAGGTCCAGAAAATAATACCCCTGCAGCCCTAAGGCGCATCAGAAGGTTTTTGACGATGTTAATGATGCAGCCTGCCTTATGCTTTGAACCATGAACTCTGAGCTTCAGAAGCAACATGAAAACATGGTTGTGTTTGATATGATCATTCAATTGAAGCAGCTCTTTGAAGAGCAGGCCAGGGTTGAGCGGTATGAAGTTTCCAAGGCATTGTTCAAATGTCATATGTCAGAGGGAAAACTTGTGGGGCCTCAAATGCTCCGTATGATCGGTTACCTAGACAGCCTCACACGCCTACGGTTTCCCGTGGGCCAAGAGTTGGCGACTGATCTCATCTTGCAATCGTTGCCTGATAGTTATGGACAGTTCATCATGAACTATAACATGAATGAGATTGTCAAGCCTCTGCCAGATCTACTCAATATGTTGAGGAAAGATGAACAAAGCATCAACAAGGGAAATGGCAAAGCCATAATGATGGTTAGCAAAGGAAAAAGCAAAATGTTTGCTTCTACCTCTAAAGGGAAAGGCAAGTCAGTTTCCAAACCTAAGGAAGCTACCCTTAAACCTGCTGATGGCAATGCCAAGGGCGTGACTAAGGGTGATTGTCACTACTGCAGTCAGCCTGAACATTGGAAGGGGAACTGCCCAAAGTATATGGAGGATAAGAGGCTTGGAATAGTGATTCCACCACCGCCAGGTATTTTTGTTATAGATGACAGTTTAACTATCTCTTCATCTTGGGTATTGGATACTTGATGTGGATCTCACATTTTTTGAAATGTGCAGGATCTAGAGAGAAGTAGAAGATTGGCCAAAGGGGAGATAAATCTGCGTGTTGGGAATGGAGCAAAGGTTGCTGTAATGGCCGTGGGCGTGTACGAGTTGTCTTTGCCTTCATGATTAGTGTTAGAATTAAATAGTTGCTATTTTGTGCCTGCTATGAGCAGAAACATTATTTATATTTCTTGTTTGGACAAGGATGGTTTTACTATTTCAATAAAGAACAATTGTTGTTCCATTTATTTTGATAGTATTCACTATTGTAGTGGGAAATTATTTAATGAATTGTACTAGATCTAAGCAATCATGTCTATAACATAAATACCAAGAGGATTAAAATGAATGATTTAAATCCTGCTTATCTATGGCCCTGTCGTCTATGCCATGTAAACGAGAAACGTGTATCTAGACTCCATAAAGATGGATTCTAGACTCATTTGATTTTGAATCATATGAGACATGTGAGGCTTGTTTGTTAGGAAAGATGACAAAGTCCCCTTTCAATAAGAAATGTGAGAGGACTAGTGTGCAATTAACGCTCGTGCATACTAATGTATGTGGGCCATTTGCCACGCCTGCAGGGGTGGTTAAGTATACCTCATAACATTTACTGATAATTTCAGTAGAAATGGATTTGTATACCTTATGAGGGACAAATCCGAATCCTTTGAAAAGTTAAAAAGAATTCAAGAATGAAGTAGAGAAGTAGCTTTGCAAAAGTATTGAGGCTCTACGATCGGATCATGGAGGAGAATACTTGAGCCAAGAGTTTGATGACTATCTTAGAGTGTGTGGGATAATATCACAACTTACTCCACCCAGAATGCCACAATGGAATGTCGTGTCCGAGAGGAGGAATCGAACACTGTGAGACATGGTTCGATCTATGGTGTCTCAAAATGATCTTCCATTATCTCTTTGGGGCTACACTCTATTGTGTGCAGCTTTCACCATTAGCCGTGTTCCATCCAAATCGGTCATGAAGACTCCATATGAGATGTGGAGTGGGAGCCGCCCCACAGTGTCCTTCATGAGTATTTGGGGGTGCGAGGTCTATGTAAAACGTTTACAATCAGACAAGCTTGGGCCAAAGTCGGATAAGTGTAAGTTTTTGAGATACCCTAAGGAAACTAAGGTATATTGGTTCTACAATCCAACCGAGAACAAAGTGTTTGTTGCCCGGTCCGACGTGTTTCTAGAAAGAGAGTTTTTCTCTAAAGAAGAAAGTGGGAGGACTGTAGAACTTGAAGAAGTTCAAGAAACTCAAAAAATTGATCCTAATATGGGACAAGAGCAGGAACCACAAGAAGTTGTGGATGAACTCGTTCAAGTAGCACAAGAACTCCGTAGGCCGAGTAGAGTGCGCCAGGAGGCAGAGAGGTATGGACTTCTCGTGACTAAGTCTGATGACGCGTTGCTCATAGATGAGGAGCCTACTACCTATGGAGAGGCCATGAAAGGTCCGGACTCTCAGAAGTGGCGTAAATCCATGGAATCCGAGATGGAATCCATGTATACCAACAAAGTATGGACTTTGGTGAAACCTCCCCAAGGGGCGCGACCCATAGGGTGCAAATGGGTCTTCAAGAAGAAGACCGACATGGATGGTAATGTGATTACCTATAAGGGCCTATTGTTGGCAAAAGGATTCAGACAGATTCATGGTATAGACTATAATGATAGCTTTTCACCAGTCGTGATGACTAAATCCATCCGAATCCTACTTGCTATTGCAGCTTACTACGACTATCAGATTTGGCAGATGGATGTCAAAACATAATTTATGTATGGAACCCTCCTCGAGGATGTGTACATGACACAACCTGAGGGTTTTGTGGATCCAGAGCATGCAAATAAAGTCTGTAAGTTGCAACGAACCATTTATGGATTGAAGCAAGCTTCTAGGATTTGCTCTAGGAGTTGCAATCGACGTTTTGACGAAGATGAGTCTTGTGTCTACAAGAAGGTTATTGGGAGCTTTGTTTTATTTCTGGTCTTGTATGTGGATGACATACTACTCATTGGAAGCAACTTTCCCATGCTGCAATCTGTGAAAGATTGGCTAGGAAAGGGTTTCACAATGAAAGACTTAGGGGATGCAACTTATATACTTGGTATCAAGATCTATAGAGATAGATCGAGGAAGCTGCTAGGCCTAAGTCAATGTAGATATATAGAAAAGTTGTTGAATCGATTCAACATGCAAGATTCCAGGAAGGGATTCTTGCCCATGTCGCATGAAATAACTCTTTCGAAGAATGATTGTCCGTCCAATGAGATTGAGAAGGACCGCATGAGTCGGGTTCCCTATGCTTCGGCCATAGGATCCATCATGTACGCCATGTTATGTACTAGTCCAAATGTTTCATACGCGTTGAGTATGACCAGCAGATATCAGTCTAATCGGGGTCAGAGTCACTGGATAGCGGTCAAGAACATCCTAAAATACTTGAGAAGAACTAAGGATGCATTCTTGATCTATGGAGAGGAGGAAGAGATGCATGTAAGGGGTTACACGGATGCAAGCTTCCAAACCGACAAAGTTGATTTCAGATCGCAGTCGGGATTTGTGTATTGCCTGAATGGAGGAGCTGTGAGTCGGAAGAGTTCCAAGCAAGAGACGGTTGCTGATTCTACAAATGAGGCTAAGTACTTCACTGCGACTGGCGCATTAGTGAGCTTGGTGTGGTTCCTAGCATTGTGGTTCCAATAGAGTTGTATTGTGACAACTGGAGCGATCACACAATCAAAGGAACCCAGGTGACACAAGAAATCCAAACACCTGCTCAGGAAGTTCCATCTTATTCGAGATATCATCGAAAGAGGAGATGTTAAGATATGCAAGATTCCTACAGATAAGAATCTGCCAGATCCTCTCACGAAGCCTCTTGTTCAGCGCAAGCATGAAGGACACACTAGATCTATTGGCATACGAGATGCACCAGATTAGCCATGTAGGCAATCTTATTTAGTATGAACATTACTTTTGGCTAGAACATTCATTGTATTATTTATGGAGATATTTAATAAAATGAAGTCCTTAGATTACAAATGTGTTTGTTTATCTTAAGTATCCCTAGTCAATTATACCGATTAATAGGACAATCAACTATAGACTAATATGGGGTTAGATTGATATGGAGATATCACGATCCAAATTATAGGTATGCATTAAGGATAATAGCATACTAGATTGACCCTCAACGAGGAATTTGCATGCATGTTATGTAAAGTCATAAGTGCTTCTCGTAGTGACAACAATATTGTCATCCTTATACTTGAAGTCACTAGATCCTCTAGTTGTGGAATATTGTGATTTGATATCTTCAAACACTACACCGTGAGTGGGTAGTTATAAAGACGTTAATCGGACACAATAGGAAGCAAGCTCAAAGATGGTAGTGATGTAGATAGAATTTTTCCCTCCCACATAACGAGAGCAAATATCCACGGCTACTCCAGGGATGGTGCTTATAGAATGTCTTGCCAGACTCAGATAAATCAATACAGGATATTGATGTTAGCTGCATGGATAGCACTATTACCAGGATCGAGAAACTATGGATTGGATATACGAGTGTGACTTGTGTGTCTCGTTTCCAATCCAGATATAGAGACAAAAGTATGAGACAATACTTACAAAAGGTTTGTCAAAGTAATGACTATTTCTATTAGTTGGGTGGCATGGATGTGTTGCTAGACACCGCTACATGTTAGTAATAATTACTACCAACTAAGTAGAAACCTAAAGGGTCACACGCCATATGGATTAAATAGACTTTGGAATTAATTAATATGATTAATTAAACAGAAGGATCAATGCGCAACTACTTGCAAACTTAGTAGGACTAATTTGCAAGTTGGACTAATCCGTGTACGGACATGATTAGGATAGGGGCCTTTATGTAGTTAACAAGGAGTTTTTGGACTATATAAAGGACACTCCTAGATTATTTCTCACACTAATGCTCTAACACATTGAGTGAGAGAGAAATGCAAGGAGAGAGCTAAGACAAGGAAAGGCCCAACCCGACTCCCCCCCGGTCCGCTCCCTCCATTGCCATCGGCCTCTTGTAGGGACGGTCTTGGGTGCTCGTTTCGCACGATTCTTCTTCATTCTTCCTGCCGTTTCTAGAAAAAGATCTGGAGGAATCTAGTTGTTGATCCTAGGCGTCGACTAGCTATAGTGACGCAAACAATATATTGCGTTTGAAGTCATCACAGGAGAAAAACAAGGTAATTGTTACTACAACCTTCACTATTGTTATGATGTCTCTTCCTGTGATCCTTGGAGGGTCTTGTGCAGATCATTATTATTGTTTTTCCGCTGCGTAATCCGTTACAAAACCCTACACAGTTAATCTGAGAAAATAATGGGAGCTATATTTAATAATCTAGCCATTTTTAAGAATAGTATAATTATTCACGATACTAAAATTGCAAATTTCTTTTTTGGTGTAGATTTCCAATGAAAAAATCAACATACACCGACACTACACTTGCGTTCGGTCCTTGATAAGGAAAAACTTTATGGAATGAATTTCTTATACTGGCACAGAAACTTGAGAATTGTTCTCAAGAAAGAAAAGCAGTTGTACATTCTGGAGCAACCAATTCCAGAAGCATCACTATTGATGCTACAGCTGCGGTTAGGAAGGCACCTCAGAAGATTGTTAATGATTCTACAGATGTGACTTGCCTAATGCTTTGCAACATGAACTAAGATTTAGAAGCAACATGATAACATGGAGGGGTATAATATGATCATACATTTGAAACAGCTCTTCAAGGAGTAAGCAAGGCATGAGCGATATGAAGTATCAAAGGCACTGTTCAGTTGTATTCTGCCATAACGAAATCTAGTGGGAACTCATGTACTTCGTATGATCGGATACATTGAGAGTCTCGACAGGTTGGGGTTTCCATTCAGCCAAGATTTGGTCACTGATCTGATCCTGAAATCGTTGCCGAACAATTTCTATCAGTTCATCATGCATAATAACATGAACGAGGTCAACAAATTTCTTTAAGACTTGCTCAATATGTTGAGCACTGCTGAACAGAGTATTATTAAAGGTAAAGGCAAGGTCATAATGATGGTAAATATGGGGAAAAGCAATAAGGTTTCCTAGAACCCTAAAGGAAGATCAAAGTAGTTTCAAAACCCAATGAAATTTCCAAGAAGCCTGCCGGTGGATTTTCTAAGGGCCCATGTCACTATTGTAGTCAGTCTGACCATTGGAAGAGAAACTTCCCAAAGTATCTAGAAGACAAGAATTCCAACTCCATGTATTTTTGTTAAAGATGTCAATATGTCTATCTCTTATTCTTGTTATTGGATACCGGATGTGAATATCACATTTGTCGAAATGTGCATGACTTCAAGAGAAGCAGACGATTGGCTAAAGGGGATATTAACCTACGCTTTGGGAATGGAGCAAGAGTTGCTTCATTAGCCATAGTAACTTATGTGTTATTGTAAGTTCAGCATGGTTTCAACGGATTGAATTAGCCAGTCTATTTCAAGGCCTTGAAACATCTTTCAAAGCTTTAAAACTGACAGCACAGTTTAAGCATGAACTTAGGGGGAGTTTTTTGATTCCATTACAACTCCTATTATCATATACTTGATTATATGTTGTTTGATGATGAAAGAAAAATTATTTTAACACTTTAATCCGTGACTAATTCATCTGTTTGACTAAGCTTTTGAAGGGAATTATGTTTTCTAATTTACAGGATATATTTCCTAAACTGTATTTTGCAGGAAGGGAAACTGCTTGATGATTTGATTCTGACTTTTCTTGTTTGAAAGCTTCAAAACATCTTCACAAACAAGATCAAGACAATATCTTTGAAGATACTTAGCAACTATCTGTTGGGATCAGCTGTTAAAGAAGTCAACAACTGAAGCTACAAAATATGGAAGTTTGTTTTGAAGGGATCTTAAAGATCTGCAAATCAAAATGCTCCTTAAAAGTGTGAAGAGCTAAAGAAATTCAACGGGAAAAGTAATAGAGACACTCAAACACATTCAGGGATTGACAAGAAACAAAGAACCAGACTCATTCCTCTCAATCCAAGCATCTGAAAAACACTGCAAACTCACTGCAGACTTAGTTATAGTGTTCTTCTATTATGAGATTTTATTTGTATATCATTCGTATAATGATTGCTCAAAGTAAAAAATAGATAATTCTTAGTTAATCAGCTAGCTAGTGCAAGTACTAGATAGGTTAGTGAGAACCACAAGCTGTAACAGAGTAACGTATCTCTCTGTGCTTGAGATCTAGGTCTTAGCTTTTGATTAATAAGAATTAAGTTGAAAAGCTTGAAGGGATAAGATCCCTGAGGTAGAGACTTAGGTTCAAGTGGACTGAATTCTATATATCTTATGTCTCTTGCATTTATTTTTTAGTTCTATTCTTATCTTATTTGAAGAAACAAAACAAGTTTTATTTCAAGGTTTTGAAACTCATTTGAAGGACTTGAAATAAACTTAGCTTTTCTACAAACAACTGTTTTGATTCCAAGGACTTGAAACTCATTTCAAGGCCTTGAAATACTCTTTACTCATTACAAATTTTTTTGAAACCACTCTTCTTGTAAGTTTAGCAAAATTTGGCTTACTCTATTCAACCCCCCCCTCTTCTAGATTATTGATCCTGTATTCTTCCTACATTACGGTCCTTCAATTGGTATCAGCGCTTGTATCACTGCATAGATTTAACCATCTTGTGATTATTTGTACTGTAGGTGATGGTGGTTTCTCTCAGGGAAGAGATGCTAAAAGACCTGCTCTCTTCTGTGGTGATAACTTTGTTCACTGGAAAGCCTTGATGAAAATGTTCATCATTGATCAAGACATAGAGCTTTGGACTATCATAAAAAATGGTCCTCATACTTTCTACACAGAGAAGGATGGGAATAGAACTCCCAAAACTGAAGACTCGCTCTCTGCTTCTAAGATGAAACAATTTTCCAAAAATTATAAGCTATGAATATCTTATATTGTACTTTGAGTGCAGATGAATTTAACAAGATTTCAGGTTGCAAAACTGCCAAGGAGATCTGGGATAAGCTTGTGGTGACTTTTGAAGGAACCAGCCAAGTCAAGCAGACCAAGTTCAACATATATCTCATGCAATATGAGCTATTAAAGATGAATGGAGATGAATCAATCAGAGCTATGTTCAAAAGATTCACTGATATTGTCAACAATCTTGATTCATTGGGAAAACACATCTCCAAAGAAGAAAATGTTAGAAAGATTCTGAAATCTTCTTAGAGAAAAATGGGAACCAAAGACTATTGCTATTTAAGACGCTCAAGATCTACCATCACTCAACTTGATGATCTGCAAGGAAAACTCCTTACACATGAAATATCCATGAATTATGTTTTTGGAGAGTTACCAGAAGGTGTCAAGCCTCTCAAGGAAAAGGAGAATGAGCCATCTTAAAGCCTTGAAATTGAAGAAGATGATGATGAAGATCCATTTGCTTTGATTCCCAAAGCCTTGACCCTAATCCTCAAATGAAAAAGAACTTTGGAGAAAAAGACTTCAGCAGAGACAGACACAGATCCTCCAGTAGCAAAGACTACAAAGGTAAATCTTCTTCACATGGTAATAAGCGTAAAGTAATGAATTGCTTTTAGTGTGGTGATGCAGCACATTTCATTAGAGACTGTCACACAATAAAAGAAAAAAACTTTCAAAAGAAAGACCATGATAGAAGAAAGAAAGCTAATATAGCATCTTGGAGTGATTTTAAATCCTCAAGTGACTCTGAATTTGAAGAAGAACATGCCAACCAATGCTTTATGGCCAAGCATAATAAAAGTTCTTAAAAGAACATTGAGGTAATGGTAAATTACTTAATTTCAAAACCAACAGAAGCCCTCTCTGATTATCTTAGAACAATGCTTTTAAATGAAGAGGACTATCTGAAAGAGATCAGAGTTCTGAAAGAAAAATTTCATGAGCAGGCAAAAGAAAACTTGCATCTTGTTTGTATGAATCAGAACTTCGAAATTCCTCAACAGGAATTTGATAGTGATTTCAAGGCCTTGAAAACAAGTTTCAAAGCCTTGAAAACAGAAGTCAATGAAGTAGTCACTGAGAACTCTCTTCTGAGTGAAAATAATGTTAATCTAAGGCAACAAGTTGATGAATTGGATAAACAAAAGACTACCCTAACTGAGAAATGTCAAGAATCTGAATTAGTCATAACAAAACTTGCTGGCTCATAAAACAACTTAAATATGTTCCTTGGAGGTAGCTTAAAGTCAGTTCACAAATTGGTATTGGATAGAATCCAAATTTCCCTAGAAAGAACAATACCAGATTTATAAATCTGGAAGCAGAACATCTTTTAAATTCCATTACTGCAATAAAATTGATCATGTTAAAGTGACTTGCCCTTTCAGAAGAAGAGACCCTCACATAATAAGGAATACTTTCAAAGGACAAGTTAGACATATTTGGGTTCCTAAAGGTGTTAGACCACCTAATATGGTTGTACCTGAGTATGAATCGAAATTCCACACTTGGTCTAACAGCTGGGTAAGTCAGTGAATGGTGTTTGCAGGTGGTCACCAAGAGCAAAGAACAGAAATGGTTTATGGACAGTGGTTGCTCAAGACACATGAGTGGAAATAGATCTTTATTCTCAGAATTGAAATAGCAATCTGAAGGTTCAATCACACTTGGTAACAAAGGCAAATGCAGCATTCTAGGTATTGGTAAAGTTGGTACAAATTCTGAGAACTCTATTTAGTTGATCGTTTGAAATTTAACTTGCTTAATGTATCTCAGCTATGTGATAATGGTAATAAAGTTATTTTTGACAAAGAGAAATTTGTGGTGTAAAATGAGAAATTTAGTAAGTGCATCCTCACAGCCTCTAGGTCAAACAATGTCTATACTTGCCAAACTAACACAATTGCAGGAGAAAACTTGAAGTGTCTCAAGGCCTTGAAAGAAGATTCATAGCTTTAGCACAGAAAGTTAGGACACATTAGCTTGCATACTTTGAACAAGCTGATCTCAAAGAACTTAGTAAGAGTTCTACCCTCCATAAAGTTCAAAGATGAAGAAGTATGCAAAGCCTGTGCATAAGGCAAGCAAACCAGAAGCTCATTCAAACCGACGAACTTTGTAAGTACTACTAGACCCATTGAATTACTCCACATGGATCTCTATGGTCCTATGAGAACTCCAACTCCAAATGGTAAGAAGTACATGCTTGTTATTGTAGATGATTTCTCTAGATTTACTTGGGTTATGTTTCTTAGAAAAAAATCTGAAGTCTTCTCTGAATTTTCAAAGCTTTGAAGAGAACTTCAAACCTTGAAAAACCTACCTATTGCTTCAATTAGAAGTGATCATGGTAGAGAGTTTGATGAACTTGAGTTTGATTTATTTTTTTCCAATCATGGCATCTCTCACAACTTTTCTGCTCCTACAACTCCTCAACAGAATGTAAGTTGTTGAAAGAAAGAACATAACACTAGAAGACATGTGAAGGACAATTCTTTTGGAGAGCAAACTGCCAAAATACTATTGGGAAGAAGCTGTGAATACTGCAAACTATATTCTCAATAGGTGCTTGATCAGACCTATATTGAAGAAGACTCCTTATGAGCTGTTCAAAGGAAGAAAGCCAAACATTTCTTACTTCAAATCTTTTGGTTGTACATGCTATGTTCATAACAATGGTAAGGACAATCTTGGTAAGTTTGATGCAAGATGTGATGAAGGTATTTTTCTTGGCTATTCACAGATAAGAAAAGCCTATATATTTTACAATAAGAGAACCAAGCTTGTTAAAGAAAGTATTCATGTCATATTTGATGAAAGCTATGATGGTTCTTTGAGTGATGGTTTTGCAGATCTTAATCTGAACAAGCATGATTCAGATAATGAAGAGGACTTCTCAAAAGGTTCCAAGGAAAACTTAAAGGAACACAGAAGGCATTTTCAAGGCCTTGAAAAAAATCCTCCAGAAAAGACAGCTGATCAAACTACTAATTCAAGTTCTCAAAGACTTGAAAATCAGATTGGAGAGAATTAACCTTGGACACCAAGGAAGAGATTTAAATATCTCTCATCTCATCCTGCTGATAACATTCTTTCTGATCTAACCATCGGTATACAAACTAGATCACAATTAAAGAATCTTTGTGCTTTTAATGCTTTTATTTCCCTTGTAGAACCCAAAACTGTGAAGAAGCATTACAAGAAGCAGACTTGATCATAGATATTCAAAGTGAATTAAATGAGTTTGAAAGGAACAAGTTTTGGAATCTTGTTCCTCCACCAAGAAATCAGTCTTTTATTGGCACCAGATGGGTATTCAGAAACAAGTTAGAATGGGAAGGTAATAAAAAAAAAAGCTAGATTGGTAGCTCAAGGCTACAATTAAGAAAAATGTATTGACTATGAGGAGACTGTTTCTCATGTTGCTAGGTTAGAAGCAATCAGAATTCTACTTGAATTTGCATCTCACAAGAACATGAAACTTTTTCAAATGGATGTGAAGTGTGCATTCTTAAATGGATATCTGCAAGAGGAAGTTTATGTTGCTCAACCTCCAGGATTTGAAAATAACAAGTTTCCTGACCATGTTTATAAACTTGACAAGGCTCTTTATGGTTTGAAACAAGATCCAAGGAATTTGTATGAAAGATTGTCGAAGTTTCTACTTGAAAACGATTTCAAAAGAGGATTAGTAGACAAAACTCTTTTCATAAAGAATCAAGAGAAAGATATGCTTGTGGTACAAATATCTATTTATGATATTATGTTTGGACCAATTAATGGCCTTCTTTGCAAGGAATTCTCAAGTCTTATGAGCAGGGAATTTGAAATGAGTTTAATGGGAGAGTTGAACTTCTTTCCTGGACTTCAAATACATCATATGAAGAAAGGCATATTTCTACATCAAAGCAAGAAGACAAGAGACTTGCTAAGTAAATATAATATGTCTCAATCCAAAGAAATCAAGACCCCCGTGAGCTCTACACTGTCATTAGACAAAGATGAATCTTGTAAGAGTGTGAATGTGAAAGAGTATAGAGGTATGATTGGTTCATTACTATATCTCACAACTAGAAGACCATATATCATGTTAAGTGTTTGTATGTGTGCTAGATTTGAAGCTGATCCTAAAGAATCACACTTTAATGTTGTCAAAAGAATCTTTATATATTTCAATGGTACCAAATACTTAGGGATTTGTATCCTAAACAATCTAATTTCTCTCTGTGTGGCTACACAGATGATGACTTTGCAGGATATAAAGTTGATAGAAAGAGTACATCAGGATGTTGCAAATTTCTTGGATCATCATTAATCAACTGGCATTCAAAGAAGAAAAATTCAGTTGCACTATCAACTGAAGAAGCTGAATACATAGCAGCTGGAGCCTTATGTTCACAAGTGTTATGGATAGTACAAAAAATGAGAGACCTTAAATTTTATTTCAGATATATACCTATTAAGTGTAAAAACACAAGTGAAATATCAATCACAAAGAATCCAATTCAGCATTCAAGAACCAAACATATTGATTTTAGACATCAGAGATCTTGTTGAGAAAGGTGATATAGTTCTTGAATTTGTTTCTTCTAACATGCAATTTGCAGATATATCTTCACTAAACCACTGCCATATGAAATATTCTCTACCTTGAGATTAGAATTGGGTATGCTAAATAAAGAAGCATTGTTTTAGGGGGAGTATCAGGTAAGTATAAGGTAAGTATTATGTGTTTCAAAGGTTTGAACTGATTTACAAATCCTTGAAAATCCTTTCAAAACTTTTGATCTTTTGTGCTTTTGCAATACAACTTTTCAAGGCCTTGAAATACTTTCCAAATCCTTGAAAATAAGACCGTATGCTAGTTAGTTAATAATATGGATCTTACAATGTTGGGTGTTATCTCTTTAGATAATTGCTTAACATTTCCCCTTACTTTTCAAAAACCCCCCTTCAGCCAAAATAGTATTATATTATTTACTTCCAACGGCACACACAATTTTGAATCTAATTGATTCAGCAAATCTTCAAAATATCAGGAATATATTCAGTTTCCTTTTCAAACTGAAACTCTTCAGTATTTATCTTCTTCTCTCTTTCTCTCATTCGTATCTCTCCTACCTTCTCTTCTGTATCCAAAACCCTAATGAGAACTAGACGAGCCTCTGATAGGATCAAGATGGCAGGTGGTTCAAAGGCTGCTACAGAAAAGAAAAGAAAGACTACTGAGGAAGAGGTTCAGACCATTAGTGGTGACTCAAGTTCAAGAACTGCAAGTGCAGAAGACATTGCCCCTCCTCCTACCAAGGAGAAGGAAAAGAAAGATGAGAAACCCTCTTTTAGCAAGAAAAGGAAGATGAAGGAAGTTGAATCTGTTACAGAAACACAGGTTGCTAGTCCTAAGAAGCTGAAGAAGAAGCCTACTATAGCAGACAAGGGAAAAGGAAAAGTAGCAGAGGATAAGCCAGAAGAGAACATTGAAAAGGCACTGCAGATCTATTCAGAAAAGAAGATATCCAATGGTAAGAAATCTGGCCCTGATAACAAGTGGTTCATTACCAACGTGGCTAGAGGTCAACGGATAGATGGATTTTCTTCTAGATCAGTTGCTTACTGTACTATGGTCAGTGTTTCTATGTTGAATAGTATGAATCTAGAGTGCATTAGAATTTTGGAGAAAAGCTCTCTTTGGTTTGTTCTGAACCCTCCAGAGATAGCCTACCCCAAACTCACTAGATTCTTCTACCTAAATATGAGACGAATTAAGAATACTGTGAACCTTGTGATTCAAACCAAAGTTGCTGGTATTAATATGGAGTTAGATCACTCTGAGTTTGCCAATGTTCTAGGTTGTCCAAAGAGGTTTGACCCTAGCAATCACCCTCCTAAGAGTGAAGCTCTAAAACTAGCCAAAGAAGAATTCTTTCTACCCAACACCACTATCACATCCAAGCAGTTAACACACTCCGTGTTAACTGTTGAAGCTAAAGTCTTGTTTACAATCTTGATCAGATGTGTGGTACCTAGGGAGAGCTCAAAGAAGTTGATAACTTAATGAGTGCTACACTTAATGTACTAGGTTATGCATGGTTATGAGTTGATCATCCAAAAATTGTGATGGAACACATGCTTTATTGCCAAACTAATCAGAGAATGCATCCTTTGCCATATGCTAATCTGCTCTCCTCATTCTTTCAACGCCTTGAAATTCCAACTAACTGGGAAGATACTATTACTACTGGTTTTGGTATGCTTGATGAGAAAGCATTTGAGAAAATTGGTGTAGTAAGAACCAGTATTAAGACTTGGAAGTTGTACTCAGAATTGAATGAAGAAGAGCTGAGCTCCAAGAAGTTTTTAAAACCAAGGCCTTGACCCCTACTTCAAGCCAAACCCCTCAACGTCAAGACCTCTCCTTGGTTTTTTATAAACTTGATGGAATTGAGAAGGAAATGGATGAACTGAAGGAAAATCAGCATGAGTTTGGAAATGAGTTTACACAAATGAAGTACATGGTTGAAAACATCTTCGAGAGCATGAATGTGTTTGATGTGCCTGGAGAAGTTTCTCAAGCTGCAGAAGGAACCAAAAAGGCAAGATCAACCAAAGAAATTTTCAGTGACCATAAAACTCAGGATGAGACTGCTGGAGTGAAGGATAAGGGAAACAAGTGGTTTAGGAACAAGGTGATGAAGACTAAAAACTAGATGAAGCTGACAGTCAAGATTCAAGAATACTTCTTAAAGATCTCAATAAGAAACCAAAGAAGACAACTATTCCAGAAACAGTGACTGAAGCTGATTTGTTTGAGGAAGAAGGTGAAGCTGGTGATAAAGTGGCTCAAGAAGAAGAACAAAATGATGAGAATGATGAAGAAGATAGTGAGTAAGAAGATGCAGAGGATCAAGGAGATGGAGCCCCAACCCATTGACTCTTACCTACTCTTTCTATCTTTTTCAAGGCCTTGAAATCCTTTTCAAAGTCTTGAAAAAGTTCTATATTTTCAAACACTTTTCTTTACTTATTTCCAAAACTTTGATCCAACATGTTCTCTGTCTTTTTGATGAAAGTCAAAAAGGGGGAGAAATTTATGTGTTTTTATGTTTATTTTGTTGAGTTAGAGACCTGGTTTTGGTCAATAGGATTATCAGTATACTTTGATGCTACTTAGCTCTAACGAGTATTTCTGTAGAAACCTAGCTCTTAACAGATTATGGTTTTGTCTTTCATCAAGGGGGAGATTGTAAATTCAGCATGGTTTCAAAGGCTTGTAATAACCAGTCTATTTCAAGGCCTTGAAACATCTTTCAAAGCTTTGAAACTGACAGCACTGTTTAAGCATGAACTTAGGGGAAGTTTTTTGATTCCATTCCAACTCCTATTCTCCTATACTTGATTATATGTTGTTTTATGATGAAAGACAAATTATTTTAACACTTTAATCCGTGACTAATTCATCTGTTTGACTAAGCTTTTGCTGGGAAATTATGTTTCCTATTTTACAGGATATATGTCCTAAACTGTATTTTGCAGGAAGGGAAACTACTTGATGATTTGATTCTGACTTTTCTTGTTTGAAAGCTTTAAAACATCTTCACAAAACAAGATCAAGACAGTATCATTTAAGATACTTAGCAACTATCCGTTGGGATCAGCTGTTAAAGAACTCAACAACTGAAGCTACAAAATAGGGAAGTTTGTTATGAAGGGATCTTGAAGATCTGCAAATCTAAATGCTCCTTAAAAGTGTGAAGAGCTGAAGAAATTCAACGAGAAAATTAACAGAGACACTCAAACACATTCAGAGATTGACAAGCAACAAAGAAGTAGACTCATTCCTCTCAATCCAAGCATTTGAAGAACACTGCATACTCACTGTAGAGTTAGCTTTAGTTTTCTTCTATTATCAACTTTTATTTGTATATCATTCTGATAATACTTCTAGTTCTTATTCTCGTGGATTGTTCAAAGTGAACAATAGAGAATTCTTAGTTAATCAGTTACCTAGAGCAGATACTAGATAGGTTAGTGAGAACCACAAGCTGTAACAGAGTAAGTGTTGGGTTTTGATGCAGGTTACGCAGCGGAATAATAACATTTAATCCTGCTCAAGACCCTCCATGGATCACAGGAAGAGACTACATTACGATAGTAAATGATTCTAGTATCTACATACCTTTGGGTTCTCATATGATGACTTCCAACGTGAAATAGTGTTCACGTCTCTATGGATAGTCCAATCCTAGGATTGACACCGAATCCTTCAAGCCTTTCAGCTAGCTAGGATTGAAGGAGGAAGACGAAGAACATCATGCAACAAACACCAATAGGAGGGCTCAACCCTCTATGTGGCCGACGGGGTAGGGGGCGGACCAAGGGGTTTCGGCCCTCTTTGGTCCAGCTCTTTCTCCTTGCTTTTCTCTCCTACTGAATGTATTATGAGCATTAGTGTGGGAAGGAAGCTAGGAGTGTCCTTTATATAGTCCAACAACTCCGTGTTGACTGCATAAAAGCCTCTATCCTAATTGTGTCCATACACGAATTAGTCCAACTTGCAAATTAGTCCTACTATGTTTGCAAGTAGTTGCGTATTGATCCTTCTATTTAATTAATCATATTAATTATTTCCCAAGTCCGATCTAATTCATAAGGAGTGTGACCCCATGGGTTTCTACTTAGTTAGTAGTAACAAATACTAACATGGAGCGACCTCTAGCAAGACATCCACGCTACCCAACTCATAGAAACAGTCATCCGACAAACCTTGTGCCCAATGTTCATGTATTGTGTTATCCCTTTGTCTCCATATCCGGATTGGAAACGAGACATATTAGTCACACACGTATATTCAATCCATAGTTCCTCTATCCTGGGAATATGCTTATCCATGCAGATAACATCAATATCTCCATATTGATTTATCTGAGTCTGGCCAGACATTCTATAAGCACCATCCATCGAGTGGCCCATGGATATTTAATCCCATTACGTGGGAGGGACAAATCCTGTCTACGTCACTACGATCTCTAAGCTTGCTTCCTACCATGCTCGATAACTACCTTTATAGTTACCCGATTAAGGCGCAACGTTTGATAATATCAAAGCATGATATTTCACAACTAGAGTATCTAGTGAATTCAAGTCTAAGGATTACAATACCATTAGCACTACGAGAAGCACTTGTCACTTTAACATAATCTAATGTAGCCTTCTCGTCGTGGGTCAATCCATTATGCCATTACTCTTGATGCATACCCATGTGTTGGATCGTGATATCTCCATATCAATCCAACCCCATACTAGTCTATAGTTGATTGTCCTGTTAATCAATATAATCGACTAGGGATATTTAAGAATATATCATTTATATTCTAAGGACTTCATTCATTTTAACATATCTTCATATAGATAACATAATGAATCGTAAGTCCATATATATTTTTCACCATAAATTGATTTCCTCTAGCGCACAATTCCAACAGTAAGGTATCTCTCTGTGCTTGAGATATCGGGCTTAGCTTTTGATTAATAAGAATTGAGTTGAAAATTCTGCAGGGGCATGAGGTATTGACGTAGGTCCAAGTGCACTGAACTCTATATATCTTGTGTCACTTGCATTTATTTATCAATTCTATACTTAGCTTATTTGTAGCAAACAAAACAGGTTTTATTTCAAGGGTTTGAAACTCATTTCTAGGCCTTTAAATAAATTTAGCTTTCTTACAAACAACTGTTTTGATTCCTAGGACTTCAAACTCTTTTCAAGGCCTTGAAATACTCTATACTCATTAGGGCATCTCCAACCCCATGGGGGGAGGGGGAGGGGGTGCTATGGGGATAAATTTTGCCTTGGGTGAGGGATGGTTAGGGAGGATTTCCACATGGACATCCCCTCGCCTCCCCTCCCCCTACATGGAATGATTAATTAATTGAATATTTGATAACTTTGATTACACATACTAATATTTTGTGATTATATTATGTGTTTTATTATTATGATTAATAAATTTTATTTTGTATTATTTTTAAAATGAATAATGTATTTACGATTGTTGGAAAGAATATTTACAAAAAGTCATCGTTATCTTATTTTTTTGAAATGTAATCCTTTCAACTAACGAAATAATTATTTTATGTAATCGTTGTTAGGTTGGTTTATTTCAATTTGTGTGTTTTATCGCTCTACATGTTGCATTTTTGTATTACTGTTTAATTTTATTTCTTGTAATAACGATTTTTTTGTACTTGTAATCGTTATTGTTTCGAATAAAAGTTTTGTTTGTTAATATTATTTTATTTATTATTAGTATTATTATCATTGTTATTATTATTAACATCTTTTTTGTGTGTATGTCTGTGTGTGTGTATATATATATATATATACATTGGTAAACAATTTTTCATTTACTTTTTTTGGTACTAATAATTCATTTTTAAATCATTAAATATATATTACAAATTAATTTTTTGGGTGGGGGGAAAGAAATTGGTTGGAGACGATTAGTAGTTTGGCGGAAGGGGACGTGGGGGGGGGGGGGAATGGTGGGCCCGTGGGGGGAGGGGGAGGGGGAGGGGGAAAAAGCAATGGGTTGGAGATGCTCTTACAAGTCTTTTTGAAACCAATCGTCTTGCAAGTTTAGCAAAAGTTGACATACTCTATCAACCCCCCCCCCCCCCCTTCTAGAGTATTGATCCTGTATTCTACCTACATTGCACTCCTTCATTTATCTTTACCTACTGGACTTATTTTATAATTAGACAATTGTTTTTATTTTCATGCTATGAGTAGGAACATTATTTCAATTTCTTGTTTGGACAGTAAAGGTTTTTCTATCATGGTGAAGGAAAATGTTACTCCGTTTACTTTGATGGCATGCATTATTGTAATGTATTTTGTCTAACGGGTTGTATATCCTTGATCTCTATAAAATGAATACTAAGAGAATTACATCTAACAATTTGAATCCCACATACCTTTGGCATTGTCGTTTATGCCATATAAAAGAGAAGCGCATTTCTAGGCTCCATTGGGGAAAATGACTAAGTCCTCTTTCACGAAGAAAGGTGAGAGGACGAGTGATCTATTGGCACTCATACATATATATGTGTGTGGACAATTGGCCACAAACGCCAGAGGTGGTTATCCTTACTTCATTACATTTACTGATGACTTCAGTATATATGGATTTGTGTATCTTATGAAGAACAAATACGAATCCTTTGAAAAGTTTAAATAACTCAATAATGAAGTGGAGACCAGCATGGAAAGAGTATTAAGGCTCTACAATCATATCGTGGAGGAGAATACTTAAGCCAAGAGTTTGACGTCTATCCCAACTCACTCTACCTGGAACACTACAATGTAATGGTGTGTCTGAGAGAAGGAATCGGACCATGTTGGACATGGTTCAATATATGATGAGTACGGCAGATCGTCCAATTTCATTTTGGGTCCATGCTCTATTAACAACTTTCTTTACCCTAACCGTGTTCCATCCAAATCAGTCATGAAGACGTGATATGAGATATGGACTGGGAGGCATCCCACTGTGTCGTTCATGAGAATTTAGGGTTGCGAGTTTTATTTAAAGAGTTAACAATAAGATAAACTTGGACCCAAGTCAGAAAATTGTATATATGTGGGATATCCTACGGAAACGAAAGGATATATTTTCTATAATCCAACAGAGAACAAAGTGTTTGTTGCACGAACCAGTGTGTTTCTAGAAAGAGAGTTTGTCTCTAAAGAAACCAGTAGGAGGACAGTAGAACTTGAAGAGGTTCAAGAACCTCAAGGTATTGATTCTATGATGGAACATGAGCAGGAACAACAAGATGTTTTGGAGAAACCTGCTCAAGTAACACAAGATCTTTGTAGGTCTGGTAGGATACGTTAGAGGCCAGAGAGATACATACTTCTCGTGACTGAACCCGATGACGTATTATCATGGATGAGTATGAGTCTACAACCTATGAGGAGGCCGTTAAGGGGACGGAATCTCAGAAATGGCTTAAAGCCATGAGATCCGAAATGGATTCCATGTATACTAATAAAGTGTCGAATTTAGTGAAACTACCTGATGGGGTAAAGCCCATAGGGTGAAAGTGGGTTTTCTAGAAGAAAATCGACATGGATGGAAATTTGATTTACTTTAAGGGGCGATTGGTGGAAAAAGGCTTCAGATAGGTTCATGGTTTTGACTATGACGAAACATTTTCCCCAGTTGCGATGCTTAAATCCATTCTCATCTTGCTTGCTATAGCGGCTTATCACGATTATGAGATTAAGCAGATGGATGTCAAAAGAGCATATCTGTATGGAAACCTCCTTTTGGATGTGTACATGACACATACAGAGGTTTTTGAGGATCTATAGCATGCCCATAAGGTGTGTAAGTTGCAGAGGTCCATATATGGGTTGAAGCAAGCTTCTCGGAGTTTGAATCTTCAGTTTGATGATGCAGTCAAAGAGTTTGGCTTCGTCAAAAACAAATATGAACCTTGTGTCTGCAAGAAGTTCAGTGGGAGCTCTGTTATATTACTGTTCTTGTATGTGGATGCGATAATACTCATTGGAAACGATGTCCCTACCTTGCAATCTGTTAAAGATTGGCTAGGGAATTGCTTCTCAATGGAAGACTAAAGGGATACAACTTATATACCCAGTATAAAGATCTATAGGGATATGTCAATGAAGTGGCTTCGCCTAAGTCAAATTACATACATTGACAAGGTGTTGAAGCGGTTCAACAGGCAAGAATCAAAGAAAGGATTCTTGCCCATGTCACATGGAGTTAGCCTTATGAAGGCTAACTGTCCTTCCAATAATATTGAGAAGAACCGTATGAGTAAGATCCCATGTGCATCGGCTATTGGAGCTATCATGTACGCCATGTTTTGTACTAGACCAGATGTGTCATATTCTTTGAGTATGACAAGCAGATTTTAGTCCAATCCGGGTGAGAGTCACTGGATTGCTGTCAAGAATATCCTTAAGTACTTGAGAAGGACTAAGGATACATTCCTGATATATGGAGGGGAGGAAGAACTCAGTATAAAGGGTTATGCTGATGCCGGCTTCCAAACTGATAAGGATGATATCAGATCACAGTCGGTTTATGTGTTTTGCCTAAATGGAGGAGATGTGAGCTGGAAGAGTTCAAAGCAAGAGGCAGTTGCAGATTCTAAAACAGAGGCAGAGTAAAATTGCTGCATCCAATGCATCAAAGGAAGCTATTTGGATAAATAATTTCATCACTAAAATGGGTGTGGTTCCTAGCATAGTGGATCCCATTACGTTGTATTAAGACAATAATGGGGCAATCGCACTAGCTAAAGGACCCAGGTCACACCAAAAGTCCAAACATATACTCAGGAAATTTCATATCATTCGAGAGATCGTCGATAGAAGAGATGTGAAGATATGCAAGATACCAACAGATTATAATCTTTCAAATCCACTCACAAAAGCCTCTGCTCAACGTAAGCATGAGGGCTACACTAGATTGATATGTATACAAGATGCACCAGATTGGATCTAGTGAAAGTGGGAGACTGTTGGTGTATACCCTAGAGGCCATCTATTTTAGTGTGAATGTTATTTGGCTAGACTAATCACTGTATTAGATATGGAGATATTAATATAATGAATTTCTTAGATTGCAATTGTTGTTACTCTAAACTATCCCTAGTCAAGTATAATGGTTGATAGGACAATCACTATGCATAGAGACTAGTATGTGAGTAGATTAATATGGAGGTAAACACATCGGTATGCATTAGGAGTAATGGCATACTGGATTGACCCGCCACGAGAAGTCTACAAGGAAGTTATGTGAATGTCACAAGTTCTTCTCGTAGTGATAATGGTGTTGTGGTCCTTTGACTTGAATTCACTAGATACTCTAGTTGTGAATTATCATGTTTTGATATCGTCAAACATTGCACCGTAACTAGGTAACTATAAATGCGATAATCCCACATGATATGAAGCAAGCTGAGAAATGGTAGTGGTGTAGAGAGGATTTTTCCCTCCCACATAAAGGGAGTATGTATCCATGTCTACTCGATGAGTAGGACGTAGGGAATGCCTGACCAGGCTCAGATAAATCAATATACGATATTGATGTTATCTATTCGGATAAGTTTACTCACAGATCGGGAATTTATTGATTAGATATACAAGTGTGACATCCGTGTCTCGTGTCTAATCAGGATATTATGAAAAAAGGACTAGACATCACGGTAACATTGGTCACAAAGGTTTGTTAGATCACTGGCTATTCCTATTGCTTGGGTAGCATTGATGTTTTGCAAGACACCGCTCAATGTTTGTAATTGTTACTGCCAACGTAATAGGAACCTGCAGGGTCACACACCAAAAGGATCAGACTCGATTAGTATGGATTTAGATGTTAATTAGTTTGACTAATTAACAAATAAAAGAATCTGGGATCAAAGTGCAACAACGTGCATATTTAGTTGGACTAAATAGCAAACTGGAATGAAACGAAAGTTTATCCAAACTGTTGGATCTGATTAGTAGTGGGGCCGGTTTTAGTTAATAAATAATTATTATTATTAAACCAGTTGATCCCTAATTTTTCATAATCAAGAGAACAGAGAGTGGCAGAACCCCACTTGGCTGACGGAAAAGAGAGAGCCACCCCTCTCATCCTCCTTTGTTGTGCGTGCTTGATTGGATCAATCTTCCTGATTGCTCCTTAATCTTCTACACCGCTAGCACGAACAGTAGAGGATGTTCCAGTTGCATATCCTCCAGAGTGGATACCGGTAGAGCGTGGACACTACTTCTGCGTAGTGATCATTTAGACTGACAAAGGTAACCCTTCACCTTCATCATCTTGTGATGCTTCACGTGTGATCCTGAAGAGTTTTGGGTAGAAATTTTTGAATTTTTGATGCGTAACATGCGCCAAAACCCTACAGTGGTATTAGAGCAACGTGTTATAACGCATAAAGTGATTTTTGTCGTTTATCAGTTTTGTCTGTTTTCCGTATATGTCAGTTTTTGCGGTAAACGATAATAAAACTAATACACGTATTTTGGTGCACCATGAATATGATTCATGTGGAGATTCATTATATTTTTATATTATGCAAAAATAATGAATTTTCAGGTATATAATTGATATAAATCTAATTGGTGATGAACTAGGGTTAGGGAAAAATTGGGGAAGAAAAATGGGTTTTCCACTCCCACATTGTTCGGCATGCATAGGGGATGAAAAAAAAATTGATTTTTTCTCGAAGGGGTTTGGCCATGGTGGCCGACCGTACCCCTGGTGCGGCCGACCAGAGTCTTACCGGTTCGACCAGTTTGACCAGTCTGACCGGTTTCACTGGTCTGACCGTTTTTGACCGGTTTGACCCAGTTATCACAATTTAATTAAAATCCCAGTGCGATAAAATTGAGTTTTAACTTTTTTATGTGGTTTATCGCATGGTGGGTGGATGTGGCCTTAGTTGTATGGATGTTTTATTTTGTGTGGTTTGATTCTATTTTTGAGGTAATCAATTTGATAAATTTTACGGCTTGCGAGTTGTCTTCTTCCTCGCCCCTGAGGTTCCTCTAATTAGTTTGTTTATTCAATCCCTTTGTATTAATGAAAAGCTTGAACTGAGGGGTAGTTTGATCTCCTGTATTTAAATTATGCCTTATTGTGTGATGAAAGACACATTCATTTTGTCAAGTATTATTTTTTTAATCTCTATACTTGCTTAAGCTCTTTTTGCAGGTAATTTTTTTAACTGTCTTAATGCAGGATTACCAAACAGATCATAAGTTTATCTAATCTATGCTTATACATTGAATATTCTTTATTGTTAGATATAGTTTGTCCTAAATTGGTTTTGCAGGAAATAGCCAAAGTTCAAGGCTTCGAAAAGATTTTCAAACCCTTAAAAACTTTCAAAGTCTTTAGCCTAATTTCCTGAATGAAGGAATGTCAAAAATGTCGCTAAAGCCTAGCTAAAAATATGGGATTGGATCAGGACTTGTCTCAAGCTTGCAGTTGCAGATTGTGATCAAATTCAGTGCATAAAATCAAGCTTCTATCCGTTGGAATGGAGCTGTTGAGAGGCTAAGATCAGTTGAGGATTTTTCAGGATTCTTGTTGCAACAACCTTAGTGACTGTTGCAGCAAGATTTTAAATTCAAAGAGAATTGAATCCGAAAAAGAGATGTATAATGGGACTGACAGAGATATTCACTCACAGAAACACATTCGGATTAAAAGAGTATTAAGGAAGGAGATCAGTTCAGATTACTCAATCCACTCCAAATTCATAATAACACTTCTAAGCTTTCTTAGATTCACTGTCTTCTCAGTGTTCTTCTTCTGGTGCTTAAACTGTTTATTCATTACAAATCTTTCTAAATCTTCTATATTCTGTTTTAGTTGAGTTGTTCAAGTGGAATAAATGAGGGTATTATTGTATCAAGTAGTTGAAGTTGTACTAGATAGGTTAGCAGAGAACCAGAAGCTGGTATAAGAGTAAGACAATTCTCTTAGGCCTGATATCTAGGGCTTAAATAGAGATAAATAAGAAGTTATTGAAATGATAGATGGGTTAGATCCCTCAGGCGGAGAGTAGGCCTTTTGGACGCCAAACTTTGAAACAAATATTTGTGTTCAGTTCATTTTATTTTAGTACTTTACTTCCTTACAAAACTTTTTCAATACAGGATAAGTTCAAGGCTTTGAAAAGCCATTCAAAGCCTTGAAAACTTAAAAATGCTTATAGAACTGTCTGTTTCAGTTCAAAGCTTTGAAAATCTCCAAAACCTTCATGTTTATTTTTAAAACCCCTATTTTAGCAAAAGCTTCCATACTCTATTCAGTTCCCCCTTCTAGAGTATATTTGATCAGGTTTGATTACCTACTTACACACTTCAATTGGTATTAGAGTTTGTATTACCATACAAATCTAACAATCTTCTGATCATGAGTAATGTAGGTGAAGATGGTTTCTCACATGGAAGAGCAGCAAACAGACCTCCTCTATTTTGTGGATATAACTTTGTGCACTGGAGATATCTGATGAAGATGTTCATCATAGATCAAGACATGGAGCTGTGGTCTATCATTCAAAATGGACCTCATACTTTCTATACATAAAGATATGAGATTAAAATTCATAAAACTGAAGAATCTCTTTCTGCTATTGAATCATAAATGGTTTATAAGAATTATAGAGAAATGAATTACTATATTGTTCCTTGAATGCGTATGAGTTTAACATGATCTCTACTTGCAAGAGTGAAAAGGAAATCTCGGACAAATTGTTGGTGAAATTTGAAGGAACCTGCCAAGTCAAACAGATAAAGATAAACATTTTCTTGAGGACATATGAGCTATTCAAGATCAATGCAGATGAGTCAATCAAGGATATGCTCAAGAGGTTCACGTACATAATTAATAACCTGGGGTCTTTGGGAATGTCATTCTCAAATGAAGACAAAGTCAGGAAGATACTGAGAAGTCTTCCTAAAGCCTAAAGGGAGCCGAAGACAACATCAATTGAAGAGGCTCAAGATTTTTGTACTCTTCTAGTGGATGATTCGCATGGAAACATCCTCACTCATGAAATTTCCATGAATGAAGTATATAGAGAAATTTCAGAAAGTGTCAAGAAGCTGGCACTCAAAGCTAAAAAGAGTGAGCAGTTTCAAAGCCTCGAAAGGAGGAAGATGATGAAGATCATTTCGCATTGATTTCCAAAGCCTTAACCAGAATCCTCAAAATGAAGAAAACTTTGGAAACAAGGAATATAGCAGAGAGAGATCTAGATCATCAAGCATCAAGTACTACAAAGGTAAGTCCTCCTCGTATTCAAATAAACCTAAAGGACTAAACTATTTTGAATGTGGTGATGCAGATCATTTAGTCGGGGATTATCCTCATAATAAGAAAAAGAATTATCCAAATAAGGACATGGACAAAAGAAGAGAAAGTCATGGTTGCTTCCTTGAGTGATTCTAATTCCACAAGTGACTCGGATTCAGAAGAGGATCAAGCTAACGTGTGTCTTATGGCTAGGCATGATGAGAAGGAAAGCTCAGACAAATACATTGAGGTAATGGTAAAAAGTTTAATGTCTATTTCAACCTGATGTACTGTCCGAGATTTTAAAGGGCATGCTTATGAATGAAGAGGGTTACATAAATGAAATAAATTCTTTGAAGGTAAAGGTTCATGAGCAAGAAAAAACAAATTTGGATTTAGTTTGTCAAAACAAAACCCTTGAAGCTTATCAGGCAAAATCTGAAAGAGATTCCAGAGCATTGGAAATCAATTTCAAAGCCTTGAAAACTCAGGTCAAAGAAGTTGTAGCGGAAAACTCTTTTTTTAAATGGCAATTTTGTTGCTCCAAAACATCAACATGATGGATTACAGGAAAAAAAGATTTTACTGAATGAGAAAATTGAAGAATCCAAAAAGTTATGACGAAATTTTCTAGCTCAGAACATAACCTTAACTTGATTCTTGGTGGAAGTTACACTCATCTCAAAAAAATGGTATTGGATACAATCAAAACTTTTCTAAAAAGAACAATATCAGTTTTGTGAAAGCCAGTAGTAAACATTCTTCTAAATGCTTTTATTGTGGTAAAATTGGTCATGTTATAGTAACATGTCCCTTTAGAAGAACATAACCCCACATTGTGAGGAATACATTCCCATTTCATCTTAAGGGATAGGTAAGACAAATTTGGGTTCCAAAAGGGATCAGACCTCCTAATATGGTTGACCATGAGTATGATTCCAAATATAACACCTGGTCTAAAACATGGATAAGGCATTGATTGGTATATGCAAGTTGGCACCAAGAACAAAGATCAAAAGTGCATTATGGACAGTGGTTGTTGTAGACACATGAGTGGTAAGAGTTCTTTGTTTTCTGAGCTGGATGAACAAAGTGGAGGAACAATTACACTTGGGGACAAAGGGAAGTGCAATATTATTGGCATTGGTAAAGTTGGTAATGAATCTGCATATTATATTTATGATGTTTATTTAGTTGATGTTTTGTGTAGGGTTTTGATGCAGGTAACACATCGGAATATAAACAAATAAATAATGATCAAAGCCCTCCACGGATCGCAGGCAAGCATTCATAACATGATGAAAGTATACGAATCGTTTACCTGAGTTTGTGTGATCACTACGAAGAATTGTGTCTTCATCTATACGGTATCTACACCTTGGATTGCAAGATGGAATCCTTCTCCACGTCAAGTGCTAGCTATGGGAAGAAGGAGGCAGAACGATCACGCAAAACGATCACCAGGTGCGTCGCTGCCTAGTGGCCGACGACAATAGAGGGGAGGACGGGGTAGGGCTTCGGCCTCTCCTTGTCTCCCTCATTTCTTTGTTATTTCATACAATAATGACACTCTTGTGAAATAATAAGATAGGGTTTCCCTTATATTGTTAATAACTCCTTATTCACTACATATTTTCCCCAATACTAATCCTGTCTATACACGGATTAGTCCACCTTGCAAATTAGTCCTACTAACTTTTCTTGTGGTTATGTTTTGATCCTTTTGATTAATTAGTCCCACTAATTATTATCCAAATCCAGTTCTATCCATACGGTGTGTGACCCTGTTGGTTTCTACTTAGTTGGTAGTGTCAAATATTAACATAGAGCGGTGTCTAGTAACACATCTATGCCATCCAACTAACAGAAATAGTTAGTGATCCTGACAAACCATCTGCCTAATGTTACCATGTTATATCTATCACTTTGTCTCCATATCCGATTGGACACGAGACATAACTGTCACACTCGTACATCCAATCCATAGTTTCTCAACCCTCGAAATATGTTTATCCATGCAGATAACATCAATATCTCATATTGATTTATTTGAGTCTGGCCAAACATTCCATAAACACTACCCCCTCGAGTGACCATGGATATTTTCTCCCATTATGTGGGAGGCAAAAATCCTTTTTACATCACTACCATCTCTAAGCTTGCTTCATATCATGCTCGATTACTATCTTTATAGTTACCCAGTTATGATGTAACATTTGATGATATCAAAACATGATATTTCATAACTAGAGTATCTAGTGACTTCAAGTCTAAGGATTACAACACCATTAGCACTACGAGAAGCACTTGTGAAATTGACATAATCTATTGTAGCCTTCTCGTTGCGGGTCAATCCAGTATGCCATTACTCCTAATGCATGCCCATGTGTTTGGCTTGATATATCCATATCAATCTACCTTCATACTATTCTATACTGATCGTCCTATTAATCAATATAATGGACTAGAGATATTTAAGATAAGCAACACATTGAAGTCTAATGTCTTAATTATATTAAATATCTCCATAAATAATATATTAATATTCTAGCCAAAACAATGTTCATACTAAATATAGATTGCCTCTAGGGCATCTACTCCAACAGTTTGAAGTTTAATTTTCTTAGTGTTTCTCAGCTTTGTGACTAAGGCAACAAGGTAATATTTGACAACGAAAAATGTGTGGTGCAAGATAAGAAATCTGGTTATTGCATTTTCACAGCTCCTAGGTCAAACAATGTCTACTCTTTTAATACTAACAATGTTGCATGTAAAAGTTTGAAATGCCTCAAAGCTTTGAAGATACAAAGCATTGGCAAAGGAAGATTGGGCATATCACCATGCACATTCTGAACAAAATAGTATCTAAATACTTAGTCAGAGGATTTCCATCCATAAAATTCAAGGATGAAGAGGTATGCAAACTTGTGCTCAAGGTAAGCAGACAAGGAGCTCTTTTAAGCCAAAGAACATTGTAACTACTTCTAGACCTATTGAAATGCTTCATATGGATCTGTGTGGTCCTATGAAAGTCAAAACTCCAATAGGTAAGCAATACATTCTAGTTCTTGTTGATGAATTTTCTATATTTACTTGGGTTATGTTTTTAAAAGAAAATTTTGAAGCCTTATCTAAATTTTAAAAAATTTGTAACGAGTTACAAACTTAAAAAAAACCAATCTCATACTTAGATTA
Organism: Linanthus parryae; assembly: GCA_023055425.1. Lineage (NCBI taxonomy): Eukaryota > Viridiplantae > Streptophyta > Magnoliopsida > Ericales > Polemoniaceae > Linanthus > Linanthus parryae. Next base: position 85,647,294 of record JALGPY010000007.1, on the reverse strand, counting down.
GGAGTGATCATGGTAGAGAGTTTTATCAACTAAAGTTTGATGTGTTTTGTGCAAAGCATGAAATTTCTCACATTTTTCAGCTCCTAGAACTCCTCAACAGAATGGGGGTAGTGGAAAAGAAAAACAGAACTCTTGAGGCCATGTTTAGGACAATGCTTTTGGAAAACCATTTACGGAAGTCTTTTTGTGTAGAAGTTGTTAATATTGTCAACTATATTTTAAACACGTGCTTGATCAGACATATTTTGAAGAAAACCCCCTATGAACTTTTTAAGGGAAGAAAGCCAAGTATTTATTATTTTAAACATTTTGACTGTACTTTATTTTTTTATAAAAATGGAAAAGACAATCTTGGCAAATTTGATGCTAGAAGTGATGAAGCCATTTTTATGGGTTACACTTTGACAATCAAAGCCTATAGATTTCTTAATAAAAGAACCAAAGTTGTTGAAGAAAGTATTCATGATATTTTTTATAAAAGAAATGAAAGTGAAGGTTTTGCAGATTTGAATTTAAACTGGCATGAGTCATATGATGAAGCTCATACAGAGAATGGTAGTAAGACTCACTTGCAGGAACACAAAAAGAATTGGCAGAGCCTTAAAAATGGTTCTCAAAGCCTTGAAACAGGATGTCAAAGAACACAGAGTGGATCAGCCACTGCATCAACTTCTCATGGCCTTGAAGAGCTTCTTGGAGACCCAGAACCATGGACTGAAAGGAAAAATTTCAGATATTCACCATCCCATCCAGTGGAGAACATTATTTCTGATCCATATACTGATAAACATACTACATATCAATTAAAGAATGTGTTTGCTTTTAATGCCTTTATTTCTCTTGTAGAACCTAAAAATGTGAAAGAGGCATTACAAGAATCACATTGGATCAATGACACGAATTCTTACGTGTTACCGCAAGTGCACGGTTCAAGTAATATAGGGCAGTATTTCAACCCCGAGTTATCGATCCCACGAGGACATGCTTGAGATTATTTAATTAGTTATTAGCCTAGAATACGGTAAAAGTAGGAAAGAATGGTGATTAAGATGTTTTCATCCTCAAACAAGTGACGAATATGAAATTACAACTAAACTAATATTTTTGGATTTTTATTTTATTAAAACAATTATGGAGAAACTAGGAATTCTCTAGATCCCCTAGGGCTGTAGACGATTTCCGGATTAGCTATGTAATACATTATCACTATTCTAGTTAAGCCGGGTAATAGCACTGACAATCTCCTATCGGTCTCATGTCGCTTTACGTCACGGTTTACTTGGTGTCATGTCGGTCCACCTACATCTACCCGTCTGTTCTAGTAGGTTAACGACAGTGCACGGAATGATGTCCTCTTAGACCACCATCACACGAACACCTCACTATCTCCTATCGAATCTACCCACTAAGGCCAATCCTACACACTTCTCTTCTCAGTCTCAGTGATTAAGGATTGTTGTTCATATCTCATCACAACTAGGTCTACGTCGCTCTCACGCACTCGCTAGCTAATTAACAAGTCCGGTTAATTACTCCATTCTTGCTAAGGATTACGCATAGCATATGAACAATTAGCTAAAACATATATTAAATTTAAGCACAATCACAATCTAGGAAGAACACGAAGATTCATGAATTATCAATTCCTACCCTAGCCGTGTCAATAAACTAAGATCTTCAACAAGTTCATGAAATCAAATGTCATCCAATAGATCAAATCAAAAAGAATGAAACAAAGTCTTAAATCCGGAAAACAAAATTGTCTACATAAACCCTAGGCTTTCTAGAGAAGCCTAGCAAAACGTCTAGTTACTAATTGAAATCGTAGCAACACAACATAGTTTCTCCATAAAAGTGACGAAAAGAGAAGAGAAAGAAATCAAACGGTGAAATCTCCGGGTTGGGGATGATCCCAATCGATCTCCTGAGCTCCCTTGCCTCTCTTCCTTCCTCCGTATGCGTGAATGATGTTTTTTTTCCGTCCCTAGGTCGTTCTTCAATCATAACCAGCAGAAGTCTTTAGTAATTGCACAATAGCCCCCTGAAATCTTCATCATGACTTTGCCGGGCCATGACATCTTTGTCCAAACTCGGATTAAGCTCTGTGACCTATCATTGGAAAGCTCTCTGAGTCTACTTCCATTTGGCACTGGTATAACTCCAAAGTTATTTGTATAACTCTAGCTAGGATCAAAATAGTACAAACTGGTCATCCAAGCTCCTCCAATTCGGCTTCTCTTGACTCCACTTGAGCTCCCGTTGTTTCTGAAGTTCGTTCCATGCCTCCTATCAACTGATTAGCATCCGTTCCTGCCAAGACAACATGAAAAAACATACCAAACGATTATATTTGACAAATAACAATGAAATATGCATAGAAAACGCCCGGACTAACAATATAGTATATATGAAGCATCAAGTGGCAACTCATATTCTCTACAATTAAGCTCAGATCGCTCGTGATAATGTGGTAAAATGGAGGTAATAGATAGCTCCTAAAAGGTGCTATCAATCATTGCTATGCAAAGTGGGTTAAATGAGTTTGAGAGGAAAAAAGTGTGGAATTTAATTCCTGCTTCCATGAACCAATTAGTGATTGGAACCAGATGGGTATTCAAAAACAAGTTGGATGAAAATGGCAAGGTAGTCAGAAACAAATCCAGACTTGTGGCTCAAGGCTACAATCTTGAAGAAGGTATTGACTAAGAGGAGACATTTGCTCCTGTAGCCACGTTAGAAGCTGTTAGAATGTTACTTGAATTTGCTTCATACAAGAACATTAAACTTTTTCAAATGGTTGTCAAATGTGCTTTTCTAAATCGATATTTGCAAGAAGATATTTAAGTTTCTCAACCTCTGGGTTTTTAAAATGATGTTTTCCCTAATAATGTTTAAAAACCTGATAGATCTCTTTATGACCTTAAACAAGCTCAAAGGTCTTGGTATAAAAGACTGTCTAAATATCTCCTTAAAAATAGTTTCAAAAGAGGTTTGGTTGACAAAAAAGTTTTTATCAAAACACATGATAAAGATATCTTAGTATTACAAGTTTATGTTGTCCATTATACTGATTAACATGATTATCATCTATAGAATATTATGGGGCTCGATTGATATGGAGATATCATGATCCAACACATGGGTGCGCATTAGGGGTAATGTCATACCGGATTGAACCATCTCCGAGAAGGCTATATACTGGTTATGTAAAGTCACAAGTGCTTCTCGCGGTGACAACGGTATTGTCTTCCTTAGACTTGAAGTCACTAGATCATCTAGTTGTGGAATATTGTGTTTTTGTAGCGTACATCTCTACACCGTGACTGGGTAGCCATAAAGGCGTGTATCGGACACAATATGAAGCAAGATTAGACATCGTAGTGATGTATATAGAATTTGTCCCTCCCACATAAAGGGAGCAAATATTCGCGACCACTCGAGGGACAGTGCTTATAGAATGCCTGGCAAGACTAAGATAAATCAATACACGATATTGATGTTATTTGCACCAATAATGCTATTCCCATGATCGAGAAACTACTGATTTGATATACGTGTGTGACTTGTATGTCTCGTGTCCAATCCCGATATAGAGACAAATGGATGAGACAATAATTGCACAAGGTTTGTCGGATGACTATTTCTACTAGTTGGGTGGAATGGATGTGTTGCTAGACACCGCTCCATATTAGTAAATAGTTACTACCAACTAAATAGAAACCTATGGGGTCACACGCCATATGGATTGAAGTAGATTTGGGAATTAATCAATATGATTAATTAGTTTGAAGGATCAAAACGCAACAACTTGCTAACTTAGTAGGACTAATATGCAAGTGGGACTAATCCGAACTTGAGTAGGATTAGGAGAGGGCCTTTATGTAGTAAATAAGAGTTGTTGGACTATGTAAAAGGATGCTCCTAGCTTCCTTCCTACGTAATAATTCTCATAAAATTACTTGAGTCGGAGATAAAGCAAGGACAGAAAGCAAACCAAGGAGCCCACCATCCCCTACCCGTCGGCCACAACAAGGAGGTCGAGCCTCCCTTTGGTCCTCGTTGCGTGATTTCTTCTTCCTCTTCCCCCGATCCTAGCTAGCACTAAGGATTTTAAAGATCTAGATCTTAATCCTAGGCGTGGATCAAACGTAGAGACACAACAATATTTGTGTTTGAAGTCATCACAGGAGACCCACAAGGTACTTGTTATGAATCCTTTACTATAGTTATGATTTCTCTTCCTGTGATCCTTGAAGGCTCTTGATCGGATTAATTTTTGTCTATTCCGCTGCGTATCCATGATCAAAACCCTACAGTGGTATCAGAGCCACATGCCATAGAGAATAACGTAGTTTAAGTGTTACGATTTTGTTGTTTTTACCTATAATTGATGATTATTGCGTTAAAACGTCAAGTTAAGGATATAAGATGCATTTTGAATGTGAGTCAACCAAAAAAGACCTAATTTTACATGGGATGTATGAATTAGTGAGTTTGAGAACTTTAGGATCTTGAATCTAGGGTTTGGGCACAAATTGGAAAGGAGTTTCAATTTGGAAACGTTTTGGACTTCGGAAACAAGGAAAAAGTTGTTTTGGAAACAACTACTATGAGGTTCGCCCCCCTAGGGAGACCGCTTTCTTCCTTTCCGCCCAAGCCACCAAGGTCGAAGGCGTGGGCGGTTCGGCAAACTCCACAGGTTGGGCCGGCCGGCCTAGGCTCGGCCTAGGCGGCTCCAAGGGGTTCGACCACATGCATGGTTGGGCCTCGTGGACCGTTTTCACCCTAGTAATCCTAAAATCAGTAAAAATTGACTAAGCACGTTAAAATTTGATTTTAACTGTTTATGTGCAATTTGTATGGTGATTCGATATGGCCTTAGATGTGGTTTGCTGTGAATGTTATGGTTTGTTTATGACCTGCGAGCTTATCAATTTAATGTAATAATTAATTAGGGTTTACGGCCAGCGAGCCGATATTTTTTTCTCAACTTGTGAGATTTATTTATGGCTAAATTGCACCGGAGGTACCCAAAGTTTGTCAAAACGAGCAAGTAGGTACCCAAATTTTAAAATCGAGCACCACAGGTCTCAAATTTTGGATTTTCGAGCAAGTAGGTACCCTTCCGTTAACTTTCCGTTAAAATTGGATGGAAAATTATAAAAAGATTTTTGTACCCCTTATTTTCACCTCCAACATTCTTTTTTAAAAATACAAGTTTTATTAAAAATTTAAAAAAAGTTAAAAAATAAAATTTTAATTTAATAATTTGATATATGTAAGATAATGCAATATATTTTATCAAAATTACATATTTGTACATCATTTCAAGATATAAAATATGTTTTTATTAACACATATTTGTCAATCTTAAAGTCTTTAATTTTTTTAACAGTGTTTAAAAAGAATCTCAAATTTCATAATTTCCCATGTATTTTTTAAGAAACAATAACATACAAGTATCTTTGTACATTTTATACAATAGTCTTTTTTACAAATCATTATAATAAAAGCTACTGAAGAATGTTTGGTATCAACTCTAATGAAAGTTTTTAGAATGAACAAAGATTCTTGTATTTTATTGTTTTATTAAAAAAATACATTGAAATTATGAAGTTTTAAGATTTTTCTTAAAAACTATTAAAAAAGGTTAAAGACTTTAAGATTGACGGATATATATATATATATTAATGAAAACATATTTTCACATCTTGAAATGATGTAAAAATATGTAATTTTGATGAAATTTATTGCATTATCTTACATATATCAAATTATTAAATTATTTTTTTGAATTATTTTTTAGATTTTTAGTAAAACTTGTATTTTAAAATAGTAGGAAGTGAAAATAAGGGGTAAAATAGTATTTTTATAATTTTCCATCCAATTTTAATTGCTCGAAAATCCAAAATTTGAGACCTGTGGTGCTCGATTTTGAAATTTGGGTACCTACTTGCTCGTTTTGGCAAACTTTGGGTACCTCCGGTGCAATTTAGCATTTATTTATTTATTTATTTAGTTTAGATGCTAGCTAGTACTAAATAGAATTGATAGCCAAGATTGAAGAAAAAAAGACCAAAGAATTAAAGAAGCCAAAACATGGAGCATGGAGCATTCCACAAGGCTATGGAGGATGGACCATAAGACGGAGGCACATGGAGATGAGCTTGATGTTTTAGGGTTCATAGATATTCTCATTGGCTTGGGAATATTTTATTCTAGGAGGTCATATCCACATCAAGTTAATTTTATTTTGTGGATGTTTACTTTATTTTTATTATTATTGTTGTTGGTGTATGGATGATGCATGCAATTTGATAAGAAGATAATTAAACAACCCGGATCTTTTATTTAGAGTTTTTCCCAAACTCAAAAGTAGATCAGTTGATATAGATCAACAAAATAATTAAAACCAACTGAAAGAAAATCCCTCAAAAGTATTACGTTTTCCTTCACGTTACTTTAACAGTCATCACAGCTAGATTAATCAACCCCGTGCGTGCCAAAGCAAGGCGACTTGATTCATCATCATGTGGTGTGATGGCACATTTTATGTGTAATTGTTGGAGTAAGTGGTTGGACGTAACTAGATATTTTTAATAAGGATTAAAAGCCTAGATGCACCAATTGGGATTATCTATATGATAGATAAATAACGAGTTATTTGCCCAATTGAACCAAGAGTTGCATGTGATGCAATAGGAATTGTTCCTACCTAAATAACTAACTTTTGGGTGACTTGCCAAAGCAATATCAAAAGGAAGTGAAATATGGATCTTGGCCCACTAGAAAATATAAATATATTTTCCGCATTAATATCTTGAGGGTTATTAATCCGTAGAAAAATAGTAGGAGCTGTATTAAATAATATAGCCATTATTAAATATAATACTAAACCTTGCGAATTTCCTTTTTGTAGAATACCAATGGCAAAAAACTCATCGAGTTCAACACACTCCCTACGCTCTGTCGTTGACAAGGACAAGCTCTCTGGAACCAATTTTCTAGACTGGTACAGAAACTTGAGAATCGTTCTCAAACAGGAAAAGAAACTGTACGCTCTAGAGGAGCAAGTTCCTGAAGGTCCGGAAAAAAATACTCCTGCAGCCCTAAAGGCGTATCAAAGAGTGTTGACGACACTAATGATGCGGCCTGCCTAATTCTTTGCACCATGTTCTTTGAGCTTCAGAAGGAACATGAGAACATGAATGCAGCCGATATGATCGCACACTTGAATCAGTTCTTACAAGAGCAGGCTAGGGTTGAGAGGTATGAAGTTTCAAAGGAATTGTTCAAATGTCATTTGTAAGAAGGAAACCCGGTGGGGCCGCACGTTTTGCGTATGATCAACTACCTTGAGAGCCCCGACCGCTTTGGGTTTCTGGTGGGTAAAGAGTTGGCCACCGATCTCATCTTGAAATTGTTGTCTAAGAGTTATGGACAGTTCATCATGAGCTGTAACATGAATGAGATCTTGAAACCACTGCCTGATTTACTCAAAATCTTGAGGAAAGCTGAACGAAGAATCAACAAGGGTAAGGGAAAATCCATAATGATGGTGCAGAAAGGAAAGGGCAAGAGGTCTGCCTCTACCTCCAAGGGAAAAGGCAAAGCAGTTTCCAAACTCAAGGAATATGCCCTTAAGCCTGTTGGTAGCATTGCCAAAGGTGTGACTAAAGGTGAGTGTCACTACTGCAGTCAGCCTGGACACTGGAGGAGGAACTGCCCAAAATATCTAGAGGATAAGAGGCTCGGAATTGGGATTCCACCACCACCAGGTATTTTTTTTATATATGTCAATTTAACTATCTCTACATCATGGGTATTGGATACTGGATGTGGATCTCACATTTTTTGAAATGTGAAGGATCTAAAGAAAAGTAGAAGATTGGCTAAAGGGGATATAAACCTGCGCGTTGGGAATGGAGCAAGAGTTGTTGCATGAGCCGTAGGCGTGTACGAGTTGTCTCTGCCTTCAGGATTAGTTTCAAAATTAAATAAATGCTATTTTGTGCCTGCTATGAGCAGAAACATTATTTCTATGTCTTGTTTGGACAGGATGGTTTTACTATTTCAATAAAGAGCAATTGTTGTTCCATTTATTTTGATAGTATTCACTATTGTAGTGGGAAATTATTTAAGGGATTATACTTTATCTAAGCAATCATGTATATAACATTAATACCAAGAGGATTAAAATGAATAATTTAAATCCTGCTTATCTATGGCACTGTCGTTGAGGCCATATAAACAAGAAACGTGTATCCAGACTCCATGAGGATGGATTCCTAGACTCATTTTATTTTGAATCATATGAGACATGTGAGGCTTGTTTATTTGGAAAAATGACAAAGTCCCCTTTCAATAAGAAATCTGACAGGACTAGTGAGCAATTGGCACCAGTGCATACTTATGTGTGTGGGCCATTTTCCCTGCCTGCTAGGGATGGTTACATCTACTTCATCACGTTTACTGATGATTTCAGGAGATATGGATTTGTATACCTTATGAAGGCCAAAACGATGCCTTTGAAAAATTCAAAGAATTCAAGAATGAAATAGAGAAGCAGCTTGGCAAAAGTATTAAGGCTCTATGATCGAATCGTGGAGGGGAATACTTGAGCCAAGAGTTTGACGACTATCTTAGAGAGTGTGGGATAATATCCCAACTCACTCCACCCGGAACGCCACAATGGAATGGCGTGTCCGAGAGGAGGAATTGGATCTATTGGATATGGTTCGATCTATGATGTGTCAAACTGCTCTTCCACTGTCGTTTTGGGGAAACACTCTATTGTGTGCAGCTTTCACCATTAACCGTGTTCCATATAAATCAGTCATGAAGACACCACATGAGATGTGTAGTGGGAGCCATCCCACGGTGTCGTTCATGAAGATTTGGGGCTGCGATGTCTATGTAAAACGTTTACAATGAGACTAGATAGGGCCTCAGTCGGACAAATGCAAATTTGTGGGATACCCTAAGGAAACTAAGGGATATTATTTCTATAATCCAGCTGAGAACAAGTGTTTGTTGCTCGGTCCGGCGTGTTTCTAGAAAGAGAATTTGTCTTTAAAGAAGCAAGTGGGAGGACTGTAGAACTTGAAGAAGTTCAAGAACCACAAAGCATTGATCCTACTATGGAACATGAGCAGGAACCACAAGAGGTTGTTGAGCAATCTGTTCAAGTAAGACAAGAGGTTGTGGAGCAGCATGTTCAAGTAATGTGATTACCCACAAGGGTCGATTAGTGGCTAAAGGATTGAGACAGATTCATGGTATAGGCTATGATGAACCTTTTCACCAGTCGCAATGACCATATCCATCCGAATCTTACTTGCTATTGCAGCTTACTACGACTATGAGATTTGGTAGATGGATGTCAAAATAGCATTCCTGTATGGGAATCTCCTCGAGTTGGAATAGATTCCCTAGAGGCAATCTAGTTTAGTATGAACTTATTTTGGCTAGAATATTCATTGTATTATTTATTGGATATTTAATATAATGAACTCCTTAGATTTACAATTTTCTTGTTTATCTTAAATATCCCTAGTCCATAATAATGATTAAATGGGACAGTCATCTATAGACTAGTATGGGGTTGGATTTATATGGAGATATTGTGATCCAACACATGGGTATGAATTAGGGGTAATGGCATGCTGGATTGAACCATCTCCGAGAAGGCTCCATACATGTTATGTAAAGTCACATGCGATTCTCGTGGTGACAATGGTTTTGTCATCCTTAGACTTGAAGCCACTAGATTGTCTAGTTGTGGATTATTGTGATTTTGGTAGCGTGAAACGTTACACCGTGACTGGGTAGCTATAAAGGTGTGTACCGAATATAATAAGAAGCAAGCTTAGAGATCGTAGTAGACGTAGATAGAATTTGTCCCTCCCACATAACAGAAGCAAATATCCTAGGCCACTCGAGGGATAGTGCTTATGGAATGTATGGCGAGCCTCAAATAAATCAATATGGGATATTGATGTTATTTGCACGAATAAGGCTATTCCTAGGATCGAGAAACTATGGATTGGATATACGAGTGTGACTTGTATTTCTCATGTCCAATCCGGATATTGAGACAATGGGATGAGACAATTACTTGCACAAGGTTTGTCGGATGACTATTCTATTAGTTGGAAAGAATGGATGTCTTGCTAGAGACCGCTCCATATTAGCAAATTGTTGCTACCAACTAGATCGAACCTATGGGGTCACACTCCCAATAGGGTTGAACAAGATTTTGGAATTAATTAGTACGATTAATTAATTAGAAGGATAACTTTGCAAGACCTTGCAAACTTAGTAGGACTAATATGCAAGGAAGGGACTAATCCGAACTCATGTAGGATTAGGAAGGGACTTTAGATAGTTGACAAGGAGTTGTTGGGCTATATTAAGGACACTCCTAGCTTCCTTCCCACACCAATTCTCATAATATAAGTTGATGGGAAAGGAAACAAATGAGAGAGAGCAAGACCACTAGAGGCCGACCGCCCCTAGCGTCCGCCCCCTACCCGTCGGCCACAAAGAGAGGCCGAAGCCCTCTCTTTTCTCCTCGTTGCGTGATTTCTTCTTCCTCTTCCTCCGGTCCAAGCTAGCACAAAGGAGTAGGAAGATCTAGACATCAACCATAGGTGTGGATCAACCGTAGAGACGTGACACAATTCACGTTACAAGTCATCACAGGAGATCTCTAAGGTGTGTTACTTGTTTCTTCCTTTACCATCGTTATGATTCTCTTCCTTTGATCCTTTGAGGGTCTTGAATGGATAATTCATTCTTCTTCTACGTATCCATGATCACAACCCTACAGTTTACATGACACAGCCTGAGGGTTTTAAAAGATTCAAAGCAAGACAACAAAGTCTGTAAACTTCAACGATCCATTTATGCGTTAAAGAAAGCTTCTAGGAGTTGGAATCGACGTTTTGATGAAGTGGTAAAAGATTTTGGCTTCATCAGAAATGAAGATGAATCTTCTGTCTACAAGAAGGTTAGTGGGATTTATGTTGTTTTTCTGGTCTTGTATGTGGATGACATACTACTCATTGGAAACGAAATTCCTCTATTGCAATCTGTTAAAGATTGGATAGGAAAGTGTTTCTCAATGAAATACTTAGGTTAAGCAGATTATATACTCGGTATCAAGATCTATAGAGATTGATCTAAGAAGCTGCTCCGCCTAAGTCAAAGTACATATATAGACAAGGTGTTGAAGCGATTCAACATGCAAGATTCCAAGAAAGGATTATTTCCCATGTCGCATGGAATCAATCTTTTGAAGAGAGATTTTCCTTCCAATGAGATTGATAAGGAACACATAAGCAGGGTTTCCTATTCCTCGACCATAGGATCCATCATGTATGCCATGTTATGTACTAGACCAGATGTGTCATATGTGTTGAGTATGACCAGCAAATATCAGTCAATTCCGAGCGAGAGTCACTGGATAGCGGTCAGGAACATCCTAAAATACTTGAGAAGAACTAAGGATGCATTCTTAATCTATGGAGGGGACGAAGAGCTGCATGTAAGGGGTTACACGCATGCAAGCTTCCAAACCGACAAAGATGACTTAGGATCACAGTCGGGATTTGTGTATTGCCTGAATGGAGGATTTGTGAGCTGGAAGAGTTCCAACCAAAAGACGGTGGCTGATTCTACAACTGAGGTTGAGTACATTGCTGCAAATGGCGCAGCAAAGGAAGCTATTTGGATTAGGAATTTCATCATTGAGCTTTGTGTGGTTCCTAGCATTGTGGATCCAATAGAGTCGTATTGTGACAACACAAGAGCGATCGCAAAATCAAAGGAACCCATGTCACACCAGAAATCCAAGCACGTACTCAGGAAGTACCATCTTATTCGAGATATTATCGATGAAGGAGATGTTCAGATATGCAAGATTCTTACATATGAGAATTTTTCAGATCCACTTACAAAGCTGCTTGTTCAGCGCATGCATGAAGGGCACACTAGGAGCATTGGCATATGAGATGCACCATATTGGCTCTAGTGCAAGTGGGAAACTGCTGGAATAGATGCCCTAGAGGCAATCTAGTTTAGTATGAACAATAACTGGCTAGAATATTCATTTTATTATTTATAGAGATATTTAATATAATGAAGTCCTTAGATTTACAATTGTGTTGTTTATCTTAAATATCCCTACACCATTATACTGATTAACATGACAATCATCTATAGACTAGTATGGGTTTGGATTGATATGGAGATATCATGATCCAACACATGTGTATGCATTAGGGGTAATGGCATACTTGATTAACCCATCTCCGAGAAGGCTACATACTGGTTATGTAAAGTCACAAGATCTTCTCGCGGTGACAATGGTATTGTCATCCTTAGACTTGAAGTCACTAGATCATCTAGTTGTGGAATATTGTGTTTTGGTAGCGTTAAACGCTACACCGTGACTGCTTAGCCATAAAAGGCGCGTATCGGACACAATATGAAGCAAGATTAGATATCGTAGTGATGTATATAGAATTTTTCCCTCCCACATAACGGGAGCAAATATCCGCGGCCACTCAGATAAATCAATATGGGATATTGATGTTATTTGCACGAATAAGGCTATTCCCAGTATCGAGAATCTATGGATTTTATATACGAGTGTGAATTGTATATCTCATGTCCGATCCGGATATAGAGACAAAGGGATGAGACAATACTTGCACAAAGTTTGTCGGATGATTTTTTCTATTAGTTGGGTGGAATGGATGTGTTGATATACACCGCTCCATATTAGTAAATAGTTACTACCAACTATATGGAAAGCTATGGGGTCACACGCCATATGGATTGAAATAGACTTTGGAATTAATTAATATGATTAATTAATTAGAAGGATCAAAACGCAACAACTTGCTAACTTAGTAGGTCTAATATGCAAGTGGGACTAATCGGATTTGAGTAGGATTAGGAGAGGGCCTTTATGTAGTAAACAAGAGTTGTTGGACTATACAAAGATACTCATATTTCCTTCCTATAAACTAATGCCCATAACATCACTTGAGTAGGAGAGAAAGCAAGGAGAGAGAGCAAACCAAGGAGCCGACCGGCCCTTTGGTCCGCCCCCTACTCGTCGGCCATAACAAGGAGGCCGAGCCTCCCTTCGGTCCTCGTTGCGTGATTTCTTCTTCCTCTTCCACTGATCCTAGCTAGCACAAAGGATTTGGAAGATCTAGATCTCAATCCTAGGCGTGGATCAACCGTTGAGACAAAAAAAATATTTGTGTTTGAAGTCATCACAGGAGACCCACAAGGTACATGTTATGAATCATTTACTATCGTTATGAATTCTCTTCCAGTGATCCTTGAAGGTTCTTGATCGGATTAATTATTGTCTATTCCGCTGCGTATCCATAATCAAAACCCTACAAACATGTCTCAATCCAAGGTTGCTAAAAATCCTATGAGTTCTACTTTATCTTTAGACAAATATCAGAATGGTAAGAGTGTGAACCAAAAATAATTCATATGTATGATTGGTTCAATACTTTATCTCACTGCTAGTAGGTCAGACATCATGTTTAGTGGATGTATGCTTGCTAGATTTCTAGCTGATCCAAAGGAGTCTCACTTAGTGGCTGTCAAAAGGATTTTCAGATATCGCAATGGTACTAAAGACTTTGGTCTTTGATATCCTAAAAGGTCTACTTTCTTTCTTTGTGGCTATTAACATGCGTACTTTGCAGGATACACAGTGGATAGAAAAGCTTTTCTGGATGTTATCAATTCTCAGGCTCATCCTTGATAAACTGGCATTCAAAGAAGCAATACTCAGTAGCATTATCCACATCAGAAGCTAAATATATCGCTGCAAGAGTATGTTGCTCACAAGTCCTATTGATAGCTCAACAAATGAAGGATCTTGATTTGATTTCAGAGACATTACAATCAAGTGTGACAACATTAGTGCAATCTCAATTAATAAAAATCAAGTACAACATTCAAGGACCAAACACATTGATGTTAGACACCAATTTATTGGAGATCATGTGGAGAAAGGTGATGTGTCTTTATCCTTTGTGCCTACTAACTTACAAAATTGCTGATATTTTCACTAAACCACTGCCTAAAGTTAGATTTGCAGCTTAAAGATTGGAAGTTGGTACGTTGAACAAGGATGCATTGATGTAGGGGGAGTATCAGGTATATTAGTTGTTTTCAAGGCCTTGATAGCTTTTTCAAAGCCTTGAAAATCAGCCTAAAATATAAAAAAAAAAATTCAAAGCCTTGAAAATCATTTCAAAAGCTTTGAATATAAACCTGCATACAAAATGAAGTAATGATGGATCATTTAGTGTTATGTGTTATCTCTGTAGAAAATTACCCGGCATTACTATTTACTGTTTAAACGGATATTTTCAAATATAAAAATATTGTTAACTCTCTCATCCGTTATAGAAACTTTTTTAATTTCAAATAAAGATTATTTATTCAAGAGTTTTGAATGTTTCAGTTTCCTTCTTTCACTCCAACTATTCAAGCAAATGTTTTCTCTCTCCTTTCTGTCTCTCTCTAAACCCTAACCCCCGAGTGGATTCATGAAGATCACAGAGAGTTTGTCTGAACAAGTGGGCAGAAACAAGGAAGAAGAACGAAGGCCAAAAGAGAAAAGCTAACCCTGAAGAAGAGATTCAGGCTGTTAGTTCCAGTTCTGAGAAAGTTATCATTCCACAGCAATCTTCTCCTCCGAAGAAGGATAGTAAGAAGAATAAGGATGTGCAGAAAGCTAGCTCCTGCAAGGGAAAATCAGATCAGAAAGCTAAATCTGGAAAAGGAAAGGGTGATCAGAAGGCTAGTCCAAGTAAAGTGAAAAAAATATCATAAGTTAATAAATGGAAGTATGTTCATAAATCATACTCAGTCAAGACCAAAGGGGAGAAGAAATGTAGTTCCGGTAAGACTTCTATATCAAATCATTGGTTTATAAACTTTAAATCACATGGGCTTTGGTTATATGGCTATGCATCAACTCCTATACCATACTGCTATCTGATTTGCATAAGCATGATTGATAAAATGGACTTAGAGTGCATAAGAAGGTTAAAAGAGACTTCTATTTGGAAAATCTTGAATCCTACTAAGAAGGCATACCCTAGATTGACAAGACTGTTTTATCTCAACCTTCAACAAGTGCCTGGTAAAGATTTAATATTCTCTTCTAAGGTTGCTGAAATAGATATTCAGTTGAATCATGGTGTGTTTGCTAAGGTGTTAGGTTATCCTGAAAAGTATGATGTTGATGGTTATCCTAGTAAGAAGAATGGAATGAGGTTGGCCAAAATTGATTTCTTTTTACCTGATGCAGCCTCAACCTCAAAACAGTTAACACATTCAGTTTTGACTGTTGAAGCCAAAATTCTTTTCACAATTTTGATGAGGTGTGTGGTGCCTAAGGAGAATTCAAAGGAATTGTTGACTTATATAGTTCTATACTTGATATATTTGATTATGTATGGTTTTGAGATAGATTTGCCTAGAATTGTGATGGAGCACATGCTATATTGCAGTACCAAAAACATAAACCATGCCTTGCCCTATGCCAACCTCCTACCTCTATTCTTCAAACATTTTGATATTCTTGTTAATAAAGAAGAGAAAGTTCATGCTGGTTTTGGAATGATCAATGAATCCTCTTTTCAAATGATGGTATTGTGCAGACCACTTCGGGAGAGTGGAAATTCTATTTAAATGTTTCTCCTAGTGATCTTGAAACCAGAAATTCCGAAAGCCTTAACAACTCCTATAGCTTCCAAATCTACCTGTCCAAACCAGTCTCATGTTCTTGAGAAGTTATATTTTATTGATAATGAGATGGATGAAATGAAGCATGGTCAACTTAAGCTAATTACTGAGTGCCAAAAAATGCATTATATGGTTTCCTCCTTGAATGACAAAGTTTCTAGAATTGTCAGTAGTTTAAACTTGGTGGATGTGTAAGAAGAGAATGCACAAGTGCAAAAAGGTTCAAAGAATTCAGTATCTACTAGGGAACTATTTGATGAGTATTCTACTGATGAAGCATATGGAGTTAATGAAATAGGAAAAGAAGCTAGCATTGACTCAGGATTGCCAATTGGGGATGTACTATAGCTAATGAAGTAGAAAAAGAAAGCAATTCCTGATACTGTTACTTCTACTGAGTTGTTTGAGGATGCTGATGAAGGTACTAAGGTGGTGGCTGAAGAACAGGAAAAAGTTGAGGATTAGGAAGAGGAAGTGCAAGAAGACGAAGAGGAAGAGGAAGTGCAAGACACATAAAAAGAAGTAGCAGAAAAAGAAGAGGCTGCTGGAGAGGATGACCATAATTCAAAGCCTTGAACTCATGCCCTTCTTTCTAAATTTTCATAGCCTTGACAATTTTATGTCTTCTTTTAAAACTCTAAATTTTTCTCACTCGTTTGATGAAATTAAAAAAGGGGGAGAAATTAGATTGATGTCGATGTGTTTAATTTTGGATATTTGGGTTTTTTTTATATTAGTATTACTATTTGGTGTTTCATCTCATATGACTATTTCTGCTATGTTACTAATGACTATGAGTATTATTGTTTTGCGATAGACGATAATAAAACTGACAAGCGTACTTTGATGCTCCATGACTATGATTCATGTGGACATTCATTAATTTTGTATATGATGCAAAAATAATGAATTTTTTAGGTATATAATTGATATACATGTAGGTGATGAACTAGGGTTAGGGAAAACTTGAGGAAGAAAAAGGGGGTTTTCCACTCCCACATTGTTCGGCCAGCATTGGGGATGAAATTAATTGTATTTTTCCCCCCAAGGGGTTTGGCCATGGAGGCCGAACCTAATCGTGGTACGGCCGAACACTGTCTGACCGGTTTACCAGTTCGGCCTGCTTGACAAGTTTGGCCAGTCTGACCAGTCTGATCGGTTTGATTGGTCCCAATTTAATTAAAATCCCAGTGCGATAAAATTGAGTATCAATTTTTTCATGTCTTTTATTGCATGGTGGGTTAATATGGCTTTAGTTGTGTGGATGTTTCATTTGTGTGGTTTGATTTTGGTTTTCATGTAATTAATTTGATAAATTTTACGGCATGAGAGTTGTCTTCTTCATTGCATGTGAGGTTCCTCTATTTGGTATGTTAATTCAATCTCTTTGAATTAAGGACAAGCTTGAACTGATGGGGAGTTTGATCTACTTGATTTAAATTATGTCTTATTGTGTGATGAAAGACAAATTCATTTTCTCAAATATTATGTTTTGATCTCTATACTTGCTTAAGCTCTTTTTGAAGGAAAATTTCTTAACTACCTTAATGTCGGATTACGAAACAGATCCTAAGTTTATCTAATCTATGCTTATAGTTTGAATATGCTTTATTGTTAGATGTATTTTGTCCTAGGTTGGTTTTGCAGGAAATAGACATAGTTCAAGGCTTCGAAAAGCTTTTCAAACCCTTGAGAACTTTCAGAATCTTTAGCCTAAGTTCCTCAATGAAGGAATGCCAAATAGGTCACTAAACCCTAGCTAAATATATGGGATTTGATCAGGACTTGTTTCAAGCTTGCAGTTGCAGAATGTGATCAACTTCAGTGCGAAAAATCAAGATTCTATCTGTTGGAATAGAGTTGTTGAAAGGCTAAGATCAATTGAGGATTTGTAGGGATTCTTGTTGCAACAACCTTAGTGACTGTTGCAGCAAGCCTTTAAATTCAAAGAGAAATGAAGCTGAGCAAGATACACACATAGGGGCTGACAGAGATATTCACTCAGAGAAACACATTCGGATTAAAAGCGAATCAAGGAAGGAGATCAATTCAGATTACTCAATCCACTCCAAATTCAGAAGAACACTTCTAAGCTTTCATAGCTTCATTGTCTTCTCAGTGTTCTTCTTCTCGTGCTTAAAATTTTTATTCAGAATAAATCTTTCTAAATCATCTATATTCTGTTTTAGTTGAGTTGGAACAACTGAGGGTCTTATTGCATCAAGTAGTTGAAGCTGTACTATATATGTTAGTAGAGAACCACATGATGGTATAAGAGTAAGGCAAATCTCTTAGGCCTGATATCTAGGGCTTAAGTAGAGATAAATAAAAATTTATTGAAATCCTAGAGGGATTAGATCCCTCAGGTGGAGTCTAGGCGTTTTGGAGGCCGAAATTCGAAACAAATACTTGTATTCAGTTCATTTCATTTCAGTACTTTACTTGGTTACAAAACTGTTTCAACACAGGATAAGTTCAAGGCTTTGAAAAGCCTTTCAAAGCCTTGAAAACTTTCAAAGGCTTATAAAACTGTCTGTTTGAGTTCAAATCTTTGAAATTGGTTTCAAATTTTTGAAAATCTTCAAAACCTTTTTGTTTATTTTTTAAACCCCTATTTTAGCAAAAGCTTCCATACTCTATGCAACCCCCTTCTAGAGTATATTTGATCATGTTTTATTACCTACTTACACACTTCATAGTTTATAGATATTAGCTAGAATTAGATAGATATGATGTGGCCTAATTTGGAAAGTTTTTATTCAACTTTTACCTAAATACCCTTCCCACCCACACTCATTAACCCTACCCTTCCCACCCATTACCACCATATAATAGAGAGAAATAGAGAGAGAAAAAACAGAAAGAGATGGATGAAGAGAGAAGAAATATAGATTGGGAGTGATGGTGCCTAATCGACAAAGGGAGGGGAGAGAGAAAGAGAACGCAGAGAATGAGGAAGAGGTAGAAAGAGACCGGAGGGAGGAATAGAGAGAAACAGATCAGGAGGGAGGGGTCATATCGACAAAGGGAGGGAAGAGAGAAAGATAATGGAGAGGATGAAGTGGGAGAAAGAGATCAGAGGGAGGGATGAGGGAGAGAAAAAATATCAGTGGCGGGGGGGGGGGGTTGATAAGGAGGAAACCAATTCGGGTGGGAGGATATGTGGTGGCCTGTTTGAACAGTGTTTGGGAAGATCTATGCTCGACGATGGTAGGTTCCTTCGACGACGGCGTCTGTGATGGTCGAGGATCTCCTGTTGCTGTTTCTTCTTATTCTTATATTAATCCATTCTTTAGGTTTTTTCATTTATTTAGATTTGTGAATGGTTGTGAAGATATGCTAGTAATTGCAGAAAAGAGTTCTATTACGCTATTTAGTTAGATATGATAAATCCAAATTAGAAGTTATATTCTTATAGGATTCACCATCGCTTTGTGTGTGTTTATAGACATTTACGTGAGAACTGACCAATTCTTAGACGTTTTGAGCTTACTTGAGTAATTGGACTTCATTGTGTAATCCGGGCATTTTATGCATGTTTCAGGCTTTATTTGTTACATTTGATCTTCCGGTATTTGTTCGTGTTGTGGATTTTAGGAACCGGAAGCTTGGAGTGCGGATTTTGGAGCAGAAGCGAACTTCGGAAAGAAATAAACTCAAGGAATGCATGAGAGAATAGTAGAAGAAGATGAGAAGCTAAGAGGAGAAAAAGACTTAGCCAAAATTACAAGAGGAGTGAAAAGAAGAAACTCACTAGAAGTAGAGGATCATAAATTGTGATCACAAGATCAAGTGCAAGACCACATAGCAGAGCAACGAGATCCTATAATAAAAAAGGTGATCCTATGATCACAAAATGTGATCACAAGATCACAAAATTGGATATGACGCATGAGGAAGGGGTAAAAGTGTTATTTCCCAAACTTAAAAAGAAATGAACGAGTTTTTGATAAGGAGAACGACCTAGGGCTCATTGATTCATCTAGTGGAAGCCATTGGAGAGGAAAAGAGCATTCTTGGGAGCTTGCAGACCATCGTTTAATCTTCTCTTCTCTTCTATTCTCTAGTTTTTGTTCATGATCATTAAACTTTGTACTTTGATCATGTGTTTTAGTAGCTAAACTTCTCTATTCGGGATATCTCGTAGGGAATTAGGGTTTCGAACACCGTGTTGGTGATTTATGGATTTAGCTTCATGCTTATAAGCTTAATTGGATGTGTTTTGTTTAGCCGTGTGTAGTTTATGATCTTCATTTCTTCTTTCGTTTTGTTAGACGTAGCAATAGGATTCAATTTGGTTATGAGTATTAGAGGAATCAATATTCGTAACCGGAACTTGAATCGTGCATTAGCTTTATCTAGGGTTGAGGAATCTTTCTCTTTGGCTACGAACTAAGAGTAGACAACAAGAACGTAATGTGTATTTAAAACTTGTGTAGGCTAGAGGAATCAGGTACAAGAGTTTGAATGCAAGCGTTGGTTGAGGAATCTTCAACGTATTTGTGTTGTTTTGGCTAATTAAAATGCATTAGTGTTGCTAAAATATAAATCTCAAGTAGTGAAAAATCCCTAGTGAACCCGTAGAGATATCCTGAACTTGTCTACTTGTTAAGTACTCTTATAAGTTTTTCTTCGTTAATCGTGAAGCCTTTCACCTGATTAATTGAGATTTTTTTCTTTTATTTTAGTAGAATTAGAAAAACAAACAACCCGATTTGCCCACATAAGACTTAGAATCAGTATAAAATTTACAAAGAAGTCATTTGGGTTCGACAACCCGGATTACCGGATTATTACTGCACCGACGACTGTGCACTTGCAGTTGGAGCGTGTCAAGTTTTCGGCGCCGTTTCCGGGTACTTCGGCTAATTTAGTCGTTATTTTTAACCTTAGGGAATTTACTTTTCTGTTAATATTCGTCGCTCACCTACTTTCTTTGTGATATCTTTGATTTCAGGTTGATTGTTACAATGCATGATCCGTTCTCGAGATGGAATTTTGTGCCCAGTACTTGAGGACCCAGAATCTTTATTGCGCAGAGGACGTAGAGACTTAAGGAAAACAAACTCAGTTCCTATGGATGATCTGGAGAGAGATAAGTTGGAGAGGCTCTGCAAGGAGGCACAAGATGCCAGAGCTGGAAGAGTACGCGGAGACTACTGTGGCCAACATGGCACGTGAAACTGAGGAGCTGAGAGCTCAAATGGTTGAGATACAAGCAGCCCTCGCATGCCACAATCCCCCAAATCCACCACTACCTTGTGTGGGGGTACAAGAGGGAAACAATGGAGGAGCGAATTGTGGAAACAATGGGGGAAACATAAATAATGGGCAGAACCCAGCAGCCCGAGTAGAGAATGTTGAGAACGAAGAATGTCCTACGGTAGATTTTTTCCAAACTACTCCATCCTGCTATCAACCTACCATTGTTATGACACACATCAATGCCCAACATTTTGAGCTGCGCCAGCACATGATCAACATGGTTCGTGATGAGTGCTCATTCACTGGAGCCCCAGGAGATGATCCGAACTACCATCTTCTTATTTTTGATCAGGTCACTTCTATTTTGCACGACCACAGGGTTCCTAATGAAACAGTTAAGCTATTACTGTACCCTTTCTCTTTATCTGGCAAAGACAAGCAGTGGCTTATGGATCTTCCAGCTGGGAGTGTTGTGACATGGGCAGATTGATGCCATGGATTTCTGAGGAGGTATTTTCCACCATCCAAGGTTGCTCAGCAAATGGCCGAGATTACAAAATTCACCCAGGAAGAGGACACATGGAGAAAGTTCGGCCAAATTCTTCTAAGATTCCCGAATCATGGGGAGCCATGGCAGAAACTCCTCCTTTGCTTCTATAGTGCATTAGATAAGGAGACAGTCGACCAGTTGGATATGCTAGCTCGGGGTAACTTTATGGGGCTAGGAGCACAGCGAGCTCAGGATCTTCTTGACAAAGTGTCCAAGAGAGAGACTACGAAGTCCGAGACTCGTAGTTATTTGAGACCTGGGGATGCATCTTTGGTCAACAAAATCGAGTCTATTGACAAAAGCTTGAGTCCATGACCTCATCATTTCACGGCATGCTACCTCCATCACAGGTAAAATCCATGGGTGAGCTACTAATAGATGAGAATCAGGTGTATGATTGGGGTGTTGAGGATGTGAATTTCATGAGACAGCAGCAATGTCCTAACGCATACCATCCCAACAACAGCAACCATCCCAACTTTATATATGCCAACCGAAACAGTGGATTATATGCACCTGGACAGCAGCCTACTTCTCAGTATCAAGCTCAGAGGCAATTTTCGCAGAAGCAGGCACAACAACAACAACAACCAGACTTGTATAGCTTGTTATCAAAGATGAACGAGAAGCTGGTTTCTATCGAGGCTATTGTGAAAAGCCATGAGACGGAGATTGGGAAAATTTCCAATCAAAATGCTAAATTTCCACCAGGTATGCTTCCTTCTCATACCATTCCTCCTACTGAGCAGGTCAAAGCTATTACTACTCGCAGTGGCACTACTACTCAGGATCCTCCATATTCTAGCCATGCGAGAGCGGAAGCTAAGAAGGCCACAGAGAAGGAATTGGGTGAAGAGGTTCCCAAGGCCATGATTCCCCAATCAAAGGACACAGTCGAGATGAAAGAAGAGACCAAGAACAATCTGAATCCGGCTCAATATGTGCCAGATGTACCATATCCAGCGGCAATAAAGAGACATGATGAGGAACAGTGAAAGTGTGTAATGTAGGTGTAAACAGGTATAATAATACTCTCAAAGGGGGGGAGGTTGAATAGAGTATGCTAACTTCTACAAAAACTCAAGTTTTTGAAACTTTAAAAAGAATAAAAAGTTGATATCTCAAATCTTTGAAAATAACTTGTAAAGCTTAAAGATATAACAGCAAAGAATAGAGGCTTCAAAGCTTTGAGACTTGGAAAGCTCCAAAGCTTTGAAACATCCAATTAAAATGTAAGTAAATGAACCAAAAGCAAATAGTAGGAACACATATATTTTAAAGAGTTCAGTAGCAATTGGACTTAGTCTCTGCCCTAGGGATCTAATCCCTCCAGGATTCAAACACAACTTCTTATTAATCACCCGGATTTAACCCTAGATCTCAAGCCTAATTGAGCTACCTTACACTTATACAGCTTGTGGTTCCCAACCTATCTAGTTACAGGCTAAAACTTGTTGAAACAATAAGAACCTCTTGTTGTTCACTTGAACAACAAAACTACTAAGTTTTGTAAGGTTTTTTAAATGAAGACAAGATGATACAATTAAGTACAGAGAGAAGAACTCAGAAAGAATAACATGTTTAAAGCCTGGAAGAGTTCTTCTGGATTTGAATGATCTTCAGCCTGCTTCTATTGATTCCGTGAATTATTTGAAGAGCTGTATGTAAATTATCTTCCCAGATGATTGTCCTCTTCAAAATTATGACCTCCGTGTCTCTAAATAGTCTCTGCAATTCAAAATTAGACAGTTGTTTTAGTCTGCAACTAACTTGAGAGATTTCAGGAAAAAAATTCCTAAAATATCTCCTATTAGATAAGCTCATGTTAACAGCTCGATTTGAATACATGGCTGATCTGCTTAAGGAAGTTGGAGAGTCCAACAAACCTGCAAACACTTAGCAAAGAAGATCAAACAAATAACAATACAATCTAGCAAGGAGATCTGCTTGAAACAGCAGCTAACCAATAAAGAGAAAATCATGCTAGACTTGTCTGCTGATAGTTCTGAGTTAAAAATTATATTCAATCTCATGAATATATCAAATAACCAGCATAGATTCCACAATAATAGACAATAATCAGCATGTAACAACATCCAAGTAACACTGAATCCATATGCACAGAGAAAGATGGTTAGAAGAAATTAGCAGTAAAAAAGACTTGAAAATCTCAATACTTTGAAGCTTTGCCTCCTAACTTCTCCATAATGTATATTGGATTTTCAATCCAATTTAATCCTGCAGTGATCTTCTTAGAACATATATTTTGGAATATAATTATATAAATAAACTAAACATCATCAAAAAATAACCAAAACCTGCACAAAACAGTTAGAAAATACAGCATATTGGAACTGCTACAGTAACTCAAAGCTTTGAAGCTTTGATACTTAGCAATTTATTATGCTTGTTTTTCTGGCTTTCATCATCAAGGAGCTAAGCTCTCTGCATGTATTTCAATATCATAATATTCATGAGCTTCAGACTGATCAATCTCCCCCTTGATGAAAGACAAAACACATTATATGAACACTTGATATCCTGCAACTTACAAACAGTAGTAAATGAATCTCATAACATAAATTCACAAACCATATAATTTCATTGATAAACATCACCAGATCCAAAATTTATTACACATCATAAAATTAGATACTAAACATCCTAAAAACATGAAATAAACAAAAACACTTAAACACATAATCTTCTCCCCCCTTTTTGACTTTCATCAAAAGAGTCGAAGAAAATGTTGGATCTTCTCAGAGTTTTTAAAAGAAAATAGGAATAATAGCCTAAGCTTCAGGACTGAAGAGAGTAGAAAGAATAGAGAGATGAGGTTCAAGGCTTTGAAGATCCTGTAGACTTTGATGTTCCTTTGCCTTTGCCCTGAGCCTCTTCTTGTTCTTCTTCTTAGACTTCTGCATCTTCTGCATGTCCCTCAGCTTGCTCTCCTTGCTCTTCAGCCTTCTTTTCTTGAGCTTCCTCATCTTGCATCTTCTCGACAACCTCATCAACCAATTTTTCCAAATTAGAAGCATCCTGTTCAGCTTTTTCTGCAACAGTTTCCTCATCTTCTGCCTCTTCATCACACTGGTCAAAGAGATCCTTTGATGTCAGAACAACAGGAATACCTTTCTTCTTCTTCTTCTGTTTCTTGAGAGCTTCTCCCAGAACTTCTTCTGAATCAATACTAGTCTCTCTGCTTTCTGAAGAAGGCACTTTCTCTAGATCCAAACCTTTGATGATTTGGTCAAGCTTGTTTAGCATCAAACCTTTGAACTTAGTCAGATCATTGGACATGTCAAACAATCCCTGTCTCAAATCTTCCATACCATCTTCTAGAACCTCAACCCTAACTATAATATGTGAGAAATCCAGATGACCGGGCACCTTAGGGATTGAAGCAGCTCTAGGTTTGATAAACTCCTTTTCCTTCAGCTCTTTAGCACTCAACTCTGAATAGAACTTCCAATTTCCCTTAGCAGTATACACAATCCCAATCCATTGAAGAGATGCTTCATCAACTATCCCAAAACCAATATTAATCTTCTCTTCATCCTTCAAAGGTACTCCAACATGTTTGAAAAACAGTGGTAAAATATTGGCATAGGGTAGAGAGTGGTTTCTAGTCCTAGTCCCACAGTAAACCATCTGTTCCATCACCACAGAAGGAAGGTCTACCTCAAACCCTTGACAAATCAAGTACATCAGGATTAAAACCTTGTGTGTTACCAACTCTTTGGAGTATTCCCTGGGTACACACACCTCATGATAATGGAAAATAGAATTTTGGCTTCGCATTTGAACACATAATGTGTTAACTGATTGGGTTCAGAATTGATTCCCTCCAAGAAAAACATATATTTGGCTTTATCTAGGATCTCTTTTCTATCTGGATAATCACAAACCTTATACTTCCCAGGTACTCCCAAAACTTTGAACAACACCCTGTGATCTAACATAATGTCCACTCCAGCCACCTTTCAGGTTAGGATATATCTATCACTATCATCAAGCTCTTGAACCAGATTCAAGTAGAATAGTCTGGTTAACCTAGGGTAGGCTTCAGAGGGTGGGTTTAACATACTTCGAACAGATGAACTTCTCAAGTTCTTAATGTAATATAAACCTAAAATTTCCAATAAATCAGAACTGATCATACTACGAAAAGAGACTTTTGAAGATGCATACCCATCCATCCAAACCTTCTTGACATCAGTATTAACAAACCAATATTCAGGCAAGAGATTCTTACCAAAGTTTGTGGCTTTTTTTGGTTTTTACTGCACTGTGTTTCACCCTCTTCTTCTTAGTGGTTTCTTCACCCTTCTTCTCTGGGGTTGCTTTTGCTTTCTTGTCACCAGCCTTCTTCTCCTTTTTAGAAGGTACATTCCTCTTTTCTTTCTCAGAAATCACCTCTTTCTTCTTCTTGCTTGACTCCTCCTCCTGATCCTTGTTCCCCTTTTCTTTCACAACCTCCTCTGTTGCTGATTCTGAATCTGACCTAGCCCTAGTTTCCTCTTGAAATTCCTTCACTTTCTTGGTCTTCTTTGCAGGGGTTGAGGTCTCATGAACACTAGCCGTGTCTTCTGATTCTGATCCATGAATGGTGATCTTTCTGTTTGCTTTTCTCTTCACCCTCTTGTTGGAGGTCTGACCTAGCTGCTTGATTCTTTTGGATTTTCTCTTCATTTGGGTAGGGTTTGAGAAACTGAGAGAATGGGGAGAGAGAGATATAGACAAAGAGATTGAAGTAGAGAATGAAAGAAAATAAGTCCTGAAGCTGGCTTAAGTATGTAAAGAAGGAGATTTGCTTGCAAAAAGATTTGAGTAGATTTTCAAGATATTTGTAGATATTTTGAACAAATCTCTGAACATTTGAAAAGATTATGTAATTATATGAAAAGATAGCACAAAATTTTTCATGATCCAATTTTTTAAACATAATGCGAATCCACTCATCACAGCAATGAAACAGTAGTTCAAAGCTTTGAGAAGTTTTAGAGTAATACGGAAACTTCAAAGCTTTGAGCTATATTTTCAAGGCTCCAGAAAATATAATCTCAAGGCTTTGAAATCACAGATACTGCACATAGTGACTGATTAATCCCCCTAAACCAATGCATCCTTGTTTAACATGCCCAATTCAAGCCTTAGGGATGCAAACCTCTCATCTGGCAATGGTTTAGTGAAAATATTAGCTAATTGCTTAGAAGTAGAAATAAAAGATAGAAAAATGTCACTTTTCTGTGTGATCTCTAAGAAAATGATGTCTCACATCTATATGCTTTGTCCTTGAGTGTTGTACTTTATTATTTGATATTGAAATGGCACTTGTATTGTCACATTTAATTGGCACATTTCTGAAATCATATCCAAGATCTCTTAGCTGCTGTGCAATCCATAAAACCTGTGAACAGCAAGCTCTAGCTGCAATATATTCAACTTCTGTAGTTTACAAGGCTACTGAATTCTGCTTCTTTGAACGCCAACTTCTCAATGAAGATCCAAGAAACAGGCAGCATCCAGAAGTACTCTTTCTGTCTACTTTGTATCCTGCAAAGTCTGCATCTGAATATCCACTCACAAGAAAATTAGTCCTTCTTGGATACCAAAGCCCCAAGTCTTTGGTTCCATTCAAATATCTAAAAATCCTTTTTACAACAATTAAATGACTTTCTTTAGGATCAGCCTGAAACCTTGCACACATGCATACACTAAACATAATATCTGGTCTACTAGCAGTTAGTTACAAAAGTGAACCTATCATACCTCTAATTCTTTCTGATTTACACTCTTACAAGTTGTGTCCTTGTCTAAAGACAGTGATGAACTCATAGGGGTCTTTACAACCTTGGACTGTGACATGTTATACTTTTTTAACAAGTCCAGGGTGTACTTGAAATTCACTTCTCCCATCAAGCTCATTTCAAATTCCCTACACATTAGAATTGAAAACTCTTTTGAAAGAGCATCATTAGTAACACCTGACACGATTTCTTACGTGTATACGCAAGTGCACGGTCAAGTAGTAAAAATGGAGTATTTTACGACTCCGAGTATCGAACCCAAGGGAAATAGACGACTATTAGCTAATTAAGAATCAATTAGAAGATACCTAAGTAACGGGTAAGAAGTGGTTTGAGTTTGAATGTTCGTCGCCCACAAACAAGCGACTGAATAAAATGAATGTAGAGGCAATATTTCTGTATTTTTCAATTAAAAGAATTTAATCAAATTATGGAGAAAACTAGGCGATCTATGAATCACCTAGGGTCTTTAGAAAGTTCCAGAATTTGTATTGAAACAAACTACGCACTAACTGATTATGTCGGGTAATAGCACTTACAATCTTCTGTCGATCTCATGTAATTTTACGTAACAGTTTACTTTGGGTCCTGTCGGTCCACCTCCATCTACCGTTACGTTCTAGCTGGCTAGTCAACTTTTTTCACCGGGTCATGTCAGTCCACCGATTCACTCACCTAACTAGTTCGACCGAATCTACCCACACATGACTACTCCTATTCATCTCACCTATCGGTCTCAATGATTCGGGAATAAAAACATGATCTTATTCGTAACCGGGTTAAGTCTCTGTCGAGCACCCACCTAGTTCACTAACAACTCCGGTTCGCAACTCCCTTGTTGCTAAGAATTAAGCCTAGATCATGATTTCCAATCAATTAGTTTGTAACATTAAGCTATGAATTTCACTAGTTCATCATCTTCATCTAACATGGTCATTCCATTCATCACTAACACGTGTCAATAGCCTTAGCTTACGGATTCACAATACAAGATGAAGAAATATAAACATTAATTGGATCAAACGCATGAATCAATCAACAAAATCCGGAAAATAAGTCTAAGTCATAACCCTAGGCTCTCCATAGAGCCTAACAAAGAAATTAGCTACTCATTGTTATGCCAAAATCACAAGTATTCTCCATAGAATGATAAAGAGAGGGTAAGAGAAGAATCAAACGATGAAATCGCCAAAGCTTTGGCGAATCCGTGCAATCCCCAAGCTCCTAGGTGCTCTCCAATGGCTCCCGTACGTGAATAATCTCCTATTAGGTCTTCTCTGCCCGTTTTTTACCAGTTGGGCATGCTTTTTAATGAAAACTAACCGAAATTGCACTTCATCCCCTCTACATTGTAATTCCCGGACAGAATTATTTGCTGATTTTGCGCGGGCTGTATCTCCCTCATACGGACTCATCTTTGGGCCTACCATATATCGTTGGAAAGCTACGGATGTATACTTTCTAATGCCGCAGGCCTTGCTCCAAATTGTTTTGTATATTTTACTGAGAATCGAAAAGAGTGAAGGCTGGTCCTGTGTGACTTTTCCAACTTTTCTTCGTTTGTGCGTCTCCTTTTCTCCTCTTCATCTAGCTCCATTCCAAGCATATCCAAGCCTATCATAAGCCCCATTGCACCTATTTTACCTGATATACACAACACTAAACAACCCGTGCAATTATCATAGCAAATATGAGAGAAAACTTGCACAAATAAGCTAGAAACACAACTTTTCACTCTTAAGCTTAGAAATAGTCAAATTCACATATTTGTGCAAATATAGCATAAAAATCATGTGAAATAAGCCTATTACAAGTAATATGGAAGTATAAATATAACTCCTAAAATGGAGTTATCAAATACCCCCACACTCACCTATTGCGCGTCCCGAGCAAAAACACTATTTACTAGCCGACTCAAGACGCAAACGACACAAGACTCGACAATGCAACAATATGATGCAAATGCAAACTACGACTCGATCCTACACAAACACATATATACACAAAACACACTTTTTATCTTTTTGGTTGAGATCGGGCAATCTCCATTGGCTTAAATCGGGTATCATGAAGTGATGAGAATCCTAGGAACAAAGCATGAGTTGAAACTAAACTCGACAACGAGACTCTCCCCTAGTTAGTATAGAAAGTCTAACTTTAATAAGTACAAGAGTACGCTACCTCTTCGCGTGTGCCACGAAATAAGAGACTATCCTAGGAAAAGCCACATCCAAGGTCCGAGCTCCTAATCCGCTAACGGTTTTCACATGATGAGGCTTAGGGACATATGGATAATCTCGTCGAAATCAAGTCCTAAGCGTCACATTCTCACATCAAATCCCACATCTCACACACCCTCACCACGATGATAGAAACCGAAACCCAAAGCTCACCACCTCCGACCCTCAATTCCCTCAAACCCCGGTACACTAGTGATCTACGTGGCCATCGTCGTTTGTCGTGCATGAAACGTGAACCATCGTCGTCAAAGTAGCTCCACCGCTCGTTTCAATTCAATTCCAACTCAAACTTTATTTCATCTCTCCTTTTTCTTTTTCTCTCTTTTTTTTTCACTTTCTGTTTTTTTATTTATTATTATTATTATTATTATTATTTCACAATTCTCTCAAAATACCATCAAAATTCAACAATACTATCCGAGTGGTCTTCAAATAACAATCAAATATGCTAGGAGAAGGAAACACGTAAGTCCATGAATGAATATCACATAAAAATATCATCTCCTCCTAACTCAATCAAAGTCCATGTCAAGTCCAAGCCGCAAAATCAATGAAATACATGTGTGGGAGTGGAGTCGTCGCACGCTCACACTCAATGTCCGGAGTCAAAAGACGACACCCCCACACTCGAATGTAACCACATCCCCTCTCAAGTAGTCCCGAAGATGAATGTATCTCGTGCCTAATCCAACCGATCCTCCTACACCAAAGTAATCAAAACCGGTACCTAGCACGATCCACCAATTAAGTTCTCCCAACCCAATTCCGTGCATATTAGATTCACGCACTCACGGCTCTCCACAACTGTGTCCATGATGTAATGGCATGGATCACCGCCACACCGAAGTGCGCAAGCCTACTCACTCACCCTCGCATCCCCTCGTAGATAATCAATAAAGTGCAAGCGAGATGTCGAACTCAACGAATTTTATAATCACTCCCTCATCGAACCCCCTCAACTACACAACCCCCTCGTGACGCACTAAAGTGGTGATTCTAATCAATTTGTGATGAAGGCCAAGAATCGTCACCCAAGGAATGAAGGCTAGTAAGAATACAAGGTTCAAATTGGGGCGTCTAATGGTCCTACAAGGTGAGTTATAAAAGCAGTGAGTGCTCTAATACACGACCTCGCACAGCTGTTTCGTGTGCCACTACGAGGCGGGTTGGCGACTACCTAAGACGTACACATGGATGTTCGGCTTGTTTAGCTCACACCTAGCTCAGCTCTTGTAAGAAAAAAGGCACAAACTTTGGCTTTGAAAATAACGTAAGTGTTAAAAATAGGTAGGCACTCCCATAAAGAAAGTCTCTCTATACCTACTAGGGGGGACTCACGTCATCACTCTCGGTCGCAAATCATGCTCTACGCCTAAAATCCTCACACTGCGCGATTTATCAAACTTTAGCCTCTTTGATTGCCATTTTCTCAAAATTTTTTCTTTAATTTTTTTTTTATATAGTTCGTACACTACATGCAAGCCGACACGAACGAAACTACACAAAACAGTCGATAGGGTAGGTAGACTCAAATAAGAAAACGTGCAATTTAAACACAAACTTAAACAAGTATAAACACGACTAACACAACACAATATGACATACTATCACAATATCACGACACGGACCACATAAATAGACACAATACGACACGAACAAATATATGCAGACATGGCGATGCAAACACTGACTGGCTAGTCAAGACTAAAAATCCCCCCACACTAGAATACATCGTTGTCCTCAACGAATTTAGAGATTAACCAAGAAGACGCAACATTCAAATGCAAGGAGCGGTGATTCTACTCGGGGTAGAGTCATTGCACAAGAAGGTAGTTCAACAAATATAGAGATAAAACGAACTACGTGCACGTGACAAGTTGTGTGTACCGAAATTAAGCAAGTACTCAAGTATTCCTTATGATTCTAACAGCTAATCCAAGCGCAAGTACGATGTGCCTAAACGGTAAGTAAAGAGAGAGAAGAATACTCACAACCGACACAAGGTCGGGGACGAAATCCGATAGGTGCTGACTGAGATAGCGAGAACAATCCCCAAGCTAACATTGTGCGGAACAATGCAAGATCCCTTGCGGTCGAGTGTGTGGAACACACCGGGGTCGATTGATCCTGCTGCTGCTGACGAAAAGAGAACGAAGAATCCCCGAACTCGTTATGTGAGTTCCCTTGCGGTCGATGTCTGCGTCATACTTTTCATCCAATTTCGAACTCGGACAGTGAGCATTATGTCGATCAAATTGCAGCATAATGTGTTTCATGCTTAGTCCATTCTTGAAGTCCCACAAGCCAACTCTTTATCTTGAAGTAAGTGAGTAACAAGCTGCTGCCATGAACCAAATACAAAACCTTCTCCTAAGCCAATGCCCATTACCATGGCCAAACCCAATGCCTACCTCCTTAACCATTTCACCATTTCACCATAACCTTCTTTATAACCTGATACACATCACCACAGCTACCTAATTGCCAAAACTACAACCAACCAAATTAACCACCATAACAGCCACCTAAACAATTTGCTAACCTAAACCACCTCCAACACCATTATACCATCACTTACACCTCAGCCTTCATCTATTACACAGACCACCTGCAACTCAATTAACATCACCAGTACCTTCACTAACAACAACCACCACAGCCATCTCCCTAAACCCAATTGACAAACTAACATTACTCCATAGCAACTTCACCTAAACCAATAACCCAACTCCATCCAGCAGCTACTAAAATTCCAACTTGTTATGCAATCATCAACACTCTGAGACCCACAATCACAGCCAAGTGAACCCCGACAAATTTCATCACCAACAAGACCACCTGCTGCATTCAACATATTACGTTTCAGAGAGGTTCTTTTTCAATTGCGGGCGCAATTGTGTGTTCAAGCTGTGGAATTTGAGCTCGGTTTTCATCGAATTGAATCAGAATGCTGGGGTGATGCTGGGTCAATAGGTGGTGGCTTTGGACGGAGATAGGAGAAAGGGGTTGGCTGTCGGAATTCATAGAGGGTTGGGTTCAATTAAGGTCGTATTTTAATCGCAATAGCAGCAGTGACAGGAAGGGATGATGCGGAATGGGTTGGGTTCCAGGGTCGTGTTTCTGTCAAGAACTGAGGCGGGCGGAGAAAGGAGCAGCAGCGGTGATTTGGTGGCTGGGTTTAACAGAGAAGAAGGAGAAGACGACGATGGGGAAGAAGATGGGGTTGGGTTTGGTGGATTTGTGGGTTGTCTGGGTTTTAGTAACACCTGACACGATTTCTTACGTGTATACGCAAGTGCACGGTCAAGTAGTAAAAATGGAGTATTTTACGACTCCGAGTATCGAACCCAAGGGAAATACACTACTATTAGCTAATTAAGAATCAATTAGAAGATACGTAAGTAACCGGTAAGAAGTAGTTTGATTTTGAATGTTCGTCGCCCACAAACAAGCGACTGAATAAAATGAATGTAGAGACAATATTTCTGTATTTTTCAATTAAAAGAATTTAATCAAATTATGGAGAAAACTAGGCGATCTATGAATCACCTAGGGTCTTTAGACAGTTCCAGAATTTGTATTGAAACAAACTACGCACTAACTGATTATGTCGGGTAATAGCACTTACAATCTTCTGTCGATCTCATGTAATTTTACGTAACAGTTTACTTTGGGTCCTGTCGGTCCACCTCCATCTACCGTTACGTTCTAGCTGGCTAGTCAACTTTTTTCACCGGGTCCTGTCAGTCCACCGATTCACTCACCTAACTAGTTCGACCGAATCTACCCACACATGACTACTCCTATTCATCTCACCTATCGGTATCAATGATTCGGGAATAAAAACATGATCTTATTCGTAACCGGGTTAAGTCTCTGTCGAGCACCCACCTAGTTCACTAACAACTCCGGTTCGCGACTCCCTTGTTGCTAAGAATTAAGCCTAGATCATGATTTCCAATCAATTAGTTTGTAACATTAAGCTATGAATTTAACTAGTTCATCATCTTCATCTAACATGGTCATTCCATTCATCACTAACACGTGTCAATAGCCTTAGCTTACGGATTCACAATACAAGATGAAGAAATATAAACATTAATTGGATCAAACGCATGAATCAATCAACAAAATCCAGAAAATAAGTCTAAGTCATAACCCTAGGCTCTCCATAGAGCCTAACAAAGAAATTAGCTACTCATTGTTATGCCAAAATCACAAGTATTCTCCATAGAATGATAAAGAGAGGGTAAGAGAAGAATCAAACGATGAAATCGCCAAAGCTTTGGCGAATCCGTGCAATCCCCAAGCTCCTAGGTGCTCTCCAATGGCTCCCGTACGTGAATAATCTCCTATTAGGTCTTCTCTGCCCGTTTTTTACCAGCTGGGCACGCTTTTTAATGAAAACTAACCGAAATTGCACTTCAGCCCCTCTACTTTGTAATTCCCAGACATAATTATTTGCTGATTTTGTGCGGGCTGTATCTCCCTCATACGGACTCGTCTTCGGGCCTACCATATATCGTTGGAAAGCTACGGATGTCTACTTTCTAATGCCGCAGACCTTGCTCCAAAATGCTTTGTATAATTTACAGAGAATTGAAAAGAGTGAAGGCTGGTCCTGTGTGACTTTTCCAACTTTTCTTCGTTTGTGCGTCTCCTTTTCTCCTCTTCATCTAGCTCCATTCCAAGCATATCCAAGCCTCTCATAAGCTCCATTGCACCTATTTTACCTGAGATACACAACACTAAACAACCCGTGCAATTATCATAGCAAATATGAGAGAAAACTTGCACAAATAAGCTAGAAACACAACTTTTCACTCTTAAGCTTAGAAATAGTCAAATTCACATATTTGTGCAAATATAGCATATAAATCATGTGAAATAAGCCTATTACAAGTAATATGGAAGTATAAAGATATCTCCTAAAAGGGAGTTATCAACACCAAAAAGAATATCATCTACATATATATGAACAACAAACATATATTTTTCCTGATTTTTGATAAAAAGAGTTTTTCAACCAGACCTCTCTTCAAACCATTTTCTAACAAAAACTTTGAGAGTCTGTCATACCAAGCCCTTGGGCCTTGCTTAAGACCATATAAGACTTTGTCAAGTTTGTAAACATAATCAGGAAAGACATCATTTTCAAAATATGGTGGTTGAGCAACAAATAATTCTTCTTGTAGAAAACCATCTAGAAAAGCACATTTAACATCCATTTGAAAAAGTTTATGTGATTATGTGATGCAAATGCAAGAAGTATTTTGGTAGCTTCTAACCTTGCAACAGGGCCAAATGTTTCCACATAATCAATACCTTCATCTTGATTGTATCCCTGTGCAACCAGTCTTGCTTTGTTTCTCACAACCTTACCTTTTTCATCAAGCTTATTTCTGAACACCCATCTTGTTCCAATCACTGATTGATCTTTTGGTCTAGGAACCAAATTCCAGACCTTGTTCCTTTCAAACTCATTCAGCTCATTCTGCATTACAATGATCCAATCTGCATCCTCTAGGGCTTCCTTTGCATTTTTCGGCTCAATGAGTGATACAAAAGCACTGAATGCACATAGATTGCTCAATTGACCTCTTGTCTGAGTTCAAATTGTTGGATCTGACATAATATTCTCAGCAGGATGATCTGAGATATATTTGAACTTCTTTCTGGGTTTCCAAGTGTATTGACCTTCAAGGCTTTGAGTTCTTGATACAGTAGAAGGAGCATGATATTTCCTGTCAATCTCTGTCTCAAGGCTTTGAGATTTTGACTCAGTTGGGGGTTCAAGGCCTTGAGATTCGTTTGAAAGTTTTTGATGCTTAGTTTTTCTCTTGCTGACTTTCTCAAGGTCTTCATCAGCCTCATATTTATTCAAACTAAGATCTTCAAAGC
The DNA here is from genome assembly GCA_023055425.1 of Linanthus parryae. Classification (NCBI taxonomy): domain Eukaryota; kingdom Viridiplantae; phylum Streptophyta; class Magnoliopsida; order Ericales; family Polemoniaceae; genus Linanthus; species Linanthus parryae. Next base: position 85,611,793 of record JALGPY010000007.1, on the reverse strand, counting down.
TTCCACTCAGAGAATCATCAATAATTTCATCAAAAACAACATGAATACTCTCCTCTACAATCTTAGATCTCTTATTGTAAACCCTGTAAGCTTTGCTAGTTTGAGAATAACCAAGAAAACACCTTCATCACTTATAGCATCGAACTTAGCAAGATTATCTTTGCCATTTTTATGCACAAAACAAGAACAGCCAAAAGGCTTAAAGTTAGCAACACCAAGCTTCCTGCCTTTAAACAGTTCATAAGGGGTACCCCCTGGTACTAAGTTACTAAGTTTAAGCATTTGAACTATGCCTTGTCTGTCCGACCCCAAGCCATTTGAAATGAGGCCATGCCCCATTCGGATAATTAGTTGAAAGGACGACGACGGTTGTGCAAACCAAAGGGAATGATGACCTTGGGTAACAAAAGATAGGGTAGAGCTAGGACAGTTATTGGGTGGCTCATACCGAAGCTGAAGAAGGCAACCAACTCCATTCGTAATTCTGTCTATTACTCGTATTTAGAATTGGCCTGATCAAACATCTATTGAGCACATATTTGGCAGTATTAACAGCTTCTTCCCACAAAGATTTTGACAAATTACTTTCAAGTAACATGGTTCTAGACATGTCTTCAAGAGTCCTATTTTTCCTCTCAACTACACCATTTTGCTGAGGAGTTCTAGGTGCAGAAAATTTGTGTGAGATACCATGCTTTGCACAAAATAAACCAAAATCAAGTTGATCAAATTTCCTACCATGATCACTTCCAATAGATGCAACAGGTAAGTTTTTCAAAGTTTGAAGCTCCTTGCAACGTTTAGATAATTCAGATAATGCTTCAGACTTTTCTCCAATAAACATAAACCAAGTATATCTAGAGTAATCATCAACTACAACGAGCATATATCTCTTACCTCTGGGTGTTTGAACCGTCATAGGACCACACAAGTCCATATGCATCATTTCTAAGGGTCTGAAGATACTTACAAAATTATTTGGCTTGAATGAGCTTCTAGTTTGTTTACCTTGAGTGCATGCCTCGCAAAACTCATTACCGTTGAATTTAAGGATTGGCAATCCTCCTACCAGATCTTTTGAGATGAGCTTATTCAGGGACTGCATGCTAATATGACCAAGCTTTTTGTGCCATAGTTTTGAGTCATCCTTCAAAGCTTTGAGACATTTCAGACTATCACCTGCAACTTTGTCCGTACACAATGCATAAACATTATGTGACCTAGGAGCAGTGAGGATGCAATTGCCTGATTTCTCATCTTGCACCACACATTTCTCCTTGTCAAAAACAACCTTATTACCTTTGTCACAAAGCTGAGAAATATTCAACAAATTATACTTAAGACCATCAACTAAATAAACATCATAAATTGAATATGCAGAATTGTTACCAACACTTCCAATACCAATTATGTTACACTTTAATTTGTCACCAAGTGTGATTGTTCCCTCTGATTGTTATTTCAGTTATGATAATAAATATTTCTTCCCACTCATATGCCTGGAACATCCACTATCCAATATCCATTTCTGGTTTCTAAAGCTTTGGTGACATCCTGCAAAAAATCAATCAATGCCTTAACAGGCTATTAGACCAAGTGCAGAATTTGGATTCATACTCAGAGTCAACCATATTAGGTGGTCTAACTAATTTTGGAACCCAAATCTGTTTCACTTGTCTCTTAAGCTGATAAGGATATGTGTTCCTCATTATGTGAGGTTTTGTCCTTCTAAAGGGGCAAGTTATTTTTACATGTCCAATTTTACAGCAATAATGACACTTTGGTGAATGTTTGCTTCCTGCTTTCACAAATGTGGTTTGGATTTTTCTTGGAAAATTTGGATTATATCCAATTCCACTTTTGTTAACAGACCGCAGACTTCTTCCAAGCATGAGACTTAACTTCTATTCTGAGCCAGCAAAATTGGAAAGAATTTTCTTGGATTCTTGAAGCTTACTAGTCAATGTAGTGTTTTGTTGTTCTAAATCATCATAATTATTCTTTAGATCAACAAACTTGTCAGTTAAAATAGTCTTTGGATCAACTATTTCTTTGACTTGTGATTTCAAATCTTTGAATCTACTGTCCAAGGCTTTGAAGTCACTGTCAATTTTTAACTTAGTAGCTTCAAGAAATTTATTCTGAAAAACCAAATCTAAATTTTCTTTTGCCTGCTCATGAACCTTCATTTTCAAAGATTCAATCTCATTCCTGTAACTCTCCACATTTAAAAACATGATTTTGAGGATTTCAGGTAACACATCAGAAGGACTAGATAAGAGATTTTTTACCATGTCATCAATTTAAATCCTGCTTATCTATGGCACTGTCGTTGAGGCCATATAAACAAGAAACGTGTATCCAGACTCCATGAGGATGGATTCCTAGACTCATTTTATTTTGAATCATATGAGACATGTGAGGCTTGTTTATTTGGAAAAATGACAAAGTCCCCTTTCAATAAGAAATCTGACAGGACTAGTGAGCAATTGGCACCAGTGCATACTTATGTGTGTGGGCCATTTTCCCTGCCTGCTAGGGATGGTTACATCTACTTCATCACGTTTACTGATGATTTCAGGAGATATGGATTTGTATACCTTATGAAGGCCAAAACGATGCCTTTGAAAAATTCAAAGAATTCAAGAATGAAATAGAGAAGCAGCTTGGCAAAAGTATTAAGGCTCTATGATCGAATCGTGGAGGGGAATACTTGAGCCAAGAGTTTGACGACTATCTTAGAGAGTGTGGGATAATATCCCAACTCACTCCACCCGGAACGCCACAATGGAATGGCGTGTCCGAGAGGAGGAATTGGATCTATTGGATATGGTTCGATCTATGATGTGTCAAACTGCTCTTCCACTGTCGTTTTGGGGAAACACTCTATTGTGTGCAGCTTTCACCATTAACCGTGTTCCATATAAATCAGTCATGAAGACACCACATGAGATGTGTAGTGGGAGCCATCCCACGGTGTCGTTCATGAAGATTTGGGGCTGCGATGTCTATGTAAAACGTTTACAATGAGACTAGATAGGGCCTCAGTCGGACAAATGCAAATTTGTGGGATACCCTAAGGAAACTAAGGGATATTATTTCTATAATCCAACTGAGAACAAGTGTTTGTTGCTCGGTCCGGCGTGTTTCTAGAAAGAGAATTTGTCTTTAAAGAAGCAAGTGGGAGGACTGTAGAACTTGAAGAAGTTCAAGAACCACAAAGCATTGATCCTACTATGGAACATGAGCAGGAACCACAAGAGGTTGTTGAGCAATCTGTTCAAGTAAGACAAGAGGTTGTGGAGCAGCCTGTTCAAGTAATGTGATTACCCACAAGGGTCGATTAGTGGCTAAAGGATTGAGACAGATTCATGGTATAGGCTATGATGAACCTTTTCACCAGTCGCAATGACCATATCCATCCGAATCTTACTTGCTATTGCAGCTTACTACGACTATGAGATTTGGTAGATGGATGTCAAAATAGCATTCCTGTATGGGAATCTCCTCGAGTTGGAATAGATGCCCTAGAGGCAATCTAGTTTAGTATGAACTTATTTTGGCTAGAATATTCATTGTATTATTTATTGGATATTTAATATAATGAACTCCTTAGATTTACAATTTTCTTGTTTATCTTAAATATCCCTAGTCCATAATAATGATTAAATGGGACAGTCATCTATAGACTAGTATGGGGTTGGATTTATATGGAGATATTGTGATCCAACACATGGGTATGAATTAGGGGTAATGGCATGCTGGATTGACCCATCTCCGAGAAGGCTCCATACATGTTATGTAAAGTCACAGGCGATTCTCGTGGTGACAATGGTTTTGTCATCCTTAGACTTGAAGCCACTAGATTGTCTAGTTGTGGATTATTGTGATTTTGGTAGCGTGAAACGTTACACCGTGACTGGGTAGCTATAAAGGTGTGTACCGAATATAATAAGAAGCAAGCTTAGAGATCGTAGTAGACGTAGATAGAATTTGTCCCTCCCACATAACAGAAGCAAATATCCTAGGCCACTCGAGGGATAGTGCTTATGGAATGTATGGCGAGCCTCAAATAAATCAATATGGGATATTGATGTTATTTGCACGAATAAGGCTATTCCTAGGATCGAGAAACTATGGATTGGATATACGAGTGTGACTTGTATTTCTCATGTCCAATCCGGATATTGAGACAATGGGATGAGACAATTACTTGCACAAGGTTTGTCGGATGACTATTCTATTAGTTGGAAAGAATGGATGTCTTGCTAGAGACCGCTCCATATTAGCAAATTGTTGCTACCAACTAGATCGAACCTATGGGGTCACACTCCCAATAGGGTTGAACAAGATTTTGGAATTAATTAGTACGATTAATTAATTAGAAGGATAACTTTGCAAGACCTTGCAAACTTAATAGGACTAATATGCAAGGAAGGGACTAATCCGAACTCATGTAGGATTAGGAAGGGACTTTAAATAGTTGACAAGGAGTTGTTGGGCTATATTAAGGACACTCCTAGCTTCCTTCCCACACCAATTCTCACAATATAAGTTGATGGGAAAGGAAACAAATGAGATAGAGCAAGACCACTAGAGGCCGACCGCCCCTAGCGTCCGCCCCCTACCCGTCGGCCACAAAGAGAGGCCGAAGCCCTCTCTTTTCTCCTCGTTGCGTGATTTCTTCTTCCTCTTCCTCCGGTCCAAGCTAGCACAAAGGAGTAGGAAGATCTAGACATCAACCATAGGTGTGGATCAACCGTAGAGACGTGACACAATTCACGTTACAAGTCATCACAGGAGATCTCTAAGGTGTGTTACTTGTTTCTTCCTTTACCATCGTTATGATTCTCTTCCTTTGATCCTTTGAGGGTCTTGAATGGATAATTCATTCTTCTTCTACGTATCCATGATCACAACCCTACAGTTTACATGACACAGCCTGAGGGTTTTAAAAGATTCAAAGCAAGACAACAAAGTCTGTAAACTTCAACGATCCATTTATGCGTTAAAGAAAGCTTCTAGGAGTTGGAATCGACGTTTTGATGAAGTGGTAAAAGATTTTGGCTTCATCAGAAATGAAGATGAATCTTCTGTCTGCAAGAAGGTTAGTGGGATTTATGTTGTTTTTCTGGTCTTGTATGTGGATGACATACTACTCATTGGAAACGAAATTCCTCTGTTGCAATCTGTTAAAGATTGGATAGGAAAGTGTTTCTCAATGAAATACTTAGGTTAAGCAGATTATATACTCGGTATCAAGATCTATAGAGATTGATCTAAGAAGCTGCTCCGCCTAAGTCAAAGTACATATATAGACAAGGTGTTGAAGCGATTCAACATGCAAGATTCCAAGAAAGGATTATTTCCCATGTCGCATGGAATCAATCTTTCGAAGAGAGATTTTCCTTCCAATGAGATTGATAAGGAACACATAAGCAGGGTTTCCTATTCCTCGACCATAGGATCCATCATGTATGCCATGTTATGTACTAGACCAGATGTGTCATATGTGTTGAGTATGACCAGCAGATATCAGTCAATTCCGAGCGAGAGTCACTGGATAGCGGTCAGGAACATCCTAAAATACTTGAGAAGAACTAAGGATGCATTCTTAATCTATGGAGGGGACGAAGAGCTGCATGTAAGGGGTTACACGCATGCAAACTTCCAAACCGACAAAGATGACTTAGGATCACAGTCGGGATTTGTGTATTGCCTGAATGGAGGATTTGTGAGCTGGAAGAGTTCCAACCAAAAGACGGTGGCTGATTCTACAACTGAGGTTGAGTACATTGCTGCAAATGGCGCAGCAAAGGAAGCTATTTGGATTAGGAATTTCATCATTGAGCTTTGTGTGGTTCCTAGCATTGTGGATCCAATAGAGTTGTATTGTGACAACACAAGAGCGATCGCAAAATCAAAGGAACCCATGTCACACCAGAAATCCAAGCACGTACTCAGGAAGTACCATCTTATTCGAGATATTATCGATGAAGGAGATGTTCAGATATGCAAGATTCTTACATATGAGAATTTTTCAGATCCACTTACAAAGCTGCTTGTTCAGCGCATGCATGAAGGGCACACTAGGAGCATTGGCATATGAGATGCACCATATTGGCTCTAGTGCAAGTGGGAAACTGCTGGAATAGATGCCCTAGAGGCAATCTAGTTTAGTATGAACAATAACTGGCTAGAATATTCATTTTATTATTTATAGAGATATTTAATATAATGAAGTCCTTAGATTTACAATTGTGTTGTTTATCTTAAATATCCCTACACCATTATACTGATTAACATGACAATCATCTATAGACTAGTATGGGTTTGGATTGATATGGAGATATCATGATCCAACACATGTGTATGCATTAGGGGTAATGGCATACTTGATTAACCCATCTCCGAGAAGGCTACATACTGGTTATGTAAAGTCACAAGATCTTCTCGCGGTGACAATGGTATTGTCATCCTTAGACTTGAAGTCACTAGATCATCTAGTTGTGGAATATTGTGTTTTGGTAGCGTTAAACGCTACACCGTGACTGCTTAGCCATAAAAGGCGCGTATCGGACACAATATGAAGCAAGATTAGATATCGTAGTGATGTAAATAGAATTTTTCCCTCCCACATAACGGGAGCAAATATCCGCGGCCACTCAGATAAATCAATATGGGATATTGATGTTATTTGCACGAATAAGGCTATTCCCAGTATCGAGAATCTATGGATTTTATATACGAGTGTGAATTGTATATCTCATGTCCGATCCGGATATAGAGACAAAGGGATGAGACAATACTTGCACAAAGTTTGTCGGATGATTTTTTCTATTAGTTGGGTGGAATGGATGTGTTGATATACACCGCTCCATATTAGTAAATAGTTACTACCAACTATATGGAAAGCTATGGGGTCACACGCCATATGGATTGAAATAGACTTTGGAATTAATTAATATGATTAATTAATTAGAAGGATCAAAACGCAACAACTTGCTAACTTAGTAGGTCTAATATGCAAGTGGGACTAATCGGATTTGAGTAGGATTAGGAGAGGGCCTTTATGTAGTAAACAACAGTTGTTGGACTATACAAAGATACTCATATTTCCTTCCTATAAACTAATGCCCATAACATCACTTGAGTAGGAGAGAAAGCAAGGAGAGAGAGCAAACCAAGGAGCCGACCGGCCCTTTGGTCCGCCCCCTACTCGTCGGCCATAACAAGGAGGCCGAGCCTCCCTTTGGTCCTCGTTGCATGATTTCTTCTTCCTCTTCCACTGATCCTAGCTAGCACAAAGGATCTGGAAGATCTAGATCTCAATCCTAGGCGTGGATCAACCGTTGAGACAAAAAAAAAATTTGTGTTTGAAGTCATCACAGGAGACCCACAAGGTACATGTTATGAATCATTTACTATCGTTATGAATTCTCTTCCAGTGATCCTTGAAGGTTCTTGATCGGATTAATTATTGTCTATTCCGCTGCGTATCCATAATCAAAACCCTACAAACATGTCTCAATCCAAGGTTGCTAAAAATCCTATGAGTTCTACTTTATCTTTAGACAAATATCAGAATGGTAAGAGTGTGAACCAAAAATAATTTATATGTATGATTGGTTCAATACTTTATCTCACTGCTAGTAGGTCAGACATCATGTTTAGTGGATGTATGCTTGCTAGATTTCTAGCTGATCCAAAGGAGTCTCACTTAGTGGCTGTCAAAAGGATTTTCAGATATCGCAATGGTACTAAAGACTTTGGTCTTTGATATCCTAAAAGGTCTACTTTCTTTCTTTGTGGCTATTAACATGCGTACTTTGCAGGATACAAAGTGGATAGAAAAGCTTTTCTAGATGTTATCAATTCTCAGGCTCATCCTTGATAAACTGGCATTCAAAGAAGCAATACTCAGTAGCATTATCCACATCAGAAGCTAAATATATTGCTGCAAGAGTATGTTGCTCACAAGTCCTATTGATAGCTCAACAAATGAAGGATCTTGATTTGATTTCAGAGACATTACAATCAAGTGTGACAATATTAGTGCAATCTCAATTAATAAAAATCAAGTACAACATTCAAGGACCAAACACATTGATGTTAGACACCAATTTATTGGAGATCATGTGGAGAAAGGTGATGTGTCTTTATCCTTTGTGCCTACTAACTTACAAAATTGCTGATATTTTCACTAAACCACTGCCTAAAGTTAGATTTGCAGCTTAAAGATTGGAAGTTGGTACGTTGAACAAGGATGCATTGATGTAGGGGGAGTATCAGGTATATTAGTTGTTTTCAAGGCCTTGATAGCTTTTTCAAAGCCTTGAAAATCAGCCTAAAATATAAAAAAAAAAAAAAATTCAAAGCCTTGAAAATCATTTCAAAAGCTTTGAATATAAACCTGCATACAAAATGAAGTAATGATGGATCATTTAGTGTTATGTGTTATCTCTGTAGAAAATTACCCGGCATTACTATTTACTGTTTAAACGGATATTTTCAAATATAAAAATATCGTTAACTCTCTCATCCGTTATAGAAACTTTTTTAATTTCAAATAAAGATTATTTATTCAAGAGTTTTGAATGTTTCAGTTTCCTTCTTTCACTCCAACTATTCAAGCAAATGTTTTCTCTCTCCTTTCTGTCTCTCTCTAAACCCTAACCCCCGAGTGGATTCATGAAGATCACAGAGAGTTTGTCTGAACAAGTGGGCAGAAACAAGGAAGAAGAACGAAGGCCAAAAGAGAAAAGCTAACCCTGAAGAAGAGATTCAGGCTGTTAGTTCCAGTTCTGAGAAAGTTATCATTCCAAAGCAATCTTCTCCTCCGAAGAAGGATAGTAAGAAGAATAAGGATGTGCAGAAAGCTAGCTCCTGCAAGGGAAAATCAGATCAGAAAGCTAAATCTGGAAAAGGAAAGGGTGATCAGAAGGCTAGTCCAATTAAAGTGAAAAAAATATCATAAGTTAATAAATGGAAGTATGTTCATAAATCATACTCAGTCAAGACCAAAGGGGAGAAGAAATGTAGTTCCGGTAAGACTTCTATATCAAATCATTGGTTTATAAACTTTAAATCACATGGGCTTTGGTTATATGGCTATGCATCAACTCCTATACCATACTGCTATCTGATTTGCATAAGCATGATTGATAAAATGGACTTAGAGTGCATAAGAAGGTTAAAAGAAACTTCTATTTGGAAAATCTTGAATCCTACTAAGAAGGCATACCCTAGATTGACAAGACTGTTTTATCTCAACCTTCAACAAGTGCCTGGTAAAGATTTAATATTCTCTTCTAAGGTTGCTGAAATAGATATTCAGTTGAATCATGGTGTGTTTGCTAAGGTGTTAGGTTATCCTGAAAAGTATGATGTTGATGGTTATCCTAGTAAGAAGAATGGAATGAGGTTGGCCAAAATTGATTTCTTTTTACCTGATGCAGCCTCAACCTCAAAACAGTTAACACATTCAGTTTTGACTGTTGAAGCCAAAATTCTTTTCACAATTTTGATGAGGTGTGTGGTGCCTAAGGAGAATTCAAAGGAATTGTTGACTTATATAGTTCTATACTTGATATATTTGATTATGTATGGTTTTGAGATAGATTTGCCTAGAATTGTGATGGAGCACATGCTATATTGCAGTACCAAAAACATAAACCATGCCTTGCCCTATGCCAACCTCCTACCTCTATTCTTCAAACATTTTGATATTCCTGTTAATAAAGAAGAGAAAGTTCATGCTGGTTTTGGAATGATCAATGAATCCTCTTTTCAAATGATGGTATTGTGCAAACCACTTCGGGAGAGTGGAAATTCTATTTAAATGTTTCTCCTAGTGATCTTGAAACCAGAAATTCCGAAAGCCTTAACAACTCCTATAGCTTCCAAATCTACCTGTCCAAACCAGTCTCATGTTCTTGAGAAGTTATATTTTATTGATAATGAGATGGATGAAATGAAGCATGGTCAACTTAAGCTAATTACTGAGTGCCAAAAAATGCATTATATGGTTTCCTCCTTGAATGACAAAGTTTCTAGAATTGTCAGTAGTTTAAACTTGGTGGATGTGTAAGAAGAGAATGCACAAGTGCAAAAAGGTTCAAAGAATTCAGTATCTACTAGGGACCTATTTGATGAGTATTCTACTAATGAAGCATATGGAGTTAATGAAATAGGAAAAGAAGCTAGCATTGACTCAGGATTGCCAATTGGGGATGTACTATAGCTAATGAAGTAGAAAAAGAAAGCAATTCCTGATACTGTTACTTCTACTGAGTTGTTTGAGGATGCTGATGAAGGTACTAAGGTGGTGGCTGAAGAACAGGAAAAAGTTGAGGATTAGGAAGAGGAAGTGCAAGAAGACGAAGAGGAAGAGGAAGTGCAAGACACATAAAAAGAAGTAGCAGAAAAAGAAGAGGCTGCTGGAGAGGATGACCATAATTCAAAGCCTTGAACTCATGCCCTTCTTTCTAAATTTTCATAGCCTTGACAATTTTATGTCTTCTTTTAAAACTCTAAATTTTTCTCACTCGTTTGATGAAATTAAAAAAGGGGGAGAAATTAGATTGATGTCGATGTGTTTAATTTTGGATATTTGGGTTTTTTTTATATTAGTATTACTATTTGGTGTTTCATCTCATATGACTATTTCTGCTATGTTACTAATGACTATGAGTATTATTGTTTTGCGGTAGACGATAATAAAACTGACAAGCGTACTTTGATGCTCCATGACTATGATTCATGTGGACATTCATTAATTTTGTATATGATGCAAAAATAATGAATTTTTTAGGTATACTAGGTTCCACCCCGCGCGCGTTGCGCGCGGTGTGGCCTTGGCATGTCTGCTTGTCCGATGGGCGGAGATATACATTTGCTAATTCAGGATTCTTACGTACCGTGTTTGGGTGCATCACATTTGTATTACATTGTATAGTCACGAGATTAAAATAACGGGATAGTATGCATAGAGTATCTCAGCATCATAGTGAGGTAGTACAGGAGTAGTAGACGAGCGTGTCATTGATGGCAACTTAAATTGGCTACATAGATATTGGTTGCACCTGCCTTTGAATTAGGTGTTGTCTTTTTGGCAACATATATTGAGTAATATGTTTTACAATGATATAGTTTGGCAATCTTCCTTATTATCGGGCTATAACTACATAATATATGGGTTGTGCAGTCAAACTTGGGAAACTTCTAGCGGCTGATATAATGCAGTGCTTTCAGATATTCAATGTTTGTGAGATAGGTATCGGGAATTTTCTTTGTGTTTTTAATTGATATTTACAATTATCTTATTTTGCTCTCTCATGAGCATCATGAGCTCCTTAGCCTAACAAAATCATACTCATAACATGTTACCTTCCAATGTCAATGCTTGTTATCTTGTCCAACCACCCAACATCTATGTCCTTCTGGTTTGGGTTTCATCATTTACATGCATTGGTTGATGTAAATTGAAGATTTATTTAGTAGATTGAGTTGGGCTTGCAGTATCTTGTGCTTGATTCACTTGTCTTGCAGGTTGCATTTATTGGAGATGTGTTTGTGTAAATATGCATGTCAATCAGTTCAATGAGAGGACATGAACGGATGCTATGTATTAACAGTTCATGCACAATCTATTCTATTGTCAACGCCTATTACCTTCCCCAATGAGTCACCATCTTTCTCCTTCTGCTTTAGGTTTCATCATTTAGATGCATTGCTTGATGTGCATCGAAGATCTCTTAAGTAGATTGAGTAGGGTTTGCAGCGTTTGGTGGTTGATTGACCTGTCCTTCAGATTACATTTACTGAAGATGTGTCTGTCTAAGTAATCATGTCCATCAGTTTAATTAAAGGTCATGAAAACTTGCTATGGTCTTTTGACTTCCTTACTTACTTCTAGTATAAAAGCATAAGCAGTTGGCCTAAGTTACAACATACTGTAATTCAATGGACTCTGGTAAGGAAAATACCGATGACAAAGAGAGAAAGACTGCTAAGGTGAAGAGCAAGGAGCAGAAGAGGAAAAGTAAAAAATATCAGAGTGAGGAAGAATTCACGACCGACGAATCTGAGTGGGAGAGTTGGGCTGAACACGGTTATGTGGTCGGGAAGGGCTCGGAGACTACGGTGTACTCAGATGCGGAGGAAGAGGATGACTTCTGGGGAACTGATACAGCTTCCTCGTATCCGCTGAAGTTGAAGCATTCTGTCTCTCGTTCTTCCAGTTCAGGTGGAAAGAAGAAGGAAAAAAGTCATAGCCGGAGGTAGCGAAGACTTGCAAATGAAGAAATCAATTCTTCCGCTGGATGCGACACCAGATAAGGGCAGCAAGAGGAAGAATACTGGAGAAGATGTTCAAGATTCATGCAAGAAGAAACCAAGATTATAGAGTGTCTATGTTTTTTTTTTTTTTTTTTTTTTTTTTTTTTTTTTTTTTTTTGTGCTATGTTATGGTGGATTGTAGTTTCATGTTACGTCATATGAGTATTAATGTTGAGTTTGGTCATGCTTACTTTGTGATGGGGTTATGGATTGATGTCATCTTCGTCTATATTTCATGTATCAATGCAGAGTTTGCTTTCTTCACAATCTAATAATCGTTTAGAATGATGTATCATACTATGTTATTCATGGATTGATGCATATCGTGTCTGCTTGATCGAATGATTAATATTTTTTTTTTGGTCTGAGATGTGTGGATAACATCGTCTTTGTGCATCGTCTTTGCTTGATGCGTATTGATGTTTTCTTAAGTTGAGTATGCTTGGCAGTAGATGATGCTTGATTGAGTTGTATTGCAGATTGCATTTATTGGAGATGTGTGTGCTTAAATATGCATGTCAATCAGTTTAATGTAATCATGATATGAATAGGTGTTGTATATTACCAGTTCATGCACAACCCAGTGCATTGTTAATGATTATTATTTCAAACTTGATATTTAAGATACAGAGTGATACTCATTATTTGTACCGAAGACTTATCTATATACATGCACCAACTCTCTATATAAACCACTTTCCACGTATTATTTTCTATCAACTCTCTCTGTAGTGCAGCAGCACCAAGAACAAGAACACAATTAGCTATTTTCAACACAACTATGGCGCCGCTGAGGTCATCCGTAAGAAGAAGGAACACAAAGGAGAGCAATTCCTCCACCATCAACTCACTCCCGAAAGAGTTAATCACAGAAATATTGGCAATTTTGGGATCTTGTTCGTCTGATGATTTGTTCACCGCAAAGAAAAGGTAATATTCTATGTTATTCTGCTTCTCTATCTCCCTTGTTTCGTTAAGTATTCATAATCTTCAAAGCTCAATTTGAATATCAATAGGAATAGTATTAGAATAAGAAGGATTTTATCATATCATACTGATAGAGTTGGAGAGTTTTCTATTTTCACTTACCATGTTTGTGTACATGACCCAGTGTGTTTTTTTGTCTCTATAAAAGCTTTGACACGGACATGGGCGGATTTAAAATTTGGCCGTGTGAGTACACGAAAAATTTCAAGTTTAATGACGGATCTGTTGATAAATTTTGAAGTATTTAATGGATAAAACGACGAACTGATAGATTGTTGAAGTGAATATATTATACGAGTGGGAACTAATGCAATTATATTAATAGAATGTAGGCTAAATGTTGTGAATACTAAAACTTTGAGTTGGGGGCTAATATAATAAGATAAATAAATATAGCGTAATAATTGGGAATTTTCAAAATTCGAGTGGGGGTTGGTCTCCATATAAGAGTGCCACTGGACATAGAGATTGCAGACAGAGATTATGTCTATGTTCTTACATTTTAATAAACACGATAAACCAATTTTTATCCGCTGTCTTCCTAGCCCTCAATTTCGAGCAATTAAGTAGTGTCTGTTGAGCAAAGGCTCATTCTTTAGGTGTTGGTGATGGGAGGAATAGGAGGCGATCACCAGTTTCAGAACATTTGTATTTTGATTTCTGAATGTATTCTTGTTTAGTCTATTTCAAACAATAACCCCTAATTAATGTAAACACATTAGATGGTGAGGGAATTATACTGGAAACTTTACCATATTATAGGGGTAAAAGACAGTTTCACCCCCTCAACTTTGATGCAAAGACACTTTCACCCCTTCCAGTTTGATGATTATCTGCAATTTTTTTGCAACATGTAGCAGTTTGAAGATGTTCAATGAAGCATCTAACTATAATTGCGTATACGAGAAGGTGTCACTTAAGAAGTTCCCCGTCGTTCCATGGCGGTCCAGTCAGCAGTGGATTTGGGGATTCTCGCAATTTATGAAGAGATGCAATGACAGTGGGAACCCAGAAGCTCTATTTAGGCAAGGAATGGTAAGCGGCAGTTCTATTGATTTATCATAACGTGGAGCAAGAAGAAAAGCTAAGTTAATCGTTGTGAAGTGACATAAACTGACGTACAATTTTTTTTCTTTTTTTTTAAATTTTAGATTGATTACTTCAGTTTGTGCCGATATAGTGATGGCTTAGACGCCTTACAAAAAGCAGCAGAAGCTGGACTTGGAGAAGCACGTTATATAATTGTCATCATTTTGGTGTTGAGTGGAGATAAATACCGTGAGAAGGGAATCGAGTTGTTCTGTGGAATGACAAAAGACAAAGAGATAGAAACAAAATTGGAGGAGTACCGGCAAAAGGTTAAGTCAATTTTAAGGAGCATCTGGATTAAAAATCCAATCATACAGATGGAGAAACAGCGTTGCTGTGCATCGCAACCCCAACACAGATGGAGATCAGGATGGGCGCGGAACGAAGACATTATATTGTGTGATGCTTGTAGATGTGATAGGGAAGTCGACTTTATTTGTAAGATATTTCCTCATAACTAAAATGTGTAAGAAAATTTTTTCCCAAATAACAATATCAATGATCCCATAAATTGTAACTTAATACGAGAATTATAAATAATTAGCAGATACACGAGTATGGACTCGGAATCTCTTTCCTAAAGGGATCTGAAAACTAAATTCAGGGTTAATTGTATTTTATTCATCTTGCGGGTAGTGGTGTGTTGCAAAACACCTCATCTAATTTCAATGATGTATTTGCAGGATGACGCTTGCATCGAACGAGTTACAATGCCACAAAAAAGAATTTAAGCAAATATAACTTGTGAAAACACTCCAGTGCGATCTACTTGCACTTAGAAGCATAAGCGATTAATGTGTTATGATGCCCAGCCTGAATTTATCCGTGTAATAGTATACGTTTAGTTGTTGTTCACACTGTCACAAAAGCATGGTTTAATACAATTTCAATAGCTATCCGAACTATTGTTGCATTTATGATTTGAGTTTAATCTTGTAGATGGCCGTATAAATCGTCGTTAAAATCAGCGATTCGATTTTTATTCGTCCTAGCATGTGTTTTATATTAATTCGCTATTCTACCGCATAATTGACTTTGCAAGTAAGGATAAAATGTGTAACAAATGTAGTGGGGACATCATATTATGCAGACCAAACTACAATATTACGTGGACATTAACTGATAACAGAGCGTTAATTACAATAACATAAAAGACGACAATGGCATATTTTCTTTATTAGTTCGTCGATGGGGCTATGTTTTTATGTGTAAGCGTGCATCAAGCTTCAACTACATAGCGTACGGTCCAACCATTCATTGGGAATACATTTCCATTGGTGCACCGGGAAAGGAGAAGTAAAATCATCTTGCGCCGCTGTTCGTGTTCACGGACTCAAGCACGCTTTGTTGTTCCTTGAAACAAACCCAGTGCCGAATATAATAAGCTATTTGGGTATGGGGTATAATTTTAAATCGAGAAATTTTGTTTCATACCTCAGCCGACATTGATGACATGGTTGTTGCATTTATCCCCAATACAGTGTCTACTGACTGTCCGAAGATGCGTACCTGGAGTTCGGCACTACCATCATGAAGTTGCACAGTTATACGTCCCCTGGGGAGAAACAAGCAAAAAAAAAAAAAAAAAAAAAAAAAAAAAAAAACATTTGGCAGTTAGATTTCGCGTCCTCTTTGAAAAAAGGTGTTAAATTGATGTTGTGTAAACTTAGGCTGATACAGTCTACAGTGTAATGCTTGTTAGTGTCATTACGTACCACGGTATAGCATCACAATCATTATTTTGACAAGCAGAGCATTGGAATCTGTTGTTTGGATAACGATTTGCAACACGATTGCACAGCTTGCATGCGTAATACCATGCTTGCTGATTTGTTGGTAAAGCATGAACGGTGGCTTGTACCCAAATCTCGCGTATTGTAGCCTGCAGTTAGTCATAAAAAACATACAATCTAAAATGAAACTGTTGGGAAAGCTGCATTACTAAGCTGGCAGTGATTGTTCATTACCGAAGGAAATTCTCACCGGCAGTGATGGCAGATCGACTATTGCACAGAGTGTCATTTCTTGTTTGTATCTTTGAAGACGATACAAACTTTGATGCTTGGATGAATTGTTCTTGCGAGGTGCAAACAAAGCTTATGGAACAAAGCAATGGTGCTTGGTTGTTGTGCACTATGAGGTAGTTGATCTGTATGTTAGTATTTATAGTAACATTTGATGCAAGGGTTGGTAGGTACCTGAGCTGTATGTGATATAGTTATATAATGTCCTGTGCTAAATGCTTTTTCTCTGCTGTTTTTGTTTGTGTTTTTTTTTTTATAATTATTAGAAATTTGTTTCGCATTCAGACTGAGACATGCTGTAACACTGAAATCACCTGGTGTGGGTGGTAATGTCATCTGTAAATAATTTGCATACGATGGCACGCACTACAAGAATACCAGCAACCTACTTATTTATATTTATCCATGTACATAACTAAGTGATAAAGTCTTTACAGCATGGTACAATGCATTTTTTTCCAGAGAAACATCACTTAGGAAAGTTATGAGTAATTAAGCCAAATTGGTAGGTGGCTAAACCAGTTGAATGTGACGTAGCAAACGTACAAGATGCGTAACGACGATAAATAATTAGTGGATAACCAATCCATTTTATTGATAAAACAATATTAGTTGTAACCACTGATCACAATCAATGGTTGTGCCTTTTGTATATGTGAGAACATTGATCATCATTTTCACCGGACATGCCTACTCTAATTTTGGATCTGATTGCTTCAGGCCTGAGTACATCGTGGACCTAGCTGGCTTGACATGAAGGATTTCTTATTGTGATATCTGGATAGAAATTTTACTTGTCAGACGCTTTCATAACCCACACATCTATACAAGTTTTGATTAGTTGTCCTGTGAAATGCTTACAAATATTAGATCCATCTGCCAATACCCTTTGGACGTCTGTTTGTCGGATGAGCGGAGAAATGTGGTTGTCATTGCCGGTCACTGTAAATAGTCTTAATATATGTAGGTATATTATATTTAGAGTAATCGGATTCATAGCTGATAGTAGCTTCTCCATAACATGAATAGTTTAAAACTTGTGAATATTACATTAAAACAGCAAAAAGATAAACACTCGATATCGCAGCATTGCAGCAAGGAAAGTACATTGGCAGTCAACATGCATGGCATCTATAAAAGCCTGTACTATATTTGCCTTCAGTAATGGTTCTTATAAGTGTTTAGTCTGCTTTTTGAACCCGGCGAACGACCCACCTTGTTAATCTTGGGTTCCTGTTTTGTGTGCATCTGAGTATGCGGACGTAGAATTTCTGTGATGTTCCTCTTGCATTTGCGGCTAGTAGGAGATTCTGTTGTTCCTGAATATGAAATTGTGGTTGGTGTTGTTATCGAATATATACATTGCCTATTTTAAAAGATAAGAATACCTGCTCAGACATTGTTGACATTGTGACAAGGGTGTTGTCTAAGACAGTTTCAACAGGTAGCCCAAATATTGTGGCATCCATTATCCCAGTGTCATCTTGTAACTCAACATAGAGGCGGCCGCTGTATCGAAGGGTTGTATGGTTGTTAGTTTGCATATATTTCATGTCAAGAACAAATGTAGTATAGAGTAGAATAATTGTTGCATATATTGTACACTGAATAGTTATCTAACCATATGATTGCATCCTGGGTAGAATTGCCGCATTTATTGCAGATCTGTCCCAAGCACTCATTTTTGCAATTTCGGCATGCTTTGAACCATGGCTGCTGGGTTGTTGGTATTGCAGTCATTGATACCTTAATCCATGTTTCTCTGTATAAGGGCTGTCAGGTATAATTAATTAGGTGTTAGCTTTTTGCAATTGTTATGCTGTGGACAAGATAACTAAATGGAAGAAACAACTCACCAAAGTAGCCCTAACTGCTGATATGTTGCTGACTTCCATTGAAAGCCGTCGCACCAATGCTGTATGTTGATAATAGTATAGATTCTGGAGGTACTGCTTTTATAGGATGCTTGCTCTACTTAGTTAGTTGAACTATTGGGCACAGGATAGAACGGCACGCATTACTATGTGTTGCGTACACCGAGGCCACCGCATATCGATGAAATGAAACATGCTCAGCAAAGTTGGGATGAAATGATATACGAATGTTAATTACGATGCTCTTGGTTATAGTGTCAACATGATTTAGTTATAAATGCATATTCTTATCCTCTTGTTCAGCATAACGGTATGCATGCAATTACATGGTCGACATAGTTGGGATTGGGTTATAGCCGAAGTAGATATGCAAAATAAGTAATCCTTGCCTGTCTACGCTGTTGTACTTACAGTCAATTATAGGAGTCTGTACACTATGCAGTATCAACAATAATGGCAAAGTAGAAAATATAACGAAATTTTATTCAATGCAACAAAGCCACACGGAAACATGGTACTGCACCACATATCGTACAACAAAGAGAAATGAAATATAACAAAGTACGTCACGAGAGAAATTTATGTTGATACATATTCACGACTGGATCTTATTCACTATTATTGCCATTGCGTCGTCACGTTCATGCAATCTTAACATGGCGGGCCACCCACCTAAATATGCTGCGATTGGTTTGGTGTACGCCTTTTACAACACGCACATAGAAAGGTGTTGATGCATTGCTTGTGTTGGCATTGATGATGAGAGACTGGCATTCCTGGTGTTACATTATAACATTGAAGTGAGGCACAAATTTCATTGTAAATATGTTATGGATGTTGTATTATGTAGTTATATGATGTATTATTTGTAAGTACTATATTAACACCTCTAGCGTCATTCGGGCCAAGGTTGCAGCTGTTGTGTTAAGCACAGTTTCCCCCGCTTGCCCAAACAGCGTAACATTCACTGTACCGGTGTCATCTTTGAGCTCAACCATGAGACGGCATCTGTATCGAAATAAATATTTGTGTGTAAAATATTGATCTAAACATCTTTAAATGTGAATTTGCATGTGTTATAGCTGGTTAACCTGGGAGTAGTGTTGGATTGGGAGCTGCGGCAAGTATGACAGTTTGAATGAATACACTCTTGCTGGCACGTATCACATGCATTGAACCATCCCTGCTGTGTGGTTGGGATGATACGAATGCAAACTCTTATCCAAGCTTCATTGTATGCTTCCTGAGAAAAATGTGGCAGTGATTCAATTAAATATCACATTGTTGTGTAGTAAGAGCTTACATGACCTGACATTGGAAAGTAATATGACAACAGTATTGCGTGAAGTAATGATACCAATGCCGACTGAAGTTCTGCAATCGTGAATGGTGTCATGATGTTCGGTCTGGCGATTGAATGTTGGTGCAATTGTTGGAACATAAGATGCGCTTAATGGTACTGGATGCATGTCTCGTTTGGGCAGCTAATGGTTTATATAGTGCATAACTGGTAAGTGGTAAATTGTTTAGGAAGTATATTAAGAATACGATGTGGGGTAATGTGCTCTATTTGAAAAAAATCATGTGTATTGTTAGATGGGGATTCAAAGATTGTTTCGTATCCATGCCGATACCTAGAAATTAGTGAAGGAGACGTATTTCTGTACATATTCGATCATGTTGTGTAATTTGCTACTTGTCAATTTTCCAACAACAGGATAGTACTGTATTACACTGATAGATACTGTAGCATCATCAATGTTATGGTTCGTGAAATGACTGCGATGTAGTTTTACAGATGGTTAAAGTTGTTATGGTATTGTTTGTGCCAAGTGTGTGGGTGCAATACTGTTGTATGCCAAGTGTTTGGGTTGCATGGTAGATAGGCATATGTTGAGAATGCATGTGAGCAAGCTAGCCGATAAAGCATTCAGAGTGTTCATCATCATTTCACTGCAATTGTCAGTTTTGCATAGATAACATATCCATTTGTTGGCACACATTTCTATTTCATGGGGAAACTGACAATGAGATGGGTTTGGTATAATTGATCAGTTGTTAGTAGCTCAAATGTATCAGTATGTTATACTGAGCTTGCCTTTTAGATGGTTATAGGATTCAAGCTTATCACAAGTTGTGTGTGTGATCTGAATTTGCAGGGCTATGAAGTGTTGCCACAATACTGTTATGTGTCAGCTGTCAAAGTTGCATGTTGGATGCAAATTTCCTAAGCTTGCATGTAGTGTCGGTATGCTTCTTAAGTTGAATAGCAACTTTTGATGTTTGTGATGAAAATGCCAGTCTCAGCATGTTTCATACGTTAACTGACTGGCACGCATACCTGGTCTAGTTGGGAAGATAGCCATTGTGTGAGAAAAGATTGTGGTTTGTGAAAACCAATCAGGGAAAAGATAATTCGTATATTACATATAACATGTGTGATATTGTGATAATACGTTAGACACATATGTTGTGTAGCTGTTCAAAGGTAGGATTAATCTATTGGTATGAATGAATACACAAATTGTGTGCCAGATATATGACCATTGCGTTAGCTTATTGTCGGCGATAATGGTTGTCGTAGCTTACAAATCCCACTACACAAGTTCAATTCTTCTCCCGGTCAACTATACACACAAGGGATGTATGCGGTATTTGCATTTTCGCAGTTACAATTATAGGACCAAGTTATCAAGTTTTCCATGAAAATGTATGTATACGATTGTATGGGTAGGGCAATAAGCTATTTTTTGGGTGGTGCTGGAGAATTACACGACACGTGAAGAGGCTAAACAACAACCTACATACGTAAAAGCTGTAGAAGTTGATTGTTTGATCAACATCGGAATTAAAGTGATATATTGCTAAAAAAAGGAAAAAAAAAACCTTAAAATTAGGTATATGTACGGAGGACATTATCAATGTAATACATTCAGTGCACAAGTAACACAGTAATCGAAGAATATTAAATGAAGCATGTAATGATACGAATTGTTAATTACATGACTCAAACCAACAAGTATACAATTGGTACGCAAGTATTAAGTTGCGTACTATTTCAGGAACATCATATAATATATTTAGCGCACAATAGTAGGGACCAGTATGGGAAGCAGTAAAGCGGATACTGTTGGATCATATGTCGATTTCGATAAGATAGCAAATATTGCGGTACATTTTTTTATAAAAAACCAGTATGAATCTCGATTGTAATAGTTAGTGGAATGTGATCTAGGTAAAGAAGCATCGTGCAAATATTCACATATCTTTTGAATTTGTTTATACTGATCATGTTTAGAAATTATTGAAGCTACGTGCTTGCAAGGCTATATAGACTTATGTGCTAATACCCTGTCTCACCTATATAGGTTAATAATAAGGTTATGCATTTGGTCAATTTGATGTCTTAAGCATAGAGGACCTTATCGCCTGATTATACATGCGGCTGTAACAATATAAGTAAGCAGCATCAGAATCAGTAATTTCGATATGCCAAACAACCACACGCTGAACATTTATTCAAAATATGATACAAATAGCTGGAATTATGCAGCTAATCCGTATCACTGGGTGACATATAACGACTACACGCTTCTAACTTGTCTTCTGTAATCAAATCCTGTATAATTTCTGGGGCTTCATATAGAATTTTGCATTCATCTAATTGCTGTGCTCCCATACTTGCAAGCTGTTTGGCGACGCAATTTTCTAAGTAGTCGATATGATTTAGGGCTATGTGCATGTCTCGCAGCAGAATATGCCCCTGGTTGATTTGATTTCTCATACCTGCAGGAAAATCTCTGACAAAATGGAATATCTTTATTGCTTTGTAGCATGAAGTCTGTATTTCTATGTTACTCCAGTTTTTATCACAAGCCAAGTGAATGCCGTGATAGATTGCCCAAAGTTCACTCTCAAGTTTATTTGTTGCGTCTAATTTTCCTATGAAACCAAGCATCCAGTTATCTTCATTGTCTCGGCAAACTGCACCGATACCACCACTGCTTGTTGCAGAAGCTGCAAAGCCATACACACTTATTCTGGCAATCCCTGTATCAACCATATATTATGCACAGAATTACACCACAAATCATAAAACACATGCACATTTATGTTATCGGTGATTAGCATGACTGAATGTATAATACTTACTTTGCAAGTTAGGCACGCTCCTAGGAGGGATTTCACCCTGGAAAGTTGTTGCACTGAGTAAAGTTCGGGATGTAGCGGATGAGTCTGACGACTCCTCCTTTGGAGATGACATCAAAGGCAGCGATTGTTAATTTTCCCAGTTTTGTCTATCCAGTTGTTGTGGTGGTGCAACATTGGGTTGTATGGAGAGGGAGACAGATTTAGTATTATAGCTGACAAATTATGGCACGCATTTCGAGAGTAGCAACTGGATATGTTGCCGTGTCTTCTGGCGCTCATGTATTCTGATCACGTGTATAAATTTGGATGCGTGTAATTGTGTCTTCATTGATATACATGATTTGGATATGAATGAAGTGGCATTGGAGTACATTTCATACGCATTTGTAACTATAAATGTATGGCAGTTAATATTTCAATTGGTAACAGTATCAACACAGTTGAACAAAAGACAACTTCATCTAATGTGCGTAAGATGCCGTAATAGCAAAACTACATCCCATTTACGATAAGTATTGGTATACGCGTACGTGATTCTGGTTAAGGTTCGGTGTCAACATTATACTCTGACGACAGCAAAGATGACGATGGCTAGGGGTTCTTTATATTACGATTCTTTGAATTGGTAATGGTTTTACAAATGATTATAGAAAGTAACAATATCAATTTAGATTGTATTGTATGCGGACAGTGTCAGCACCGAGTATTAATCAATCAGAGATTTATTTTGTTTGTTCGTTTTTATTTTCTTTTCTTTTTTTTTTTTTTTAATTTTTATTTGATATACAAACGAGAAATATACAGAGACACTGTATTTCGAAACTGATGCAGGTATCTTTGATACATTACACAAAACTGTGTAACTCTTTAATGCAATCTATGGTGGGAAATTGTATCTATATAGATGCAACAATAAATACAACATTGAAAAGGGGATCTATGCAATGCATACAGTGGGTGGAGATTAAAACAGTCAGTGGGCTCTTCATCTTCCATTATATAGCTGTTGCTATAAAAACATTCCTAAAACTTTCAAAAACATTATATCAGAATAGCTATGGACAAGAAAGAGGACGGTGCAAGAAAGTCTCCAGACACTGCAGAAAAGAAATCGAGCAGCAAGGGGAAGCGACACAGTGAAGTCAAAAAGCGGAAGGAGCCGAAGTATACTGTAAGCACGGAGAGCAGTGAAAGTGATAATGAAGTTGAATTGGAAACATGGCATCAGCATGATTATGTTGTTAGCAAAGGATCTGAGACTACAGTTTACTCAGGAAACGAAGACGAAGACGAGGCATACGACAGTGATACGGCAAGATCGTACGAAAGGAATAAGAAAGCTATTTTAGCTATGTTTCGCCGACAAAGGGAGGCAGGACGTAAAGAAAGAGCAGAGCGACAGGAACGATTGAAAATGAAAGCCGACGATGTTAATGAAAAAAATTCAAAGAAAAAGCGTAGAAAATAAATTAATTATTATATTTTATTTGTAATATGTCGCATAACTTATGTTACAAATATATTACTTGGGCATGAATGGCTATTATAAATTTTGAAGTTCATATCAAGGATGCCTGCTTTGGTTAGTTTCATTATGGAAAGTTATTGGTGGTCGTTGCATAATAATATACCACGAAAATGCACAAAATAGGAATCACATGAGGAAAATATGAGCAAGATTACTGCTGTATCTTGGATTATCAGACGTTTAGAATTCAATACAATCCAACATATATTACGAAAAGTATATTTCATGTAACTGTTTATTTTCTCCTATAATATGGAATGGATGTTATTACAGATATGATATGAACGTAGACGCACAGTATTAAGACTGTGATTGTATTCCCTTTGAACATCTATTATACAAAATCATATGTTATGTACTTTAGAATACAATAAATATTATATTACCGATAATTTCATTGTGCATTAGCAATTGAACGATAGAACAGTACATAATATTTAATCAGATACGTAGATGTCATTAAATACTATGCATAAAAATCACAATGCACACACAATTACAATAGCATAAAATTGACCACAATTAAACAAACAACCGACCAGACTATATATATCGGAGAAATTTCAGTGTGGTGAAGTTACCACCGGATCACCACTCATCAAAAAATACACCTCAGCATTAATTGAGTTTTCATATATGATCAACACCAAGTTTTACCAAATCAGATGATGTCTACGACACAGGTATGAAACATCTGTTCACAAAAGCCTATTAAAACAGGCAACTGTTAGCTTTACTCTGGTTACATTAGCAATGCAGTTCTGCAGAAGGGGGATAAATGAGAAATAACATAACAAAAAGCATACACAAATACCACAGATGATTGCTACGCATGACAAATTACTGGCGGTAGACTGTTGCCCGAAACATTGGAATACTGGGATCTACCAATTCAATCACGCATGCATCATTAAGCGCTAGCTGAGAATGCAGCACGTATTTAAACCAAGCAAGACGGCGGTGGAAAGGATTTCCTGCATGCGTGAAACCACATGTTGTTTCCCATCTCATGTAGCCATTATCCGATGTTTCTAGCCACCTTTTGTTCGGGGTACCAGTCAAGTATTCTCGCACAAAATATGTAGGAATGTTCTGCACAATTTAAAATAACCTGTTGATATTATGCATCAATGCAAATGTCCCAAGGAATTAGAAATTAAGTACTTACAACTCCGCCCTTTCTCGTAGTGTAAGAATGAATGATGCGGAATGCAAAGAATGGCACTTCAGTGTTGTGAGCTTGCGCACGAGCGAGAGCATGATTTTCTTGTGGACCCATTCGAAAGACGGAAGAATTGAGCCCGTAGTTGATTTCCACAGCAGATTCATCCATGATACGGACCTTGAAATTCAAATTGCCTTCATATTTGAACATAAGCACAGCTTTAGGAGGGATGCGATAAGCACTGGCAAATTGAAGCCATCCCATGCCAAAGTAATGCTCATTTTCTACTTGATCGATGCAGATATTCCACGATGCCCCGTTGGGCACATGTAGGTAAACAATGTGTGCAATGCTGTCGTAGTGACGAGCAACATACTTTGGAGGGATTCGCTGCACAAAGAAAATGGTTATCCAACAGAGGTAGCTAATCAATAAATTGTAATTAAGGAGAACACGTACACAAATTACCCAAGATTGTTACCAGGGTGGTATCTTTCTTGTTAAATGGATCGTAAAGCTTGAAGAAGCGAGGTGCTATTTCTTTAATGCCTGCAGTAGCGTTGCTTTCCTGCTTAACAATACTGTGGTAAGTGATTTCGGTGCACGTTGGATCCATTATCCTTATATCATAGCTCAGATTCGTTCTAAATTTGAAGAAAACAAAATATCCCAAACTGATTGAGTTGAATTTGACCACAGTTTTCCACCCATTGCCAAGATACAGTTCATTGTTGCCTGCAAGAATCGTCGTGTCAAAGATTGCGCTGGAGGGAGTTCGTAGCTAGACAATCTTTCCAACATCTTTCCTGTATACATCAACAAAGATACGGGGCAAGGACTGCAAGCGGAACAACGGTTGATTAGATTGCATGCTTGAAATAATATTGTTAAGTTCCTTGTATGCAGAACATGTACTCAATAACTATTTTAAAACATAGGCATATACTGGTATTAGAAGCTTTATATATAAGCTTACCAGTCTGTCTTTTTCTGGATCACTGGATACGATAACTTTGACGAAATTCATACTGATTCCAATGCTGAGGCCTTAACTGCTAATGTTTGATTATAGAATGTAGGCTGTGTATACAAATGGCAACCACATCAGTTCTTTAATAAGTTCGTATTGTATTACACACACACACACACACACGCACACTACAGTGACAAACCGGAAGGATCATAACATAGTTATGCATTCTCACAGTGACACAAACATAATGCGGTTCAAAGTACCCAAGAACCCGTGTTTTATATATTTATTCATTTACACATTTCAAATCTTCGGCATCTTGAGCATGCATACTTTGATGAAATAGTACTTACAGGCAAAAGTACAGAAACAATATCGAAGGGGGAAAAACAGATTGTCACTATAAGCTCGCAATTGCAAACACTACAGATTGAAAATGTTGAATACAATAACACAAACAGATGATAGCTGATTTCAGTGAGTTGGGTATATGTATATAAGCAAGTATTCTTATGAACTTGTTCTAACCCCTTTTTTTTTCATGTGATAATACAATTTGGAAGGAAAACCCTAAACGAAACATACCTGAAGCAGGTGAAT
The DNA here is from genome assembly GCA_023055425.1 of Linanthus parryae. Classification (NCBI taxonomy): domain Eukaryota; kingdom Viridiplantae; phylum Streptophyta; class Magnoliopsida; order Ericales; family Polemoniaceae; genus Linanthus; species Linanthus parryae. Next base: position 85,585,062 of record JALGPY010000007.1, on the reverse strand, counting down.
CCTGGCGGCGATACCTAAGATTTGCAATATGAAGGGTTGGGTGGGAGGAGCAGTGGGTGGTCATGAATACCCAACGAAGTTTTGCGCGATTAATTTATTATGCTCGACTAAAATTGCAGTGCAGGCCCTTCTATGTCTAGATATTTAATATTATGCATATGATTGGCTGAGTTTAATCGAGAACTAATACACAATAGTTGATTGCTGGGAACTAATTGAGTCTTCGTTTAAGAAATTAATATATCTGCATCGGCGTTTAAAAATTATACGAAAGATTATTACGTATAAATTGGAGTCTAGTCTTGCATTGTACTAAGGTTGCAATTTTATTAATAACTGATCTTATTACGATTTTGTATTCGTCAAAGTTTAAATTGCTATGTCATCTATCACACCGGCCTAATTTGTACGCAGGTAAATTTAACTAACCGCTAATTGCATCAAAACAATGTGTACATAATAACTTTCGTATAGATGTCTATAAAAGACGTCTATTTTACAATGACACAACAATAATCAGACACTAACTTGAATAATATATGCAAATACATGAATCATAGAAAATTACTGACGTCAAACAACATTGGATTGCCAGCAATCAATGTGAAGCTGGATATCTTAAAGAGATGGATGTGCAATAAATAAATATTAGAGGTGGCGTATGAAAATATATGAAGGAAAAGCACCCATACAAAACAAACAAAACATTATATGTTATCTTACACATATGTTATCCCAAAGGTATACCCAAAAAAATACCCAGGTCTCTGCTATGATTCGAGACATTACTTTACCCTACCACTACAACAGAACAGGAAACTATATAGTATGGCATCTTCATATGCACAAAATGACTGACATGTTTTGCTCTGAAACTGCACAAAAAATATTAGCAAAAAGCATAAAAATAACAACTGTGTAAGCACAAGTTGTTAATTTTATGCACTGCTGTCTCCAGAATGCACTGCTAAGTGCAGTCCTTATATCTACATACATATCTGATTACATAGTTTTACAGGCCTTCATCACAGAGTTAATTTTATGCAATCTCAACTTGGCGAACACTCCACTTGTTAAGCCAGCGTGGATTCTTGCTGCTGGATGGAGCCAGGCGGAAATAGAAACGTTTGTCTACCGCTGCATCATTCGCCTTGGACAACACATCGCTCTGTTCCTGCATGGCAATATAAGACAACTATATTAATCAACATCACATGGAATCAGCCGCATTTCAACTCAAAATTGCGATATATGGGCGTAGTTAGCTTACATCGGGAGTCATTGCAGACAGGATGACCGCACTCTTATTTAGCACTGTTTCAACAGCATGTCCAAATATAGCAACCTCAAGTTCACCACTGCCATCACCAATTCGAACTCCGAGGCGCCCCCTGCACGATATCAATTTTTTTACATCACAATTAGAAATCATATAATTACATGAGAAAAACACCGTTGCTCACAAATGGACTGTTGTGTATACAACCACAGATGACATGAGTTATTGAATTGGTAAACATTAACTTCAAAAAAATTATGTGAGATTGAACGGGGCATACCATGGTGCAGAAATGCAGTCATTATTTTCACAGCCTGGGCAAGCAAATACTTCGCCGAGCACGTGGTTAGTAGCCCGGTTGCACTTGTTGCATGCGGTATACCACGGCCGCTGACTACATGGTGCTACAACAACAGACACTCTCACCCAGACTTCATCAAAACCAGCCTGCTGCAATGCAAAATAACATTAATTCAATCGGGAACATCGTAGATAAACTTGCTCGCGATTACAATGCTAGACAGGACAAGTTACCGGACTACTTGGTAAATCTGCAATCTTCACAAGTTTGAACTCAGATGTAGAAGTATTGGCAACTTTCTTTTTCAGTAACATCTCAGGGTCACTGATAGCATCAATCTTCTCGTAGTTAGCATCACGCCTGCAATATCTTTAGATTGTTAACATAAACTACCAGACGACAACCTATGCACTACATATAGGTAGATAATGAAGGCAGTTTACCAATCCAACAATTCATCAACTCGTGCATCAGGAACGTCAGTCAAGAACATCGTAGACATGGTAGTTTTCAAGGAGAACCCTGGGAGACACAGGCAAAACCACTTATAAACATAACAGTAGATAGAAACATAACATATCATACATCAACATTTCAGCAAAAGATAGCATGTTGATACCGGAGTATTTCGATGCCACAACATTAGTTACGATGACCACTGGCTGGGACTTTGCTAACTTGGCCAGTTTTTCTGCATCAGTAGTTGCTATCTCATCCCAAGCTGACAAGCACACTGGACTCAAACTGTTTGACAAGGCAAATGAAGTTAGAGAAAACAGCAAATAGATAGAGTGGATAAGATTCAGTAAGGGGAAGGGAAAAGACACGATATGATATCATTGATTACATAACAATTTTCAGCATCATAAATAACTAAAGGCATCTTACATATATATATAACATGTATATTTCATATCTGCATTCCATACCAGTATAAACTAAACAAAATTGATGAATCAAAGGAACATACAAGTGTTATACATGGTCATATTAATTTATCAGGCAAATCAAGAATATCTTTATTGCATACACTGATGGTTCATTGCTCACAAGTCACATTGTACAAGCTTAATGTTGACCTGGTATGCTTTCATTCTTCTATTACTTTACAGAGCATAGCAAAGCAATATTTGCAGTGTAGGAGAAAATATTTAATTATACTATTGATTCAAGAACTTCCACTGCCTATAATATGATCATACCTAACTAACAAGAATAGGCGCAGAGCAGTATATTAGAAGTAAGCAAGGCACATCCAAAAACTTACGTATCGTCGACAACAACTATATCTCGAACCTTCGAACGAGCACTTGAATCCTTCCATGGCACTGTTTTCGGCGACATGACAGCTATGATTATCACTGCAATATCTGCACATGGATACATATATTGTGAGTATGTAAATTTTGATGGAACGAACAGAGATAGCCACGGCAAGCACAGCAATAACAAGCACAACTAAATAAGAGCAACGCATAAACAACACAGCAAGCGATGCAATGCTAAAATATTGGGGGAAACTACCAAATTTGTCAGGTTTCCCGATGAGGTCGCGGGCGTCAGTCAGATTCTTGAAATTGAACGTAACAGCTCCCCTTTCATCTGCAGCATCTTCGACTGGTACAATTTTCATCTGAGGATCCAGAACAAGGACATAATCGTGATCAATGTAGCGATGTTGCGGGTTTACACGACGTACAGCTCCATCACTGAACCAGTATGAATGATATGGATGTAGCTGTTTGTCGAACGTTTCAATTTCAGAGTCAAAGGCTGTGGCTTGTATCTTTTTGCCCTGCATAGGACAAAGCAGGTAATGATAATTATGACACAGGTATTGGGTGAGGTCAGTGTACTACTCGTTAACTAACCTCGCTATCACAAAGGACATATCGCTGATACTTAGTGTTGCCAAATCGAGCTGTTGTTGCACGGTACTTCTCGACGACACGAAGTTTAATCTTCCATTCTTTCAATTGATCAGTCAGGGCAGATAACTTCAGCATATCACTTTCTATCCCTAGTTTACAACAACAACACACAGACAGCATATATAAGCACCACATTTGTAGTTACATGCTTTTCAGATCGTAAAAAAAAACTTGATGCATAATCATGCAATCGTTTAACTTTGCAGCAAGTACATTTAATATAGCAAAATCAAGCGAACAACAAATTTAAACCATAATAATGCAGCCAGGCAAGATTATAGTAAGCACATATTCGGGGCCATAATTTCATGTGTCGTATATCCAGTGACACAAACGAAAGCATGACAAAAAAAAAATAAAAAAAAAAATAAATAATACTAATAATAAATAGATAATAATAAAAAAAACACAAAAGATTATATATATATATATGTATGTATATATAGTATATACCATTCCTATTGCGAATCACTATTATAATTGCCCCGATGCTCGACGCAGCAGATGTTTATACACAACATTCTGGGTACTGTCAATAGTTTGGATATTATCAAGTGGATGTATTAAAATTTTCACTGACGCAGACAACGTTGCTCGAGATAATGCAACATAGAGTTGACCATGCGAGAATACTGGTTGAGGAAGATAAATACCAACATACTGCAAGGTTTGGCCTTGGGACTTGTTAATTGTCATAGCAAAGCATGGTCGGACCGGGAATTGTTTTCTTTCAAACTCAACTGGGTAGTTATCTGTCTCAGATGGCCTGAGTGGTATCCTAGGTATGAAGACATCCTTCCCTTTATTGTGTCCTATAGCTATTTCAGCATGTATGACATTAGGGAGGAGATTTTTACAAATGAGTTTAATACCATTAGACAGCCCGGCATATGGATCTAAATTTCGTAACAACATCACAGGACAACCACGTTTTAAGCGTAGCTCATGAGGAGGCAGTCCATTAGGTGTAAGAGTATGTAAAAACTCTAAAGAATGGTTATCTCGGCTACCAGGAAGACAATGATCAAAACTTGTGTAGACATGTGTGTTACCAGGGAATCTATCAAGTAAAATTTGATTCAGTAAATCAACACAATCATTTCTTGGTGTCAAGATGGCCCGATAGACAAGGTAATCAGATTTCAAGCAATCGCTTTCAAAGTTAGGGTAAACGTAATCAATGAAAGCATTAATCGATGCTCTTTCATTTACAAAAGGCACAACCATAGATTGCGGTAGCTTTAATAAGGATTCATCATTTTCTTGCGAGCTGCCATCCCCGACTGATAGTAGAAACTCCGCAAAAGATGGATCATGTATTGCCCTCATGTTCGCCGTTAGACGTAATAGGCGCATATGAGGCCACAGGTGTGAAGCAACAATGCTGTTACATATGCATTCCTCCTTCGTTGCTCGCACTGTCACAGGAAGTACTTGCCTAAAATCACCACCGAAAACAACAACCTTCCCTCCAAACAATTCGTTGCTCGAGCATATATCGCGGAGCATAGATTCAAAAGCCTCGATATTCTGCTTCTTTGCCATTGTGACCTCATCCCATATAATTACACTTGATTGTCGAATCAGCTCTGCTAAGGCAGTCCGCTTCCCAATGTTGCAGCAACTCCTCTCTTTTGTGTCCAGAGGTAGCTTGAAGCGAGAATGCGCTGTTCGACCCCCAGGTAAATTGGATGCTGCAATACCTGTACTGGCAGTAGCCAATGCAATATAACCCATGCCACGAATACGAGCGAGAATAGCTCTGTAAAGGAATGTCTTCCCAGTTCCACCAGGCCCATCAACAAAGAAACACGCACCTTTCTTCCGCAAAACATGATCAATGATTACATCATATGCAGTTTGCTGGTCCTCATTCAGTTGCTTTGATGCCGCAATGTCCTCTGGAGGGATAGGAATTGCTAACTCTTCATCGATCTCTCGATTTAGCGGTGCAACTTCATCCGAACCATTAATATCCATCGGCAGGTTATAATCTCTTAACTGCCTTCCCATTGACTCAAGAACCATGTTTACATGTCTTAGAGTTCTTGAAAGGACCTGACCTTCACTATAGGCTTCTCCACGACGGTAGTCTTCAGAAAGCTTAGCATAAAATCGTTCCCACAGCTGCCGAGGATTACTCGGCTGGCAGAAGACCAGAATGGTGGCAAACAGTCGTCGCAAAGTGTGTGGCATCTGGAATGTTGTAGCCTCTTCTAAACAATCTTCCAATGCAGTGTCTTTCTCAAGCAGCCCAAGTTTTTCGCAAGCATCACGATATGTTTCACACACATGACTACTGACGGTCCGAAGATGCTCGTATGATTCTGCACCTCTGACATGCATTAGTAGTATACGCAAGAAGAAACGCTCACCTTCCGCGGGATTAGCAGCCACTATACGACCAATAGCATCACCTCTCTTCCGAGGCGTCCACTCCGACTTCGTAGAATTCCATACATAATGTTCAGGAAACTCACTGTAGAGCCACCGCCTAGCTTCTGGATCCCGTTTATTTGTTTCAAAATATTCGGTTAACATCGTCTTCTTATATTTCTTATCCGTCGCGATATACGCAAGTTTCGTATATTTGTTGAATGCAATGGACTGCATTCCGGGTAGATGAAGCTGGAGGACAGTGACATGAGGATACATCTCATTCAAAGGAAACTTGAAGATACGCCAAGCAGCTTCAGGCGGGGAAATCCATCTAGCAGACTGAAAAGCCTTTATTTCATCTATGCAACCCTTCTGCTCCGATATCACTTGAAACACAACCCTGTCGTGACCTTTGTATATATATTTGTACAGATATTTTACAGCCTTTATGGTTGAGCATATTTCCACATTTATGTGGCAGTCATACTTAGCAAGCAAGTAAGGATTATACGGCACAACCCACCTGTTGTCCAATGTTTGCCCTCTCACCTCAACAGTTCGGCCATTTCTTTGCCGGCGATAAACTGCGAATGCATCATCACCAGTCCTTGTAACATCTGAAAATTCCCGGGGATATTTGTTCTTGCAGCCAGTTTTAGGTCGCATGCAAGGGCACTGTCGGTTAAACTCACCACATGGACCATGCATCATATGTTTCTTCACTGCATTATGTAAATGAGGATTTGCATGCGGGTCAGGTATTTCGGCAGATATGTACTTGTCAATTCTATCAGGACTCATTAACTTGGCAAATTTTTTTAGAATCAGTAGGAAATGCACATGTGGTAGACCCCGCTTCTGGTACTCAATCACGTACGTGTAAGCAGCAATTGGGCCAAGTATCTCCCTATCAATCAAATCCCGCTTGAATTCTACTGTTTTCGCCCAGAAAATTCGCGCTACTAAATCAGGCCGGTTTTGAGGTTGCTCAAATGGTAGAAGCTCCGCACGAATCTCTGCCCAATTGGGATTGCATGTCATCGTGACAAGGTAATCAGGTTTACCGTATTTACGCACCAAAGCCATTGCATCCTGGTAACGACGCTTCATATCACGGGGCCCACTTACAAAAGACGGCGGCAACACGACTTGACGCCCGACATTATTTGGGTTCATCTCCCCTGCAGTGATGCTGTCCAGTATTCCCTGGTAAAGATCCGCTCGGATGGTGTCCTGATGCTGACGCACATAATCTAGCCTGCTGGTCTCAAGTTTCACATACATATCGACCATGTATTGCTGAAGCAGACGCCCAAAGAACAACATCGATGACCGGCGTATATCTCGCATCTGTAACCGGTAGCAGTAATACTGACGACAGCTAACAGTTGCACTGTCAGACTCCGCATCACTTGGACCTGCAATTAGAGGCTCATTATTCAGCAACACACCACACACAACGACACTGGTAATATGAACTCACACATAGTAAGTAACAACATCAAACTACCTTTTCGTGGCTTCTTTTTCGGAGGTTTTTATAAATTCTAGAATGCCATCCAGGCTGCCCACGAGGAAACATGATAGGATACTGAAGCGGATCAAAACAACCCAGATGATACTGAATACTCTTTGGTTCACCACCCTTATGCCTCACCCTAATATCACGGACATATTTACCAGCACGCGACTCATCGTCAATCCAAATTGATGCAACCTGATCAGATGTGGGTAAATTTTGCGTTCGCTGATCAAGTCCAGGATCACATTTAATCCGAACATCACAATCAGCAAATTCAGGGCTTGCACTAATAGACTGAAATGACTGGTTATAAGGATTGGCCTCTAGAATATCAGTCAAGCATGAAATAACAGCCGGATCAAGATTTTCAAAAGCCTTCAATCGGCTTTGCAGCTGGAAGGCTGGATCATAGAAATAAACCTGTAGATATCTAGGAGGTTGTTGGCCAGGATCAATATCATTAATGTAGTGGTATATCTGCCCTTGTACACGGAATGTATAGATCCCTTTTCTTTTATTCTTCGTGTCAGGATCAGCTTTCACACCCATGGAAGTGAAGGAAAACAGGCAATTGTATGCACGAATATTGTTCCGAAAATCTTCGCTAGTCACATTGTCGGACAAGAGCAACTCTGCCAACGAATTTGGGATCTCATGGGGGGCAAGGACTACACACCCCTCACCGCAGCAAAAGCCATCCGGTTCGTACGCAAATAATTTAGCATCACAATGTGGACATCTCCGTGGAGAGGGCAGCATGCTTGGCTCCATAGGCGGGGGCGGAGCACCCCGCTCCCACTTTTTCGTACGCCTCTGACCTACACAACCAAATAAAAAACCAATTAACAGATATCAAACCATAACTGAAAACACATATAAATACAAATGAGACCATAATCGAGAACAGAAGACTAACGGGGTGGTTGGGGAACTGGAGCAGCACCGCCAGCACGACTATTACATTCACCCACAGATACAGCAGGAGGTACAACAGAGGTTCCTCTATTCCCGGGAGGCACATAGACAGTGTGTGGATGCTGTAATGAACCTGGCGATGAAGAAACCGACGCGCCTGAAGCAATATTCAGCAACCCAGATGACACAGCTGGCATGTAGGACAGCACAGTATTTGGTAAACCATTATAGGCATCCAAAGCAGTACCATATCCGGCCGCAACACCAACATACGGTCTATTCAGCCCAAAACCCCTCATAGCCATGGAACCAACAGGCATGGGATACAGGGAAGCATACCTAGGTGCTTGCACACTACTACCTGGTATCGCGGTATACACAACAAAACCGGTAACAGAGTCCCTTACATCTGCATTGGGCACAGACGGGCCGGGATTCGCAATACGCCCCCGCGGTCTACCCGAGGGCCGCGGAGCTACGGCAGGCATATTACCTCCTGCAGATGAAGGCCCACTATTCGCATTTTCCGACCGCGGTACTGAGCCAGCATTACACATTAAACCAAGTAAAAGTAACTAAACCAAACAAACAAACAAAAAACCAACGGGATGGCAAGACATAGATCCCACACGCTAGCAAGCCACAACAGAAACACAGCAACAAACAACAGGCATGAAACTAAACACACACTGCCAACTCTAACAGACATGAACATACCAGATAAGCGATCAGAAGAAGGCCCACCATCCGCATTTTCCAACCGCGGTCTACCCGTCGGCCGAAGAGCCGGGCCAGGAGTGTTAACTTCTGCAGATAATCCTGAACCGCGTGCTAGCTCCTCCCCCACTAAACCCCGGCGAGTACGTTTCCCAAGACTACCTGTAGGCATTTAGAAACTACAGGCCACACACTACAAAAAGCCACAAACATCAATTAACTTCAACCACGATAACAACATCACAGACACAAAATCTATACCAAATAACCAAGCAGTAGACAAACCACATTTACACCGCAAATTCTCAGTCGCACCATCAATCCAGATTACACATGATTTATACCGATTCCAACCTCACCAAGATGCCTCATTACTAAAATAAACGCACCAGCTTAAGACACTGAGCCAGCATTACACATTAAACCAGGTAAAATTAACTCAACCAAACAAACTAACAAAAAACCAAAGGGATGGCAAGATACAAATCCCACACGCTAGCAAGCCAGATCAGAAACTCGGCAACAAACAACAGGCATGAACAAAACACACACTGCCAACTCTAACAGATATGACCATACCAGATAAGCGATCACAACGAATTCCTTGCTGAACCAACAGCTGATCAACCTGCAAACACCAACACTGAATGTAAGCAAATGTGAATCATACTAACCAGGCATCATCTTATCAACTGGCTACAACCACCACATGCAAAGCCTGTACGTATATATAGCACACTTCTACATGCAGTAATAACACCATTAGCCAACAATAAAACCCCAGAACACACACATGCAAGCAATCAAACCACATAGAAATACCTATTTGTTAATCATCATCATAAAAACACGCATGCAGGTAAGTATTACAACAACCCACATGGCAGAGTAAATATTCAATCCACAATCAACCAAATAAACCCCCCCACCCCAACCACCAACTGCCCGAAAAAAAAGAAAAAAGTAAAACCCAAGTCAAAAAACCCAATTCAACAACCCTACAGAACCTGACAAACCGATACACATACCAAGTACCGGATAACGCACAACCCACCATACCAATTTCCGGCAGCCGGCGAAAACAAAACCCACAAGCCGTAGAAAACACGGAGACGAAGAGAGACGAAAGAACTAACCTGGTGACAATAGATCAGCAAATGACACAAACATCAGAAGAGCCTTCTCCCACATTCTTAAGAATAAATGGCAAAAAGTCGACACCTGTCCCACTAACGATTGCCGGAGACCAGCCACAGCTACTCGGAGCATCGCCACCTGTCCCACCAAGAAGATCACCGACTACGAAGTTCATGCTCCACAGCCCAGACCAACCAGAGACATTTCAAAAGACAATATCGCCCTTCAACCACATCCTATCCGTTCCACGTCAGCAAGGGCATAACCGACCTTTTCTACACGTCACAATTACGTAGGCATTTCGCTGGCACTTGGTCCGAATTGGCAGCACGTAATTGGACCACCACTGCCACGCAAACTGGCCGTAACTTCTTTTATATAGGTAGTAGGATAATTGATATACATGTAGGTGATGAACTAGGGTTAGGGAAAACTTGAGGAAGAAAAAGGGGGTTTTCCACTCCCACATTGTTCGGCCAGCATTGGGGATGAAATTAATTGTATTTTTCCCCCCAAGGGGTTTGGCCATGGAGGCCGAACCTAATCGTGGTACGGCCGAACACTGTCTGACCGGTTTACCAGTTCGGCCTGCTTCACAAGTTTGGCAAGTCTGACCAGTCTGATCGGTTTGATTGGTCACAATTTAATTAAAATCCCAGTGCGATAAAATTGAGTATTAATTTTTTCATGTCTTTTATCGCATGGTGGGTTAATATGGCTTTAGTTGTGTGGATGTTTCATTTGTGTGGTTTGATTTTGGTTTTCATGTAATTAATTTGATAAATTTTACGGCATGAGAGTTGTCTTCTTCATTGCATGTGAGGTTCCTCTATTTGGTATGTTAATTCAATCTCTTTGAATTAAGGACAAGCTTGAACTGATGGGGAGTTTGATCTACTTGATTTAAATTATGTCTTATTGTGTGATGAAAGACAAATTCATTTTCTCAAATATTATGTTTTGATCTCTATACTTGCTTAAGCTCTTTTTGAAGGAAAATTTCTTAACTACCTTAATGTCGGATTACGAAACAGATCCTAAGTTTATCTAATCTATGCTTATAGTTTGAATATGCTTTATTGTTAGATGTATTTTGTCCTAGGTTGGTTTTGCAGGAAATAGACATAGTTCAAGGCTTCGAAAAGCTTTTCAAACCCTTGAAAACTTTCAGAATCTTTAGCCTAAGTTCCTCAATGAAGGAATGCCAAATAGGTCACTAAACCCTAGCTAAATATATGGGATTTGATCAGGACTTGTTTCAAGCTTGCAGTTGCAGAATGTGATCAACTTCAGTGCGAAAAATCAAGATTCTATCTGTTGGAATAGAGTTGTTGAAAGGCTAAGATCAATTGAGAATTTGTAGGGATTCTTGTTGCAACAACCTTAGTGACTGTTGCAGCAAGCCTTTAAATTCAAAGAGAAATGAAGCTGAGCAAGATACACACATAGGGGCTGACAGAGATATTCACTCAGAGAAACACATTCGGATTAAAAGCGAATCAAGGAAGGAGATCAATTCAGATTACTCAATCCACTCCAAATTCAGAAGAACACTTCTAAGCTTTCATAGCTTCATTGTCTTCTCAGTGTTCTTCTTCTCGTGCTTAAAATTTTTATTCAGAATAAATCTTTCTAAATCATCTATATTCTGTTTTAGTTGAGTTGGAACAACTGAGGGTCTTATTGCATCAAGTAGTTGAAGCTGTACTATATATGTTAGTAGAGAACCACATGATGGTATAAGAGTAAGGCAAATCTCTTAGGCCTGATATCTAGGGCTTAAGTAGAGATAAATAAAAATTTATTGAAATCCTAGAGGGATTAGATCCCTCAGGTGGAGTCTAGGCGTTTTGGAGGCCGAACTTCGAAACAAATACTTGTATTCAGTTCATTTCATGTCAGTACTTTACTTGGTTACAAAACTGTTTCAACACAGGATAAGTTCAAGGTTTTGAAAAGCCTTTCAAAGCCTTCAAAACTTTCAAAGGCTTATAAAACTGTCTGTTTGAGTTCAAAGCTTTGAAATTGGTTTCAAATTTTTGAAAATCTTCAAAACCTTTTTGTTTATTTTTTAAACCCCTATTTTAGCAAAAGCTTCCATACTCTATGCAACCCCCTTCTAGAGTATATTTGATCATGTTTTATTACCTACTTACACACTTCATAGTTTATAGATATTAGCTAGAATTAGATAGATATGATGTGGCCTAATTTGGAAAGTTTTTATTCAACTTTTACCTAAATACCCTTCCCACCCACACTCATTAACCCTACCCTTCCCACCCATTACCACCATATAATAGAGAGAAATAGAGAGAGAAAAAACAGAAAGAGATGGATGAAGAGAGAAGAAATATAGATTGGGAGTGATGGTGCCTAATCGACAAAGGGAGGGGAGAGAGAAAGAGAACGCAGAGAATGAGGAAGAGGTAGAAAGAGACCGGAGGGAGGAATAGAGAGAAACAGATCAGGAGGGAGGGGTCATATCGACAAAGGGAGGGAAGAGAGAAAGATAATGGAGAGGATGAAGTGGGAGAAAGAGATCAGAGGGAGGGATGAGGGAGAGAAAAAATATCAGTGGGGGGGGGGGGGTTGATAAGGAGGAAAACAATTCGGGTGGGAGGATATGTGGTGGCCTGTTTGAACAGTGTTTGGGAAGATCTATGCTCGACGATGGTAGGTTCCTTCGACGACGGCGTCTGTGATGGTCGAGGATCTCCTGTTGCTGTTTCTTCTTATTCTTATATTAATCCATTCTTTAGGTTTTTTCATTTATTTAGATTTGTGAATGGTTGTGAAGATATGCTAGTAATTGCAGAAAAGAGTTCTATTACGCTATTTAGTTAGATATGATAAATCCAAATTAGGAGTTATATTCTTATAGGATTCACCATCGCTTTGTGTGTGTTTATAGACATTTACGTGAGAACTGACCAATTCTTAGACGTTTTGAGCTTACTTGAGTAATTGGACTTCATTGTGTAATCCGGGCATTTTATGCATGTTTCAGGCTTTATTTGTTACATTTGATCTTCCGGTATTTGTTCGTGTTGTGGATTTTAGGAACCGGAAGCTTGGAGTGCGGATTTTGGAGCAGAAGCGAACTTCGGAAAGAAATAAACTCAAGGAATGCATGAGAGAATAGTAGAAGAAGATGAGAAGCTAAGAGGAGAAAAAGACTTAGCCAAAATTACAAGAGGAGTGAAAAGAAGAAACTCACTAGAAGTAGAGGATCATAAATTGTGATCACAAGATCAAGTGCAAGACCACATAGAAGAGCAACGAGATCCTATAATAAAAAGGTGATCCTATGATCACAAAATGTGATCACAAGATCACAAAATTGGATATGACGCATGAGGAAGGGGTAAAAGTGTTATTTCCCAAACTTAAAAAGAAATGAACGAGTTTTTGATAAGGAGAACGACCTAGGGCTCATTGATTCATCTAGTGGAAGCCATTGGAGAGGAAAAGGGCATTCTTGGGAGCTTGCAGACCATCGTTTAATCTTCTCTTCTCTTCTATTCTCTAGTTTTTGTTCATGATCATTAAACTTTGTACTTTGATCATGTGTTTTAGTAGCTAAACTTCTCTATTCGGGATATCTCGTAGGGAATTAGGGTTTCGAACACCGTGTTGGTGATTTATGGATTTAGCTTCATGCTTCTAAGCTTAATTGGATGTGTTTTGTTTAGCCGTGTGTAGTTTATGATCTTCATTTCTTCTTTCGTTTTGTTAGACGTAGCAATAGGATTCAATTTGGTTATGAGTATTAGAGGAATCAATATTCGTAACCGGAACTTGAATCGTGCATTAGCTTTATCTAGGGTTGAGGAATCTTTCTAGTTGGCTACGAACTAAGAGTAGACAACAAGAACGCAATGTGTATTTAAAACTTGTGTAGGCTAGAGGAATCAGGTACAAGAGTTTGAATGCAAGCGTTGGTTGAGGAATCTTCAACGTATTTGTGTTGTTTTGGCTAAGTAAAATGCATTAGTGTTGCTAAAATATAAATCTCAAGTAGTGAAAAATCCCTAGTGAACCCGTAGAGATATCCTGAACTTGTCTACTTGTTAAGTACTCTTATAAGTTTTTCTTCGTTAATCGTGAAGCCTTTCACCTGATTAATTGAGATTTTTTTTCTTTTATTTTAGTAGAATTAGAAAAACAAACAACCCGATTTGCCCACATAAGACTTAGAATCAGTAGAAAATTTACAAAGAAGTCATTTGGGTTCGACAACCCGGATTACCGGATTATTACTGCACCGACGACTGTGCACTTGCAGTTGGAGCGTGTCAAGTTTTTGGCGCCGTTGCCGGGTACTTCGGCTAATTTAGTCGTTATTTTTAACCTTAGGGAATTTACTTTTCTGTTAATATTCGTCGCTCACCTACTTTCTTTGTGATATCTTTGATTTCAGGTTGATTGTTACAATGCATGATCCGTTCTCGAGATGGAATTTTGTGCCCAGTACTTGAGGACCCAGAATCTTTATTGCGCACAGGACGTAGAGACTTAAGGAAAACAAACTCAGTTCCTATGGATGATCTGGAGAGAGATAAGTTGGAGAGGCTCCGCAAGGAGGCACAAGATGCCAGAGCTGGAAGAGTACGCGGAGACTACTGTGGCCAACATGGCACGTGAAACTGAGGAGCTGAGAGCTCAAATGGTTGAGATACAAGCAGCCCTCGCATGCCACAATCCCCCAAATCCACCACTACCTTGTGTGGGGGTACAAGAGGGAAACAATGGAGGAGCGAATTGTGGAAACAATGGGGGAAACATAAATAATGGGCAGAACCCAGCAGCCCGAGTAGAGAATGTTGAGAACGAAGAATGTCCTACGGTAGATTTTTTCCAAACTACTCCATCCTGCTATCAACCTACCATTGTTATGACACACATCAATGCCCAACATTTTGAGCTGCGCCAGCACATGATCAACATGGTTCGTGATGAGTGCTCATTCACTGGAGCCCCAGGAGATGATCCGAACTACCATCTTCTTATTTTTGATCAGGTCACTTCTATTTTGCACGACCACAGGGTTCCTAATGAAACAGTTAAGCTATTACTGTACCCTTTCTCTTTATCTGGCAAAGCCAAGCAGTGGCTTATGGATCTTCCAGCTGGGAGTGTTGTGACATGGGCAGATTGATGCCATGGATTTCTGAGGAGGTATTTTCCACCATCCAAGGTTGCTCAGCAAATGGCCGAGATTACAAAATTCACCTAGGAAGAGGACACATGGAGAAAGTTCGGCCAAATTCTTCTAAGATTCCCGAATCATGGGGAGCCATGGCAGAAACTCCTCCTTTGCTTCTATAGTGCATTAGATAAGGAGACAGTCGACCAGTTGGATATGCTAGCTCGGGGTAACTTTATGGGGCTAGGAGCACAGCGAGCTCAGGATCTTCTTGACAAAGTGTCCAAGAGAGAGACTACGAAGTCCGAGACTCGTAGTTATTTGAGACCTGGGGATGCATCTTTGGTCAACAAAATCGAGTCTATTGACAAAAGCTTGAGTCCATGACCTCATCATTTCACGGCATGCTACCTCCATCACAGGTAAAATCCATGGGTGAGCTACTAATAGATGAGAATCAGGTGTATGATTGGGGTGTTGAGGATGTGAATTTCATGAGACAGCAGCAATGTCCTAACGCATACCATCCCAACAACAGCAACCATCCCAACTTTATATATGCCAACCGAAACAGTGGATTATATGCACCTGGACAGCAGCCTACTTCTCAGTATCAAGCTCAGAGGCAATTTTCGCAGAAGCAGGCACAACAACAACAACAACCAGACTTGTATAGCTTGTTATCAAAGATGAACGAGAAGCTGGTTTCTATCGAGGCTATTGTGAAAAGCCATGAGACGGAGATTGGGAAAATTTCCAATCAAAATGCTAAATTTCCACCAGGTATGCTTCCTTCTCATACCATTCCTCCTACTGAGCAGGTCAAAGCTATTACTACTCGCAGTGGCACTACTACTCAGGATCCTCCATATTCTAGCCATGCGAGAGCGGAAGCTAAGAAGGCCACAGAGAAGGAATTGGGTGAAGAGGTTCCCAAGGCCATGATTCCCCAATCAAAGGACACAGTCGAGATGAAAGAAGAGGCCAAGAACAATCTGAATCCGGCTCAATATGTGCCAGATGTACCATATCCAGCGGCAATAAAGAGACATGATGAGGAACAGTGAAAGTGTGTAATGTAGGTGTAAACAGGTATAATAATACTCTCAAAGGGGGGGAGGTTGAATAGAGTATGCTAACTTCTACAAAAACTCAAGTTTTTGAAACTTTAAAAAGAATAAAAAGTTGATATCTCAAATCTTTGAAAATAACTTGTAAAGCTTAAAGATATAACAGCAAAGAATAGAGGCTTCAAAGCTTTGAGACTTGGAAAGCTCCAAAGCTTTGAAACATCCAATTAAAATGTAAGTAAATGAACCAAAAGCAAATAGTAGGAACACATATATTTTAAAGAGTTCAGTAGCAATTGGACTTAGTCTCTGCCCTAGGGATCTAATCCCTCCAGGATTCAAACACAACTTCTTATTAATCACCCGGATTTAACCCTAGATCTCAAGCCTAATTGAGCTACCTTACACTTATACAGCTTGTGGTTCCCAACCTATCTAGTTACAGGCTAAAACTTGTTGAAACAATAAGAACCTCTTGTTGTTCACTTGAACAACAAAACTACTAAGTTTTGTAAGGTTTTTTAAATGAAGACAAGATGATACAATTAAGTACAGAGAGAAGAACTCAGAAAGAATAACATGTTTAAAGCCTGGAAGAGTTCTTCTGGATTTGAATGATCTTCAGCCTGCTTCTATTGATTCCGTGAATTATTTGAAGAGCTGTATGTAAATTATCTTCCCAGATGATTGTCCTCTTCAAAATTATGACCTCCGTGTCTCTAAATAGTCTCTGCAATTCAAAATTAGACAGTTGTTTTAGTCTGCAACTAACTTGAGAGATTTCAGGAAAAAAATTCCTAAAATATCTCCTATTAGATAAGCTCATGTTAACAGCTCGATTTGAATACATGGCTGATCTGCTTAAGGAAGTTGGAGAGTCCAACAAACCTGCAAACACTTAGCAAAGAAGATCAAACAAATAACAATACAATCTAGCAAGGAGATCTGCTTGAAACAGCAGCTAACCAATAAAGAGAAAATCATGCTAGACTTGTCTGCTGATAGTTCTGAGTTAAAAATTATATTCAATCTCATGAATATATCAAATAACCAGCATAGATTCCACAATAATAGACAATAATCAGCATGTAACAACATCCAAGTAACACTGAATCCATATGCACAGAGAAAGATGGTTAGAAGAAATTAGCAGTAAAAAAGACTTGAAAATCTCAATACTTTGAAGCTTTGCCTCCTAACTTCTCCATAATGTATATTGGATTTTCAATCCAATTTAATCCTGCAGTGATCTTCTTAGAACATATATTTTGGAATATAATTATATAAATAAACTAAACATCATCAAAAAATAACCAAAACCTGCACAAAACAGTTAGAAAATACAGCATATTGGAACTGCTACAGTAACTCAAAGCTTTGAAGCTTTGATACTTAGCAATTTATTATGCTTGTTTTTCTGGCTTTCATCATCAAGGAGCTAAGCTCTCTGCATGTATTTCAATATCATAATATTCATGAGCTTCAGACTGATCAATCTCCCCCTTGATGAAAGACAAAACACATTATATGAACACTTGATATCCTGCAACTTACAAACAGTAGTAAATGAATCTCATAACATAAATTCACAAACCATATAATTTCATTGATAAACATCACCAGATCCAAAATTTATTACACATCATAAAATTAGATACTAAACATCCTAAAAACATGAAATAAACAAAAACACTTAAACACATAATCTTCTCCCCCTTTTTGACTTTCATCAAAAGAGTCGAAGAAAATGTTGGATCTTCTCAGAGTTTTTAAAAGAAAATAGGAATAATAGCCTAAGCTTCAGGACTGAAGAGAGTAGAAAGAATAGAGAGATGAGGTTCAAGGCTTTGAAGATCCTGTAGACTTTGATGTTCCTTTGCCTTTGCCCTGAGCCTCTTCTTGTTCTTCTTCTTAGACTTCTGCATCTTCTGCATGTCCCTCAGCTTGCTCTCCTTGCTCTTCAGCCTTCTTTTCTTGAGCTTCCTCATCTTGCATCTTCTCGACAACCTCATCAACCAATTTTTCCAAATTAGAAGCATCCTGTTCAGCTTTTTCTGCAACAGTTTCCTCATCTTCTGCCTCTTCATCACACTGGTCAAAGAGATCCTTTGATGTCAGAACAACAGGAATACCTTTCTTCTTCTTCTGTTTCTTGAGAGCTTCTCCCAGAACTTCTTCTGAATCAATACTAGTCTCTCTGCTTTCTGAAGAAGGCACTTTCTCTAGATCCAAACCTTTGATGATTTGGTCAAGCTTGTTTAGCATCAAACCTTTGAACTTAGTCAGATCATTGGACATGTCAAACAATCCCTGTCTCAAATCTTCCATACCATCTTCTAGAACCTCAACCCTAACTATAATATGTGAGAAATCCAGATGACCGGGCACCTTAGGGATTGAAGCAGCTCTAGGTTTGATAAACTCCTTTTCCTTCAGCTCTTTAGCACTCAACTCTGAATAGAACTTCCAATTTCCCTTAGCAGTATACACAATCCCAATCCATTGAAGAGATGCTTCATCAACTATCCCAAAACCAATATTAATCTTCTCTTCATCCTTCAAAGGTACTCCAACATGTTTGAAAAACAGTGGTAAAATATTGGCATAGGGTAGAGAGTGGTTTCTAGTCCTAGTCCCACAG
This sequence comes from Linanthus parryae, assembly GCA_023055425.1. Classification (NCBI taxonomy): domain Eukaryota; kingdom Viridiplantae; phylum Streptophyta; class Magnoliopsida; order Ericales; family Polemoniaceae; genus Linanthus; species Linanthus parryae. Next base: position 85,566,021 of record JALGPY010000007.1, on the reverse strand, counting down.
TAAACCATCTGTTCCATCACCACAGAAGGAAGGTCTACCTCAAACCCTTGACAAATCAAGTACATCAGGATTAAAACCTTGTGTGTTACCAACTCTTTGGAGTATTCCCTGGGTACACACACCTCATGATAATGGAAAATAGAATTTTGGCTTCGCATTTGAACACATAATGTGTTAACTGATTGGGTTCAGAATTGATTCCCTCCAAGAAAAACATATATTTGGCTTTATCTAGGATCTCTTTTCTATCTGGATAATCACAAACCTTATACTTCCCAGGTACTCCCAAAACTTTGAACAACACCCTGTGATCTAACATAATGTCCACTCCAGCCACCTTTCAGGTTAGGATATATCTATCACTATCATCAAGCTCTTGAACCAGATTCAAGTAGAATAGTCTGGTTAACCTAGGGTAGGCTTCAGAGGGTGGGTTTAACATACTTCGAACAGATGAACTTCTCAAGTTCTTAATGTAATATAAACCTAAAATTTCCAATAAATCAGAACTGATCATACTACGAAAAGAGACTTTTGAAGATGCATACCCATCCATCCAAACCTTCTTGACATCAGTATTAACAAACCAATATTCAGGCAAGAGATTCTTACCAAAGTTTGTGGCTTTCTTGGTTTTTACTGCACTGTGTTTCACCCTCTTCTTCTTAGTGGTTTCTTCACCCTTCTTCTCTGGGGTTGCTTTTGCTTTCTTGTCACCAGCCTTCTTCTCCTTTTTAGAAGGTACATTCCTCTTTTCTTTCTCAGAAATCACCTCTTTCTTCTTCTTGCTTGACTCCTCCTCCTGATCCTTGTTCCCCTTTTCTTTCACAACCTCCTCTGTTGCTGATTCTGAATCTGACCTAGCCCTAGTTTCCTCTTGAACTTCCTTCACTTTCTTGGTCTTCTTTGCAGGGGTTGAGGTCTCATGAACACTAGCCGTGTCTTCTGAGTCTGATCCATGAATGGTGATCTTTCTGTTTGCTTTTCTCTTCACCCTCTTGTTGGAGGTCTGACCTAGCTGCTTGATTCTTTTGGATTTTCTCTTCATTTGGGTAGGGTTTGAGAAACTGAGAGAATGGGGAGAGAGAGATATAGACAAAGAGATTGAAGTAGAGAATGAAAGAAAATAAGTCCTGAAGCTGGCTTAAGTATGTAAAGAAGGAGATTTGCTTGCAAAAAGATTTGAGTAGATTTTCAAGATATTTGTAGATATTTTGAACAAATCTCTGAACATTTGAAAAGATTATGTAATTATATGAAAAGATAGCACAAAATTTTTCATGATCCAATTTTTTAAACATAATGCGAATCCACTCATCACAGCAATGAAACAGTAGTTCAAAGCTTTGAGAAGTTTCAGAGTAATACGGAAACTTCAAAGCTTTGAGCTATATTTTCAAGGCTCCAGAAAATATAATCTCAAGGCTTTGAAATCACTGATACTGCACATAGTGACTGATTAATCCCCCTAAACCAATGCATCCTTGTTTAACATGCCCAATTCAAGCCTTAGGGATGCAAACCTCTCATATGGCAATGGTTTAGTGAAAATATTAGCTAATTGCTTAGAAGTAGAAATAAAAGATAGAAAAATGTCACTTTTCTGTGTGATCTCTAAGAAAATGATGTCTCACATCTATATGCTTTGTCCTTGAGTGTTGTACTTTATTATTTGATATTGAAATGGCACTTGTATTGTCACATTTAATTGGCACATTTCTGAAATCATATCCAAGATCTCTTAGCTGCTGTGCAATCCATAAAACCTGTGAACAGCAAGCTCTAGCTGCAATATATTCAACTTCTGTAGTTTACAAGGCTACTGAATTCTGCTTCTTTGAACGCCAACTTCTCAATGAAGATCCAAGAAACAGGCAGCATCCAGAAGTACTCTTTCTGTCTACTTTGTATCCTGCAAAGTCTGCATCTGAATATCCACTCACAAGAAAATTAGTCCTTCTTGGATACCAAAGCCCCAAGTCTTTGGTTCCATTCAAATATCTAAAAATCCTTTTTACAGCAATTAAATGACTTTCTTTAGGATCAGCCTGAAACCTTGCACACATGCATACACTAAACATAATATCTGGTCTACTAGCAGTTAGTTACAAAAGTGAACCTATCATACCTCTAATTCTTTCTGATTTACACTCTTACAAGTTGTGTCCTTGTCTAAAGACAGTGATGAACTCATAGGGGTCTTTACAACCTTGGACTGTGACATGTTATACTTTTTTAACAAGTCCAGGGTGTACTTGAAATTCACTTCTCCCATCAAGCTCATTTCAAATTCCCTACACATTAGAATTGAAAACTCTTTTGAAAGAGCATCATTAGTAACACCTGACACGATTTCTTACGTGTATACGCAAGTGCACGGTCAAGTAGTAAAAATGGAGTATTTTACGACTCCGAGTATCGAACCCAAGGGAAATAGACGACTATTAGCTAATTAAGAATCAATTAGAAGATACCTAAGTAACCGGTAAGAAGTGGTTTGAGTTTGAATGTTCGTCGCCCACAAACAAGCGACTGAATAAAATGAATGTAGAGACAATATTTCTGTATTTTTCAATTAAAATAATTTAATCAAATTATGGAGAAAACTAGGCGATCTATGAATCACCTAGGGTCTTTAGACAGTTCCAGAATTTGTATTGAAACAAACTACGCACTAACTGATTATGTCGGGTAATAGCACTTACAATCTTCTGTCGATCTCATGTAATTTTGCGTAACAGTTTACTTTGGGTCCTGTCGGTCCACCTCCATCTACCGTTACGTTCTAGCTGGCTAGTCAACTTTTTTCACCGGGTCCTGTCAGTCCACCGATTCACTCACCTAACTAGTTCGGCCGAATCTACCCACACATGACTACTCCTATTCATCTCACCTATCGGTCTCAATGATTCGGGAATAAAAACATGATCTTATTCGTAACCGGGTTAAGTCTCTGTCGAGCACCCACCTAGTTCACTAACAACTCCGGTTCGCAACTCCCTTGTTGCTAAGAATTAAGCCTAGATCATGATTTCCAATCAATTTGTTTGTAACATTAAGCTATGAATTTAACTAGTTCATCATCTTCATCTAACATGGTCATTCCATTCATCACTAACACGTGTCAATAGCCTTAGCTTACGGATTCACAATACAAGATGAAGAAATATAAACATTAATTGGATCAAACGCATGAATCAATCAACAAAATCCGGAAAATAAGTCTAAGTCATAACCCTAGGCTCTCCATAGAGCCTAACAAAGAAATTAGCTACTCATTTTTATGCCAAAATCACAAGTATTCTCCATAGAATGATAAAGAGAGGGTAAGAGAAGAATCAAACGATGAAATCGCCAAAGCTTTGGCGAATCCGTGCAATCCCCAAGCTCCTAGGTGCTCTCCAATGGCTCCCGTACGTGAATAATCTCCTATTAGGTCTTCTCTGCCCGTTTTTTACCAGTTGGGCATGCTTTTTAATGAAAACTAACCGAAATTGCACTTCATCCCCTCTACTTTGTAATTCCTGGACAGAATTATTTGCTGATTTTGCGCGGGCTGTATCTCCCTCATACGGACTCGTCTTTGGGCCTACCATATATCGTTGGAAAGCTACGGATGTATACTTTCTAATGCCGCAGGCCTTGCTCCAAATTTTTTTGTATATTTTACTGAGAATCGAAAAGAGTGAAGGCTGGTCCTGTGTGACTTTTCCAACTTTTCTTCGTTTGTGCGTCTCCTTTTCTCCTCTTCATCTAGCTCCATTCCAAGCATATCCAAGCCTATCATAAGCTCCATTGCACCTATTTTACCTGATATACACAACACTAAACAACCCGTGCAATTATCATAGCAAATATGAGAGAAAACTTGCACAAATAAGCTAGAAACACAACTTTTCACTCTTAAGCTTAGAAATAGTCAAATTCACATATTTGTGCAAATATAGCATAAAAATCATGTGAAATAAGCCTATTACAAGTAATATGGAAGTATAAATATAACTTCTAAAATGGAGTTATCAAATACCCCCACACTCACCTATTGCGCGTCCCGAGCAAAAACACTATTTACTAGCCGACTCAAGACGCAAACGACACAAGACTCGACAATGCAACAATGTGATGCAAATGCAAACTACGACTCGATCCTACACAAACACATATATACAAAAAACACACTTTTTATCTTTTTGGTTGAGATCGGGCAATCTCCATTGGCTTAAATCGGGTATCATGAAGTGATGAGAATCCTAGGAACAAAGCATGAGTTGAAACTAAACTCGACAACGAGACTCTCCCCTAGTTAGTATAGAAAGTCTAACTTTACTAAGTACAAGAGTACGCTACCTCTTCGCGTGTGCCACGAAATAAGAGACTATGCTAGGAAAAGCCACATCCAAGGTCCGAGCTCCTAATCCGCTAACGGTTTTCACATGATGAGGCTTAGGGACATATGGATAATCTCGTCGAAATCAAGTCCTAAGCGTCACATTCTCACATCAAATCCCACATCTCACACACCCTCACCACGATGATAGAAACCGAAACCCAAAGCTCACCACCTCCGACCCTCAATTCCCTCAAACCCCGGTACACTAGTGATCTACGTGGCCATCGTCGTTTGTCGTGCATGAAACGTGAACCATCTTCGTCAAAGTAGCTCCACCGCTCGTTTCAATTCAATTCCAACTCAAACTTTATTTCATCTCTCCTTTTTCTTTTTCTCTCTTTTTTTTTCACTTTCTGTTTTTTTATTTATTATTATTATTATTTCACAATTCTCTCAAAATACCATCAAAATTCAACAATACTATCCGAGTGGTCTTCAAATAACAATCAAATATGCTAGGAGAAGGAAACACGTAAGTCGATGAATGAATATTACATAAAAATATCATCTCCTCCTAACTCAATCAAAGTCCATGTCAAGTCCAAGCCGCAAAATCAATGAAATACATGTGTGGGAGTGGAGTCGTCGCACGCTCACACTCAATGTCCGGAGTCAAAAGACGACACCCCCACACTCGAATGTAACCACATCCCCTCTCAAGTAGTCCCGAAGATGAATGTATCTCGTGCCTAATCCAACCGATCCTCCTACACCAAAGTAATCAAAACCGGTACCTAGCACGATCCACCAATTAAGTTCTCCCAACCCAATTCCGTGCATATTAGATTCACGCACTCACGGCTCTCTTCAACTGTGTCCATGATGTAATGGCATGGATCACCGCCACACCGAAGTGCGCAAGCCTACTCACTCACCCTCGCATCCCCTCGTAGATAACCAATGAAGTGCAAGCGAGATGTCGAACTCAACGAATTTTATAATCACTCCCTCATCGAACCCCCTCAACTACACAACCCCCTCGTGACGCACTAAAGTGGTGATTCTAATCAATTTGTGATGAAGGCCAAGAATCGTCACCCAAGGTATGAAGGCTAGTAAGAATACAAGGTTCAAATTGGGGCGTCTAATGGTCCTACAAGGTGAGTTATAAAAGCAGTGAGTGCTCTAATACACGACCTCGCACAGCTGTTTCGTGTGCCACTACGAGGCGGGTTGGCGACTACCTAAGACATACACATGGATGTTCGGCTTGTTTAGCTCACACCTAGCTCAGCTCTTGTAAGAAAAAAGGCACAAACTTTGGCTTTGAAAATAACGTAAGTGTTAAAAATAGGTAGGCACTCCCGTAAAGAAAGTCTCTCTATACCTACTATGGGGGACTCACGTCATCACTCTCGGTCGCAAATCATGCACTACGCCTAAAATCCTCACACTGCGCGATTTATCAAACTTTAGCCTCTTTGATTGCCATTTTCTCAAAATTTTTTCTTTAATTTTTTTTTTCATATAGTTCGTACACTACATGCAAGCCGACACGAACGAAACTACACAAAACAGTCGATAGGGTAGGTAGACTCAAATAAGAAAACGTGCAATTTAAACACAAACTTAAACAAGTATAAACACGACTAACACAACACAATATGACATACTATCACAATATCACGACACGGACCACATAAATAGACACAATACGACACGAACAAATAGATGCAGACATGGCGATGCAAACACTGACTGGCTAGTCAAGACTAAAAATCCCCCCACACTAGAATACATCCTTGTCCTGAACGAATATAGAGATTAACCAAGAAGACGCAACATTCAAATGCGAGGAGCGGTGATTCTACTCGGGGTAGAGTCATGGCACAAGAAGGTAGTTCAACAAATATAGAGATAAAACGAACTACGTGCACGTGACAAGTTGTGTGTACCGAAATTAAGCAAGTACTCAAGTATTCCTTAGGATTCTAACAGCTAATCCAAGCGCAAGTACAATGTGCCTAAACGGTAAGTAAAGAGAGAGAAGAATACTCACAACCGACACAAGGTCGGGGACGAAATCCGATAGGTGCTGACTGAGATAGCGAGAACAATCCCCAAGCTAACATTGTGCGGAACAATGCAAGATCCCTTGCGGTCGAGTGTGTGGAACACACCGGGGTCGATTGATCCTGCTGCTGCTGACGAAAAGAGAACGAAGAATCCCCGAACTCGTTATGTGAGTTCCCTTGCGGTCGATGTCTGCGTCATACTTTTCATCCAATTTCGAACTCGGACAGTGAGCATTATGTCGATCAAATTGCAGCATAATGTGTTTCGTGCTTAGTCCATTCTTGAAGTCCCACAAGCCAACTCTTTATCTTGAAGTAAGTGAGTAACAAGCTGCTGCCATGAACCAAATACAAAACCTTCTCCTAAGCCAATGCCCATTACCATGGCCAAACCCAATGCCTACCTCCTTAACCATTTCACCATTTCACCATAACCTTCTTTATAACCTGATACACATCACCACTGCTACCTAATTGCCAAAACTACAACCAACCAAATTAACCACCATAACAGCCACCTAAACAATTTGCTAACCTAAACCACCTCCAACACCATTACACCATCACTTACACCTCAGCCTTCATCTATTACACAGACCACCTGCAACTCAATTAACATCACCAGTACCTTCACTAACAACAACCACCACAGCCATCTCCCTAAACCCAATTGACAAACTAACATTACTCCATAGCAACTTCACCTAAACCAATAACCCAACTCCATCCAGCAGCTACTAAAATTCCAACTTGTTATGCAATCATCAACACTCTGAGACCCACAATCACAGCCAAGTGAACCCCGACAAATTTCATCACCAACAAGACCACCTGCTGCATTCAACATATTACGGTTCAGAGAGGTTCTTTTTCAATTGCGGGCGCAATTGTGTGTTCAAGCTGTGGAATTTGAGCTCGGTTTTCATCGAATTGAATCAGAATGCTGGGGTGATGCTGGGTCAATAGGTGGTGGCTTTGGACGGAGATAGGAGAAAGGGGTTGGCTGTCGGAATTCATAGAGGGTTGGGTTCAATTAAGGTCGTATTTTAATCGCAATAGCAGCAGTGACAGGAAGGGATGATGCGGAATGGGTTGGGTTCCAGGGTCGTGTTTCTGTCAAGAACTGAGGCGGGCGGAGAAAGGAGCAGCAGCGGTGATTTGGTGGCTGGGTTTAACAGAGAAGAAGGAGAAGACGACGATGGGGAAGAAGATGGGGTTGGGTTTGGTGGATTTGTGGGTTGTCTGGGTTTTAGTTGATTGGGTTCGGTTGAAGCTCGGTTTGCCGTGCGAATTCGGCCGAGTTTCTGGATTTGTAGCCGGCGGCTAGGTCGGGGAGAGAGGAGAAGACGATGGAGTTCTGGTTTGAGCGAGATTAATTGGAGCAGAGAGGTGGTCGTTCTGGAGCAGGGGATCCGTTGGGTTTCAATTCGATGGCATAGAAGGTTGTGGGTTCTGTTCGACGGAGAACAGAGGATGTAGCAGCGGCGATTCGTTGGTGGTCCAAAGGGCGGCTGCTTTGTGGTGTTCGAGGGATGAATCAATGGTGGATGAGAGTGGGTGGTTCTGAGTGGTGGTCGGGTCGGGCTTGAACAGCGGTGGTTATGGCGATGATGGAGTTCTTGGCCGCTGGGTTTTACAAAGAGGATCGGAGGGTTCTGCTGGGGTGTTGTGGAGATTTCCAGGTCTAATGGTCTGGGCGTGGTGGAGGGTTAGTGTCTGGGTAATCAGAAGAGAAGATGGTGGTGGCGACGGTTGGGGTTTACAGAGAGGAGGAAGAATATGAACGTGACAAACTTTCTCCATTTTTTCAAATTTGCCCTCAAAAGTCTCTGGAACTGCCCTTTTTGCCCCTGTTCGCAGGAGCAATTTTTTTCTGTTCTTAATATTGAGCAGAATGTTTTTGGGGGGGCTGGTGTTCGTGCGAACACAGGGGGTGTTCGTGCGAACAACCCTGACTCCAGCTTTTTTTTTCGCTTCGTTTGCTTCATCTTCTAGATTACGTCTCCGGACTCCGATGCACGCATATTACATACCGTCGGAAAGCTCGTTTCGCGCACGTTCTGATTTCGCAATAGTGACTTCAAATTTTCCAGAATAAACTTCATAATTTCTGACCTCAAATTTCGTGATCATTATGTCGCTTTCTCGGTTTTTCTTCGTTTCCTCTTTGCACGCATCAAGAAGGGGAGTCAGGACTGCGTCTCCAACCTGTATTCCTGCCAAGACTCAATTGAAATGTCTGATTCTCACTCTCTCACCCCTCAGATAACAAAACGATTTAAAAATACTCATTCTACGCTAAAGCATGAAAATACGTTGGGTTGCCTCCCAACAAGCTCTTGTATACGGTCGACGGCCCGACCATGTTACCTCTGCCACCTCACGAGGGTGGTCTGGCACATTGTGCCGCTTCCAGCTTAGCTTTTCTGTGTTGGATTTGAAGCACTGCTTCGTGTGCGTGCACCGCTGATGGCTTATTTCTTTCCCAGTAATCAGGTGGATCTCGTTGCGACAACTCTGGGATTTGGCGCTTCACTTGTACAGCAAATGGCACACCTGGTTGATACTCCCATGAACACTGGGGTGACGGTTTGAAGACCCGAAAGTCTCCATGTCATCGTGTACCCTCATAATTAGTTCTCCATTCTCTACGTCAATGAGAGTACGACCAGTCGCCAAGAATGGCCTGCCTAGAATTAGCGGAACATCACCTACTGGCATATCCAATATAACAAAATCAGCCGGAATGATCAGACTTCCGACCCTCACTAGCACATCTTTTACCATCCCACATGCTTTCTTGGATGAATTGTCTGCAAATTGGAGTGTTATCCAGGTTTTCGGGGGATCCCCTACACCTAACTTTTTGAATACCGACAACGGCATCAAATTCACGCTCGCTCCCAGATCACAGAGAGCTCTTCCAGTGTAGGAATCACCCAATGTAGCCTCAATGACAAAGCTACCTGGATCCTTCTTTTTCTTAGGTAACCCATTCAAAACACATGAACTAACCTGTTCATTTAATTTTACTCTCTGAAATTCATCCACCCCTTTCTTTCCAAGAACAGCATCTTTAATAAATCGAGCATACTTAGGCATCTTTTGAAGTGCCTCAATCAATGGGATATTGATATGCAGTTTAGAGAAGACATTCAAAAAGTGCTTGTATTCCTCAGAATCATCCTTCTTCTTCCTAGTACGTAACGAAAATGGTATTTATGAAGAAGAAGGAGAAGATGGAAGTGGTACCTCGATAGATTTCTCTGCATCCTGGTGAATCATGCCCTTTGATTGGGGGATCATGACAGGTGTCTTCTCAGAATCGAAGACTTCATGTTCCTTCGCCTTTGAGGCTTCCGCTCTGGCATGACTCGGATATGGAGGATCTGTAAGTGCAATACCACTTCGAGTGGTGATGGCTTGAGCCTGTCCCTCTGATGTGTCAACAATACTACCCATTTCCCTTTGTTCAAGTTGTTCCTTTAGATATTTTATTTCTGCTTGAGCAACTTGAAGTGAAATTGCTACAGAGCTAACCTGTGTGGACATGTCTGTCATGTGCTAAGCCATCGTCTTTATTATCCCTGTCATATCGGTCAACTCTAATGGTGGTACTGGCTGCTGCTGATGCATCTCTGAAACATTTGCTTCATGCACTACCTCTACCGCATTCACCTGAACCGTGCTATATGCCACTGAGCTATGCTTCATCAGTTCTTTTTGTTGGTGCTCATAATCCCAGCTTTCCTCTTGCTCAACCACACGTCTCATCAACTCATATGCACCGTTAACATCACATTTGAACAAGAAACTGCCCCCAGCTTCTCTATCAATCTTTTCTTTGTCAAGCATTCCAAGTGCATCATAGAAGACATGTATGATCCGCCTTTTTGCAATGCCATGGTTGGGGCATTTGCGTAGCAATAAGTTGAGACGCTCCATGCTTTGACCATGGATTCATGTTGCTTTTGCCTGAATGACCAAATCTCGTTCTGCAGCCGAATCATGCGTGAGATGGGAAAGAATTTACTCATGAACAGGGAGGCATAGTCTTCCCATGTCTTGAATGAGTTGGATGGCAATGAATCCAGCCAATCCATAGCAACTCCCTTGAGACAATGAGGGAAGAGCATCAGTTTTATTGATTCGGAAGTGACCCCACTATAACGGATTAGCCCACAGTGGCTCTGAAATCTCCCAATGAATGCATGTGGGTCTTCCTCGTCTGTCCCACCAAAAGTGCACTGGTCCTGAGCAAATTGAATTGTGCCCAGCTTGAGACAGAAGGTTTCTGCCTGAATTGGTGGCACCACAATTGCTGGCTCCCTTCCTTTAAGGTCCGCCTCAAATGCCTGGATTATTGCTTTCCCTGATCGATTATATGGCATTAAGGTTGGGCGCGGTATAGATGTTGCTGCCAATGCTTTCTCTACAGCTTGAGCTACCAAAGCTTGTAGCTGCTCTGTGGTGAGGCTAATCTGCCCTTGACCTTCCGCCATAGCTACCTGAAAAAGCAACACTAGCACACTCGTGAGGTAAACAAATAGTAACAAAAAGAAACTAAAAGAAGTATCCTAAATTAATTTTTAACTAAACTAAGAAACCGTTTAAGTCCCCGGCAACGGCGCCAAAAACTTGACACGATTTCTTACGTGTATACGCAAGTGCACGGTCAAGTAGTAAAAATGGAGTATTTTACGACTCCGAGTATCGAACCCAAGGGAAATAGACGACTATTAGCTAATTAAGAATCAATTAGAAGATACGTAAGTAACCGGTAAGAAGTAGTTTGAGTTTGAATGTTCGTCGCCCACAAACAAGCGACTGAATAAAATGAATGTAGAGACAATATTTCTGTATTTTTCAATTAAAAGAATTTAATCAAATTATGGAGAAAACTAGGCGATCTATGAATCACCTAGGGTCTTTAGACAGTTTCAGAATTTGTATTGAAACAAACTACGCACTAACTGATTATGTCGGGTAATAGCACTTACAATCTTCTGTCGATCTCATGTAATTTTACGTAACAGTTTACTTTGGGTCCTGTCGGTCCACCTCCATCTACCGTTACGTTCTAGCTGGCTAGTCAACTTTTTTCACCGGGTCCTGTCAGTCCACCGATTCACTCACCTAACTAGTTCGACCGAATCTACCCACACATGACTACTCCTATTCATCTTACCTATCGGTATCAATGATTCGGGAATAAAAACATGATCTTATTCGTAACCGGGTTAAGTCTCTGTCGAGCACCCACCTAGTTCACTAACAACTCCGGTTCGCGACTCCCTTGTTGCTAAGAATTAAGCCTAGATCATGATTTCCAATCAATTAGTTTGTAACATTAAGCTATGAATTTAACTAGTTCATCATCTTCATCTAACATGGTCATTCCATTCATCACTAACACGTGTCAATAGCCTTAGCTTACGGATTCACAATACAAGATGAAGAAATATAAACATTAATTGGATCAAACGCATGAATCAATCAAAAAAATCCAGAAAATAAGTCTAAGTCATAACCCTAGGCTCTCCATAGAGCCTAACAAAGAAATTAGCTACTCATTGTTATGCCAAAATCACAAGTATTCTCCATAGAATGATAAAGAGAGGGTAAGAGAAGAATCAAACGATGAAATCGCCAAAGCTTTGGCGAATCCGTGCAATCCCCAAGCTCCTAGGTGCTCTCCAATGGCTCCCGTACGTGAATAATCTCCTATCAGGTCTTCTCTGCCCGTTTTTTACCAGCTGGGCACGCTTTTTAATGAAAACTAACCGAAATTGCACTTCAGCCCCTCTACTTTGTAATTCCCGGACATAATTATTTGCTGATTTTGCGCGGGCTGTATCTCCCTCATACGGACTCATCTTCGGGCCTACCATATATCGTTGGAAAGCTACGGATGTCTACTTTCTAATGCCGCAGACCTTGCTCCAAAATTCTTTGTATATTTTACAGAGAATCGAAAAGAGTGAAGGCTGGTCCTGTGTGACTTTTCCAACTTTTCTTCGTTTGTGCGTCTCCTTTTCTCCTCTTCATCTAGCTCCATTCCAAGCATATCCAAGCCTCTCATAAGCTCCATTGCACCTATTTTACCTGAGATACACAACACTAAACAACCCGTGCAATTATCATAGCAAATATGAGAGAAAACTTGCACAAATAAGCTAGAAACACAACTTTTCACTCTTAAGCTTAGAAATAGTCAAATTCACATATTTGTGCAAATATAGCATATAAATCATGTGAAATAAGCCTATTACAAGTAATATGGAAGTATAAAGATATCTCCTAAAAGGGAGTTATCAACACCAAAAAGAATATCATCTACATATATATGAACAACAAACATATATTTTTCCTGATTTTTGATAAAAAGAGTTTTTCAACCAGACCTCTCTTCAAACCATTTTCTAACAAAAACTTTGAGAGTCTGTCATACCAAGCCCTTGGGCCTTGCTTAAGACCATATAAGACTTTGTCAAGTTTGTAAACATAATCAGGAAAGACATCATTTTCAAAATATGGTGGTTGAGCAACAAATAATTCTTCTTGTAGAAAACCATCTAGAAAAGCACATTTAACATCCATTTGAAAAAGTTTATGTGATTATGTGATGCAAATGCAAGAAGTATTTTGGTAGCTTCTAACCTTGCAACAGGGCCAAATGTTTCCACATAATCAATACCTTCATCTTGATTGTATCCCTGTGCAACCAGTCTTGCTTTGTTTCTCACAACCTTACCTTTTTCATCAAGCTTATTTCTGAACACCCATCTTGTTCCAATCACTGATTGATCTTTTGGTCTAGGAACCAAATTCCAGACCTTGTTCCTTTCAAACTCATTCAGCTCATTCTGCATTACAATGATCCAATCTGCATCCTCTAGGGCTTCCTTTGCATTTTTCGGCTCAATGAGTGATACAAAAGCACTGAATGCACATAGATTGCTCAATTGACCTCTTGTCTGAGTTCCAATTGTTGGATCTGACATAATATTCTCAGCAGGATGATCTGAGATATATTTGAACTTCTTTATGGGTTTCCAAGTGTATTGACCTTCAAGGCTTTGAGTTCTTGATACAGTAGAAGGAGCATGATATTTCCTGTCAATCTCTGTCTCAAGGCTTTGAGATTTTGACTCAGTTGGGGGTTCAAGGCCTTGAGATTCTTTTGAAAGTTTTTGATGCTTAGTTTTTCTCTTGCTGACTTTCTCAAGGTCTTCATCAGCCTCATATTTATTCAAACTAAGATCTTCAAAGCTTCCACTCAGAGAATCATCAATAATTTCATCAAAAACAACATGAATACTCTCCTCTACAATCTTAGATCTCTTATTGTAAACCCTGTAAGCTTTGCTAGTTTGAGAATAACCAAGAAAACACCTTCATCACTTATAGCATCGAACTTAGCAAGATTATCTTTGCCATTTTTATGCACAAAACAAGAACAGCCAAAAGGCTTAAAGTTAGCAACACCAAGCTTCCTGCCTTTAAACAGTTCATAAGGGGTACCCCCTGGTACTAAGTTACTAAGTTTAAGCATTTGAACTATGCCTTGTCTGTCCGACCCCAAGCCATTTGAAATGAGGCCATGCCTCATCCGGATAATTAGTTGAAAGGACGACGACGGTTGTGCAAACCAAAGGGAATGATGACCTTGGGTAACAAAATATAGGGTAGAGCTAGGACAGTTATTGGGTGGCTCATACCGAAGCTGAAGAAGGCAACCAACTCCATTCGTAATTCTGTCTATTACTCGTATTCAGAATTGGCCTGATCAAACATCTATTGAGCACATATTTGGCAGTATTAACAGCTTCTTCCCACAAAGATTTTGACAAATTACTTTCAAGTAACATGGTTCTAGACATGTCTTCAAGAGTCCTATTTTTCCTCTCAACTACACCATTTTGCTGAGGAGTTCTAGGTGCAGAAAATTTGTGTGAGATACCATGCTTTGCACAGAATAAACCAAAATCAAGTTGATCAAATTTCCTACAATGATCACTTCCAATAGATGCAACAGGTAAGTTTTTCAAAGTTTGAAGCTCCTTGCAACGTTTAGATAATTCAGATAATGCTTCAGACTTTTCTCCAATAAACATAAACCAAGTATATCTAGAGTAATCATCAACTACAACGAGCATATATCTCTTACCTCTGGGTGTTTGAACCGTCATAGGACCACACAAGTCCATATGCATCATTTCTAAGGGTCTGAAGATACTTACAAAATTATTTGGCTTGAATGAGCTTCTAGTTTGTTTACCTTGAGTGCATGCCTCGCAAAACTCATTACCGTTGAATTTAAGGATTGGCAATCCTCCTACCAGATCTTTTGAGATGAGCTTATTCAGGGACTGCATGCTAATATGACCAAGCTTTTTGTGCCATAGTTTTGAGTCATCCTTCAAAGCTTTGAGACATTTCAGACTATCACCTGCAACTTTGTCAGTACACAATGCATAAACATTATGTGACCTAGGAGCAGTGAGGATGCAATTGCCTGATTTCTCATCTTGCACCACACATTTCTCCTTGTCAAAAACAACCTTATTACCTTTGTCACAAAGCTGAGAAATACTCAACAAATTATACTTAAGACCATCAACTAAATAAACATCATAAATTGAATATGCAGAATTGTTACCAACACTTCCAATACCAATTATGTTACACTTTAATTTGTCACCAAGTGTGATTGTTCCCTCTGATTGTTATTTCAGTTATGATAATAAATATTTCTTCCCACTCATATGCCTGGAACATCCACTATCCAATATCCATTTCTGGTTTCTAAAGCTTTGGTGACATCCTGCAAAAAATCAATCAATGCCTTAACAGGCTATTAGACCAAGTGCAGAATTTGGATTCATACTCAGAGTCAACCATATTAGGTGGTCTAACTAATTTTGGAACCCAAATCTGTTTCACTTGTCTCTTAAGCTGATAAGGATATGCGTTCCTCATTATGTGAGGTTTTGTCCTTCTAATGGGGCAAGTTATTTTTACATGTCCAATTTTACAGCAATAATGACACTTTGGTGAATGTTTGCTTCCTGCTTTCACAAATGTGGTTTGGATTTTTCTTGGAAAATTTGGATTATATCCAATTCCACTTTTGTTAACAGACCGCAGACTTCTTCCAAGCATGAGACTTAACTTCTATTCTGAGCCAGCAAAATTGGAAAGAATTTTCTTGGATTCTTGAAGCTTACTAGTCAATGTAGTGTTTTGTTGTTCTAAATCATCATAATTATTCTTTAGATCAACAAACTTGTCAGTTAAAATAGTCTTTTGATCAACTATTTCTTTGACTTGTGATTTCAAATCTTTGAATCTACTGTCCAAGGCTTTGAAGTCACTGTCAATTTTTAACTTAGTAGCTTCAAGACATTTATTCTGAAAAACCAAATCTAAATTTTCTTTTGCCTGCTCATGAACCTTCATTTTCAAAGATTCAATCTCATTCCTGTAACTCTCCACATTTAAAAACATGATTTTGAGGATTTCAGGTAACACATCAGAAGGACTAGATAAGAGATTTTTTACCATGTCATCAATTGGCTTTTCAGTGGACTGATCCTCTTGATGTCCATACCTTAAACAGAGATTGGCTTGCTCACCATCAGGGTCTGATTCTGAAGAGTCTGAGTCACTCCATGAGGCCACCATTGATTTCTTCCTTCTGTTGTCATTTTCCTTCTTTGAAAATTGTCAGTTCTTTTTCTTTTTAGGAGAGTCTCTCACCAAGTGATCTGCATTTCCACATTCATAGCAATTCAGAACTTTAGGTTTATATGATTGTGAAGAGGACTTACCTTTCTGATCCCTTCTAGTTGAGGATCTGAACTTTTCTTTGTTGTAATCCTTGTTCCGGATTTCCTCTTTTTCTTGAGAATTCTGGCCAAAGATTTGGAAATCAAGGCTAAGGCTTCCTCATCATCATCATCATCTTCCTCTGGTTCAAGGCTTTGAGATTTTTCATTGTCTTTGGCCTTGAGTGCCAGATTCTTTATGTTGTCACTCAGCTCACCCTCAACCTCATTCATAGAGATCTCACGAGTGAGTAACTTTCCTTGCAGATCTACAATTCCAAAATGCTTAGATCCTCTGCTTCTTGAACGACAGTAGTTTTTGTCTCCCATTTGGCTTTAGGCAAGCTTCTGAGAATCTTCCACTCTTTTTCTTCATTTGAGAATACTTTTCCCAAAGATTCCAAGTTGTTCACAATATCTGTAAACCTTTTAAACATATCTTTGGTGGACTCATCAGGGTTCATCTTAAACAGTTCATAGTGCCTAAAAATGATATTAATCTTTGTCTGCTTGACTTGGCTGGTTCTTTCATACGTAAAAGTCAACTTATCTCAGAACTCCTTTTCACTCTTGCAGTTGGATATTCTGTTGAACTCATCTGCACTAAGAGCACAATATAATGAGTTCAAAGCTTTGTAATTTTTTGATACCTTTTCCAGTTCAGTAACTGAGAGATCTTCATCAGGTTTGACAGTTCTAGCACCATCAACAGTAGTATATAATAGATTTGGCCCATTCACAATAATAGACCATAGTTCCATGTCCTAATCTATGATGAACATTTTCATCAATGCCCTCAAATGCACAAAGTTATCACCAAAGAATAATGGAGGTCTATTAGATGCCCTTCCCTGTGAGAATCCACCTTCACCTAAAAAACTCATTGTCACAAGATTGTTAGATCTTTAAACTGTGACCCAAAGCTCTGATACCAATTGAAAGTGTGTAATGTAGGTGTAAAGAGGTATCATAATACTCTATAAGGGGGGTTGAATAGAGTATGCTTACTTTTGTCAAAACTCAAGTTTTTGAAACTTTAAAAAGAACAAACTGTTGATATCTCAAAGCTTTGAAAAGAACTTGTAAAGCTTAAAGATATAACAACAAAGAATAGAGGCTTCAAAGCTTTGAGACTTGGAAAGCTCCAAATCTGTGAAACTTCCAATTTAAACTGTAAGTAAATGCAGCAAAAGTAAATAGCAGGAACACAGATATTTTACATAGTTCAGTCACAATTGGACCTAGTCTCTGCCTGAGGGATCTAATCCCTCTAATATTCAAACAAAACTTCTTATTAATTACCCAGATTTAGCCCTAGATCTCAAGCCTAAGTGAGCTACCTTACACTTATACAGCTTGCGGTTCCCAACCTATCTAGTTACAGCTAAAACCTGTTGAAACAATAAGAACCTCTTGTTGTTCACTTGAACAACCAAACTGCTAAGTTTAGTGAGGTCTTATAAATGAAAACAAGATGATACAATTAAGTACAGAGGGAAGAACTCAGAAAGAATAACATGTTTAAAGCCTGGAAGAGTTCTTCTGGATTTGAATGATCTTCAGCCTGTTTGTATTGATTCCCTGAATGATTTGAAGAGTTGTATGTAATTGATCTTCGCAGATGATTGTCCTCTTTAAAATTACGACCTCTGTGTCTCTAAATAGTCTCTGCAATTCAAACTTAGATAGTTGTTTCGGTCTGCAACTAACTTGAGATTTCAGGAACAGAATTCCTAAAATATTTGATAAGCTCCTGTTAACAGCTCAATTTGAATACATGGCTGATCAGTTTAAGGACGTTGGAGAGTCCAACAAACCCGCAAACACTTAGCAAACAAGATCAAACAAATAACAATACAATCTAGCAAAGAGATCTGCTTGAAACAACACCTAACCAATAAAGAGAAAATCATGCTAGAGTTGTCTGCTGATAGTTCTGAGTTAGCAATTATATTCAATCTCATGAATATATCAAATAAGCAATATAGATTCCACAATAATAGACAATAATAAGCATGTAACAACATCAAAGTAACACTGAATCCATCTGCACACAGAAAGATGGTTACAAGAACTTAGCAGTAAAGAGTGACTTGAAAATCTCAAAGCTTTGAAGCTTTGCCTGCTAACTTCTCTAGAATGTATATTGGATTTTCAATACAATTTAATCCTGCAGTGATCATCTTAGAACATAAATTACTGAATATAATTATATAAGTAAACTAAACATCATCAAAACATAACCAAAACCTGCACAAAACAGTTAGATAATACAGCATATAGGAACTGCTACAGTAACTCAAAGCTTTGAAGCTTTGATACTTAGCAATTTCTTATGCTTATCTTTCTGGCTTTCATCATCAAAGAGCTAAGCTCTCTGCCTGTATTTCCATATCATAATATTCATGAGCTTCAGACTTATCAAACACTTTGGGAGATTTATGGACATATTCAAACAACTGAATATAAACATCCCACTAGTGGAAGCACTTGGTCAAATGCCCAAGTACAAGAAGTTCTTGAAGGAAATTCTATGGGGCAAGAAGAGCATAGACCCTTATGCCATAGTGAAGCTGACAGAGACATGTAGTACCTTCAAACAACGAGACATTCTCAAGATGAGAGATCCGGGAAGTGTCATCTTAGGCTGCACTGTTGGGGGTGGATACCACACGCATGGGCTCTGTGATTCGGGCGCGAGTATTAATCTCAAGCCATTGCCCTCATTTGAGATATTGGGCATTGGTGCATCAACCCCAGTAAAGATGGGTCTGCAACTGGCAGTCAATTCTACTGTTACCGCCAATGGGGTGATTGAGAACTTGCTTGTGAAAGTGGATGCACTTGTCTTTCCAGTCGACTTTGTGATAGTGGACATCAAGGAGGATTGCGATGTTCCACTCATCTTTGGAAGACCGTTGTTGAAGACAATGCGCGCAAATGTGGATGTAGAGACAGAGGAGCTTACTATTAAGGCTCTAGATTCATCACTAGTGCTCAAGGAATTTGTGCAGGGCAAAGGGAAGAATAAATTGGACATGATCAAGTTTAGAGAAGATCGTGTGGATCCTTCTCTTGGGTTTCCTACAGTTTTCCAGCCCGATCCACCTGAGTCAGAGGAGAAGCCAAATGTGGTGAGTGCACATGATGTGGTGCAGAAGATCAAGAGCAAGAAATTGAAGGAGGAGGCACGTCATGCTAGGCCTCCATAATCATATTTGAGGTAACTGGGGTCGTCGACCTTAAATTACAAGGCGCTTGTTGGGAGGCAACCCTACCCATTTATTTACTTAAATTCGGGAGTGTGTTTTCTAAATATAGTTGTGTGGTGTTTTTATTTATATTTGTGGAGAGATGCGAGAGAGGGACTGACATTTGTTTCAAAGTGACATATATGAGCAGGTTTTGGGAGAGTCAACCCCGGTGTGCCACACCGCACATGACCTTTACAGGGACTTGTAGTAGTGAGTTAGGGATTCTCCATACACAGATTCTAGAAGAGGAGAGCATTCGACCCCGGTGTGCGAGAACACACTGAATTTAGAGGGGCATGGTGGATCCATCAACAATGCTTGGGGACTGCTTGGCGCATATTTATTCCCCACCCTTGAGGTGGTTGTGAGTATTTCTTCCCTCTAGCTAAATTTGTGTTAATTTTGTATGTCACAGCTCCATCTCATATACTGGCCTTTCGCATTTATTGCTGAGTCCTATGTTTAATCTCTAAATTCGTTGAGGATAACGAAGCATTTAGTGTAGGGGTCGTTTAACAGTCTACTAGCTGATATTTTTCTTGCATAGCCAGTTACATGTAGAATGTTTAGGTTGTATTGTGAGTCAGTGATGTGGTCAGTGTCATATTTTTATATATATTGTCGTATTGTGTAGTGTAGATTTTCATACTTTTTGCACCTTTAAATAATTGAGTATACCCACCAACAAAATTTTTGTGTAGTGTCAATGTTTTATTTTTTTTTTCGTGTCTAGCCTTGCATATAGAGTTAGGATCTTATAAAAAATCCATAAAAAATAGAAATCGAAAATTTGAGAAAAGGAAATTGAGATAAGCGTAGATGTTAACGACAAAAAATTGCATGTTTTAGTATGTTAATGAACTCTTCATAACTTGCTAATATGTGTAATTTATCTATTTTATCTCTCTTTCTAGACTTATTCTTGTTTTCGTAGTTTTTTTTATTTTTATCTTATTTTGTAGGGAAAGAAATGATTTAGAATGCAAGAGGCTAGTTGGGAGAGCTTGAGTGATGAATTGAGACGCTTTAGAGGGGGGCAAGAGACGTGAAGACAGGGCTTGAAGGACTTAATTTGATGAATATTTGAAGTTATTATGCTAAAGTGCAAGCAAAATGAAGTTGCAACGGCTTAAATGAAGAGACAAGGGAGGATAGAGGCCAAAAAGTGAAGTTCAAGAAGTCAAGGGACCAATTCGTAAAGCCAAAGTTACATCAAAGGGGCTCACTCCTTCGGCATGATACATACTCTGTTCTCAACACTCCTCTCTCTCTCTCTCTCCGATTTCTCCCAAATCTGGGTGTATTCTTGAGCTTCTGAGCTCGTTTCGAGCAGATTCAGAGCCAAGAATCACAAGAAAGAAGAAGAGAGAGAGAGAGAGAGAGAGAGGAGTCGGATTTTACTCTGCTCTGCTTTGTTTTGTGTTCTGTTCAAGAACTGCTGGGTTGCTGCAGCCGAGTTCTTATTGTAGCAGCAGCAACAGTAGCTTGTTAGGGCAAATTCTTCATTAGATTGGTAGCTTAGTAGTGAATTTGGGGCTGTTTTGCTCTAGTTCTGTGTAGTTTGATTCAAGTGGATGGGTTGTTCTTCATGTTTGTCGTTTGAATCAAGCTTAGAGGTTGGATTGGTGATATCTAGTGTATGAATCAAAGTGTTGCTAATGAAAATATCATTTCTCTTAACCTCTCTTGATTTCACTCTAATGTCTAGCTACTTTAATTGTTGGGTTACTTGATGAAGTTGGATGGCTTGTTGTGACGATTCAATTGTTCTTCAAAGTTTCACAAGTTTGGATGTCGAATTCTTTGAATTCTTGTGTCGAAAGACAAATCCGAATTGTGGCTTGATCTTGTATGTGGACTCATTTAGATGAGTACATATCCTTGATGCTTGACATAACTCGAATTCGGGTTACGCTCTTGAATTCGTGAGCTAGGCGATTCTGTTTGCTTTAGAATCCATGTTTCGTCGCTTCATACAAATTTTGGATGTTGAACTTCACTAGCAAGTTTTCTAGCGAAATCAATTGACCCAACTCCATTCTATTGAATCGTAGTACTATTAGTAGTCGTTTCTTTTGGTTCTTACTCGCATTCTCAAAATTGCTCCATCACTAGTGGTGGATTTGATAGCTTGGCAAGATCTAAAGCCATTGAGAAATTTCCTTTAATTGCTCTAGTTAGTAGCTTAGTCACTTTCTATCGCTAGTATAGTATGTCATTATATAAACCTCCTCTCCTTCTGGACTCCGGACTTACCGGATATTATTACTTGAGACGATGTCCTATACTTGGGATTTTTGTCGAACAAGTTTTTGGCGCCGTTGCGGGGGAGAGGCTTGGTGTTAGATTTGATTTGCTTTACTTTCTTAGTATTTTTTCTTGACACTTTCTCTAGTTGCTTGTGCTTACTTAAGCTTGTGAGATTTTGGAGGGCTTGTGAAATTCATGAAGTACCTCTCATCTACTTGCTTGAAAAAAAAATGTCTCATGAACATTTTGGACTTGGTGAGAGGTCGAACGTTCCTTACTACTATGCATTTACTACTCATGGAAATCATTCTAAGGAATCAATGCGTTCCATACGTGAACGTGCTATTAAAAATGGTGATTGTTTTCCTAATAATGATCATTCTTGGCATGATAGTAAGACACTAGATTACACATCTCATGCTTCTTGTGCACAATCACCTCCCTCAAACACTTACATGTTTTTGAACTCTCATGATTCTTGCACTTATCAATATAATGATATGATGTGTGAATCAAGAGGAGTTAATCATTATGAGAGGGAATCACTGGTGAACGATGAGCTAAATACGCCTATAAGTGATTCTTTATATGAGAAAATTCAAAAGCATATTCAAAAGAATAGCGAAATTTTGGAATCACTAATAGAATCAAGAGAATCACAAAGAAAATTTAAAGAATCATTCTCTCACTTGGAGGATAGAGTGGCTTCCTCACAATCGCATGATGATTCTCTTGAATATAGTACTTACTCTTCACAAGACTCATCATCACACGAGTCTCAACTTTCTGTTCACACACATCACTAGCCTATTCAAGACCAAATTTTGGATGATGTGTTTGATGATGGAGTTGTTGCAACTAGGATAGGTGATTCTATTCATTTCTCATTTGCACATGCTAAAGAAGCATGTGATAGTGATATTGGTAGTGAGATTGATATTTTTAATGATGAATCTTCAACCCATGACATGAGTGAAGCCATTTTGGATGACTCACATAGTGGCAAATGTGAGGAGGATTCACAAAATGCAAATCACTCATGTGATGAGTTAGAAGTCAAATTTGATGCTACCATTCATGAAGGAAATATTGTCTTGTCTTGTGCTCAAGAAGAGCCTAGGAGAACCCCCTCCACTAGAAATTGTGGAAGAACCTTCAAGTAAGTTGGGGGGGTTCATGTGTTGATACTCCAATTCATATAGACTCTTTTGCTACATCTTCTAAAGAACTATATGAGCTTACTTGGGAGGAAATAGAATTTTTGTATGGTAGTGAAGCTTCCTTCTCATGGAATATGCAATTAACTTTGATGAAGAGGAGAGACTATTGGCTCAACTTGACCAAATCAATGATTCAAATCATGAGCCTAAGGGTTTGGATGTGGTTTCATGTTCCCAAATGATTTTACCTCTTTCTTGTGAATCCACATCCCTAAATCCATGTGCTATGTATGAAAATGATGAGATTGAGGATTCACAAGTTGCCCATATCTCTCAAATTTTGGTTTCAAGTGAAAAATTGGTAACTTATGAAGACTTTTTCTATGATTCATGTAATTTGAGGATTTCAAACCCTTTTCTTAAGTTGATGCATGATATAACAACTTGCTCTAACTTTATTGTTAGATTTTGCTTGCATCTCTTATTCATCTTTTGTGTCTTGCCCCTACTTCTCCTTTCTATTCTAATTGATGAATCAAACTTTTTGATGGAGAAGTACTTTTATAAGAATGAAGTAGGGGCATGGCATGGAAAGAAATTTCCAAGATTGGGGGTGGGATAGCATCATTTCTTGTTCCACCTCCCTACTTGTAATTAAATAAATTAGTTTATCTCTATTTCTTGCATTTCTTTTTCTTTTCGATGAACATTTTGTAGGTTGCTATTGGAGGAGGAATTTTGCTTGGTGGCCAAGAAAGCTAACATGAGGTCTATCTATCCCTTATCTCTTATATGAATTTGTTTGATCTTCCATTGTTCCAACATATTGAGGACAATGTGATATCTAAGTTGGGGGGTGGAGTAGATTTTATTTCTTGCTTAAATGGTTACAAGCATGCTTTTTCTTCATTAGTAATTACATGAAAAATACAAAAAAAATGAAAAATTTGAAAAAAAAAATCATAAAAATTAAAAAATTAAAAATTTTGAAAAAAAATGTGTGTGAACCTTTCATGAGAAGCATCATTCTTTCCCCGTGTCAAACCATAGATTCTTTTTCTTCTTTCTTTGGTAGTTTTATTTATTTTAACCTTTCATCTTGAGTCTAGATTTTATTTTATTTTCTTTGATAGATTTATTGAGTCTTAGAGAGTTATAATTGAGTCACTTATTTCAAAAAAAAAATAACGAAAAAATTTAAAAAAAAAATGAGAAAAAGTGAAAAGGGGGAATTTTAGGAAACTTGATGTTTTCAAAGAATGAAATCTCTTAGTCCATGTTCTTTTTATTTTTATTTTAATAAGGAATTCTTTACTTATACTCAATACATCTACACCAATATCCCACATACCGCGATATCATGCGTTCTCACAAAGTGACACACTAAATTTACGTTTCATGTTTAAATTATCCAAGCTAAGTTGATCAAATAAACTTTGACGTCTTCTACTTTTGATAAATGGTGCATTTTCTAAAGCTATTTGAACTTCACAAACAGATTTTAATCTAATCGTTTTTGCGGTGGAAACTTGTAGCCCATTGGAGTGGTGGTTACCAATGACACCCATGCGATGTCTAAGAAATAGAGGGGTCTCCGGGGATATTGTTACGTCACCACCTAGATAGCTCCCTTGGTTTTGCTTAAAAAGCCCACTCGCTTGTATATTCCTCTATTTTGTTGTGGGTCTTGGAGAGCCTTGGATTTGAGATTAAAAAAAAAAAACAAAACAAAAAAAAAAAAAAAAAAAAATTATGATAAATCGCACCATCTACCAAAAATCCACAAAAGGATCATACAAACCCACAACCACATCTCCCCTTCTTAAAACTTTTTGTTCAAAGCTTTGGAGGTCCATCCTACATGGGTGCTTTTGAATATGTATGAGAATGACTAGTTTCATGTGATCCTTATTTTTTAAGGCATACTTTCTTGCGAATTGAACTTAATTAACAAGTTTTGTGGATTGCATGAGTCACCTTCTACCAATCACCGCCCACTTTTGTATGAGTATATGCTTAGACGTCCATAGGCTTCTTTCTCAATCTTTTTGGACTTTAAGAATTTATTTGAGAAAACGTTTATGCATTCTTCTTTTTCCCCCACCAAAAAAAAAATAAATTAGCTAGTCATCTTTAGGATTTTATTTTCTTTGGGTTCTCACTTAGGATAGATAATGTGTGTGTGCATTTTTGTAAATATTTGAGTCTAGTTTAGAATTGAGTCAAGCATTGTCTAGTTGAGTGTGCGTCTCTCATGATTGGTTCTTCACTAGTTTACTGCTTATATCGCTCTCTTTGCTCGAGGACGAGCAAAGGCTAGTTGGGGGTGTGTTAACGACACAAAATTGCATGTCTTAGTATGTTAATGAACTCTTCATAACTTGCTAATATGTGTAATTTATCTATTTTATCTCTCTTTCTAGACTTACGCTTGTTTTCGTAGTTTTGGTTGTTTTTATCTTATTTTGTAGGCAAAGAAGAGATTTAGAACGCAAGAGGCTAGTTGGGAGAGCTTGAATGATGAATTGAGACGCTTTAGAGGGGGCAAGAGACGTGAAGAAAGGGCTTGAAGGACTTAATTTGAAGAATATTTGAAGTTTTTATGCTAAAGTGCAAGAAAAATGAAGTTGCAACGGCTTAAATGAAGAGACAAGGGAGGATAGAGGCCAAAAAGTGAATTTCAAGAAGTCAAGGGACCAATTCGTAAAGCCAAAGTTACATCAAAGGGGCTCACTCCTTCGCCACGATACATACTCTGTTCTCTACACTCCTCTCTCTCTCTCTCCGATTTCTCCCAAATCTAGGTGTATTCTTGAGCTTCTGAGCTCGTTTCGAGCAGATTTAGAGCCAAGAATCACAAGAAAGAGGAAGATAGGGAGAGAGGAGTCGGATTTTACTCTGCTCTTGCTCCGTTTTGTGTTCTGTTCAAGAACTGCTGGGTTGTTGCTGCTGAGTTCTTGCTGTAGCACCAGCAACAGTAGGTTGTTAGGGCAAATTCTTCATTAGATTGGTAGCTTAGTAGTGAATTTGGGGCTGTTTTGCTCTAGTTTTTTGTAGTTTGATTCAAGTGGATCGGTTTTTCTTCATGTTTGTCGTTTGAATCAAGCTTAGAGGTTGGATTGGTGATATCTAGTGTATGAATCAAAGTGTTGCTAATGAAAATATCATTTCTCTTAACCTCTCTTGATTTCATTCTAATGTCTAGCTAGTTTAATTGTTGGGTTACTTGATGAAGTTGGATGGCTTGTTGTGAAGATTCAATTTTTCTTCAAAGTTTCACAAGTTTGGATGTCGAATTCATTGAATTCTTGTGTCAAAAGACAAATCCGAATTGTGGCTTGATCTTGTATGTGGACTCACTTAGATGAGTAAATATCCTTGATGCTTTGACATAACTCGAATTTGGGTTACGCTCTTGAATTCGCGAGCTAGACGATTCTGTTTGCTTTAGAATCCATGTTTCGTCACTTCATACAAATTATGGGTGTTGAACTTCACTAGCAAGTTTTCTAGCGAAATCAATTGATCCAGCTCCATTCTCTTGAATCGTAGTAGTATTAGTAGTCGTTTCTTTGGTTCTTACTCGCATTCTCAAACTTGCTCCATCACTAGTGGTGGATTTGATAGCTTGGCAAGCTCTAAAGCCATTGAGAAATTCCTTTTAATTGCTCTAGTTAGTAGCTTAGTCACTTTCTTTCGCTAGTATAGTAATTCATTATCTAACCCTCCTCTCCTTGTGGATTCGACTCCGGGCTTACCGTATTTTATTACTTAAGACGATATCCTATACTTGGGATTTTTGTCGAACAGTAGACTTGGTTTATTTAGTGATATATGAAAAATTTAGGCATAGGGTGTGAATTTTGACCAAGAGTGACAATTTTAGTTTTCCCTAGTAAGTATAGAGAAAATCTCGTTACGGGAATGCCTACCTATTTTCAAACCAAATTTATTTAAAAGCTAAAGTGTGTGTTATTTTTCTCCTAAAAGAGTTGAGTTTGGTGTTTGCTAAACAAGCCGAACTTTCATGTTGTCCGTCTTAGGTAGTCGCCAACACGCCTCGTAGTGGCACACAGAACAGCTGTGCTAGGATGTGTATTAGAGCACTCACTGCTTTTTAGATCTTACCTTAAGGACCACTAGTGAACCCTAATTGATCCTTGAATTCATTGTTAGCCTCTTTGACCCAGAGAGACGATTCTTGGCCTTCATCATATATTGTTAGAATCACCTTTCTAGAGCGTCACGAGGGAGCAGTAGTTGAGGGGTTAGTTGAGTGAGTACTTCATTACATATTTGTTTGAGTTCTACATATCGCATATGCTTCATTTGATATCTAGGAGGGGATGCGAGGGGGAGTGAGTTGGCTTGCGCACTACGGTGTGAAGGTGTTCCATTTCATTACCGCATGGACACGGTAGTGGAGAGCCTGAGTGCGTGACGTCTAATTCACACGAAAATGGGGTTGGTTGAGCCTAATCGGCGGAATGTGCTAGGTATCGGATTTCTATCCTTTCAGTGTAGGAGGTTCGGTTTGATTAGGCACGTAACATATCTTAGTTGCTACTTGAGAGGGGGACGTGACTACATTCTAGTGTGGGGGTTTCGACATTTACGGACATAGAAATTGTGGATTTGACAACTCTACCCCTATACACGATTTGATCTTGGCTTCGTGGCATATTGTACTTCATTGAGTAGGGGAAGATGAATCTTTATTGTGATATTTATTCATCGGGTTGGTTAGTTCATCCTCCTTACATATTTGTTTGGCTTGATTCTTGAAGGAGGACCACTCATGTCTATTTGATTGTATTGATTGAGAAAAAAAAAAAGAAAAAAAAAATAAAAATAAAGAGAAAAAAAGGAGAGAATAAAGAAATAAAGTGTTATTATTGGAAAAAGAGTGGTGAAATTTCCTAGTTCCAGATTGAAGACATAGATGAGTTTTGCATATCATTCGCTTTGATGGCCACGAGATTGACAAGGTACCGGGGTTTGAGGGGATTGAGGGCCGGAGTTGGTGAGATTCGGGTTGTAGATTCCTATCATCAAGGTGAGGGTGTGTGAGATATGGGGTTTGGTGAGCTTATGTGACGCTTTAGGATTTTTTTCTTCGTACAAGTTATATCCTTTTTGTCCTTATGCCTCATCATATTTGACCATTAGCGGAATAGGAGCTCGGACTATGAATGTAGCTTAGTCTTGGTTAGCCTCTTACTTTTATTGGCACACATGAAGAGGTAGATATTTCTTTACATAGTAAAGTTAAGCTTTCTATACTAACTGTAATACCCACAATTTTATACAAGGGGATAAGTTAATAATTTTAATAGAGTTTGGGTTATATTTGTGATTTACAAAAGTTCTAAATGAATTAATTTGATTAGTTGGGGAGGTAGATGTAATTCAGAAAAGTTTGAAACTAAAATAAAGGGCTGGGGAGGTTAGTGTATTTTAGACAAATGGAAGTGTGCAAATATTTTTACATGTAGGGGGTTGTAGTTGTCTTTTATCAAAGTTAAAGTATGCAATTATTTTCTAGTACATAATACGTATGAAATATTTATAGCTATTCGTATTTTATCATACCCGACCCGTATAAAAGTATAACCCGGTATAATAATACGTTGAACCCGTATTTTTATTTTGACCCGACCCACACCCGGTGTAATTATACGTATAATACATGACATATATACGTATAATACTATAATAAAATAATAGTAAAACAATAATAATAATCAAAATAAAATATATAATAATAGCAATACTAAAATAATACTCCTACAATATTTTTCTCCTTCCTCTTACATCACCATCCCCCTTCCCATTTTTTTTCTCCTCTCACAAACAACTTCCCAACTATTTCTCTCTCTCTTTTGTTTCTCTTCCCTCTCTCTCGGCTGACACACACACACACTCTCAATTTTTTTCATCAAACACAAAACACTTCCTCCCTCTTTCTCTCTCCCTGTCACCACATTTCTCTCTCTCTCTCTCTCTCTCTCTCTCTCTCTCTCTCTCTCTCTCCTCACCCTTACGGCAACACACAAAAAAAACCCAAACCCCCTCACAACACTCTCCCGTCTCTCTCTCTCCCTCACTCTCTCACTCTTGTTTTCTCCTCATCACTCACGGCAAAACACAAAAACACCACTCACCCTCACCCACATCTTCCTCAAATCTCTACCCCCTCCTCTATAAAAACCCCCTACCTCCTCCAACACAAAACACAACAACAACATCCACTCATCACCATCACCTTCTATTCTTCTCCTTCCTCTTCTCTTTCGGGTGAAAAACACAACACCCACAACCACCATGGCCATCACCATCACCACCCCGACTGCCAACACCAACACCACCACCATCTCCACCATTACAACCACCATCTCCTACTTCTCCATCCCTCAACCTCCCTCTGCCCAAAACAGAGCAGCAGCCACCACCATAACCAACATCTCCATCACCACCAGTACCACCACCACAACAGCCCCCACCTTCACCACCAACACCTCCTCCATCTCAATCTTCCCCCTCCTCTGCAAAACAGTGGCAGCAAAAACAACACAACCGCAACAGCAGTAACAACAAACACCACAACCACCACTTCCACCGTCGCCAACACCACCACCCACGCCGCCATCACCGCCGTCCATCTCTCACCCCCTCTCTGCCTCTGTTTCTCTCTGTCGATCTCTCCCTCCCCTTTTCTTCTCTCTGTTTCTCCGGCGAAGAACAAGCAGCAGCAGCAGTGGCGTAGCACCACCGCCACTGCCGACCCAGGACCGACGGAAAACACCCCTATGCCCCGATCTCTCCTCTCTCTCTCGCCATCTATCTCTCTCTCTGACCTCTCTCTCCCTCCCCTCCTCTGTTCTTCTGGCGAAAAAACAACAGGGAGCAACAACGGCAGTGGCCAAAGGCCACCACCATTGCCGACCCGACGCGAATCACCACCACCACCCAGACCTTCCTCTCTCTCTGCCTTCCCTCTCTACCCTCGTCTCTCTCTCCCTTCTTCCTGGTCGCGAAACAGAGCAGGAGAAGCAACAACAATGGCAGCAGGGACCACCATCGGCGGCGACCCGACGACCCGAAACCAATCGGGTCACCTCCGAAACCCCCTACCCTTCGTTCCCCTCTGTCCTTCGGTACTTCCCCGACCTCCCTGAGGTCCGACGAGCCCAGGAGACACCATAAACGACCACCAACGCCGCCAAAACTCCATTAAATCCGGCGAGGTTCCGACCCGACTTCGGCGAGTGATTTCTCCGTCATTCGGTAACGGTTTTTAACGATTTTTGGCTTGAATCCACATGTTTCGACTTGAATTAGAGTTCTGGACAATCAAAACTTCATGGGTATTAGTAAATTGAAAGATTCACGATTTGATTTTTGGGTTGGTTGAGAAGAAAATACTGATGTGTTCTTGGGGGGTGATTTTGTCATTTCAGAAACGTTAAGGGTACAAAGTATTAAAACTGTAACTTTGGGGGTAGCCCCTGTTTTTACCTAAACTTCATTAGTTTATAACACTTTTATTTAAAATGATTTTATGAAATTATTAGCTATTTTAATATGTTAATAAACTTCGTTATTTATTAATTAATTTTGCTACTTCAAGTAAATAATTGAAAATAAATAATTTTGTAATGAAAATAAAATAATAAAAATGTAAATTATCTAGATTAATTATAACAAAACACTACAATAAATTAACAAATATGTTATTTTGTGTGTAATATATAATTAGAATTGATAACTTGTAGGCAACGGGTTCATAACAAGGGCTGCGAGAACTATTTCGAGCTATTTAACGTTTCAATTTGAGGTAAGTTAATATGCCTAGCCTCGTGTGCCTTTCTTTCATTTCGCGTATCGCGTGTGTTATTTGTGAAATGCTACCATATGTGTTTTATTTTAGTTATTTACTTGCTTTTGAAAAACTCTACTTGAAAGATTGAATGAAATTGGTGTCCAAATCTAAATAACGAATCCGAAAGAAGAACCTCTAAACTCTTATTGTGAAATGAGGAAGTAACGTTCCAATCGCGACTACCAAATTAGGCCGCGTTTACCTAGTTCACGGGCCACGATTATTCAAAAGGAGCACACCGCTCACATATTGCTCATTTTCAAATATTTCTCATGTATCAAATGTTATGAATGTGCCACACCGGTTTTACTTGGAGCTCCCGATTCACATCTTGTTACATCTTGAAAGAAAATTCTTAATTATGTAAAGTGAAAGCTGCTGTGCGTGGGTTTGTGCCATATCCCTGATACGATACATTTCTGACATATTGTGATCGGTTACTGTTATGAGATTATGAGGCGATGACCTCCTTTTGATTAGTTATGGTTATGAGGCGCTGTGATGCGAACCTCCTGTGATTGAGTTATGGTTATGTGGGTGCTTTTGCACATTATGAGAAAGAGGTTGTGGATTGGATATGGTCACGCCCCGTATCAACTAATTGCTAAAATGAATTTCTGGACTCGATTCCTATCGATGAGAAGTTATTATCTCGAGATTAAAGTAATATTGTGAATTGCTATTAACAGTGATTTCCCGAGATGGACCACATCTTTGGGTTAGAATACGAAACTTGTGATCGTTACGAAGATTGACACATCAAATCAACGTGAACGCTTTTCCCGCGAATATTTGAAATTTATTTATCAGCGAATACGTTATTCCTGTCATATGTCTCATAATCTGTTTACGTGCTATGGGTGTTAGCTTACTCAGCCGTTTGCTGATCATTTTCTGTAAAACTGCGTCGGCTTTTGCTATTTTAGAACCGCAGGTTACGAGTAAGGTGGGGGAACGTTCACGACGGCGCTGGCTAGGATATTGAGCTGCTTAGTACATCACCTAGTAATTGTCATTTTGTAAATTATTGTATCTATACAATTCAGACAATTTCACTGTTTTTATGAATGTATAATAATTATATTTAGATTATCGACGGTTGTACCAACTGTGAACCGACGATCCTTATCCGTTCCCAATGAGGCTCATCACCTCGGGCGGAGACATCTCTACCAGATCATGCGGCCCGGCCGGCCGTGTGGTTTGGTGGGGTGTTGCACTAACTATGGGGGATTACTTGTTGTCGAACTTAGTTGCACTTCACGCCTCTTGCCTAACTTTTTCATTACTCCAGGAGCACCGGTCTATTGTGGATTGAAATTGCATGATCTCCCAAAAAGAATGTAATTTGTGTTTTTCTGTGTTTTAGATCGAGCATAGAATTTGCATTTGCATCATCTTGCTGCATTAGAGTGTGATGAGTTATGTTGGAGTCGCTTGAGTCTTGTCGGCTAGTAGACAGGTTAATGCAGTAGATGAGACTTTGCTCGGGACTCGCAAATGGTAAGTGTGGGGGTATTTGATAACTCCACATTAGGAATTATATTCTTATAGGATTCAGCACCGTTTTTGTGTGTTTAGAGATATTTACGTGAGGAATTGACCAATTCTTAGAATTTTTTAGCTTACTTGAGTAATTGGACTTCATTGTGTAATACGGCGTTTTAGGCATGTTTTAGGCTTTATTTGTCGATTTGATCTTCCGGTATTTGTTCTTGCTGTGGATTTCAGGAACCGGAAGCTTGGAGTGCGGATTTTGGAGCGGAAGTGAAATTCGGAAAGAAAGATACTCAAGGAATTCATGAGAGAATAGAAAAAGAAGAGGAGAAGCTAAGAGGAGAAAAAGACTTAGCCAAAATTTCAAGAGGAGTGAATAGAAGCAACTCACTGGAAGTAGAGGATCACAAATTGTGATCACAAGATCAAAGTGCAAGACCACATAGAAGAGCAACGTGATCCTACAATAAAAAAGGTGATCCTATGATCACAAAATGTGATCACAAGATCACAAAATTGGATATTACGGATGAGGAAGGGGTAAAAAGTGTTATTTCGCAAACTTAAAAAAAAAAAAAAAAAAAAAAAAAAAAAAAAAAAAGAAAAAGAGGAACGAGTTTTTGATAAGGAGAACGACCTAGGGCTCATTGGTTCATGTAGTGGACGCCACTGGAGAGAAAATAGCATTCTTGGGAGCTTGGAGACCATCGTTTGATCTTCTCTTCTCTTCTCTAGTTTTTGTTGATGATGAATAAACTTTTTACTTTGATCATGTGTTTTAGTAGCTAAACTTCTTTATTCGGGATATCTCGTAGGGAACTAGGGTTTTGAACACCGTGTTGGTGATTTATGGATTTAGCTTCATGCTTCTAAGTTTAATTGGATGTGTTTTGTTTAGCCCTGTGCGGTTTATGATATTCATTGTTCTTTCGTATTGTTAAACGTAGCAACAGGATTGAATTGGGTTATGAGTATTAGAGGAATCAATATTCGTAACCGGAACTTGGATCGTGCACTAGCTTTATCCAGGGTTGAAGAATATTGCTAGTTGTCTAAGAACTAAGAGTAGACAACAAGAACGTAATGTGTATTTAAAACTTGCGTAGGCTAGAGGAATCATGTACAAGAGTTTGAATGCAAGCATTGTTGAGGAATCTTCAATGCATTTGTGCTCGTTTGGCTAAGCAAAATACATTAGTGTTGCTAAATTATAACTCTGAAGCAGTGTAAAATCCCTAGTGAACCCGTAGGGATATCCTGAACTTGTCCACTTGTTAAGTACTCTTATAAATTTTTCTTCGTTAATCGTGAAGCCTTTCACCTGATTAATTGAGATTTTTGTCTTTTATTTTAGTAGAATTAGATTAACAAACAACGCTATTTTCCCACATAAGGTTTAGAATCAGTAGCTAATTTACAAAGAAGTCCTTTGGGTTCGACAACCCGGATTACCGTATTATTACTGCACCGACGACTGTGCACTTGCAGTTGGAGCGTTTCAGGATCTTTGAATTGTTTCCGGTGTTTATGTTGATCTTGTTGCTGGTGTATGTTGATATTTGTTCTTGGTATTGTTTATGGGGAGAGAAGATGAGTGAGAATAGTACTAAAGGCCGGGGGAAAGTTAGTCATTTGGCTACCTTTCTTAAAAAATAAGAATTCACTAAGTATGAAAAACCTGGTGGAACATAGGTAGTAAGAATCACCATCGTTCTTAGTACTACTAATCCCTTTATCACTTCCTTGATTGAAGGTATGGATTCACTGTGGATTGTATTGATTTCAACAAGGAAGCGGACGGGAACGGCTTCCATACGATTTTAATCCGTGCGGTTGTCATCCGGTTAATATCGAAGGGCTTAAAGTGTGCCACGTAGTAAAGATGATTATGTAATAGGTGGGTTTTCTCTATTTTTTAGTAGCCACGCGCTTCCTTCAATCTCTAGCCTCTTTCTACTTCTCTCCCATCTTCTCTTCTCCACTTAATCACTTTTTCTGGTCTTATCTGAAACTTCATGGCTATGACGATGGCCATCGCCAAAACTTCTATTTCTCTTCAACTGCAAAATCCATGTTTCAGCCTTGGTTTTCTTCGATGTTCATGCTCGATTTGAACATATCTGCATATTAAAAGGTTGACAGTGCAATACTTGCAATGGCCATAGAGTTCAGTAGAATTTGAAAAGTACAGTTGTTGGTAATGAATGATTTTTGACATCAGATGCGACCTCTTAGTAGTCGATCAAAAATTCAGTTGTTGATTTGTTGGTAATGACTGATTTGTAAAGACAGATGCG
The DNA here is from genome assembly GCA_023055425.1 of Linanthus parryae. NCBI lineage: Eukaryota > Viridiplantae > Streptophyta > Magnoliopsida > Ericales > Polemoniaceae > Linanthus > Linanthus parryae. The sequence continues at coordinate 85,531,446 of JALGPY010000007.1, read as the reverse complement.
AGCTCTGAGTAGTCGATAAAAATTTGTCTCTGATGTTGGAGCGGCGAATGTGAAGTGACCGTCGGAGATAGGCTCCGACGTAATCGGCAATTCGCGATTCAAAGAGAGAAATGTAAAACAGAGACACAAATGGGGTTGGTTATTGTTAAACTCTCGAACCTGTGATGAGAGATGAACATCGCGTGAGGTCTCCTTGTAGAGAAATATCCTATGCCTTCCAGTTTATCACTTATATGAAGTGTGGATTAAATACCGCTGCCCGATCTTAACTGAACACAAATCGTACGAATGTAAACCGTACTAAAGCCAATCCCAAAGCATACATATTTCTAAAGCCTATACAAGGTATATCTAAGCCACTACTTTTAAAAGCACCACCTCTCAGAGAAGCATTGATTTCGGAAAGTCGGAAAGAATTATCATGTATTCTATCTGACACAAAGACAATGGTTGAGTACTTGTCTGTTGGGTCCAAGGCCATATATATTGGCCCATTGATTGGTGTAATTGTTGGGTTTTTGTCTTGATTCTGCAGTTTTGGAAATATTAGGAAGTGCTTGTTTTGGAAACTAGTAGAATTTGGAATCTACTAGTATTCCTTATTGGTATATCTCCTAATATTTGGGCAACTTGGATTACCTAGAGAGCAAGTAATGTGGCCAATAAATATGCGTCTCTACAAGAGTTCTCGATTTGAGTGGAGTAGAGATTTGGTGAGATATATCTTTGAGCGGATGAGTGAGGTTGGGGTTTCATGGTTGTAGTCCATGAGGATGAGAGTGTCGCGTCGACGTGGTCCGCGAATAGTGTTGTCTCTCCCCTACGATATATTCTCTCATTAATATAGTGAATTCTCCTCCTCCCGTGGATATAGGCGATTTTTCCGAACCACATTAAATTCTTGTTTGTCGTTTTTCTTCTCCTATATGGCGTGTGTTGAGTGTGTGATCGTGTGGCGTGTTTTTGCTTCCATTGCGGCGGAAATTTGGGTTGACGAATAATTCCCAACATGTGGTATCAGAGCTAGGTTCACGATCCGGGTGGAGCACACATGAAGGGTACGAAGAAGAAAATTGGAAAAGAATTTAAGGGAAAAAAAAGAGCATTCAAGCGTCGGCACAATTTCTCATGGAGGGCGTTCGTGGGTCTTGAAGTTGTTCAAATGTGTGCTAGTTGCTTAGTTGGTGGGAGAAGAAATCCCATGCTTCACACGTGGAGATAGTTGCACGTGCGAGTGGATGTAGCTATCACCCAGAGAACTGTTGGTGCACAAGCAAGGTAAATTCCAATGGCTGAAGGTATTCTTTTATTTAAATTCATTTTTTGTTTTACATATGAAAATGGTTGCCTTAATTAAGGTGGGTACTTGGTGCCGTGTGGAAGAATTCACCGGCAAGGGAGAAATGCTTGGATGGGGCAGATCCATGAAAATCGAAGTGCTTCAAGACGCGATTTGGCGGTCCAAATTATTTTGGGTGTTCCGTGCTGCCTATAAGTTCAATTGGGCTCGCACTGGAGGTGAAACCAAGATTTTTAGACGTTCCCGATGCAATGGAGGGTTCAGATTTCGCAAAATGTGTCTTGATTTCGCAGGATGCGGATGTGGCGTATCGATGTGAATTGACAGTCCAAACTTGTTCGGGTTGTTACGTCATGCCTATAGATCGAATTGGGTTGAGTCAGGAGTCCAAACCAATGTTTTTGGACGTTGCAGATTCATGCGTATGGTTAGAATTTTGAGATTCTGGTTTGATTGATAAGATCGGCATCAAACGATATCGGTAGGCAAGATCAAAGACGAGGGGATGCGATCAGGGTAAATCAAGTTGAAGTCTAATTAAGAGGGGTCAATTAGAGGTTCTTTTCCTAATTTAACGTTTAATTGGCAACCTATGCAGGCTTTTTAGTTTGTTGACAGGTGGAGCTGCTGTTCAAAATAGGCAAGAAGTATATGTTTGGTGTGTATGTGAGCACGAGATGCAACGATTGCAGATGAGTCTAGTCAAAGACATGGGCAGCTATTGCAAGGAAATTCACAATCAGCTCCAGGGCAGAGATTGAGGTGGATGACGCAGTTGACGAGGCCATGGCACGAGGGGGCGTCATGAAATCTCTGCGTGTGGTTCTTGACGATAAATCTTGAGCAACTCGAGGCAAGAAGATAAGTAAGTCGCAGCGTGTACGCAAAGCGGTGGTTTTGCACGACGTCTTGGGGAAGGCGTTGATCGATGAGGAAACGTAACAGCGCAAGGAGAAGCACTCACGGATGGCTTGGAGAAACACGTGGTTGACGTGTGAGGACGCTGAAGCATGGAGAAAGTGATGGTTATGCAGCTGTTGCAAGTTGTTCGAGAAGAAGCTCAAGTGACGAAAACAATGATGAAGAAAACTACTGCAGTAGTGAAGAGAAAGCGGGTCTGGTTTGCACTTGACCTGGTTGGTGTTGATCTCTCCTATTATGAACTAGCTTGTGGAGATATTTAGCTACACTACTCCCCAAAGTAGTAGACTTTGGGACGTGCCCATGTAAGGGTACGAGGCGGCGCCCTAGGAAGGGGTGCAGAGCATCTCGACTGAGGTTCGATGGCGGTCAATGCAGCTGGAGCATGGCAGATGCAGCGGAATCGACATCAACGATGGAGAGCTCTAAGATGGCTAAGGAATTTGCCGGGTGGTTGCATATCAATGTGGAGTTTGTTGGGTTGTCTTGATTCTGCAGTTTGGATATTAGGATATTCTTGTTTCTGAAAAATAGTAGAATTTGAAATCTACTAGTATTCCTTATTGGTTTATTTCCTTATATTAGGCCAATTAGGACTACTTGGAGATCAAGTAATGTGGCCTATATATAGGCGACTCTACAAGAGTTCTAATTTAATTAGTCGATTTGAGTAGAGTAGAGAATTGGTGAGATATATCTTTGGGCGGATGTGTGAGGTTAGACTTTCATGGTTGTAGTCAATGAGGATGAGAGTGTCCCGTCGACGTGGTCCGTGGATTGTATTGTCTCTCCCCTACGACGTATTCCCTCATTGATATAGTGAAATTCTCTACCTCCCGCGGATGTAGGCAGTTTTGCAAAACCACGTTAAATTCTTGTTTGTCGTTTTTCTTCTCCTATATGGCGTCTGTTGAGTATGTGATGGCCTGGTGTGGTTTGGCTTCCGTTGCGGCGGGAATTCGGGTTGACGGATCATTCCCCAACACTAACCATAACATTGAATTATGCCCTAGTTTAGAGGATGTGATTGTCGGCCGTTTCTCTTGCTTTAGCACCAAGTAGTTTCCTATTTTAGTAAGGAAGCAACTCTGTGAAATTCCGCCTACATGGTAAAGTATATATAGGCATGCATGTGAACATGCCTCGAAGTGTATTCTCTCAAAAGTTCGTGGCATTACCTTGTGTTAGAGCGTGTTCCATTAGAACACTTTTGTAGCGGTCTGTGAGGGTTCGACATAAAGGACGAGAGGATCATTACCTTGTATTTGTGAAGATCAACAAAACAAGAGGAGGATACCGCGGCGTGATTGTTCGTGGATGAATTTTTCAGAGCTATTTTTGAGTGATCTTTTAGTAATGCTTTTGCTTAGTTTCCACCTATTGGTAATATTTCGTCTATGAATGTTGAAACAATTGATTACTTTTCCAATGACCATTGGTCCGTATTTATACAAGAAGGGAGATTTACATACAATGTATATGTAGCTAAAATAGGAAAGAGATAATTACAAACATTATAACAGATTCCATAAATTGAGGAGAATCAGCATAAAATAGGAATGAGATAATTGGAGCTTATCTCATTCCTTAACACGCCCCCGTAAGATGGAGGATCCGTCGAAAACTCCAATCTTAGATCGCATATGGATAAATGGTTTACGTCCAAGAGGTTTTGTGAGAGTGTAGGCTAGTTGCTTTTGACTTGGAACATGTCGCACATGAAGTTTGGCTGACGTGATAAGGTCACGGGCGTAGAAGTAGTCCAGCGCAACATGTTTCATGCGAGAGTGGAAGACGGGATTCTTGCAGACATAGGTAGCGCTGAGGTTGTCGCACATCAAGGTTGGTGAGCCAGTGAGAGGAATACCAATTTCCTGAAGCAAGTGTTGCACCCAAAGTAGTTCAGCAGTGGCATTTGCGAGTGCACGATATCCAGCTTCTGTGGACGAGAGGGAGACAGACTTTTGAAGTGCGGACTTCCAGGATATGATATTGGATCCCAAGTAGAGAACGTACGCAGTTGTGGAACGCCCCATGGTGGATTGAACACCCCAGTCAGCATCAGAGAACGCAGATGGGGCCATACGCGCCCCGGGTTGCAGATAGAGACCATGGCAGATGGTGCCATTGAGATAACGAAGAACACATTTGGCTGCCAACCAGTGCGAAGGTAGAGGGCCATGAAGAAACTGTGAAAGTCGGTTCACCATAAAGGAGATGTTTGGGTGCGTGAGACTGAGATATTGGAGGATACCCAAGAGACGTCTGTAGTCGGAGATGTTAACTGCCTTGGTGGGATCTGCTGGTGGCAATGGTCCAGTGGAGCACATAGGGGTGGAGACAGGCTTGGCATCTTCCATGTGAAACTTCTCCGAGATATCAGAGATACATTAGGCTTGGGATAGGAAAAGACCACCTTGAGCTGGGATGAATTCCATTCCAAGAAAATTACTAAGCGAGCCTAGGTCTTTCACAGAGAACCGGGAAGCAAGCTTAGATATGAACTGTGCTAGAGCTGATGGTGAGTTACCTGTTAACACAATGTCGTCGACATAGACGAGGAAGAACAGACGAACTCCCTTTTCATATAGGTAGAACAGTGAGAGATCTGCGCGCTATTTATGAAACCCAGACCGAAGAAGAAAAGCCGATAGCTCATTTTACCAGGCACGAGGAGCTTGTTTGAGACCATAGAGTGCACGACGAAGTTTACACACATGATTGGATTTGGAGCTGTCTACATACCTTGCAAGTTGCGCGAGAAAGACAGTGTCCGTGAGCGTGCCATTGAGAAAGGCATTGTTGATGTCTAATTGGTGCACCTGCCACCCATGCGAGAGAGCCAAGGTGAGAATGATGCGAGCAGTGACAGGTTTCATGGCAGGGCTGAATGTTTCGGAGTAATCGGCGTCCGAACTTCTGAGAGTACCCTTTGGCCACAAGCCGAGCTTTGTACTTATCAACAGTACCATCAGCTTTCCGCTTGACCCTAAAAATCCATTTACACCCCACGACAAGTTGACCACTGTGAGGAACCAGATCCCATGTGCAATTGCGCGCGAGAGCTTCAAATTCATCATCCATCGCTTTCTTCCAGAGAGGATTTGTCAAAGCCTGAGCCACCGTACGCGTTTCGATGGTGGGAATGACAGGATGCGAAGTGGTAGCATTGGCAAACTGAGAATTGAAGTACTTGGGATTAGGGTTGCGGGTGCGCGTTGGTGCTAGCGCAGGAGCCGGGGCTGGCACCCCATTTGGAGCATCATCATCATGAGGAGGCACATGAGCATGTCCTTGTGCAGGTGGTGTGGCTGCAGCTTGAGGATATGCAGGTTCAGGTGCGAGTGGAGGCTCAGGGGCAGGCGCAATAGCAGGTGTGGGAGTAGGTTCCAACAGAGGAGGAGCTACGGGAGGCGGCATAGGTGCGAGCGTTTGAGCATGCGCATGTGCAACTGGAGCAACAAAGTCATTCATGGCATATGTTTCAGCATTGGTAGCAAATTCAGTAGGTGGATGTGTGGAAAAAGGAAAGATATGAGGAACAAAGCGAACATGGCGAGAGATATATATACGATCAGTGGATGGGTCAAGGAACTTGTAGGCTGACTGAGTGACCGAGTAACCTAATAATATGCAAGGACTGGAATGAGGTTAGATTTTGGTTGAGGTGTAGGGTTGAAGCCAAGGGAAGCACTGACATCCAAAGGTTGGAGGGACTTATAGTTCGGGGGTACTTGAAAAAGTTTGAAGTATGGAGAGTCATTGCGCAGGACGGGAGTTGGCATGTGATTGATTAGATAGACTGCGGTTTGGAAAGCATGTGGCTAATAGCTCAGTGGGAGCGATGCAGTATGAAGCAAAGAAAGACCAGTTTCGACAATGTGGCGATGTCTGCGTTCGGCAGAGCCATTATGCTCAGGAGTATGAGGAGGGGTAGTGAGATGCGTGATACTGTGGAGGTTCAGTTGGGGTAGGAATTTAACAAATTCACCGCCATTTTCAGAAAAAGAGAGTGACAATGGATTGGGCAAAGCGCTTCTCGACAAGTCTATTGAATTGAGAGAAAACAAAATCAACATGATTTTCACTTAAGAGGATAAAGCCACACATACTTGGTGAAGTGATCAACAAAGACCACATAGTAAAGATAGCCATCACGAGAAATTTGTTTGGTACTCCAGACATCACTGTAAATCAACTCAAGTGGGCGAGAACTAGTAAGAGAATTGTGCGTGAAAGGAAGCTTGTGACTTTTATTAATATGACAAGAAGTACAAGAGAATTTTGGAAGACTAGATGGACACAAAGAAATGTTGCACTTCTACATAATAAGTCTAAGGTTTTATTACATGGATGATCAAATCTATGATGAAGACTGTGAACGTCCGCGACAATGGTTGTGTTGATGAGAGGGGGGTTGTTGAAAGGAGCATAATAAACACCATCTTGATTTTCACCGCGAAGGATGGTGTTTCCGGTTGAGCGATCCTTCACAAGAAAATTAGAAGAAAATAATTCAACCGAGGCATGATTAGATTTGCAAAGTTGGGAAATAGAGAAAAGTTTGCTATGTAATTTGGGAACACACAGGACATTGGACAGATGGAGATGTTTAATGGAAGAAGAGAATTTAGTGCTACCAATGTGTGAGATAGATAAACTCTTACCGTTTCCAAGAATAATCTCCTCAGGACCATCATAAGCTGCCAGATCTTGAAGGCCATCTGTGCTAGGGGTGACGTGATGAGATGAAACACTGTCAAACATCCACGCATCAGCAGATCCAGAGGCTTGACAGGCTGTAGTGTTGATCGCAGGTGTGTTCGTCGCAGCTGAGTAGTTGTGATCGCTCAAGAAGCAATTGATTTTGCGACACTCCCGAACAACATGGCCTTGAATGTTACAGAAGTGAGAGCGCGTCTCGAGATGACCATGCTGAGTCGCAGCTGCTGGAGGGGCACGCGACACATTGCGCGCATTTGATGAGTGTTTGCGCCGATCTTGTCTTCCTGAGTGACCATTGTGCGAGGGTTGGTAGTATGCATCTTGGTGCGAAGGTGTTCCCGAGTGACGCTGTGTCACATTCGCTGTTGCAAGGAGCAGTGTGGGTTCTGGTTATGCGATTTGGAGATAGCGCTCGTGTTCCTCAAGAATAGACGCGAGCTCAACCATTGAGACTACTGTGTTGCGAACTCGAAGAGCTGCGACAATAGGGGAGTACTTGACTCCAAGTTGGTTGATGATGGATATGAGAAGATCAGTGTTTGACACTGGGCTCTGCGCGAGAGCCAGATCGTTGGCTATGTCCTTCATATCCTTAATCTACTCCGAAATGGAGCGATTTCCGGGCGGATTGCGAGAAAGTTTATTCTTGAGTGCGATGACTCGTCCAGGAGAGGCGCTAGCATAGCTTTCCATGAGAGTGGTTCAAGCTTCACGAGCATTTGACGCAGAGGAGATCAGAGGCTGAATAGACTCGGTGCAACTTCCGAGGAGAGCACTGACAATGATTTGGTCTTGACGATACCAGATAGAGTAGGCTGGGTTAGAATCTGATTTCGCAGTATCAGTATAGGGCGACGATGTTGTGGTGGATCCGTCGATGAACCCTAGTAGATCGAAACCAATCACAGTGGCTTCGATTTGTCGACGCCAAACGATAAAATTGGCGGAGGAGAGTTTGATGGGGAAGTTTGTTGGGGCATTCAGTTGGATTACTGATGATGTTGTAGTGGTAGTCATGATGGTGATGATCTGCGTCCGAGACCGAAGTGCAAGATAGTCGATTTACGATTTGTGATAAGAGAGAGGGATTGTGTAGAGAAAATTTCTACAGAGCTCTGATACCATATGATTGTTGAATGAATTGATTACTTTTCCAATGACCCTTGGTCCGTATCTATACAAGAAGGAAGATTTACATACAATGCATATGTAGCTAAAATAGGAAAGAGATAATTACAAACATTATAACAGATTCCATAAATTGAGGAGAATCAGCATAAAATAGGATTGAGATAATTGGAGCTTATCTCACTCCTTAACATCGTCTTACCCGTTTATTAGTTTCTAGTTTGTTTACCCGCATTCGTTGTGGATGATTATGTACTAAATGTAATTCGTGGGTTTTTTTGTCCCTCTCGATTGGAGGGTTTTTCTCATGTTAAATTCACGTGTCATACACTTTTCTATTTTTCCGCATTTATTTGTATTAATGTAGTTTTTGCATTCTAGTCCGTCGAGTTAGCCCCGTGACCCAACATTGTCATCATCCAATTGTAGCTGCTCGGTTGATGTCGTGGACTCATTTCCATTGTTGAGGACTGTAAGCAATTTGAGTTTAAATTTTTCTCCCTGCATTTTCCGGTTTGTTCCAGTTTAATGTATTAGCTCATCTCAGTACCGGTCCGCTGTTGAGTTATCCTTTTGTACTTCTTCGCGACTTGTTTAGCCTTTTCCTGGTAGGAAAGCATTTCTTGAGTATTAATGAAATCTTTAGTTAGTAGAATCCCAATGTCACATCGAAAATCAAACCGACGGACTCAACCTCCAATTTTGTTAGCGTATTAATGGCAAAAATGCAATTTCTCTGTGTGAACGATGTATAACTAATCTACAGGAGAACTCTCTTTGTTCCTTCTCTGTGCACATGTTTACTCATTATTTAACAATTGAATATTGTTGTTAAATTTGGGATGCACATCAGCACATGGAGAAGTACCTTACACGGTTGTCTAGAATATTTGCTCCTAGAGATCGATAAGTGAGAGGTTACTGGATTTTGGTTTAAAGAGAAATCCACACTGGGCGTCTGAGGACCCTTCTTTAATCAGTGTGCGTGCGTGGATGATCGGGATGCAATTTATTATTAGCATCTCTGTACTACTGTTGTACAGTCAATAGTCAACAACTTCGGCACCCTTTCTTCTATGTTTCCACACATGCTGTTTTTTTAGGGAGTTCCCACGCTTGCTTTTGTACTGAGGTTGACTGACTAAACACGGTTAGTCGGTTAGCCTAGTTCCATTTCTTGTTGCCACAAGTAATAAATAATACCGTCATTCTCTCTGGGTTCGTCCTCTGAACTTTTAATCTCAATTTATTTTCTACGTTTTAATTTCTTCTTTTGAAAACGGCAACATCAATAACTCAAGCACATTTCATTTTGTGTCCCATATTTCATTTTGGTCTTTTCTTAAAATCGGTGTCAACTTTCTTTTCTGTCGCTTCTAATATTGCAATATTTAAAATGTCTTAAAAAAGTAAGCTGACATCATCAAGCATTTATAAAGTGATGGTATTTACATAAATCACTTGACAAAAACTAGTGAAAATGTAATGATTAGATGTCTCCCTAAATAGTTGAATTTTATCTATCTTGTACTTGTTAAAATTGTTAACTATTGACTACCTGTAATCCGAGCACGAGTGATTATGCTCCACCCTTCTCACCACATTTCATTACATACAATAGTGTAAACTTTAAGGGGTAAAATTTTCAATCCAAATATAAGAGTTACTAAAAAGGGGAAAGCAGTAAGAATTAGGCGAGACTGTCCAAAATGAAAAATAAGAAGAAGCAAACGAAACGGAGGATGTAATTATTATTTTTTTTATCTCGCTCTGATATTTTTTTAAATATTTTTGTCGTGACAAATTTACCCTTATCACATGACTGGTTCTTGAATGTTATGTTTACAAATTTTGAATTGAAGTGTTTATTGAAAATGGCGAATACAATTGGCAAGTTTAAAAGTAGAGATGCAATGTGATAATTTTAACAAACTACATGCGTGAAGAGAGGGGGTAATTTACACTTTGTACCCTTGTATAATGGTAAATAGGCAGAATCTACCCTCACTATTCATGAATTGACACAGGATACCGTTATTTTGTGTCTAAATATTGACACAATGTACTCTAGCGGCCGTTAAATGGTTGTTAGGTCGCAGTAGGGTACACATGTGGGTGTCCATCCCCATTTTGCCCTCAAGTAAAATGTGTTGTCCCTTTAACCTCTAGAAGGTCATATATTACGATTTGTGCCACTAAACATAAAGACTATTTTACCCTTTATATGCATATAAAAACTCTCCTCAACAACTAACACTACCACCATTCTCTGTCACCTATGTTCTCTCACTCAAGTTTTTGTCTTTCTCACAATGTGTTGCATTAATGAAAGTGGTTTGGGACATGTAGAAACTATTTCATATTGAAACGGACAAATGACCCATAAATAAAATGTGGCAAACCTGGAAAAATACGACAAAGTAACAACCAATTTTTATGAAAACTAGGTTTACCCTGCGCGCGTTGCGCACGGGGGTACCATTGCAACGAGCATTGACATCGTGTAGTTTTGTTGGGGGACTGCTGGTGTCGAGTGGTTGGTTGCGGTGGAACGATGCTCAACGATGGGAACATGTAAGGTAGTCCTGAGTGTTATGAAGTAGTTATTTTTACAGCAGCAGCAGTAATATACAGCAAGTAACAAACCGATACACAATGTTACATTTTGCATCAGAATACACATTACGGTATTATAAGTAGGAAACTAAATAGGCGAAACGTTTAAAACAAACTGTTTATGCACTGGATGTGCTTGATAAGCAAATTTACATAGCAGCAACTGAGAAAAGAAGGTGCAGGAATCAGTTCTGCCCGACATGCTTTTAGGGAGCCTTTGGAATAACAACATTGCTTACTATTCTAATGTGGCTTCCAACGAGGCGAGTATTCAGCTGTAGTCGTGCTGAGATGATCAGCCCTGAGTTTCTCCATCCTAGTCAAAGCACCTTTCTGCTTCATGGCCTTCTGCAGTACGGCCTCCCTGAATAATCAGTCTTGAGTTTCTCCATCTTAGTCAAAGCATTTGTCAGCTCCACAGCCTTCTGCAGTTCGGCCACCCTCAATGCCACAGCTTTCGCCACCTGTCTTCTTCCTAGAAAACTCGCATTGGCTTTCGCCACCTCTGTCGTCTTCTTGTTCGCGAAAATCTGGACCTCTGTCTTAACCATGCATTCCTCCGTCTTCCCCTTCTCCTGCCTTTTTGTTGCAATAATCTTCGTCTCATCATCAATCTTAGCAGCATTTTATGTTGTCAGTCCTGCTCATTCCTTTCAACCAATCTCTCCCTTCCACTTTGCCTCTGCAACATTGATCTACTACATACACATTCCCAAACAAAACCATCTGAAACAAATCTCACCCAAACATGCTCAGAAAGCTAAAACCAATAAAATCAAAATTATGTCAAAGTTCTCAACAAATAAAGTGCTCAACAAAATTATGTCGAAGTCCTCATACCGAACAACTAAAGAATTATTCCAAAACACCATAAAATCAGAAGAACCCCAAAAATATTTTGTAAAAATCCTAAAAAAAACCTTTAAAAAATTGGCCGTACGGATCTGGTGCTTTGTCGTCACCATCAGTTTGTGGATTGACTGCGGAGTCAAAGGAAGTAATATTTCACAAAGCCCCGAAGCTCTTTTCATAATGCTCTCGTTGATAATGAGGTCAGGGATGGAAGCAATTACAAACAGTAGACATAGATTGAGGTCGGGGAAGAAGAGAGATGGGGGAGGGAGGGATGGAGGATAGAGAGAGGGGATAAGTTAGTAAATAACCACAATCAGCAAGTTGGGTATTAAATGTTAAATAAAGTACGAAGGGGTAGAAAAGTAATTTCGTTTTGTCTGTTAACTTCCATTACATTCCATCCAAAATAGGGGTGTATCATGTCAATTCGTGAACAGTAAGGGTACACTTTGCCTATTTACCATAATACAGGGGTGCAAAGTTTAAATTACCCGAAGTAAGGGTAAAGACACTTCGCCCAATATACTTAGATAGAAAAACATTTTTTACTTCTGGCATTTTAAAAATTCTACTTAGCACCCATGTTACCAAAAAAAAAAAGACACATACCACCTATATTCCATCCGTGAAACTAATCTTTGAATATATTTGACTAATTTATCCATGTTTGTTGGTGTCATGTTCTTAGTGTTAATGTCATTGGGGTATTGGTGTTCAATTTTATCCCAAAATCAAAAACAAACCAATGGGTTTGTAACCAACAATAAAATCACTCTCTACCCCGAATTACAACAACAACTAACATATATGAATTGCCTCTCCTCTTTTTTTCTTATTCAACCCATCACAACCACCACCAACACCACCACTCACCAAAAAAAATATCCAAAACCTAAAATCAGACCCCTAAAGAAAACGTTCTTGCTCCAGGACCTCCACCACAAAAACACCAATATCACCTCACTTCAAATCAACCCCGACTCTCGGCCCCAGTTTGTGAGGTCCCTGACCTCACAGCTACCTTCGCCGACCGAATTGTGGTCGGAAATAGAGAAGAATCAAAGAATATCTCCGAAGATCACATAGAACCAGAGAAAGGGTTTAGAGAGAGAGAGATAGAGAATAATTCGGGAGGAAATGATAATTTTCATAAAACGTGTCAATTCAATTACAACCCCAGCGTTTATAGCAAGGGGTAGGCAAGTGTAATTACCAAAACTATGTAACGGTCGCACACATAAGCCTTCTCATATCCGAATGAGCCAATCAGAGAGGACAGAGAAGCTGACGTGGTTGTTCCGCTGGCTTTTAAGCCGAACAACGTCGCTTAACTAAATGAATTTAAAAATAATGTTATAAACCGTAGGATGGCTGAGATTATACTTCTCAAACTCATTCAACGACTGCTGCTTGACCTCATGTGACCACAATTTACATAGTCTTTCACTTAGGTCCTTCTCTCTGAATCATGATAAGTGCCTTCCCCTTGAAATGAAGCTTGACCTCAAGCTTGGGAATGAGGAAACTGCTTCTTAAGATGGTAGTACTCCTCCCATGTAGCTTCTGAGGCAGATAAATTCAGCCATTGCACCAAGACTTTAGCATAAGAGGAACTACCTTGTTTAGCCAATTTTCTATCCGGAATGGAAGTTGGTACAACAAGGAATTTGCCTTCTGGGCCAACAAGAGGAAGATCAGGACAAGCCACAAATTTTCCTATAGCCTTCTTTAGTAGGGAGACATGGAAGAATGTATGAACTTTGGACTGGTCTGGAAGCTTGAGCTTGTAAGCCACATTCCCCACCTTGTGCAGAACCTGAAATGGCCCATAAAACCTGGATGAAAGCTTGTAGTTAGTGTAGGGTTTTGTAACGGATTACGCAACGAAATAAAACAAATAAAGATCCGCACAAGACCCTCCAAGGATCACAGGACTAGACATCATAACGATAGTAAAGGATGTAGGATCAAATACCTTGTTTGTCTCCTTGGATGACTTTATAAGGGGAAATATTGTTCACGTCTCTATGAATAGTCCACGCCCAGGATCAAGCTATAGAGTCCTTCCACGACTTTTGGTAGCAATAGATGGAAGGAGGAAGAAGAAGAATCATGCAACGAAAGAACCCCAAGGTCGCTCCACACAATGGCCGACAGCTTGGAGAGGGGGCGGATGGGGACGAGTTCGGCCTTGTCTTGCTCTCTCTCCTTGCTATGTTCTATCCTTGTATTATAAAAAATATGACGCTCTTGGAGAAAAATAAGCTACGAGTGTTCATATATATAGTCTAACAACTCCTTGTTAACTACATATTATCCCCTTAACTAATCATGTCCTTACATGGATTAGTCCACATTACAAATTAGTCCTACTAAGTTTGCATGTAGTTGCGCATTGATCCTTCTATTTAATTAATCATATTAATTAATTCCCAAGTCTAGTTTAATCCATATGGCATGTGACCCCATAGGTTCCTACTTAGTTGATAGTAACAATTACTAACATGGAGCGCTGTCTAGCAACACATCCATGCCACCCAACTAATAGGAATAGCCAGTAATTCGACAAACGCTGTGCAAGTATCGTCTCATCCCTTCGTCTCTATATCGGGATTGGACACGAGACATAAAATTCACACTCTTATATCCAATCCAAAACTTCTCATTCTGGGAATATACTTATACATGCAGATAACAACAATATCCCATATTGATTTATCTGAGTTTGGCCAGACATTCTATAAGCACTACCCCTCGAGTGGCCGTGAATATTTGCTCCCGTTATGTGGGAGGGACACATTCTGTCTACATCACTACCATCTCTAAGATTGCTTCTTATTGTGTCCGATATGCGCCTTTATTACTACCCAGTTACGGTGTAGCGTTTGACGATATCAAAACACAATATTCCACAACTAGAAGATATAGTGACTTCAAGTCTTAGGATGACAATACCGTTGTCACTACGAGAAGCACTTGTGACTTTACATACGTTGTATGTAGCCTTCTCGTTGTGGGTCAATCCAATATGCCATTACTCCCAATGCATACCCATGTGCTAGACTTGATATCTCCATATCAATCTACCCACATACTAGTATATAGATGATCGTCATATTAATCAGTATAATCGACTAGGGATATTTAAGATAAAAAACAAATTTGCAATCTAAGGACTTCATTATTGTTAATATCTCCATAAATAATACAATGAATGTTCTAGCCAAGAATAATAATCATACTAAATAAGATTGCCTCTAGGGAATTTATTCCAACAGTCTCCCACTTGCACTAGAGCCAATCAAGTGCATCTCGTATGCCAATAGATCTAGTGTGCCCTTCATGCTTGCGCTGAACAAGAGGCTTCGTGAGGGGATCTGACAGATTCTCATCTGTAGGAATCTTGCATATCTTCACATCTCCTCTATCGATGATATCTCGAATAATTTGGAACTTCCTGATCACGTGTTTCGACTTATGGTGTGACATGAGTTCCTTTGATTGTGCGATCTCTCCAGTGTTGTCACAATACAACTCTATTGGATCTACAATGCTAGGAACCACACCAAGCTCTGTAATGAGCTTCCTAATTCAAACAGCTTCCTTTGCTGCGCTACTCGCAACAAAGTACTCAGCCTCAGTTGTAGAATCATCAACCGTCTATTGCTTGGAACTCTTCCAGCTCATAGCTCCTCTATTCAGGCAATACAAAAATCCCGCCTGCGATCTGAAATTATCTTGGTCGGTTTGGAAGCTTGCATCCGTGTAACCCCTTACACGTAACTCTTTCTCCCCTCCATAGATCAAGAATGCATCCTTAGTTCTTCTCAAGTACTTAAGGATGTTCTTGACAGCTATACAGTGACTCTCACCCGGGTAAGACAGAGATTTTCTTACTCAACGCGTATGACACATTTGGTATAGTACACAACATGGCGTACATGATGGACCCTATGGTCGAAGCCTAGGGGACCCAACTCATTCGGTCCTTCTCAATATCATTAGAAGGATAATCATTCTTTGAAAGAGTGATTCCATGTGAAATGGGTAAGAATCCCTTCTTGGAATCTTGCATGTTGAACCGATTCAACAAATTGTCTATATATGTACTTTGACTTAGGCCTAGCAGCTTCCTAGATCTATCTATATAGATCTTGATACCAAGTATATAAGTTGCATCCCCTAAGTCCTTCATTGAGAAACAATATCCTAAAAAATCCTTCACAGATTGTAGCATAGGAATGTCATTTCCAATGAGTAGTATGTCATCCACATACCAGACCAGAAATACAACAGAGCTCCCACTAACCTTCTTGTAGACACAAGATTCATCTTCGTTCTTGATGAAGTCAAATTCTTTGACGGCTTCATCAAAACGTTGATTCCGACTCCTAGAAGCTTGCTTCAATCTATAAATGGATAGTTCCAACTTACAGACTTTATTTGCATGCTCTGGATCTACGAAACCCTCAGGTTTTGTCATGTACACATCCTCGAGGAGGTTTTCATACATAAACGTTATTTTGACATCCATATGCCAAATCTCATAGTCGTAATAAGCTGCAATAGCAAGTAAGATTCGAATGGATTTGGTCATTGCGACTGGTGAAAAGATTTCATCATAGTCTATACAATGAATATGTCTTAATAATTTTGCCACCATTCGGCCCTTATAGGTAATCACATATCCATGTCGGTCTTCTTCTTGAAGCCCCATTTTCACCCTATGGGTCGCGCCCCTTGGGTGGTTCCACCAATGTCCATACTTTTTTTGTATACATGGATTCCATCTCGGATCTAATGGCTTTAAAACACTTCTGAGAGTCCAGCCTGAAGGGGTGTACAGTAGGTAGAATACAGGATCAATACTCTAGAGGGGAGGGGGTGTTGAATAGAGTATGCAAACTTTTGCTAAACTTGCAAGAATAGTGGTTTCAAAAAGATTTGTAAGGTGATTTAAGGCCTTGAAATGAGTTTCAAGCCCTTGGAGTGAAAACAGTTAGAGTATAAAAAGAATAAGTCTATTTCAAGGCCTTGAAATAAGTTTCAAACCCTTTAAATGAAACTGTTTTGAATGCAGAAAAAGTTCTAAGTATGGAACTGAAAAGTAAATGCAAGAGACACAAGATATATAGAGGCTAAGCCCTAGTCTCAAGCACAGAGAGATGCCTTACTCTGTTACAGCTTGTGGTTCTCACTAACCTATCTAGTACCTGCTCTAGATCTCTGATTAACTAAGAATTCTCTATTGTTCACTTTGAAAAATCCTTGAGAATAATAACTAGAAGTATAATCGAAATGATGTACGAATGAAGTTCAGAAGAGAAGAACACTAGAATTGAATCTGCAGTGAGTATGCAGTGTTCTTCTGATGATTGGATTGAGAGAGATGAATCTGCTTCTTTGTTGCTTGTCAATCCTTGAATGTTTTTCAGTGTCTCTTATAATTTTCCCGTTGCAATGCTTCGGATTTCCCTCTTTTTATAGAGTAGTTTGATTCAGTATCTTCTCTTTAACAAACTTCCTATTTTGTAGCTTCAGGTTTTACTTCTCTAACAGCTTCTCCAACGGATAGTTTGATCAATATCTTCAAGGATATTGATTTGATATTGTAGGAACAACTGTTAGGAAACTTCCAAACACAGCAGGATTGATCAAAGAATCAATTCATCATATAATTTCATTTCCTGCAAAACTACGGTTAGGAAACAAATCATGAAAAATAGGAAACAAAAATCCCTGCAAAACTGAGTCAAACAGATGATGTTAGATACTGTAAACTGTGTCAAAATACTTTTCTTTCATCATCAAGTTTCAACTAATCCAGCACAGGGGTTTAGAAGTTGAATTAAGATCAGAAACTTCCCATAATTTCATGCATATAAAACAGAATCAGTTTCAAGGACTTGAAATAGACTAGCTACTTCAAGTCTTGAAACTGGATTGAACATACAATCCCACCCTTGATGAAAGACAAAACCACAATCTGTTTGGTAAAAGAGATACTACAAAAAATACTCATTAGCTTATAGTCAAATATAGCACATGATATCCAAAATAAATCCAACTTATTAATTTGCTAAAAGCACCACATAACATCAAAGTTCAGATAATTAATTCTACTAACCAAAAACCAAACAAGGTCAGATCTCCTAGTAAGCTAATTGTAGATACTGCTTTCCAGATAGACAGACCATTGCCACTTGGCAGCCATCCAGCACACCTATCTGTGCTCCATACACACCGGATCACCACCCGTGTTGATCCACGTGGGGGCTACGAGACAGAGCCCCCGCGCGCCATAACACGGGACTTGTAGGGAATTAGTGGTTTGGAGGCTAGGGTAAGGTGCGTTGCGCGCATGCGACAACCAATCTTGCGCGAGACCTCTGGTAATTGACTAAGAGATCCTAGGCTTACGTGTCCCATCAATAACAGTCTCTGATACTTGCGGGCAGATACGTAACGGTTCCTATATACACAGTCAAACGTGCCGTTGGGGTCTATCTTTAAGCCGCCATTTATGGTGCATTAACCCCTCAGCGGTCACTTCCCCACTATGTATAGGATCGTTATGCTCCCCGTTGCGACATAAGACACACAAGACACATTGGTCCAGTGCCATAGCTTACTGTCTCTCTCTCACAAACAGTTACCAGTTCTTACTCTCTCCCTACACACACCCTACAAGTCTCCGTGTTCTTATTCCCTACTTGAGGTGTACACTTGGGGATCTCTCGAGGATTTCCTTGTACACATTTTGGTGAACCGGACGTGAAACATCCCACTTCAAGAACATCAAATATGCCCATAATGTCTTCGGACCAAGGCATTCTTCACGGGGACCAGTCTCCCTTTTCATGAGGAGACCTCAGGAGAGGACGGACTGCTCAACACCACTCCCAACACTCGGGCTCCGGTTGTCGTTGAGTGAGAACCCTCCTTGGAGTCTCTCCAAGCCACGATACAGACTCAAGCCCGAGCCATGGAAGCTCAATCTGAGCAGATTGCTCAGATCATGGCGATTCTGGGAAACGTGGCCCAGAACATGTTCCCGGGGACTTCTACCCCCTGCTTCCAACTTCGCTACCCCCACCAGGGACGGTGTCCACCTCAGTAGGAACCTCGTTAGTGCATGTCTCTGCAGCCCCTACTTCCTTTTTAGGTGTCCTGGCGAGCCAGACGCCTCCGTTCTCATCAGGCTTGTCCCTTATGACGGCAGGGAATCCCGCCATGTATCCTGCATCATCTCTATACGCAAGCGGAGCCCTAGGAAGCCATGGCCCTCCACCTCCGCCTCCTTACAACCCCAGTATGCCCTACATTCCGGGTTTTGGGCCAACAGCTCCATCTTATGGAGGAACACCTGCAAATATGGCGGCTCTCGAACAAAGGATTGACAGTATCATCGCCAATCAGAGTTTCGCAGACACTGTCATCCCCAAGGTAGATAGCGCGCCTCCCATTCTGCGGGATGTCTATCTGAACCCTGCTGGGTACAAAGCGCCCAAATGGGACAAGTTTGATGAAGTCAATGGGAACGCCCACGAGCACGTGATGAGGTTTATGGATATGATGGGCCCGTACGCAGCTGATACTCGGCTGCTCATGCGCGAATTTACCAAATCTCTGGGAACCGTCGCATACAAGTGGTAAAGATCCCTCAAAGCGGGATCTGTAAAGACACGGGATGAAATGGTAAAAAAAATTCTATACGAAGTTCTTCCAGATGGACGAACGAGTCACCACCATTCACCTCTCCCGGATGTACCAAAAGCCTGACGAGGAAGGCGTTGCCTTCATTAGGAAATTCACGGCCAGGTCCTTGGAGTGAAATGACGAAGACTTGGAGGGTCGATTGGTCGAAATATGCCTGCAAGGCATGCGCAACGGGTATAAAGGTATGTTGATTAACTTGAACATGCCTACTTTTTCCAAGTTGATTGACTGCACCAGGAACGTTGAGCCCCTGGTAGAAAGGATGCGGAAAAGACGCGCAAGCTAGCACACACCGACGAATACCAGCTTCAAGGTCGGAAGGTTCGGTTACAAGCGGCTGCGAGACACCAACGTCCATGCAGTGTCACCATCCAGCAAGCAAAAACGACCCGAGCCACAGGAGGCGCCGCCACTACCCTGCTCAATCGAGGATGCGATTGATCTCTGCAAAAGATGGCGGAAGGACGGAATCTTGCCACCCTTCGAGCGCAAACCTACAAGAGATCAACATAAACCCTAGGTGGTGCGAATGTCATGGCCAACTGTCGCACCCAACGCAGGAGTGCAAAAAGCTCGGATGGATGGTGGAAAGGAAAACAAAGGAGGGCCAGTTGTTCATAGACGAGCCGGCCAAAGACGTGCGTTAATAATCCCCTGCAATCCCATGCGAGGCAGGAACCCAAAGGAAAAGAGGTCACTACGATCTCTGTTACTGACCTAGAGGAGGTCATAGACACATAAGTATCGATAGTCGCGGAGATCCACGAAGAGGAGGATTACGGTATTGACGCGGAGGATTCACGAGCTGAGAGAATGAAGAATTCTGCCAAATTTGCTAAATTCTTCGATGAAGGGGGCTTCTCACTCGACTGCATCCACGAAATGACCAAGTCCATCCTCAGAGCAGCAGAGGACTATGGGGAAGAGCTGGTATCTCGGACGGCGGGATTGTTAGGGCCGCTCGGCCGGAGGGACCCATCATGGCGTTTGATGAGTATGACAAGAGGACTAGGGAAAGCCATCAGAGGCCACTATATGTGACAGCTACCATCAACTATGTGGACTTTAAAAGGGAATTCGTCAATGGCGGATCTGCGTGAACGTTATTCCCCTTAGCACCCTGGAGACAGCGGGGATTCCCCAGCACAAGATAATTAGAAAGTCGTCGTCACTCACGGGTTTCGGTAGTGATTCCAGGATGACCTTGGGGTGGATTCGCTTGGGGATCAAAATCGGGCAGACAAGCTGTTCGACCAAGTTCCATGTTATCGACGCCAACACGACTTAACATATGATCACTGGACGAGCGTGGATTCACCGCTTTGACGTCGTACCCTCAACAGCTCACCAAGTGATGAAGGCCATCTGGAAGGAAAGGGTGGTCACGATACCGGCTTCGGTGAATCCTTTCAATCTGGAGGAGGCACATTTATCTGAGGCGGTATGGTTTACATAAGTGGAGGACGGGTCATTTCCGGCCCCATCCCGGCCAGCTCCTCTACCCAGATGGGAGGACATTCAGGATCAGTCACCCGCGGGGGTAATGGTAACATGGGAGGAGACAAAGGAAAGGCATCCCATGGAGAAGGAGACCTCCGGAGTAGCCAAAAACATCTACACCTTAAAAAGGATTATCAAACATGATGAAGATGGCAGACAGGTGGGAAGGTTCTACTCCAACGGAAAGAAATGTTACCGCATTTAGAGGTACTTTCTAAGGTGCGCTTTTGGATTTTGTTATCAAATGTTGAATATGGTTACTGATCATCAACTGTTCTTATTTCATCTGTTGCAACCAGTTCAAAGCCTATCTCACATGATAGCAACCAAACGCAAATAAATCCTATCTGCTAAGATAGCACAAGCCTATCTCATATGGTAGCAGCCAAACGCGGATAAAGCCTATCTGCTAAGATAGCACAAGCCTATCTCATCTGGTAGCAGCCAAACGCGAAAAAAGCCTATCTGTTAAGATAGCACAAGCCTACCTCATATGGTAGTAGCAAAGCCTATCTGCTAAGATAGCACAAGCCTACCTCATATGGTAGTAGCAAAGCCTATCTGCTAAAGATAGCACAAGCCTATCTCATATGGTAGCAGCCGAACGCGAACAAAGACTGTCTGATATGATAGTTGAATCCTATCCCACATGATAGCAGCCAAACTAAAACCTATCTCATAAGATAGCAGTCAGAGCCCATCTACTGGGATAGCAACAAAATCTCAAGGTCTATCTCTTATGGTAACAGCAAAAGTTTATCCCATGAGGTACAAAATTTGTTGGAAGCCTATTCGAATGAATAGTACACAGGTAGTCAACGCACAAAGCTATGGCTTAAAAGAGGAAATAAAAAACAAACATAGCATAAATATGCAGAAATAAAAGTCTATCTTATTAGATGAAACAACCAAAAGGCAGAGTACAAATTATATGTCTAGATAGCAGCAGAAAGCAAATTCCAGAAAGCAAAATCCCAAAGAGATTGCAAAAGAAACATATTCCTACGCTAAAAACCCTAAATTAGGGGCCTAACTATGGAAGGCTTGTCGTCATCGTCTACGTCCTTGACCAAAACAAAACCCTCGCCGCTACCACGGCGAGATGCCTGATGAACTTTAAGGAATAGATGAGGGAAATAGCTTTGGGAATGAATCCCATTCGCCGCCCTCGCATCCAAGTTTTTGTGGCAAATAGTTCTCCAAACGAGAGCCACCAGGGCAACACCCCAGTCGTTACGCTTTAGTTCAAAAGTCAGGAGGGGCGCAATATTTGCCGTAAACCCACCGGGGGTGGTGCCTGCGAACATAATAACGGAAAAGACGCCTTCTTTCTGGAAGAAAAGCCTACACTGGCGATCCTCATGAAGGCTGGATGAATCAGAGACCTTGGCTGATGAGCCCTTGGGAGACATTCCTATAGCACAACATAGCTCTATGGGTCCATGGAATATGGACTCAGGTGGACGAAAGAACAGAGGAACGATGTAAAGAACATGGGGAGAGGACATCTTTTCGATGGCAAGGGCCCAGAGGAGTGGTAGTAACGAAGAACAAAATGGAAAAGAAGAGGGGATATATATAGGGCTCAAGGAAGACTCTTCAGTTGCCAGTAACCCCTCGAAATCCATACGAGAATCAATGACATTACTAAAGTATACGGCGCTATAGTAGCCCTAGGTAATAATGAAGGGATAGTCTACTATGGGACAGTCATGCCTTATCAAGATGCCACGATGGCACGACGATTCATACAGTCATGATGGTTTCTAGGAATTTGAACCATCATCAAAGACATTGAATATTGAGACCTTTTCCAGGTACGACAGACAGTGACGTGCACGCGCCAGCTTATTTGCTTGAACCAAAAAGGTGAAATATCAAATAAAAGCATAATCTTATCTCAAAATATAGCAGCACGTGCAAAATAACGTGTAAGCCTATCTCACAGGATAGCAGTCATACAAGAGACTACGCTAATTACGCAAAGTTTACTATATTTGGCTAAACTTTTGACCAGGGTAATGGAAAGGACCCTATTTACCTGCAGAAGACAAGGAAATAGAGACCTAGCAGTTATGTAACTAGGACATAGCATGAAAAAGAAGGTGTCCCATAAAAACCGCGTGGGAACACACATGCGCTACAAACAATTGTCACAGATTCAAAACATCCAGGCATCCGGGCTACAAAGAGAGAACATCAAATTCATAATCTATAATGACGGATTAGCAGGATTACTTCTTCATTCTTTAAAGAAGTCTTTCAAGAGGGAGTCTTTTGAGGATAACTTGAGCGAGTTTGCTGCAAGTTCTGCAATGCGAGCTTTCAGCTCTTCATAATGCTTCAAGGCAGCTTCATACTCCTGGGCCATCTGCTCATACGCTTCTCTGCGAGCGTTAAGGGAAATTGTCTCCTCTCTGAAAGAAGTATATTTAGCTCCAAGACTGGTAGAATTGCGAGCTTTGGTGAGTCTTTGCACGAGGAAGTCCTAATCCAGTTGACCTGCTGCAGTCTCTTGAAGCCTCTGAACGAACGCAAGAAGATCTTGAGCACTAGCAGCTGTGGTGCTTTCAGGGGTGGTTTTATACAATCTTTCCAAGAGAGCAGCCATCTCTCTGAAAATATTCCCTCTGTCTTTTGGTGCCAGCTCCAGCACTCGAGCAAACGCAGAAGGAAAGGTCACTCGCACCTTCATTAGCCATTCCTAACAGGCTTGGTCGATATCTGCACATGGAGGCAGGACAAAACAATCAGAGAAACGCGAACCTCATATTCGGGGTATTAGGATAAAAAGAATGAGCTTACCAGTCCCTTCGACGATCTGTTGAAGAGGAGCAACAGATACTGCTGCCCGCAAACCGGCTCGAATTTCCTCGACCAACTTTTGATCCGCCCTTGCCTCGCGCGCAAAGTACGACTCAGGAATTAAAAAATTCCTTGCGGGTATGACAGGGTTTGCAGCTTACGAGCCCCACACTTCAAAGGGATTCTCAGAGAAGAGAGAGTCCAGATCAAAACCTCCCGCAGGATCTTCGCTCCTCGCCATGCCTGGTACAGGGGAGGAACTTAGGTTGGCATGCTCGACCTCCTCAGCACTCTGAGTAACAGGAGGGTCAAGCTCATCAGGAATGGCGGGCTCAGCAGACATAGCATCACGTGCAACCTCTTCGGTATTCCTCTCGAACAGCATTTCAGGCTCAAGACCGGCCCCTTGCTCGACATTAGCTTCGTCCAAGGAAATAGGTATCGCTTCGGCAAGTGAGGCGGTGAGATCTTCCTACACTGGGAGTTCCCCCTCTTGCTCAATAATGAGCTCCGCGTCCGGATGATCCTCAACCGCTGGACTCTTTTCCATCAAGACTTTCCCTAGAGAGCCTGCACCAGACACATTATCAGCAGACTCAGAAATCACTTGAGTATTGCGAGGTTGACGGTGCACCAAAGGGCAAGGGTTGGGTTCCGCAAAAAAAATGCCATTATGACACCCTCAGGAAGGAAAAATAAGGGGGATAATACCTCAACAGAAGGATAAGCTGGAATAGAATGGCAAAACCTCTACTAGTGTTATGAGCGGTACTTCCCCACTTATATGGGATACCCACGCAATTGTCATGTTGCACGTTATCATCAAAACCCTTCAATCTAGCATGACCTGATTGGGATTAAAAAGATTATGCATCGAGCGTATAAGAAGGAAGGGTATCACGCGCGGCTAGAGCACTGACTTACCTGAAGATTCCATACATTGATCTCTTACCCACTTACAAAGGTCACAAATGGGCACACCATGGTATAAAGCACCAGTTACAATGTCGTAGTTTGATAAAGCAAACTTAAAAATTGTACCTTCTTCATCTTCATCACCGACGAGCTCATGAGGTGCTAGCTGCGCCTGGTGGAGCTCATCCACAGTTTTTGAGGTAGCACGAGAGGGGCGGTAACGCCCGGAGCGTGTGCGCCGTCTTCGCGTATCAGTGCTCTCTCGATCAGCAATGCTTCGTCTCTTGGAAAGACCAATGCGCTCTGCCTCCTATAACTTCTCTTGCAGAGACCTCTCCTCCGCCATTCGCCGGGACTCTTCAACGGCTTTTTCTTTGGTCATGAGGGTCGTTTGTTTGAGAGGGCTATCATCATCATCTAAAGAAAAAAGACAAAGGGGGGTGAGACACATTTCGAGAAACTTTAAATAAGAAGGGATGTTTCCGGCCAAACCTTCTTTCTCCCAGTTAACAAAGTCCGAGACTGGTTCTGGGAGCGATTTCTTCTTGAGAGAAGCAGGTTTCTTCTTCGCTGGAGAGGCCTTCTTGGGAGCAGACTCATTTCGCGCCCGCTTCGGTTGCCGAGCTGGCAGATCGTCAGTCGCAGGAGCATCGGCACCTCTCTTTTTTCATCCCTATAAGTAATCGTGCGAGGAAGGTCTCAAGTCCATCCTAAATGGCACTCCTAATCCCTTCTTCCATGCGCAGCACTGGGGGGATGGCGTCGTCAGCATACTTTTTCTTCGACCGACAAAGGTCCACAAGTCCCCCGCTGCGGTCCCCTGAGGCGAAGCGCCTTAAGCAGCACTGTTGAAAATAAAAACAACAAGGTATCAACAAACATGGGGAATAAGGTGACTCTAATAGAAGAAAATGTATGAGGAGTCTACAATACCAATTGAAAGTCTTTCGCGTACTGAGCCCGCGAGTTGAGGGAGTCCTGTGTGACTGCAGTCTTCTTCTCATCCAAGATTAGTTAGGGACAAAGATGGTCTGCAGCTAACAGCGAGTAGTACACATAGAGGGTCCAACCTTGGGAAAGATTAGACTTGAAAGGGTAATATTCTTTGGACAAAGGAGCAAGTGCCTTGGGAACTTGCAGTTTAACCTGCGGGTTTGTTAGACGACGGACCTGAGTTTTCCCAAAGGCCACCCAACCAGCTGTTACCTTTCCCGTTATCCTTCTTGAAGGTTGCACAAGGGGAAGCTCTGCGATAAGGAGGTCACGGCTCTTGTCAAAAATGATCCCATCATAGCAGTCCTTTGCAGGGATTTCGGACCACATCGATGGCGCGATGGTGTCAAAACCTAGCAGAGGCGCCACGCGAAGAGGGTCGAAGTGGACAGTTGTGGGCACGTATTTGCAGGACTCAGTTCCAGGGGCGTACTTTGTCAAAGCAGGCAAATAACCCCGTCTGCACCAGTTCACGTACTGACCATAGTGACGGGGTCCACTAGTAATGTGGCAGGCGCGGAGAGGAGTATCAATCTCAGGATACATGTCCCCCTGAAATATGATATTTTCCAACTCTTGAACATAAGGACGGGCCACG
This sequence comes from Linanthus parryae, assembly GCA_023055425.1. Classification (NCBI taxonomy): domain Eukaryota; kingdom Viridiplantae; phylum Streptophyta; class Magnoliopsida; order Ericales; family Polemoniaceae; genus Linanthus; species Linanthus parryae. Next base: position 85,505,371 of record JALGPY010000007.1, on the reverse strand, counting down.
AAGGATTCATCATCATCACAGACCAAAGAAAAATTGCGGCGAGCATTTTTTGTGTTAAACCAACGCCAGGAGCGGGGGCACAAGAAGGCTTCCTCGCATCTTGGGGCATTCCATAAATCGACGGTAGTGGGTGTGGGGGCATATGAAGACCATCGCTCAAAAACCCATATGGTCAAAAATACAATGTTGGCAAAACGCATGACATCAGCCCTGCCTTGTGTTTACTCAACACTTGCCACTGCTAGATCGAGACGATAAAATAGAGAACCCAAGACAAGGGGTCCAAAGGCAACTCTTAACAAGAGCAAGCTTCACCGCAAGTGGGAGTACATGGAAAAAAACTCCATCTCGCGGACTCCCATCTATGAGGAAGTGCGACAACCAGACGTAGAGAAAACCACACAAGGAGTACTCACACCCTTCTCCCGCAGTGGAAGTAACCTCATCGGGAGTTTCCTCCTTAATTTTCTGGATAATGTGAGGTTTGGGGAAATCCTTGAAGAAGAAAATGATCCATTTAGACCATATGTTCTTCGTGCCAGCAGAAACCGTCATGAAGGTATCAGAAGGCTTTGTCGCCTCGGGAGCCCATTTCGAGGCAGCCTTCCTCAAGGCCGAAATGCATTCTAGCATCTGACCGAAAAGAGCAATCTCTTCATCAGAACTAAGTGCTTCCAAAGGATCGAAGGCTCCCATGCTTGAAGCATCAGCAAGTTCTCCACATCTTCCAGAGTAGGTGTTTCCTCACGAGATGCGAAGTGGAATGTATGAGTTTTTGGGGAGTATCGAGAAAATAGTACCTTTAGCATGTTCTGGTCAGCCTTCAGGTCAAAACCCCTGGTCGCGCGAATGGCATGATAAATTCCAGCTCCCATCAGCACGGCCTCCTGATTATCAAGAACATAATAAGTCCACTCGTCCATCCAGTCCAGTTTTTCCAAGAAAGCTTGGAAGAGAACATCGTTGTAGGGGTAAAGACCAGCCTCGATGCCGCATCTATGAACATCATGAACCTCCGCTAGATCCCACTCCTCTCTGTCTGGCTCAAGTTTTAATCCCAAGGTCGTTCCTGAAGAAGAAGCCTCAAGGGCGTGACCTCGTATGGAGGCCAAGTAGAATTCATCACCCCCAAAGTAGGGAGATTTTCGCCATAATTCGTTGGGTAGTTCCTGCGAATTCAGTGGTCTTTTTGGGTGCCATTACTGTAAAGAATAAGAATACCATATTTCACGAATTGAAGGAGCATGCAGAAGGAAAAAGAAGAAAAAGAAGTGTAATAAATTGACTAAATTGACTACAAATTTCAAAAAGTGGGAGTTCAAACTACCTTGTCCACGCCTTAGTACTTGAATTGCTCTGGAGAAATTTCCGAGGATTTGATCGCAAACTTGGTCGAACGACTCTTCTTCCTGTTGTGGAAGCTCTCTCCGATGCATACGAACTCAAAAGTGCAACAATGGAAAAGTTGCAATCGAAATAATAATGAGGGTTAAATAAACCCTTGAAAAATCACGGCCAAAATTTACGGCTATTGACGTTTGATGAGTCAGGCAACGTTTCGATTGCTGGGAAGATTTGACATTTTATCTATCCCTACCTCGAAAATAGGCGAATTCGGATGACGTTTGATTAACTCGACAGAAGTCACGCTTCATCAAAGGCTAGACGACGCTTCCCAAACCCTAGGAAATCATGGCTATGACAGGGGGCTATGGGGATCCGAATTCAAAATTCAAAAAGGCCCGGGTGAGCTTCACGCACTGTTGATTTTGCGCGACTGCACAATAGAAGAGCGTGTGACAATCGCGCAAAAGGGGGCTATTGTAGATACTGCTTTCCAGATAAGCCATCAAGCATACCTATCTTTGCTCCATACACACCGGATCACCACTCGTGCTGATCCACGTGGGGGCTATGAGACAGAGCCCCCACGTACTATAACACGGGACATGTAGGGACTTAGTGGTTTGGAGGCTAGGGTAAGTTCCGTCGCGCGCATGCGACAACCAAGCTTGCGCGCGACCTCTGGAAACTGAATGAGAGATCCTAGGCTTAGGTGTCCCATCAATGCGGTTGATCTCATAACGGTCTCCGATACTTGCGGGGAGATACATAACGGTTCCTATATACACGGTCGAATGCGCCGTTGCGGGTCTATCTTTAAGCCGCCATTTATGGTGCATTAACCCCTCAACGGTCACTTCCCCACTATATATAGGATCGTTATGCTCCCCGTTGCGACATAAGACACACAAGACACATTGGTCCAGTGCCATAGCTTACTGTCTCTCTCTCTCACAAATAGCTACCAGTGCTTACTCTCTCCCTACACACACCCTACAACTCTCCGTGTTCTTATCCCCTACTTGAGGTGTACACTTGGGGATCTCTCGAGGATTTCCTTGTACACACTAGTAAAACAAATAAAAACTAGATTTCTCCCCCCCCCCCTTTTTTACTCTCATCAAAAAAAGAATGAGAAGATTTTGGATCAAAGTTTTTGGAAAGACTTTAAAAGACAGTTTGAAAGAATTATATTCTTAAGACTTTGAAAAGAAATTCAAGGCCTTGAAAAGGATAACAAAGAGTAGCAAGAGTTAAGGGGTTGGGTCTTCATCTCCTTGCTGCTCTACATCTTCTTCCTCACTATTTCCCTCTTCATCATCAACCTGTTCTTCTTCTAGTTGGGCCACATCATCATCAGCTTCACCTTCTCCCTCAAACAAATCAGCAGCAGTCACAATTTGTGGAACATTTGTCTACTTTAATTTCTTCTTCTTGAGATCTATAAGTAGTGCTCCTGAATCTAGACTGTTTACTTCTTCCTCTTGATCTGCAGCTGGTTCATCACTCACCTGCTTTCCTTTATCTTTTACCTGAGCAGCCTCTTCCTGAGTTGAGTGTTCACTGAGCTGATCCTTTTCTGAATCAGCCTTTTTGTCACTCTTTGCAGCTTGAGACACTTCTTCAGGCAAATCAAGCACGGTCATGCTTCTGAACATGTTTTCAACCATGTACTTCACCTGCCTAATATCAGTGTCAAACCCATGTTGATACAACTTCATCAATGGCCATCTGAAGTCCATCCAGCTTCTGAAGAACCAAGGAATTATATTGAGGCTGAGAGGTTTGGCTTAAAGTAGGGGTCAAGGTCTTGTGTTTGAGAAATTTCGTGGAGCTCAACTCTTCCTCCGTCAAATCTTAGTATAGCTTCCAAGTCTTAGCACTGGTTTTCACCAATCCAATCTTTTAAAATGCCTTCTCATTGAGCATACCAAACCTAGTAGTAATAGTTTCTTCCCTATTAGTTGGAATTTCAAAGTGTTGGAAGAAAGAGGTGAGTAAATTGGCATATGGCAAGGGGTGTTTTCTCAGATTGGTTTCGCTATACAGCATGTGTTCCATTACAAGCTTTGGAATATCAAATTCATAACCATGCATAATCAAATACATTAAGTGCAACACCCTATTAGTGATCATCTCATTTGAGTATTGCCTTGGTACCACACATATCATCAAGATTGTAAACAAAAATTTGGCTTCAATAGTTAGCACAGAGTGTATTAACTGCTTGGATGAGGTAGGGGTATTGAGTAGAAAGAACTCTTCTTTTGCTATTTTCAGGGCTTCACTCTTTGGAGGATAGTTACTTGTATCATACCTCTTAGGACAACCTAGAACATTGGCAAACTCAGAGTGATCTAGTTTCATACCAATACCCGCAACTTTGGTCTGAATTACCAGATTTGCAGTTTTCCTGAGTTGTTTCATGTTTAGGTAAAAGAATCTGGTGATTCTGGGGTAGGCTAACTCTGCATGGTTTAGAACAAACCAAAGATAGCTTTTCTTCAACATTTTGATACACTTCAGATTCATACCATGTAACATAGGAACATTGATCATACTACAGAATGAAACTGGTCTATAAGCAAATCCATCTAGCCATTGACCTCTAGCAACATGAGTAATGAACCATGTATTATCAAGGGCTTATTTCTTACCAGTGGATTTCTTCTTCTCTGAATAGATTTGTAGTGCCTTCTCAATGTTCTCCTCTGGTTCATACTCTGGTTCATCCTCTGTCACTTTTTCTTTTCCTTTGCCTTTGTCTGCTTCGTCATCCTTCTTTTTCACCTTCTTAGGGCTACCAATCTGAATCCCCTTATGTTTTTCTTGAGCAGACTCCACTGCCTTTTTTTTCTTGCTGGACACTGGTGTCTTATCTTTCTTTGCCTTCTTCTTGGGAGGAGGAGGTGCCATGTCTTCTACTGTTGGAGTCTTTGAACTGGAATCCCCATTGATGGTCAGAACCTCTTCCACAATCGCCTTTCTTTTCTTCTCTGTGCCAGCCTTTGAACACCAGCCATCTTAATACAGTCAGAGACTCTTCAAGTGCTCATTAGGGTTTGGGCAGAAGAAGAGATAGATAGGGTAGATAAGAAGGAGAGAAGAAAGAAGAAGATAAATAGAAAAGAGTTTCAGTTTGAAAAGGAAACTAAATATTCTTCCTAATCTTTTAAGATCTGCTGAATCAAATATATTTAAATTTTGTGTGTGACGTTGAAAATTAAAGATGTAATACTATTTTGGCTGAAAAGGGGTGTTTGAAAAAATGTAGGGTAGCATTGAGCAATTATCTACAAAGATAAACCCAACATTGACAGATCCAAATTATTGACTAATTAACATACAGTCTTTTTTTCAAGGCTTTGGAATGGATTTCAAGGCCTTGAAAAAGCTATGTGGTTTTAAGCACATATTCTCAAAGCTTTGAGAAGATTTTCAAGGCTTTAAAAATCAGTTCAAACCTTTGAAACACATAATACTTACCTGATTCTCCCCCTAAATCAATGATTCTTTATTTAGCATGCCCAATTCCAATCATAAGGCTGAGAATCTTTCATCTGGAAATGGTTTAGTGAAGATATCTGCAAATTGCAAGTTAGTAGAAACAAATTCTAGAACAATGTCACCTTTTTCAGCATGATCTCTGATGAAGTGATGTCTGACATCAATATGCTTTGTTCTTGAATACTGAACTGGATTCTTTGTAATTGATATTGCACTTGTGTTGTCGCACTTGATAGGTATGTATTTGTAATCAAATCCAATGTCTCTCATTTGTTGTGCGATCCATAAAACTTGTGAACTGCAAGCTTCAGCTGCTATGTATTGAGCTTTTGTTGTTGATAGTGCCACTGAGTTTTGCTTCTCTGATTGCCAGGTGATTAAGGATGATCCAAGATTTTGACAACATACTGATGTACTCTTTCTATAAACTTTATATCCTGCAAAATCAGCATCTGAATAGTCACACAAAAAGAAGTTAGATTGTTTAGGATACAAAAGCCCTAAGTCTTTGGTACCATTCAGATATCTTAATTCTCTCTTAACTACGGTCGAGTGTGATTCTTTAGGATCATCTTTAAATCTAGCACACATGCACACACTGAACATGATATCTGGTCTACTAGTTGTGAGGTAGAGTAATGATCCAATCATACCTCTATACTATTTGGCATTCACACTCTTCCCATATTCATCTTTGTCTAGAGATAGTGTAAAACTCATGGGGGTCTTAATCTCTTTGGACTGAGACTTATTATACTTGCTTAGCAAGTCTCTTGTATACTTGCTTTGATGTAGGAATATGTCTTTCTTCATCTGATGAATTTGAAGTCCAAGAAAGAAGTTCAATTCTCCCATCAAGATCATTTCAAATTCCCTACTCATCATACTTGAGAATTCCTTGCACAAAAGATCATTAGTAGCTCCAAACAAAATATCATCAACATATATTTGAACTACAAGCATGTCTCTCTCATGAGTCTTTATGAAAAGAGTCTTATCTACTAATCCTCTTTTGAAATCATTTTCAAGTAGAAACTTTGACAATATTTCATACCAAGCTCTTGGAGCTTGTTTCAAACCATAAAGAGCCTTGTCAGTTTGTAAACATTATCTGGAAACTTGTCATTTTCAAAACCTGGAGGTTGAGCAACATAAACTTCTTCTTGCAAATAGACATTTAAAAAAGCACGCTTCACATCCATTTGAAAAAGTTTCATGTTCTTGTGAGATGCAAATGCAAGTAGAATTATAATTGTAGAAATACCTTCTTCTTGATTGTAGCCTTGAGCTACCAATCTAGCTTTGTTCCTGATTACCTTTACATTCTCATCTAACTTGTTTTTTAATACCCATATGGTGCCAATGACAAGCAGATTTCTTGGAGGAGGAACTAGATTCCAAACCTTGTTCCTTTCAAACACATTGAGTTCACTTTGCATAGTTATAATTCAGTCTGCTTCTTATAATTCTTCCTTCACATTTTTAGGTTCTACAAGAGAGATAAAAGCATAAAAAGAACAAAGATTCTTCAACTGTGATCTGGTTTGTGTTCCAGTGGTTTGATCAGAAATAATGTTATCGGCAGGATGAGATGAGAGATATTTAAATTTCTTTCTTGGTGTCCAAGGTTCTAGCTCTCAAATTTTTTTTTCAAGTCTTTGAGAACTTTAAGTAGTAGCTTGTTCTGCTGTCTTCTCTGGAGATTCTGTTTCAAGGCTTTAAACCTTAGTTTCAAGGCCTTGAAAATGCCTGCTTTGTTCCTGTGACATTTCGTTGGATCCTTTTGAGGATTCTTCTTCAGTATCTGAATCATGCTTGTTCATCTTGAGATCTGCAAAAACCATCACTCAAAGAACCATCATAGCTTTCATCAAATATAACATGAATTCTTTCTTCAACAAGCTTGGTTCTCTTACTATAAACTCTATAGTCTTTGCTTGTCTGTGAATAACCAAGAACAATACCTTCATTGCTTCTTGCATCAAACTTACCAAGATTGTCCTTACCATTATTGTGGACAAAGCAAGTACAACCAAAAGGTTTTAAGTAAGAAATATTTGGCTTTCTTCCTTTGAACAGCTCATAGGGGGTCTTCTTCATAATAGGTCCGATCAAGCACCGGTTAAGAATATAGTTTGCTGTACTCACAACTTCTGCCCAATAATGCTTTGGCAATTTCTTTTCCAGAAGCATTGTTTTTGACATGTATTCAAGGTTCCTATTCTTTCTTTCAACAACTCCATTCTGTTGAGGAGTTCTAGGAGTAGAAAAGTTGTGAGAGATACCATGCTTAGAACATAATACATCAAACTCTAATTGACCAAACTCTCTACCATGATCACTTTTGATTGAAGCAATAGGTAGGTTTTTCAGGGTTTTAAGTTCTCTACAAAGCTTTCAAAATTCAGTGACAGCTTCAGATTTTTCTATAAGAAACGTGACCAAAGTATATCTAGAAAAATCATCTATAATAACAAGCATGTAATTCTTTCCCTTTGGAGTTGGAGTTCTCATAGGACCACAGAGATCCATATGCAATAATTCAATGGGTCTAGTAGTACTTACAAAGTTCTTTAGTTTGAATGAGCTTTTAGTTTGCTTGCCTTGTGCACGTGAGTTGCAAACTTCTTCATCTTTGAACTTGATAGAGGTTAGACCTCTTACTAAGTTCTTGGAAACTCGATTGTTCAAGGTATGCAAGCTAATGTGTCTCAACTTTCTGTGCCAGAGCTTTAAATCTTCTTTCAAGGCCTTCATACACTTCAAGTTTTCTCCTGCAACTTTGTTAGTTTGAAAAGTATAAACATTGTTTGATCTAGAGGCAGTGAGGATGCAATTTCCAGATTTCTCATCTTGCACCACACATTTCTCTTTGTCAAAGATAACTTTGTTACCATTATCACAAAGCTGAGAAACACTAAGCAAAATTGAATTTCAAACCATCAACTAGATATACATCAGAAATGAAATTTTCAGAATCTGTACCAACTTTACCAATACCAAGAATGCTGCATTTTCCTTTGTCACCAAGTGTAATTGATCCTTCAGATTTCTCTTTCATCTGTGAGAAGAGAGATCTCTTTCCACTCGTGTGTCTTGAGCAACCACTGTCCACAAACCATTTTTATTCTTTGATCTTGATGACAACCTGCAAACACCATCCAATGCCTTACCCAGCTGTTAGACCAAGTGCTGAATTTAGATTCATATTCAGGGTCAACCATGTTAGGTGGTCTAACCCCATTAGGAACCCAAACCTGTCTAATTTTTCCTTTGAGTTGGAATGGAAAAGTATACCTCATTATGTGAGGGTCTCTTCTTCTATAAGGACAATTCATTTAAACATGACCAATCTTATTACAGTAATGGCATTTAGGAGATGTTTTGCTTCCAGCTTTCATAAATATTGTAATGTTCTTCTTGGGAAAACTTGGATCGTATCCAATACCAATTTTGTTTACAGAATTTAAGTTACCTCGAAGAATCAAGTTCAAATTGTGTTCTGAGCCTGGAAGTCTTATTTTGACTGATTCAGATCCTTGAAGTTTATCAGTTAGAGTAGTCTTGTGTTTATCCAATTCGTCAACTTGATGTTTTAGATTAAAAATGTTGTCACTCAATAAAGATTTTTCAGTGCCTACTTCCCTGACTTGTGTTTTCAAGGGTTTGAAACTCGTTTTCAAGGCCTTGAAATCACTGTCAGTTTTCTTCTGAGAGATTTCAAGATTATGATTCAGGCAAACAAGATGCAAGTTTTCATTTTCTTGCTCGTGAACTTTTTCTTTCAAAAATATAATCTCTTTAAGATAGTCCTCTTCATTTAAAAGCATTGTTCTAAGATAATCAGATAGGGCCTCTGTTGGTTTTGAAATCAAGCAGCTTACCATTGCCTCAATGTTCTTTTCAGAACTTTCGTCATGCTTGGCCATAAAAGCATAGGTTGGCATGTTCTTCTTCAGATTTAGAGCCACTTGAGGTTTCTGAATCACTCCAGTATGCTATCACATCTTTCTTTATTCTATCATGGTCTTTCTTATGAAAGTTCTTGCTCTTTTTTGTGGACAATCTCTGATCAAGCGACATGCATCACCACACTCAAAGCATTTCATGACTTTAGGCTTACTACCATGTGAAGTATATTTACATTTGTAATCTTTGCTACACGAGGATATGTGTATGTCTCTGCTGAAGTCCTTGTTACCAAAGTTCTTCTTCATTTTAAGAGTTGTGGTCAAGGCTTTGGAAATCAAAGAAAATGGATCTTCTTCATCATCTTCAGTTACAAGGCTTTGAAATGATTCCTTCTCGTTTTCCTTGAGAGCTAGGTTCTTGACACCTTCTGGTAGTTCTCCATCAACTTCATTCATGGATATTTCATGTGTAAGGAGCTTTCCTTTTAGGTCATCAAGTTGAAGTAATGAGAGATCTTGAGCTTCCTCAATAGCAGTAGTCTTTTGTTCCCATTTTGCCTTTGGAAAACTTCTCATAATCTTTCTAAACTTTTCTTAATTGGAAATGTGTTTTCCCAATGAATCAAGATTGTTGACAATGTCAGTGAATCTTTTGAACAAGTCTCTGATTGACTCATCTCCATTCATCTTGAATAGCTCATATTGCCTGAGATATATGTTGATCTTGGTTTTCTTGACTTAGCTGGTACCTTCAAAGGTCACCACAAGCTTATCTCAGATCTCCTTGGCAGTCTTGCAACCTGAGATCCTGTTAAACTCATCTGCACTCAAAGCACAATATAAGAGATTCATAGCTTTATAATTTTTAGAAAATTATTCTAACTCAGAAGAGGAGAGTGTGTATTCAGATTTGGGAGTTCTAATCCCATCCTTCTCTGTGTATAAAGTGTGAGGACCATTCTTAATGACAGTCCAGAGTTCCATATCTTGATCAATGATGAACATTTTCATCAAAGCTTTCCAGTGGACAAAATTGTCTCCACAAAAGAGAGGAGGTCTGTTAGCAGCTCTTTCCTGAGAGAAACCACCATCATCTACAGTACTCATAATCACAAAATGGTTAAATCTATGAAGTGATACAAGCTATGATACCAATTTAAGGGGTGTACAGTAGGTAGAAATACAAGATCAATAGTCTAGAAAGAGGGTTGAATAGAGTATGAAAACATTTGCTAAACTTGCAGGAATAGTGGTTTCAAAATATTTATAAGGTGATTCAAGGCCTTGAAATGGGTTTCAAGCCCTTGGAATGAAAACAGTTAGAGTATAAAAAGAATAAGTCTATTTCAAGGCCTTGAAATGAATTTCAAACACTTGAAATGAAACTGTTTTGAATGCAGTAAACGTTATAAGTATGGAACTGAAAAGTAAATGCAATAGACACAAGATATATAGAGTTCAGTTCACTTGGACCAATGTCTCTACCTCAGGGATCTTATACATGCAGGATTCTCAACACAATTCTTATTAATCCATAGCTAATCCCTGGATCTCAAGCACAGAGAGATGCCTTACTCTGTGACAGCTTGTGGTTCTCACTAACATATCTAGTACCTGCTCTAGCTATCTGATTAACTAAGAATTATCTACTGTTCACTTTGAAAAATCCTTGAGAATAAGAACTAGAAGCATTATCAAAATGATATACAAATGAAGTTCAGAAGAGAAGAACACTAGAACAAAATCTGCAGTGAGTATGCAGTGTTCTTCTGATGATTGGTTGAGAGAGATGAATCTGCTTCTTTGTTGCTTGTCAATCCTTGAATGTTTTTGAGTGTCTATGCTAATTATCCCGTTGCAATGCTTCAGCTTTCCATCTTTTTATAGAGTAGTTTGAAATGAAGATCTTTAGGATCCTCTTTAACAAACTTCCTATTTTGTAGCTTCAGCTTTGACTTCTCTAATAGCTTCTCCAACGAATAGTTTGATCAATATCATCAAGGATACTGATTTGATATTGTATGAAAAATTGTTAGGAAACTTCCAAACACAGCAGGATTGATCACATAATCAATTCATCATATAATTTCATTTCCTGCAAAACTAAGGTTAGGAAACAAATCTTGAAAAATAGGAAACAAAAATCCCTGCAAAACTGAGTCAAACAGATGATGTTAGATGTTGTAAACTGTGTCAAAATACTCTGTATTTCATCATCAAGTATCAACTAATCAAGCACAGGGGTTTAGGAGTTGAATCAAGATCAGAAACTCCCCCTAAGTTCATGCATATAAAGCACAGTCAGTTTCAAGTCTTTGAAAGCTGTTTCAAGGCCTTGAAATAGACTAGCTATTTCAAGTCTTGAAATTGTATTGAACTAACACGGCCCTTTCATGGCCTCTCCATAGGCAGTAAGATCATCATCCATGAGCAACGTGTCACCATGCTCAATCACGAGAAGTCCATACCTCTCTGGCTCCTGGCGCACTCTAATCGACCTATGAAACTCTTGTGTTAACTTGAACAAGTTCATCCCCAACATCTTGGGATTCTTGTTCATGTTCCATAGTAGGATAAATGGTTTTTGGATCTTGAACTTTTTCAATTTCTACAGTCCTACCACTTGCTTCTTTAGAGACAAACCCTCTTTCTAGAAATACGCCGGACCGGGCAACAAACACTTTGTTCTCGGTTGGATTGTAGAAGTATTATCCCTTAGTTTCCTTATGGTATCCCACAAACTTACACTTATCCTAATTGGGCCCGAGCTTCTCAGTTTGTAAACGTTTAACATAGACATCGCAGCCCCAATCCTGATAAAGGACACTGTGGGATGCCTCCCACTGCACATCTCATATGGAGTCTTCATGCCCGGTTTAGATGGAACACTGTTAATGGTGAAAGTTGCACACAATAGTGTGTACCCCCAAAATGATAATGGAAGATCATTTTGTCACATCATAGATCGAACCATGTCTAACAATGTTATTTTCCTCCTCTCGGACACACCGTTCCATTGCGGCGTTCCGGGTGGAGTGAGTTGGGACAAGATCCCATACTCTCTGAGATAGTCATCAAACTCTTGGCTTAAGTATTCTCCTCCACGATCCGATCGTAGAGCCTTGATACTTTTTCCAAGTTGCTTCTCTAATTCATTCTTGAATTCTTTGAACTTTTCAAAGGATTCGAATTTGGCCTTCATAAGGTATACAAATCCATATCTACTGAAATCATCAGTAAATGTAATGAAATTGACGTAACCACCCCTGGCAGATGTGGCAAAAGGCCCACATACATCAGTATGCACGAGCGCCAATTGCTCACTAGTCCTCTCACCTTTCTTATGAAAGAAGACTTTGTCATCTTTCCCAATAAACAAGTTTCACATGTCTCATATGATTCAAACTCAAATGAGTCTAGAAATCCATGGAGTCTAGATACACGTTTCTCGTTTATATGGCCTAGACGATAGTGCCATAGATAAGCAGGATTTAAATCATTCATTTTAATCCTCTTGGTATTTATGTTATAGACATGATTACTTAGATCAACGATATATAATCCATAATTGCGCACTACGATAGTGAATACTATCAAAATAAATGGAGCAAAAATTGTCCTTTATTGAAATAGAAAAACCTTCCTTGTCCAAAAAAGAAATAGAAATAATATTTATGCTCATAGCACGCACAAAATAGTAATTATTTAATTCTAAATCTAATCATGAAGGCTAAGACAGCTCGTACATGCCAACGGCCAATGCAGCAACCTTTGCTCCATTCCCAACGCGCAGATCTATCTCCCCTTCAGCCAATCTTCTACTTCTATTTAGATCCTGCACATTTCGACAAATGTGAGATCCACATCCAGTATCCAATACTCAAGATGAAGAGATAGTTAAATTGACATCTATAAAAAAATACCTGATGGTGGTGGAATCACTATTCCAAGCCTTTTATCCTCCAGATACTTTGAGCAGTTCCTCATCCAGTGTCCAGGTTGACTGCAGTAGTGACAATCACCCTTAGTCACGCCCTTGGCAACCCCAGTAGCAGATTTAAGGGCAGCGTCCTTAGGTTTGGCAACTGACTTGCCTTTCCATTTGGAGGTAGAAGCAAACATTTTTCTCTTTACTTTGCTAACCATCATTATGGCATTGCCCTTTCGCTTGTTGATGCTTTGTTCATCTTTCCTCAACATATTGAGTGAATCTGGCAGAGGCTTGACGATCTCATTCATGTTATAGTTTATGATGAATTGTCCATAACTATTAGGCAACGATTGCAAGATGAGATCAATCGTCAACTCTTGGCCCACTGGAAACCCTAGGCGTGTGAGGCTCTCCAAGTATCTGATCATACGGAGCACGTGAGGCCCTACAGGGTTTCCCTATGACATATGACATTTGAACAATGTCTTGGAAACTTCATACCACCCAACCCTTGCCTACTCTTGGAAGAGCTGCTTCAAGTGAATGATCATATCAAACGCAGTCATGTTCTCATGTTGCTTCTGAAGCTCAAAGCTCGTGGTGCAAAGCATAAGGCAGGCCGCATCTATAGCATCGTCCACGATCTTTTGATGCGCCTTTACGGCTCGTAGGGAATGTGATGAGTTTGATGAATTGTTTGCCAATGGAATTCTACAAAATGAAAAATATACAAGTTTTAGTATTTTGTGAACAAATAACTACATTTACTAATGGCTAGATTATTAAATATAGCTCTCACTATTTTTCTCGGATTAATGACCCTCAATATTAATTCAAAAATATCATTATATTTTCTAGTGGGGTCAAGATCCATATTTCACTTCTTTTTTAGCTTGCTTTGGCAAGTCACCCAAACATTTGTTATTTAGGTAGGAACAATTCCGATTGCATTCCCATGCAATTCTTGGTTCAATTGGACAAATAACTCCATATTTATTTATCCTGTAGATAATCCCAATTGGTTGCCAGTAGGTTTTTAATCCTATTAAAACCACCTAGTTGCGTCCAACCTCTTACTCAAACAGTTTGCTTGTTTCATCGCATCACATCAGGATGAACCAAGTCTCCTTGCTTCGGCCCGCACGGGCTTGGTAAAGCATGATCATGATGAGTGTTTAAGTAACGAGAAGGCAAAACGCAATACTTAAAGCTGAGTGATTTGCTTTTTTATTTTAATTGTTTTGTTGATCCATATCAAGTGATCTACTTATTTTCAGTTGGGCAAACCCTCAATAAAAGATCCGGGTTGTATTATGTCGTTACCAATTTTGCTTGTATCAACCATACAACAACAATAAAATAACAAGACAATAAATTAAACAATCAAAAACAAAAATTAAACATGATATGGATATGGCCTCTAAAATAAGATATTCCCAAGCTAATGACAATATCTATGAACCATAAAAATAGCAAGCTCATGTCCATGTGTCTCCATCTTTAAGTCCATGCTCCATAGCTTTGTGGAATGCCGCCATGTTGTGGTTTCTTCTATTCTTTGGGCTTCTTCTCAATGTCTTGGCTATCATCTACTCTATCTAATACTAGCTAGCATCTATACTAAATAGAGAGATCTCACAAGTTGAGAAGAAGACTGGCTCGCAGGCCGTAAAACCTACAGGCCGTAAAACCTAATTAACTATTACATTAATTTTACCGGCTCGCAAGCCGTAAAACCAAACCCCAAAATAAAACATTAACTACATCCACACCTAAGGCCATATCCAACCACCATGCGATAGCACAAAAACAGTTACAATCCAATTTTAACGTGCTTTGTCAATTTTAGCTGATTTTGTATAAACTATGGTCAAAACGGTCCAAGGGGGCCACAAAATTACTTGGTCAAACCCCAAAGGACCGCCAAAAAAGCCTTGGGTCGGCCGGCCCCTAGCCCACACAGCTAGGCCGTGCGCTAGGGAGGCACGACCTCTTGGTCGTGATATGCTTGGGCGGCAAGGAAGATGGGGAAGGTCCCATAAGGAGCCAAACCCTTTTAGGAGTTGTTTCCAAAACAACTTCTTCTTCCTTGTTGCCCAAGTTTAGTTGTTTCCAAATTGTAAAAAACCCTTTTCCAATTTGTTCCCTAACCCTACTTTTTCAATATCCAAAATTACACATCATATGTGATCCAAATTCACCAATCTATACATCCCATGTAATATTAGATCATATTTGGTTAAATCATATTCAAAATTGCATCAATATGCTTAATTATTCAGTTTTACGCAATAATCAACAATTAAGGTGTAAAATTAACATAAATATAACACATAAACTACGTTATGCTCTACGACATGTGGCTCTGATACCACTGTAAGGTTCTGTAACGGATTATGCAGCAGAATACGACAAATACATATCCGCACAAGACCCTCCAAGGATCACAGGACTAGACATCATAACGATAGTAAAGGATTTAGTATCAAATACCTTGTTTGTCTCCTTAGATGACTTCACACGTGAAATATTGTTCACGTCCATATGGATAGTCCACGCCTAGGATCAAGCTCTAGAGTCTTTTCACGTCTTGTGCTAGAAATAGATGGAAGGAGGAAGAATAAGAATCACGCAACGAAGCAACCCCAAGGTCGCGCCACACAATGGCTGACGACTTGGAGAGGGGGTGGACAGGGTCGGGTTTGGCCATGTCTTCCTCTCTATCCTTGCTTTGTTCTCTCCATGTGTTATAAAAATAATGACACACTTGGAGAAAAATAAGCTAGGAGTGTTCATATATATATATATATTCTAACAACTCCTTGTTAACAATATATTAGCCCATATACGAATCATGTCCTTACATGAATTAGTCCACATTACAAATTAGTCCTACTAAGTTTGCATGTGGTTGCGCATTGATCCTTCTATTTAATTAATCATATTAATTAATTCCCAAGTCTAGCTTAATCCAGATGGTGTGTGACCCCATAGGTTCCTACTTAGTTGGTAGTAACAATTATTAATATGGAGCGGTGTCTAGCAACACATTCATGCCACCAAACTAATAGGAATAGATTCGACAAACCTTGTGCAAGTATTGTCTCATCCCTTTGTCTCTATATCCGGATTGGACACGAGAAATACAAGTCACAATCGTATATCCAATACAAAGTTTCTCGATCCTGGGAATAGTCTTATCCATGCCGATAACATCAATATCCTATATTGATTTATCTGATTCTGGCCAGACATTCTATAAGCACTACTCCTCGAGTGTCCGCTGATATTTGCTTCCGTTACGTTGGAGGGAAAAATTTATCACTACCATCTCTAAGCTTGCTTATTATTGTGTCCGATATGCGCCTTTATTACTACCAAGTTACGGTGTAGCGTTTGACGATATCAAAACACAGTATTCCAAAACTAGAGAATCTAGTGACTTCAATTCTAAGGATGACAATACCGTTGTCACTACGAGAAGAACTTGTGACTTTACATAACTTGTATGTAGCCTTCTCGTTTTGGGTCAATCCAGTATGCCATTACTCCTAATGCATACCAATTTCCTAGACTTGATATCTACATATCAATCTACCCACATACTAGTCTATAGATGATCGTCCTATTAATCAGTATAATCGATTAGAGATATTGGACTTCATTATACTACATATCTCCAAAAATGATACAATTAATGTTCTAGCCAAAAGTAATGTTCATACTAAATAAGATTGCCTCTAGGTCATCTATTCCAATAGTTAGACCTGAGCTGAACTAAACTCTGTCTGTATGGTTGCGGCTTCAACCCAATCATCTACATGAAACTCTCTCTCAGACCTATTCTTATTAGCATAATTCACCATCCTCTCTTGAGTATTTCACAAGTTGTCCTTGAGTAGCTGCAGCAATCTGGTTGTGTTATGAATACATGTATTCACATTCTCCACCCATGTTTTGTCCAATTGATGAAAATAGTAGTGGTGTGGTTTAAAGCCGTAAAGAGCTTCAAATGAGGTCAACTGTAATGTTGTGTGATAGTTAGTGTTATACCACTCAGCTAAGCTTAGCCAGTTAACCCATTTCTTTGGTTTGTCACCAGTGAGACACCTCAGATACACATCCAAACACTAATTAAGTCTCTTACTCTGACCATCTGTCCGAGGGTGATAAGCAGTGGTTTATCTGAGGTGAGTTCTCATGAGCTTGAATAATGTATTCCAGAAGTGGCTGAGAAAAATTGGATCTCTGTCACTTACAATGGAGCTTGGCAACCCATGTAGTCTTCACACATTCTGAAAGAAGATGTCAGCTACCTCCTCAGCATTGCAAGGACGACTGAGAGCAATAAAATGCCCATACTTTGAAAGTCTATCTATCACCACTAAAATAGTAGTCATGCCTTTAGATTTTGGAAGTCCTTCTACAAAATCCATAGCTATGTGAGACAAGGGTTTGTTAGGGATAGGCTTAGTCTGAAGTAACCCTGGGTATGGTAGGTGTTGGCAAATGTCACATCTCTTCACCGAATACTTGACTTGTGTCTTCAATCCAATCCAATAGAACAGCGTTTTGACTCTTTATAAGCACCTAACATGCTAGAATGGTCTCCCACACCAGTGTTGTGCAACTCTTGAATGATGTGCCTTCTTAACTCAGTCTGGCTTCCCACATAACCCCTTGTATTTCAGCACTCCATCTTGTAGTGTATAATATGCAATGGCATTGGCATCAATTGCTAGTACAGCTATCTTATCTTTAGCTTAAGTATCATTGTCATAGCTGTCGTTGACTTCTTGTAACCACTTGGGAGTAATAGATGAGATGGAAGCACATTGTCCTTCCTCTTCCTCTTGGAATGTGTGCTTTCTAGACAAAGCATCAGCTACCTTGCTCTCTTTCCCTCTCTTGTATTGAATCTCATAAGGGATCCCTCATAGCTTATATATCCTCTTCTGTTGAATTACTATAGTGAGTTTCTGCTCAAGGAGGTACTTAAGACTGTGGTGATCAGTCCTTATTATGAACTTACTGCCTTCCAAATATGATCTCCATTTAGATATATCATGGACAAGTGCCAAGAGCTCTTTATAATAAGTTGAAAGTCCCAAGTGTCTTGGAGCTAGAGCTTTGCTGAAGTAAGCCAAGGGTCTGTTCTGCTGCATTAGCACTGCTCCTATACCATCATGACTGGCATCTGACTCTACAATGAACACTTCACTGACATTTAGCAGGGCTAACATTGGAGCTTGAACCATAGCTTGTTTTAAAGTCATGAATGATGTAGTTTCTTCAAGGGTCCAATTGAAGTTCCATTTCTTGAGGAGTTGAGGAAGGGTTCTAGCCAAAGCTCCATACCCTTTCACAAACCTCCTATAGTACCCATTTAACCCCAAGAACCCCCTTAGTTCTTTTACTGTCTTAGGAATGGCCCACTCTTCCATGGCACTGAGCTTCTTAGGATCAGTTTGAAAACCTTCCTTGATGATGACATGCCTCAAGTATTCTACAACAGCTAAACCAAAAGAGAATTTGCTAAGTTTGGCAAAGAGTTGATGCTTCATCACGAGTTCAAATACCAGCTTCAAGTGATGTTGATGCTCTTCCATTGAACAACTGTAAACTAGAATGTCATCCAAGAAAACTAACACCATCTTCCTCAGATAATCCCTAAAAATGTCATTCATAAGACACTGAAAAGTGGCAGGGGCATTTCTAAGACCAAAATGCATTACCCTGAACTCATACAATCCTTCATGAGCTCTAAAAGCAGTTTTGTACACATCTTTCTCAGCCATTCTCAACTGATGATAACCATACATCAGATCTGGTTTTGAAAAGATTGCTGCTCCTTTGAGTTCATCGATCACCTCATCAATAATTGGGATGGGAATTTTTTTTTAATGGTTATATCATTCAACCCTCTGTAGTCCTTACAAATTCTCCATGTACCATCCTTCTTTTTTACTAACAATACTGGTGTTGAGAAAGGTCTTGTGATGGGTTGTATGATACCATATTTTTCAGAGGAATCTTATGATCTTGAGCCCTAGGTGGTGGTAATTGAGTTGGCTCTGCAAACAAATCTCCATACTGTTCAATTAGAGGTTTCCAGGCTTATGGAGTTGGATTGGGTGTGGTTACTATCCCAATGGAGTAGAGTTGTGCTCCAATACAGTTCTCATTCTGGCTGCAGTACTCCTGTATGGCTTGTAGGTGCACCTCTTGAATAGAATTTTCACTGCTTTGGGCTGCTATCACCACTTCTTGGCCATCTAAGGGAAAACCAAATGTCCTCTTATTGAAGTCTAAGGAGATAGGACTCATCCTCTTTAACCATTGTTCTCCTAGCACTACATCACACCCTCCCACCACTACTAGAAATGGTGCTTGAAACGCGGTTTGAAAACAGCCATAAACAGTACCAAAACCGCCGTGAACGTAATATGCGGCGGTTTGTACGGCGGTTTGTTTTCTGCCCTCAAACTAGCCGTCGTGTAAATTTTTCGGCGCTTGAAAACCGCCGTGTACCGAACTTTACGTCAGTTTTCTTAACCGACGTAGTCTTCAGCAAAAGAAGTCTAATTAAACGGCGCTTTATAGAAAGCGACATACTTTAAAATATGCGGCGTTTTTCTTTGCGCCATAAAATAATTAATTTTAAAAATTCTTATACGGCGGTTTTTGAAACCGCCGTTATATAAATGTTTTTTTTTTAAATATCAGCCCTGTTTCTTGCCTTCTCCCTGCTTTTAAACCAAACCTGCTGAGACACAATACACCAATGTAGGCAATAGACTTGCTTTTAACACAAATCTGCTTAAACACAATTCAGTGTTCACACATTCTAACCAAAATGGTAGTCATTGAACATATTCATCAAACAAAATTAAGTTTACACCATTTTTTGTCTAGCTATTCAAAAGAAGGAAACCCAAAACCATTTCTAATAACATTCTTCACCCATTCATCATATCAGATCAAAGGACGAAACAAAACCGTGTCTAATAACTTGCTTCAACATTCGTCACAGAACAAAGAACCCCACCAAGAACTGTGTCTAATGACTTGCTTCAAGATCTAGCGCGTTTCTTCGACTTCAATTTGTCCAATGGCTCCAACTGCAAAAAAAAATTACATGTTAGCTTTGCGGAAAAGAGTTAAGGTCTAATTAAATACAAAGGTGACAGATTTGTACTTTTGCAAGAGGCCACACTACAGTTTTCCCTTTCGCAGCACCAATGCAAGTTATAAATGAATCCTTTCTATACCGATACAAAGGAAATAGAACATTCTTGCATACATCAATGCGAACTTCAGCATGACCTTCACCTACAAGTTCCCCGCCTACCTCTTTGTTGGGGTCAATTGAAATAATGGTGCCATGTGCCAAAGTTTGCGGAGGATTGTTCCACGTGAACACGACAACCTTCTCCCCGACAAAACGCTTCACATAAAATAGAATTCAGATTTGAAAATTATTAAATAGAAACAAATCTATAAAAGAATCAGTAAGGTCTCTCATTATCCAATTGATATCGCGTTAAAATTTAGTCCGTGCTTCTGAACAGTTTTGTCAAAAGGTTATACGCTACCAATTGATTTCAGTAACTACTACTACTTCACAGGCTAATAGAGGCAGAATCCCCTGACTATAACTCCACGTAAATTCACAAATGCAAAATGCAAATACACTATTCCTCACACAACTACATCCTAGACACTCACAAATGACAAGTGGAAGTAACAGATTTTGTAATGGGGATTAGTTTGGATTTCAACATCCAGAATCCTGAAACAAATTTTAGTTTGGTTTTTACTTCCGCCGTCTAAAAAAATGCCGTAACAAGACCCTTTTCTAGTAGTTCACTGGTAACACTCTTAGATCAGTCATAACAGTGTACTTTTGTAACTCAATTTTCACTTCCTTACAAGTTGCAGTGCTGCTCAATTTGCTTCCATCTGCGACAGCTACTTGCATTTCTCTAGTGTCTTGACTGCCCAATCACCCTTCTAGTTGTGCCCTGATCAATGAAGTTATGTGTGCTTCCAGTATCTATGAGGATATGCACCTTCTTACCACGAATGTGACCAATGAGCCTAATAGTTTCACTGTTAGAGCACCCAGACATGGCATGTAATGAGATGATTAAGGGAAACTCTTCCTCTGTGACACCCAATGCAGTGTCTCCTTCTCCTTCTTGTGTCTCATTTGATGCCTCTATAGCTCTGTCATCTTCATCTTATTAAGTACCAATCAGCAGATACAAGGACTTCTTGGTGCATTTATGCCCTGGAGAATAGTTTTCATCACAATAGAAACATAACTTTTTGTCTCTCTTCTCTTTCATCTCAGCTGAACTCAACCTTTGAAGATGGTTGGTGCTGGCCTCCTACTGCCCTCCTCCTTAGAGCTACTGCCAGAACTGGCTTTAGCTTTGTCCCAGTTTCCATGAATGGGGTTTTTTGGTGTGTCCCTTCTTTATGATGCGTTTCTCTAGTGATTTCGCATACCCCTCTTCTAGACTAGCAATTGCCTTGGCTTGTGAGAGTGTTTTAGGAAATTGCAATTGCACAGCCTTCTGCAAATCCTCTCTAAGTTCACTTAAAAAACTCCTGACAAAATACATTTCATCTGCACAGGGTTGTAAAGCTTTGATTCTTGGCCTAAGAGCTTCAAATCTGGCTTGGTATTCTGCCACTATAGTCTGCTGCAGCAGCTTATTAAACACCCCTCGTATGTTCTCATGACCTGGTTCAGCAAACTCTCCACACAATTTCTCACTGAAGTAACTCCAAGTAATGTCCTCTAGTTTGTCAAACTCTGATCTAAACCAAGAATTTGCCTCCCCGTCCAAATGTAATGAGGCCATCACTAATTTCTGGAAATCATTCATCCTATATATCTGGAAGTATCTATCCAGTTTCTGTAGCCATCCAAGAGGATTAGTACCTCTAAACTTAGGAAACTCAATTTTTGGCATTGGAATGTTACCACTAGAGAAATTCTTCACATAATTAGAGTGTTCCTCAGTGTTAATTTCTCTATTGTAATTGCTAGTACCTTCAGCTCTCTTGCCAATTGATACAGGTGTTATGTGATCTCCATTAACAAATTCAGAGTAGCTTGCCATTTTTTCCTTGTCTCTCTGATTAGCTAGCAAGTTGTCACAGTTTATATTTTTTCGAAATTGATCCTCAAATCTCTTTTCCATAGTACTTAATCCTTCACATATGTCATTTTTCAATTCCCGACTAACACTTTGAAATTGATTGTGTATACCTTCATCAAGCTTGACGAATTGAACTTGTACTCCATCTAGCATCTCTTCGAAGTCGTTGAGGCGTTCCTCGAACACCACCACCTTCGAATCAGCCTCCGTGGAAATGAGATTGTGACTTTCTGGTGTTGGCCATTTTCAGTGATTCAATTGTTGAAAACCATGCTCTGATACCAACATGTGAGGTCCCTGACCTCACAGCTACCTTCGCCGACCAAATTATGGACGGAAACATAGAAGAATCGGAGAATTTCTCCGAAGATCAGAGAAAACTAGAGAAAGGGTTTAGAGAGAGAGAGAAGAATTGGGGAGGAAATGTTAATTTTCATAAAACGTGTCAATTCCATTTCAACCCAAGCCTTTATAGCAAGGGGTAGGCAAGTGTGATTACTGAAGCTATGTAACGGTCGCAAAGACAGCCTTCTCACATCCGAACGAGCCAATCAGAAAGGATAGAGAAGCTGGCGTTGTCGTTCCGCTGGCTACTAAGCCGAACGACGTCGCTTAACTAAACGAATTTAAAAATAACATCTAAACCGATGGATGGCTGAGATTAGACTTCTCAGACTCATCCAACGGCTGTTGCTACAGCAGATTACACGATCACAATTTTAGGGAATTTGCAATTTAGTCCTACTTATGTGACCACATTTTACATTGTCTTTCACTTAGGTCCTTCCCTCTGAATCATGACACAGTTGAATCTCACCAAAAGAAGTAACTCAATTTTTCCAAACCCCAAATCAGTTCAACCTAAACACGATCAAATGGAAGACTCAATAGATCATAATCATGCCTAAATTAATTCAACCCAAATCAATGGTAGCGGGACTAGTGGCCCCGATGGATCTGGGTAGGGTACAAGAAAGAGAGGTCGGAGGAGGACATTTGTTGAAGAAGAAGCTGAAAGAGGAAGAGGACGAAGACAACGGATCCGAGCTTACAATCTTTGATATTGTTGGTGACATCGGTGCCATTTCCTTCATACCCGTGCCACAAATAGAAGCTGCAAAGGTTGTGGGATCCGCACAAACTCTACCCGATGTCATGAAGCTTTCTGATGCTGTGAGGGTCGGGTCAGGACCGACCCACCGATGACATAAAGCTTTGCCTGGAACCATGGAGGATTTCGTCGATTTCAGACCAATCCATTGACGGTTGTGGCAGTGGTGTTAGTGGTTGAGTTAGGGCGGTGGTCGGTAATGATTGGAGGAGAGAATAATGCAAAGAATGGGGGAGAGAGAGAGAAAGAGTAGATGATGATGAAGATGAAGCGAAAGATAAGTTTTTGGGTTGGTGACGGCTAGTGTTAACACGGGAGAAGAAAAAGAAGAAAAGCGGTTTTGGGTTGTGTAATCTTTATTCAATGTTAGGGGCAAAGTAGTCTTTTCATATTAGACGTTAGGGTCCATAGTTACGAGGGTGCAAAGTGGAATCTTTCAAACGTTATGAGTACAAAGTGTATTTTTGCTCAAGTACTGGGGTGAGAATTGTATTTTACCCGTTAAGTAATTAAGCATAATCTTCTTTGAACGAATATTTTACTTAAAATAATAATTGAAGAAGTACAAACGTTTTCTCCGCAAATGTGAATGCGGAGACCAAACGCGTCAGTAACCAGAGTGACTTCGTCCTTCATTCCCACCATGTCTCCATCAAATCTTTTCTCTTTTTATCTTCCCTCGTGATCGATCAGCCCACTTATTCAACCCCAGCATTCATCTCTCTCCACTTTTGACGGTGCTGGTTCTGTTTACTTGGTCACTACTAGTGTTCCTAGTTATTACCACTACCACCATTCTCTTCTCTTGCACAGCGATGAGTACCACCATTTCAGACACCAATCCAACTCCCAGCTGCTTCTCAGGCATCCTCCGCCGCGTCCTTTGCTCCTCCGGAACCTCAACCTCTGACCACGTTACCCCGAAACAGCAACCCAAGTCCCCAATAAAGCAATTGCAGTCTAAATCCCAAAATGCGGCTCAATCATTATCATCGTCGTCAACATCAAACCCAGGAGTGATCGCACGGCTCATGGGTCTGGAACCACTACCAGAAAACATCAACTGGACGCCGAAACCACGAACCACCCTCGAAGCAATCCTGCGAAGCAAATCGGTGAGTTCGTTCGATTTCGTCCCACACTTCGATCTGAAACAAGGCCACCACAGGAGGATCAAGACGTCGGTGTCGTTCCGTGAAGTACCCACCTTCTTGAGTCAAGAAAAACACGATCTCTTCGTGCTCTGCTTGGAGAAACTGGGTAAATCGGAGGTGGGTTTGGTTGAAGAACACACTATTGTCGATGACAGAAGCAGAGGGAAAATCAGGGAGAAGAAGATCAAGAAAGCTGTTGATCATTTGCGGGGAAATCATAAACCAATGCCGCGAGGTGAGACTAGGAAGGCAAAGAGTGCGGTGAAGAAGTTTATAAATGAAGAGGAAAGGCCTATCAAAGTTACGGAATCGAAGGTGAGACGCGGGAAGAAACAGAGCGGTGGGGGTGGTGGTGGTGGGAGGAGGAGTAGAGTCCAGCCGGTTTGTGCTTTGGAGGACGACTCGGGTCTCGGGTCTGTTGTTCTTCTTCCTAACATTGCTGCTTTGAATCATCGAGAGATCACCAGTCCTACTAGACCAGGTATTGTTGGACAATCTTTTTGTTATCATCTACTATCTCTGTCCCAGCTCTTGCCCACCATCCTGAATATTTGACTCGTATATGGGTCATTTTGACCGGGTGATTTCGATAGCAAAATAATGCGATTTTTCGATAACTTTTTCACTGTGTTATAGAGCAACTTATACTCTACAACACCATCAAAAAATTATCAAAAAATTACATTATTTTACTATCCAAATCACCGAGTCAAAGTGACACTATGAATAGTGATAAAAGTTAAATCGGTGAGAAATAGCTGGGAGAGAGGTAGTAATCTATACTGTTCAAGTAGCCTTCATACCTTTCAGATTATCTCACACTACCACTCCAACTAGCATACTAGCACTAAAAAACGGACGAAGATTTAAATTGGAACTCTCACACAAGTGATGGTACTCTTTTAACATCACAAAATGGTTATAATGGGACATGGGTTATTGTTGCTGCCTCTTTTTCTCTATGATATTTTCAATTAACTCTTTTTATGCGTATTCATGTCATTTTGATCAAGTGATTTAGATAATAATACGATTCAAGTTTTTGGTATTCTTTATAAAGTGTTGTAGCGTAAAGTCTACAACACGATGGAATTACAAAGTGTTATTTGATAAGTTTAGTCTACAACATCATGAAAAGATTACCAAAATGTTGCCCTGCTAATCAAATCACCATATTAGAGTGACCCAATGAACAGTGGAAAAAAGTCAATTGGAAAGATCCCAGAGAAACAAACATAGTATTTTGTTAATTTCTCTTGAGAGTTTTTTATTTTATTTTAGGGAATGATTCTCTTTGAGAGTTTATTTTTTAGTCTTACCTCGTCTATTGGGTTGCAATTTTTCTTGATAGTTGAGACTAAATACCAATTGATGAAATCGTGACCACTCTTTACTTATTGGAGAACTCTGGTGAGATATATTGTTGTGAAAAAACTGTGTGCATCTATCGTTTCTCTTGTTCTTGGTCTCGTGAAGAAATATGACACAAAATACCCGATGCCGCTGTGAATTTTTTTTTTTTTTTTTTTTTTGCAAAATAATAACTTTTTTTTTTTTGTTTAAGCAGGGCGTGATTAAAATACAGCCTTAATTTCAGGAGAAATTAGAAGAATATTTATCTGGTCGAAATTTGTTTATTTCCCAAACAGTACAACTAGTAATTTAAAATCTATTATGATTTGACTTATATGTTGATGGGGTCGTTAGTTTAAATTCTTTCTGCAGAAGACAGGAGGGCAAGAATTTCAAACTCGACAAGAAAACCCGCCACGTCCACTAAGAAGAATACTTCTACCATGAGGGAATATGATAACCTAACGGAGCCAACGAGTTTCAAAGGTGACAAACCAATGAAGAAAAAGGTGGAGGCCACCACAACAAGCACCACAACGACCACCGCCACATGTGATGTCCTACACGAATTGGTTAAGATTTGCAAGAGGTTGGCTGAAGAAGATTTGAATGATTCAACTAGGACAACCAATAAATTCGTCAACAGCTCTGAACACATTGAAGAGATTGGTACCTTGATTGGGCAACAAATGCTTGACCTAATGTTTGACCAACTCATAGATGATCTAATCGGATGTTAGTTGTTATAGCCTAAACAACCTTGTAGAAATGTCAAAGTAAGTTCACTCTTTTGTTGTATCATTAATCTTAAACTAATCAAATTAGTTTGTTTAGAGGCACTATACCGTATTAAGAAACTGTGGTAGGATGGGGGGGGGGGGGGGATTGAAGAAGTTTTGGAATTAAAAGATGAAGTGAAAATGAAGAGCTGGTACACTGCTTATACCTCAGAGATGAAGGATAAGTCAAAAGAAAAAGAAGAAAATCGAAATTAATAATTAGTATGTGAGTAGCCAATCAAGTAGTACCACACCACATATGTTGCTGACTCACGTATGTGCCTTACAAGCCATACGACATCGTTTCAATAATGGAACATACTTAACGGTAATCCAACACCAAAAATTGTGTCGTGCTACTAATGATTTAAATATAATCTCCAACGTTTTTCACGATATGACTGTGACTGCTACTCATCCACGTCTAATTCAACGGAAGCTGATGCTTGATGTGGTACTGTTCAGTTGGAAAATCTGTTTTAGATGAGCTGTAACTATATTGCAAGATCTCCCCTCAAGTTGGAGACTGGATGAGTTTCACTCCCAACTTGGACAGTAGAAACCCAAAATAGCTGAATGGAGGGGTTTGGTAAGTATCCTGCCAGTTGATGAGTGGTAGGAATATATTTGAGAATATGAATGCCCTTTTGTGCAAAACCCCTAACCAAGTGACAGTCTATGTCAATAGGTTTGGTCTTGTCATGGAACACTAAGTTAGCTGCAAGGTGAAGAGCAGAATTGGGAGTTTAGGAAGGATAATGCCAAAATTAGAGAGTAGATACAAAAACCACTGCACTTCACACGAAACACTTTCCATACTTCTATAGTCTGATTCTTTGGAGCTTCTAAAAATGGTTGTCTATTTCTTTAACCCCCAAGAGACAAGAAAATCCCAATCTACATCAGAAAACCAGAGGTGGATTTTTCTGGTATCAAAACAGTCAGACCAGCCTGCATCTGAGTAAGCTAGAAGAGTGAGAAATAAGGTAACTGGAAAGAACAAACCCTGAGCTGGAGAATTGCTGAGATATCTAAGCACATGACGTACAACCTTCATGTGATTTCCAGTAGGCTTTGAGATAAACTGTGACAACTTGTAAACATCAAACAAATGTCTGGTCTTGAGTTACATAGGTATAAAAGCCTATCAATCAAGTTTATGTACTTCACAACATCTACAGCAGATAGAATATCACCAATGCTAGTCGACAACTTGAAAGCAGGGCTCGTAGGAACATACATGTTTACAGGCATTATATTCACTCTCCTGCAAGATATCTAAAGAAAACTTCATTTGACACAAACTAATTCCATGACCATTCCTGGTTGTCTCAAAATCAAGGAAGCATCTCAAATATCCCAACTCTTTTAATTTAAACTTGGTGTGAAAATGTTCTTCAACTCATTCAATTGAGTCAAATGAGTGCCTACCAAAACTATATTATCAGCATGCAACAAGAGAAACAAAATATGTGACAATATGCTTAACAAAGAGAGTGTAGTATGTCTTACAATTTCAAAGCTAAGTTCCATAAGTTTAGTAGAGAACTTGATTTACCATTTCATATTTCTTGCTTCAACCCAAGAAAGACTTCTTCAAATGACAGACCAACATACCTTGTCTATGAGGTCGAGATAGAGAGTGTGAGGAGACTATATGCCCTTGTGGTAAATCCATATAGACTTACTCATCAAGCCCTCCATGCAGAAATGCATTGTTCACATCCAATTGTAGTAGATTCCATCCCCTGATTGCAGCAAGTGCCAAGAGACATTTTAATGTTGGAAGCTTAGCGACTAGAGAGAAAGTCTCGGTATAGTCAATACCCTACGTCGGAGTATACCCTACGTCTGACTATGATACCACTTTGGACTTCTCCATAACATTATTCTTGAGATGTACTGGTGTCATCGTCTCTCTTGTACTTCTTCTAGGGAGTATTGGTGGAGAAGGTGGGCTATAAGGTGAAGAGACATCACTAAAAATCTATGATATGGTGACACTGAGTGAAAATGGTTCATGGCCATAGTTGAGAGTTATCACTTGTGCTGCAGAGGTAGGTTGAGTCAGATCTTCAGTAAAATGAGGCCAAGAAGAGGTTGATACTGCAAATGAAAAAGTAGTCTCATGAAATTTAACATTCTTAGAAACTATGAAGCTTCTTTCCTTCATCTTGTAAAGCTTATAACCATTTATTCCAAAGACATAAGCAAATAACACACAAGATGTAGCTTTGTGATCAAACTTAGTTCGTCCTTGCAGCAATTTAGAGTTGTGACACAAACACCCAAAACCCTAAGAGAGTCGTAATCATGAACTCCTGATAGAGACACTCATAAAGGGACTTGTGTTGCAATACAGGTATGGGAATCATGCATATGAAATATATTGTTGTTAGAACACTGTCTCCCTAGAACTTATGAGGAAGAGGCCAAATATGGTTAGAGAATAGAGTGTTTGATTGAGTAGACACATTGCACGGCTTGGGACTATATGTCTTTAATCAGTATAACCCATTTCACTTGTTTCCTTCTCCCATACCTACCTTGGTGTATTCATGTAGTATCTCATAGATGTCTGCATTTCACATAAAAACACACTTCAATTCAGCTATTTGAGTCATGGATATTAGGTTGAACTGGAACTCTGGGATGTACAACACTCCCGTGAGCTAAAGACTAGGTGTCAATTGAACAACCCCTGTATGAGAAACCTTCACCTTTTCCCTATTCGGCAGATAGAAAAAAACATATGTAACTACAAGAACATCACTTAAAACAATCAAATGATGACACATATGATCACTGGCTCCATTATCAATAATCCAAATACCAGTCGCAGGACTAACGGCATTTAGTGAGTTGTGAAAGCTATAAAATTTCAAGACAACTCTCATTGTAACACCCCCATTTTCTGTCCCCGGGAAACACGGAAGGGTGCCACTCTGCAATCGATAATTAATCCCAAGTGCAAGAATTTGAAGGCGACAAAAAAACCACCAATCCGTAAATATTTGAAATATTACAATGTAAATTGTTAACATTCCTTGCCTCAAACATGGGCAAAGATTATTACCTACTATATGAAACATCTACTGTTTGTGTGATTATTAACTAAGCATATAAAGAACTTATTCGCCTCAGCTAGAACATGCCTCTATTGTCAGACCCGTACCTTAATATAACAAAAATTCTGACTGTATTTCAAGTTCTTACGATCAAATATACATTTAGTCATGTACATATACCAACATTAAAATCAAAAGATACATCGTAGGTTGGTACAAAAAATAAATATTGCATAATTATACATCACTTAAACTTATGTTTATAAGGGATATGTGTCCATCTGAAACTTGACACCATTTTCACAACCCTTTTTTTACAACAGCATAAGAAGAGCCAAAAAAAAATAGAGTAGCGCTCTCCCTCTCGTGGCAGTGGACGATGCTTCTCTAAATACCTGTTAAAAGGATAACTAAATGGGCGAGAGTACTGTGAACATTCAACAAGCAAGATAAGTAACATTTTAGTTATCAAGAACTGTCACCTACTAAATCTACTTCGGACCAACTATAACAAGAGTTAAACCAAAAACGAATGAACTTGAATCAATCCAGAATTGGAACCATTCGTCGCTTCAGTTAACCAACCTATTTCTATGCTTAAGAGGAAACACACATCGCGTTAATCAATCCAATGTTAGGCTTAATAGCCAAAGATAATAAAAGAAAAAAACACACACACCCACACACACACACATTAGGATACAAGCCCTTCAAACCAGACAATTTTATCTTGACAAGTTTGTTTATCCATCGACAAAGTAAGGGATAACTTCGAGTCATTTCTTACTCCAAATTTGATCTTTTTCGTGCAAGCATCAACAATTTATAACAATTTAATTAAATTCCATGTAATAGTTAACCTTAGTTTACTTACACAAACTGTTAAAGTAATCATACACCCACCTCCTTGCCAATACATGTACGGTGTACGTTAATTCTTACGCGTTGATGTTTCACCAAGAATAGCACCTGAATGCAAGAACACAATCTAAACTATCATAAACATATATAATATTTTCATTCTCTTTGTTAAATAATTCACTTCTGAAAGTTACAAAATCTGCCATCAAATTCTGAGTAGCAACTAGCAAGTATTTGGTTAATATGCATAGTATATGTCATCAAAAAAAAAGAAGAAAACATAGAGTACTACACAAGTATTCTACGACTCATTTAAATTAGCCTTCATCAGGGAAACCTTTGAATATAGGAACTGCAACATGAATACAACTCCATACAGAACTCGAGCAAAATTGAACATCAAACCCCTTTTTTTATAAATAAAAAAATGAACATAAAGCTGCAAACGGTAACAGCCCCAATCTAGTGCAAAACAGGAAGTACCTCCCCCCCCCCCCAATGTAACGTGTAGCTTAGGTAAACTAAACCCGACAGTTTGTATCCAAAAGAGGAGAATATTCTGAATTTAGTTCATAGACACAAAGTCACTGAAGAGGCACTATTTGTCTTACACACAAATTCCACATAGAACTAGTTCTCTACCATATCCTTGTTTCAAATATGCAGACGAATCAATTACATACTAGGCCATTAGATAACATATAATTATCCCTTTGAATCAGGTTTTAACTTAAAGAGCTAGTAAGGTCTTCAATTTCTTTTACTCAATTTCTAGAAGAAAAATAGGAAAAACTGAGAGGCAAACTATGAATTAGTGAACCCTTACGTTGAAAGATATTCTTCCTGGAACTAATTTTTTTTTCCACACTTGTACTTATTTCCTCTACCAGAAACACGGCAGCTCTCACCAAGCGTTTTCCCTTTAGATGTGTTTTTGTGTGTCGTTATTGTACAGAGCAAGTGGAAGAAGACTAAATCACTGCCTCAGTACATAGAAACAATGAGTTTTTCTTTTTTTCCTTTTTTTAATAGTTTTATTTAATAAGTCTCCCCTCCCTCCAAAAGTAATGAAATATCAATATAGTCCTATTTGAACATAAGCAGGGCATTACAATTCACCTTCCCATAATGAAATTTCGTCCCGAAATTATTACCTTCTTCAAAAAGATGAGGGTACTGGCTTCTCATTATCTCCTCGCTTTCCCATGTAGCCTCTTCAACCGAATGACTTCTCCGCAATACCTTCACAAGCATAATTCTCTTGTTCCGTAATATTCTATCTTTACTATCTAGAATTCGTAGTGGCAGTTGAATATATGTTAAATTCTCTTCTAGAGAAACTCGTTGGGTGGTTAACACATGACTTTCATCAGCTATATACTTCTGCAACATAGACACGTGAAACACATCATGTAATCTTGATAAATTTGGGGGCAACGCCAAGTGGTAAGCCGTAGCACCCGTTTTCTCTAAAATTTCAAATGTTCCAATATACCTTGGGCTTAGCTTTCCCTGTTTACAAAAATACATAATTCCTTTCCAGGGCGATACGCTTAAAAGTACCATATCACCAATGGTTAATTCAATATCCTTCCTGAAAGTGTGTAATGTAGACTAAATACAGGACCTAAATACTCTAGAAGGGGGGGGGTTTGAATAGAGTATGGAAACTTTTTGCAAAACACAAAGTTTAACGTGAAACTCAAATCTCAAGGCCTTGAGATTTTGGTAAACTGTCTGAAACTTTCAAAGGCAAAATATAAAGCTTCAAGGCCTTGAACTGTAAACAATTCTAAACAGCTTTTGAACCCTAGTTTGATTTGAGTTGTGTGCAGCAGATAATAATCAAACTTTAAAGTAAAGAACACAAATCAATTTACATAGTTCAGTCCTAATGGACCTAATCTCTGCCTGAGGGATCTAATCCCACCAGGATTGGGCAAACACTTCTTATTACTCACACAGATAAAGCCCTAGATCTTCAAGCCTAAGTGATTTCCCTTACACCTATACAGCTTGTGGTTCCAAACATATCTAGTTCCAGCTACTAACTGTTGAGCTAACAAGAACCTCTTGTTGTTCACTTGAACAACCAACCACTAGGTTAAGTGAGGTTTAAGATAATCTAAAGATACACAGATAGAAGTACAAGTGAAGAACACAGTAAAAAGATGAGATGTTGAAGCCTGGATGTGTTCTTCTGGAATACTGGATTGATTTGATCTTCTGGAATCTGGAATGAAGCTTGAATGATTGTGTGTTTGAATAAATGATCTCCACGAATTTTTCACACCTCTCTGATTATTCTGCAAGCCTCTCCTTTATTCAAAATTCAAACTAGACTCTTTTATCCACAGCTGCAACTGATTGAGAGAATTTTGGATCTCAGTTCCTACAAATCATCTTTCTGTTTTCAACTGAAATTCAAACAGCTCTAAGTGGATATCCGTTGGAGTTTGTTGAGATTGCTCCTGCAAGTTTAACAACCCTGAAACAGCATTGAAACACAGCAAAAACAAAATCCAGAAAGATAACAGTGCTATGACTGTTTGGTTATCCAGTTTCTGATAAAACTGTTTAACAGATTAGAACCATAACCTGTATAACTTCTAAAACATATGAATCATGAAAAAACAAGTTTAAGACACTTAGAAGTGAGTAAATAATCACAATACTAAGAATCACAACCTGCAAGAAAGAATCAACTTAGTTCTGCAAAAACTGTCAGCAGCTCAAGGCACATCTCAAGGCCTTGGAGCTCTAAACCTGCTTCACAGATATTCAAAGTTAAACCCAGATAACTTTGATTCTTCCTGTTCTGATCATCTTCAATTGTGTTAGATATATATATAGTGTAATTCATAAGTATATGCAGTAAATCCCTGATCTGTATAATCAGATATCCAATCTGCAACACAGAACTGTTAGAACATATAGCAAAATAGAATAACTCTCAAGGATTTGAAGTTCATTCAATATCTCAAGGCCTTGGAATAAATGATATGCTTTGCTGCTTATGTCTTAGTCTTTGTCTTTCATCACTCAAAACAATTACCAACCAAAACACATTCAAGGGTCTTTGACTCAACAATCTCCCCCTTGATGAAAGATAAAACCTACAGTCTTGTATAGATTTTCCTGCCACTCATATTCAAAATTAGATAACCACAAAATGCAGATACAATATACAATAATGCCATAAAATTTTCATATTATCACAGAAACATAAACACAACTAATTAAACCACAAAACAACTAAGTATTGTTATTCAAATACTGCAAACACAGAACCACATAAATTCTCCCCCTTTTTGACTTTCATCAAATAAGGATGAAGAAATGTTGGATCATTACTCAGAGTCTGAAAAAAAAACTTAAAACAAAATTTTAGCTAAAAAGTCAAGGCCTTGAGAACAGAAAAGAGAGAAGAGAAAGAGATAGAGGGTCAAGGCTTTGGCAGTCTCTGATCTTCACTTCTTCTTTGATGTCTGGCCTTTCTCTGAGCCTTCTCCAATTTCTTCTTCACTTGTAGCATCTTCAGCAGACTGATTATCTTCTTGTTCAGCTTCCACTTCAGCAACCACTTCTTGGATTATCTCATCCACTTTCTTCTTAGCCTGTACTGAATCCACCTCTGTAGCTGCATCAACACATGTGTCTTCACCAGCATCTTCTTCATAAGTTTGTTCATACAAATCTTTTGAAGTAAGCACCACTGGAATTGGCTTCTTCTTCTTCTTCAGAAAATCTCCCAGCTTTTCCTCTGAATCCACACTGGTGTGCTCCAGATTCAAGCCCTTGATGACAACATCCAGATTCCCATTCATAACATTCATCAAGCCCTTGAACTGGTTGAATTCAGTTGACAGATCAAATAACCTTTGTCTGAGATCTTCAATCTCAACTTGCTGATCTTCTAACTTCTCAACCAACAAAGAGTAATCCTCATTGGCTTGTCCTTTTCCAGATGTAGTCCCCTTAGGCTTCACAAACTCCTTCTCTACAAGTTCTTCCTTTGACAAATCTGAATAAAACTTCCACTGCCCTTTCCCAGTCTGAACTACTCCAATCCTCTGAAGTGCAGTCTCATCTATCAACCCAAAACCTCCAGTAATCTTTTCTTCTCCTTTCACAGGTACATCAAAATATTCAAAGAAAAGAGGTAACAGGTTGGCATATGGAAGAGGATGGTTTCTAGTCCTGGTTTCACAATAAATCATATGCTCCATAACAACTGTTGTCAAGTCTACCTCAAACCCTTGAGATATCAGATACATCAAAATCAGAACCTTATCAGTCACTAACTCCCTTGAGTTCTCCCTAGGAACTACACTCCTCATCAGAATTGTAAACAAGATTTTGGCTTCACAGTTGAGCACAGAGTGTGTCAACTGCTTTGGACCAGAGGGAACACCTTCAATAAAAAACATCTCATTTGCATTATCCAGACACTCCTTCCTATCAGGATAATCTCCAACATTGTATTTCCTAGGAATGCCCAAGACTTTGGCAAAAGTCCTATGATCTAACCTCAAATCCACACCAGCCACTTTTGAAGTTAACACCATTTTATCATCACCTTCAGAAACCAAGTTCAAATAAAATAACCTAGTTAACCTAGGATAGGCTTTTGAACTAGGATTTAACACCTTCCAAACAGCAGTTTCTCTTAACTTTCTCATGCAGACTATGTCCAATTTATCCAATAATTCATCAAAAATCATACTACAGAAAGCTACCTTAGATGAAGCATACCCTTGCATCCAAACAGTTCTAACCTCAGAACTAACAAACCATTCTGTAGGAAGTACATTCTTACCTTGATATCCTTTCTTAGTTGCAGCAGCAACTTGCTTAACCCTAGTTTTCTTCTCTGAGGGTTTGGTCTTTTCTTGTCCTCCTTCAGTTGGTTTTTATGGCTTTCCTGAGTTGATTTCCCCTTTTCCTCTTCACCAGTCTTTTTCTTTTCTCCCTCTTTCTTCTTCTCTGACCTAGGTTGATCACCACCTTGTGTCTCTTGTTGTGGATCAATACTTGAGCCTTCATCTCCCTTCTCTGTTCTGGAATTCTTTGCAGGAGGAGTATCCTCATGCAAACTTTGAGTGTTTTCTGAATCTGAATCAGAAATCACTATCTTCTCCTTCTTATTTGCTCTCTTCTTGGATCTGCCAGAGGACTTTCCCTGTTGCTGAATTCTGGCTGATTTGCGCTCCATTTTGGGGTTGGGATTTTGAGAAGAGAATGTGATTGAGACGAATTGAGAGAGAGAGAGTGAGAGAGAGAGAGAGAGAGTCTTAGAGAATTGAGAGAGAATGAGAAGAAAAATCCCTGACTTTCAGCTTAAGTAGGTTGAAAAGGATGAGTCATAAAAGGACTCTGCTATATCAACATGCAAAATAGAATCTTGAAAACTACTTTTTGGGATATTTTAGAAAATTCTCTGAGTAATTCAAATATTATATAGTTATCTAAAAAGATAAGATATAATATTTGATGATCCATTTTTTTTAAAAAAAAATTACAGATATTATCAATACCTGGAAAACAATCTCAAGGCCTTGAGATTCTCTGCAGTTGGAGAAACTTCAAAGCTTTGAGCTATACTTTCAAGGCTTCAGAAAGTATAATCTCAAGGCTTTGAGATTTCAGCACATAAATGCATATAAGTACTAATACTCCCCCTAAACCAATGCATCCTTGTTTAACATCCCCAATTCAAGCCTTAGAGATGAAAACCTATCATCTGGCAAAGGTTTAGTGAAAATATCAGCAATCTGCATTGAAGTAGAGATAAAATTTAAAACAACATCACCTTGTTCTGCATGATCTCTAAGGAAGTGATGTCTCACATCTATGTGCTTGGTCCTTGAGTGCTGAACTGGATTCTTAGAGATTGAATTTGCACTTGTGTTGTCACAATGAATAGGCACATTTCTGAAGTTATAGCCAAGATCTCTAAGTTGCTGAGCAATCCATAACACTTGTGAACAGAAAGCACCAGTTGCAATATATTTAGATTCTGCAGTTGATAATGCTACAAAACTTTGCTTTTTGGAATGCCAACTGATCAATGAAGTTCCAAGAAATTGACAGCATCCAGAAGTACTTTTTCTGTCTACTTTGTATCCTGCAAAATCTGCATCTGAATAGCAATTCAACATAAAATTAGATCTTCTTGGATACCAAAGTCCTAAGTCTCTGGTTCCATTCAAATATCTAAAAATTCTTTTGACTGCAGTTAAATGACTTTCCTTAGGATCTGCTTGAAATCTAGCACACATACAGACACTGAACATAATATCAGGTATGCTAGCAATTAAATACAATAGTGATCCAAACATACCTCTGTATTCCTTTTGATTCACACTCTTACCATCTGAATCTTTGTCTAAAGAGAGTGATGAACTCGTAGGGGTCTTAAGCACCTTGGACTGTGACATATTGTACTTATTCAATAAGTCCTTGGTATATTTTCCTTGATGCACAAAAATTCCTTTCTTCATTTGTAAGATATGAAGTCCATGAAAGAAATTCAGTACACCCATTAGGCTCATCTCAAACTCCCTGCACATCAGACTAGAATACTCTTTTGAAAGAGCATCATTAGTAGCACCAAATAATATATCATCTACATAAATCTGAACTACTAACAGATCACTTTGATGGTGTTTAATGAAAAGAGTTTTGTCAACTAAGCCTCTTTTGAAATTGTTTTCAAGTAGAAATTTTGAAAGTCTGTCATACCAAGCCCTTGGAGCTTGTTTTAAACCATAGAGAGCTTTATCCAGTTTATAAACATGATCAGGAAATTTTTCATCCTCAAAACCAGGAGGTTGTGCTACAAAAACATCTTCTTGTAAATATCCATTCAGAAAAGCACATTTAACATCCATTTGATAAAGCTTTATGTGATTGTGAGATGCAAATGTAAGAAGTATTCTAATAGCTTCTAACCTGGCAACAGGAGAAAAAGTATCCTCATTATCTATACCTTCTTCCTGATTATATCCTTGAGGTACCAGTCTGGCTTTATTTCTTACCACTTTGCCATTCTCATCAAGCTTGTTTCTGAATACCCATCTGGTTCCAATAACTGATTTCTCTTTAGGTATGGGGACCAGATTCCAAACCTTGTTCCTTTCAAACTCATTCAGCTCACTCTGTATTGCAATGATCCATTCTGCATCTTCTAGTGATTCCTTGGTATTTTTAGGCTCAATCAAAGATACAAATGCACTAAAAGCACACAAGTTCTTTAACTGTCCTCTTGTCTGAGTTCCAGTTGATGGATCTGATATAATATTATCAGCTGTATGGTCTGCAAGGTACTTAAACTTCTTTCTTGGCACCCAGGAGTATTCTCCTTCAAGGCTTTGAGTCCTTGAAACAGTAGATGGAGCATCATAGAAAGTTTCAGCTTTTGTCTCAAGGCTTTGAGATTTTGGTTTAGCAGGAGGTTCAAGGCCTTGAGATTCTGCTGATTGATTCTGCACATTAGTTTTTCCTTTGTCTTCTTTCGTAGCATCATCATCTGATCCATGCTTGTTCAAATCTAGATCTGCAAAACTTTCACTCAGAGAATCCTTAGTACTTTCATCAAAAATTACATGAATGCTCTATTCCACAATCTTGGTTTTTCGATTATAAACTCTATAATCTTTGCTAGTTTGAGAATATCCAAGAAATACACCTTCATCACTTCTAGCATTAAACTTACCAGGATTGCCTCTACCATTATTATGCACAAAACAGATACAACCAAAGGGTTTGAAATAAGACACAGTAGGCTTTTTACCTTTAAACAGTTCATATGGGGTATTTTTCAAAATAGGTCTAATCAAGCATCTATTCAGCACATAATTGGCAGTGTTAATAGCTTCTGCCCATAAAAACTTTGGCAAATTACTTTCAAGAAGCATGGTTCTGGACATATCCTCAAGTGTCCTATTTTTCCTTTCAACTACTCCATTTTGCTGTGGAGTTCTAGGTGCAGAAAAGTTGTGTGAAATGCCATGCTTTGCACAAAACAAATCAAAGTCAAGTTGATCAAACTCCCTACCATGATCACTTCTAATGGATGCAACAGGTAAATTTTTCAAAGTTTGAAGCTCTTTGCACAGTCTAGAAAATTCAGATAAAGCGTCAATTTTGTCTCTAATAAACATCATCCAAGTAAATCTAGAATAATCATCAATTAGAACAAGCATATACTTCTTAACTTTTGGGGTCTGAAATCTCATAGGACCACACAAGTCCATATGAAGCAATTCTAAGGGTCTAGAAGTACTTACAAAGTTATTTGGATTGAATGAGCTTCTGGTTTGTTTACCTTGTACACATGCCTTGCAAACCTCATCATCTGAATATTTCTGTGATGGTAAACCTCTTACCAAGTCTTTTGAGATGAGTTTATTCAAAGTATGTATACTAATATGCCCAAGCTTTCTGTGCCAAAGCTTTGAATCTTCCTTCAAGGCCTTGAGGCATTTTAGCTTGTCACATGCAACACTGTTAGTATTCATAGCATATAGATTATATGATCTAGGAGCAATGAATATGCAATCACCAGATTTCTCATCTTGCACCCCACATTTCTCCTTGTCAAATATAGCTTTATAACCTTTATCACATAACTGAGGGATACTAAGCAAATTATACTTAAGTCCATCTACCAGATAAACATCAGATATAGAATTTGTAGAACCATTACCAATACTACCTATACCAATGATATTGCATTTTGCTTTGTCACCAAGCGTGATTGTTCCTCCAGATTTTTCTGTAAGTTCAGTGAAGAGAGACTTCTTTCCACTCACATGTCTGGAACATCCACTGTCTAATATCCATTTCTGATCTTTCAAGGCCTTGGTGACATCCTGCAAAAACAAATCATTGCCTCAACAGGGTGTTAGACCAAGTGCAGAACTTTGGGTCATACTCAGAATCAGCCATATTTGGTGGTCTAAGTCCTTTTGGAACCCAAATCTGCCTAACATGTCCCTTAAGATGATAAGGATAAGTATTCCTCATAATATGAGTTTTTGATCTTCTGAAGGGACAATTTAATCTGACATGACCAATTTTTCCACAGTAATGACATTTTGGAGAATGTCAGCTACCATATTTGACAAAAGTAGTTTGGCCTTTCTTTGGAAAATTTGGATTATAGCCAATCCCACTTTTATGCATTGATTTCAGACTTCCTCCAAGAATGAGATTCAGATAATGTTTTGAGCCTGTAAACCTAGCTAGGACCTTCTTGGACTCTTGAAGTTTCTCAGTCAAAGAGCAGATCTGTTGTTCAAAATTCTCAGAATGAGTCTTTAGATCAGCATATCTTTCAGTTAAAAGAGTGTTTTGATCAACAACCTCTTTTATCTGTGCCTTCAAGGCTTTGAACCTGCTGTCCAAGGCCTTGAAGTCCTTTTCCAGCTTTGTCTTAGAAACTTCAACAGTTTTGTTTGAAAAAACTAGGTCCAAGTTTTCTTTTACCTGCTCATGAATCTTAATCTTTAAAGCAGAAATCTCATTTCTATAACTTTCCTCATTTAAAAACATACTTTTGAGAATTTTAGGAAGTACATCAGAAGGACTAGCAAGTAAATTTTTTACCATATCTTCAGTATGTATGTCTGATGAATTTTCCTCATCATGCTTTGCCATGAAGCATAGGTTTGCTTGCTCTTCTTCTGCGTCTGAGTCACTTGATGAAGCAGAATCACTCCAAGAAGCCATCATGGCTTTCTTCCTTCTGTTGTCACTGTCTTTCTTCTGAAAGTTCATGTTCTTCTTCTTTTGTGGACAGTCCCTTACTAAATGATATGCATCTCCACACTCAATACAATTCATTACTTTAGTTTTATGTGACTGTGATGAAGATTTATCTTTGTAATCCTTGCTGCCTGAGGGTCTTGATCTCTCTCTGTTGTAATCCCTGTTACTTGAGTTTCTTTTTTTTTTTGAGAATCATGGCCAAGGCCTTGGAGACCAATGCTAAAGCCTCTTCATCATCAGGCTCATCCTCAGTCTCAAGGCTTTGAGACTTTTCACTGTCTTTTGGCTTAAGTGCTAGGTTCCTGATGTTTTCACTCAAATCACCTTCCACATCCTTCATAGACATTTCATGGGTGAGCAGCTTTCCTTGTAGATCATCTAGTTGAAGAAGACTCAAGTCCTGAGCTTCCTCAATGGCTGTTGTATTTGGCTCCCACTTGGCTTTTGGCAAGCTTCTTAGAATCTTTCTGACCTTCTCTTCATTTGAGAACTTCTTTCCCAATGACTCTAGATTGTTCACCACATCAGTGAATCTTTTGAACATCTCCTTGATGGTCTCATCTGAATTCATCTTGAACAACTCATATTGCCTCAGAAGTATGTTGATTTTTGTGGCTTAACCTGGATAGTTCCTTCATATGTCACCACCAGTTTATCCCATACTTCTTAGGCACTCTTGCAATTTGACACTCTGTTGAACTCATCTGCATTAAGAGAACAATATAACAGATTCATAGCCTTGTAATTTTTTGATACCTTTTCCAGTTCAGTGACTGAAAGATTTTCCTCAGACTTGATACATCTGACTCCATCAATTGTAGTGTAGTACTCATGAGGACCATTCTGAACTATTGACCATAGTTCCATGTCTTTATCTATTATGAACATCTTCATCAATGCCTTCCAGTGCATGAAGTTATCACCACAGGACAATGGAAGTCTGTTGGCTGCCCTTGTGAGAATCCACCATCTCCTACATTACTCATAGTCACACGATTGTTAGATCTAAAACAGTGACACAAGCTCTGATACCAATTGAAAGTAAGTAATGTAGACTAAATACATGACCTAAATACTCTAGAAGGGGAGGGGTTGAATAGAGTATGGAAACTTTTTGCAAAACTCAAAGTTTAACAGAAAGACTTTGTGTGAAACTCAAATCTCAAGGCCTTGATTTTGGTAAACTGTCTGAAACTTTCAAAGGAAAAATATAAAGCTTAAAGGCCTTGAACTGTAAACAATTCTAAACTACTTTTGAACCCTAGTTTGATTTGAGTTGTGTGCAGCAGATAATAATCAATCTTTAAAGTAAAGAACACAAAGCAATTTACAGAGTTCAGTCCCAATGGACCTAATCTCTGCCTCAGGGATCTAATCCCACCAGGATTGGGCAAACACTTCTTATTACTCACACAGAAGCAGCCCTAGATCTTCAAGCCTAAGTGATTTCCCTTACACCTATACAGCTTGTGGTTCCAAACATATCTAGTTCCAGCTACTAACTGTTGAGCTAACAAGAACCTCTTGTTGTTCACTTGAACAACCAACCACTAGGTTAAGTGAGGTTTAAGATAATCTAAAGATACACAGATAGAAGTACAAGTGAAGAACACAGTGAAAAGATGAGCTGTTGAAGGCTGGATGTGTTCTTCTGGAATACTGGATTGATTTGATCTTCTGGAATCTGGAATGAAGCTTGAATGATTGGGTGTTTGAATGAATGATCTCCCACGAATTTGTCACACCTCTCTGAGTATTCTGCAAGTCTCTCCTTTATTCAAAATTCAAACCAGTCTCTTTTATCCACAGCTGCAACTGATTGAGAGATTTTTGGATCTCAGTTCCTACAAATCCTCTTTCTGTTTTCAACTGAAATTCAAACACCTCTAAGTGGATATCCGTTGGAGTTTGTTGAAATTTCTTCTGCACGTTTAACAACCCTGCAACAGCATTGAAACACAGCAACAACAAAATCCAGAAAGATAACAGTGATATGACTGTTTGGTTATCCAGTTTCTGATAAAACTGTTTAACAAATTAGAAGAATAACCTGTATAACTTCTAAAACATATGAATCATGAAAAAACAAGTTTAATAAACTTAGAAGTGAGTAAATAATCACAATACTAAGAATCACAACCTGCAAGAAAGAATAAACTTAGTTCTACAAAAACTGTCAGCAGCTCAAGGCACATCTCAAGGCCTTGGAGCTCTGAACCTGCTTCACAGATATTCAAAGTTAAACCCCGATAACTTTGATTCTTCCTGTTCTGATCATCTGCAATTGTGTTAGATATATATAGTGTAATTCATAAGTATATGCAGTAAATCCCTGATCTGTATAATCAGATATCCAATCTGCAACACAGAACTGTTAGAACATATAGCAGAATATAATAACTCTCAAGGCTTTGAAGTTCAGTCAATATCTCAAGGCCTTGGAATAACTGAGATGCTTTGCTGCTTATGTCTTAGTCTTTGTCTTTCATCACTCAAAACAATTACCAACCAAAACACATTCAAGGGTCTTTGACTCAACACTTCCTTCTCTTATTTGCATAAATTTATTGACGACTTATGGAAACTTTCATATTTGCTTGAATGAGTTCTCTTTTTCGGCAGTGTCTTATACCAATTCAGAGCCTAATATCTTCCTTTCACCTACCTCACCCCCGCGGATTGGTGTCCTACATCTCTTCCCGTACAATGCTTCATACGGAGCCATACCAATACTTGACTGGTAACTATTATTATATGCAAATTCGATCAACGACAAATGCAAATCCCAGCTGCCC
This sequence comes from Linanthus parryae, assembly GCA_023055425.1. NCBI lineage: Eukaryota > Viridiplantae > Streptophyta > Magnoliopsida > Ericales > Polemoniaceae > Linanthus > Linanthus parryae. Next base: position 85,462,610 of record JALGPY010000007.1, on the reverse strand, counting down.
TTGAAGTTCATGACACATGCACGTAACATATCCTCCAATGTTTGAATAGTTCACTCTGATTGACCATCTATTTGAGGATAGAATGCGGTACTGAACTTAAGAGAGGTGCCCAAAGCATATTGTAAAATCGACCAAAATCTCGAGGTAAATTTAGGATATCTGTCTGACACAATAGACTCAGGTGTTCCATGCAGTCGATTGATCTCATCAATGTATAATCTAGCATATTTATCAATACCATATTTATCAACACCCAAAAAGTGAGCTGACTTGGTTAACCTATCAAAAATCACCCAAATTGAATCAAATCATTTTTGAGAAAGTGTAAGTCCTGTCACAAAATTCATTGTCACATGTTCCCGTTTCCATTCGGGTATCGAAAGTGGTTGTAACAAGCCACTTGGGTGTTGACTTTCCACTTTAACTTGTTGACATGTCAGACATCGAGCAACAAATTCTGCAATCTCCCTCTTCATTCCGGTCCACCAGTAATATTCTTTTAGATCATGATATAGTTTTGGGCTACCAAGGTGCATAGCACATGGTGAACAACATGCCTCGTCTAATATTTCTTTCTTCAACGGTTGATCGTTTGGTATACATGCACGCTTCCTAAATAATATCACGTCACTTCTAATTGAGTATTCATTGTCAAGGCCACTTGAAACTTCACTTTTCATCTTCTCACAAAATGAATCTGCTTTTTGTTTAGCAAGGACATGATCATATAGAAGAGGTTTTACTTTGATTTGAGCCAGCAACACATCATTCTTACCCAAGCTCCACTATGTCCGCAACAAGGTCATATCTCGGATAAGGTCAAGTCAAATACATACAACACGGTTCAGTATAACTGAAGATTTATGAATTAATGCATCTGCAACTACATTAGCTTTTCCAGGGTGATAATGAATCGTGCACTCGCAATCCTTAATTATCTCCATCCACCTTCTTTGTCTTAGTTTAGTTCCTTTTGTGTAAACAGGTACTTCAAGCTTTGATGATCAGTAAAAATTTCAAAAGTCTCACCATACAAGTAGTCTCTCCACAGCTTCAACACAAATATAACAGCAGCCAACTCTAGGTCGTGCGTAGGATAATTATGCTCGTGTGTTTTCAGTTGCCTCGAAGCATAGGCTATTACTTTTCCACTTTGCATCAATACACACCCCAATCCTGGTCGAGAGGCATCAATATAAATTACAAATCCTCCTTCATCGGTTGGGATTGTTAAAACAGGAGCATTTTTTAATCTTATCTTCAACTGCTGAAAGCTCTGTTGACATTGTGTACTCCGCTCAAACTTTACATGTTTCGGAGTCAAACGGGTCAGTGGCTTGGTGAGCGCTGGGAAGCCCTTAATAAATCGGCGGTAGTAACCGGCAAAGCCCAGAAAGCTTCTGATGTCATGGAAATTAGTCGGTCGCTGCCACTTGACAATAGCTTCCACCTTTGATGGATCAACAAAAATTCCTTCACCACATATCACATGCCCCAAAAAGACAATTTTACGAAGCCAAAATGCACACTTACTAAGCTTAACAAACAACTTCTTCTTGCTTAGAGTTTGCAATACAATATGTAGGTAGTTCTCATGTTCCTCCAGACTATATGAATAAACCAAAATATCATCTATAAAAATGTTCACAAATGAGTCCAAGTACGGATGAAAAACGAGGTTCATTAAGTCCATAAATGCCGCAAGAGCATTTTTAAGCCCAATGGCATAACACAAAACTCATTGTGGCCATATCTTGTACAAAATGATATCTTCGGTACGTCTTCCTCCTTAAGTTTTAACTGGTGATATCTTGATCTCAAATCAATTTTCGAAAACACATATGCACCTTGTAACTGATCAAATAGATCGCCAATCATTGGTAGCGAATATTTGTTTCTAAAAGTCACCTTGTTCAATTGTCTGTAATCTATGCACAACCTCAAACTTTCACCCTTTTTCTTGACAAATAAGACAGGAGCTTCCCACGGTGATACACTTGGCCGGATAAAACACTTTTCTAGCAACTCTTGTAGTTGCACCTTCAGTTCTTTTAACTCGGCTGGAGCCATGCGGTAAGGTGGTATAGAAATCACACTTGTTCCAGGTACTAATTCAATAGAAAACTCCACATCTCTCTCTATAACCACTCCCAACAAATCATCAAGAAAAACATCTTGAAATCTATATATACTATTTGAGAATGTCCTCCCAAGCATTGCACGAGGAATTGCCACGTGGATATTAAAATTAATTAATGTAATAAATTTTAAATCGTATCTTTAGATTTTGAACTGAAAATGAAAAATTTTGGCGCATTTAAATTCACATCTGCATAGTTTCAATTGAAATGAAAAAATTGGCGCCAACATGTAAATTTAATTGAGCCCGTTTTATATTTATTATAAAGGAAAGTTATTGATGTTAATTGGCAAAACTAATTAGTCAGTTAGGAAACTTTCACCAAAAAATTTATTAATAGTGAATTCCGTAAATATCTGTCTCCAAAATGGACGGTGGATTTTCAAATCGTGTTTGATGTTTATATATTTTCCGGTAATTCTCTTCCCCACTACACTCTCTTATCTACCAGTCATGGACGAACATAAGGAGCGGATAGAACATTGTAGGTTGGCTCACTTGGCGCGCAAGAGAAAATTAGATGAGCAAAGACAAGCCCGCATATCCGGTGAGTTTTTCCTTCATAATTTACAGTCGTATGCTTTGTCTATGTGCTTTATTCATCCCAAAATAGATTCTTTGTGTATGTGAAGTTCTCATGGCCGCCGCCGAAGGCATACACTTGCGCGAAAGTGTCAGTCGCCATCCCCGTATAGGTAATACTAAGAAAATCGTTTGGTGTTTGTTAATGTTCTTTTCCTTCCTCCTGTGTTCTTTAGTTGTTGCTTACATCGTTTCTTTTGGCGGTGTAGGTGAACATGTTCATCACGCGGAATCTTCTGTTTTGAGGGACACAGTTCAACACAACGGTATGTATTTTTTTTTTTCAAATAATATCTAAAAAAATTTAAAGGCCACTTAGTTGTTATATTTTGTATTATTTATTTTTAGTGATTGTTTCTATCTAAAGAAAGTTGTATGCGTTTGAAAAAAAAAAGTTGTATGCCACTTTTAAGAAAAAGAAATTGCCTGATCGAAATGTATAAAAGAAATCAGTGGCGTCAATGGATTTTGATTGAAAAATTCGAATTAGAAATGATCTGAACGCTTTTTTTTATTTTTGTTTGCTTTTTTTTATGAGAAGGAATCAGTGACACTACTTGGTATGACTTGGTCCATGGAAATACAATATGCAGCCCAACTAATAAAATCCTTTACGCACCCAATCATATAGATTTGTGGGTACACCATTCTATTTTTTGAGTCCAAGTATAAAATCATTGTTTGAAGCTCAATCCATTATTACTACAAGATTCTTTTTTTTAGCCCCATGATCTAAAAATATTCCAAAGGTAAAAAGTATACAAACCTTTTTTATTATTATAAATTTATCTTCATAATAATTACGTTGACTTCAAATCCAAGACTAGAAGTCGAATCCCCAAAAAAAAGATACATAGAATAAAATAAAATTCAAAATATGAAGGAAATTCAAAAGTACCTAAAAAAATGTGCCAGTAAAATGTCTGAATTAGAATCTGCAACTTCAAATATATAGTGATAAAATTCAAAAGTAATCAAAATTAATCAGTGGCTTCAGTGAATTTTGATTGAAAATTCATAGTGGTAGTGATCTGGAGGTAAGAAGTTATTTTTATAATAATGATGTTGACTTCAAATCCAAGATTAGAAACGTTCCCAAAAAATATGTTATTTTTTTTTACTCCAACTTAATGTTGGTTTCAAATCCAAAAGTAAAAATGATAGCAAGAAAAAGTATTAATCTATTTATTTAGGAGACAAAAAGTATTAATCTAAACAAAAATATGAAACTGATACATTCAACACAAAAGTAGATGGTACCCGTTCTTTTCAAACACGAGCAATTTTAGGAGCCAAAAATATGAAGCTGTTTCAATTTTTTTATTCAATATAACGGTTTATGTTATTCAATATTTTTAGTTATTTTTTTGCATGTAGTATTTTAAATGCCTAAGACGTCAACCTTTTAAGTCACATCAACTTTGTTTTGGAATTAAAATTTCGCCGTGCATCGCACGGGTTAAAAGCTACCTATTGAACTATTGGAATATCCTCAATTTTTTTCTCAACCTTCTCAACATCTATAACATAATAAAGGTAAACTTCGCATCCTTGTTTAAGTAATTTCATTGCCTCCAATGCAGATAATAAGCCATTCGACGATATATCCCGATTTCCAAGAAATTTGAACTTTGCAGTGTTTGGTAATCTAAATACTACCTCCTTTCTGAAAGAACCAACAAATGCATAATAGTATGATAGGAAATCCATTCCTAAAATCACATCAAATTCAGGCATATCAAGGGGTAGCAAGTCAACTGTTAACTCTTTACCAGCCAAATGCTAAAGACATCCTTTAAACACAACATCTACAACTTTCACTTTACCTACGGGAGTGTAAACAAATAAGGCATGCTTAATAAGTACTTGACTGATATAGATGCAAGAAAAATGATTGGGATACAAATGAGTGCGTAGATCTCGGATTAATTAGAACGTATGCATTTTTACTAGAAATTAAAACCATACCAGTCACAACCTCAGGCTTGAGCATCCTGACATATCATGGCATAAATCACGGCTTGTGGATTAACCCCACTTGCTTCTATGCTACTCTTCGGTTGATTTCTTGGAGCACCTCTTCCACTACTTTGAATACTATCTCCTGCCGTGACTAAGGTAGGACAATATCGAGCTGTGTGTCCAAATTTCTTACAGCAAAAACACTCTGCTGATTTTGGAGCAGTAAAATTGCGTCCAATATGTCCTTTACCACCACAAGAGTAACAAGTGACCTCTTAAACTCTATCTTTAGAAAATCCCTTACCCTTCTGACTAGCATCATGCCTACGAAAATTCTGCCCTAGTACACTTATTTTGGTTTTACCAGGGTGGAACCCACCCTTAACATAACTGAACAGTGGTTGCTTGCCCCTTCCTTTAACATAAGTTGTTGTTGTACTATGAGGCTGTGTCGACTCAATTCTGCTGCGCTTAGCTTGTCTCGTTGCGCGGCTGATTCTCGAACATCCTTTTCAACGCCTTTTGCTTTATTTATCAACTCACTGTATTTTGTTATCTCAAAAGCTGAAATTCTGGAGCGAATAGACAGTTCTAATCCTTTTTGAAATCTCCTACACTTGCAAGCTTCGTCACTGACCAACTCAGGAGCAAACCTAGATAAAGCTGTGAATCTAACCTCATAGTCAGCCCCTGAAAAGTCCGCTTGTCTCAGCTGGATAAATTCTTGCTCCTTCTCAAACCGGTAAGATAACGAGAAATACTTCTCATTAAAAGAATGGAAAAAAAATCCAAGTTATAGCATTAGATTCATTTCCCAGAGAAGCAGCCAAAAGTCTATTCTCAGCCTGCCACCAGAACCTTTCAACATGAAGGAACCCAGCTTTACTTTCTGTTCATCTGTTGCACCCATCAAACCAAAGATATCCTCGATTCGTTTCAAGCAATCCTCAACTTCTAGTGGATCCACATTACCCAGGAAATATGAAGGCTGGAGCTTCATAAAGTTTTCTTAAAAGCTACTTGAACCTTCCTCTCCATGAAGAAGACGTTGAGCCATTGATAATCCATGTACCGTTCCATTGTCTCTGTGAATTTCTGAGTTGGTTTTCGTTGAGACTGATTCTGTATCGGTGTACCCTGCACATGCGACTGATCATGAGATGGCACGGGTACGTGTGAATCCTCTCCCTCAACACTATCATGCTGCTGAGTTACTTCAATCATGTACTCAAAACATAGATATTAATATTTGGAGGTATATAATGATAAATTTTTTCATATAACACCCGAACCACGACAACAGAAAATCTACCTTAGTTATCTGCCTAATGTCCACTGCCACAACTATATTCTAGGCCATGCCTACATTCCCGTTTAACTACTTGCTCTGATACCAAAATGTCAGACCCGTACCTCAATATAATCAAAATTATGACTGTATTTCAAGTTCTTACGATCGAATACACATATAGTCATGTACATATACCAACATCAAAACCAAGAGATACATCGTAGGTTGGTAAAACCAATAAATATTGCATAATCATACGTCACTTAAGCTTATGTTTATAAGGGAGATGTGTCCATCTTAAACTAGACACCATTTTCACAACCCTTGTTTTTACAACAGTATAAGAAGAGCAAAAAAATAGAGTAGCGCTCTCCCTCTCGTGGCAGTGGACGACTCTTCTCTAAATACATGTTAAAAGGATAACTAAATGGGCGTGAGTACTGTGAACATTCAACAAGCAGGATACCTAACATATCAGTTACCAAGAATTTTTACCTACTAAATCTACTTAGGATCAACTATAACAAGAGTTAAACAAAAAACAAATGAACTTGAGTCAATCCTGAAGTGGAACCACTCGTCGCTTCAGGTAATCCGACTAATTTTCATGCTTAAGAGGAAACACACATCGCGTTAAGCAATCCGACGTTGGGCTTAATAGACAAAGATAATAAAATGAAGGGCAGTAATGTAGTAATAACTACAAGATCAATACTCTAGATGGGGGTTGAATAGAGTATGGCATTTTTTCAATTTTTGCTAAAAGAGTGGTTTCAAAGATGTTTATGAAGTGCAACAAGTATTTTTAAGGCCTTGAAATGAATTTCAAGTCCTTCGAATCAACACAGTAAGTAAATAGAAAGCTGGTAGTTTTCAAAGGCCTTGAAATGAGTTTCAAGCCCCTGAATTGAAACCCGTTTTGAGCAGTTTATAAGCTAAGTAAAGAGCAGTAAAGTGTAAGAAGAGACACAGTGATTTATAGAGCTCAGTCCACTTGGACTTACGTCCCTACCTGACGGACTTAATCGCTGCATGATTTTCAACTCAATTCTTATTCATCAAAAGCAGGGGCGGAGCCATGTAGGGGCACGGGGGGCATGTGCCCCCTAACTTCCCCGGAAACACTAGGATACCCCTATATATTTATTTTTTTTAGTTGGGCCAGTATAAAATATATGTGTGTGCTCCCCAGTTAAAACACGATCGGGACCTTGGTCCAGCGGTTAGCAGTTTTTTTTGTAAAACATAGGTCCTGAGTTCGATTCTTGGCACAAGCATGTTATTTTTTGGACAAAAAAAAGCGCCGCGTTTTTAATATATATAGGATTACGCCCATGTAGAAACTAATGCGTACCTCGGTCCTGGTCCAGTGGTTAGTAGTGTGGTTTGTAAAACATTTTTTCTCGAGTTCGATTCTTGGCACAAGCATGATTTTTTGGAGAAAAATAGCACCACCTATTTTATATACACAATTATTCCCTTAATTTTTCATAAATACACAAAAGACCATGGTATTTATTACACTAGCATAATTTTTTATTCATTGAAATCTATACCCTCTCCTTAAAAAAAAATCCCCCCCTAACCAAAATCCTGGCTCCGCCACTGATCAAAAGCTGAGCCCTAGATCTCAAGCACATAGAGATGTCTTACTGTGTTACATCTTGTGGTTCTCACTAACCTATCTAGTACCTACTCTAGCTAACTGATTGATCAAAAATTCTCTATTGTTCACTTTGAACAATCCAGGAGAATAAGAACTAGAAGTATTATCTAAATGATATACAAATAATGATATGAAGCAAGGAACAATGAGAAGTAATCTTCAGTGAGAATGCATTGTTCGTCAGATGATTGGATTGAGTGATGTAGATCTGCTTCTTGGTAGCTTGTCAATCCTTTGTAGTGTTTGAATGTCTCTGTGTATTGTGCTATGTGGTATCTACGGAATTCTTCAACAATTCCCTCTTTTAAGCAGTCTGTTTGAATTGAAGATCTTCAGAATCTTATTAACAAACTTTCATGAAAAGTAGCTTCAAATCTTGACTCTTCTAACAGCTCCTCCAACGGCTAGTTGCTCAGTATCTTCAAAGATACTACTTTTGATCTAGTTTATAAAGGTGTTAGGAAGGTCCAGGTCAGATTGAATCAACACAAAATCATATCAAACAGCTTCAGTTTCCTTTTGTGCAACATACATTTCAGGAACTAGTTACTTCAAAATAGGTAACTGAATATCCCTGTAAAAACTTAGTCAGACAGACAGATTAATCACAATTTAGAGTAGCAAGTTGATTTGTCTTTCATCATCAAATAACATATAATCAATCATAGGAGATCAAGAGTCAGAACAGAATCAAAAGCTCCCCCTAAGTTCATGATGTATTCTGCAGTTCTTGTTTCCTTGAAAGCAGTTTCAAGGTCTTGAAACAGACAAGTATTTCAAGCCTTTGAAACTGGCTGAACTTACAATCTCCCCCTTGATGAAAGACAAAACTAAAATCTTTTTAAGGATTGATTCTCTGCAAAAAAAAATCATTAGAGCATAGAAGAATCCATGATAGTAAACTGTAACACAAGATATCCAAGCAATCCAACTTATTAGCAACAAAATAGTAGCAATGTCTAGAAAACCCTATTGATCTAAACCAGATCTCTAAGCCATATAAAAAGTACTAAAAGGAAACAAATAAACACCTTAATTTCTACCCCTTTTTGACTTTCAACAAAAAATAATGAGAAAATTTTGGATCAAAGTTTGGAAAACTGAGTAAAAAATATTAAAAGATAAAAACTTTCAAGAATTTTAAGAGAAATTCAAGGCCTTTAAAGAGATAGATAGAAGAGGCAAGAATTATGGGGGTTTGGTCTCCACCTCCATTTAGCTCAGCATCGTCAGCTCCAGTGTCTTCTTCATCATCTCGAGCATCTTGATCTTCTTCCTGAGCAGCCTTAGAAGTAGCACCTGAATCCACATCATCATCAAATATGTCTGATTCATTCAGTATCTCTGGAATGTTGGTTTTCTTCTTTTTCTTCTTAGCATCCTTGAGCAACATTCCTAAGTCTGGACTGTCAACATCATCTTGTTTTTTATCTTCATCTCCCTGTTCTTGAACTACTTTTCCCTTTGTCCACCACCCATGTATCCTCATCTTGAGTTGTATGCTCACTTAACAAATCTCTGGTTGAACCTTTTGCATCCCTATTTGATCCTTCTGCAGCCTAAGACACTTCTTCTTCCACATGAAGTACAATGATGCTCTTGAAGATTCTTTCAACCATATACTTTACTTGCTTGAATTCAGTGCCAAACTCGTGTTGATTTTCCTTCAGGTCATCCATATCCTTCTCATGAGTTTCAAGTCGTTGAACCACCATGCAAAGGTCTTGAGGTTGAGAGGGTAGGTTTTGAAGGGGGGGTCAAAGCCTTGGGTTTGGGAAACTTTTTGGATTGCAAATGCTTCTCATACATATCAGAGTATAACTTCCATATCCCATCACTGGTTTTCACAACAGAAAATCTCTCAAATGTGTTCTCATCAAGCGTGCCAAAACCAGTGGTAATGGTTTCTTCTCTGTAACTAGTTAGTTCAATATGTAGAAATAAAGTAGAAAGCAAATTAGCATAAGGAAAATGATTCTTTCTTTCCTTGGTCTGGGAGTAGTGCATGTGTTCCATCAAAATTGTAGGAAGATCAATCTCATATCCATTCATGATCAAATATAATACCCTATCAGTGATCAGCTCTTTTGAATTCTCCCTAGGCACTACACACCTCATCAGGATGGTAAGCAAAACTTTAGCTTCAACAGTTAGGACAGAGTGTGTTAACTGTTTAGAGGAGTTAGAGACATTAGGTAGAAAGAATTCTTCCCTAGCCAGTTTCAAAGCATTAACTTTGTTGGGATAGTTTCATGTGTTATATCTCTTGGGACAGCCTAAAAGATTAGCAAACTCTAAGTGATCTAACTCCATTGTGATCCCAACAACTTTAGATTGAATCACCAGGTTAACAGTAGAGATTTGCTTCATCTTTAGATAGAAAAGCCTAGTAAGGCTAGGATAGGCCACTTCAGGAAGGTTTAAGACTTTCCAAAGAGAACTTTTCTTTAGCCTCTTAACACACTCTAGATTCATGGCCTTCAACATGTTAACACTAATCATGCTACAATAGGCTACTTGTCTAGAAGCAAATCCATATAACCATTGTCCTCTAGCAGTTTGAGAAATAAACCACTTGGTGGAAATAATAGATTTCTTACCCGGGGACTAAGGCTTTTCTGAATAGATCTGCAGTTATTTTCCTGTGTTTTTCTCTTGTTCTTCCTCCAAAACCTTTTTTTTACCTTTTTCAGATTTTGTAGGCTTCTTCTTCTTCAACTTCTTTGGAGTGACAATCTGTTCCTCTGGTTGTTTCTCAGGAGCAGATTGATCTGTCTTCTTCTGCTTCTTGATATAAGTAGGTGTCAGATCTTTCTTGCTTTTCTTCTTAGGAGGGGAAGGAGCCCTTTCTTCTGTTGGAGTTCTGGAACTAGAGTCACCACTGATGATTTGAACTACATCATGAGTAGTCTTCCTCTTCTTTTCTGAAACCACCTTTGAAACTCAAGCCATCTTGATTCTTTGGAATTCTCTTCTTGTTCTCATTAGGGTTTGAGGGAGAAGAAGAGATATGCAGGAGTGATACGGAGAAGAGAGAGAGAGAGAGAGAGAGAGAGAGAGAGAGAGAGAGACATGAGAAGATAAATATTAGAGATTTTGAGTTGGATAAGGAAACATAAATATTTCCAAATCTCTCTAAGATCTTTGCAGTTTGAACGAAATTCAAATTTGTGTGTGTGTGTGACGTAGGAAAGGAAATAAAATAATATTGATTTAAAAGAAAATAAGTTTAAAAAGGTAAAGGCAATATTAGGCAATTATCTACAAAGATCGCACCAAACATTGAAAGATCCAATTTTTGACTAAATAGCATACATACTTATTTTCAAGGCTTTGCAAAGTTTCAAGGCCTTGAAAAGCTATACTGCTAAACCAAATAATGTCAAGGCTTTGAAACGATTTTCAAGGTTTTGAAAATCAGTTCAAACTATGAAACACATAATACTTTACCTGAAACTTGCCTGATACTCCCCCTAAACCAATGCTTCCTTATTAAGAATACCCAGCTCTAATATGAGGGCTGTAAGTATTTCTTCTGACGATGGTTTAGTGAAGATATCTGCAGCTGCATGTTAGTATAAATATATTCAAGAACAACATCACCTTTTGCAACATGATCTCTGATGAAATGGTGTCTAACATCTATGTGCTTCCTTTCTCAACATGATCTCTGATGAAATGGTGTATAACATCTATGTGCTTGGTTCTGGAATGCTGAACCGGATTCTTTGTAATTGAAATAGAACTGGTGTTTTCACATTTGATAGGTATTTCTTTGGATTCAAATCCAAGATCCCTCATTTGCTGAGAAATCCACAACACTTGTGAGCAGCATGCTCCAGCTGCTATATATTCAGCTTCGGTTGTTGATAATGCCACAAAGTTCTGTTTCTTTGAATGCCACCTGATTAAGGATGGACCAAGGAATTGGCAAAACCCTTAAGTGCTCTTTGTGTCAACTTTATACCGTGCAAAGTCAGCATCTGAATATCCAGAAAGAGAGAAGTTTGACGGTTTTGGATACCAAAGCCCTAACTCTTTGGTACCATTGAGATATCTGAAAATCATTTTAATAGCAGTTAAGTGTGACTCTTTGGGATCATATTGAAATCTTGCACACATGCCCACATAATATATGGTCTACTAGCTGTGAGATATAGAAATAATCCAATCCTACCTCTATACCCTTTCTGATGTACACTCTTACCAGCTTGATCTTTATCTAAGGATAGTGTAGAACTCATAGGAGTCTTTGTAAATTTGGACTGAGACATATTGTACTTGTTGATCAAGTCCTTAGTATACTTTTTTTTGATGCAGAAATATTCATTTCTTCATCTTCTCCTTGGTTGTAGTCTTGAACTACTAGTCTGGCTTTGTTTCTAATTACCTTGCCATTTTCATCCACCTTGTTTCTGAACACCCACCTTGTGCCTATAACAGACTGATCTTTTGGTGGAGGAACGAGATTCCACACCTTATTTCTCCCAAATTAATTTATTTCACTTTGCATTGCAATGATCCATTATGCTTCTTGTAATGCTTCTTTCACATTTTTTGGTTCTACAAGAGAAACACGAGCATTAAAAGCACACAATTTTTTCAATTGAGATCTTGTCTGTGTACCAGTGGATGGATCAGATATAATGTTATCAAATGGATGAGATGATAGATTTTTAAATCTCTTTCTTGGAGTCCATGGCTTAGGCTCTCCAGGTAACTTTTCAATCCTTTGAGACCTTGAGGAAGTGGCTTGATCACTTTAGTTACTCTGGTGCTCTTTTTCAAGTCTTTGAGAACCACTTTCAAGAATATTACCCTGTAAGCTTTCCTTGAAACAAGTGAAGTCTCTGCTTCATCTTCTGACTCATGCTTGTTCAAATTCAAGTCTGCAAAAATTTCACTCAAAGAACCATCATAGCTTTCATCAAAAATGACATGAATACTTTCTTTAACAAGCTTAGTTATTTTATTGTAAACTCTATAAGATTTTCTAGTCAGAGAGTAACCAAGAAAGATACCTTCATCACTTCTTACATCAAACTTACCAAGATTTTCCTTACCATTGTTGTGAATAAAACAAGTGCAGCCAACAGGTTTAAAATATGAAATATTTGGTTTCTTCCTTTGAAAATCTCATATGGAGTCTTCTTCAAAATTGGCCTTATCAGGCACAAGTTGAGTATGTAGTTGGTTGTGTTCACAGCTTCTGCCCAGAATGACTTGGGTAACTTATTCTCTAGAAGCATTGATCTTGACATATCTTCAAGATTCATGTTCTGTCTTTCAACAACACCATTCTGTTGAGGAGTTATTGGAACAGAAAAGTTGTGAGAGATACCATACTTAGCACAAAATAAATCAAACTCAAACTGATCAAACTCTCTACCATGATCACTTCTGATTGAAGAAATTGGTAGGTTTTTCAAAGTTTGAAGCTCCTTACAAAGATTTGAAAATTCAGTTAGAGGTTCAGATTTATCTCTAAGAAACATAACCCAATTAAATCTTGAATAATCATCAACGATAACTAACATATACTTCTTGCCCTTTGGAGTTGGAATCCTCATAGGACCAAAATGATCCATGTTAAGTAGTTTAGTGGGTCTAGTAGTACTTACAAATTTCTTTTGTTTGAATGAGCTCCTTGTCCGCTTACCTTAAGAACAGACTTTGCATACTTCATCATATCTGAATTTGATAGAAGGAAATCCTCTTACCAGGTCTCTAGAGATTAACTTGTTCAAGGTATGCAAGCTAATGTGTCCAAGCTTTCTATGACAAAGATTTGAATCTTATTTTAAGACCTTGAGACACTTCAAGCTTTCACCTGGAACTTTGTTAGTGTGTAAAGTATAGACATTGTTTGACCTTGAGGCAGTGAGAATGCAAGCTCCAGATTTCTCATTTTGCACCACACATTTCTCTTTGTCAAAGATAACTTTGTTACCATTATCACAAATTGAGATTCACTAAGTAGATTGAATTTCAAATCATCAACAAAATAGACATCAGAAATAGAATTTTCAGAATCAGTACAAACTTTACCAATACCTAAGATGTTGCATTTTATTTTTGTCACCAAGTGTGATTGAGCCTTTAGATTACTCTTTTGTTCTGAGAATAAAGATCTCTTTCCACTCATATATCTTGAGCAACCACTGTCCATGAACCATCTTTGATCTTTTCTCTTGGTGACATCCTGCAAACACCATTCACTGCCTTACCCAGCTGTTAGACCATGTGTGGAATTTAGACATATTCAGGGTCAACCATGTTAGGTTTACTAACCCCTTTTGAACCCAAGTATGTCTAACTTGTCATTTTATTTGAACTAAAAAAGTGTTCCTCATTGTTTGAGGGTCTCTCCTTCTAAAAGGACAAGTCATTTTAACATGACCAATTTTGTTGCAGTAATGGCACTTAGGAGAATTTTTGTTACTAGCCTTCACAAATCTAGTGTTGCTTTTTCTAGGAATGTTTTGACTGTAACCAATACCAGTTTTGTGAACAGAATGTAATCTTCCTCCAAGAATCAAGTTCATTTTGTGTTCTGAGTCAGCAAGCTTAGTCATAGCCTTCTTAGCATCTTGAAGTTTCTCAGTTAGAGTAGTTTTTTGTTTCTCCAATTGATCACAATGATGTATTAGAGCAACAATCATGTCACTCAAAAGAGAGTTTTCAGTGACCACTTCCTTGACTTGAGTTTCAAGGCCTTGAAATTGGTTTCCATGGTTTTGAAATCCCTGTCAGATTTTTTCAAAGAAATTTCAAGGCTTTGATTTTGACAAACAAGTTCCAAGGTTTCTTTTGCTTGAGAAATAGATTTACCTTTGTAGTCACTGCTATTGTAGGATTTGTGTTTCCTTGCTGAAGTCCTTGCTTTCAAAGTTCTTTTTCATCTTCAAAATTCTAGTCAAGACTTTAGAAATAAGAGCAAAAGGATCTTCATCATCATCCTCTACTGGTTCAAGGCTTTGAGAAGGTTCATTCTCCTTGTCCTTGAGAGCTAGGTTCTTGACACCGTCAGATAATTCTCCGTCAGCTTCATTCATGGAGATTTCATGTGGGAGCAACTTTACTAGCAGATCATAAAGTTGGAGGGATGATAGATCATGAGTTTCTTCAATGACAGTAGTCTTTGTTTCCCATTTTACTTTATAAAGAATTCTCAGAATCTTTCTAACCTTTTCTTCATTGAAAATTGTGTTTTCCTAATAAATCAAGGTTGTTGACAATGTCAGTGAATCTTTTGAACATGTCTCTAATGGATTCATATTCATTCAACTTGAACAACTCATATTTCCTAAGGAATGTGTTGATCTTGGTCTACTTGACTTGGCTAGTTCCTTCAAATGTCACCACAAGATTATCCCATATCTCCTTGGCAATCTTGCATCCTGAAATCCTGTTAAATTCATCTGCACTCAAAGCACAGTATAAGATATTAATAGATATGTAATTTTAAAAAAAAATGTTCTAATTCAGAAGCAGAAAGTAAATCCTCAGTTTTAAGAGTCCTGATCCCATCTTTTTCAGTGTAGAATATATGAGGACCCTTCTGAATGATAGTCCATAGTTGCATATCTTGATCAATGATGAACATTTTCATCAAGCTTTCCAGTGCAAAAACATTTAACCACAGAATAAGGGAGGTCTATTAACAGCTCTTCCATGTGAGAAACTACCATCTCCTACAATACTCATTGTTGGAATAGATGCCCTAGAGGAAATCTTCTTAGTATAAACATTACTTTTGGTTAGAATATTCATTTATTTATGGAGATATTTAATATAATGAGATCTTTATATTACAAATGTTTTTGTTTATCCTAAATATCCCTAGTCAATTATATTGATTAAAAGGATGATCAACTATAGACTAGTATGGGTTGGATTGATATGGAGATATCACGATCCAACACATGGGTATGCATTAGGGGTAATGTCGTACTGGATTGATCCACTAACGAGAAGGCTACATACAAGATATGTAAAGTCACAAGCGCTTCTCGTAGTGACAACGGTATTGTCATCCTTAAACTTGAAGTCACTATATCATCTAGTTGTGGAATATTGTGTTTTCACATCGTCAAACACTAAAACGTAACAGGGTAGTAATAAAGGCGTTAGACGGACACAGTAAGGAAACAAGCTTAGAGATGATAGTCATGTAGATATATTTTTTCCCTCCCACATAACGACAGCAAATATCCGCGGCCACTCGAGGGTTAGTGCTGATAGAATGTCTGACCAGACTCATATAAATAAATATAAGGATATTGATGTTATATGCATGGATAAGACTATTTCCCAGATCAAGAAACTATGGATTGGATATAAGAGTGTGACTTGTATGTCTCGTGTCCAATCCAGATATGGCGACAAAGGGATGAGACATACTTGCACAAGGTTTGTCAAAGTAATCATTATTTCTATGAGTTGAGTAGCATGGATGTCTTACTAGAGGCCGCTCCATGTTTGTGATTGTTACTACCAACTAATTAGAAACCTATGGGTTCACACACCATATGGATTAAAAAAGATTTTGGAATTAATTAATATGATTAATTAATTATAAGATCAATACGCAACTACTTGCAAACTTAGTAGGACTAATTTGCAAGTTTGACTAATCCGTGTATGGACATGATTTGGATCGGGGCCTTTATATAGTTAACAAGGAGTTGTTGGACTATATAAAGGACACTCCTAGCTTATTTTCTCAGCTAATGCTCATAACAGATTGAGTGAGACAGAAATTCAACGAGAGAGAGCAAGACACAAGGAGGTCGAACCCCCTTGGTCTGCCCCCTACCCGTCGGCCACAAGGAGAGGCGCGACCCTCTTCTTCCGTTTGTTGCGTGATTCTTCTTCCTCCTTCCATCCCGTTGCTACAACAAGGAGTGGGAGGATTATAGCAATTCATACTAGGTGGGACTTGCCATAGAGACGTGGACATCATTCTACCTTTGAAGTCATCCAAGGAGATAAACAAGGTGACTACGTTAAATCCTTTACTATCGTTATGATTTATAGACTTGTGATCCTTGGAGGGTCTTGTGCGGATGATTAATTGTTTATTTCCACTGCGTAATCCGTTACAAAACCCTACAGTGGTATCAGAGCCACATGTCGTAGAGCATAACGGAGTTTACATGTTACATTTATGTACTTTTACACCTTAATTGTTGATTATCGCGTAAAATGATAAATTAAGCATATTTGATGCAATTGAATATGATTCAACCAAAAACGATCTATTTTTACGTAAGATGTAAATTATTAGTGAGTTTGAATCACATAGTATGTGAATTTTTGGATCTTGGTGGCTAGGGTTTGGGCACATGCTTGGAAAAGGGGTTTTTCAAGTATGGAAACAACTAAACTTGGACAACAATGAGTAGGATTTTTTTGGAAACAACTCCCACAAGGAGGTTCAGCCCCACTGGGACCGCCTCCTTCCTTGCCGCCCAAGATACCACACGGCATAAGGGCCAGACCGGCCTTGGCGCGCGTGGGTTGACCGTGCGGCCTAGGGTCGGCCGACCCCTGGGCCTTGTGGCGATTCATTAGGGTTTCGGCCAAGCATGGTGAACCTTATTGGACTGTTTGACCCTAGCACATCCAAAATCAACCGTGGGTTGACCGTGCGGCCTAGGGTCGGCCGACCCCTGGGCCTTGTGGCGATCCATTAGGGTTTCGGCCAAGCATGGTGAGCCTTATTGGACTGTTTGACCCTAGCACATCCAAAATCAACTAAAATTGACCAAGCACATTAAAATTGGATTTTAACTGTTTTGTGCTATTTGCATGGTGATTGAATATGGTCTTAGGTTGTGGTTTGTTGTGGATGTTTATTTTGTGGTTTGTCTTACGGCCTGCGAGCTGATCAATTTAATGTAATAGTTAATTAAGTTTTACGGTTTGCAAATCGGTCTTCTTCTCAACTTGTGAGATCTCTCTATTTATTTTAGATGCTAGCTAGAATTAGATAGAGTAGATGATAGCCAAGATTTGAAGAAGGAGCATGGAGAAACCACAAGATGGCGACATTCCACAAAAATCTAGCTATGGAGCATGGACAAACAGATGGAGGCACATAATGATGATCTTGGTATTCTATAGTTCATGGATATTCTCATTGGCTTGGGAATATCTTAGTTTAGTGGCCATATCCACATCACGTTTAATTTTTGTTATGTGGTTGTGTACTTTATTGTCCTGTTATTTATTGTTGGTGTATGATTGATACAAGCAAAATCAGTAACAAGATAATGCAACCCGGATCTCTTGTTTATGATTTAGCCTAAATCAAAATAAGTATATCAGTTGATATGGATCAACAAAACAATTAAAATTGAAAAAGAAAATCCCTCAATATAAATATTGCGTTTTGTCTTCTCGTTATTCCAGCACTCATCACAGTCGTGATTAATCAAGCTCGTGCATGCCAAAGCAGGGCCACTTGATTCATCTTGATGTGGTGCGTTGGCACAAACAAGTAATAAGAAATTGTTGGAGTAAGACGTAGGACGCAACTGGGTAATTTTAATAAGATTAAAACCTAAAGGCAACCAATTGGGATTATCCATGGGATGGATAAATAAGGAGTTATTTGCCTAATTGAACCAAGAGTTGCATAAGGATGCAATTGGAATTGTTCCTACATAGATAACTGATTTTTGGATGACTTGCCAAAGCAAGCTCAAAAAGGAAGTGAAATTGGGATCTTGGACCCACTAGAAAATATAATGATATTTTCCGCATTAATATGGAGGTCTATTAATCCGAGAAAAATAGTGGGAGCTGTATTTAATAATCTAGTCATTAATAAATATAGTTATTTGTTCATAAAATACTAAAAATTATATATTTCTCATTTTGTAGAATTCCAATAGCAAACAAATCATCGAGTTCATCTCACTTCCTATGATATGTCCTTGAGAAGGACAAGCTTTCTGGAACCAACTTTCTCGACTGGTACAGGAACTTGAGAATCATTCTCAAGCAGGAAAAGAAAATTTACACTCTAGAGGAAGAAGTTCGTGAAGGTCCAGAAAATAATACCCCTACAGCCCTAAAGGCGAATCGAAAGTTCGTTGAGGATGCTAATAATGTGGCGTGCCTGATCCTTTGCACCATGTCCTCTGAGCTCCAAGCAACATGAGAACATGGTTGCATTTGATATGATCATTCACTTGAAGCAGCTCTTCTAAGAGCAGGCTAGGGTTGAGAGGTATGAAGTTTCCAAGACATTGTTCATGTGTCATATGTCATAGGGAAATCCAGTGGGACCGCATGTACTCCGATTGATTGGGTACTTGGAGAATCTCAATAGACTGGGGTGTTCGGTGGGTCAAGAGTTGGCCACATATCTCGCTTTGCAATCGTTGCCTGAGAGTTATGGACAGTTCATCATGAACTATAACATGAACAAGATCGTGAAACCTCTGTCAGATCTACTCAATATGTTATCTGAACAAAGCATCAACAAGGGAAAGGGCAAGGCCATAATGATGGCGCACAATGGGAAAGGCATAAGGTTTTCTTCTACCTCCAAATAAAAAGGCAAGGCAGTTTCCAAATCCAAGGAAGTTTCTCTTAAAAATGTTAATGGCGTTTCCTAGGGAGTGACTAAGGGTGATTGTCACTACTGTAGTCAGTCTGGACACTGGAAGAGGAACTGCCCAAAGTATCTGGAGGATAAAATGCTTGGAATAGTGATTCCACCACCATCAGGTATTTTTTTATAGATGTCAATTTAACTTTCTCTTCATCTTGGGTATTGGATACTGGATGTGGATCTCACATTCTTCGAAATGTGCAGGATCTAAAGAGAAATAGGAGATTGGCTAAAGGGGAGATAGTCATGCGCGTCAGGAATGGAGCAAAGGTTGTTGCATTGGTCGTGGGTATGTACGAGCTGTCTCTACCTTCATGATTAGTTTTATAATTAAATAATTGCTATTTCGTGCCTGCTATGAGCATAAACATTATTTCTATTTCTCGTTTGGACAAGGTTTTACTATTTCAACAAAGGACAATTGTTTCTCCATTGATTTCGATAGTATTCACTATTGTAGTGTGCAATTATTTGATGGATTATATATCCTTGATCTAAGCTATCATGTCTATAACATAAATATCAAGAGGATCAGAATGTATGATTTAAATCATGCTTATCTATGGCACTGTCGTCTAGGCCATATAAACGAGAAACGTGTATCTAGGCTCCATAAGGATGGTTCTCTAGACTCATTTGATTTTGAATCATATGAGACATGTGGAAAGATGACAAAGTCCTATTTCAATAAGAAATGCGAGAGGACTAGTGAGAAATTGGGACTCGTGCATACTGATGTATGTGGGCCATTTGCCATGCCTTCCGGGAGTGGTTATGTCTACTTCATTACATTTACTGATGATTACAGTTGATATGGATTTGTATACTTTATGAAGACCAAATCCAAATCCTTTGAAAGATTCAAAGATTTCAATAATGAATTATGGAAGCAACTTGGAAAAAGTATTAAGGCTCTACGATTGGATCATGGAGGAGAATACTTGAGCCAAGAGTTTGACGACTATCTTAGAGAGTGTGGGATTATATCCCAACTCACTCCACCCGTAACGCCACAATGGAATGGCGTGTCCGAGAGGAGGAATCGAACACTGTTAGACATGGTTCGATCTATGATGTGTCAAACTGATCTTCCATTATCTTTTAGGGGCTACTCTCTATTGTGTGGAGTTTTCACCATTAACCGTGTTCCGTCTAAATCGGTCATGAAGATTCCATATGAGATGTGGAGTAGGAGGCATCCCACAGTGTCATTCATGAAGATTTGGGGCTGTGATGTCTATGTAAAACGTTTACAACCAGACAAGCTAGGGCCAAAGGAGGATAAATGCAAATTTGTGGGATACTCCAATAAAACTAAGGGCTATTATTTCTACAATACAACTGAGAACAAAGTGTTTGTTGCTCGGACCAGCTTGTTTATAGAAATAGAATTTGTCTCTAAAGAAGCAAGTGGGAGGACTTTAGAACTTGAAGAGGTTCAAGAACCACAAAGCATTGATCCTTCTTTGGAACATGAACAGGAGCCACGAGAGGTTGTGGAGAAGCATGTTCAAGCAAAACAAGAACATCGTAGGTAAAATAGAGTGCGCCAGGATCCAGAGAGGTATGGACTTCTCATGACTAAGTCTGGTGACACGTTGCTCATAGATGATGAGCCTACTACATATGGAGAGGCCATGAAGGGGCCAGACTCTCATAATTGGCATAAAGCCATGGAATCCGAGATGGAATCCATGTATACCAACAAAGTATGGACTTTGGTAGGACCACCCCATGGGGCGCGACCCATAGGGTGCAAATGGGTTTTCAAGAAGAAGACCGACATGGATGGTAATGTGATTACCTATGAGGGACGATTGGTGGAAAAAGGATTCAGACAGATTCATGGTATTGACTATGATGAAACCTCTTCACCAGTGGAAATGATCAAATCCATCCAAATTCTACTTGCAACTGCAACTTTCTACGACTATGAGATTTAGCAGATGGATGTTAAAACAACGTTTCTGTATGGAAACCTCCTCGAGGATGCGTACATGACACAACCTGAGGATTCTGTGGATCCATAGCATGCAAATAAAGTCTGTAAACTGCAATGATCCATTTATGGATTAAAGGAGCTTCTAGGAGTTGGAATCAACGTTGAGTTTGACTTCATAAAGAACGAAGATGAGTCTTGTGTCTACAAGAAGGTTAGTGCGAGCTCTGTTGCTTTTCTGGTCTTGTATGTAGATGACATACTACTCATTGAAAACGACATTCCTATGTTGCAATCAGTTAAAGATTGGCTAGGAAAGTGTTTCTCAATGAAGGATTTAGGGGATGAAGCTTATATACTTGGTATCAAGATGTATAGAGATAGATCGAGGAAGCTGCTAGGCCTAAGTCAAAGTACATATATAGACAAGGTGTTGAATCAGTTCAACATGCAAGATTCCAAGAAGGAATTCTTGCCTATGTCGCGTGGGATCACCCTTTCGAAGAATGATTGTCCTTCCAATGAGATTGAGAAGGAACACATGAGTAGGGTTCCCTATGCCTCGGCCATAGGATCCATCATGTACACCATTTTATGTACTAGATCAGATTTCTCATACGCGTTGAGTATGACAAGCATATATCAGTCTAATCCGGGTGAGAGTCACTGGATTGCTGTCAAGAACATCCTCAAGTACATAAGAAGAACTAAGGATGTATTATTGATATTTGGAGGTGAGGAAGAGTTTTGTGTAAGGGGTTACACTGTTGCAAGCTTCCAAACCGACTGAGATAATTTCAGACCACAGTCAGAATTTGTTACCTGAATGGAGTAGCAGTGAGCTGGAAGAGTTCCAAGCAAGAGATGCTTGTTGATTCTACTACTGAGGCTGAGTACATTGTTGTAAGTGGCGCAGCAAAGGAAGCGATTTGGATTAGGGAGTTCATCACTGATCTTGGTGTGGTCCCTACAATTGTGGATCCAATAGAGTTGTATCGTGACAACATTGGAGCGATCGCACAATCCAATGAACCCAGGTCACACCAGAAATCCAAACACGTGCTCAAAAAGTTCCTTCTTATACGAGATATTATCTATAGAGAAGATGTGAAGATATGCAAGATTCCTACAGATTAGAATCTATCAGATCCGCTTACGAAGCTGCTTTTTCAGCGCATGCATGAAGGGCACACTAGATCTATTGGCATACGAGATGCACCAGATTGGCTCTAGTGCAAGTGGGAGACTGTTGGAATAAATGCCCTAGAGGCAATCTTTTTAGTATAAACATTACTTTTGGCTAGAATATTCATTGTATTATTTATCGATATATTTAATATAATGAAGTCCTTAGATTAAAAATGTGTTTGTTTATCTTAAATATCCCTAGTCGATTATATTGATTAACAGGACGATCAACTATAGACTAGTATGGGGTTGGATTGATATGGAGATATCACAATCCAACACATGGGTATGCATTAGGGGTAATGTCGTACTGGATTGACCCACTTACAAGAATGCTACATGCAAGTTATGTAAAGTCACAAGCGCGTCTCGTTGGGAAAAACGGTATTGTCATCCTTAGACTTGAAGTCACTAGATCATCTAGTTGTGGAATATTGTGTTTTGATATCGTCAAACACTACACCGTAACTGCGTAGTAATAAAGGCGTTAGTCGGACACAATAAGGAAACAAGCTTAGAGATGGTAGTGATGTAGATAGAATTTGTCCCTCCTACATAACGGGAGGAAATATCGGCGGCCACTCGAGGGTTAGTGATTATAGAATGTCAGGCCAGACTCATATAAATTAATAGAAGGATAGTGATGTACTATGCATGGATAAGACTATTCCCAGGATCGAGATACTATGGATTGGATATACGAGTGTGACTTGTATGTCTCGTGTCCAATCCGGATATGGAGACAAAGGGATGAGACAATACTTTCACAAGGTTTGTCAAAGTAATGACTATTTCATTTAGTTGGGTAGCATGGATGTCTAGCTAGAGGCCGTTCCATGTTTGTAATTTTTACTACCAACTAAGTAGAAACCTATGGGGTCACACACCATATGGATTAAACTAGATTTGGGAATTAATTAATATGATTAATTAATTAGAAGGATCAATACTCAACTATTTGCAAACTTAGTAGGACTAATTTTCAAGGTGGACTAATCCGTGTATGGATAGGATTAGGATAGGGGCCTTTATATAGTTAACAAGGAGTTGTTGGACTATATAAAGGAAACTCCTAGCTTATTTTATCAACTAATGCTCATAGGACATTGAGTGAGATAGAAATCAAGGAGAGAGAGAGCAAGACACAAGGAGGCCCAACCCACTTGGTCCGCCCCCTACCGTCGGCCACAAGAAGAGGCGCGGCCCTCTTCTTCCCTTTGTTGCGTGATTCTTCTTCCTCCTTCAACCAATTTCTAGCAAAAGGGGTGGGAGGATTTTAGCAATTGATCATAGGTGTGGACTTGCCATAGAGACGTGGACATCATTCTACGTTTGAAGTCATCCAATGAGACAAACAAGGTGACGACGTTAAATCCTTTACTATCGTTATGATTTCTAGACATGTGATCCTTGGAGGGTCTTGTGCGGATGATTAATTGTTTATTCCGCTGCGTAATCCGTTACAAAACACTACACTCATAATCACAAGATTGTTAGATCTATGCAGTGATACAAGCTCTAATACCAATTGAAAGACAGTAATTGCAGGTGAATAGAGTATGGCAACTTTTGAAACTTTTTCTAAGAGAGTGATTTCAAAGATGTTTTTGAAGTGCAACAAGTATTTCAGGGCCTTGAAATGAATTTCAAGTCCTTGGAATAAAAAAAAAAGTAAATAGCAAGCTGATAGTTTTTCAAGGCCTTGAAATGAGTTTCAAGCCCTTGAGTTGAAGCTTGTTTTGAGCATTTTATAAGCAAAGTAAGGAGCAGTAAAGTATAAGCAAGAGACGTGGTGATTTATAGAGTTCAGTCCACTTGGACCTACGTCTCTACCTTAGGGACTTAATCCCTGCAGGATTTTCAACTCAATTCTCATTCATCAAAAGCTAAGCCCTAGATCTCAAGCACGGAGAGATGCCTTAATTTATTACAGCTTGTGGTTCTCACTAACCTATCTAGTACCTGCTCTAGCTTATTGATTAATCAAGTACCATCTATTGTTCACTTTGAAAAATTCACGAAAATAAGAACTAGAAGTATTATCTAAATGATATACAAATAGATCAGAAGAGAAGAACACTGAGAACTAAGTCTTCAGTGAGAATGCTTTGTTCTTCAGATGATTGGACTGAGTGGTGTAGATTTGCTTCTTGGTTGCTTGTCAATCTAGTCTTTGAATGTATCTGTGTATTGTGCTCTATTGTGTCTCCGGAAGTCTTCATCAATTCTCTCTTTTAAGCAGCCTTATTTAATGAAGATCTTCAGGATCTTCTTAACAAGTTTTTCTGAAAAGTAGCTTCAAATCTTGACTCTTCTAACAGCTCTTCCAATGGCTAGTTGCTCAGTATCTTCAATGATACACCCTTTGATCTTGTTTAGGAAGGTGTTAGGAAGGTCCGGGTCAGATTGAATCAACACAGAATCAGATCAACATCTTCAGTTGCCTTTTCTGCAACATACAGTTTAGGAACTAATTACTGCAAAATAGGTAACTGTATATTTCTGCAAAACTTAGTCAAACAGGTAGATTAATTACAATTTAGCGTAGCAAAATGATTTTTCTTTCATCAAAAAATAACATATAATCAATAATAGGATATCAAGAGTCAGAATAGAATCAAAGCTCCCCCTAAGTTCATGTTGTATTCTGCAGTGCTTGTTTCAAACCCTTGAAAGCAGTTTCAAGGCCTGGAAACAGACAAGTTGTTTCAAGCCTTTGAAACAGACTGAACTTACATAAAAGAAAAACACACACACGGACACATTAGGACTAGACAACCCCTTCAAACCAGACAATTTTCTCTTGACAAGTTTGTTTATCCATCGACAAAGTAAGGGATAACTTTGAGTCATTTCTTACTCCAAATTTCATCTTTTTCTTGCAAGCCTCAACATTTTATAAAAATTTAATGAATCTAGCTAATATTTAACCTTAGTTGTCTTACACAAAATTTTAAAGTAATCATACACCCACCTCCTTTCCAATACTCACCGGTGTCCGTTAATTCTTACGCGTTGATGCTTCACCTAGAACAGCACGTGAATGCAAGAACACAATCTAAACTATCATAAACATATATAATACCTGCATTCTCTTTTCTAAATAATTTAGTTCTAAAAGTTACAAAATCTGCCATCAAATTCTGGGTAGCAACTAGCAAGTATTTGGTTAACATGTATAGTATATGTCATCAATATTAAAAAAAAAAAAAAAAAAAAAACATTGAGTAATGCACCAGTATTCTACGGCTCTTTTACCTTAGCCTTCATCATGGAAACCTTTGAATATAGGAACTACATCATGAATACAACTCCATAAAGAAATTGAGCAAAATTAAACATCAGACCCCTTTTTAATTAAAAAAATGAATATAAATCTGCTGCAAGCGGTAACAGCCCCAATCTGGTGCAAAACAAGAAGTACCTCTCCCCAATGTAACATGTAGCTTAGGTAAACTAAACTCGAAAGTTTCTACCCAAAAGTGGAGAGTATTTTGATTTTAGTCCATAGACACAAAGTCACTGAAGAGGCACTACCTATCTTACACACAAATTCCACATAGAACTAATTCTCTACCATATCCTTGTTTCAAATATGCAGAGGAATCAATTACATATTGGGCCATTATATAACATATAACTATCCCTGGGAATCAGATTTTAACTAAAAGAACTAGTAAGGTCTTCAATTTCTTTTATTCAATTTTTAGAAGAAAAATAGGTCAAAACTTAGATTAGGCAAACTCTGAATTAGTGAACCCTTACCTTGAAAGATATTCTTCCTGGAACAAATTTGTTTCCCCCACACTTGTACTTCTTTCCTCTACCAATATGGCAGCTCTCACCAATCGTATTCGCTTTAGATGTGTTTTGGTGTGTCGTCATTGTACAGAGCAAGTAGAAGAAGACTAAATCACCGCCTCTATACACATAAACAATGATTTTTTCTTTTATTTTTTTAATATTTTTATGTAATAAGTCCCCCCTCCCTCCAAAAGTAATGAAATATCAATATAGTCCTATTTGAACATAAGCAGGGCATTACATCTATCATCTAAACATGTGGTGTGGAAAGAAAACAAAATACACAACAGTTTGTAAATCAGCAACAAATACTGAGTGAGATAATACCCAAGCATGTAAACACGATGAGACATGTAAAAGCATTATTTAAAAGATAAGACAAGATTTTTTTGTAACAAGACGATTCAGTAAAACATCACAAGTGATTAAACTAGACCATTCCTTTATCTTCTTCCACATTTACCAATATTCATTTATCCACAAAATATAAAATTGTCAAATTCCATGAAAAGAATCAAATTCTTCATTTAAATTGTATGAAATTGTACTTGTATGGAGAAGAGTAACCAAATATCATAAACTATTAACCCATGCCTAAAGTGTCGACACCCCCTTAAGATTACTTGTGGCCAAAGACGTGAGTACTAGAAGCGACTCGGGGCTCATTAACCACCGAGCATCATAAATCGAGTGACCATAGTCAACACAATAATAAACACACGCCGAGTGACCATACTTTCAGAAATGCTTTTTCTCCAACCTGGAATTCTATTGGCTTTCTCTTCTAATCAGCACACGATTTTTTCATGTCATGTGTTGCTTTCATTCGCTGCTGGATTAGTCTCACATGATATGTCATCTCTTCTATTACCAGTTTACGAATCACTACTGTCTCACTGATGTGGTGTTCGAACCTTCCTTCCATACAAAGCTTTGTGAGGTGCCATGCTTACACGATTTCTTAACGTGTATGCGCAAGTGCACGGTCAAGTAATACAGGGGTGGTATTTCAACCCTGATTTATCAATCCCACGAGGACAAACTTGAGATTATTTAATTGGTTCTTAATTTAGAATATGGTACAGGAGGAAGACTTGTGATTAACTAGTTCCTCACCCACAAACAAGTGACTGAAATTGAAATACCAACCAACTAGTATTTTTGTATTTTTATTTAAGAAAATAGATATGGAGAAAATGGGAGATCTCTAGATCACCTAAGGCTCTAGAGGATTTAGGATTCATCTATGTAACACGTTAATAATATTCTAGTTCAGTCGGGTAATAGGTTATGATAATCTCTTGTCGGTCTCATGTCATTTTACGTCTCGGTAGACTACAATCTCCTGTCGGTCACATGAGTCTATTGGTCCATTCTAGTAGGCTAACGACCTGCACGACAACGGGTCATGTCGGTCCACCGTTACACGATACAGCCGAATCTCACCTACCGAATCTACCCGCTATGGCCAATCCTATACACGTCTTCTTTCGGTCTCAGTGACTCGGGATGTGTTCATGTTCTTATCACAATTAGGATTAGGCACTGTCGTGCACTCTCTAATTAACTAGTGTGTCCGTTGATCACTCCTTTCACACTAAATATCACATGCAGAACAAGAACATGCAACACGAATAAATATTAACATTAAGCTTGATTATATTTTATGAATAAAGCCCTAGTCTCATTGATTATCAATTCATACTCTAACCGTGTCAATAGGCTATAATCTTTAATGAAGATTGTATGCAGGTATGCAATTACTGGATCAAATTCTCTAGAAGGGGGTTGAATAGTGTATGGCAACTTTTGCTAAAAAATGTGGTTTTTAAACAAAATGAGAAGAAATTGAAGTATTTCAAAGCTTTGAACTTAGTTTCAAGGATTTGAAACCAAAACACAGACTGTTTAAAATAAACTCAGTATTTTTAAAGTTTTGAAAAGCTTTTCAAAGCTATGAACAGAAATCTATTTTGAAGACAAGTAAAGAACAATAAAACAAGACAATGAACATAGTGATTCGTTACGAAGTACGGTCCCAAGAGACCTACTCTCCGCATGAGGGATCTAATCCCTCTAGAATTTCAACAACTTCTTATTTATCAAAAGCTAAGCCTTAGATCTCAGGCCAAGAGAATTGCCTTACTCTTTATCAGCATGTGGTTCTTCCTAACCTGTCTAGTAACGACTCTAGCTAACTTATATAATAAGAATACCAGTTGTTCCTCTTGAACAACTTAACTCTAACATATGATTAAGTAATTTTAGATAGTGCATTCCAGATGAATGAATCATCGTCCACGTGGCAGCCATCCAGCATATTTGATGGTACTCCGTACACACCCTACCATTCCTTATATTCACACTTATCCATATGGGGGCTGCGAGACAGGGTTACCCACGATACTAACCGCGCGGCAGCTTGTAGGGACTTAGTGGCTTGGAGTTTAGATTAAAGAACGTCGCGCGAGAGAAACAACCACGCTCGCGCGCCACCCTTGGTAGCTGCTTGAGAGATCTGATGACCACGTTTTCTATATATGCGGGTAACCGTTCGAACGGTTTCCTATCAATACGGATGAACGTGTAACGTCCCTATATGTACGGGTGAACGTGCCATTACGAGGCGGATATCTCCCCACCCTATATGACACACATTAATTCCTCGTAACGGTCACCTATAAGCCCTATATATAGAGAGACGTCTGCCTTCCATAGCAACTCTAAAACCTTTGGCTAATCATCACTGTCTCTCTCTCAGGCAATAGAAAGAGCTTACTCTTCCCCTACTTATTGCCCTCAATCTCGTTCTGCTCTATTCTTGTTCTTGTTCTTGTTACATGTGTACACTAGGATCTTCCTCCAGGATTTCCTTGTACACATTTGGTGAACCTGACGTGAGACCACCTTCAACACTTCCGAAATCTCTGCCACTATGTCTCAGGAAACCAATCCTCGTGAAAGCAACCAGTCTCCCTTAAGGGACGATGTCCCGAGAGAGGAGAACCCACTCAATGTCATCACCAACACCAATATCCAGGCATAGACCACTTCTGGGAACAACCCTTCCCTGGAGATGTTGAACGCCATGATCAAGAGCCAAGCCAAGGCTATGCAGGCCCAATCTCCCTAGATAGTTCAGATCATGGCGATCCTGGGAGGGCTTGCCCAGAATGCTAGTCAAGGAGCTCCAGTTCCTCAAGGGACCACCACGGCATAGACATCACATAACTCTGCTCAATCGAATCCATTATCTTCAATTCAACCTCCTCTCCCTCAGGGGCCTGCGCCCCAACAAACAAGATTACCGTCAGAGCCACCTCATGTGCCTGGTTATCATCCAGAACGTGCAGCTGCAGGGAATCCATCCTCGTACCCTGTGTTGTCGTCATACGCAATTGGAGTCCAGGCCAGCTACACGCCTCCGCCTCCCTATGATCCAAACATGCCTTACATACCGGGGCTCGCGGTAACCCCATCATCTACCCCAGGAGGAAGTGCGCCTTCTAATGTGACAGCCTTCGAGAAACGCCTAGACAGCCTCATCGCAAACCAGTGCTTCGCAGACACTGTTATCCCAAAGGTTGATAGCGCGCCGCCAATCCCGCGCGACATTTACCTAATGCCAAACCCTGTTGGATACAAGGCACCTAAGTGGGATAAATTTTATGAAGTTGGTGGAAATGTGCAGGAGCATGTGATGCGGTTCGTCGATTTGATGGGCCCACACAGAATTGACATGAGACTGCTCATGCGCGAATTCCCAAAGTCTGTAGAAACGGTCGCGTACAAATGGTACAGAACCCTGGAGGCAGGCTCGATCAAGACTTGGGAAGATATGGTCAAGAAGTTCTATAAAAACTTCTTCCAAGTCGAGGAGAAGGTCACGACGATTCATCTGTCGCGCATGTACCAAAAGCACAATGAGGAAGATGGCGCATTCATCAAGAAGTTCAGAACCAGGTCGCTCGAGTGCGTCGATGAAGTGGCTGAGAGACGCCTTGTGGAGATCTGTCTCCAGGGTATGCGCGATGAGTAAAAACGTGTGCTAATCAATCTGAACATGCCTACTTTTTCAAAGTTGATTGACTGCACCAGGAACATCGAGCCACTGGTGGAGAGGCAGGAGACGATGTACACAAACGACCGGGCACCAGAAAACTCTGGCTTCATGGTCGGGCGGCTTAGCTACAAGCGCGAACGCGAGGCTGACGTCTATGCGGTCTCGGATCCAAAGTAACCGCGAGGTCCACCAAAGGAGCCACCTCTACTACCGTGCTTGATCGCAGAGGCCACAGGCTTATGCAAGCAGTGGAGTAAAGATTGAATCTTACCAGCACTGGAACATAAACCCTCCGGAGAGAAGCTACGAGACCCCATATGGTGTGAGTGCCATGGTCAAGTCATGCACCCAACCAAGGAGTGAAGGAAATGGAGATGGCTGGTGGAAAAAAAATCAAGGAAGGACAACTGGTCATTGATGAGCCAAAAGATGTACGCAACAATTCGTTGCCTTCTCACTCTCAACAGGAGCCTAAAGAAAAGGAGATGGCAATGATATCCATCCGCGATTATGAGGAGGTCGCAGAAGAAGGTATCCCAGTCATAGTCGAGATCTGCGAAGATGAGGACTACTCCTTGGACACAGAAGACTCTTGAGCTGAACGAATGAAGGGCTCGCACAAGTTCGAGAAGTTCTTCGATGATATGAACTTCTCAAGCAAGTGCCGGCAGGAGATGACAAAGGCGATCCTAAGAGTGGCTGAAGACTTTGGAGAGGAATTGCTGGTTTTGAATGGAGAAGTTGTCGGGGCTGCGCGTCCACCGGCTTGGAAATGACCTTTGCGCAAGAAGATAAGAAGACAGATGCCAACCACCGAAGACCACAGTATGTGACAGCAGTAGTCAATGGGGTCGAGTTCCAGAGGGATTTCGTCAACGGAGGAATTGTAGTAAATGTGATACCACTCATTCTTGAGTTGGCTGGTATCCCAAAGAGCAAGATTGTCAAGCGGCCATCGCCTTTGATGGGCTTCGGGAGCGACTCGCGAATGATTGTTGGTCGGATTCGTCTAGGAATCCAGATTGGTAGAATCAAGCGCATTGCCAAATTTCACGTAATAAACGCGAGCACCACAAACCACATGATTATCGGCCGTGCATGGATTCATCGCTTCGATGTTGTACCTTCCACGGCTCACCAAGTAATGAAATCCATCTAGAAAGACAGAGTAGTGGAAATACCAGCCTCAGTGAACCCTTTCATCTTGGATGAAGCGCACTTGTCTGAGGCGGTTTGGTTCACAGAAATGGAAGATGAGGCAACTCCAGCACCATTTCAGCCAACTCCCTTTGCCCAAGTGGGAGGAAATCAAGAACCAATCACCAGCAGGAGTAATGGTGATGTGAGAAGCCCAGAAGGAGAAGCAGCGTGCGCAAGAGAAAGCACCAAAGTTAGCCTACCAAAAGAAGAATGCTTACACCCTGAAGAAGGTCAAACATAATGATGAAGTTAAAGAAGTGGGCAGTTTCTATGCCAATGGGAAGAAGTGCTATCGCATCTGAAGGAGCGCGGGGTCATCTTCGACCCCTCCCATTGAATATTTCCCAGAGCAAATTTGCGAGATGACAGAAGCCGGAACATGGATAAGGAGAAGGTACCATTGGAGGAGTTGAAAGAAGCTCCTGAATGCATGGAAGATCGTCCAAAACCCCAGAAGCAGGAATTGAAGGAAGTATTCTTGAGCCCAACAGAAGAGAAGAAAAAACCACTCTTCCTGAGCGCAGATCTCGATGTCGAGGAAGAGCAAGGTTTGCTGAAGTTGCTAAAAGAATACAAGGATATTTTCGCATGAGATTATGATGAAATTCCAGGCTTGTACAAGGGTCACTATGCATAGACTAGATGTTATTCTGGGATCGAAACCAGTAAAGCAGAGCGCGAGAAACTTTCGCCTATAGATCAATGTCAAGATAAAAGGAGGAGATAGTCAAACTGCTGAATGCAAAGTTCATCGAGCCCAATAATCATCCCACCTAGCTTGCCAACATTGTGCTTGTTGTGAAGAATAATGGAATCCTTCGTGTATGTGTTGATTTCAGGGATCTGAACCGGTTCTTCCGAAAGGATGATTTCCCATTGCCAAATATATATTTGCTGATCGATTCTACTGCGGGCCATCATATTTTTAGCTTCATGGATGGATTCAGTGGCTAAAATCGTATCAATATGGCCCCTGAAGACGCAAAGAAGACAACTTTCATCACACCTGTGGGAGTGTTCCACTACACGGTTATGACATTTGGCTTGAAGAATGCAGGCGTGACCTACCAACGTGTGATGATGGAACTCTTTCATGATATGATGCATCAAGAGGTTGAATTCTACGTGGATGATCTGGTCATCAAATCAAGGCAGAAGGAAGAACACTTGAAGGATTTGAACAAGGTATTTGAAAGGTGCAGAATATTCCAACTGAAGATGAACCCTATGAAGTGCGCATTCGGGGTAATGTAATACCGCATTTTTATTATACTAGATAATTTGATGTATATTCGTAAAATTTAGAATCATATGACAAGCGGGAGGTAGTTGTAGTTTCAGAAAAGATAAACTAGTTATCTAAATATTAGCATGGGAGTAAAATATTGAGTTTGTGGAAACTATGGGGTTGTAGTTGTCTTTTCTTCAAGTTAAAGGATGCAATTATTTTCACCCAACTCATTTTCCACCCTCCACGTACAACTCCAGAAGAAACTCAACACTCCGCTTGTTTTTCTCCTCCTCCCTCCATGTAAACCCCTCACATGGGTAGTTCATCCCGCCTTCTCATTTCTCCCACGTAACCCTCCTCACAATCAGATTCATCCCCATAATTCTCCGCTACCTTCCTATTTAACCTAAGACCAACAACAACAAACATCACCATCACCAACCCTCCATCACCACCCATGGCAACACCACACCCACCACCATTCCTCTTGCTTTTTTTCCAAGTCACAACATGCTCATTATCTCCACCTCCCTTAACCTCTCTATCAACCTCTACCGAGACGAGAAGGAAACAACGGCGGCATAGGCCACGACCCTCACCACCACCGCCACCATTAACGGCGGCAACAAGCTCCACCTCCGAGCCACCGGTGATACGCATCCCTCACCGGTTGTTCCTCCGTGATCCTGAACCTCCAAGGACCCCCATAGAGCCACTCAAACGCAGCCAAGGTCACCGAAGTCACCGGTGAGGAACTCCACCGCGACCACCATCGACGACAAACTTGAACGGCCTCGTTTCTCGACCGTTTTTCACGGTTTTTGGCTTGGTAAACTCTAAATCACCTAATTTTACGTTTTCGTTAATCAATATCATAACTTGAGGCTTGAATCTACGTTTAGATTGAACAATTTGATAGTTCATGTAAGGGGGTAAAAGTGTCTTTTTCATAAATTAGGTGTAAGGGGAAAAGTGTTGTTTCAAAAACTTTGGGGGGTTAAAGTGTCTTTTACACAAGTTAGGTGTAAGACACATGAGGGAAGTTAGTGTCCTTGTTGGAAACTTTTGGGGGATATATTGTCTTTTAATTAATATGGCTTGTGAGTGGAGGGGGTTCATGTTGTCTTTAAGCATAACCAAAAGGGCTTTGCATATGACTTTTACGAAAACTCGTGTTAACTAATAAAGTGTCATTACATTAAAATTAGTGGTTGTATATGATTTTTACCAAAACTCTTGTTAGTTAATAAAGTGTCATTACATTAAATTAGGGTTGCATGTGACTTTTACCTAAACACTTGTTAATTAATAAAGTATCATTACATTAAACTTGGGGGTGGTTTATGAATGATATAAAAATTTTGGGGGAGCTAGGTGTAATTTACCTAAGGGAATAAGTGCATCATATTAGTTTGACAAAATAACATGTGGGGTGCCGAATGTATTTTCTAAAATCATGGGGGGAGGTAAGTGTGTTTTAATATCAGTTATATCGAATGAAAAATACGAAATTGCAGTTTTTGTTTCCGAATTGTTAACAAATGTTTCTTTACTAACTATAATCACTTATTTACATAATATAAGTTGCCTAAATATTTTTATTTGAAAATGAATGTATAAATTAAATACAATTTTATGACTAGGTAAAAGAGTCTTCTTTACTAAATCACCTAGCTAACCGATTTGTGGAAGAATAATAATTACTGATACGATAATAATAAGTAGTCCGACGTGTATAGGTGTATTGATTAGGAGGTATAGACGTATCGGCGACGAGTTGAAGAGGGCTACATCTATCCATGAGGAACATTCGAGCTATTTGTCGTTTCAACATGAGGTAAGTTAATATGCCTAGCGTTGTATGCCTTTCATTCGTTCGTGTATCGCGTGCGTTAATTGTGAAATACTAATTGCTTTATATGAATTCTTATTTGCTTTCGAAATATTCTATTTTGAAGTATCGTATGAAAAATGATAATCCAAAATAAGAATCTGAAAGAAGAATATCCAAATTCAATTGTGAAATGAGAAAGTACCGTCCCAATCACGACTACCAAATTTGGCCGTGATTACCTAGTTCACGAGCCACGATTATCAATAGTAGCATACCGCTCACTTATTGGTCAAATTTGAATATCTCTCAATCATACATCGATTATGTTGGAATAGATGCCCTAGAGGCAATCTAGTTTAGTATGAATTTGTAATTGGCTAGAAATTCATTTATTATTTATTGGATATTTAATATAATGAAGTCCTTAGATTTACAATCGTGTTGTTTATCTTAAATATCCCTAGTCAAGTATAATGATTAAATGGGACAATCATCTATAGACTAGTATGGGGTTGGATTGATATGGAGATATCACGATCCAACACATAGGTGTGCATTACGGAATGTTGCACTGGATTGACCCATTACCGAGAAGGCTACATACACGTTATGTTGAGTCACAAGTGCTTCTCGGGTACAATGGTATTGTCATCCTTAGACTTGAAGTCACTAGATATTCTAGTTGTGGATCATTGTGATCTTGGTAGCGTTAAACGCTACACCGTAACTGGGTAGTTATAAAGGCGTGTACTGGATACAATGAGAAGCAAGCTTAGAGATCGTAGTGGACGTAGAGAGGATTTGCCCCTCCCACATAACGGGAGCAAATATCCAAGGCCACTCGAGGATAGTGCTTATAGAATGTCTGGCCAGACTCAAATAAATCAATATATGGGATATTGATGTTATTTGCACGAATAAGGCTATTCCATGGATCGAGGAACTAGGGATTGGATATACGAGTGTGACTTGTATGT
The DNA here is from genome assembly GCA_023055425.1 of Linanthus parryae. Classification (NCBI taxonomy): domain Eukaryota; kingdom Viridiplantae; phylum Streptophyta; class Magnoliopsida; order Ericales; family Polemoniaceae; genus Linanthus; species Linanthus parryae. The sequence goes on along the minus strand of JALGPY010000007.1, from coordinate 85,427,107 downwards.
CTCGTGTCCAATCCGGATATGGAGGCAAAGGGATGAGACAATTACTTGTACAAGGTTGTCTAGATGACTATTCTATTAGTTGGCTAGAATGGATGTTTTGCTAGAAACCGCTCCATATTAGCAAAGAGTTGCTACCAACTAGATAGAACCTATGGGGTCACACGCTATATAGAGTTGTACTAGATTATGGAATTAATTAATTAGATTAATTAATTAGAAGGATCACTTTGCAAACCCTTGCAAACTTAGTAGGGACTAATTTGCAAGGAAGGGACTAAATTGAATTCTAGTAGGACTAGAATAAGTCCTTTAGGTAGTTGACAAGGAGTTGTTGGACTATATAAAGGACCCTCCTCCTTCCTTCCCTACACACTTATGCTCTAAGAGAGAACATAACAAGAGTAGGAGAGAACAAAGGAGAGAGAGAGCAAGCAAAGAGGGACGCCGCCCCCTATTGCCGCCGCCCCTTGTCCCCGACGCCACAAAGGGTGCCGAACCCCTTTTTGGTGTCTCGTTTTGCGTGATTTCTTCACCCTCCTTTCAATCCGGGCTAGCACCAAGGTGATTGGAGATCTAGGAACAACTCTAGGCGTGGATCAACTATAGAGAACGTGACACTATTCGCGTTTGAAGTCATCAAGGAGAACCCAAAGGTGTGTTTATGATTTCTTACCTTCACTATCGTTATGCATCTAGACTTGTGATCCTTGGAGGGTTTTGCATGGTTGTTTATTTGATTATGCTTCCGTTTGCGCGATCCATGAATCAAAACCCTACAGTGGTATCAGAGCCACAGGTCATAGAGCATAAACGTAGTTTATGTGTTACATTCTTGTTGTTTTACACCTTAATTTGTTGTTTATCGCGTAAAACAAGACAAATCAAGCATTGGATGCAATTTGTCAAAGAATTAATCATAACAAGACCCAATTATTGCATTGGATGCATGAATTGGTGAGTTTGAGAAATTTTAGGATCTTAGATCTAGGGTTTGGGCATCCTTGGGGAAGAAGGAGTTCTCCCACAACAAGGAAACAACCAAACTTGGGCTCCAAGCAAGGAGGTTGTTTTGGAAACAACCTCCACAAGGAGGTTCGGCCCCCTAGGGAGCCGCCCCCCTTGCTTGCCGCCCAAGCTTGGCGCCCTAAGGGGCCGGGCGGCCCTAACCCGCGGGCCTAGCTTGCGGGTTTTGGGCCGGGCCGGCCCTAGGGCTTTATGGTTCACTTATTTGGGCCCGGGCAATTGGATTGTTGGGCCCATGGACCGTTTTAACCCTAGAAATCCTAAAATCAATTAAAATTGACCAAGCGCGTTAAAATTGGATTTTAACTGTTTATGTGCAAATCGCATGGTGATTGGATATGGCCTTAGGATGTGGTTTGATGTGGATGTTTAATTTTGTGGTTTGGTTTTACGGCCTGCGAGCCGATCAATTAATTGTAATAATTAATTAGGGTTTTATGGCCTGCGTGCCATTTTTTTTCTCAACTTGTGAGATTTATTTTATTTAGTATAGATATTAGCTAGTGCTAGATAAAGTAGATTGTTAGCCAAGATTGAAGAAAAGAAGCCCAAAGCCAAAGAAGCCACAAAAGATGGAGCATGGAGCATGGAGCATTCCACATGACTATGAAGGATGGACCAAAAGATCAAGACGCATGAAGATGTGTGTTTGTTTAGGGTCCATAGATAATTCCATTGGCTTGGAATTATCTTAGTCTAGAAAAGGCCATATCCACATCACGTTTAATTTCTGTTTTGTGGTTGTTTATTTATTGTCTTATTATTTGTGTGGTTGGTGTATGGATGATGCATGCAATTAGGATAATAAGATAATTAGACAACCCGGATCTATTATTTGGAGTTGTGCCCAAACTCAAATAGATAGATTAGTTGATATTGATCAACAAAATAATTAAAATTGAAGAAAAATCCCTCAAATTTTAAAATATTGTGTTCTTGCCTTCTCGTTATTTAAACACTCATTATCATCATTATTTATCAAGTTCGTGCGTGCCAAAGCATGGCGACTTGGTTCATAATGATGGAATGCGATGGCACGTAACAATGTGCAATTGTTTAGATAAGAGGTTGAACACAACTAGGCTATTAATTTGATTAAGAAACCTAGAGGCAATCAATTGGGATTATCCATGTGGATGGATAAATAAGGAGTTATTTGCCCGATTGAACCAAGAGTTGCATATGGGATGCAATTGGAATTGTTCCTACCTAAGAAGTAATCGAATTATGGGTGACTTGCCAAAGCAAGCTCATAAGGAGATGAAAAAGATGGATCTTGGCCCACTAGAAAATATAAGGATATTTTCCGCATTAATATCTTGAGGGTTATTAATCCGTAAAAAAAATAGTGGGAGCTATATTTAATAAACTAGCCATTATTAAATATAGTCAAAAAAAATTCACAAATACTAAAACTTGCGTATTTTCCTTTTGTAGAATTCCAAATGGCAAACAACTCATCGAGTTCACAACATTCCCTACGATCTGTCCTTGAGAAGGACAAGCTCTCAGGAACCAACTTTCTCAATTGGTACAGAAACTTGAGAATTGTTCTCAAGCAAGAAAAGAAGCTGTACGCAATAGAGGAGCAAGTTCCAGAAGGTCCAGACAATCAGACACCTGCTGCCTTAAAGGCGTATCAAAAGCATGTTGATGATGCTAATGATGCGGCCTGCCTAATGCTTTGCACCATGACCTCTGAGCTTCAGAAGCAACATGAGAACATGAATGCTGTCGATATGATCGAACATCTAAAGCAGCTCTTCCAAGAGCAGGCGAGGGTAGAGAGGTATGAGGTCTCAAAGGCACTGTTCAAATGTCATCTGGCAGAAGGGAACCCGGTGGGACCCCATGTACTCCGAATGATCGGGTACTTGGAGAATCTCGCCCGGCTTGGGTTCCCGGTCGGCCAAGAGTTGGCAACGGATCTCGTGTTGCAATCGTTGCCCGAAAGTTATGGACAGTTCATTATGAACTATAACATGAACGAGATCGTTAAACCACTGCCAGATTTGCTCAACATGTTGAGGACGGCTGAACAGAGCATCAACAAGGGTAAGGGCAAGGCCATTATGATGGTGCATAAAGGAAAAGGTAAAAAGTTTGCCTCTTCCTCCAAGGGCAAAGGCAAGTCAGTTGCTAAGTCCAAGGAACAAGCCCTTAAGCCTGTTGGTGGGATTGCCAAGGTCGTGACTAAGGGTGAATGTCACTACTGTAGTCAACCTGGACACTGGAGGAGGAACTGCCCAAAATATCTGGAGGACAAGAGGCTTGGAATAGTGATTCCACCACCACCAGGTATTTTTGTTGTAGATGTCAATTTAACTGTCTCTACATCATGGGTATTAGATACTGGATGTGGATCTCATATTTGTCGAAATATGCAGGATCTAAAGAGAAGTAAAAGATTGGCTAAAGGGGAGGTAGATCTGCGCGTTGGGAATGGAGCAAAGGTTGCTGCGTTGGCCATAGGCGTTTGCGAGCTATCTCTGCCTTCAGGATTAGTTTTAGAATTAAATAATTGCTATTTTGTGCCTGCTATGAGCAGAAACATTATTTCTATTTCTTGTTTGGACAAGGAAGGTTTTATTATTTCAATAAAGAACAATTGTTGTTCCTTTTATTTGAATAATATTCACTATTTTAGTGCGCAATTATTTAATGGACTTTATGTCCTTGATCTAAGTAATCCTGTCTACAACATTAATACCAAGCGGATTAAAATAAATGATTTAAATCCTGCTTATTTATGGCATTGTCGTTTAGGCCATATAAATGAGAAACGTGTATCTAGACTCCATAAGGATGGATTGCTAGACTCATTTGATTTTGAATCATATGAGACATGTGAAGCTTGTTTATTGGGAAAAATGACAAAGTCCCCTTTCAATAAGAAAGGTGAAAGGACTAGTGAGCAATTGGCGCTCATACATACCGATGTGTGTGGGCCATTTGCCACGCCTGCCAGGGGTGGTTATGTCTACTTCATTACGTTTACTGATGATTACAGTAGATATGGATTTGTGTACCTTATGAGGGCAAAATCCGAATCCTTTGAAGTGTTCAAGGAATTCAAGAATGAAGTAGAGAAGCAACTTGGCAAAAGTATCAAGGCTTTACGATCGGATCGTGGAGGAGAATACTTGAGCCAAGAGTTTGACGACTATCTTAGAGAGTGTGGGATCGTGTCCCAACTCACTCCACCCGGAACGCCACAATGGAATGGCGTGTCTGAGAGGAGGAATCGAACCCTATTGGATATGGTTCGATCTATGATGTGTCAAACCGATCTTCCATTATCGTTTTGGGGCTACGCTCTATTAAGTGCAGCTTTTACCATTAACCGTGTTCCATCTAAATCAGTCATGAAGACACCATATGAGATGTGGAGTGGGAGGCGTCCCACACTGTCGTTCATGAGGATTTGGGGCTGCGATGTCTATGTAAAACGTTTACAATCAGACAAGCTAGGGCCTAAATCGGATAAGTGTAAATTTGTGGGGTACCCTAAGGAAACTAAGGGATACTACTTCTACAATCCAACCGAGAACAAAGTGTTTGTTGCTCGGACCGGCGTGTTTCTAGAAAGAGAGTTTGTCTCTAAAGAAGCAAGTGGGAGGAATGTAGAACTTGAAGAAGTTCAAGAACCACAAATCACAGAACCGATTATGGAACATGAACGGGAATCACAAGCAATTGTGGATCCACCTGTTCAGGTAACACAAGAGCTTCGTAGATCTAGTAGAGTGCGCCAGGAACCCGAGAGGTATGGACTTCTCGTAACTGATTCCGGTGACACGATGCTCATAGATGATGAGCCTACTACCTATGAGGAGGCCATGAATGGCCCAGACTCGCAGAAGTGGCTTGAGGCCATGAGATCCGAGATGGAATCCATGTATACCAACAAAGTATGGACTTTGGTGGAACCACCTGATGGGGCGCGACCCATAGGGTGCAAGTGGGTCTTCAAGAAGAAGATCGACATGGATGGTAATGTGATTACCTATAAGGGCCGATTGGTGGCTAAAGGATTCAGACAGATTCATGGTATTGACTATGATGAAACCTTTTCACCAGTCGCAATGACCAAATCCATCCGAATCCTACTTGCGATTGCAGCATACTACGACTATGAGATTTGGCAGATGGATGTCAAAACAGCATTCCTTTATGGGAATCTCCTCGAGGACGTGTATATGATACAGCCGGAGGGTTTTGAGGATCCAAAGCAAGCCAACAAAGTCTGTAAGCTGCAACGATCCATTTATGGGTTGAAGCAAGCTTCTAGGAGTTGGAATCGACGTTTTGATGAAGTGGTCAAAGAGTTTGGCTTCATCAGAAACGAAGATGAGTCTTGTGTCTACAAGAAGGTTAGTGGGAGTTCTGTAGCTTTTCTGGTCTTGTATGTGGATGACATACTACTCATTGGAAACGACATTCCCATGCTACAATCTGTGAAAGATTGGCTAGGAAAGTGTTTCTCAATGAAAGACTTAGGGGAAGCAGCCTATATACTTGGTATAAAGATCTATAGAGATAGATCTAAGAGGTTGCTAGGCCTAAGTCAAAGTACATATATTGACAAGGTGTTGAAACGGTTCAACATGCAAGATTCCAAGAAGGGATTCTTGCCCATGTCACATGGAATTACTCTTTCGAAGAGTGGTTGTCCTTCCAATGAGATTGAGAAGGAACGCATGAGTAGGATTCCCTATGCCTCGGCCATAGGATCCATCATGTACGCCATGTTATGTACTAGACCAGATGTGTCATATGCCTTGAGTATGACAAGCAGATACCAATCCAATCCGGGTGAGAGTCACTGGATTGCTGTCAAGAACATCCTAAAGTACTTGAGAAGAACTAAGGATGCTTTCTTGATGTTTGGCGGTGAGGAAGAGTTGCGTGTAAGGGGTTACACCGATGCAAGCTTCCAAACCGATAGAGATGACTTTAGATCACAGTCGGGATATGTGTTTTGCCTGAATGGAGCAGCGGTGAGCTGGAAGAGTTCCAAGCAAGAGACGGTAGCTGATTCTACAACAGAGGCTGAGTACATTGCTGCAAATGGCGCAGCAAAGGAGGCTGTTTGGATCAGAAAGTTTGTTTCTGAACTTGGTGTGGTCCCTAGCATTGCGGATCCAGTGGAGTTATTCTGTGACAACACTGGGGCGATCGCGCAATCAAAGGAACCCAGATCACACCAGAAGTCCAAGCATGTGCTCAGGAAGTTCCATCTGATTCGAGATATTATCGATAGAGGAGACGTTCGGATATGCAAGATTCCTACAGATGATAATCTGTCAGACCCGCTTACAAAGCCTCTCACGCAGTGGAAGCATGAAGGGCACACTAGGAGTATGGGCATACGAGATGCGCCAGATTGGCTCTAGTGCAAGTGGGAGACTGTTGGAATAGATGCCCTAGAGGCAATCTAGTTTAGTATGAATTTGTAATTGGCTAGAAATTCATTTATTATTTATTGGATATTTAATATAATGAAGTCCTTAGATTTACAATCGTGTTGTTTATCTTAAATATCCCTAGTCAAGTATAATGATTAAATGGGACAATCATCTATAGACTAGTATGGGGTTGGATTGATATGGAGATATCACGATCCAACACATAGGTGTGCATTACGGAATGTTGCACTGGATTGACCCATTACCGAGAAGGCTACATACACGTTATGTTGAGTCACAAGTGCTTCTCGGGTACAATGGTATTGTCATCCTTAGACTTGAAGTCACTAGATATTCTAGTTGTGGATCATTGTGATCTTGGTAGCGTTAAACGCTACACCGTAACTGGGTAGTTATAAAGGCGTGTACTGGATACAATGAGAAGCAAGCTTAGAGATCGTAGTGGACGTAGAGAGGATTTGCCCCTCCCACATAACGGGAGCAAATATCCAAGGCCACTCGAGGATAGTGCTTATAGAATGTCTGGCCAGACTCAAATAAATCAATATATGGGATATTGATGTTATTTGCACGAATAAGGCTATTCCATGGATCGAGGAACTAGGGATTGGATATACGAGTGTGACTTGTATGTCTCGTGTCCAATCCGGATATGGAGGCAAAGGGATGAGACAATTACTTGTACAAGGTTGTCTAGATGACTATTCTATTAGTTGGCTAGAATGGATGTTTTGCTAGAAACCGCTCCATATTAGCAAAGAGTTGCTACCAACTAGATAGAACCTATGGGGTCACACGCTATATAGAGTTGTACTAGATTATGGAATTAATTAATTAGATTAATTAATTAGAAGGATCACTTTGCAAACCCTTGCAAACTTAGTAGGGACTAATTTGCAAGGAAGGGACTAAATTGAATTCTAGTAGGACTAGAATAAGTCCTTTAGGTAGTTGACAAGGAGTTGTTGGACTATATAAAGGACCCTCCTCCTTCCTTCCCTACACACTTATGCTCTAAGAGAGAACATAACAAGAGTAGGAGAGAACAAAGGAGAGAGAGAGCAAGCAAAGAGGGACGCCGCCCCCTATTGCCGCCGCCCCTTGTCCCCGACGCCACAAAGGGTGCCGAACCCCTTTTTGGTGTCTCGTTTTGCGTGATTTCTTCACCCTCCTTTCAATCCGGGCTAGCACCAAGGTGATTGGAGATCTAGGAACAACTCTAGGCGTGGATCAACTATAGAGAACGTGACACTATTCGCGTTTGAAGTCATCAAGGAGAACCCAAAGGTGTGTTTATGATTTCTTACCTTCACTATCGTTATGCATCTAGACTTGTGATCCTTGGAGGGTTTTGCATGGTTGTTTATTTGATTATGCTTCCGTTTGCGCGATCCATGAATCAAAACCCTACAGATTATTATGTTAATTTCCACACCGGCTTTCTTGGAGCTCCCGATTTATATCTTATGATATCTTGGAAGAAAAGTCGTAATTACGTAAAGTGGAAAGCGTTGTGCGTGGGTTTGTGCCATATCCCTGAAACGATACATTTTTGACATATTGTGATTGGTTACTGTTATGAGATTTTATTGAGATTGGTTATGATATGGTTATTAGGTGCTATGATGCGAACCTCCTGTGATTGAGTAATGGTTATGGTAGTGTTTTTTCACATTATGAGAAAGCGGTTGTGGATTGGATATGGTCACTCCCCGTATCAACTAATTACTAAAATGAATTTCTGGACTCGATTTCTATTGATGAGAATGTTATCTCTTGAGATCTAAAGTTGTGTAATATTGAGAAGTTCTTTTAAAAGTGATGTCCCAAGATAGCCCACGTCTTTGGGTTTGAATACGAAATATTGAATATATCTTGTTAACAGTGATTCCCCAAGATGGACCACATCATTGGGTTGGAATGCGAAATTTGAGTTACGAAGTTTGACACATCTAATCAACTTGAACGCTTTTTCGCAAATATTTGATATTTATTATTAGCGAACTGGTCATTCCTGTCATATGCCTCATAATCTGTTTACGTGCTATGGGTGTTAGCTTACTCAGCCGTTTGCAGATCATTTTCTGTAAAACTGCGTCAACTTTTGCTATTTTAAAACCGCAGGTCATAACTCAAGGTTGGGAACGTTCACGACGCCGCTAGCTAGAGTAATAAGCTGCGCAGTACTTCACATATCATTTTCCATTCTTTTTTAAATTATTGTATTTATTCAGACAATGTCACTGGTTTTATGAATGTATAATAATTTATATTTGGATATAGGATGATTGTACTAACTGTGAACCGACGATTCTTATCCGTTTCCAATGGGGTTCATCACCTCGGGCGGAGGCATCTCTACCAAATCATGCGGCCCAGCCGGCCGTGTGACATGGGGGGTGTTGCAGATGGTACCAGAGCCGGCGGTTCTAAGTTAGTACGACCCTTTGATTTACACTAAACTAAGACCAAAAATATTTTTCAAAATTAAAATTGATATAGGACAAGTAGAACCGGTAATAAAAATGAACAGGTCGGGGTGACAGGGTTATATTGTCCCTATTCTACCTTATATCCTTTAGGTAAGATGGATTGATAACCGTTGACTGAAAGAGCTATTTAATATGAGGTACTTGGAATTTTAGTGTTCATTATTACTTGTTTATTTTGTCGAACCGATTTGTGTTGCACGTGGACTTAGAACCCTTCTAAGACCTTTTGAGACTTTGTTGGTATCGTAATTCAGACGCGTTCTTAGATCTATATAGGCCCCTTAGCATATCATAGTTATAGCTTCGGGGACGAAGCTCTCTATAAGGGGGGAAAATGTAATACCCCATTTTTATTATACTAGATAATTTGATGTCTATTCGTAAAATTTAGAATCATATGACAAGCGGGAGGTAGTTTTAGTTTCAGAAAAGATAAACTAGTTATCTAAATATTAGTTCGGGGGTAAAATATTGAGTTGTAATTGTCTTTTATTCAAGTTAAAGGATGCAATTATTTTCACCCAACTCTTTTTCCACCCTCCACGTACACCTCCAGGAGAAACTCAACATTCCACTTGTTTTTCTCCTCGTCCCTCCACGTAAACCCCTCACATGGGTAGTTCATCCCGCCTTCTCATTTCTCCCACGTAACCCTCCTCACAATAAGATTCATCCCCATAATTCTCCGCTACCTTCCTATTTAACCTAAGACCAACGACAACAAACATCACCATCACCAACCCTCCATCACCACCCATGGCAACACCACACCCACCACCATTCCTCTTGTTTTTTTCCAAGTCACAACATGCTCATTATCTCCACCTACCTTAACCTCTCTATCTACCTCTACCGAGACGAGAAGGAAACACCGACGGCATAGGCCGCGACCCACACCACCACCGCCACCATTAACGGCGGCAACAAGCTCCACCTCCGAGCCACTGGTGATACGCATCCCTCACCGGTTGTTCCTCTGTGCTCCTGAACCTCCAAGGACCCCCATAGAGCCACTCAAGCGCAGCCAAGGTCACCGAAGTCACAGGCGAGGAACTCCACCACGACCACCATCGACGACAAACTTGAACGGCCTCACTTCTCGACCGTTTTTCACTGTTTTTAGCTTGGTAAACTCTAAATCACCTAATTTTATATTTTAGTTAATCAATATCATAACTTGAGACTTGAATCCACGTTTAGATTGAACAATTTGATAGTTCATGTAAGGGGGTGAAAGTGTCTTTTTCATATACTAGGTGTAAGGAAAAGAGTGTTGTTTCGAAAATTGGGGGGGTTAAAATGTCTTTTAAAAAATTTAGGTGTAAGACACATTAGGGAAGTTAGTGTCCTTGTTGGAAACTTTTGGGGGATATATTGTCTTTTAATTAATATGGATTGTGAGTGGAGGGGGTGCATGTTGTCTTTAAGCATAACTAAAAGGGCTTTGCATATGACTTTTATCAAAATTCATGTTAACTAATAAAGTTTCATTACATTAAAATTAGCGGTTGCATATGACTTTTACCAAAAATCTTGTTAGTTAATAAGGTGTCATTGCATTAAAATTAGGGGTTGCATGTGACTTTTACCTAAACACTTGTTAGTTAATAAAGTGTCATTACATTAAACTTGGGGTGGTTTATGAATGATATAAAAATTTGGGGGGAGCTAGGTGTAATTTACCTAAGGGCATAAGTGCATCATATTAGTTTGACAAAAAACATGTGGGGGTGCTGAATGTATTTTCTAAAATTATGGGGAGAGGTAAGTGTCTTTTAATATCAGTTATATCGACTGAAAAATACGAATTGCAGTTTTTGTTTCCGAATTGTTAACAAATGTTTCTTTACTAACTATAATCACTTATTCACTTAATATAAGTCTCCAAAATATTTTTATTTGAATATGAAAGTATAAATTAAATACAAGTTTATGACTAGGTAAAAGAGTCTTCATTACTAAATCACCTAGCTAAGCGATTTGTGCAAGAATAATAATTACTGGTACGATAATAATAAGTAGCCCGACATGTATTGGTGTATTGATTAGGAGGTATAGACGTGTCGGCGACGAGTTAATGAGGGCTACATCTATCCATGAGGAACATTCGAGCTATTTGTCGTTTCAACATGAGGTAAGTTAATATGCCTAGCGTTGTGTGTCTTTCATTCGTTCGTGTATCGTATGCGTTAATTGTGAAATACTACCTGCTTTATTTGAATTCCTCATTTGCTTTCGAAATGTTCTACTTTGAAGTATCGTATGAAAAAATGATAATCCAAAATAAGAATCTGAAAGAAGAATATCCAAACTAAATTGTGAAATGAGAAAGTACTGTCCCAATCACGACTACCAAATTAGGCCGTGATTACCTAGTTCACGAGCCACTATTATCAATAGTAGCATACCGCTCACTTATTGGTCAAATCTGAATATCTCTCAATCATACATCGATTATTATGTTAATTGCCACACCGGCTTTTCTTGGAGCTCCCGATTTAAATCTTCTGATATCTTGGAAGAAAAGTCGTAATTACGTAAAGTGGAAAGCCGTTATGTGTGTGTTTCTGCCATATCCCTGATACGATACATTTCTAACATATTATGATTGGTTACTGTTTTGAGATTTTATTGAGATTGGTTATGATATGGCTATGAGGAGCTATGATGCGAACCTCCTGTGATTGAGTTATGGTTATGGTAGTGTTTTTGCACATTATGAGAAATCGGTTGTGGATTGGATATGGTCACTCCCCGTATCAACTAATTACTAAAATGAATTTCTGGACTCGATTCCTATCGATGAGAATGTTATCTCTTGGATTGGATATGTCCCAAGATGGTCTACCTCTTTGGGTTGTGAAAGTGTGAGTATGCAGATGTATAACCAAGTAAGATACTCCCTAGAAGGGGGGTTGAATAAAGTATGCCAACTTTTTGCAAAACCAGCTAACAAGTAGAAGAACTAGTGTAGATAATAAAGTTCAAGGCCTTGAACACAGATTCAAGCCTTTGAATGTAGCAGAAAGTTTTTAGAACAAGTAAGCCCTTTTCAAGGCCTTGAAAGCAAGTTCAAACCCTTGAAAAATAATCAGGTTTTGTATGCTGCAAAAGCTATGAAAGTAGATGAACTGAAAATGCACAAGACAAGTCATTTAAAGAGTTCAGTCCACTTGGACCTACGTCTCTACCTCAGGTATTAGATCCTGCAGGATTTTCAACTCAGTTCTTATTAATCAAAAGCTAAGCCCTAGAACTCAAGCACAGAGAGTTCCCTTACTCTGTTACAGCTTGTTGTTTTTCCTAACCTGTCTAGTACCTGCTCTAGCTAACTGATTAACTAAGAATTCTCTATTGTTCACCTTGAACAATCCTTGAGAATGAATTTAGAATACACAAATGATCTACCAATATAGCTCTATACAGAAGATCACTTAAGAGTAGAAAACTACAGTGAAATGCATAAACTTATGTGTATGGATTGGAAGAGATGAACAACTTCTTTGATTCTTTTCAATCAAGAATGCTTTCTCTGTATTTGCCCGTTGAGAATTGTGTTGTTGTTGCTTCTAATTTGAGCTCTTTAAATACTTCAAATAGCTCTGCAAATCTCTCCAGATTTTCACCAACAACCTTCCTACTTTGTAGGTAACAGAGTTTGACTATGTTGAGATCTTCTCCAACGGTTGAATGATTGTAATCTTCTGAGATATTGTTGTAATCCTTCATTTAACCATCATGAGAAGCTGTCAAACACATCTGATTGATAAAAGGATCAAAGTCCTCAAGTGTTTCCAAATCTGCAGCAATCCAGTTTAGGAAACAATCCTGCAAACTTAGAAACAAATATTTCCTGCATTATCATGGTCAAACAGTTGATATAGTACCATTAAAAACATGTTTAACAATTTGTCTTTCATCATATAACAACAGATAATCAAACATATGCAAAAGATATGATAAAGTAGATCAGAGAGTTAATAGAAAAACTCCCCCTGAGAATTTGCTTTCAGGTTTAACAGTTTCAAGGCTTTGAATCCAGTTTCAAGGCCTTGAAAATAGCTAACACTATTTTGAAGCCTTTGAAGCTGATTTAAGGCTTTGAAAGTTGTTTCAAGGCCTTGAAATAGTCAAGCTCTTTCAAGCCTTGAACAACCTAAGCTTTCAATCTCCCCCTCGATGAAAGACAAAACCAAATTTTGTTTGATCCTTAGTCTCTGCAAAATAAATTGATTAGTCTGCAATTTAAAGACATAGTTATTCCAAAAAGATCCAAATTATTTAAATACCAACAAAAACACCTAAAAAGTTCGGCAGATAACAACAAATAAACCTAAGATCCTAAACTGAAAACCTAGAATATTTCTCCCCCTTTTTGAATTTCATCTAAAAGATAGAAGATGTTGGATCAAGTGTCTGAAAAATTTTGAAAATTTAAAGAAATGAAGCAGTGAGAATATGGAAGAAAGAATAGGCAAGATTAAGGGTTTTGATCTTCATCTTCCTCCTGATCTCCTTCCTCTTTCTCATTGTCTTCTTCATCAGTCTTGTCTTGCTCCTCCTGTTCCTCTGCAACTTCTTCCTGTTCTGAATGCTCACTAGGCAATTCCTTTATGATTCTCCTGTATTTTTTCCTTCAGGCTCCTCAGGAACATCAAGCAAGGTCATGCTTCTGAAGATAATTTCCAGCATATACTTGACTTGTCCCATATCATTTTCTAGTCCAAAAACAGTAGCTTTGATATACTCCATGTTCAATTCCAAACCATCATGTATTTGATTGTCTGTAGGCTGAGAGGTCTGGCTTGAAGTGGGGGTCAAGGTCTTGGGCTTAGAAAACCTATTTATACCTAGTTCTGATTCAGTAAGATCTGAGTAAAGTTTCCAAACTTTCTCCTTGGTTTTCACAACTCTTCTCAAAGGCTTTCTCATTGAGTTCCTCAAAACCAGATGTGATTGAATCTTATCCAGTAAAAGGGATCTCAAAGTGCTCAAATAACATGGTAAGGAGGTTTGCATATGGCAGAGGGTGAACTCTCTTACTGGTTAAGCTGAAGCGCATGTGTTCAATGACTAGTTTTGGGAGATCAATCTCATAGCCATGCATAATCAGGTACATGATGTGCAGCATTCTCTCAGTCACCAAATCTCTTGAGTTCTCTCTAGGAAAGACACATCTTACTAGAATAGTATGAAGAACTTTGGCTTCAACATTTAACATAGAGTGTGTTAATTCTTTGGCTGTGGTTGAGACATTTGGAAGAAAGAATTCTTCTTTGGCTAGCTTCAAAGTTTCTGACTTTGGAGGATGGTTGCTAGTGTCATACCTCTTTGGACAACTTAACACACTGGCAAACTCAGAGTAATCAAGTTCAATTGTTATCCCAGCAACTTTAGATGTGATCACTAAGTGTGCAGATCTCTTTACTTGGGTGAGGTTCAGATAGAAGAGTCTAGTGAGTCTGCGATAGGCAATATCCCTAGGATTTAGCATACACCACAAAGAGTTTCATGTGTTCCAACACATACTTATTAACCAAACTGCAGAAACCAATAGACCTTGAAGCAAAACCATCTAAACACTTACCTTTAGAGATGTTTTAGAAAAAACATGTCTCATCTGGAGCTGTGTTCTTTGTTGATACTTGAGAATAGATCTGCAAAGCCTTCTCCAATTGACCTTCTGGTTGTGCTTCAGTCACCTTCCCTTTCCCTTTTTCTGCCTGAGTTGCCTTCTTCTTCACCTTCTTTAAACTGGTAGGCTCTTTTTCTGGTTGCTTTCCTGTAATGGCCTTCTGCTTCTTCTGCTTCTCTAAAGAGGAGGTTGTAGCCTTCTTGATCTTCTTCTTTGGTGGAGGAAGATCTTGAACTGCTTCTGCACTAGGATTTCTGGAGCTAGAGTCTCCACTGACTTCTTGAACCTCTTCCACTGCTGTTTTTCTCTTCTTCTCTGAGACAGGTTTTGAACCACCAGCCATCTTGATTCGATCTGAGGCTCTTCTTGTGCTCATTAAGGTTAGGGAGAAGAAAAGAGAGAGATGTAATGATACGGAATGAATGAGAAGAGAAGATGATAAATACTGAAATAGTTTGAGTTTCAAAAGGAAACTAGTATTTCTCTGATTCTAAAAAGATTTGCAAAGATCAAAAAAATTTCAAACTATTATGCCGTTGGAAAAAGAATATACTAATACTATTTTTGGCTAAAATATATATTTTTTTTTAAAAAGGTAGGGGTTATATTAGGCAAATATCTACAGAGATATCACCCAGTATAGAATGATCCAAGTTTATTGACTATTAGTGTAACAGATTCATTTTCAAGGTTTTGAAAAGGCTTTCAAGGCCTTGAAATACTGTAACACTGCAACAGATAAAAGATCAAAGCTTTGAAATGATTTTAAGGGCTTTGAACTCAAACCTTTGTAAACACAAATAACTTACCTTTCTTACCTTAAGCTCCCCCTAAACCAATGCAGTCTTATTTAGCATTTCCAATTCCAATCTTAGAGCTGAGAATCTCTCATCTGCTAATGGTTTGGTGAAGATATCTAAAATTTGCATATTAGTAGCAACAAATTCAAGAACAATATCACCTTTCTCAGCATGATCTCTGATGAAGTGGTGTCTGACATCAATGTGCTTGGTTCTTGAGTGTTGTATTGGATTCTTTGTAATTGAAATTGCACTAGTGTTGTCACACTTAATAGGTATGCCTCTGAAGTCAAATCCCAGGTCTCTTAGCTGTTGAGCAATCCATAGTACTTGTGAGCAACATGCTCCTGCAGCTATATATTCAGCTTCAGCTGTTGATAGAGCAACTGCCAGCTAATCAAAGATGACCCAATGAATTGACAGGTTCCAGAAGTGCTTTTTCTATCAACTTTGTAGCCTGCAAAGTCAGCATCTGAAAAACCACTTAAAGAAAAGTTAGAATGTCTTGGATACCAAAGCCCTAAGTCTTTGGTACCACTGAGATATCTGAATATTCTCTTCACAGCAGTTAAGTGTGATTCTTTTGGATCAGCTTGAAACCTAGCACACATGCATACACTAAACATGATATCCAGTCTGCTTGTTGTCAGATAGAGTAATGATCCAATCATGCCTCTATACTCTATAACATTGACACTCTTACCAGATTCATCCTTGTCTAAGGATAGAGTGGAGCTCATTGGGGTCTTAGCTTCCTTGCATTCAGCCATGTTGTATTTATTCAACAAGTCTCTTGAATACTTGCTTTGATTCAGAAAAATACCCTTCTTCAATTGATGTATTTGAAGTCCTAGGAAGAAGTTTAATTCTCCCATCATGCTCATTTCAAACTCCCTACTCATAAGACTTGAGAATTCTCTGCACAATTGATCATTAGTAGCTCCAAACAGTATATCATCAACATATATCTGGACAACAAGTAAATCTTTCTCGTGAGTCTTGATGAAAAGAGTATTGTCTACTAAACCCCTTTTGAAATCATATTCAAGTAGAAACTTTGATAGTCTTTCATACCAAGCCCTTGGAGCTTGTTTCAAACCATAAAGAGCTTTGTCAAGTTTGTAAACATGATCTGGAAATTTGTCATTTTCAAAACCAGGAGGTTGTGCAACATAAACTTCTTCTTGTAAATAACCATTAAAGAAAGAACATTTTACATCCATTTGAAGGAGTTTCATGTTCTTTCAGGATGAAAATGCAAGTAAATTTCTAATTGCTTCTAACCTGGAACTGGAGCAAAGGTTTCTTCATAATCCATACCTTCTTCTTGATTGTAACCTTGAGCAACTAACCTTGATTTGTTTCTGATCACATTGCCACTTTCATCCAACTTGTTTCTGAATACCCATCTGGTACCAATGACAGACTGGTTTGTTGGTGCAGTAACTAGGTTCCAAACCTTATTCCTCTCAAACTCATTGAGCTCACTTTGCATAGAAATAATCCAGTCTGCTTCTTGCAAAGCTTCCTTCACAGTTTTTGGTTCGACAAGAGAAATAAAAGCATTAAAAGCATATAAGTTCTTCAACTGTGATCTAGTTTGTGTACCAGTGGTTGGATCTGATATGATATTATCAGCTGGATGAGATGAGAGATAGTTAAATCTCTTCCTTGGAGACCATGGTTCAGGATCACCATAGATCTTCTCTGGTTTTGAAGTAGTAGCTTTGTCACTTGAATCCTTCTGATCATCTTTTTCAAGGCTTTGAGCTATATTTTCAAGGCCTTGAGAACTGTTTTGAAGGTCATAAAAATGTCTTCTATTTTATTCTGAGCCTTTCTTGAATCCAGGTGGATTCTCAGTCTCTTCCTCTGATTCATGCTTGTTAAAATTCAAATCTGCAAAACTTTCACACAAAGAACCATCATAGCTTTCATCAAAAATAACATGAATGCTCTCTTCAACCAGTTTAATTTTTTTATTGTACACTCTATAAGCTTTTCTATTCAGAGAGTAACCAAGAAATATACCTTTATCACTTCTTGCATCAAACTTACCAAGATTGTCTTTTCCATTGTTAATAAAACGAGTGAATCCAAAGGGTTTGAAGTAAGAGATGTTTGGCTTCCTCCCTTTGAATAATTCATAGGGGGTCTTTTTTAGAATGGGTCTGATCAAGAACATATTCAAAATATAGTTTGATGTATTGACAGCTTCTGCCCAGTAGTGTTTTGGCAACTTGTTCTCAAGAAGCATTGTCCTTGACATATGTTCCAGAGTCCTGTTCTTTCTTTCAAAAACACCATTTTGTTGAGGAGTTCTTGGAGAATAAAATCTATGAGAAATACCATGCTTATCACAGAATAGATCAAACTCTAATTGATCAAATTCTCTACCATGATCACTTCTGATTGAAGCTATAGGTAGGTTTTTCAAGTTTTGAAGTTCTCTGCAAAGCTTTGAAAATTCAGAGAGAGCTTCAATTTTTTCTTTAAGAAACATAACCCAAGTGTATCTAGAGAAATCATCTACAACAACTAGCATATACCTTTTACATTTTGGAGTAGGAGTCCTCCTAGGACCACAGAGATCCATATGAAGTAATTCAATAGGTCTAGTTGTACTTACAAACTTCTTTGGATTGAAGGAGATTCTGGTCTACTTTCCTTTTGCACAGGCTTTGCATAACTCATCTTCTTTGAACTTGGAGGATGGCAATCCTCTTACCAAGTCTTTGGAAATCAATTTGTTCAGAGTATGCAAACTGATATGACCAAGTCTCCTATGCCAAAGATTTGAGTCTTCTTTCAAGGCCTTGGGGCACTTCAAACTTTCACCTGCAACTTTCTTAGTCTGAAAAGTATAAACATTATTTGATCTAGAGGCTGTGAGAATGCAATCTCCTGATTTCTCATTTTGCACCACACACTTTTCTTTATCAAAGACAACTTTGTTACCATTATCATAAAGCTGAGATACACTAAGTAAATTAAACTTCAAACCTTCAACTAGATAAACATCAGAAATAGAGTTTTCATAATTTGTACCAACTTTTCCAATAGCAAGAATATTTCACTTTCCTTTATCACCAAGTGTTATTGAAACATTTTGATTGCTCTTTTAATTCTGAGAATAGAGATCTCTTTCCACTCATATGTCTTGAGCAACCACTGTCCATGAACCACTTATATTCCTTCGTGACAACCTGCAAGCACCAATCACTGCCTTACCCAGCTGTTAGACCAAGTGTGGAATTTGGATTCATATTCAGGATCAACCATGTTAGGTGGTCTAACCCCTTTAGGGACCCAAATCTGCTTAACTTGTCCTTTAAGTTGGAAAGGAAAAGTGTTCCTCATTATGTGAGGGTCTTTTCTTCTAAAAGGACAAGTCATTTTAACATGACCAGTTTTACAGCAGTAATGACAAGTAGGAGAGATTTTGTTTCAGCTTTCACAAATCTGGTATTGTTTCTTCTTGGAAAGTTTGGATTGAATCTAATACCATCTTTGTGAACAGACTGTGAACTTCCTCGAAGAATCAAGTTCAACTTCTGTTCTGATCCAGCAAGCTTAATTTCGACTAGTTCAGATTCTTGAAGTTTCTCAGTAAGAGTAGTCTTTTGTCTTTCTAAGTCATCAACATGATGTCTTAGATTAACAAGTTTGTCATTCATAGAGGAGTTTTCAGTGACTACTTCCTTGACTTGTGTTTTCAAGGCTTTGAAACTGGTTTTCAAGGCCTTGAAATCACAGTCAGTTTTCTTCTGAGAGATTTCAAGATTCTGATTTAGGCAAACAAGTTGTAAATTTTATTTTGCTTGCTCATGTACTTTCTCTTTCAAAAGCCTGATCTCTTTCAGATAATCTTCTTCATTTAAAAGCATAGTTTTGAGATATTCTAAAAGAGCTTCTTTTGGCTTTGAAATTAAACAGTTAACCATTACCTCAATGTTCTTTTCAGAACTGTCATCATGCTTGGCCATGAAGCAAAGATTGGCATGTTCTTCTTCAGATTCAGATTCACTGGAGCTGTCTGAATCACTCCATGAGGATATCATGGCTTTCTTTCTTCTGTCATGATCTTTCTTCTGAAAGTTCTTGCTCTTTTTGTATGGACAATCTCTTATCAAGTGTCCTGCATCACCACACTCAAAGCAGTTCATAACTTTTGACTTGCTTTGTGAAGAGGGCTTACCTTTGTACTCCTTGTTGCTGGATGGTCTATGCCTTTCTCTGTTGAAATCTTTGTTTCCATAGTTTCTCTTCATTTTGGGGATCCTTGTCAAGGCTTTGGAAATCAAGGCAATTGGTTCTTCATCATCACCATCATCAGTTTCAAGTCTTTGACTTCTCTCATTCTCTTTGCCTTTGAGGGCTAGATTTTTGACACCTTCTGGGAGTTCTCCATCAACTTCATTCATGGATATCTCATGTGTTAGGAGCTTCCCTTGGAGGTCATCAAGTTGTAAAGTTTAGAGATTCTGAGCTTCTTCAAATGTTGTGGTTTTTGGTTCCCACTTTTCCTTTGGAAGACTTCAAAGTATCTTCCTTACCTTTTCCTCATTGGAAAAATGTTTTCCCAGTGAGTCAAGGTTGTTGACAATATCAGTGAATCTCTTGAACATATCTCTGATGGATTCATCTGCATTCATTTTGAACAGCTCATACTGTCTGAAATAAATGTTGATCTTAATCTGTTAGACTTGGCTGGTTCCTTCAAAGGTAACCACAAGTTTATCCCAGATTTCTTTAGCAGTTGTGCATCCAGAGATCCTGTTGAATTAATTTGTACTCAAAGCACAATACAAAATGTTAATAGCCTTGTAATTCTTAGAAACTTGCTCTAATTCAGAAGAGGAGAGTGAGTCTTCTGTTTTAGGAGTTCTGATCCCATCTTTATCTGTATAGAAAGTGTGAGGTCCATTTTTAATAATGGTCCAGAGCTCTAGAACTTGATCAATGATAAACATTTTCATGAGAGCTTTCCAGTGAGCAAAAGTTTCTCCACATAATAGAGGAGGTGTGTTAGTAGCTCTTCCATGTGAGAAGCCACCATCACCTGCAGTACTCGTGATCACCAGATGGTTAAATCTTATACAGTGATACAAGCTCTGATACCAATTGAAAGTGTGAGTATGCAGATGTATAAGCAACTAAGATACTTTAGAAGGGGGGGTTGAATAGAGTATGCCAACTTTTTGCAAAACTATCTAACAAGTAGAAGAACTAGTGTAGATAATAAAGTTCAAGGCCTTGAACACATATTCAAGCCTTTTAAATGTAGCAGAAGTTTTGAGAACAAGTAAGCCCTTTTCAAGGCCTTGAAAACAAGTTCAAACCCTTGAAAAATAAACAGTTTTTGTATGCTGCAAAAGCTATGAGAGTAGATGAACTGAAAATGCACAAGACAAGTGATTTATAGAGTTCAGTCCACTTGGACCTACGTCTCTACCTCAGGGATTAGATCCCTGCAGGATTTTCAACTCAATTCTTATTAATCAAAAGCTAAGCCCTAGAACTCAAGCACAGAGAGTTCCCTTACTCTGTTACAGCTTGTGGTTTTCCCTAACCTGTCTAGTATCTGCTCTAGCTAACTGATTAACTAAGAATTTCTATTGTTCACCTTGAACAATCCTTGAGAATGAATGTAGAAATAATACAGAAATGATCTACCAATATAGCTCTATACAGAAGATCACTTAAGAGTAGAAAACTGCAGTGAAATGTAGTGAATTGCTGTGTATGGATTGGAAGAGATGAAGAACTTCTTTGATGCTTTTCAATCCATAATGCTTTCTCTGTATTTGCCCGTTGAGAATTGTGTTGTTGTTGCTTCGAATTTGAGCTCTTTAAATACTTCAAACAGCTTTGCGAATCTCTCCAGATTTTCACCAACAACCTTCCTACTTTGTAGGTAACAGAGTTCGACTATGTTGAGATCTTCTCCAACGGTTGAATGATTGTAATCTTCTGAGATATTGTTGTAATCCTTCATTTTAACCATCATGAGAAGCTGTCAAACACATCTGATTGATCACAGGATCAAAGTCTTCAAGTGTTTCCAAATCTGCAGCAATCCAGTTTAGGAAACAATACTGCAAACTTAGAAACAAATATTTCCTGCATTATCATGGTCAAACAGTTGATATAGTACGATTCAAAACATGTTTAACAATTTTTCTTTCATCATCTAACAACAGATAATCAAACATATGCAAGAGATATGATAAATTAGAACAGAGAGTTAATAGAAAAACTCCCCCTGAGAATATGCTTTCAGGTTTAACAGTTTCAAGGCTTTGAATCCAGTTTCAAGGCTTTGAATCCAGTTTCAAGGCCTTGAAAATAGCTAACACTCTTTTCAAGCCTCTGAAGCTGATTCAAAGCTTTGAAAGCTGTTTCAAGCCTTGAAATAGTCAATCTCTTTTAAGCCTTGAACAACCTGAGCTTTCCGATTGGAATACAAAATATTGAAATATATCTTGTTAACAGTGATTCCCCAAGATGGACCACATCATTGGGTTGGAATGCGAAATTTGAGATCGTTACGAAGTTTGACACATCAAATCAACGTGAACGCTTTTCCGCGAATATTTGATATTTATTATTAGCGAACTGGTTATTCCTGTCATATGCCTCATAATCTGTTTACGTGCTATGGGTGTTAGCTAACTCAGCCGTTTTCTGATCATTTTCTGTAAAACTGCGTCGGCTTTTGCTATTTTAAAACCGCATGTCATAACTCAAGGTTGGGGACGTTCACGACGCCGCTAGCTAGAGTAATAAGTTGCGTAGTACTTCACATAGCATTTTCCATTCTTTTGTAAATTATTGTATTCATCCAGACAATGTCACTGGTTTTATGAATGATAATAAGTTATATTTGGATATTCTATGATTGTAGTAACCGTGAACCGACGATCCTTATCCGTTCTCAATGGGGTTCATCACCTCGGGCGGAGGCCTCTCTACCAAATCATGCGGCCCGACCGGCCGTGTGACTTGGGAGGTGTTGCAGGTAACCTCAGGAAAATTTCTAGGATGTGTGATCCACCAACATGGAATTGAGCCTGATACCACGAAGGTATCACCTATCACTAGCCTACCGATACCATAGACTCAAAGTGCATTGAAGACGTTCTTGAGAAAACTCTCATATCTGCGAAGATTTATAACAGCAATTGCAGAGTTGACGTTTTTCTTTGACAATCTGCTAACAAAGAATGCGACATATGTTGGAATAGATTCCATAGAGGCGATCTAGTATAGTATGAACTTATTTTGGCTAGAATATTCAATTTATTATTTATTGGATATTTAATATAATGAAGTCCATAGATTTAAAATTGTGTTGTTTATCTTAAATATCCCTAGTCCATTATAATGATTAAATGGGAAAAATTATCTATAAACTAGTATGGGGTTGGATTGATATGGAGATATCATGATCCAACAAATGGGTATGCAATATGGGTAATGGCATACTGGATTGACCCATCTCCGAGAAGGCTACATACAAGTTATGTAAAGGTCACAAGCGCTTCTCGTGATGACAACGGTATTGTCATCCTTAGACTTGAACTCATTAGATTGTCTACTTGTGGATTTTTGTGATTTGGGTAGTGTCAAACTCTACACCGTGACTGGGTAGCTATAAAGGCGTGTACCAGATACAATAAGAAGCAAGCTTAGAGATCGTAGTAGACGTAGATAGAATTTGTCCCTACAACATAACGGGAGCAAATATCCTTGGCCACTCGAGGGATAGTGCTTATGGAATGTCTGGCTAGACTCAAATAAATCAATTTGGGATATTGATGTTATTTTCACGAATAAGGCTATTCCCAGGATCGAGAAATTATGGATTGGATATACGAGTGTGACTTGTATGTCTCGTGTCCAATCCGGATATGGAGACAAAGGGATGATACAATTACTTGCACAAGGTTTGTCGGATGACTATTCTATTAGTTGGCTAGAATGGATGTCTTGCTAGAGACCGTTCCATATTAGCAAATTGTTGCTACCAACCAGATAGAACCTATGGGGTCACACGCCCAATAGGGTTGAACTAGATTTGGAAATTAATTAATTGGAAGGATCACTTTGCAACACCTTGCAAACTTAGTAGGACTAATATGCAAGGAAGTGACTAATCCGAATTCATGTAGGATTAGGAAGGACATTTAGGTAGTTGACGAGGAGTTGTTGGACTATATAAAGGATGCTCCTAGCTTCCTTCTCATACTAATTCTCATAACATAAGTTGAGTGGGAAGAAAACAAGAGAGAGAGAGAGAGCAAGACCACAAGGAGGCCGAAGCTCCCTTGCGTCCGCCCGTCCCCGTCGGCCACAAAGAGAGGCCGAGCCCTCTCTTTGATCCCTGTTGCGTGATTTATTCTTCATCTTCCTTCGTTCCAAGCTATCACAAAGGAGTAGGAAGATCTAGACATCAACCCTAGGCGTGGATCAACGGTAGTTACGTGACACAATTCACGTTAAAAGTCATCACAAGAGACCTCTAAGGTGTGTTACTTGTTTCTTTCCTTACCATCGTTATGATTCTCTTCCTGTGATCCTTGGAGGGTCTTGAATGATAGTTCTTTCTTCCGTTGCGTATCCATGATCAAAACCCTACAACATATGCCTGGACAGAAGAGCACCAGATTATGTTTGAGAAGTTAAAGCAGTTGCTGACATCTCCACGGGTCATGATGGCGTCTCAATTAGGGTCTCCTCTACTTTTATATCTTACTTCAACAAAGAAGTCCATCGAAGCACTGTTAGCTCAAAAATTCGAAGGACAGGAGAGGCCCATCTACTAAATCTCGCGTGTGGTACAGTCTGCAGAGTCCATGTACACAGATATTGAACGCCATTGCCTTGCTTTATTCTTTGTCATAGGAAAACTAAAGCATTACTTCACTTCCCACAAATTCGTGATCATAACCAAAAGCGATCCCATTCCATATCTGTTGGGACATTCTGCTCACAGTACGACATACATGCGCACGTCCAAAGGCCATCAAATCTCAAGCGGTGACAGACCTGCTGGCACAGTTCCCAGATGAGAATTATGAACCTATGGTAGAAGAAGATATTGAGGGGCCGGAAGTATCGCAATGGAATCACTATATCGTAAGCTGCACTTCGACGGATCGTCGACAAGGTTTGGGGGAGGAACTGGAATCGTCCTGACCAAGCCCAATGGACAAGTTATCCAGATGTCAAACAAGCTCGCCTTTCATGTAACAAACAATGAATCTGAATATGAGGCTTTGATTGCTGGTCTCCTCACGGCCAAGGCTTTGGAAGTGCAAAATCTGATAGTGATGGGAGATTCCAAGCTGATAGTGAAGCAAGCCTCAGGAGAATATGGCCTAATGGAGATTAACTTACTAACCTACAGGTCGATCGAGCAGAAACTAGTTCAGAAGTTCGATTCCATCAAGTATGAGTACACCCCCAGATCTGACAATCGACATGTAGACGCCCTGGCTACTTTAGGGCCAAAAATCAGCTCAGATAAATGTCCAGCAACGATCTCAATCGAGGGCAAAATAGATACATCCCTGATAAGGTATTTGTGCGAAGATGAGTTCATAGAAGTCGAGGACTGGAGAACACCTATCACGCGCGCAATGCTGAAGGAACAAGCAAGGAATCCTGGGTGTTTACAAAGGGGTTCTGCATACATGACAACTTGCTCTATTACAAAGGGCATGGAGGAATCTTGATGCGATGTGTCACGGAAGAGGAAGGAAAATCTTTGCTAGAGAAAATTCACCAGAATTCTTGCCGAGAAAATGAAGTCTCTATCTATAGGAAAGCGCAGTGATATGGAATTCATTGGCTGTAGATGTCGTATTATGTCGCGATTTTGCAAAGTAATTATCAGAAGTGCGCATTATTAAAAGATTCCCTAGAGGTGGTTGCGATCGATGACGAAGTCGACTTGAGGAAGCCCTTGATTGACTATTTGCAAGATGAAATCCTACCGGACGATGAGAAGGATGTTGAGAAGCTCAAAAGGAAGTCGGCTCAGTACGTGCTGAAGGAAAACCTGTTATGGCAAAAGGGACATGAGGGAAATTTTCTTATATGCTTGAATGGCCAAGAAACGCAAGACAGTAAAGCAAAGGTCAAAAGATGCCTGCAATGCCAGTTCAATGGCAACTTAGTCCATGCTCCTGCAGTTGATCTGCACGCATTGGGAACCCCTTGGCCATTTCACACTTGGTCTCTGGACTTCATTGGTCCCATTCTTCCCCCATCGTGCGGAAACCAATTCATCCTAACCGGGACCGAAAAATTTACCAAATGGGTCTAAGCATTCCCACTCAAGACAGCAAATGCATTGGCGGTGGTAAGGTTCATCCATGAGAATATCATCTATCTCTTTGGGATTCCCAATACGATCCCGTCTGATAATGGGAAGCCTTTTGTCAATCGTCAAGTCACCTCAAAGCTTATGGAATACAATGTCAGACAAGTGTGCTCGACGCCCTACTATCCAAAGGAAAATGGGCAATCTGAAGCCACAAACAAAACCGTACTAAGGATCTTGAGCAAGATGGTCGCGGACGATCACAAGAAGTGGTCAGACTCCTTAAATTTAGCATTATGGGCATATCGCACGTCACCAAGAACTCCTACAGAGGTGTCTCCATTTTTGCTTTGTTATGGAGCTGAAGCAGTGTTTCCAGCTGAAATTAAGGTGAACTTTGCAAGACTTGCCTTCAATGCTTTGTACGAGAACGAACGCGATCACGACCTTATCTTGCTAGAAGAAAAGCGCGAACAAGAAAAGAGGACGAACACAGAGTATAAGGAGAGGATCTCCCGAGCCTACAACAAGACTATTCAGCACCGAGACTTCGCTGTTGGAGATCTGGTTTTACGAGCGTATGACCACTGCATGCGCGAAGCAGCTCATCCCAAATTCGCTGCCAATTGAGAAGGACCTTTTGAAGTCAAATAAGTATTTGACAGTGGCTATTGCACTATCCTACGTTGCCATGAGACTGCCACGACTCCTACTCTAGTTAATATGCGATGGCTTAAGAAGTATTATCCTTAGCCTTCTCTTTGTGCTTTCCATTTGCATTGTATTTTTCACACATCCTCCCATAGGAGGATTCGATTAATGATAATGACTCTCCCATATGTGAGATCTTTTATCAACTGCTGGCTTTACTTTGTTATTTTACTTGTTGAAACTGAGAGTCAACCGCTCCATGAACTAAAGCTTATCTGTCTAGAGAGCAACTTACTAAGCCTATCTGTCTAGATAGCAGCCACACGCGAAACTAAGCCTACATGTCTAGATAGAAACAGCATACAAACTAAAGCTATCTGTTATGATAGCAGCAAAAACTAAAAGCCTATCTGCCTAGATAGCAGCCATATGTGAAGCTAAAGCCTATCTTCCTAGATAGCAGCCATACGCGAAACTAAGCCTGTCTGTCTAGACAACAACGATATGAAAATTAAAGCCTATATGTTTACATAGCAAGCAAATTTAAAGCCTATTTGTTTAGGTAGCAGCCATACATAAAAGCCTATCTGTATAGATAGCAACTAAACTCAATATAAGCCTATCTCTTTAGATAGCGCCGGTACGCGAGTAAAAGCCTATTTATCTATACAAACTGTACATGATCCAAAATCCTATCTACTTGGATAATATCAGGGCGCGAGTTTGAGTGCAGCAATACCTGCTTAAAATATGTTACATGCGAGTTCAAACTTATCTGTTCAGATAGAGAACTTAGAAAGCAATGATACGCGGTTGAACGTCTATCCAAATCAATGATAGAAATATTCAAAGACTTCATACACAATCTTATCTAATCAAGAAAGAAAAACAGTGCTTAATGTCTGCAAAGCAAAGGTGGGTGTTTTTCATAAGCAAAATTCAAAACGCGTTCGCATTACAGATACTTCAAAACCGCAAAATTTGGAACTGATGTTCGAGTTACATGATCAAAGCTTTAACTGATTATAAAAATAGAGCCACTAAGCTCCAAAGAAGTCTTTCAAAAGCGAGTCCTCAGCTGCCAACTTTATCGAATTAGCGGCCCACTGATCCAAGCGCTCTTTGTTGGTCTTGTGGTTCTTTGCTGCCTCCTCAAAATCCTTGATAGCCTTTTGAAGCACCTCCCTCCGTGCTTTAAGAGCAGCATGCTCCAGATTCTAGGTGGCATAGCCGAACTTGAGCTTGACAGAATTGTTGATCTTCATTAATCTCGGGATGATAAAGTCAAGGTTGAGCCTACCCGCTGAAACTTGCTGGATGCCATACGCGCTTGTCAAAAGGCATTGAGCACTATAAACAGAGGTGCTCGCTGGGGTCATTTTGTGTATCCTCTCCAATAGGTTCTTAAGCGCTAACTCCATAATCCTTGAGAAAGTGGTTGGATATGACACGTGCACCCTCATGAGCCACTCCAGACAAGCTTGGTTTATACCTGCATTTTCAAAATGAGAATGAGTTACTTAAATACGAAGTAAGAGCACATGTTTTGCGAGATACTTGCTTGGAAATAATCTTACCAGTTCCCACGACGATCTGCTGAAGTGAAGCAATCGAAGACGTTGTTTGGCCATTGGACGTTGCTGCTTCAGCTAGCTTTTGGGCTGCAAGAGCTTCGCGCGCAAATTACTGCTCAGAGATTGCATAGTTTCTTTCAACAACAGGTGTTTCAACAGCTTGGGTCGCCCATTATGGCCAAGGATTTTGTGCAAGCACTGCGTCCAAACTCAGAGCAGGCGTTTGAGTCTCATCATGAAAATCCTCGCTCAGTAGACCAGAAATAGACAAGTTTATACTTGAAACTCTTGTACTCATGCCCTCAATCGCGGCCACCGGAGTGTTCGCATTTGAGGTGCGTTCTGAGGGAGTTCACTTGGGATTGCGCTGCCACCAGCTTGGTCTCTTGTCTCAAGCAAACTTGCTGCAGACTCTGGAATTTCTGGTACATTATCTCGTGCGACATTAAGTTGCGTTCCAGGAACCGCAGCAGTGTGAGTTTCAAGGTTTGGCAATCGAGCATCTTCCGTGTCTCGATCCAGTGCGCCACTACTCGCGTTTGATTCATGCTCGACTCTTCCCTCATTGGCTGGCATTGCACCCTCGGAAGTGATATTAACTTGATTAGCTTCTAGAACTTCTGATATATTTTGAGACATGGGATTTGAAATCACCATTCCTTGATCAATTTCATCTTGCTCGACTCTTCCAAGAGGAGCCTCAGTTGGCAACGCAGGTGCAGGAGCGGCAGTCGATGGAACCTCAAGAGTAGCGGTTGCTTCCCTTTGAGTTTCAACTGGAGATGTACTTTTTTCAGGAGCATTAACTCTCTGGGAAGTCTCGCTTGCAGCGCGTGAATCAGTTTTGGAAGAGAAGTTATTCTCTCTCGCTGAGCTAGATCTTGATTAGCATGTTCAGTACTTTGCTCCTGTTGAAGCTCTTCTTCCTCTCGCTCTTGTTCCACAATGAATTCAAGCCGTTCCTCCTCAATGCCAGCTCCATCCTCGACCGTTCAAGCTTCCCTAGATGATCGCCCAGCTGGATCTTCCATTGCTGCATCATCGGAAGTATCAGAAACACGAATCACAGCGCTACAAAGACGGCGAGATCTCCTTATCAATGGTTCTGTGTCTGGAAAAAGGTAAAACTCACAGTTAATCTAAGTTGAAAGAAGCATGCTACCAAAAAACTTAGAGAGATACGATGAAAAGACCTCCACTTTCATATGGGATATCTGCGCTTATCATCAATGCCTTTCAATTTTGCATGACCTGATTAGGCGTGGAATATCGTTACTATGTGTAAAACACTGTCATCATTATTTGTAGATGGTAAAGTGGGAATGTCAGTATTAAGGTAGTAGATTTACCTGAGACTTCTCCACATTGATCTACTAACCATCTGCGAATATGAATCCTAGACACCCCATGGTATAATGCGCGCAAGATAAGTTCTTGGTGCGATAAAGCAAATTTGAAAATAGTACCTTGTTCATCCTCATCACCGACGAGATCCTGGAAGTTCTTTTGTGCTCGCTGCATCTGACAAACAGTCGAGCGCGAGCGTTGCTATTGATCTTCAAGACTCTTCTGCAGAGCCGCCTGAATTTGATGATTTTTTCATGCTTTTCTTTTCTGGCTCTTTCCTCAGCCATGGCCTTCGACTCTGCAATTTCCTCTTCTTCAGTAAGGCCTTCCAGCTCTGGAACTCGGCCCTCGCTATCTGTAACAAAGTCAAGAATTGAGTATCCTTATGACTGGACAATTTATCATAATTCTAATAGGAATATGATTGAACTCCTTCTCTTGCGACAAATGTGGCGTATGTAGTGTCTAAATCGACCTCCACCAAGTCCTCAATAGTACTTTGTCGCACATTTGCCGTCTTCTTCGCTGCCGCTTTCTTCGCAGTTGGAGGGGGAGCTTGAATTTTCTTCGCGAGCGCCACATTCTCCATGGAAGCAGGGTTGTTTTGGGGGCGTTTTAATGGTCGGGTTTTCAAGATACCTGTCGCGTCCGATGCAGGCTCATAAGAAGCTCTCTTCTTATTTGAAGTTGTGATAAGCGGTGTAAGGAAGGCTTCAAGCGCTTCTGAGACCAAGTTCCGGACTTCCCGATTCATTGGCATCTCTGGAGTTATAGGGACATAAGTTTTGATCTTTTTCGCATGAAAAAAGTAAATGAAGCCTGTACTGCGATCTCCAGACGCGAATCACCTCAAACAGCACTACATGAGAAAACAAGTTAGGCGTTGCATTGTTTATTAAGAAAAATAAAGAAAATGTTCTTAAGTATACCTGCTTGAATTCGTCTGCGCATTTCCTCATCGCGTTGAAGGATTTCTTCTTGACTATGGCAGTCTTCTCATCAAGAATCAATTGAGAAGACAAATGATGGTCTTTATTCTTTAGAGAATAAAAACCATACTGAGTCCCGTCCCGAGAGCAGGATGACTTGAATGGATAGTCTTTTATCACAAATGCGGGGGCTTTGCTTGGTTGGAGCTGAGCTTGAGATCTCACAAGAAGACGGATCTGCGTATTCCAAAAAGAAACCCAATTTGGAGTGCGCTTCCCTCGCCGTTCCCTGGAAGTTTGAGTCAATGGAAGCTCAGCAACCAAAAAACTATTTGTCCTTCCGTAAAGCTACCCATTGTAGCAACCCTTAGTGATTGAATTGGGCCACAGAGGTGGCGCGACGGCGTCGAAACCAAGTTGGGGGCTCACTCGAATTGGATCATAATGAATTGTCATGTGTTCTTAACTTGAAGTTTTTGGGCTAGCTACATGCTCAGGAAGAGCAGAAAAATATCCTCTCCTGCACCAGTTGACAAATTTCCAGTAGCGCCTGGCTCCTTTGGTGATATGCTGAGGTTTATACTTGGTGTCCACTTCTGGATACATGCTATCGCGAAAAATGATGTTCTCAAAGTTGGCGACATAAGGTTTAGCCTCGAAGTAGCTGATATTGTCGCACACCAAAGAGAAGGGGCGTTGAATGGGCTTAGTCTTGTACCGGCGCCATGTTCGGGGATTGAGGAGCTCTTTTTCAGCATTAGGCGCGTTCCATAGCTCCACGTGTGATGGGATGGTAGTGTACTTGGGCCACCTTTCAAAAACCCACATCGTCAGAAACGCGATATTGAGGAAGGAGACAATATCAATATGCCTTGTGATTGCTCAACATGTGTCGCATCCAAATCCAAGCGATGATACACAGAACCCAAGACTAAAGGCCCCAACGCTACCTTTTGACTGCGAGCACGAGGAAGTGAGTAAACACTCCCTCACGAGGGTGCCCGTCTACAAGATAGCACGACAGCCAAACGCAAAGAAAACCACAGAAAGTCCAGGCAGCACCTTTTCCCTCAAGGGTGATTATCGCATCTGGGTCCTTCTCCGCCAACTCCTGGGAAAGTTTTGCTTCGCGTTATCTCTGAGGAAATACATGATCCATTAAGACAAGATGTTTTTCGCGCCAGAAGAAACGGACATGTATGTGTCAGCATAGGTGGCCGTGTTCGGGTTCCACCTCGAGGCCGCCTTCTTCATATCAACGATGCACTCTTTCATTTTCTCGAAAAGCCTGAGCTCCTCATCAGAAGTCAGAGGAGCCAAGTGGTCTACAACTCCCATACTAGGAAGTTCCAGCAAAATCTCTGTATCCTCGAGAGTTGGTGAAACGGCCCGGGATCTCGGTTCAGGGTTAAAGAGGCAATCGACAACCATAAGTAGAAATATTCTATTAAGATTACATTTCGCTTAATGTACATAACAAAATTTCAATAATAAGTACAATTTAAAACATAACATTTGTGATCTACTAAGTGATCTAAGTTTAGCTACACTTCTTCGTATCGATCCGCGTTCCCATTCCCCAAACTTGATTGACGACCTGCGGTTTTAAAATGGCAAAAGCCGACGCAGTTTTGAAGAAAATGATCAGTAAAAACTGAGTAAATACATACTACGACATGTAAAGAAACGAGTGGCACGGAAGCATGAGTTGAAACAAATCAGAAGATTTAAACAGTAAAACTATCATAATGGAGAATTTGGATCAACTTGAAGTAATCGAGTAACAAAAACCTCTCAATTTAATAACATTGAGAAACCACGAGTAGTTGGTAAAATATCCAGAGTAAAAAAGTTCATTTGAACTGATAACGATAGTACTTCGCGAGTAGCCAAGATTTACAATTCATTTCAAATCAATTAGGGCATATCAAGAGCCACAAACAACATTAATAAGTAGCCAATTTTGAATTTCGACTTCAATCAACAGTTTAATTTAGCTGAGGCGTGTCAAGAGCCACCAGCAGGATCGATGTAAACAGAGGGATCACGAAATAATCACTAAGGGTTCCTTCTAGGGTCTATCAAACCCTATTTCACCCGAGCGTTAAGGGAGCCCATTCGTCAACCCCGCTCACAACATTAGCTAAAAGGCCTTAAGTGTCGACACCCCTATACCGTGGTGACCCTTACAAGTATAAGTAGCACTCTATAGCTCTATAAACCCCTTGGCCTCAATATCTTGATACATTTTGGCTCATCGGGGGCGGATTTTTGAACATTGACGTTCTATCCAATAATAAGAAGCATTGCTTCAATGGTCTTAGCCATAAGAAAATGGAGGATCGCTTGACGCCTCCCATTAATAACGGTACTCTGTACATCGTCCTAAGTCAATTTGAGGTATTTTATGTCTTCTCTTTCACATAACCAGAATCGGAATATCAAAATTTCACAAGTAATTTCCGAGATTTCTCAAAGGAGATTAATCAAATAGTTTAACAACTTTTGAGTGGAAAACATGCATTCTCATACTATTTCATATAACAAACATATCATTTGAAACATCATGCACACACGCAGATTTTGATATGAAAAGGCCGTACATATGTACTTACCTCTGGGCCATGAAAGGCGCAAAGCAAAGCTAGCACTCCTACAACGCTCGTCCCATATTGGTTCCGGGTCTTACGGTAAATGCAGCAACACAATACATACGTCTACTTCGAACGATCCTTAACGTCGGCTGGATATAAACAAGTCAAGTATATAGTCTATTAGCATTTACCCTCTATATGAGGTTGTATGCAATAATGCCATATAATGCGGGTCGTGCAAGATAAATGACTAAAACACCCCTCATACTTTAAAACTGTCTAGTTGCCCGGTCCCCAAATTATAATCATATTGGCCCAAAAACATATAAGAATGACTCTAAACTCTCCCATATGTACTTAGCATCGAAATCTACAACTTTCAATAAATTGCACTTAGGCCACTAAAGTTTAGTAAAATTGCAAAAAGACCCCAACATTTGACTTGGTCAACCCTAGACCATAATTACAGACAAGTACTCCAAAAACGCATACAAGACATGCTGACAAACTCCAAGTTACTAAACTAACCTCAATTCAAAGTTTAAGTGAAATTACTATTTTGCCCCTCCTATACAGTTCAGTCAAACTAGGGTTTGCGAAAAGTCAAACTTGGTCAAACATGATATTTAAACTCATAATATGAATACGAGCAAGTTTCGTGAAGAACACTAAGGCTAGAAATGTCATTTAGAGTGTCGAATTCAAAAGTCAAATATAGAAGAAAATCGACTCAACAAGTCAACTTTAGAGCTGATTTGTAATCAATTGAGGGGGATAGTTGAAAATATGAGAATATGGTTTTGAAGACGATAGTTCAAGGATTCCGGAACATATTTTAACTCCTACAAACTCCAAGTATACAAAGAGATATCGCTAGTCAAAGTGGGATGAAAATTACGATTCAATACTTAGAAAAATCCGATAGTGCTTCGCGAGTTCAAACTAGCAACTTTAGGCTCGTTTTGTGAGAAATCCGTTATAAATTTGAAGATGACCCAGAGACGATGAAATGAAGTATTATGTATCAGCTTTACACAGGAGAAAACAAATCTAAATTTCATTAAGTTTTGAAGAAGATACAATGGTTAGAAAATGAGGGTTTCACCATGACTTTTCATACTTAGAATTTTTTGGCACTTGGCAGCGAAGAACACAACAACCACTTTGCTAACTAGCCATGTTCAAGCCCAATTTCATAGGGTTTAGAGATGAAATTGGACCACGAAATTCAAACGAAACTTGTAGCTAGCTGTAGATACTGCTTTATGACATGGCAGATCTGGGCCACGTGGCGACCATCCAGCACACCATATTGTGCTCCACACACACAGGATCACCAGCCGAGCTGATCCATGTGGGGGCTGCGAGACAGAGCCCTCGCATACCACTGCACGGGACTTGTAGGGACTTGTGGTTTGGAGGCTAGGGTAAGCCCTGTCGCGTGCGAGCCAAGCCCGCGCGCGACCTTTAGTAACTGTTTTGAGAGATCTTTGGCACGAGCTCCCTAGACCCGGTCAATCCGGTCAAACCCGGTCAACCTCGTAACGGTTCCGGTACTCGCGCACCACGTGCTCTAACGGTTCCTATATACTCGGACGAACGTGCCGTTATGGTTAAGCTAATTAAGCCGCCATTAATGGGCGCATTAACCACACTACAACGGTCACGTTCTCCAGTATATATACATCGTTAACCTTTCCATACAAAGGAGAACAACACTGCCATACGCGGAAGCTCTGCCAAACCTCTGTCTCTCTCTCAGACATTGCTACTGACTTACTCTCTCCCTACACACACCCCTATTCTTCCTGTGCGATCCCTGATCCACTACGTACGGTGTACACGGAGGTCTCCCCGCCGGAATCTCTTGTGCACATTTTGGTGAACCCGACGTGAATCTTACCAGCAAAAGCAACCATGTCTCAGGAGGATGATGTCAGCAACCGGTCGCCTTCCACCGAAACCCCCTCGGGAGACGAAGTCCGCCGTACTCCGACGACTCCCGGCGAGGCACCAACTTTGGAGGCTTTGGACGCCACTGTCCAGAGTCAGGCAAAAGCTCTCAAGTCTCAATCTGCGCAGTTGGAGCGGATTTTGGCTGTTCTGGGCACCCTCGCGCCGAATCCTCCACCAGGTACCGCCATCCCTCAGGGAGGAGGAACCCCTACTGCTCCAGGATTGGGAGTGTCAGCCACGCCTCCCAACCCTCACCTGCAAACTCCCTCGTCGGCCGCGCAGCTGCCTTCGGTCCAAGGGTCAACGGCGCAAATGCTACCCCCTGCTGCTCACGCCTCTCAGCCCACGGCTTTGGCGTCTAACCCAACTTTGCAGTACACTCTGCCTCCACCAGCGACGATTTGGGGAAACGTGGGCAGTCAGTACACTCCCAATCCTCCGGCGGCATATGTGTCGCCACCGCCTACGGCAACCCCTCCGGCAGCTACCGAGGGAAGCCTCCCAGAATGCATGACGTCCTTGCAGAAGCGCGTGGACTCCATCCTAGCTCATCAATCGCTCGCGGATACCATCATCCCGAAGCTAGACAACGATCCACCCATTCCACGAGAGATCTATCTCATGCCTAACCCGGCGGGGTACAAGGCTCCCAAATGGGATAAGTTCGAGGACGTCAACGGGAACGCTCATGAGCATGTCATGCGTTTCATTGACGTCATGGGTCCATACGGAGCTGATCCCAAACTGCTGATGCGAGAGTTCCCAAAGACTCTTGGGAATGTAGCATACAAATGGTACCGGACGTTGGAGGCCGGATCTGTGAAGACTTGGGACGACATGGTCCAGAAGTTCTACACCAAATTCTTCCAGATGGAAGAGAAGGTGACGATGATCCATCTCTCGCGGATGTATCAGAAACGCGAGGAAGATGGGATCACTTTCATCAAGAAATTCAGAGCGAAATCCTTGGAATGCAAGGACCCCATGCTCGAAAGCCGGCTCGTGGAGATATGCCTGCAGTGCATGCGAGATGAATACAAGAGCATGCTGATCAATTTGCAAACACCCACGTTTTCAAAGCTCATCGAGTGCACGATGAACATCGAGCCCATCGTCGAGAGACAGAGAAAGAAGAGCGCTCCAGAACGACCTGCGAGCGGCACCTCCTACAAGATCGGCAGATTCGGCTACAAGCGAGGACGCGAAGCTGAAGTCAATGCAGTTTCGCCCCAGAAGCAAGCAAAAGTTACAAACTTCGACGCACCGCCTCTACCATGCTCGGTGGAGGAAGCGAGCGATCTCTGCAGACAGTGGCGCAAGGACGGCATCCTGCCGCCGCTTGAGAAAGCACCCTCCAAGGAGATGACGAGGGACCCTAAGTGGTGCGAATACCACGACAAAGTCATGCACCCCACGGCCGAGTGCAAGAAACTCAGATTCGCGTTCGACCAGAAGATGAAGAACGGCGAGCTCATCGTCAGCGACCACCGGAAAGACGTGCGCAACAACCCGCTGCCTGCCCATACAGATTCGGGCTCAAAGGGTAAGGAGGTTGCCATGATCTCGATAGTAGACTTGGAAGAAGTCGCAGAGGATGGTCTACCCATCGTTGCTGAAGTCCATGAAGAGGAAGACTACAGCATGGACACAGAGGATGAGCGTGCCGACCGCATGAAGGGGTCGCACGGCTTCAGCAAATTCTTCGATGAGATGAACTTCTCAGAAAAATGCCGATCGGATATGACGAAAGCAATCTTAAGGATAGCGGAGGACTACGAAGAGGAGCTCGTGGTCTCCAACGGGAAAGTCATCAGGGCGTCCCGTCCTACAGAAAAGATCATGACCTTTTCTGCTAGCGACAAGAAGACAGATGCGAGCCACCAGAGGCCCCTGTACGTGACCGCCATCATCAACGGCGTTGAATTTAAGCGAGCATTCGTCGATGGAGGAGCAGCGGTCAATGTTGTTCCACTCCACACACTGAGGCTAGCAGGGATCCCCGAGCACAAGGTGGTCAAGCGTCCATCCCCGCTGGTGGGATTCGGAAGCGACTCTAGAATGACGATCGGATGGATCCGCCTAGGCGTTCAGATTGGAAAGATCAAGTGTTCAGCGAAGTTCTATGTCATAGATGCGAACACCACATATCACATGATCATCGGTCGAGCCTGGATTCATCGCTTCGACGCGATCCCTTCGACGGCTCACCAGATGATGAAAGCCATCTGGAACGACAGGATTGTCGAGATACCGGCATCAACCAACCCGTTCAACTTGGACGAAGCACATCTCAGCGAGGCGGTGTGGTTCACCGAGATGGCGGATGAGCAAACACCCGGACCATTCAACCCTACTCCTCTACCTCTCTGGGAGGACATCAAAGACCAGTCACCTGCGGGTGTGATGGTGACAAGAGGAGATGCCAAGGAAAAGCCGCCTACTCACGAAGAGGCGCAGCGCATCGCATATCATCGGAAGAATGTGTACACTCTGAAGAGGATTGCGAAGCATGACCCCGAGGGTAAGGAGATAGAGAGCTTCTACGCCAACGGGAAGAAATGCTATCGCATATGAAGGTGCGCGGGGACGTCCTCACACGGGCATGGGGATGTCCCTGGGCAAATCAATCAAATCGAGCAGGTTGCGCTAAAAGAAGAGCCAACACAAATCATTTCAGACGAAAAACTCAAAGAAGCGCCCGAATGCATGGAAGACAGGCCACGACCACAAAAGCAAGAGCTAAAGGAAGTGTTCCTCAGCCCGAACGAGGAAAAGAAAAGGCCAGTCTTCCTGAGTGCGGACCTCACAAGCGAAGAGGAACAAGGACTGCTGCAGCTCCTAACTGAGTACAAGGATGTATTCGCATGGGAATACGATGAGATGCCAGGTCTAGACACGAGCATCACCATGCACCGTTTAGACATCATCCCAGGGTCTAAACCGGTCAAGCAAAGCACCAGAAGCTTCAGGCCAGAGCTCAACGTGAAGATCAAACAGGAGATTGTCAAACTCCTAGACGCCAAGTTCATAGAGCCAAATCACCATCCCACGTGGTTGGCCAACATCGTGCCGGTAGTGAAGAAGAACGGACAGCTCCGCATCTGCGTGGACTTCCGCGATCTCAACCGCTTCTGCCCTAAGGACGATTTCCCACTGCCTAACATCGACTT
Organism: Linanthus parryae; assembly: GCA_023055425.1. Taxonomy (NCBI): domain Eukaryota; kingdom Viridiplantae; phylum Streptophyta; class Magnoliopsida; order Ericales; family Polemoniaceae; genus Linanthus; species Linanthus parryae. Next base: position 85,389,177 of record JALGPY010000007.1, on the reverse strand, counting down.
GCTCATCGATTCGACGGCAGGCCATCGCATGTTCAGCTTCATGGACGGCTTCAGCGGATACAACCAAATCAAAATGGATCCCGAAGATGCGAAGAAAACTGCATTCATCACTCCTGTGGGCGTATTCAACTACACGGTAATGCCGTTCGGTCTTAAGAACGCAGGTGCAACCTATCAGCGGGCCATGATGGCTCTATTCCACGACATGATGCACAAAGAGGTGGAATTCTATGTGGATGACCTGGTAATCAAATCCAAACACGAAGCAGATCACCTTGCAGACCTGCGAAAGGTGTTCAACAGATGCAGAAGCTTTCAACTGAAAATGAATCCCATGAAATGCGCGTTCGGCGTGACCTCGGGGAAGTTTTTGGGGTGCGTGGTTCATCGCCAAGGGATCGAGCCCGACCCTGCGAAAGTGTCAGCCATCACCAGCATGACGCCGCCTCACAACCAAAGTGCCTTGAAAACATTCTTGGGAAAATTATCATATTTGCGGAGATTCATCCCAGCAATCGCCGAAATCACATGCTGTTTCAGCACTCTTCTCAAGAAGGACGCCGCGTACAACTGGGCTCCTGACCACGAAGCCGCATTTGAAAAACTAAAGGAGATACTCACATCCCCAAAGATTATGATCGCGCCTCAACTGGGATCACCGCTGCTGCTATATCTTACATCAACAAGGAGATCTATAGGAGCACTTTTGGCTCAAGTGTATGAAGGCCAAGAGAGGCCTATCTATTACATCTCTCGCATCGTGCAGCCTGCTGAATCAAGGTACACAGACATCGAACGTCATTGCCTTGCCTTATTCTTTGTGATAGAGAAGTTGAGACACTATTTTGCATCGCACAAAGTAGTGGTGGTCACCAAAAGCGACCCCATAAGATACTTGCTAACTCACACTACTCCGGGCGGGAGATTGGCGAAATGGTATATGACCATCTCTCAATACGACATCACTTGCGTGAAACCAAGAGCGATCAAGTCGCAGGCGGTAGCAGATCTATTGGCACAGTTTCCCGACAACAGTCACGAACCCGTGATCGAAGAAGAGCTCGAAGGCCCTGAAATCTACGCTATCGACGTGCCCTATTGGACCCTCCACTTCGACGGTTCGTCAACCAGAAAAGGCGGAGGCATTGGGATAGTCTTGACAAAGCCGGACGGGGAAGTCATACAGATGTCCGCAAAACTCAATTTCGCAGTCACGAACAACGAGGCGGAATACGAGGCTCTTATCGCGGGACTCCGTGCGGCGAAAGCTTTGGAAGTGAGCAACTTAACGGTCATGGGAGATTCCAAACTGATTGTTAAGCAAGCCTCGGGCGAATATGGTTTAAAGGAAATCAACCTCCTGTCATACCGCACCCTAGTGCAAAAGCTGATGCAGCAATTCTGCGACGTGAAATACGAGCACAAGCCCCGAGCGGGCAACAGGCATGCAGACGCCTTAGCAACTCTAGGATCTAAGGTCAGCATAGACAAATGCCCCACGAGGATTTCCATCGAAGTGTGAACATCGTCGGCGTTAACAGAAGATGCGTGCGACAACGAACACATAGATGACGCAGACTGGCGAAAAGCAATCCTGCAAGCTATTGCGAAAGGCACCAGCAGCGAGAGCTGGGCACTCACGAAAGGATACTGTATCCACGACAACACCCTTTACTACAAGGGTCCCGGAGGAATACTCATGCGATGTGTCTCCGAGCAAGAGGGACAACAGCTGCTGGAAAAGATTCACCAACACGCTTGCGGAGAAAGCGAGGTGTCAATCTACAGGAAAGCTCAGAGATATGGCATCCATTGGCCAAGCATGTCTACAGCCGCAGCCCTGATACAAGGGAAGTGCGAAAGTTGCGCACTAATCAAAGATTCTCTACTTGTCGCTCTAATCGATGACGACACAGACTGGAGAAAGCCATTGTTTGAATTCCTCACCAAGGGCACTGTAACCGAATCGAGGAAAGAGGCAGACAAATTAAAGAGGAAAGCTTCTCGATACGTGGTTCAAGAAAACCTGCTTTGGCGAAAAGGTCACGAGGGCAACTTGCTGCGATGCCTAGACGATAGGGAAGCACAAGAAGTCATGGACCTCTCTCATCAGGTGGAACACCAGGGAGGTGCGAAATTATGCAGACAGCTCCTCTCAATCGGATACTTCTGGCCCACGATGGAAGTCGATTGCCGCACCAAAGTGCGACGTTGCCAAGAATGTCAATTCAAAGGGAACCTAGTGCACGCTCCTGCTGTGGATCTACATGCATTAGGAACGCCATGGCCATTTCACACATGGGCTTTGGACTTCGTCGGCCCCATCCGACCAACGTCACATGGGAACCAGTTCATTCTCACCGCAACTGAGCTGTTCACCAAATGGGTGGAAGCAATACCACTGAAGACGGCAAACGCGCTGGCTGTGGTCAACTTCATCCAGGAAAACATCGTATGCAGGTTCGGAATCCCGAATACTATTCTTTCAGATAACGGTACTCCTTTTGTTAATCGTCAGGTAGCTACGAAGCTTGCGGAGTACAATATCAGGCAGATATGCTCTACCCCCTATTATCCAAAGGGAAACGGGCAAGCCGAGGCGACTAACAAAACGCTGCTGAGAATTTTGAGCAAGATGGTCGCAGATGACCACAAGAAGTGGGCCGACTCTCTTAACATAGCTCTGTGGGCCTACAGAACTTCTCCAAGGACACCCACAGGGGCCTCGCCATTTCTGCTATGTTATGGGGCCGAAGCTGTGGTACCTGCGGAGGTCAGAGTCAATTCGGCAAGGCTGGCCTTCCATGCACTCTATGAAAACCAACGCGATCATGATCTAGTCTTGCTGGAAGAAAAGCGAGAACAAGCCAAAAGGACTAACAAGCGGTACCAGGAAAGAATCGCGCGCGCCTACAACAAGACGGTCCAGCGACGGGATTTCGCAGTTGGCGATCTGGTCTTGCGCGCATCTGATCACTGCATGCGAGAAGCAACTCACCCGAAATTCGCAGCCAATTGGGAAGGACCCTTCGAAGTCACAGAAGTCTTCGATAGTGGCTACTGCAGCATACGAAGGTTGCACGGCACAACCTCAACTCCAAGCTCAGTCAACATGCGTTGGATCAAGAAGTACTATCCTTGACTTCTCTTATTTCATACGTTTTATGATAGCGTTGCTTAATATCTCATGTGGCTACGATTGACGCAATCTCCTCTCCCATATGAGAGGATTGTAATCCTATCTCTTCCATATGGAGGTATTATAATAAAAGAATTCTCCCAAATGAGAAGTTCACATTTCTAGCCGCTTTTATTGCTCTATCTTATTTGATATCACTGTTAACAATGATTTATTCGCTGCAATAGCAATTTATACAACCGCGATCTTAATTGATCATCAAAGCCTACCTTTTACGATAGCAGCAATACAAATGTGATCTTAATCGATCATCAAAAGCCTATCTTTTACGATAGCAGCAAATGCAAACGCGATCTTAACTGATCATCAAAAGCCTATCTCTTACGATAGCAGCAATACAAATGTGATCTTAATCGATCATTTAAAGCCTATCTCTTACGATAGCAACTATGCGCGAATGCGATCTTAAGTGATCAGCTAAAGCCCATCTCCTACGATGGCAGCCAATACAAATGTGATCTTAATCGATCACCAAAAGCCTATCTTTTACGATAGCAGCAATACAAATGTGATCTTAATCGATCATCTGAAGCCTATCTCTTACGATAGCAGCAATACAAATGTGATCTTAAGTGATCATCTAAAGCCTATCTCTTACGATAGCAGCAATACAAATGTGATCTTAAGTGATCATCTAAAGCCTATCTCTTACGATAGCAGCAATACAAATGTGATCTTAATCGATCATTTAAAGCCTATCTCTTACGATAGCAAATATACGTGAATGCGATCTTAATCGATCGTCTAAAGCCCATCTCCTACGATGGCAGCCAATACAAATGCGATCTTAAGCGATCATTAAAGCCTATCTCTCTACGATAGCAACAAACACAAATGCGATCTTAAGTGATCATTCAGGCCTATCTCTTACGATAGCAGCCAAACGCCAATGCGATCTTAAGTGATCATTTAAAGCCTATCTCTCATGGTAGCAATCAAACGCCAATGCGATCTTAAGTGGTCATTAAAGCCCATCTCCTACGATGGCAGCCAATACAAATGCGATCTTAAGTGATCATTTAAAGCCTATCTCTCTACGATAGCAACAAACACAAATGCGATCTTAAGTGATCATTAAAGCCTATCTCTTACGATAGCAGCCGAACGCCAATGCGATCTTAAGTGATCATTTAAAGCCTATCTCTCATGGTAGCAATCAAACGCCAATGCGATCTTAAGTGGTCATTAAAGCCTGTCTCTTACGATAGCAGCTAAACGCAAATGCGATCTTAAGTGATCATTTAAAACCTATCTCTCATGGTAGCAATCAAATGCAAATGCGATCTTAAGTGATCTTCTAAAGCCTATCTCTTACGATAGCACCCAAACGTAAAAATGATCTTACATGATCGTCCAAAGCCTATCTTTTGCGATAGCAGCGAGTCTCAAAAAACGGTCTCAATCGATCATCTAACGTCTATCTCTTGAGATAACAGACTATACAGATGCGATCTTATAATGATCTTCTCAAGCCTATCTGTTACGATAGCAATTTATACGCAAAGTAATTTTGGGTAATCACCCAAACCCATCTGTCATGATGACAACGCAAGTGCAGAATCATCTTATTAGATCTTCTAAGGATCTATCTGCTGTGACAGCAGTTTATGCGAGAGACGATCTCAAACAATTCTCCAATAAAGCCTATCTTCTATGATAGCAATTTTGCACAGCTCAACAATTTTGATTGATCTCTGGAAAATTATCTGGAACGATAGCAATGTTGTGAACGTGATCTCATACGATTTACAACGACCAACTACAAGCCCATCCGTGAAGATGGCACAGCTGCGAAATTACGATCTCGAATGATCTATCGAAACATTTGCAAATTGCAATCGCATATGTGAAATCACTACATGTCGTTATGCAAGGCAAAACAAGCCGAAACGCATGCGAAATTGTATTTTGTTGCAAAGAACAGATAATACAAAAGCTATTTATCATTACGAGTCAAATGACTTACAATTTATCTATCTAGATAGCAGCTTACAAGCGAAAAGCTCGCATCTAACTACACAGCCAACACGGCTTACAATACATTCGGAAAATGGCTGATAAGCCAGAGATGCGCCAAGGGAACTCTCGACTAAGAAAAGAGAGAATCCACCGGTCCTGACACCGGCAGCACAGTACGCAAATCTACGGATTTGACGAGACCCCTGTCTGATTAAGTTGTGTACCAGAGGAACCACCTGTTCCGGCGTATGCAGTCGTACAAAACAGGGGAAGCCGTCATTCCTCTGGTACTGGGTTCCTTGTCCTGATCGACAAGGGCATTGGCGAGCCTCCTGAGTTCAACAACGAAGAGGCAAGAAACCCTCCTCCAGGGATGCTGGAGGAGAATCACGCCGTTCATTACGAGACGGTAGCACGGTCACTACGGCGCTGCACCTCGCCACGAGGCGGCCGGAAACATGACCTGCACACATAATACACGAAGAAATTTCTTCGAATACACATGAGGTATTATCTGCATCCTCTTTATGATGGTTATAAACAGCAATAAGCCTCATAAAGTGGATCTTGGAAACTATTTCTATAGCACAAAGCGCAAACTCAGGATTCAAAACTTGAAGTTGCCATGAATCAACGAAAAGCAAGCGTTGAAGCCAGCAGTCGCAAGGACTCACGGCAAAACACATGTCTGGGATGAAGAACCCAAATGGCAAGGATGGGGTTTATATAGGCCCTGTGGAGACTTTTCGGTTGCTTAAGATGAGTCAGCAAATTCGAAAAGAGGGTAAGTTCAATCACTTACGCCTTGAAAAGCGGTAACAATCAATTACCCTACTAAAGGCTATGACGATTCGGTTGCGTATCCTAATAAATGACGGATGGTCATGATTCGGATGGACTTCCCAACGGAAGCGTGCTTATCTGCCGAGAAATTAGCGCGAAAATCAAGCAAAGAATCAATTGCTGATGTCATAATTGGATATGCACAGAAATGTCCAATCAAATCCCGAAAGGGGCAAAACGGGCAAACTCATTGTTTGTTGTTAAAAAGAAGGGGGAGAAACCCTAGCAGCATTACATTAATGTTTCAAAATATTACATTAATGTCTCAACCATTTTCCTGTTTTCTTTTCAAAATTCGAAAAGTCAAAACAAATTTTTGACTAAGGAGTCCTGGGGCTCGAACTGCTCGATCAGCCTCTCCACTTGTTGCACTTCCTGTTTTAGTTGCTCGCACTTGGCATTCATCTCTTGATACAGCTTCAAAGCTTCATCAACCTTTTGCTTCTGCTGCTCCACTTTCTGCATCTCAGCTGCGAGATTCTGGTGCCCAAGATTCAGAGTTACAGCTGCACGAATCAGTGTAACTCTGTCCTTAAGAAATTTGAAACCAAGTCTGCCTTGGACTTTGAGCACGAGATTTTGGCACATGCCACACAGCAATTCGGCACTCTGGGCCGAAATGGTCGCAGGTGTAGCCGCACACAGCTGCTCTAGTATCCAGATGGCTTCAGTAAGGAATAGCCTCCTGTCAAAAGGGCTGATCTCCAGACACCTCACAAACGATCGGGGGTATCTGAGGCGCATTCGAACCACCCAGTCTACGTCGGTTTGCTTCAAACCTGAGACATCAAAAACAAGTCATGATGTCAAAACTCGCAAGTAAATAATGCGACGTGCGAATGGTAAAACTCTGCTTACCAGTGCCTTCCAGAATTTCATGAATAGAGGGAATGCGAGCCACCGGGTTGTTCGAAGACTGCCCTCGCTCCATGGCTCTCCTATCAGCTGCGAGCTCCAAACTCTCATAGTTAGGAGGAAGAGTGTAGGCTGCACCAGCTGCGATTACATTCCCAACCTGCGAGCCCCAAATGCTCCACGCAGGAATAGGTGCTTCTGACTCAGTCATCGCCGGAGGCACAACCGAAGTCGCTGGACGGAAGACACTATCAGATGCGAAAATGTTGGCATCACTTGTCCTTTCCTCCTCACCACCGGTACGGACACCTTCGTCCATCGGCACGGCATCAGCTTCGATATCATCGGAGAGTTCAATGACATCCTCGAGATGCCCACTTGCGTGTCCGGCAGCTGCGACGGGCTTCTCGGTATGGGAGCCCGAAATTGGAACATGGGATGCAGAAGTCTGGCTTCTCTGCTCCAGCTCAGGTTCCTCAGCATGACCTGCGATATCAAACGCGACAATATGAGGTAACCTGTGTTATAAGTTATTTCGTTATCTTTGCCAAAGCTAAGAATAAGCACCTCCACGCGAAGGTGGGATTGAGGTATCCTCATCATACACTAGGGACGTGGAACCGTGCCCTATCAGTGTATCCTCACTAAGCAAGTCTTTAAGAGAGGCGTGACCTGGGATGCGATTAAACCAGTCATGACTTGGTCTCAAATGGTTACAGCCTAGTACGTGCATATCACTCAAAATGATTACCTGAGGGTTCTCCGCATTTGCTTACCAACCAACGGCGAATGTCAGGCTTTGACACACCGTGCTTCAACGCACCCACAATTACATCTCTATAAGTAACTGCGAGATTGAAGATCTCACCTTTATCGCCACCCGCGATCTCTGTGAAGTCTGCTTGGACTTGCTCTAGCTCTGCTGCATCCCCTTCGGGAACCTCGTCTTCTTCCTCTGCATGAGGAGCCACTTCTTCGGGAAGTTCGTCTTCCTCGCCAACTGGACGCACTAAGTCGTCGACGTGCTGCTCTTCGAGGCTCCGTTGCTTCACACGCTCGAGCTCCTCTTCCTCTCGCTGCCTTCTTCTTTCAGCAGCCTCCGCAGCTGTCCTCCGGGACTCAGCAAGAACATCCTCGCTTATGGGATCATCTGAAACGCCAGAGTGGGCATCTCTCTTTTGCCTCTTGGCCACGAGGCCACCAACGGCTTCATCATCATCATCTGCGAATACACAATTGGTTCAAAGAAAGGAATTGCATAGAAGTCATGATAAAGGACAAGGAGATGCGACGGAAGTACCTCCTGACTCTTCCACGCGCATCACAACTGTTCCTTCTTCTTCTTCTTCTTCATTACTTGCTTGGGGCTCCTGCCTCTCTTCCTCTTCCTCTTGGTTGAAAGGAACGAAGGTTTCAACTGCGAGATCTTTTTGCACCTTGCCGGGCATTCGACCCTTGCCTTTGTCCTTGACAGAAAGGGACCTCACTGGGGGCGAAGCTGGAGCGCTCCTAGGGGAAGAAATCGTAATTCCCTTTTGCCTAGGTCTTTTCAATCTCGGCGCCACAGTTGCCGGAGGGGACGGGTCATCCCTAGGAGGAGACGGAGCCTGAGGGTTGTCTATCAGCGAGTCAGCGAAAGTGTTCATGACTGCGCGAACCTTTGTTTCGACCTCGGCGTCCATCCTCCATGCTAGCCGGTACGACTCCCCCTTCCTTCGGGTGGCGACAATGGTATCCACCAGCAATTTGGAACGGTCACCAGCTGCGAACCTCCGCACATGACACTGGACCATACAGGACGAAAAGCATCAGTGCAAGCAAATCAAAGAGCTTAAAAGCATACAAGGAAACTGCTTACCTCGGCAAACGCCTTGCTATATTTGATGACCTGCGTGTCACCCTTCTTGATTGCATCGACCTGCTCCTTCAGAATGAAATCGGGGCACAAGTGGTTCTCGCGGTCCAACAGCGAGTAGCAACCGTACTCAGACTCGCTCAAACTGCAATTGGGACGAAACGGAAAAGAGTTTCTCTTGATCAAGGGGGCCCTTCCTGGCTGCGCCGCCGCCTCCGTCTCCATCCTCGTCTGCTGGGCAATCCAGTATGCGATCCAGTTCTGGGAACAACCACCCCTGCGAGTTCCCGCAGGCTGCTCAAAGGGAAGATTGCTCATGAGGACCGTCTTGCACTCCTTTGTCAGCAAACGCTTGTAGCACCCTCTGACGATAGACTGAGGCCAGATTGATGGGGCCACCGCATCGAAACCAAACTGAGGAGAGACCCGAGTGGGGTCAACATCCACTGTAAGCCTTTCATATCGTGGCGCGAGCTCACGAATATGCTCTGCAAGTGCAGGAAGAGAACCTCGCAGACACCAGCAAAAGAACTGACGATAGCGCTCGTGGAAATGCGGTCCCTTTTCAAAGAGAAGGTCTTCTGACAAGACCATACCTTCGGAGGGGTATAGCTTTGGAAACCACCGTACATTCTCAACACGTGTGGCGTAAGGCCTGGCAGTGAACTCCCTTCGCTTGTCGCATATCAAGCTCCAAGTACACTTGGTGTTGCTTGCTCCAAACCATCTCGCAGCCCTTCCGCTGTTGAGCGCTTTCGTCTCGCCTGGGGGACACCACTTCTCAAGTGGGAGGGGAGTTGGTGCATAAGATGGCCAGCGCTCAAAAACCCACATTGTCAGAAAGCTGATATTGACAAAGGTCAGAACATCCAGACGACCGCGCGATTCCCTCATCGCCAGAACCAGCTGGTCCAGCCTATAATACAACGTACCTAAGACCAAGGGTCCAAGTGCGACTCTCTGGCCAAGAGCGAGCCTCACCGCAAGTGGCAGCACATGGTAGAAGACCCCGTCATGGGGGTGACCATCAATCAGAAACCTCGACAGCCAAGCACAAAGAAAAGCGCAAAGGGTCAGATGATAACCCTTACCCTCTACGTAATTCTCGGCCTTGGGGTTCTCGCTCAAAAGCTTCTTAGTAATGCTGCTGCTCGCATAGTCTCGGAAGAAATACTGCAACCACTTGTTCCAGGTATTCTTCGCAGACGTATCAACCAGTTGCCAGTTCGGAAGAGGTTTTGTACTGGTCCACCGAGTGGAGATTTTCTTTACCTCTGCTAGGCACTCCTCCATTTGCGCGTACAAGGCCAATTCCGCAGATGTCCTTAGGTGACTCAAGGGGTCCACCTCGCCCATGGGGGAAAGCTCATACAGCATTTGAACGTCCTCGAGCGTGGGGGCAGCCTCGAACTCAGCAAAGTGAAACGTGTGAGTCGCAGGCGAATAGCGGGACAGAAGGTCTAGAAGCATGGACTGATCCAACTTCACGGCAGCACCCTTCATAGCACGAACAGCGAAGAAAATGCCGGCTTCATCGAGAGTTTCGGCGTAATTACCCAACACGTGGTCAGTCCACTCATCCATAAAGTCCAACTTCTGGACAAACGCCTGAGTAGAAATCGCAGTGTATGGGAAGTGCCCATTCTCGATTCCCAATCGAACCACATCCTCGGAGCCAACTAACTCGAGCAGGGCTGAGTTAACTGGGCGAGTCAGTGTCAACAACCGCTCAACGGGAACTGGATCAGGCATCCTCTTCGCCTTCACCCTCGCGTGGTAAAAATCTTTCCCACCCAGAAAGGGGGCTTTTCGCCACAAAGCCTGCGGAAGCTCCGGCATCTCTTCGTCTTCCTTGACGGGTCTGGTTACTCTTGTTTTGGCCATTCCTGCGAAAGGGCAAAAAAAAAGGGGGGAGAAATACCACACTTCAGTTTGAATTTTGAATTCGAGACTTATGCAAAGGAATGCAAACAGTTCCGGTGCCGATTTCAGAAATTGGGTAGTTGCAAGATCCAATATCGTCGAAAGAGTAAAGCGAAGCGGGTTTAAAGATCAAAGCCTCTTCACAGATTTCATGAGTTTACAGATTCAACGCAGTTCAAGACAAACGCCGGAATTTTAAATCAAAAAAAGTAAACGAGGCCAACCTTGTTTCCTTGAAGCCTGCTTGGATATGCACAATTGAAGAATACGATTTGCAGTCCTGAACTGGTGATTGATTATCTGGATCTGCTCTCGAAGATCTCCGGGTACCATTCACTTTAAGAGAAAGAAGTGATGCTTTGCAATAATGGGATACAAGGTATTTATCCAAAAGAATGAAGGGTTGCGTCCCTTCAGTAGTCGAATCGCAACCGTCACCGTCGTATCGCGCAATCACAGGACGGGCTGACGTCACGCCTAAAACCCTAAAGGTCAGACGGCACGACTCTAGGGGTTTTAGGTCATAATGACACGCACGGGGGCTGAACTTACTCGTATTTGAATTGGTGCGTGGCAACGACGCGCATGTTGGTTTCCGCGCATGGAAGCCTATACAGCTACGAGCCTTCACGCGCAGAAAGGGGGCTAATGTAGATACTGCTTTATGACATGGCAGATCTGGGCCACGTGGCGACCATCCAGCACACCATATTGTGCTCCACACACACAGGATCACCAGCCGAGCTGATCCATGTGGGGGCTGCGAGACAGAGCCCTCGCATACCACTGCACGGGACTTGTAGGGACTTGTGGTTTGGAGGCTAGGGTAAGCCCTGTCGCGTGCGAGCCAAGCCCGCGCGCGACCTTTAGTAACTGTTTTGAGAGATCTTTGGCACGAGCTCCCTAGACCCGGTCAATCCGGTCAAACCCGGTCAACCTCGTAACGGTTCCGGTACTCGCGCACCACGTGCTCTAACGGTTCCTATATACTCGGACGAACGTGCCGTTATGGTTAAGCTAATTAAGCCGCCATTAATGGGCGCATTAACCACACTACAACGGTCACGTTCTCCAGTATATATACATCGTTAACCTTTCCATACAAAGGAGAACAACACTGCCATACGCGGAAGCTCTGCCAAACCTCTGTCTCTCTCTCAGACATTGCTACTGACTTACTCTCTCCCTACACACACCCCTATTCTTCCTGTGCGATCCCTGATCCACTACGTACGGTGTACACGGAGGTCTCCCCGCCGGAATCTCTTGTGCACACTAGCATACCCAGGATTACATAGGAAGAAACCGTGCATGATTTGGACAAGAATTGAGGGAGTTACAAGCATTTAAACAGGGGCAGTTTGTGAACCGAAAACACATCAAATTCACGAATCAAACTATGATGATTTGTTGTTACAGTCGTGATTTGATGATCTAAATGTGTTCAGGACATATTCAGGAGCATGCTAAGGCTTAAAATCGATCAAAACAAGCAAGATTGAAGGCCGTACCGAGCTTTGAGCTTTTCCGGCGACAATGGCGGAAACCGGCGAACAACCGCACGGTTTCCGGCGATTCAATGCCTGCCCAGGAGCTTATGGGTTTGCCTGAGGTTGCTGCGAGGTCCATAGGTCACGGGGACGCGTCGGGAGGGAGAAGAACCGCGCAGAACGAAGCAAACGCCGACGTTCGGCGTTCGCCGGCGGTTCCCGTCGGGTTTCCAAACCCAGAATCCGGCGAGGCAAAAACCGTCGATTCACAGCACGATCCTGGACTCCCCAGGTGCGCAATCACCCCCAGAACACGAAAACAAGGTTCAATTAGATCAAATTACAACAGAAATCAAGAAATTGATCGGGGAAAGGGCTAGGGTTCTTCACCTACAAAACCCGATTGCTCTCTCGATACTCCATCTTTTTCAAAATTGATTTGTGCGTTTTGCTCCTGGAATTGGTGGCTACCTCTGGTAGTAGCAGTTCGGGAAGAGGAGCAGAGACGGTGGTGTTGTGGTGGAGTTGGTGGTGGTTGTTCATAGTGAAGATAGAGGAAAAAGAAGAGGATGAAGGATGAAGGATGAGAGAGAGAGAGAGAGAAAGACTTTTTTTTTCAGATTGCTGGTGAAGAGGGGTGTTGACTCCTCATCTAGTAGGTGTCAAGTTGTGTTTGACAAGTGGCCTTCATGCATGGGGGGTGAAAGTGTAGTTTTTCAAACTTTAGTGTATAAACTAGAATTAGAGCTTCTATTTAATTTCTAAGAATTGCGCAACCACCCCGAACATCTCTAGCGCTTCAAAATCATCTTAACGACGTCCAAATGTCGCCAACTCTCCAGAATGCCCACATTAAAGCCGTGACAGAATATTTACAAGTTCGCCCCCAAAGTCTTGATATTGCACTAAGAACTCTCTCGAGAACTAGGGGTGTTACAGTTGGCCCAGCCTCGAAGGTGGAGAAGTGGAATGTATGAGTCTTCTTCGAGTACCTAGAAAGCAGGAACCTCAACATGTCATGGTCAAGCCTAAGGCTAAGTCCCTTTGTCGCGCGCACGACGTTGTATATCCCAGCATTCGTCAATTCTTTTTCCTAGTTGTCAAGGATGAACTATGTCCATTCCTCCATCCAATCAAGTTTCTTTATGAACGACTGAAGAAGAACATCGGTGAAAGGGTACAATCCAGCTTCGAGGCCGAGTCGCTGCACGTCCTGAGCACTAACCAGATCCCAGTCGTCCCTCTCCGGTTCAGACACTAACTGGAAGGCATTTTTCACCGGTGATTCCTGGAGAGTGGTACCTTTCATGTTCGCCAGGTAGAAATCATCTCTGCCCAAGTAAGGGGCTTTGTACCACAGATATTTGGAGAGTTCGGGAAAATCGACTGCTTCCTTTTGAGATTTATGGGAGCCATTTCTATAACACAAGTAACATGTGCAAAACAAGAATTGAAGATCAATACCCTATTCGGGTATGAAGAACAGTGAAGAACACTATGAAGAACAGTGAAGAACACTAAACCCAGATTGGGTTGCAAGCCAGGAACAAGTATGAAAGCTAAACTCAGATGGGGTTGCAAATCTGATTTCAAAAACATGAAGCGAAGGATGAGAATCGCTAACCTTGTTGTTTCTTGAATGATTAAACTTCTTGAGTGATGCTGTCGAGAATTTGATCGAAGATCTGAACTTGCTGTTGAGGGTTCTCTCTCTGACTCATAAAACGTTAGTAGCAACAATGGTGGAAAAGTTCTAATCGTTGGGGGAAAGAGGTTTATATAGTCCTCTGAAAGGTCCCGACCTTTCAATATCTTTTTAAATCAATCGTTACCTCGGTAACCGGCAGGCATTTGTGGATGTCGTCGCGATTCACGCAATCCACGTCATGACACACCCTATTAAAGGCTTTACGACGTTTTCAGAGACCTAGGAAATCATGGATGCTCCTAGGCTAGGGTTTTTAAATTTTGAATTAATTCGAGGATCTGCGCGTGGAGCCACGCACGGCTGATTTTGCTGGATTACACAGCAAGCGCGCGTGATATCCGCACAAAAGGGGGCTAATGCATATAGTGCATTCCAGACGGATGGATCATCGTCCACGTGGCATCCATCCAGCATATCTGATGGTACCCCGTACACACCCTACCATTCCTTATATTCACACTTATCCATATGGGGGCTGCGAGACAGGGTCACCGGCGATACTAATCGCGCGGGAGCTTGGAGGGACTTAGTGGCTTGGAGGTTCGAGTAAGGAACGTCGCACGAGAGCAACAACCACGCTCGCGCGCGACCCTTGTTAATTGCTTGAGAGATCTGATGACCACGCTTCCTATATATGCGGGTAACCATTCGAACGGTTTCCTATCCATACAAATGAACGTGTAACGTGCCCTATATATACGGGTGAACGTGCCATTACGAGGCGGATATCTCGCCATCCTTTATTACACACATTAATTCCTCGTAACGGTCACCTCTAAGCCCTATATATAGAGACTTCTGCATTCAATAGCAACTCTGAAACTTTTGGTTAATAATCACTGTCTCTCTCTCTGGAAATAGCAAGAGCTTACTCTTCCCCTCACTACCCTCAATCTCTCTGTGCGCTATTCTTGTTCTTGTTTCCTGTTACAGGTGTACACTTGGATCTTCCTCTAGGATTTCCTTGTACACAGTAATATAAAGAATGATGTACAAATTACGTTCGAGATGAAGAGCACTGTGAAGACAGTCAAGCAATGAAGCTTGAAGTGTTCTCCAGGAATCTGAAATGGATTGAATGGAAGAATGGTCTTCTTTAATGATGCTTGTCAATCCGTGAGAGTGTATGAATCTTTGTGTAAAGCTCCGTACTTGTCAATCTCACTGAATCAGTCATCTCGTGTCAATTAGAATTGTAGACTATATAGGAAGCTTAAAAAAAATCCCTAAAAATCCTCTTGCAGAAACTTGACTCTCAACAGCTTTCTCCCAACGGCTAGCTGCATGATTTTCTCAACTTATTTTGATTTGATCTTCAATCTGCAAGCCTAAGGTAAGTCCAGACAACTTTCCATAAGATTATCACCAATCTGCAGGCCATGATTGCCAATTCTGCAATCCTGCAAATAAGAAAACTTCAGCTAAACCTTAAACACATAGTTAGCTAAGAATCCATGAAAAACAACTTAGGCAAATGATAAGATCAAAGCATGTTATAACACATAATTAGTTTGTCTTTCATCATATGATATAGCATGATCAAGTGCAGGAGATTAGAGAATGAATAGGAGTAAGAACTCCCCCTTATTTCATCCTGTAAAGTTTTCAAGGCAATGAAACCAATTTCAAAGCTTTGAAAACAACTTTGAACTTACAGTTAAAAAGTTCAAGAAACTACGTCTATTCTAAAGATCTAAATCGATAGCAAGAAACTAGTCTAAACGCAAAAAAGTCATTCGTCTACATAAAACAATATGATATCATAGAGACGCCTAGCAAAACGTCTAGCTAGTAGTAATCAACCAAACGAGATGCAATAGTTTCTCCATAACAATATTGAGAGAGAAGAAGAAGATAAAAACATAAGTCTTCAATGGAGGAGTCTTGAGTTTTCGTCTTCGTTCTTCGTCTCCGTTTCATAGTCTTTTCCCTCTTCTCCTTGCCAACGTGAGTGTAGCCTTGCCCTAAATTTTTTTTCAAGTCTCCCACATGTTCTCCAATTGTTTCGAAAAAAAGTTCTACAAGTACGTCCAAAAAATAGAGTTTCTGCGCAATCCTACATCCCACTAGTACGAGTACAATCGCAATCGCACAAATGCAATCGCGATCGTACGATTTCAATGTTCACACTCGTACGAGTGTCTCTTCACGATTGCAAGTCCTCCAAAAGCTAAATTTTGGATAAGTATTCCAATCGTACGATTGGAAGTCCACTCGTACGATTGGTTGTGACTGCTCAGTTTTATTTTTCTTCTTCTTCTAGCATCATCCTTTCTCCTCTTCAATTCCAATCATCATCTTGAGTCTTGAAATGCTCCCGAAGCTCGTATTCTCCTCTCCACATGATGGCCAAGCTCTGTTTCGTGTCAAAACAACACGAAACAAACCCGTGCAATCAAATGTGACAAAATAACGTTAAATCATGCGGGAAATTCCTTGATTAACAATTATACGTCAAAACTCAACTTTCACCATTTCTTCATGTTCATAGTGCACATCTCACAATATTCACCCGAAAATCACGCAAAACAATAGTAAAATGTGTATGAGTTATGAATGTAATACAAAGTTATAACATTCTAATACTATCATGATAACAATTATTATATGAGAACTCTATCAATGGTAGTCTGTCTACCCAAGATCCTTGAAAATCCATAACACACGCCCTTAGCATATCTTCCAAAGTTTATATAGTTCTCTCGGTTTGTCCATCAGTGGCAGGATGGAACATTGTGCTGAACCTCAACTCAGTTCCCATTGCTTCTGGTAATGCCTTCCAAAAGTGTGAGAGAAAATTGGATCCCTGTAAAAAACGATCAAAATCAGAACCACATGATACCTCACCATATTTTTCACATATGCATCGGTTCTTTGCTCCATGTTCCATGTATCTTTCATGAACCTTGAGGTCTTCGTCAATCTATCCACCACAACCCCAAATCTGATTGATTCCATTCTTAGATGCCGGTGAAGCAGTTACAAATCCATCGAAATAGAATCCCACTTCCAAACTGTAATTTCCGAAGGTTGGACTAATCCTCCCATTCGCTTATGCTCGAACTTGACATTCTGACATGTCAAACACCGTACTACAAATTCTGCTACTTCTTCTACATATTAGGCCACCAAAACGTCGGTGCCTCCTCCTTGGCTTTGAACATGAATGGTGGTTTTGGATCCCGACAGAGATGGTGGTGATGGGTCGGTGAAGATGGAGCAAGGTGAAGAGTGAGATATGAGAGAGAGAATGATGATAGAGTTAGAAATGTGAGGGGAGGGAGAAGAAGGCAATTAATAGTGGTATAATTTTGCATCAAAGGTAAGGAAAAATGCGTTTTTAAGGGATCCGTTAGCTCAGTTAGCAAGGTACCAAATGACATTTCTCCACAGTGCAGGGAACCAAATGGTATTTAACCCACAATGGAGGGGTTAAAACTGTCTTTTACCCTTTTCATATTGATATGCTTCCTTCATAGTTTATGGTAAATTTTACTTACAACCCCTCGGTTTAGAACGATATTGAATTACACGCCTCCTAGTTTTAAATACGTCACATACACCCCATTATGACTACAAAATTTGTTGTCACTTAAATTCCATATGTGTATTCACTCTGCTAGATGGTAGGATAACTGGCCAAATTCAATTTTTAGGATAATTTACCCTTACAGAGGCTGCAAAGGCTACTCCACTAAACCTTACCTCAAGTTTGTCCCAACTTTCGCTTGTAGTAGACACATCATTTTCGAAACACATACGAAATATGCGTTAGAAATACAAATATTTTGCATGTGTTAAGAGTACATATTGAGGTGGACTGACCTTTGCAGGCTTTGCAAGGGTAAATATGTATAGATTTGGGAAGTTACCTTACCACTTAGCAGAGAGAATAGACAGAGGGGATGTAAGTGACAACACGTTTGGTAGTCATAAGAGCTGTAAGTGAAGTTTTCCAAACTAAGAGAGAGTGTAAGTGAAGATCATCATAAATTGAAGGGGTGTAAGTGAATTTACCCTAGCTTTATCACTTATAGGTATACTAGGGGATGATCCGTGTACGAGACCACTACTGAAAAGAAATCGTACTGAATGGTTTTCATATCGGGATGTTATTTAATACGCCTAATTATAGGTATATAATAATAAAATATTCAAAAGCAGCCGTTACCGTACACCTCACTAATTACAGAGAGCAGCACACTCGCTGTTTCTCTCTCTCTAGAAATCAACAAACAGCTCTACTAGTCAAGCTCCGTTTACTGCTCTTCATCGCTTTGTCTCCCTCACTCCCTCTCTGCATTCTCGTTACTCGGCCTGCGATTCGGAGGTCTGGGTTGTTATCATGTGAGACATCGCTAATCTAGTGTTAGGTGAGGGTTAGGGTTGTGCTAGATTTGCACTTTTTTAGTTCCAAATCTGGATTCGATTCCATGGGGAACTGTTGCAGATCTCCGGCGGCGGTCGCCAGGGAGGATGTCAAGTCGTCGAACTTCTCCGCCCACGGCGACGGCCGGAAGGACAAGGCCGGAGGAGCGGCGAAGAAGACGATCACTGTGCTGAGTGACATCGAGAAGGAGAACATTGAGGAAAGGTACATGGTGGATAGGGAGCTAGGGAGGGGTGAATTCGGGGTGACCTACTTGTGCATTGAGCGTGAGACGAGGGAACTGTTGGCCTGCAAGTCGATTTCAAAGCGGAAGCTGAGAACGGCTGTGGATGTGGACGACGTGAGGAGAGAGGTGGCTATTATGAAGCATTTGCCCAAGGATTCGAGTATTGTGACCTTGAAGGAGGCGTGTGAAGACGAAAATGCTGTTCATTTGGTAATGGAGTTGTGTGAGGGCGGGGAACTGTTCGATCGGATTGTTGCAAGGGGGCATTACACGGAGCGGGCGGCTGCAGCTGTAACAAGGACGATTATGGAGGTTGTTCTGCTTTGTCACAAGCATGGAGTTATCCACAGGGACTTGAAGCCAGAGAACTTCTTATTTGCAAATAAGAAGGAAAACTCTCCTTTGAAGGCTATTGATTTTGGCTTGTCAATCTTCTTTAAGCCAGGTGAGAATCTATTTGTTCCTGATGAATAATTGATGGTAATACCCTATGCCTTTTAGAATATACAAAGAGTTATTTAATCTGAAATTACCTTGTATGCTGAATAATAAATAATGGCACAAAGATTAGTTTCGTGATGCATGTAAATTTAAGTTCAGATATTAATCTTCCAATGTGCTCTTTTGTACAGTCTCGAAATAATCTTCCATCATTGTTTGGAAATTGAAGCATGTAATATTATCTAGGCCATTGAATTCGTTTCCCCAAAATTGGCCCATCTAGGTAAATGCCATGCACGTCCTGCACAACAAAGGGGTTACCCGTCGTGTAACCCTTTTCTCTTATAAATTTGTTCAACATTAACTTTAACAAGTACGAATTACTGATTCAAGCGATTGTAATGCCAACGATTTAGTTTAGAAGTCCATAAGGCCTTCTTTGTTCTTTTGGCTTAGATGTGAAGAATTGATAGTACTGTCATTGATAGCGTGAGTTGGTACTTGGCAGAATATGGGATTAATGTGGGATAAGCCTATCCTTCCCAATACCCAGTCCGCCTAGGTATTGAATAATCCCCCATATGGATGACTAATTGTGGTCCGGGATTACCAATGAATTGTCTACTTTCTCAAACAAACACAAATCCCATCCCACACCCATTAGAAGAAGGAAAACAAACGTGCCCTTAGAACTACATAATATTTGTACATATCGCAAATTCCGTCAAAACCAGTTAACTTATAATATTCTCCAAGGGAAGAGAAACAAGAGTTTCGGGATTAATGTTTTCATCATATTGTTTAAGTTGAAATTCTATTACCCAGAAAAGAAAATATTTACAATATACAAAGAGTTGATTAAGCTATAGCACTAGCCCTCCTACTGACACATAAAAACGTGATTAGTAGCCGGTAGAAATCAATAATGCAGAAGCAATACCACATCATAGTCAGCAATTAGAGTATGTTATTGTGTTGTCTTAAATTTCGTAAATTGATTTGATGGGGTATGTCAAACTCAACCTCGTTAAGGTAGTGTGCAATCATGTCAACTTACTTACACCCCAAGCCCGCAACTTCCTGTTTCAATAGTTTCGTGTCTTTGTCAGAGAAGCCATACTGTCCATCCTGAGTATGCTTACTGACAAAAGTACGAGTATATGGTACGAAAGGTCTTCATCGAGAAAACCGGGCATCCTCACTTCATAACATTATTAACACCTAAGAAGAACAAGAAAAGGCACGCCTTATCATGGTTCTTGAAATGCCTACACACTATCCACTGAAACCTGAGATGTGTGGCAAGCCGGCAATGATGAGATAATACTAGACTGTAACATAGTTTTATGTCCTTTTTTTTTTTTTTTTTTTTTTTTTTTTTTTTTTTTTTTTTTTTTTACAATTGTGTAGTCCAACTTAATGAAAATTGCACAAGAACGTTACGTAGCGTTAACAGTCACACCTAATGTTGAAGGTTAAAGTCATCCAAGTACCATATCAAACAGAAATGTCATAAAATGACATGTCCAAATGACTGTTCCCAGAACTGGAGATGCTGTTATGCACTGTAGCCTGTATGTAATGTATATACTCGTTCCAACAAAAGAAAATTTGCACCATGAACATAAAGTATAAGTAACATCCATAATATATCTGAGCTTGAATTTCATCATGCTACTTCTCATGCATAACAGGTAACTGATATACTATCATATATTTTACAATCAAATAGTATGTAATATGTATATATTTTTTCTTTTAATTATATACTCGATTACTCATTCCAACAAAAGAAAATATGCGCATGAACATAAAGTAGAAGTAACATCCATAATATTTAAGCTTGAAGTTCATTCCAGACAGGTAATGGGTATACTCTTATATTTTACAATCAAGATGGTATATGTTGAATCAAACATGTCATGAGTCTTGAGTAGTGTGATCAGTGGTGGGGACTAGAAGCATATGCCCCTGTAAGAATGCGTGTGGTTCCACCTCAAAACCAACTGGCAATGAAATGACTGAGGAGTAGCCCATTCTTGAATGTTCGATGTGGGACTTCTCAACAGCCCCCAAATTGATGGCACCGATGCAACAATTAACAATACACGGGGAAAAATGTGTAACTTAATTTGTTAATACTTTAAGCAGGTATATCTTCTAGCATGTATAAGAAAGATATTGTGGGATGTAATAGAAACGAATCCATCATTTACGAAAGATATCATGGGATATAGTAGAAAATCAACCCTGGCCTGCTCATATAATCAACTATTAAAAACAAATTAGTTTAGAAGCTGGCAAATGGGAAGTGGCAGAAAGAGAAAAGCTAATAAGCTATGTGCGGGCTCAATAAGATAGATAACAAGCAAGAAAGCCTGGTGGTAATAGCCTTTCTCGGAGAAGTGTGCTCTCTTTGAGATGCATTGTTCAAATCCTCATAATATCAAATCTCTTGGGGTGCACTGGAGCTGTATTAGGTCATTAACCTCATCGGCCTGTGGGTTTATGTGAGATGTACACTAGTGGTGGGGATATCCCCGGTATTATGGAGAAAATGACAAGTTCCCAGAAAACCTGAAGACTCCAATTGCCAACCGGTGAGTGCATCCCTCGACCAAATAAAAAAGCTGTTAACTTTGATGGTTAACTTTAATTCTTCTTTATAGGTAACATGTGAGTGTGTGTGTGCGTTTCTCCAGTCTCCTCAGTGTTGGTAGTACAAACACACAAAAGTCCCCGAAGTATCCGTATAATTGTACTGATTTCTACAGTGTCTAGCTTGACTCAAAACAATAATATGACATGTTCCATGCGTCTCGGAGATGTCTTGTGGCGTTTCTTGTGCGTTAGTGTGGGGGACATGCCCATCATGGAGCACCGTTATCTGAGTAGTTCTCATGGTTGCTGGGTATGTTCAATTTAAATGCAGCCGTTTTATTAATTTCGGTGTCTCTACTCAAGTGACACATTTGTTAGAAGCGTCTGTACTTTCAAACATAAATTTGTAAGACATGCGCAGGTAAGAGCAGACTGTTTATTTTTCCATATATAAATCTATAAAATACTGCAGAAATATTGCAGTAATCTGTTATGTAATTGGATATTCAAGGGAGGGGGCATGGTGTGTTCATGCAGAAAGGGGTTGGGAGATCAGGAGTTGGTGAAGACCGGACTATGGTGGATTCATGGGTGCATAATGTTAGGCTTCTGTTGGTGGTTGAAGAACGGGTTAGTCATTGCTGGTCCCAGATGGGGCTGGCTGTTTGTGGTTATCGTAAAGTTTGTTGTGGTGATTCAAGACAATAGCTGATGATTTGATTTCCTTTCAGTTGTCAGCATTCGATGTAAAACTTGAATTATGTCCAGGAGCTTGGTTGTGTTATACAGGACAATGTAAGAAGAAATCCTATTTGAGAAGTAGGTTCAGGGGGAGCTGTCGATATGGGGGACATTTATGAGTAAGAGGAAAGTACAAAAGCTGCTAGCAAGTTTAAGAAGGATGAATGTATGTGTTTGGTGTGATAGGAATGGGCAGCTTGCTAAATTTGACAAGTAGTGCTAGGTATCCTAAGTGGCAGCCCTTTTTGCAGGGTTGGGTTTTTTCAATGGGCAGTGCGCAATAACATGTAGTCAACAGATTCAAATGTAGACGATTGTGGGGCTAGGCATCATGCTAGACTGTTCTAGGTAGGATCTCAAAGGCATGCACTATATCTCCTGGATCCGGAGCGGCAAAACGTCTAATCTAGAAGGATTGTATTCTAATGTAATCTTAATAACGAAAAGACTAATTTCATATAAGTGTAAGCTAACATAGGTAGAGATTAACTTGTAACCTAAGAAGCATTGATACGGATACGGGTGCCTGATACGATACGGGAACGGACACGGGATACGTCATTTTCTAAAAATATGAGGATACGACACTGCAGGGATACGCCAAAATTATTATTATTTTCTTATACATATTTGAATTTTATACTAATAGATAATAAAATATTGGTTCCAACTTCTTTAATATTTATTGCTTAAATATCACTGAAAAGCATATATTAAGTATAAGAATGAGAAGAGAAAAAGGAGTAGCTTACATGGGTTCGAGTTTGACAAGTTGTATCTGATAAAACCCTTGAAGTTGTTGCATGTGATAACTTAAAACCTCGCTTCATCTATTCGTTCAAAAGGGCAACCTTTTCACATATTGAGCCCTCAATTAAGCATATATATTATATCTACTTTAGCTTAATTATATTTTAACCCATTTAAAGTTCAAATATTTCATAACAACCACGTGAAGGTCTAATAAATTTGAAGTTTGAAGGGTGACTATCACCTCTCATTAAGTGTCCTCCAAGTGTCCGGTCTAATAAAATTCTCTATAATACTATGACACGCCAGCTGGAGTGTCCGACACACATTTTGGAGTGTCATACGAGTGTCCAAGTGTCCAAAGTGTCCAACATGGATACGACCCCCGTTTTGGAGTGTCCGTGCTTCCGAGCTTGTAACAGTGGATGCAAACAATCCCGCATCTTGTAAAAGTAGGACCAAACCAATAGCTACAGAGAGAAGATGTTGCGCAGATGAAGTACTCCTAGATTGTCTGGTGAGAGCGTATTCCTATGGGAGTTCTATTGTTGGAGCGTGTTTTGGCCACCGAAGCGCCGGAGCACAGTATCAGGGCGGATACGGCACCATCTGGGACATTTCAGGTGACTAAGGAAGTGTATCTGGTTTTAGAACTGTATCAGGATTCCTGGAAAGCTCTGTAACCAATGTCCTTTACTTTTGCCTCTGCTCTCAGCTCTAACAGGTAATCTACTGCTCTATTAGCATTCCGTTGATCCACTTAACATTATTATTTCCTTGAGAAGTCTGTTGATTTCCCAGCAATGAGTAAAAACTTCCCAGAATGCTTTTCGACATAAAGAGATATGTCACATCGGAGCTTTAATATGAGTTTCGGTGATAATTTCCCCCATAGAAACTGCTACTTAAGTGAGGAAGGCTGAATACTATTATAGAGTTTAAGCTACAGGTTTGAGAGTAGGTTGTAAAGTTGTGAATGGGAAGGCAAATTGTCCCACATCAAAGCAACTGGTAGGAGCTTTCGAATTATTGATACATGAGAAGACAGCTTGCAGATGTATTTTGAGTCCACATCAGATGGGAGTGTGGTTTTACTTCTGGAGAGTGGTCTATAAAGTCCAACACCCTTGTTTTTATGTTTTAGGGGACTAAAGAGAAAATATTATTAGCACAAATTTTAATAATTTATGTCCTTGAGGACCTGTACAAATTTGATGGGACATATACCACTTCAAGCAAGAACCTGGGGTCTATGTTTTCCTTTTGGTTTAATTGTCGCACCATTGACACCATGGCATGGACAGTGAAATGCCCTTGTGTTTTTGTATCTAGATCTGGTCCTTGTAAACTACAATTGCTCTTCATAGTTTAGAAAAATAAAACCCTGGTTGGTAAGTCAATCATCTAATATACATGAAGACTTATTAATGCATTTAATTTTGTGGGTTTTCCACCATACTGTGTAAAACTAATTTGTATCTGCCCATATGCTGAATGATACTGACTCAACTCTATTATTTCCTCTCTCTTACTCTAATTTGTTTTCTCCAGGTGAAAGGTTTTCCGAAATTGTTGGAAGTCCATATTACATGGCCCCTGAGGTGCTTAAACGGAACTATGGACCAGAAATAGATATTTGGAGTGCTGGAGTTATACTGTACATTTTGTTATGTGGGGTTCCTCCATTTTGGGCTGGTAAATATATTCGTATTAAGTCTGAGCTTTTAAGTGCAAAGTGTTGTGTGTGGTTTCTGAGGGGGCTGCAAGCATCTATTTTCTTGTGTTTCTCTTGCTTCTTGTGTTCGTACATTTAAATTATTACGAGTAGTTATTATGTTTGATGAGAGCAATCACTCTGTGTCCTTAGATGTTCTTAATTGCAAATTTTCCTGTCGTTTGAGGTTTCCATGTGTTGCTAAAGGCAGTTCTCGGTGCAGAATCTGAACAAGGTGTGGCACAGGCTATTCTACGAGGGATGATAGATTTCAAACGGGATCCGTGGCCAAATATTTCAGAGGGTGCCAAGAGTCTTGTTCGTCAGATGTTAGAGCCAGATCCAAAGCTTCGATTAACTGCAAAGCAAGTTCTTGGTACGTGCACGTATATTTTTTTTCCGTCTATATGCAGACAAAGCTGTAAATTTGTAGGTACTTCACAAAATCTGAACTTTCCATATTCATTTTTCCCTTCTGTCTATTTTTCTTAGTTATAGTTAATTAACATCCGTGCATTGTTGGATTGCGTGGATCCTTCATAAAAGACTTTGCATGCATTTCTCGCCTTATTATCAATTTTATACTCATCGTTACCTTTGAAGTGACTCTTAGCACCAAACAGGTATCCAGATAAAAGGGAGAGCATACGATGAAAAACCTTAATATTATCTGGGAAGAGACTTATCGAAATTTGAAAATCTTATATAATATGCTGAATATATATAGATACCTGTCTGTATTCTTTACAAGTCTTCAAATCCCGTGAGGATAAACAGTCGATTTTCTGTTGGAGACTTCATAAGAATTCGAGGGCTTGAAAATTTTACACGGTTTAAATTTGTGTTTAGAGTCTTATTAATGGCCACAGAATACGGAAATCGGCAATATGAAGTCAATAAAGTTTCATCATTTTCATATGGGTAGCCATAACGCTTAGCTATATGTTTATTTTGATTTAGAGTACTCCTGGATCTGTTATGCCTGTATATACTTGTGTTTTACACCTCCTATATTGATTGTTTTATTAGGTCATACAATTTGAGACAGTTCTTTCTTTGCTGTGTGCATCTGGGAGTAGATTTCATTAGGAATCCATTACCCCAATTTTCCTTATCTGCCTACTTCATAAAAGCATGATAATCATTTAACTAGTAACGAACTTTATACTTATTGTGCCCTTCAACTTTGCCATTATTACATCATGGCTTTATTAGTTAGAAGCTGAATTAATTACACATACACGAGTTATTGGTTACTGCAATAATACCATTTTCTCTATCTAATTTATTACTTCATAACATTATTTATATGCATTAATGTTGGCCAATTAAAACTGAATTGTCCACTCCATCTGTGGATCAATGAAAAGGCAATCAGGCACGTAATTCACATCCACTAAATGTGTAACATTTATCATGTATAATCTTTTACATTCTTGTGGTTGATCACTATAAATTAACCTTACTCCATTATCGAATTGTGCCATGACCTAGCTCTTGAGAGCAAGAGACAGTAGGAGGTAATCTGATAGGCATTTGTTGTTCTACGATGTCGTAATTTGGTGAGAACATGCGAGGAATATTGAGATTTCTTAAGGTGTTCGGTTGTTCCACCTTTTTTTTTTTTTTTTTGGAAGCAAGGTTGTTCTACTCTTTACTTTATGTACCTAAGTAGCACATATAATTTGTTTTCCGAGTATTTAGATAATAGATTTCACTTTTTAGGGACCTAATACATGAAACTTCATGAAAGTGTAATATTTATGGTACCTTTCTTTTTTTAATAGTATATGTGCGCTTCTAGTTATCATCATTTTCATTCTTGTTATGTTTAAAAAATTAAATGTTTAATTTTGTTATTGTTTACTTAGTGGCCTTAATTGTTTAATTGAAATATGTTCTCATGAACCATAATATATGGTTACTATTTAATTGTTTAGCGTAAACTTCTTATTTTGCATTTCAGATCTTAAGCGTGTTTGAATAGAGGGTTAGATTTAGATTTTGTTCGAATCCATATGATGCCATGTGAAATAACAAACTTCATTTTTTTTTTTCATTCTTTTCTATGGAAGTACAGCAAAGTATAAACTAAAAGCTATAGGAATATGTGAAAAGAATATACTCTCATTTTATTTAGATTATGTCCAATGGTCCATGAAAGGTATAAAAAATAAGAATGTTTCCAAAAAGCATGCTAAACCCATCTTTACTACGGAACATTGTAAACAGCCACCCGTGTAGCGTGAGGTGGGCCTACTAGTTCATTTAAAAAAAATGAACTGGGAATTTGGGATTGATATCCCTTGCATAATTAGCTTATAAGTAGTGTCAAATCCTTCACCGGACTCCTAAATCAACAATTGATAATTCTCACACCCTCCGTTCTAGATAAAGTAGCCAGTAAAATTTAGAACTTTTGACAGAAAACACCCTCGCAGTTTCGCTTCACTGACACTTAGCTACATGCAGTATTGGGTTTACCAATTATCGTCTCTGCAGTTTGTAAATTTGAGACACTTGGGTCCAAATGGACTAACACCGTTAACTTCCGTTAGATAAGTGAGTGGCATTTTAGTATTTTAATACATCAAAATTGATAGTGTGGTCTTTTCTCCTTTATTTTTCTTTTTTGTTTTTCTCTTTTCTAATTTTATTTATATATTTTTTCTTTTTTTTTTTCTTCTTCATATTTATCTAACGGAAGTTAACGGTGTTAGTCCATTTGGAACTAAGTGTCGTAATTTTACAAACTGCAGAGACGATAAGTAGTAAAACCAATACTGCATGTAGCTAAGTGTCAGCGAGACGAAACTGCGAGGGGGTTTTCTGTCAAAAGTTCTAAAATATATCAATCAGCCCGTCAGCGATATATTCATTCACATTTAAAAGATGAACTAGTAAAATCAACGCCTCAGAAACCATAGAAGGCTTCTTCTGGCGTTATAACACAGAAGTTAAACATGCAAGAGTTCTTATGCTACTCATACCAAAAGGATAAAGTAGCGACCATAAGATTGTGCAAGAAATATATTGATCCCCGTAGCTCTAGGTGAAGAAGCAAATTTTACTCCTAAGGTCTAAGAGGTTGTACAGCATCTATCTGTTGCTGCAGATGACTTCCTGAACCATGAGGGCTATCTAATAAGAAGTGGACATTGTTAAAGCACCACAGTCCAACTACTGCACACAATCAAGAAAAAACTGAAAGAAAAACCCCGCGTCTCTGGATCTGATAGAAAACACTTATGTTACACGGGTGCTTCTGGGAGATCGTGAATCTGCACCTGGTGCTTCTGGGTGCTTTGTGGATAAGGCAAGGTCAATTTGAAAGATTTAGTTGAGAGGTCTTCCAAAATACAACTACAAACTAACAAAAAGACGTGCATTTATGTGAACATTTCTAACCCTTATATTAATCGTCTCTCCACATCTACAAACGACAGGAAGAGATTATATTGTTGTTATAGTAACTCGATACCTTTGAATCTGTGTATGAATTTCTGTTTGATTATAATTTGGATTGCTATTATTGTTGTTTTTATATTAGTATAGTGGTATCATAAATAATATAAAATATAGGTATCATAAATAATATAAAATATAAATATAAGTAAAGCCGCCGCAGCCCCGCCGCACCCTTGACTTTTGGGAACTTTCCGCACCCGTAATTAGTTCCTGCATCGCTCCCGTGCTACATAGGAAAACACATCTTGCGCAAAACAATAGCAGAACAACGAAAGTAGGAACATACAGAGAAATGTTTTGGGTAAAACAAACTAAGAAATTCAACCCGGTTGACCAATCCTTATCTGCATAGATTCCCCAAGTTGTTGACTCTTGCATGTGACCTGAAGTTTCTTACAAAAGAAAATGGAACATAAATGTGTCAGCACACTAAAAACCCAAATGGAACTCTTCAGTGAAACAAAAAGCCTTAATGGATGATCTAAAATTTGGGAAGTTCTGATATCGACCTTCAAGAAAAATAGTGGAAGTCGTAGTACAAAAATTAAGAAACTATTACGAGATTAAAAACGATGTCCGGAGGCAAAAATCAAGACCCTTTAAGGTCAAAAGAGGTTTGACTGAAAGACAATCTCTTTTTCATAACCAGAAAATGCAAGTCAGATGACAATTTGTGGTAACCTCAAGTATTGGTGATTAAATGATTGAAGATCCCAAAAGCGTTAAAGAAGTCTTTGATAGCTTCTGTGAAAAAAATGTCAAGGAAGAATAAGGAAACAGGCGGACGAGCACATGGAGTTTAGGCTGAAATGTAGTGGTACTGGAAGACTTAAAGGCTTGGGACTCCTAAGTTTGTTCGGGAGCTATGAACACTTCATGAAGTGTTTGCAGACGCCTAAAATGTGTTTTGGATAAGGTGATTTCAAGGAGCGGAAATGTTCTCTTGAAGTAAACAAATTGTTAATGCGTTAATTACTTCTAACGGATGTATTTCCTCGAATATCAGAAGCGGGGAGCAGGGTTGGTTTGTTAATTAGACATTGGAAAAGTATTTGATGGAATATCAATTGAAAATTCTTGCTTTACATCGTTGGCAAATTGGACATGGTATGTAAACATAAGTATTTTATTAAATGCTGCATATCCAGAATGTAGTATTTGCGCCTTGTTAAACAGCTGAAGGCTACTTTGCTGTCTATTTAGTTCTTCCAACCAATAAGGGGTTCAGACTTCATACATTATTGTTTCTAATTTGTACTTGGTCTGTTTCTTCTAAATTGTCCTACTTTGACTTTTCAGTTCGTAACTGGATCTCTTTGACTCAGTGATTTTAGATAGCAAAACAATATTATTTTTTAGAATTTTTTTAATGGGGTTGTAGAGTAGAGTTTACTCTACGAGACCATGTAAAGATTACCAAATTCTTATATTGTTTTGCTAATCAAATCACCGGGTCAAAGTGACCCAGTGAATAGTGACAAAAAGTGAAGTAGGCTGAAAGAGAAGAACAGAGGTAGTATTAAGGATTCTAAAGCTGAAGTGAACAGTGGATCAACTTATAATGTGGGCAGGTTTGGTCAACTTGGTAAATCATTCTCCAAACTCCATCTACTCTTTTCCAATAATACTACCATCTTTCTTGGACTTAAAAGCGGAAGAATTAAGATACTAAAGATGCAAACTGCTTTCTTTGAGAGGGTTTATGATCTTGAAGGCAGTCTTAATATATCTTAACTTGTCTCAGATTCGGGAGTTTCATATGTAAAATTTTGAACGTCCATTCTAGGATGTGAAGTGAAGGGATATTCGAATTCATTATCTTGTCTTCCGGTTGGGACAGAAGTTAAATAGGCTTTTGAGATGGGATAGTTGAAATATTTCAAGAATGACTCGCGGGGTGGAAGAAAAATTATATTTTTCCAGAGGTCGAACACACTCTTAAGAAGTGCCCATTGGCAAGTAGTTGGACTTATTATCTATGGCTATTTACGGTTGATTCCCTTATGTCTTGGAGAAGTGTCAAAGTGACTTCCTTTTGAGTGCATCTCGGGAAGAATTAAAGTATCAATTTATAAACTAGTATGATATTTCTGTTCTCACTTTGTGAAGTTGACTTTTAGAATCAAACAAGATTTCAAAACTACTCTAAAGAAAAGAGTTCAGAGATCTGGATTGGAGAGGGAAAAACTTGCGAGGCAAGTTGTGCCTTCCAAATTTGGGGAACTGTAAGAGCATTTCCAACCGATCACCAAATCTCCATTTCTGGTGTAATATTTGAAGATCTTAGCCTCCAACCGAGAATCTCTAAATCTCCAAATCTAAAAAATATATATATTTTGAGCCTGAGTTGACACCCAAATCTCCATCTATGAAATCCATTTTTTCTCCATTTTTCTGGTGGTACAGATGCCCATCTCCAACTGATCTCTATATCTCCAAAAATCTCCATTCTCCATTTTTACCTCAATATTTGGTGGAAAAAATGGAGAATGGAGATTGGCATCCGTTTCATTGATAAACGTGCACGGTGACAATTTTAAGTCTCATCTTGTAATATTAGCAATTTCAAAATATTTATATAGCATATTATTGCAATTAACAACATTATTATGGGAAACATGCTAATAGTTACATTTAACTGATAAATGTAATTGACAATCATTTAAATATTATTTTTATTCTGTTATTAAAGAAAATGAAACAAACAAATATTATTAAAATGAACTTCCACATAAAATTAAATTTTATCATGACATTACGGGAAAATGAAATACATGCTTGACACACTAAAGTAATACATGATAAACGAAACTAAAAAAGCATACACACCAAAGATAATTTTTTCTACACCTCGTCCTAATATGGACTCGGGGTTGTCAGGGTTCGACTCTGGAATATTTTTTTCAAGTGGAACATTATTCATGTTTCAATGGATTATGATTCGTCTCTATTATAAACTTAAATTAATGTAGTCTAATTAGTAGGATATTAAACAAATATTTTTGTACTCAACCCTTTCAAGTTGATATTTACTTTCGGGAACTATGCTTCAAACAACATTTATATATTTTTGGAGAAATTTTAGTGATAACCGGTTGGAGGCAGAAATCTCCGTTTTCTATAAATGGAGATTTGGAGTTATATGTTATTTTATATTGGTGAAGAATTTGATTAGATAGGTTGGAGGCTAAAATCTCCATCTCTTCATCAAAAATAGAGAAATAGAGATACGGAGGTTGATCGGTTGGAAACCGCTCTATTTTCTACCGGCAGAAATGGAGAATGGAGGCAAAAATAGAGATATCGGTTGAAGATGCTATAAGGTACTGTTGTCTTAGAGAAGTGTAAATTATTGTGAGTAGTGTGTGGAAAGCGATTTTGAATGGTTTGGATAATTTGAAATGCTATAGTACCTTCAACACGTTAGTCGTTGTGTCAAGTTTTAGCAACTTCTTTGTAAGAAAATGCTGAATGATTGTGGGACCCTAAATACAAGGTTGAAATCTCTACTTTTGCAGAGTAATTCACACATCACGGTGTCCAAAGAAACCAACTCACCATCTGTCACACCACCTTAAAAAGAACCACAGTGATGAAGGAGGTAGCCATATAGATAGATAGATGGATTAGAAAGTCAGAAACGTCTGACATGAGAGATTTGTGGATATGTTTTCTGAGTTACGATGGGCGAACTATTTGGCAATATATGGTATCTACATTACAATGTCGCTCAAATTCTCTATAATGTCTTTTGGACCTTGGACAGGGAAGATTTTCAACCCTCAGAGCTACTCCCTTCTGGAGAGTATCTTATGTCTACCCATCATTCTTTTCACGTTATTATTAAACATTCTTTTCATTTTCACCCTATATTGTCATAACCTCACAGAACATTTTATATGATTGATCCAAACTTTGTTTGAAAATGCAATTCTTGGTTCAAAACTAAAGTACATCTGTTATGTCACTGAGCTGATTTGTTCTCAGAGCAGAATTCTGAAGTAATATCCTGTCCTAATCGAATGATTTGGCTTGGGCAGGTTAAACAAATTTCCTTGCACCTTTATACGGAATCAATAGGACTCCTCCTACATTACATTGTTCTTAAGTAAAACTCGAGACTTCTCATATGAGATGTCATCCCAGAAAGTTGTAACCTATGACATTTGGAAGTTTTGGAAGCATTACATTGTGAACTGGGCTTTATTTGTATAAAAGAAGAATAATTGGTTGATAGTTGATTTAAACTTTAATTAAATTAATCTTCCCTACCTCATGGGCTTGTGGTTTATCCTTGATGGGCGATGGAATCAGTGAAGATCAATGAACAAAGTGGATGCTTTCTTCTCATGCAGTCGTATGTCAATTGGTGTCTCTAACTTTGTTTCCATTTCAAGAATCTTTCTGTTCTAGAGAGTCAGTGTTGGAGTTTCTAGCTAGGCGAAGGTTAGTTGCCTTTTTACCTTTGTAACCAAGGTGGTATTTCTTTTAGTACTCTCAACAATATTTTTTACCAATGTAAAATGTAAAATCAGGAAATGTCCAAACTTACAGACCTTGGTCTGTAATCTTCAAAGAAACCTTGTTCCCTTGTATGTCCGAGTAATGGTTGAAAGTTGAAACTTTTAACTGAAAACCTCTATTCTCAATGGTTGAGAGTAACCTTTAAAAATTCATCTGCGAAGGAGGCTGGAAGAGTGCCCACTGCCTCGACCTTTTTGTCTGTGGCGAAATTATTCTAAAGGTCCATAGTCAAATCATTGAATATGCTTCATGGAGTAACCCTTACAACTCCATGCATAAACTTTACAATGAAACCTCTAAGCTAGAATTCAAAGAACGCTTAAGGTTCGGGCTATTCTTTTGGTAATTCTTCAACCTCTCTTCACTAGAACATCCCCTGAGGTCCATTGTTCAAATCCCATGAAAGCTAAAACCTCTGGGAGCCACTGGTTGTTTATCCGGTTGTAACTTGAGCCCCTCTGAGATTAGTCGAGGTCTGGCTTG
Organism: Linanthus parryae; assembly: GCA_023055425.1. Lineage (NCBI taxonomy): Eukaryota > Viridiplantae > Streptophyta > Magnoliopsida > Ericales > Polemoniaceae > Linanthus > Linanthus parryae. The sequence continues at coordinate 85,356,007 of JALGPY010000007.1, read as the reverse complement.
GACATTCACGGTTATATATTTGTTTCCTCTAAACTACTATTCTCTCTCTCTCTCTCTCTCTCTCTCTCTCTCTCTCTCTCTCTCTCTCCGGGGTGTGTTACCAACAGTGTGCTGATGCCAACATACCTTGATGCGAAGTGAAATAGCTGAGATCAAATCGTCTCCTATATAATTGCAATTGCTTTGATGTAATTTGTACTTTTTAGCAATCTTTTATGTACGAGGAACATGACTAAAGGTTATACGTCCAATTCTTTTTCATTGATGACCACTAATTAGGCTAAAGTTGTTCCCTGCAATCGAAGTACTGAAGTTAAAAGTGATAAACACTATCATCACTTTGATCCTACCATAATTCAGCTTCTTATTCTTTGGTACACAGTTTGTCAATGGTAACTCCGGTAACCTTAAGTGCAATACAACCAGTACAATTATTTGTCATGATTTTGAATGTCGACCGCTGTCGTGTTGGCTGATATCTTGCAGGATCATTTTCAGCTGTTGCCATAATAATTGACTTGGAAAGGAGATACTCATGTATCCAAACTCCATAAAAGCCAATTTCCCTAGAACACCACCATTAAATCAGTGACTCCCTCCGGTAATCAATCTTAGCTAGCAATACAACTAATACAATTTATCTGTCTTGATTCTGAATGCCGACCGCTGTCCGTCCTGTTGACTGATATCTTACAGGATCTTTTATTAGCTGTTGCCATAATTTAACATGGAAAGAATAAATTCAGGGATGTATCCAAACCCCACGAAAGTCGATTTTCCTAGAAAACCACCATTAAATCAGTGAATTCGTACGGTAATCTTAGCTAGCAATACAACTAATACATTATCTGTCATGATTTGAATGTCGACCGCTGTCTGTTGTGTTGGCTGATATCTTAGGGGACGTTTGTTTTCCTCTTAATGCAAACTCATTTTGCTTAGGATTACAACATGCAAATTTCTTTCTTCGGATATGGTTTTGTGTATACTTAGGTGTTGGACGATGAGATAAGGACTATCTGAAACCTTTGTATGGACGGCTTTCTTAATCGGATAGTTCTTTCTCAATGTCACGGAGCTTCTGAAACTAGCGTACCTGAATTAAGTTGATGAATATTGTGGAGGTCTGTAGATCCTTTGGAGGGTGATTTCTTCAAAGATTGTGCTATATCTTTGAGTTCTCATATAATCTTGTCTAGTCTGAGTTGAATGTTTGAATTTATGTTAGTTTGTATTCATATTTTGAATTCTTCCTTTCTGCAGAGCATCCTTGGGTTCAAAATGCCAAAAAAGCTCCTAATGTTCCCCTTGGTGATGTTGTTAAGTCTAGACTCAAACAGTTCTCCATGATGAATCGGTTCAAGAGAAAGGCCCTCCGGGTAATGTTATTATCTACTCCCTTGCTATAATCTTCATTGGCAGTATCTTCAAAGAATATTTCTCATGAAACTTCCCAATTATAGGTTATTGCTGATTTCTTATCTGCCGATGAAGTTGAGGATATCAAAGAGGTATTCAGAAAGATAGATACTGATAATGATGGCACTGTATCAGTTGAGGAACTTAAAGTTGGCCTTCAAAAGTTTGGTTCACAACTTGCGGAGGGGGAAGTACAAATGCTCATCGAAGCTGTAAGTCAGAAATGTGTTTACTAGTAATCTGTCTTGATGATTTGGATTGATTTGAATTGTGTGTATGTTCTGCATCTTCCTAAAAGAGCTGAATGCCTACTATTTCTTTTAACTTCATTACCAGCAAATTTTACATCATTTGTGTGCACTGTGCACTTGAGTATTGACTGTCTAGTACATCCACTTGGGGATTTATTTTCTTAAAATCTAATCCAAGCTTTTGAACTTATTATTCGAATTTGTATAAAGTAATCAAAACCCTGAGTTGCAGCCATCTTAGGGTGACCCTTTAAATAGACCCCTCTAATATTGGTATCTTGAACTAACAATCATGTCCACTACAGATAGATACTAATGGGAAAGGAACACTGGACTGCGGGGAGTTTGTTGCTGTGTCTCTTCATCTACAACGAATGGCACATGATGAGCATCTTCGCAAGGCTTTCTCCTACTTTGACAAGGATGGTAATGGTTACATTGAGCCAGATGAGCTACGGGATACTTTAATGGAAGATGGTGCAGAGGATTGTACAGATGTAGCTAATGACATCTTCCAAGAGGTTGACACAGACAAGGTAATTTATTCAATGTTTTTTTCTTCTTTTATTTTCAATTAACCTGCAGATCAAAAAACTCGTTTTATATCTGGACTTTTACTTTTGTGAATGTAGGATGGACGAATCAGCTACGATGAATTTGCGGCTATGATGAAAACTGGAACTGATTGGAGGAAGGCTTCGAGGCACTATTCAAGAGGCAGATTTAACAACCTAAGCGTGAAGCTTATGAAGGATGGGTCAATTAACTTAGGAAATGAATGAAAAATATGCCTCAGTGAGTTCTTTACATGTTCCCACACAAAGGTAGCAAAGATCGGCTCCTATATCTATTGGAATTTCTCCTTTTGCGGTCATTTGTGGGATTGTATCAGTTGGAAGGGCCCCCCTATTGGTTGCTGGCTTACAAGGACGATGCCGGGGTAAGTACATATTATCTACCTCGTGAATGCATGTTGAAACGATTCAATTGCTTAGCCTTGTAGTCATGACACATCGTGTATGATCCAGTGCGTATTGTTCACTTTTTTTCTTCGTTTCTGGTTAATTAGCAACGACAATTATTGAACTTGTAGCGTTGTTGTAGCATATTGATTGCTGATGATGAATGAAATTTTTTCTAGCAGACATCTGCAAGTTGTAGACTAATCAATATATATGTTTGAATTGTGTATATGCATCATTCTGTTTGCCTCGTGGTTGAACTAAATCGGGTAATGAGTACCATTTTGGCACATATATAGTCCAAACAAAGTGTCTAGTGAAATTACAAGACAAGTGCGGGGTAAGTACATTTTATCTACTTATTAAAATTTCAATGATTCTCTTTAGTAAATTGATGTGTCATATATTTTGGTAATTTTTTCCGTAATACTACGTTAGTAGCACATTTTACCAAACAGCAAATTAACAACTACATTTTGTTCGTTATTCACAGCTTCTCCCCTGATTCCTAGCTAATAGTTGTTTACATCGTCACAACCTTCTTAAACTAGCCATTGATGTGCTTTTTCGACCCAAAAAGAAAAGCAGAAACCTGTGACAAGTTATTATGAATCAAACCCACAGATGGCCAACTACAAAAGAGGTTTTTGGCAAATTTGGTCCAAAGTGCACCCTCAGCCTTCCCTACACCATTGTGGTCCAATTAAAGGTGCACCCTAAGTAAGAGGTGGTTCGGTCCTGCTACGCCTCAAAACAGAATATGAAAGCATGTTTTCTTGAAATATCTGATTTATTTTGAGGTGCTAAAAACATGTTAGTAGGGATTATTGTGATCTGTCTATTAAATGGTGCTACGGAGAGTACACTTCGAAAAGCTTTTCGTTTCAGTTAAAATTGGAAAAGTTTATCTGTCTACTTTGACTTTAAGATAACCACTTAATAAGAGATTAAGATATAACTTCATACCCGTGCTTTTGAAATTCGAACATTCTTTTGTTCCGTGCAACGACAAATTGACAATTAAAAGTTTAAATAAAGGAAGGTTTGAATCATTCAAAAAGTTGATTGCGTGCGATATGATTGTATTATGTGCAAAATAGAACACTCCCGCAATCAATAAGAAAAATATGGGGTGTGTCAATGGTAAGTCCAGGGGGTGCGGTGCAATTACCGATGTATAAAACAGCGTTGAAATCGGATAAAAACTCAAACAAACGGATTCATAAATTATTAAAATTTCACAACAGTGGATAAACACGCATAGAAACAGATAACACACTCAAACATCAGACAAAAGGGACCAAATAACGGATAAAAATATTAAGGTACTTAACAAAACATGCACAAATTTAGTCTAGTCCTTGAAATAACTCAAACTCAGTAATCCCCAACACCCCGAAAGAATATTTGTCAGTAATTCCCTCAAACCAGTTGTATTTGACGTTGAAAATTATCGTTTATTGTGTTGATTGAGATAGGACTTGCGATTACGATTTGCCGACATCTTGACCGAAATCCTCATGCAGGAACAGTAGAGCACACTATTATTTCGTTGACAGAGAACGGTGTGCTGCCATAACAATGTTCAAGTCAGACATATTTTTCATTTGACATTTCAGATAAAAATATTGAACATTGAGAACACTAAACAAGTACTGGAAAGAACACTACAGTATACAAAGAACATCACATATTTCAATTGCAGCATTGGATAGAAACCTAAAACATACAGGGAACAATTTAAAGAAAGAACAACAAATAGTGTACTGTATGAACTTACCAGAGTGTCCTTCCTTTCTCCCTTGTGACATAGATTGCTTCCATTTCATATTCAGGTAGCTGTTGAATGTCAACAACTTTGTAGTGATTTGCTTTCATTGGTTGCTCCTTGAACTTCGCATACACGACCCTAGTGTAGAACATTGCTGCATACGAAGATTCTTGACTTTATTCATTGCGGCTCAAGGCTTAATAATGATCATTAACACGCAAAATTTAATGTTATACCATAAAAAACTAACAAGCGAAACATAGTTAACACTGATTTACTGCACATAATTATTTAGACATTTTGGATAGTATTCAAGAACTTCCAGATAAAATTTTAGACATTCCGGAGAGTACATTTGACATAGTTTATATTATGTCGTCCTTCTCATTAAAAATAACAAGTAGAAATCATAAATGTATGTGTACTATATTCTGGTATATAAGCATTTTTTTACGAAGATGTTCTCAATTAACAACCCCACAAAAATTGTAAGACATATTATACATAGTAATACAAAGATAAGTCTTCCATACATGCGATACAATACATTGTAATGCAAGTTGAATCTTCCGTATATATGACAAGTGAATACCATCAGTAATGTATGTATGATAGCTATGGGCCAATGACCATCCGTATTAGGATGTGCTCACCTAACACTCCAATCACCACTTAAGAATGATTAACCATTATAATATAAGGATTAGACTTACACACAAATATACTACAACACATTGCAGTTCCAGCATGAAATTGGACACTATAATATTTAAGTGTGATGGAATTTGTTCAATGGACCCTTCCCATAATATGCAAGTGTAATAATACCATACGCAAGTGGATGCCATAACCACATATCTAATATAGTAATACTATAACATATAGTCAATATAATGGGATGATACAAGTGAATACTATTAATTCAAAGTGTGATATCTTATGTTCAATAATATTGTGTATGAAGTTGTCATCAACTGTAGCCCTGTGAACCACATAAGTATATTTTTCGACCACAAGAGTGAAGGTAGCCGGTAATATTGTGTTACCTATTTACCACAACAATATGCTCCAATTTGGATGATTGTGGAATTAATGTGTATCGTCACATCTTCACATCTAAGTATCTAACGTATTAAGCTACGTATCAAAGTTTTGTATAACATATATGATTTTAATATTATCACAAAATATTTAGACATTATATTTTTATAAATATGTAGATGCATGTATTTGTTGGGAATTGTATTCAGAAAGCCATATTAAAGGTTGAATTAATAATTCTTAATTGATTACTTTTCATATCTTAATTTAGCAAACACGTGAGTATGCAAATGCTATTTATTATTTGCCATATAAATATGCATTATAAAGTCCAATGTTCCATACCTAAAACAATCTGACATGCAGACGAGTTCGGGCATGCGCGAGATTGATTGTCAGTTATTTATGGAATATAACTAAGCGTTCGCAGTCTAGATGATTTTGGACAAACCATCGGAAGGACTGTAGTGTAACATTATAATGACACATCTCGGTCAAGGAACCTATAGTTTCAACTTGTTACACTAGCATACTTTGTGTATGTTGAACAGGACCGCCATATGAAATATAATTATCTCGGACTGACCGTAGGGAGATAATATAATATTTCATTGTTATTGGTAATATTGGAAATTCTTAATCTATTATTGTTTATGTGAATACAAATCTTGATTAATCATTTTTTTGATATATTGAGTGAGATTCAAATGCGAGTCAACAATCCTTGTATATTGGATAATGATTGTTATGATTTGGTAAAAGCTAAACGAATCATGGAATCCACGTCTCGTATTAGAATAATTTACCCTCCTGGGAGCTCACTAGGTTTTGTTATGTCAAGTCTGGCTAGCTGGTTATTTGTAACCTGACATAACGAATAAGGGTTGAACGGTTTAGATCAGGGAATACATAAGATGTTGATGAGATCGAAATTGTCAGTAAGAGTAGATAAGCATTAACGGGTATCTGTAATATTACCGTGGGAGTTATCTGATATTAATAACAGGAGCTCATACATAATGATGAGAATAAATGTCGGAGTGCAATTATAGTTCTATGGTGGAGTAAACTATAATTAATAATTAGTTTTGAATTTAATTCGTGTTGAATTATGAGTTCAAATATATTATTGGGAGCCGATTTATTTATTTTCTCCAGAGGTCCCTGACGTAGTCCAACATAAGTGTGATCATGTGATTCACAAGTGTTTTTGAGTCTCAAGTGTGTGAATGTAAATTGAGATTATGTTTGATATTTTATATTTGATGGGTATTACTATAAACCATATGATTAGTACTTAATTGCAAGCTACACTAAAGTTTGTAGGGAGGGACTTGCTATGTAAAGTTTTCCTACAAGGAACTTGTATGCAATTATGGGTATTCCTAATATTAGGTTAGTAATATGTCTCTATAAATACTCCATCATAGTTTTTAAGTAAATATGATTGTTAATATATCTTTTCCACACAAAAGAGAAAAACCCAGCTGTGCCATCATGAACTTTTCATGTTCGAATCACCATGAACTTGAATCGGAGCTTGGATCATACGTCGGAAGACTTCCGGACATACCAGATTACGTTTTTAGGTTTTTAGGCATAGATAACGATCTCGGATCACTTTTGGTAAAACACAAAAGTTGTACATCTCGGAAAAATGAAGAGACAGGAAGAAACGGTGCGTCGATCGGAGTTGTAGAACTCCATATATCGGCGGTCAAAGTTTCTGGTCCGCAGTTGATTTTCGGCAGGATCCGAATTCGGTTTTCGGAGCATAACTGTAGCTACAGATGTCGGATGAAGACATGTCATATATGAAAATCGTGTATAGCGATGAGACGGACGCTATGGACGAGGTCCCGGTGTCAGATTCAGAACATATCTTCGTCAGTGCCTGGTCAAAATCTCGGGATTCACGTCGTCCAAGTCCAGATGAACTGTGGTAAGTTTTATTCCGCAAGCTAACTTACCACAATAATATTTTAAATGCCTATGATTAATTCTCTGCATAAATCACGTGGTCCGGGATAAATCTCGTCAAATTTTCCCTTCAAGTGGTATCATAGCCAACGTTGATTTTATGTTTAGATTAATCTAACCATGTTGTCCAGCTAAAATACGGTAATTGTGTGAATGGACTGCATTGTGCTAACTCTGTTTTGCAGATTCACTGTTATTATGGCCATATTAAAATTTGATTTTATGTTTGTGGATGTGGTTTTATTGCCGTATTTTTTGCACTATTTTGGGTTGTAATAAATTGTAAAGTCTCCGGTTTGTGGAGAATTGTAAATTAATTAGTAGTTTGTGTTTCAATTTTGTGTAGTCTAGATCCATGTAGTAGGATATGACTATGTAATAGAAATTGAAGGAACATGGTGGACCCAAAAAGATCAGACGAAGATGACGGAGCATTCAAAGATCAGAAGCGACTATCGAGACGATGAAGACATGGCCATAATAACAGTTTATGTGTTATTTCTGTTATGTGGGTGGATGTCTTATGATGTTGTGTTGATTGGTTTATTATTTGTTAATAGTCAATAATCAAGATATCACGGACAACATGGATATTAAAGCGGATGTTTGCATGTCAATATCATGTAATTGTGTTTGAATTTAATTTTATTAATTAAAAATTATTCGCTCATTTGAGATCAAAATTGGCCAGGAAATAATTATTTATTTAAACTAGATATTTTTTTTGTGAATTTTGGTCAAGTCAAATAAGGATTATATTTTTCAAGATTAATAAATAGGTATTTCAAACAAAAAATATTAAGTGGATAAAGGGTTCTCTTTGGCAAATTAATGATTTGAAAACAATGTAATTGATGTGAGTGCCCCATCGGTACCATGGCTGGTTGCAGATTGTGTGGAAAATCTCCTTATAAGGATAGTTGTTGAATCTAGTTTGTGGGGCAAGTCTCCCCATCGGAACTGCTCTTTCAAACTAAGAGATTCGGTGCAGTACGAAGTAATGGTTGAATCACTTAACAATAAAGTTGGCAATATTCTCCCATCGAGAACTTGTTATTAATTTTGTTTTGGGCCTAAGAATCGACTATTTAGTTTTATTGGACAGGTAAATGTCCAAATAATAAATATAAAGTGACGTTGTCTGTTTGATTTATTTCAAAGTCGAGTGACCCATCGTCACAGGCAGTTGAAATGGAAATCGAATTGCCGATGAATTCTAATAGTAGTTGAATTCAAAGGTTAAGCATACTCAGGGACATAAATATTTTTTTTTATCGTGATTGTCAGATAAATAAAGATGCTAGGTTTTGAACCCAGGATGTGACTCTCGAATAATATAAATTAACTAGATTACTATAGTTGGGAGAGAATTCTAAAATCTTTCTTAACTGCGAAGGAATACAAGTGTGTGTTGACCAAGTTTTGCACTTAAGAACCTAGTGATGAGGCGGTTGGTGTAAATCCCCGGGCCTATCAAAGGTATGATAAGGTTGGTGAGATGTCGCTGGTTACGTCATGGCATATGTCAAATGTAGTGCAACATCAGCATGAACCGGTGTCAGATGCATACGATATGGTGCAAACATGTAAAGATGTGTGGGCATCAAGATCGGTTTGCAATGTAAGTGGCAATAAGGGCGTTAATGAACACATAGATGAGATAGAATCCCAATACGCAATCATGTTCTTTTGAGGGAACATGTGATCAAGGAATCTCGGATTGATAGTGAAAACTAGGTCGGTCAGATAAAGAGGTCCCATATAATTCTTTCAAGCAATTTTGAATGAATACAACATTGCTATGTTGAGTTATTCATTGACAAAAATGCTAATTGAATTATTTGTGGGTGAAAGACTCGTCAGGAGTACAACTAGTATATTGGTGAATGAAAATTGGTTCTACTTCTAAGCCATCTGGTAGTAGGAAGTAGAAATATATTCAGAGATCCAATTAAAGCTGTTGTTTTTATCCCTCAGACGTGATGCCAATAAAAGCCGAAAGGCAAGAATTATATTTGCTAGAAGAAAAGACACAGGGAAGAAACAACTTAACACTTTAAGCCAAGGATGAACAACTCACTCGTGTCTTGTACACTATTCGTCGTATCATGTTTAGTTACTCGTTCAATCAATCCTTGTTTGTAGATACGAGAGAAACTAATCATGTTTGGAATTTCTTATGAGGGTTCCGTACAAGTAGACAATTTGGTAGTGTAGAGATAGACATCATGACAAAAGATGCTCTGAGAGTAGGTACTCTTGCAGTGGAAGAATTTTGTGGTAGAACTTTAGTATCGAGAGATTGTCTTATATGCTTAAATTTGAGGCAAGACGTTTTTTGCCTAAGGTCTTTTTAGCATTGTGGTGATAAATGGATATTAAAGTACCATACTATTTCCTAATACAAAAATATTAGTCGAATAACATCACTGATAGAAGAAACATATTTTCATAGATATGATCGGATCAGTGAAGTGAAGTGTTATCCAACTATTTTGTTATCGTCTTAAGATTATTCATTAGAGACTGTTTGATACCTTTTAATTTAGCGCAATCTAAATTGATCATGACTACATCCATGGAATTGTAGAAAATGCTAAAATTTTTTCTAGACACTTTCAGGTATTGAGAAGTCATTTTGTTAAGCTAAATTAGAAGTATGTCTCTTGGTTGAATATTATAAGGATAAGAATGTTACTTATTTATGATCTTAAGGATCATAAGGTTATTGTCGGCACAATACCTGATTCTTGAAAAAGGGAATCATATAAATAAGAAACTGTAACATAGAGTTGCTTTAAGGAGATTAAGGAAGATGTTCAAGTTGTTTGTTTTGAGATAACACAAACACAACAAGTATGAATTTATGTTGTTTGAATACACGAGAAACGAGGGATCTTTGTCGTAGTGGGAGAGTTATGTGACAACCTCATAGGTTGAGCTACTTGGGATAAGTTGAATCCCGGATAAGTTTTAACTCAGTCCTAATACTATGAAGAGATAATGAATGATGCATATGCATAGTCATGACATTAGTCTGTAGCATCTGAGATACCATTCATGTAGCATAACTACCTTTAGGACATTGTAGATTTGTAAGATGAGATAAAAATCATCGATTGCAAATGGACCTACAAGAGAAAGAGAAGAGTAGACGGAAAGGTGAAAACCTTAGAAGCTAGGCTGATTATGCCGGTAGCTATATATAGGTCTGTTCAGATTCTCGTTCGTATTTGCTGCTCATTTCAGTAATGAGATATGGAAGATGTATGTCAGGATGGATTTCCTCATTGGAATTCATGATGGATGTATCTACATGAAGCGAACAAAAGAGTTAGTTGTGCAAGATAAGGGGAAATACAAACTTAAGATGTCAATTGACATGGGGATTAAGCTAGTATTCAGATCTTGCAGCATTCGTTTTGACTAGGCAATCAAATATCACAGTTTGATTCGTGTCTTGACGAATCTCGCATGTATAAGAGATGCAACGAAAATTGGTAATATTTCTTGTAGTCAATGTTGAGTATGGCTCATTGAAAATAATGTTGGATATACATCTTTAGTGAATGTGTGATTATCTAGTAAACCTGATATGTGGGATTTAGGAGAAACCATTCATATTCTTGGTATTGAGCTCTCGCGTGATCGGGAGAATAGAATGATGGTTGTTTCTAAAGTCACATATATCATGAAAGTTATTTCATGTTTCAAGTATGCAAAGACTCCAAGAAAATGTTATTGCTTATAGCACGTGGAGTTTCTCTGTATGAGAATCAGTGTTTCGTACACGAGATTAGATGGAGAGGGAAAGGAATTTTCTCGTGCTTTAGCAGAGGGAGCCTGGTGTATACTACGTATAGTAATTGACAAGATAATTGTTTTGCTTATAGAAAAGATAACAAATATAATTCATTTACGAGGAAAGGACACTAGTGGGCTGTGATGAAAGCATATTCCGGTATCTGAGAAGATTTTAGAGTATATATGCTAGTTTATCATGTACAAAGTCTACACATAGATTCAGACTTCCGATTATGAAGGGTTTTTAGATTGTTACTTTATGGCTTTAAGAATAAGTGGGAGATTGTTGGGAATTGTATCCAGAAAGCCATATTAATGGTTGAATTAATAATTCTTAATTGATTACTTTTCGCATCTTAATTTTAGCAAACACTTGAGTATGCAAATGGTATTTATTATTTTCCATATAAATATGCATTATAAAGTCCGATGTTCCATACCGAAGACAATCGGACATGCAGACGAGTTCGGGCATGCGCGAGATTGATTGTCAGTTATTTATGGAATATAAGTAAGCGTTCGCAGTCTAGATGATTTTGGAAAAACCATCGGAATGAGAGTAGTGTAACATTATAGTGACACATCTTGGTCAAGGAAACGATATAATTTCAACTTGTTACACTAGCATACTTTGTGTATGTTGAACATGACCGCCATATGAAATATAATTATTTCGGACTGACCAAAGAGAGATAATATGATATTTCATTGTTATTGGTAATATTAGAAACTCTTAATCTATGATTGTTTATGTGGACACAAATGTTGATTAATCATTATTTTGATATATTGAGTGAGATTCAAATGCGAGTCAATAATCCTTGTATATTGGATAATGATTGTTATGATATGGTGAAAGCTAAACGAATCATGAAATCCACATCTCGTATGAGAATTATGTACCCTCCTGGGAGCTCACTAGGTTTTGTTATGTCAAGTCTGGCCAGGTGGTTATTTGTAACCAGACATAACGAATAAGGGTAGAGCGGTTTAGTTCAGGGAATACATAAGATGTTGATGAGATCGAAATTGTCAGTAAGAGTAGATCAGCATTAACGGGTATCTGTAATCTTAATTTGGGGAGTTATCTAATATTAATAAAAGGAACTCATACATAATTATGAGAATAAATGTCGGAGTGAAATTATAGTTTTATGGTAGAGTAAACTGTAATTAATAATTAGCTTTGAATTTAATTCAGGTTGAATTATGAGTTCAAATATATCATTGGGAGACGATTCATTTATTTTCTCCAGACGTCCCTCACGTAGTCCAACATAAGTGTGATCATGTGATTCACAAGTGTTTTTGAGTCTCAAGTGTGTGGAATGTAAATTGAGATTATGTTTGGTATTTTATAGTTGATGGGTATTACTATAAACTATATAATTAGGACTTAATTGCAAGCTACACTAAAGTTTGTACGGAGGGACTTTCTATGTAAGTTTTTCCTATAAGAGACTTGTATGAAATTATGGGTATTCCTAATATTACAGTTAGTAATATGTCTCTATAAATACTCCATAATAGTTCTTTAGTGAAGATGATTGTTAATACATCTTTTCCACACAAGAGAGAAAAACCTTGCTGTGCCATCATGAGATTTTCATGTTCGAATCACCATGGAACTTGAATCGGAGCTTGGATCATGCGTCGGAAGACTTTCGGACATACCAAATTCCGATTTTGGGTGTTCAGGCCTAGATAAAAATCTCGGATCGCTTTTGGTAAAACAAGAAAGTTGTATATCTCGGCAAAATGAAGAGACAAGAGATTCGGTGCGTCGATCGGAGTTGTAGAACTCCAGATATCGCCGTTCAAAGTTTCCGGTTCGCAGTTGATTTTCGACAGGATCCGAATTCGGTTTTCGGAGCATAACTGGAGCTACAGATGTCGGATGAAGACATGTCATGTATGAAAATCGTGTATCTCGACGAGACGGACGCCATGGACGAGGTCCCGGTTTCAGATTCAGAATTCGTCAGTGCCTGGTCAAAGTTTCGGGATTTGCGTCATCCCAGTCCGGATGGACTGTGGTAAGTTTTATTCCGCAAGCTAACTTACCACAATAATATTTTGAATGCCTATGATTAATTCTCTTCATGAATCACGTGGTTCGGGATAAATCTCGTCAAATTTTCTCTTCAGCATTATACCCCAATGTTAAACTATGAGTCAAATGTAAAGGAGAAACAATCATGTTCACATAGTTTAAAAGAAGATATTGGTCTTGAGCATCAGGTTAATCTGCAAGAGCAAACAGATAAATGTGTAAACTTTTTTGAGAATCTCAAAATTTAATAACTTCAATATGAAATATTATACTTATTCCCATATTGGAGTTCATTTTTTTCAAAATATTATATGATACAATATGTACGACGTCAACAGTGTAAACTCATGTTAACTACATAGTTTACACGATATGTTTGTCATAAAAAATGTCAAATTCATTCAATCCTAAAGAAGCTCAATCTTAAACATAGTAACATGATCTGTTTTGAAACTAAGAAATCAAATGCAAAGCACCAGACCTGTAAACCTTAATTGAATAAAACCCTAGAGCACATAAATCCTAAACCCTAGCTGGATAAGAACTTAAAGCACACATACCTTGTCTGGATAAAATCCTAAAGCTCCCAGCTAGGGTTTACAACATTCTTCGATGTTTTGAAACCCTTTACACATTATTCCATCTATTATTTTTATGTCTTGTACGGTCGACTTATCTATTCTATCTGTTTGTTTATGTGAGTAGACAGCATCAAACAAGCCTCCACCCAAGTCTCTAGTTTAAGTATCTTCAACTGCAATCATGCCTGTGTTGGAATAGATGTCCTAGAGGCAATCTTATTTAGTATGAACAATGTTTTGGCTAGAAAATTTATTGTATTATTTATGGAGATGTTTAATATAATGAAGTCCTTAAATTACAAATGTGTTTGTTTATCTTAAATATCCCTAGTCAATTATACTGATTAATTGGACGATCAACTATAAAATTGTATGGGGTTGGATTGATATGACATATCACGATCTAGCACATGGCTATGGATTAGGAGTAATGTCATACTGGATTGACCCACTTACGAGAAGGCTACATACAAGTTATGTAAAGTCACAAGAGCTTCTCGTAGTGAGAAAGGTATCGTCATCCTTGGACTTGAAGTCACTAGATCCTCTAGTTGTGGAGTATTTTGTTTTCACATCGTCAAACGCTACACCGTAAGATGTTAATCAGACACAATAGGAAGCAAGCTTAGAGACGGTAGTGATGTAGATAGAATTTGTCCCTCCCACATAACGGGAGCAAATATCCATGGCCACTCGAGGGTTAGTGATTATAGAATGTCTAACCAGACTCAGATAAATCAATATAGAATATTGATGTTATTTGCATGGATAAGACTATTCCAAGGATCGCGAAACTATGGATTGAGTATATGAATGTGACATGTGTGTATCGTGTCCAATCCGGATATGGAGACAAAGGGATGTGACAATACTTACACAAGGTTTGTCAGATTACTTACAATCCTTATTAGTTGGGTGGCATTGATGTGTTTCTAGACACCGCTCCATGTTAGTAATCGTTACTACCAACTAAGTAGAAACCTATGGGGTCACACGCCATATGGATTAAACTGGACTTGTGAATTAATTAATATGATTAATTAAACAGGAAGGATCAATACGCAACCACATGCAAACTTAGTAGGACTAATTTGCAAGGTGAACTAATCCATGTAAGGACATCATTAGTATATTGACCGTTATGTAGTTAACAAGGAGTTGTTGGACTATATAAAGGACACTCCTAGCTTATTTTCTCACTAATGCTCATAACATACATTGAGTGAGAAGAAACAAATCAAGGAGAGAGAACAACACAAGAGGGTCGAACCCCCCTTGTGCCGTCCCCCACCCGTCGGCCATAAAGAAGAGGCACGACCTATTTTGGTCTCCGTTGCGTGATTCTTCTTCTTCATTCTTCCACCCGTAGCTAGCACAAGACGTGGAGGAATATAGATCTTGATCCTAGGCGTTGACTAGCCATAGAGACGCAAACATTATTTTGCGTTTGAAGTCATCTAAGGAGACAAACAAGGTAATTGTTACCAAACCCTTACTATCGTTATGATGTCTCTTCCTGTGATCATTGGCGGGTCTTGTGCTGATCATAATTATTATTTTTCCGTTGCGTAATACGTTACAAAACGCTAGAGTGGTATCAGAGCCACAGTTCGTAGAGCATAACGTAGTTTATGTGTTATGATTATGTCAATTTTAAACTTTAATAAATGTGTATTGCGTAAAACGGAAAAATTAAACATATTTGATGCAATTTGAATAATGATTCTACCAAACAAAACCTAATTTTACATAAGATGTAGAAATTAGTGAATTTGGATCACATAGGATGTGAAATTTTGGATCTAGAGAACTAGGATTTGTGCAAAAGTTCGAAAAATGGGTTTTTACAATATGGAAACAACTAAACTTGGGAAACAAGGGAAGGAGTTGTTCTGGAAACAACTCCTACGAGGGTTTGAGCCCCCTTGGGACCGCCCCCTTCCTTCTTGCCGCCCTAGTAAGCCACGGCCTAGGGCTTGGGCCGGCCTAGCGCGTGCCTTGGCCACGTGGGGCTTTGGCCGACTGGTCCAAGGCCTTGTGGCGGTCCTTTAGGGGTTCGGCCATAGTGATGGTGGGCCCTCTTGGGCCGTTTTGACCCTAGTATGTCTAAAATTAACCAAAATTGACCAAGAACGTTAAAATTGGATTTTAACTGTTTATATGCTATTCGCATGGTGATTGGATGTGGCCTTAGATGTGGATGTTGTGAATGTTTAGTTTTTGTGGTTTGTTGTTACGACATGCGAGCCGGTAAAATTGATGTAATAATTAATTAGGTTTTACGTCCCGAGAGTCCGTCTTCTCCTCAACTTGTGAGATCTTTCTATTTAGTATAGATGCTAGCTAGTATTAGATAGAGTAGATGATAGCCAAGACATGAAGGAGAAGCCTGAAGAATTAAAGAACCACAAGATGAAGCATTCAACAATTCTAAGGAGCATAGAGCATTCCACAAGCTATGGAGCATGGACCAAAAGATGGAGGCACATGGAAATGAGCTTGCTATTATTAGGGTACATAGATATTCTCGTTGGCTTGGGAATATCTTAGTCTAGGAGGCCATATCCATATCACAGTTTTATAATCTTTTTATGCTTGTTTATTTATTGTCTTATTATTTATTGTTGGTGTAAGGATGATGCATGCAAAATTGATAATAAGATAATTAACAACCCATATCTTTTATTTTGGGATTGCCCAACCCAAATAAATAGATCAGTTGATATGGATCAACAAAACAGTTAAAATTGAAAGAAAAGTCGCTCAAATTTAAATATCGTGTTTTGCCTTCTCGTTACTCAGACACTCATCATTGTCACAATTTATCAAGCTCGTGCATGCCAAAGCTAGGAGACATGATTCAATATGATATGATGCGATAGCACAAGAAAGTAATGTGGAACTGTTAGAGTAAGAGGTTTGACACAACTAGGTGAAATACGGATCATAAGTTCGTACCCAATTGAACCAAGAGTTGCATGGGGATTATCTATGGGGATAGATAAACAAGGATTTTTTTTTTGCCCAATTGAACCAAGATTTGCATGGGGATGTAATTGGAATTGTTCCTACCTAAATAACTAATTTTTGAGTGACTTACCAAAGCAAGCTAAAAAAGAAGTGAAATATGGATCTTGGCCCTATAGAAAATATAATGACATTTTCCTCATTAATATGGAGGGTTATTAATAGGAGAAAACTAGTTAGAACTGTATTTAATAATCTAGTCATTGTTAAATATAGTTATTTGTTCACAAAATACTAAAACTTGTATATTTCTCATTTTGTAGAATTCCAATGGCAAACAACTCATCGAGTTCATCACATTCCTTACGTTTTGTCAGTGAGACGGACAAGATTTCTGGAACAAACTTTCTAGACAGGTACAGAACTTGAGAATCGTTATCAAGCAAGAAAAGAAACTGTACACTCTATAAGAAGAAGTTCCTCAGGCTCCAGACAATAATACCCATGCAGCCCTAACGGCGCATCGTAAGTTCGTTGACGATGCTAATGATGCAGTCTGCCTAATGCTTTGCACCATGAGATCTGAGCTTCAGAAGCAACATGAGAACATGGCTTCATTTGAAATGATCATTCACTTAAAGAAACTCTTCCAAGAGCAGGCAAGGGTTGAGAGGTATGAAGTTTCTAAGGCATTGTTCAAGTATCATCTGTCAGAGGGAAACCCAGTGGGACCTCATGTACTCCGAATGATCTGGTACTTTGAGAGTCTCGAGCGACTGGGTTTTCCGGTGGGTCAAGAGTTGGCCACATATCTCGTCTTGCAATCGTTGCCTGAGAGTTAGGGACAGTTCATCATGAACTATAACATGAACGAGATCGTGAAGCCTCTGCCAGATCTACTCAATATGTTGAGGAAAGCTGAACAAACATCAACAAGGGAAAGGGAAAATCCATAATGATGGTGCACAAAGGGAAAGGAAAAAAGGTTTGCTTCTACCTCCAAGTGGAAGGGCAAGTCAGTTGCCAAACCCAAGGATGGTGTCCTTAAACCTGTTGGTGAAGTTGCCAAAGGAGTGACTAAGGGTGATTGGCACTACTACAGTCAGCCTGGACACTGGAAGAGAAACTGCCCGCAGTATCTAAAGGATAAAAGGCTTGGTATAGTGCTTCCACCACCACCGGGTATTTTTTATTATAGATTTCAATTAAACTTTCTCTTCATCATGGGTATTGGATACTGGATGTGGATCTCACATTTTTCGAAATGTGCAGGATCTAAAGAGAAGTAGAATATTGGCTAAAGGGGAGATAGACATGCGCGTTGGGAATGGAGCAAAGGTTGCTGCATTGGCCGTAGGCGTGTACGAGTTGTCTCTGCCTTCATGATTGGTTTTAGAATTAAATAATTTATATTTTGTGCCTGCTATGAGCAGAAACATTATTTCTATTTCTTGTTTGGACAAGGAAGATTTTACTATTTCAATAAAGGACAATTGATGCTCCATTTATTTTGATAATATTCAATATTGAAGTACGGAATTATTTAATGGATTATATATCATTGATCTAAGTAATACTGTCTATAACATAAATACCAAGAGGATTAAAATGATAGATTTAAATCCTGATTATCTATGGAACTGTCGTTTATGCCATACAAACGAGAAACGTGTATCTAGACTTCATAATGATGGAATTCTAGACTCATTTGTTTTTTAATCATATGAGACTTGTGAGGCTTGTTTATTGGAAAAGATGACAAAGTCCCATTTCAATAAGAAATGTGAGAGGACTAGTGAGCAATTGGCGCTCGTGCATACTGATGTAAGTGGGTCATTTTCCACGCCTGTAGGGGTGGTTACGTCTATTTCATTACATTTACTGATGACTTCAGTAGATACAGATTTGTATACCTTATGAAGGCCAAATCCGAATCCTTTGAAAAAGTTCAAAGAATTCAAGAATGAAGTAGAGAATCAACTTGGCAAAAGTATCAAGGCTCTACGATCGGATCGTGTAGGAGAATACTTAAGCCAAGAGTTTGATGACTATCTTAGAGAGTGTGGGATCTTGTCCCAACTCACTCCACCCGAAAAGACGCAATGGAATGGCGTGACTAAGAGGAGGTATCGAACACTGTTGGACATGGTTCGGCCTATGATATTCCATTATCATTTTAGGGCCATGCTCTATTGTGTGCAGCTTTCACCATTAACCGTGTTCCATCTAAATCGGTCATGAAGACTCCATATGAGATGTGGAGTGGGCGGCGTCCCACATTGTCGTTCATGAGGATTTGGGGATGTGATGTCTACGTAAAACGTTTACAACCAGACAAGCTAGGGCCCAAGTCGAATAAGTGTAAGTTTGTGGAATACCCTAAGGAAACTAAGGGATATTACTTCTACAATCCAACCGAGAACAAAGTGTTTGTTGTCTGGTCCGGCGTGTTTCTAGAAAGAGAGTTTGTTTCTAAAGAAGCAAGTGGGAGGACTGTAGAACTTGAAGAAGTTCAAGATCCACAAACTACTGATCCTACTATGGAACATGAACATGAGCCACAAGAGGTTGTGGAAAACCTGTTCAATTAACACAAGAGCTTCGTAGGTCGAGTAGAGTGCGCGAGGAGCCAGAGAGGTATGGACTTATCGTGACTGAGCCTGGTGATGCGTTGCCCATTGATGATGAGCCTACTACCTATGGAGAGGTCACAAAAGGGCCATATTCTCAGAAGTGGCTTAAGGCCATGGAATCCGAGATGGAATCCATGTATACCAACAAAGTATGGACTTTGGTGGAACCACCCTAAGGGGCCGGCTCGGCCCATAGGGTCCAAGTGGGTCTTCGAGAAGAAGACCGACATGGATGGTAATGTGATTACCTATAAGGACCGATTGTTGGAAAAAAGGATTCAGACAGATTCATGGTATATATTACGATGAAACCTTTTCACCATTCGTGATGACCAAATCCATTCGAATCCTACTTGCTATTGCAGCTTACTACGACTATGAGATTTGGCAGACGGATGTCTAAATAGCGTTTCTGTATGGAACCTCCTTGAGGATGTGTACATGAAAAAACCTGATGGTTTTGTGGATCCAGAGCATGCAAATAAAGTCTGTAATTTTAAATGATCTATTTAGGGATTGAAGCAAGCATCTAGGAGTTGGAATCGACGTTTTGATGAAGCTGTCAAAGAGTTTGACTTCATCAAGATTGAAGATGAATCTTGTGTCTACAAGAAGGTTAGTGGGAGATCTAAAGCTTTTCTGGTCTTGTATGTGGATGACATACTACTCATTGGAAACGACATTCCTATGCTGCAATCTGTGAAAGATTGGCTAGGAAAGTGTTTCTCAATGAAGGACTTAGGGGATGCAGCTTATATACTTGGTATCAAGATCTATAGAGATAGATCGAGGAAGCTACTTGGCCTAAGTCAAAGTACATATATAGACAAGGCGTTGAGTCGGGTCAACATGCAAGATTTCAAGAAGGGATACTTGTCCATGTTGCATGGAGTCACCCTTTGAAGGATAATTTTCCTTCCAATGATATTGAGAAGGAACGCATGAGTAGGGTTCCCTATGCCTAGGGATCCATCATGTACCCATGTTGTGTATTAGACCATATGTGTCATTCACATTGAGTATGAAAAGCAGATATCAGTCTAATCCGGGTGAGAGTCACTAGATTGCCGTCAAGAACATCCTCAAGTACTTGAGAAAAATTAATGATGCGTTCTTGATATTTGGAGGGGGGGGGGAGAGTTACGTGTAAGGGGTTACACGGATGCAAGCTTCCAAACCGACATAGATGATTTCATATCGCAGCCGGGATTCATGTATTGCCTGAATGGAGGAGCTGTGAGATGGAAGCTGTTTGGATTAGGAAGTTCATCACTGATCTTGGTGTGATTCCTAGCATTGTGGATCCAATTGAGTTGTATTGTGACAACACTGTGGCGATCACACGCCATATGGATTAAACTAGACTTGGGAATTAATTAATATGATTAATTAAATGGGAATGATAAATATTCAAGCACATGCAAACTTAGTAGGAATAATTTGCAAGGTGAACTAATCCATGTAAGGACATGATTAGTATAGGGACCTTTATGTAGTTAACAAGGAGTTTTTGGACTATATAAAGGATACTCCTAGCTTATTTTCTTACTAATGCTCAGAACGTACATTGAGTGAGAGAGAATAAAGAAAGGAGAGAGAACAACACAAGAGGGCCGAACCCCCTTGTGTCGTCCCCTACCCGTCGACCACCAAGAAGAGGCACGACCTCTTTTGGTCCCTGTTGCGTGATTCTTCTTTTTCCTTCTTTCACCGGTTTCTAGCACAAGACGTGGAGGAATCTAGATCTTGATCCAAGGCATGGACTAGCCGTAGAGGCGCGACAACTATTTTGCATTTGAAGTCATCCAATGAGATAAACAAGGTAATTGTGACCAAACCCTTACTATTGTTATGATGTCTCTTCCTTTGATATTTGGAGGGTCTTGTGCGGATCATAATTATTGTTTTTCTGCTGCGTAATACGTTACAAAACCCTACAGCCTGATCATGTATCACCTAAGGTGGAAGGTTCCCACCCATGAGGCATGCTCATGGATCACCTAAGGTGGAAGCTTCTCCCCTGAGAAAACAAACAATGTTATATTGTTGGGAGAGGGAGAGGGAGAGGGAGATGCTACTATAGCCCTGGATTTCGGATGGCATCTTTAGGCTCCTCAGCTCTTGGAGATACGGTAAATTATTTTCTTTACGTTCTTAGTACACAATCAATGTTATATTGTTGCACTATAATATTTACATAGATTTCTACTAGTTTTACATTTTTATCCAATTTCCCCACCCATGAGGCATGCTCATGGATTACCTTAGGTTCGGGGTTGCCAATTTCATTGGTCATTCCGTGTACAACCACCTTAGGGAAATCTTTCTTGCAGATATGAACAGCTTCAAAACCCAGGGAAACAATGCGAAGGAATTCGCCAATAAATACACGGAGATACCTACAGTCTATGCATCTTATTTCGGTTGTGACATATGAGTGGGGCAGTCCATCATTTTCATATCTCTGTGATTTTGTGTATGTTTTGAAAAGAATTTACTGGTTGCAGTTGAATTATTTGAGTGGTGCATATTTATGTGGTTGTAATGGTAAATGTGGTTTATAAAAAATTAAATTGTATGATTTTTCGTTCAGAGAGTTGACATGGTTTTCTGATGGTTTATCAATTCTATTTGTCTGCTTTACACTTTTATCTGTTATTTTGTCATGTCACTTTATCACTCCTAACCACATTCATTGCTTCATTTCTGTGTTACTCAGCTCAGACTTGCTCTTTGGTGTCAGACTAGTCAATCCTGTCATTATGAACAATTTACTCCCCATTTATGTCCAACAACCAATCGCCCATTAACTTCTTCTAATAATACACCCACCCACTCTTGCACAATGAGATCTGCGATTTACTCATGCTCTCCACCATCTTCTATTCCTCCAAATATCCCAAACTTCTCATTACTACCATGTCATATACCTCCTTCAACTCCTAATCTCGACTAAGGTATTTTAATTGTGGAAGGATACGAGTGATGAGAACAACTGGTCCTCACACAAAGAACCCAAATAGAGATTTCTACTGGTGCCCACTACCTCAGGGGTCTCAATGCAGATACTTAGTATGGGCCGATAAAGAACCTCCATGCTTTTGTGAGGAAACAATGCAACGATGGTCAACAATTATTGCAACAACGAGGCAAGTGAAATATGAAAATGAAGAAATGCTAAAGAGTCAAAGGGTAGCACACAAATGCATCACCGTTCTTGCATTTGCGTTACTTTTCGCAATGCTTGTTATTTTTTAGGTGAAATGACCGTCGCAAGGTGTGCTTTTGTCCATTGCTCATGTTTAACAAGTTCTGTATCTTTTTTTAAGCTTTGGTGCTTGCAAATCTGCTGTTGCATTTCTATATGATTCATTTCAGTTTTGTCAATTTCTATTCAATTTTGTCTATTTTTAATTATTTTTATCTTATGCTTTATCTCAAATTTGACAGTTTTATCCATTTCTTTGCATTTCTATCCGAAATACTGATGGCGGCGCCCTGGTGTCCATTTTTTGTCTTTTTGCTGGTAAAATCGTAATTATCGAAAGAAACCGGCTACGCCGATTTATTTTTGTGGGACCAGAACGTACAGTAGCACCCCTTTTATTTCTAGGATGGAGGAACATAGGGCTATGCGTAATCTGGTCCAGCTCTAGTTCTTTAGGTGCGCTATGCAGACCAAAAAAACTGTGCCTTATCGAGCATGGCAAAGCAGAACATATGTGTACATCATAAAAAAAAGTTATCTTGTATCTTCGTCTTATTTATTGAAGTTTTCACCAAATGCTTAGCTCGCGCATTCAAATAATCAAACGAAATCAATACAAACTAAAAGTATAGGTCTCACCCCAACCCCAGATGCGCACATTCAACGGATTAGGATCCCCTCCAGTCCGTTTTTTGGTGCAGCCCCTCCAGTCTAAAGATCTTAGTCGTCCAAATCTTTGAACGGTTGAGATGGCAACCCACTGTCATTCAGTCATTTCTCTTGCTCACACCGAATCTTACACCCTCATCCCAATCCCATTCCTCGTCTGCAAGTGATTCACTCCCACGGTCTGTAAATGATTTTCTCTCCTTATAATGAAACACATGATCTGTCCGATACTCCAAGAGAAATGTAATTAGTGTTCGAATAGATGCCCTAGAGGCAATCTAGTTTAGTATGAATTTATTTGTGGCTAGAAATTCATTTATTGTTTATTGGATATTTAATATAATGAAGTCCTTAGATTTACAATTATGTTGTTTATCTTAAATATCCCTAGTCCAGTATAATGATTAATGGGACAATCATCTATAGACTAGTATGGGGTTGGATTGATATGGAGATATCATGATCCAACACATAGGTGTGCACTAGGGGTAATATCGCTCTGGATTGACCCATCTCCGAGAAGGCTACATACACGTTATGTTGAGTCACAAGCGCTTCTCGCGGTACAAAGGTATTGTCATCCTTAGACTTGAAGTCACTAGATATTCTAGTTGTGGATTATTGTGATTTTGGTAGCGTTAAACGCTACACCGTAACTTGGTAGTTATAAAGGCGTGTACTGGATACAATAAGAAGCAAGCTTAGAGATCGTAGTATACGTAGATAGAATTTGTCCCTCCCACATAACGGGAGCAAATATCCTAGGCCACTCGAGTGATAGTGCTTATAGAATGTCTGGCCAGACTCAAATAAATCAATATGGGATATGATGTTATTTGCACGAATAAGGCTATTCCCATGGATCGAGAAACTATGGATTGGATATACGAATGTGACTTGTATGTCTCGTGTCCAATCCGGATATAGATACAAAGGGATGAGACAATTACTTGTACAAAGGTTCTCAAGATGACTATTCTATTAGTTGGCTAGAATGGATATTTGCTAGAAACCGCTCCATATTAGCAAATAGTTGCTACCAACTAGATAGAACCTATGGGATCACACGCTATATAGATTTGAACTAGATTTGGGAATTAATTAATTGGATTAATTAATTAGAAGGATCACTTTGCAAAACCTTGCAAACTTAGTAGGGACTAATTTGTAAGGAAGGGACTAAATTGAATTCTAGTAGGACTAGAATAAGTCCTTTAGGTAGTTGGCAAGGAGTTGTTGGACTATATAAATGACCTTCCTTCCTTCCTTCCTTCCCACAACTTATGCTCATAATTGATCATAACAAGAGTGGGAGATAACAAAAGGAGAGAGAGCAACAAGCTAGAGGAGCCGCCGCCCGTCCCCGTCGGCCCCAAAGGAGGCCGAAACCTCCTTTGGTTCGTCTCGTTTTGCGTGATTCTTCTTCCTCTTCCTCTTTCCGGGCTAGCACAAAGGAGTGGGAGATCTAGGAATCAACTCTAGGCGTGGATCAACTATAGAGAACGTGACACAATTCGCGTTTGAAGTCATCAAAGGAGAACCCTAAGGTGTGTTATTGATTTCTTCCTTTACCATCGTTATGTCTCTTGACTTGTGATCTTTGGAGGGTTTTGCATGGTTAATTATTGTTTCCGTTGCGCATCCATGAATCAAAACCCTACAGTGGTATCAGAGCCACATGTCGTAGAGCATAAACTTGGTTTATGTGATACATTTTTAGTTGTTTGACACCTTAAATTGATTGTTTATCGCGTAAAACAAGACAAATCAAGCATGGGATGCAATTTGTCAATAATCTATCATAACAAGATCTAATTTTTGCATTAGATGCATGAATTAGTGAGTTTGAGAAATTTTAGGATCTTAGATCTAGGGTTTGGGCATCCTTGGGGAAGAAGGAGTTCTTCCAAAACAAGGAAACAATCAAACTTGGGCACCAAGCAAGGGAGTTGTTTTGGAAACAACTCCCTATAGGAGGTTCGGCCCCCTAGGGGACCGCCCCTCTTGCTTGCCGCCCAAGCCTTGGCCGCCCTAGGGGCTGGGCGGACCTAGCCCGCGGCCTAGCCGCGTGGGTTAGGGGCCGGGCCGGCCCCAGGGCCTTGCGGTTCACCTTTTTGGGCCCTGGCAATTTGATTGTTGGGCCCATGGACTGTTTTAAACCTAGAAATCCTAAAATCAATTAAAATTGACCAAGCGCGTTAAAATTGGATTTTAACTGTTTATGTGCAAATCGCATGGTGATTGGATATGGCCTTCGGATGTGGTTTGATGTGGATGTTTATTTTTGTGGTTTGGTTTTACGGCCTGCGAGCTGATCAATTAATTGTAATAATTAATTAGGGTTTTATGGCCTGCGTGCCATTTTTTTCTCAACTTGTGAGATTTATTTTATTTAGTATAGAAGTTAGCTAGTGCTAGATAAAGTAGATTGTTAGCCACGATTGAAGAAAAGAAGCCCAAAGCCAAAAGGAGCCACAAAAGAATGGAGCATGGAGCATGGAGCATTCCACATGACTATGAAGGATTGACCAAAAGATCAAGACGCATGGAGATGTGTTTGTTTTTAGGGTTCATAGATAATTCCATTGGCTTGGAATTATCGTAGTCTAGAAAAGGCCATATCCACATCACGTTTAATTTCTGTTTTGTGGTTGTTTAATTTATTGTCTTATTATTTTGTGGTTGGTGTATGGATGATGCATGCAATTAGGATAATAAGATAATTAGACAACCCGGATCTATTATTTGGAGTTGTGCCCAAACTCAAATAGATAGATTAGTTGATTTTGATCAACAAAAACAATTAAAAATTGAATTTAAACAAAAAAGTCCCTCAAAATTCAAATATTGTGTTCTTGCCTTCTCGTTATTTAAACACTCATTATCATCATTATTTATCAAGTTCGTGCGTGCCAAAGCATGGCGACTTGGTTCATAATGATGGAATGCGATGGCACAAGCTAGTAATGTGCAATTGCTTAAATAAGAGGTTGAACACAACTAGGCTATTAATATGATTAAGAAACCTAGAGGCAATCAATTGGGATTATCAATATGGATGGATAATAAGGAGTTATTTGCCCAATTGAACCAAGAGTTGCATAAGGGATGTAATTGGAATTGTTCCTACCTAAAGTAGTCAAATTATGGGTGACTTGCCAAAGCAAGCTCATAAGGAGATGAAGCGTGGATCTTGGCCCACTAGAAAATATAAGGATATTTTCCGCATTAATATCTTGAGGGTTATTAATCCGTAGAAAAATAGTGGGAGCTATATTTGATAAACTAGCCATTATTGAATATAGTTAAAAATTCACAAATACTAAAACTTGCGTATTTTCCTTTTGTAGAATTCCAAATGGCAAACAACTCATCGAGTTCACAACATTCCCTACGATCTGTCCTTGAGAAGGACAAGCTCTCTGGAACCAACTTCCTAGATTGGTACAGAAACTTGAGAATTGTTCTTAAGCAAGAGAAGAAACTGTACGCAATAGAGGAGCATGTTCCAGCAGGTCCAGAGAACCAAACACCTGCTGCCCTAAAGGCGTATCAAAAGCGTGTTGATGACGCTAATGATGCGGCCTACCTTATGCTATGCACCATGATTTCTGAGCTTCAGAAGCAACACGAAAACATGAATGCTGTCGATATGATCGAGCATCTGAAGCAGCTCTTCCAAGAGCAGGAAAGGGTAGAGATGTATGAGGTCTCTAAGGCAATGTTCAAGTGTCATCTGGCAGAAGGGAACCTGGTGGGACCCCATGTACTCCGTATGATCGGGTACTTGGAGAATCTCGCCCGACTGGGGTTCCCGGTCGGCCAAGAGTTGGCAACCGATCTCGTGTTGCAATCGTTGCCCGAGAGTTATGGACAGTTCATCATGAACTATAACATGAACAAGATCGTGAAACCACTGCCAGATTTACTCAATATGTTGAGGACAGCTGAACAGAGCATCAACAAGGGTAAGGGAAAGGCCATTATGATGGTGCAGAAAGGAAAGGGCAAAAGGTTTGCCTCATCCTCCAAGGGCAAAGGCAAGTCAGTTGCCAAGTCCAAGGAACCTGCCCTTAAGCCTATTGGTGGCATTGCCAAAAGTGTGACTAAAGGTGAGTGTCACTACTGTAGTCAGCCTGGACACTGGAGGAGGAACTGCCCAAAATATCTGGAGGACAAGAGGCTTGGAATAGTGATTCCACCACCACCAGGTACTTTTGTTGTAGATGTCAATTTAACTGTCTCTACATCATGGGTATTAGATACTGGATGTGGATCTCACATTTGTCGAAATGTGCAGGATCTAAAGAGAAGTAGAAGATTGGCTAAAGGATAGGTAGATCTGCGCGTTGGGAATGGAGCAAAAGTTGTTGCGTTGGCCATAGGCGTGTGCGAGCTATCTCTGCCTTCAGGATTAGTTTTAGAATTAAATAACTGCTATTTTGTGCCTGCTATGAGCAGAAACATTATTTCTATTTCTTGTTTGGACAAGGATGGTTTTATTATTTCAATAAAGAACAATTGTTGTTCCTTTTATTTGAATAATATTCACTATTTTAGTGCGCAATTATCTAATGGACTATATGTCCTTGATCTGAGCAATCCTGTCTACAACATTAATACCAAGCGGATTAAAATAAATGATTTAAATCCAGCTTATTTATGGCACTGTCGTTTAGGCCACATAAACGAGAAGCGTGTATCTAGACTCCATAAGGATGGATTACTAGACTCATTTGATTTTGAATCATATGAGACATGTGAGGCTTGTCTATTAGGAAAAATGACATAGTCCCCTTTCAATAAGAAAGGTGAGAGGACTAGTGAGCAATTGGCGCTCATACATACTGATGTGTGCGGGCCATTTGCCACGCTTGCCAGGGGTGGTTACGTCTACTTCATTACATTTACTGATGATTACAGTAGATATGGATTTGTGTACCTCATGACGGAAAAATCCGAATCCTTTGAAGTGTTCAAAGAATTCAAGAATGAAGTAGAGAAGCAACTTGGCAAAAGTATCAAGGCTCTACGATCGGATCGTGGAGGAGAATACTTAAGCCAAGAGTTTGACAACTATCTTAGAGAGTGTGGGATCGTGTCCCAACTCACTCCACCCGGAACGCCACAATGGAATGGCATGTCTGAGAGGAGGAATCAAACCCTATTGGATATGGTTTGATCTATGATGTGTCAAATCGATCTTCCATTATCGTTTTGGGGCCACACTCTATCTAGTGCAGCTTTCACCATTAACCGTGTTCCATCTAAATCAGTCATGAAGACACCATATGAGATGTGGAGTGGGAGGCGTCCCACACTGTCGTTCATGAGGATTTGGGGCTGCGATGTCTATGTAAAACGTTTACAATCAGACAAGCTAGGGCCAAAATCGGATAAGTGTAAGTTTGTGGGGTACCCTAAGGAAACTAAGGGTTACTACTTCTACAATCCAGCCGAGAACAAAGTGTTTGTTGCTCGGACCGGAGCGTTTCTAGAAAGAGAGTTTGTCTCTAAAGAAGAAAGTGGGAGGACTGTAGAACTTGAAGAGGTTCTAGAACCACAAATCACAGAACCGATTATGGAACATGAACAGGAACCACAAGCTGTTGTGGAGCAACCTGTTCAGGTAACACAAGAGCTTCGTAGATCTAGTAGAGTGCGCAGGAACCCGAGAGGTATGGACTTCTCGTGAACGATTCCGGTGACACGATGCTCATAGATGATGAGCCTACTACCTATGAAGAGGCCATGAAGGGCCCAGACTCTCAAAAGTGGCTAGAAGCCATGAGATCCGAGATGGTATCCATGTACACCAACAAAGTATGGACTTTGGTGGAACCACCCGAAGGGGCGCGACCCATAGGGTGCAAGTGGGTCTTCAAGAAGAAGATCGACATGGATGGTAATGTGATTACCTATAAGGGCCGATTGGTGGCTAAAGGATTCAGACAAATTCATGGTATTGACTATGATGAAACCTTTTCACCAGTCGCTATGACCAAATCCATCCGAATCCTACTTGCGATTGCAGCATACCATGACTATGAGATTTGGCAGATGGATGTCAAAACAACATTCCTTTATGGGAATCTCCTCGAGGACGTGTATATGATACAGCCGGAGGGTTTTGAGGATCCAAAGCAAGCCAACAAAGTCTGTAAGCTGCAACGATCCATCTATGGATTGAAGCAAGCTTCTAGGAGTTGGAATCGACGTTTTGATGAAGTAGTCAAAGAGTTTGGCTTCATCAAGAACGAAGATGAGTCTTGTGTCTACAAGAAGTTTAGTGGGAGCTCTGTAGCTTTTCTGGTCTTGTATGTAGATGACATACTACTCATTGGAAACGACGTTCCCATGCTACAATCTGTTAAAGATTGGCTAGGGAAGTGTTTCTCAATGAAGGACTTAGGAGAAGCAGCCTATGTACTCGGTATAAAGATCTATAGAGATAGATCTAAGAGGCGGCTAGGCCTAAGTCAAAGTACATATATTGACAAGGTGTTGAAACGGTTCAACATGCAAGATTCCAAGAAGGGATTCTTGCCCATGTCACATGGAATCACTCTTTCGAAGAGTGGTTGTCCTTCCAATGAGATTGAGAGGGAACGCATGAGTAGAATTCCCTATGCCTCGGCCATAGGATCTATCATGTACGCCATGTTATGTACTAGACCAGATGTGTCATATGCCTTGAGTATGACAAGCAGATGCCAATTCAATCCGGGTGAGAGTCACTGGATTGCAGTCAAAAACATCCTAAAGTACTTGAGAAGAATTAAGGATGCTTTCTTGATATTTGGCGGTGAGGAAGAGTTGCATGTAAGGGGTTACACTGATGCAAGCTTCCATACCGACAGAGATGACTTTAGATCATAGTCGGGATATGTGTTTTGCCTGAATGGAGCAGCGGTGAGCTGGAAGAGTTCCAAGCAAGAGACGGTGGCTGATTCTACAACAGAGGCTGAGTACATTGCTGCAAATGGCGCAGCAAAGGAAGTTGTTTGGACCAGAAAGTTTGTTTCTGAACTTGGCATGGTTCCTAGCATTGCGGATCCAGTTGAGTTGTATTGTGACAACACTGGGGCGATCGCGCAATCGAAGGAACCTAGGTCGCACCTGAAATCCAAGCACGTACTCAGGAAGTTTCATCTGATTCGAGATATTATCGATAGAGGAGACGTTCGGATATGAAAGATTCCTACAGATGAGAATCTGTCAGACCCGCTTACAAAGCCGCTCACGCAGTGGAAGCATGAAGGGCACACTAGGAGTATGGGCATACGAGATGCGCCAGATTGGCTCTAGTGCAAGTGGGAGACTGTTGGAATAGATGCCCTAGAGGCAATCTAGTTTAGTATGAATTTATTTGTGGCTAGAAATTCATTTATTATTTATTGGATATTTAATATAATGAAGTCCTTAGATTTACAATTGTGTTGTTTATCTTAAATATCCCTAGTCCAGTATAATAATTAATGGGACAATCATCTATAGACTAGTATGGGGTTGGATTGATATGGAGATATCATGATCCAACACATAGGTCTGCATTAGGGGTAATGTCGCACTGGATTGGCCCATCTCCGAGATGGCTACATACACGTTATGTTGAGTCACAAGCGCTTCTCGCGGTACAACGGTATTTTCATCCTTAGACTTGAATTCACTAGATATTCTAGTTGTGGATTATTGTGATTTTGGTAGCGTTAAACGCTACACCGTAACTGGGTAGTTATAAAGGCGTGTACTGGATACAATAAGAAGCAAGCTTAGAGATCGTAGTAGACGTAGATAGAATTTGTCCCTCCCACATAACGGGAGCAAATAGCCTAGGCCACTCGAGGGATAGTGCTTATAGAATGTCTGGCCAGACTCAAATAAATCAATATGGGATATTGATGTTATTTGCACGAATAAGGCTATTCCCATGGATCGAGAAACTATGGATTGGATATACGAGTGTGACTTGTATGTCTCGTGTCCAATCCGGATATAGAGATAAAGGGATGAGACAATTACTTGTACGAAGGTTGTCAAGATGACTATTCTATTAGTTGGCTAGAATGGATGTTTTGCTAGAAACCGCTCCATATTAGCAAATAGTTGCTACCAACTAGATAGAACCTATGGGGTCACACGCTATATAGAGTTGAACTAGATTTGGGAATTAATTAATTGGATTAATTAATTAGAATGATCACTTTGAAAAACCTTGCAAACTTAGTAGGGACTAATTTGCAAGGAAGGGACTAAATAAAATTCTAGTAGGACTAGAATAAGTCCTTTAGATAGTTGGCAAGGAGTTGTTGGACTATATAAAGGACCTTCCTTCCTTCCTTCCCACAACTTATGCTCATAATTGATCATAACAAGAGTGGGAGAGAACAAAAGGACAGAGAGAAACAAGCTAGAGGAGCCGCCGCGCGTCCCCGTCGGCCCCAAAGGAGGCCGAAACCTCCTTTGATTCGTCTCGTTTTGCGTGATTCTTCTTCCTCTTCCTCTTTCCGGGCTAGCACCAAGGAGTGGGAGATCTAGGAATCAACTAGGCGTGGATCAACTATAGAGAACGTGACACAATTCGCGTTTGAATACATCAAAGGAGAACCCTAAGGTGTGTTATTGATTTCTTCCTTTACCATCGTTATGTCTCTTGACTTGTGATCCTTGGAGGGTTTTGCATGGTTAATTATTGTTTCCGTTGCGCATCCATGAATCAAAACCCAAAAATTAGTCCGACAAAAAAAGGGATGTGTTTATTTGATTTCATTACTGGAGAACCTTCATTGTTCAAAAGTTATGATTGAATCAAAAGTTATAGTATCGTCTGTACTGAGAATCCAAAAAAAGGAGGTCTCCAATTCAAAAACTATTCTCTGTACGCGGAGTCCAAAATAAATTAATTTGATCTTGACTTTCTTGTTTGAAAAACTGATGTGAATCTATTGTAGAGCAAAGATTTTAGAAGAAATCGGGGGAAAAAACCATTTTTTAACTTTTTTGGTGGGAACTAACCAAAGACTTTTTGTCTTTCACTTTGACCTCAATTTGGGGAATTAATCAAAAAATGATAACTACTAAATTAAAATAATTAATATGAAATATAAAAAAAACATTAGATTTCAAAAAATAACCAATCTCTCCCCTCTCTCTTACTCCATCGGGATTAAAACCAGAGAAACCAACGGGTGGGTTTCTTTTCCTCCACAACCGAATCTCTTCTCCTCCATCTTCCTCCATCTTCTCCGGCCACCCACACCTCTCTCTCTCTCTCTCTCTCTCTCTCTCTCTCTCTCTCTCTCTCTCTCTCTCTCTCTCTCTCTCTCTCTCTCTCTCTCTCGTTTCTCTCGCTCTCATGGACACGTTGAACTCCCAACCCTCTCCCACACACACGGTGAACCAAGTGCTTGGACAACTCAACTCCGACGGCCAAGGAAGCGAGTCCCCGTCCTCTTCTCCGGCGCCGACGGGTTTAGTGGTTGCGGCCGTGGCTTCTCCGGCACTGGCTCCTCCCTTTGCACCGGCCAATGTCCACCAAGAGGTGAGTTTGTTTCAATATGTCTAGTTTTTCTCCAGTTTCTTCAACACATGTTCTAGGGTTTGAAAAATTGATGTTGTGTTGATTTTTTGGTGCAAAATTGGTTGATGAAATCAAGTTGATCCGTAAAATTCACGAATACGTTCATGTAAACATCATGTTGATGAACCACTTCGCGTATACAAGAACATCAATTTTGACTGAACTGAATAATCATATTGGGCGTATACAAGAACATCAACTTGGCTGAAAAATTTGACTGAAAATCAACAAGGGCTCCTAGGGCGCATACAATATGTGTTGGGGCATACATAATAAGTTGTATGCGCCCTAGATGGGAAATTGATACATTTTTTGACTGAGTAAGCCAAGGGCGCCTACAGGGGCGCTTACTACCTAGTCTTCCTTGTATCGTATCATATCTGTTTTTGACTGAGTAAGCCAAGGGCACCCTGGTGTATGCCCATAGCTCAGTAAGGGATAATCAGCATTGGGCATCCGTGGGTGCCCTAACCTAGTGCTCCCATGGGTGCCCATTGCTGAATGTCTCACTCTGAGATTCGGGCATACACATAGGCGCCCATGAGGGGTTGTATACGCCCGTAAGGGGTTTCGGATGCCCTCTGTATGCCCAAGCTCAGAACATTTTGACATGAATATACGATTTTTTTGAAAGTACGACTTCTGAAATGTATAGATACAACAAAATGATACTAAGGTTGATAAACTTACTCTTGTTTCGGACGGATTCGAAGTCTTCAAACGAACGAAACTTTTTTTTTTTTTTGTTTTGAAACTCAGCAATGGAGGGTTTTGAAGTGTCTAGAGAGAGAAACGATAACTTTGGGCTTTGGGTGTGAAAATGAATGAACTGAGGTTCTTTTTAAGGTTTGACATCTTAGGTAGTTGAATGTATTTATCATTTAAACAATTCTATTGAGTGAATTTAATTTTCTAGGGTGAGGAAGATGTTGTTGTTGTTGTTGAATGAAGAGAGAGAGAGAGAGAGAGAGAGAGAGAGAGAGAGAGAGAGAGAGAGAGAGAGAAAGAGAGAGAGAGAGAGAGATGGACCCGTGCATGCATGGAAAAAATGGAGAAAATATTATGCCAAAAAAAGTGTAGGTAGGACCTCTCTTGCCACATGAAAAACCTTAAAAAATTAAAGTGAGACCCACTACCCATTGAGAAAACCTTAAAAAAATCAAATATGACCCACTAGCTATAACAAACCAAAAGTTAACTTATGATTATTAGTTGGTGGATACTTCTCACAATTTTTTTGAACTCATGGTTAATATGCACCACAAAGGTGCATAATGGTCTTTTAACAAAATCCCCCGAGATTTTGACGCTTTGATGAATCGCAACAGTAAAGTCCGGAGAGATTCATGATTTCCAACAGACTGAAATATTGTAGAATTGCGACAAATCAACGATAACAGCAAACTTGATAAAGTTTATTCTTTTGGATCTGAGACATGAATGGCAGAGACGACTTGTTGGGTTTCTTCTTGGAGAAACATATGTGGGTTTGGGTAGAGAGAGAGCTGTTGCAGAGGAAGGAAAGGGATGATCATGAGAGGGTGTGATTAGATGTGAGCATGAGTAGTGAACCAATGATGGTGTGTTGCAATCTTAACCACTGAAACTTTTGGATGGCCACGATCATTGGACTGGAGGGGCTGCACAAAAAAGGGCTGGAGAGGATCCAAATCCACATCTAACGAATAAAAATTTAGAGAAAAAAAAACTAAGTTTTCAACTAATAAATAAAGACAAGATACAGTCCATATACACAAACATTTCAATCTTTTACACAAACATTTCAACTTTTATACATACCTAAGTGCTCAGATATGCTCGTTAACACAAATCTCCAACTCGAAGGGAGCAATTTCTCTGAAATTCCAAGGGAATGATTTCTCTGGACTTATGAGGGAACGATTTCTCTAAAGAATTGATAATTAATTTGGAGAACTGGATTGTGATTTATGAATTCCTAAACTATTAGAGAAAGTATTTATCATCATAATCATTACAACGTTGGACAAAAATTTATAGAGAAAATTTCCAAGATAGAGATAAGAAAGGAGTAAACCACTAAATTAGAGAAGAAAATGCAGCATATTAACATAACATTAAGTACTAATTAATGTAAACTTATGAATAAACCCCTAGTTTTCTTTTTAAGAAAATGGTGCTCCCCCATATTTGCAGCCGTAAGCAAGGAAATGAGTTGCCTGACGCTTAAGCCGGTCTTGTGGTTAGTTTGGTGGATTTGTGACTTCGATTCATGTTCATTATGAACTTAATGAAGTTTCTATTAATCTTTTCATCCCTGTTCTAAATTTGTATATGAGTGTGGATTCGTCACGTGTTAGCAAATTTAGTGTTATTGCCCGAGAGGCAGTAGTTTGATCATGTATGAAGGATAAGAGGTAGCCCCATATTGTGCAGGACCGAGAGGTGAAACATTATGGCTAGGCAAAAAACGTAGTGGTGACCTATGTGCACATTGTGGTCGGAGATGTTTCGGACTGAGATGTGACGTATTTACCGCTGTAATGTATTTTGTGCCAGACCAAGAGGACATCACAAGTGATTAAGCATGGGCATGAGATTAATTTGACCTATGAATTTTAAGCAGTGCCCGTCAATTCTAAATTTCCAATGGGATTCCATAGGCGACCTAGTCTTCTTCTTCACTTGATAATCTCAACAATTAAATACAAAAAATATTAATTCCAATTAGTTAATTTAGCGACAAAATAAACTCTTCTCAATATTTTTCTTTCTTAACTTAGTTTTTAATTAGAACTAAATTAACAATGTTCTTTGGGTTCGATAACCCGGTAAAATACTTACCGCTATCAGTTGCGATCTCGTGCACTTGCACGAGTTACGAGTACACTTAGAGAGTGTAACCCCCACCATGATTGGCATAGCGAGCTCCCAAAGATGCATAAAGCGAGGAGAGTCAAAGAAAATTTTCGGTTAGAAGTTGCGAGCATTGATCCAGAATTGGTCCTCTTATGGTTTGTCATTCTCCATACTTCCCGGTCTGGCACATAAGAGGAAGGAGTACTAGTGACCTCACTATTGGAATGGGTTCTTCTGCTACGTCTAGATTGGTGAACATGAGTGTCTTGAGACATGATGAACATATAGGATATTGAAGGATTTAGAGTTTGCAGAGAAGTTTGAAAATGGGGGAGAACACTTAATGAAGGTAAAGAATCCAAAAGAATCGAAGAAGGACTTTATATATCTTAAGAATGTTGGCCTTCGCAGATGGTGAGATCAAATCAAGATCGTTGAGGGAAAGTTAACATATCTAACGTATCAAAGAGAGCATCGATGAATCAGAAATCATCATTCAATCTATTAGTTGGTGGGAAATTTCACCCAGGGGGGTTGCTGTTACGGCAGAAGTCCTAAAGCCGCACGTTACCATTTTTGGTGCTAC
This sequence comes from Linanthus parryae, assembly GCA_023055425.1. NCBI lineage: Eukaryota > Viridiplantae > Streptophyta > Magnoliopsida > Ericales > Polemoniaceae > Linanthus > Linanthus parryae. The sequence continues at coordinate 85,319,664 of JALGPY010000007.1, read as the reverse complement.
GCAATGCAACAGGGACACGTGCAAGTGACTAATTTTGATATAGGGACTTTGTTCATATATCTGTAGGGACAACGCGTGAATTTTAAAAGTATGGGGTAGCTTGATAGGTGAGTTTACAAAATAAGAACAGATATGTGAAGGCACAAAGGCTTGGCTGAGATGAAGTCAACTGGTCAACAGTTGAGTTGTCAGCGCTATCGTTTGGCTTACTGATGGGGAGTTTAGGTAGGGCAAGAGGATCATTGCCGAGTACTAACATAGTTTGTTCGCTCTTAGCGTTTGACAAGAGGATCATTGTCGAGTACTTCTCCCATTGAGGGGACTATTTTCCTTCCAGCGTCTTCCTCAATAAGATGCACCGGAAGATTCTAGACTTGGACTTAGAAATTGAAGACTCAATAACTAAACCTTTTGTGGTATTGCAAACTTTTCATGGCTTGAGCTACAATATTTCCCTTCAAAAATCCACAGACCTCCTCGTGCAAAATAAAGGTATCCGCGTTCAACTCGCATATCCCCACCAAATTCTCTTGATTCCAGACCGTCTGAATAAGTTGTTCATCACGCAAGTTTTGATGGGTTCATCGATCAAGATTTTCCCAATCATACTAGTTTCATCAACAATTGGTCTCCCCAATCCATGAGGCTAGGTTTCCGGCAGAACTTCGCAGAGAGTGTTTTCTTCATCTGGAAGATACTCTTAACATTTAACGTGTATAATTTAGAGTTTAACTTCAATATGTTAAGATTGAAGATACTGTACTTTACCACCCATGAAGGGTGGGTAATGCGCTTCGTCTATTTAATGTTACATTTATTGAACTAGCAAGACGAAAAGAGCAACTAAAATAAAATACGGTACTTTAAAACTTTGGTATTTTAGAGCTTAAAGCCTTCTACTAATGATTTGTTACTATAAGTTTGTCAGTGTATATGGTCGTTTTTTTTTCAGTTCCTATATGGTCGAAAATCTTATGATAGCTTGTTTTGCTAACTAATCTTCCCGTGTCTGCAGCTTTGTCTCGCACTGAATTTTGTCGGTGGTACATTTCATTATATTCGGTTGTTTTTTTGAGAAATTTCATTATATTCAGTTAATTGTTGACTAAGGAGAGAAAGAATTAAGGCAAAAACATGTCGCGCTCAACTAGCGCACACTTAAAACTACTGATCAACATACCAAACCCATTCAATTATCTAGAGAAGACACGTGGCGAGAAATGTATCGAAGTCTATGCCTTGAGGGATACTACTATGTTCATTTTTATTTTTCACCGCTTCAATACACCGTTTATGTGCACGTAATAATTTATTAATCATAAATACACTACTCCAACCGTCCCGCAAACACAACCCAATTTTGATGCTACAATTTTTTTTTGGACACATGTAATTAATGAATCTCACTAGAAGTGTTGACGTGCTATTTATTTTGTTATTGTTTCTTACAAGATTATGTGCATTTAATATGAATAAGTATTAGAACTTTATTTTATTTTTGACATCGAAAATGTAAATGAACAACTATTTTAAAACAAATAAATATAACGATATGGACATTGCAGGATAAAAGGAGTACCACTCTGTCCCACCTCTTCCTCCCCAATTTGATTTTTATCACTATCCACTGGTCATTTTAACAAAATTATGCAATTTTGGATAATTTTTTATGCTGCTGTAGAGTAAAAGTTTCTCTATAACACGGTGAAAAAATTATCGAAACATCGCATCATTTTGCTATCAAAATCACATGATCAAAGTAACTCAGATACGAGTTTCAGGATGGGGAGGAAGAAATGGGAGGGAGTGATATCATTCATCATAGCAAGGACGGAAGAAGTATCATTTGTCATAATCAGTCAGTCTTTTTCTCCTAGAAACCTAGAACCAGCTGGAAACCCCACACACAAAATCGGTGTTAAATTCTTTCTAAAAAAATATAAATAATAAAATCGGTGTCACATATGATTTCTCTTTTCATTTATAATAAAGCCATATACAACTAAACGTATACTATTACAAATTCCATGCATAACACGTTCATTAAACGTCCATTTCACTTGTGACACCTACTAACTACCACTACTTTCTATAACAAGTCACAACGCTTGACAGCTACATTACTACCCAAAACTCATTCCATTCATCCCACTTTCAAACACAATGAAGCTCTTACAAGCATGGCCAGAGCCAATCGTCCGCGTCCAATCTCTCTCCGAGAGCGGCATCCGCACTATCCCCGAATGTTACATAAAGCCCCTCTCAGACCGTCCTTGTTTCGGTTCAACCCTACAAGGAGACATCAACATACCCATTGTTGATCTATCCGAGCTGTCGGAGAAGAAGGTGATGGAAGAAATATCAAAGGCGTGTCGCGAGTGGGGTTTCTTTCAGGTGGTGAACCATGGGGTTAGCCACCAGCTAATGGAACAAATGCGCTGCAGTTGGCGCGAGTTCTTTCAGCTTCCCTTGGAGGAGAAGCAAGTTTACGCCAACTCTCCGGCGACATACGAGGGGTACGGGAGCCGTTTGGGAGTGGGGAAGGGGTCGAAGTTGGATTGGGGAGACTACTTTTTTCTTCACTATTTCCCGGAATCGGTAAGGGACCAGAATAAGTGGCCTAGCCTCCCGAAATCCATCAGGTAAATATCGTTCCGTCACAATGAATTTTCACGCATATTTGAATAAATTAGTTACAATTGCGCGTTTTTATGCAAAATATGAATTCGAATAGGGATGCCAATGAGCAAGCAGCATAACAATATTTTTTTTATGGAAATTGGTGTAGATTGACTTCAAATAGCATTTATATGGAAATCGGAAGATAATACGCTTTTTAAAAAAAAACGTAATTGCAAATTACACTTTCATTTCAACTTACTTTTCACGTTAGATAGATTAAATAAGTTTCTAAATGTTTTGCGGGATAGAATGATCATAACAAAAAGAAGTAAAAAATGAGGATTTTATGGTTAATGCGCAAAACTAATGTCATCTAGCTAAAGATGATCTATTTTTACGCGAGCCATTCACTTTTTATGTTAGATACATTGAACAAGCTTTCTAAATGTTTTGCTGGACAGAATGATCATAAGAAAGAGAAGTAAAAAATGAAGGATTTCATGGTCAATACGCAAAGCTATTGTCATCTAGCTAGCTAAAGAAGATTTTTTTTTACGCGAGCAATTATAAATACAACCAGATGAATCAAGTAACAAGTGGCTTGTGACATTCAAAACAGGTCATGTAAACGACCCATGACCATAAAGAAGTTTTCTTACTACCTCACCTGACTCCCAAAATTGTGTCGGCTGTTTGCGAAGAGTGATGCTCCCCTCCTACCAAACAAATCATGATTTACTTGGTATCTGGATGTAGGTGCTTTATTCGTTTGTAATTGGTTGTTGGTATTCTTTCGGTAATGTGAAAAAGGTTGCATAGATTTATTCAAAAACACCCCCACGTGAGAATTATTAAATCCAACAACATTTGCTCTCTCATGTCAAGTCATATAGGGTCTGATTCATTCCTCAACTTCTGATTGTGAAAGAGATGAGAGTATTCAAAACCTTTAGCCCATGGGTTGGGTGTGGGTTTAGAGATTTTTCAAATGGGTCGGGCTTGAGTTTGAGTGTTGTCCAGGAAGATGGGTTAGATTGGACTTGGGTTCACGTTTTCAAATTATTATGACACTCACGTCTCACGAACGATGAAAGAAACGACAAAACATCAAGTTTACGTGGTATGCTAGCCCCAATCGAGCTAACTACATCCACGGCAAAAAAATACATTTATTTATCAAGAGGAACAAGCCTAATACAATCCACACACGTCCTAAACACTTAGGGGTTCTTTTATAGTGTTTAGAACCGACCTAGAGCCTTCCAAGATGGATTAGGAAACATTTCCAAAAATGCCATTCCGCGACCAGGTCGTGCGACCTCGAGCTTCCCAGGTCGTACGACCTCAACTCAGGTCGTGCGACCTCTGAAAACATCCTGGGAGTTTCAGCATTCTTCCTCCAGGTCGTGCGACCTCCCCTTCAAGTTTGAAACACCTCTCCTTGGTTCTTTTTGTAAGAATTCATGGGGTTCCACCTCAAAACCAATTGACAATGAGGGGAGTAGCACAAGAAACTTATTAATTATTTTTCTTCTTCTTGAATGTCCGATGTGGGACTTCTCAACACGCCCCCTCACGTGTGTCATTTTTTGGCCTACACATGGATCTTTTGTCTGCGGGTGGCGGTGAGCCGAGCACGTGGGTTCTTAGACCATTCACGTGTGTGGAATCAAGCTCTGATACCATGTAAAGATCCATGGGGTTCCACCTGAAAACTAATTGGCAATGAGGGGAGTAGCACATAACACTTATTAATTCTTTTTTGTTCTTCTTGAATGTACGATGTAGGACTTCTAAACACCTTCCCTCACGTGCGACATTCTTTGGCATACACGTGGATCTTTTTGTTTGCGGTTGGCAGTGAGCACGTGGGTTATTAGACCATTCACGTGTGTGGAACCTGGCTCTGATACCATGTAAGAATCTAAGCGGTTGTACCTCAAAATCAATTGGCTATGAGGGAGTAGCCCAAGAAACTTATTAATTATGTTTCTTCTTCTTGAATGTCCGATGTTGGACTTCTCAACACGCCCCCTCACGTGTAGCATTCTTTGGCTCTGACACCATGTAAGAATCCATGGGGTTCCACCTCAAAACCAATTGCAATGAGGGGAGTAGCCCAAGACACTTATTAGTTATTATTCTTCTCTTTGAATGTCCGATGTGGGACTTCTCAACACGCCCCCTCACGTGTGGCATTCTTTGGCCTACACGTGGATCATTTTGTCTACGGGTGGAGGTGAGCACGTGGTTTGTTAGACCATTCACGTGTGTGGAACCTGGCTCTGATACCATGTTAAGAGTGCTGGGGTTCCACCTCAAAACCGATTGGCAATGAGGGGAGTAGCCCAAGAAACTTATTAATTACTTTTTCTTCTTCTTGAATGTCCGATGTGGGACTTCTCAATACTTTTCTCTCCATCTTGGTTCCTTTGGTCCCTGTTGTTGCTCTCGGTGATTTCTTCAACTATTCAAGGTACAAATCCAACAAATATTTGACTTGAATTCTCTCATTCAGCAATAACATCTCCTCTTCTCACAAATAAAGCTTGCCTCCTCCGCACCCAATGTCTCCCGTCACAGAGACTCACTGGACCCCCACCGAGTCTGACATGACCCTGAAGGGCCTCACGGGCTTCAAGATTTTGAGCAATTCCAGAAAATGCTTGAATTTGCTCTCCGAAACATGCTTCGTGAATATATCAGCGGGGTTGTCAGCTGTCCCCACCTTCTTAACCTTTATCCTTCTCCCGTTTCTTAGAAAATGATACCTGACATCGATAAGCTTGGTCCTTTCATGATGAACCATGTCCTTAGTCAAGAAAATTGCACTCAGACTATCACAGTTGCCTATCGCTTGATCTTGAAGTAGTCCTATATCATTGACCATTTTTTTCAGCCATATTGCCTCTTTGTGCTTCCGTTAGATCAACGTACTCCGCCTCATGTAGGGTTTTGACCATGGATACGCGCCATAAGAAAGAAATTATCCATTCAAGATCCTCCAAGGATCGCGGGAAGAGAATCATAACGATAGTAAAGGAAGAAACAAGTAACACACCTTAGAGATCTCCTGTGATGACTTGTAACGTGAATTGTGTCAGGTCTCTACGATTGATCCACGCCTAGGGTTGATGTCTATATCTTCCTACTCTTTAGTGTTAGCTTGGACCGGAGGAAGAGGAAGAAGAAATCACGCAACGAGGATCAAAGAGAGGGCTTCGGCCTCTCTCTATGGCCGACGGGTAGGGGGCGGACACTAGGGGTGGTCGGCCTCTAGTGGTCTTGCTCTCTCTCCTTTGTTTCCTTCCAACTCAACTTATGTTATGAGCATTAGTGTGGGAAGGAAGCTAGGAGCATCCTTTATATAGTCCAACAACTCCTTGTCAACTACCTAAAGGCCCTTCCTAATCCTACATGAGTTCGGATTAGTCCCTTCCTTGCATATTAGTCCTACTAAGTTTGAAAGGTGTTGCAAAGTGATCCTTCTAATTAATTAGTCGTATTGATTAATTCCCAAATCTAGTTCAACCCTATTGGGCGTGTGACCCCATATGTTATATCTAGTTGGTAGCAACAATTTGCTAATATGGAGCGGTCTCTAGCAAGACATCCGTTCTAGCCAACTAATAGAATAGTCATCCGACAAACCTTGTGCAAGTAATTGTCTCATCCCTTTGTCTCCATATCCGGATTGGACAGGAGACAAACAAGTCACGCTCGTATATCCAATCCATAGTTTCTCGATCCCGGGAATAGCCTTATTCGTGCAAGTAACATCAATATCCTATATTGATTTATTTGAGTCTGGCCAGACATTCCATAAGCACTATCCCTTGAGTGGCCTAGGATATTTGCTCCCGTCATGTGGGAGGGAAAAATTCTATCTAAGTCTACTATGACTTCTAAGCTTGCTTCTTATTGTATCTGGTACACGCCTTTATAGCTACCCAGTTACGGTGTAGCGTTTGACGCTACCAAGATCACAATAATCACAACTAGACAATCTAGTGATTTCAAGTTTAATGATGAAAATACCATTGTCACCACGAGAAGCGCTTCTGACTTTACATAACATGTATGTAGCCTTCTCAGAGATGGGTCAATCCAGTATGCCATTACCCTTAATGCTTACCCTTGTGTTGGATCATGATATCTCCATATCAATCCAACCCCATACTAGTCTATAGATGATTGTCCCATTTAATAATTATAATAGACTAGGGATATTTAAGATAAACAACACAATTGTAAATCTAAGGACTTCATTATATTAAATATCCAATAAATAATACAATGAATATTCTGGCCAAAAATAAGGTCATACTAAACTAGATTGCCTCTAGGGAATCTATTCCCACTTGAACTAGAGGCAATATGATGCATCCCGTATGCCAATGCTCCTAGTATGCCCTTCATGCTTGCGCTGAACAAGTGGCTTTGTAAGTGGATCTGACAGAATCTCATCTGTAGGAATCTTGCATATCCGAACGTCTCCTCTATCGATAATATCTCGAATAAGATGGAACTTCCTGAGCACGTGTTTAGATTTCTGGTGTGACCGGGGCTCCTTTGATTGCGAGATCGCCCCAGTGTTGTCACAGTACAACTCTACTGGATCCGCAATGCTAGGAACCACTCCAAGTTCAGAAACAAATTTCCTAATCCAAATAGCTTCCTTTGCTGCGCCATTTGCAGAAATGTACTCAGCCTCTGTTGTAGAATCCGCCACCGTCTCGTGCTTGGAACTCTTCTAGCTCACCACTGCTCCATTCAGGCAAAACACATATCCCGATTGGGATATGAAATCATCTCTGTCGGTATGGAAGCTTGCATCCGTGTAACCCCTTACACGCAACTCTTCCTCACCACCAATTATCAAGAAAGCATCCTTAGTTCTTCTCAAGTACTTTAGGATGTTCTTGACTGCAATCAAGTGACTCTCACCTGGATTGGACTGGTTACTGCTTGTCATACTCAAGGCATATGACACATCTGGTCTAGTACATAACATGGTGTACATGATGGATCCTATGTCCGAGGCATAGGGAATTCTACTCATGCGTTCCTTCTCAATCTCATTGGAAGGACAATCACTATTCGAAAGAGTGATTCCATGTGACATGGGCAAGAATCCTTTCGTGGAATCTTGCATGTTGAACCGTTTCAACACCTTGTCTATATGTGTACTTTGACTTAGGCCTAGCAATCTCCTATATCTATCTATATAGATATTTATACCAAGTATATAGGCTGCTTCCCGTAAGTCTTTCATTGAGAAACACTTTTCCAGCCAATCTTTAATAGATTGCATCATGGAAATGTCATTCCAATGAGTAGTATGTCATCCACATACAAGAGCAGAAAAGCTACAGAGCTCCCACTAATCGTATTTTAGACAAAAGACTCGTCTTCGTTTCTGATGAAGCCAAACTCTTTGACTACTTCAACAAAACGTCAATTCCAACTCCTAGAAGCGTGCTTCAACCCATAAATGGATCGTTGCAGCTTACATACTTTGTTGGCTTGCTTTGGATCTTCAAAACCCTCAGGCTGTATCATATACACGTCCTCGAGGAGATTCCCATACAAGAATGCTGTTTTGACGTCCATCTGCCAAATCTCATAGTCGTAGTATGCTGCAATAGCAAGTAGGATTCGGACGGATTTTGTCATAGTGACTGGTGAAAAGGTTTCATCATAGTCAATACCATGAATATGTCTGAATCCTTTAGCCACCAATTGGTCCTTATAGGTAAGCACATTACCATCCATGTCGATCTTCTTCTTGAAGACCCACTTGCACCCTATGGGCCGCGCCCCTTCGGTGGTTCCACCAAAGTCTATACTTTGTTGGTATACATGGATTCCATCTCGGATCTCATGGCTTCAAGCCACTTCTGAGAGTCCAGTCCTTTCATGGCCTCCATATAGGTAGTAGGCTCATCATCTATGAGCATCGTGTCACCAGACTTAGTCACGAGAAGTCCATACCTATCTGGCTCTTGGCGCACTCTACTAGATCTACGAAGCTCTTGTGCTACTTGAACAGGTTGCTCCACAACTACTTGTGGTTCCTGCTCATGTTCCATAGAAGGATCAGTTCTTTGTGGTTCTTGAAATTCTTCAAGTTCTACAGTCCTCCCACTTGCTTCTTTAGAGACAAACTCTCTTTCTAGAAATACGCCGGACCGAGCAACGAACACTTTGTTCTTAGTTGGATTGTAGAAATAGTAACCCTTACTTTCCTTAGGGTACCCCACAAACTTACACTTATCTGACTTAGATCCTAGCTTGTCTGATTGTAAACGCTTTACATAGACATCGCAGCCCCAAATCTTCATGAACGAAAGTGCAGGATGGTTCCCACTCCACATCTCATGTGGTGTCTTCATGACTGATTTAGATGGAACGCGGTTAATGGTGAAAGATGCACTTAATAGAGCATAGCTCCAAAATGATAATGGAAGACTGATTTCACACATCACAGATCGAATCATATCCAATAGTGTTCAATTCCTCCTCTCGGACACACCATTACATTGTGGCGTTCCGGGTGGAGTGAGTTGGGACAGGATCCCACACTCTCTAAGATAGTCTTCAAACTCTTGGCTCAAGTATTCTCTTCCACGATCCGATCCTAGAGCCTTGATAATTTTGCCAAGTTGCTTCTCTACTTCACTCTTGAATTCTTCGAATCTTTCAAAGAATTCGGATTTGGCCTTCATAAGGTATACAAATCCATATCTACTGAAATCATCAGTAAATGTGATGAAGTAACGTAACCACCCTTGGCAGGCGTGGCGAATGGCCCACATACATCAGTATGCACGAGCGCCAATGGCTCACTAGTCCTTTCTCCTTTCTTATTGAAAGGGGACTTTGTCATTTTTCCCAATAAACAAGCCTCACATGTCTTATATGATTCAAAATCAAATGAGTATAGAAATCCATCTTTATGGAGTCTAGATACACGTTTCTCGTTTATATGGCCTAAATGATATTGCCATAAGTAAGCAGGATTTAAATCATTTATTTTAATCCTCTTAGTATTAATGTTATAGACAAGATTGCTTAGATCAATGACGTACAATCCATTAAATAATTGCGCACTACAATTGTGAATATTATTAAATTAAATGGAACAAGAATTGTTCTTTATTGAAGTAATAAAACCTTCCTTGTCCAATCAAGAAATAGAAATAATGTTTCTGCTCATAGCAGACACAAAATAGCAATTATTTAATTCTAAAACTAATCCTAAAGGCAGAGACAACTCGTACACGCCTACGGCTAATGCAGCAACCTTTGCCCCATTCCCAACTCGCAGATCTATCTCCCCTTTAGCCAATCTTCTACTTCTCTTTAGATCCTGCACATATCGACATATGTGAGATCCACATCCAGTATCCAATAGACATGATGTAGAGATAGTTAAATTGACATCTACAACAAAAATACCTGATGGTGGTGAAATCACTATTCCAAGCCTCTTGTCCTCCAGATATTTTGGGCAAATCCTCCTCCAGTGTCCAGGCTGGCTGCAGTAGTGACATTCACCTTTGTTCACACCTTTGTCAATGCCACCAACAGGCTTAAGGAAGGTTCCTTGGACTTGGCAACTGCTTTGCCTTTGCCATTGGAGGATGAGGCAAGTCTTTTGATCTTTCCTTTCTGCACCATCACAATGGTCTTGCCCTTACCCTTGTTGATGCTTTATTCAGCTGTCCTCAACATATTGAAAAAATCTGGCAGTGGTTTCACGATCTCGTTCATGTTATAGTTCAAGATGAAATGTCCATAACTCTCAGGAAACGATTGCAACACAAGACCGGTGGCCAACTCTTGGCCGACCGGGAACCCTACCCGTGCTAGATTCTCCAAGTACCCGATCATGCGGAGTACATGAGGTCACAAGGTTTCCTTCTGCTAGATGATATTTTAACAATGCCTTAGAAACTTCATACCTCTCAACCCTTTCCTGCTATTGGAAGAGCTGCTTCAAGTGTTCGATCATATCGACTGCATTCATGTTCTCATGTTGCTTCTGAAGCTCAGAGGTCAATGTGCATAGCATGAGGCAGGCCGCATCATTAGCATCGTCAACACACTTCTGATACACCTTTAGGGTTGCAGGAGTATTGTTTTCTGGACCTGCTGGAACTTGCTCCTCTATTGCTCCAATTTCTTATCTTGGTTGAGAACGATTATCATGTTTCTTTACGAGTCGAGGAAATTGGTTCCAGAAAGCTTGTCCTTCTCAAGGACAGAGCATAGGGAATGTTGTGTAATTGATGAGTTGTTTGCCATTTGGAATTCTACAAAAGAAAAATACGCAAGTTTTAGTATTTTTGAACTTTTGACTATATTTAATAATGGCTATGTTATTAAACATAGATCCCACTATTTTTCTACGGATCAATAACCCTCAAGATATTAATGCAGAAAATATCATTATATTTACTAGTGGGGCAAGGATCATGTTTCATCTCCTCTTGAGCTTGCTTTGGCAAGTCACCCAAAATTTGACTACTTTAGGTAGGAACAATTCCAATTGCATCTTGTGCAATTCTTGATTAAATTGGGAAAATAACTCCTTATTTATCCATCTGCATGGATAATCCCAATTGATTGCCTCTAGGTTTTAATCACATTAATAACCCAATTGTGTCCAACCTCTTATTTAACAATTGCACATTACTTTCTTGTGCCATCGCATTACTTCATTATGAACCAATTCGCCTTGCTTTGGCATGCACGAGCTTGATAAATCATGATGATGATGAGTTATTAAATAACGAGAAGGCAAAAAAACAATATTTGAATTTTGAGGGATTTTATAATTCAATTAATTGTTTTGTTGATCCATATCAGCTGATCTATCTATTTTGAGTTTGGGCGCAACTCCAAATAATAGATCCGGTTTGTTAATTATCTTATTTCCTAATTGCATGAATCATTCATACACCAATCACAAAATAATAAGACAGGAAAAATAAACAACCACAAAATAATAAAAACCTGATGTGGATATGGCTTTTCTAGACTAAGATATTCCCAAGCCAATGGGAATATCTATGAACCCTAAATAACAAACACATCTCCATGCGCCTCCATGTTTTGGTCCATCCTTTATAGTCTTGTGGAATGCTCCATGCTCCGTCTTTTGGGGCTTCTTTGGCTTTGGGCTTCTTTTCTCCAATCTTGGCTAACGATCTATTCTATCTAGCAATGGCTAACATCTATACTAAATAAAATAAATCTCACAAGTTGAGAAAAAAATCGACTCGCAGGCCATAAAACCTAATAAATTATTACATCAAATTGATCGGCTCGCATGCCGTAAATCAAACCACAAAATTTAAATAATCAAACCAAACCACATCCTAAGGCCATATCTAATCACCGTGCGATTTGAACATAAACAGTTAAATCCAATTTTAACTTGCTTGGTCAACTTTAATTGATTTTAGGATTACTAGGGTCAAAATGGTCCAAGAGGCTCAACTATAGCATGGCCGAACCACCTTGGAGCCGCCCCGGGCCGAGCCTTGGCCGGCCGGCCCAACCCAGGTGGTCCCTAGGGCCGAACCTCTTGAGTTGTTCAAAACAACTTCTTCCTTGTTGCCCAAGGTCAAAACTTTTCCAAATTTGAAACTATTTTCCAAATTGGTGCCCAAACCCTAGATCTATGATCCTAAAATTTCTCAAACTCAATAATTCATGCATCTAATGCACAAACTAGGTCTTGTTTGTTTGATTATTGGAAAATTGCATCATATGCTTGATATGTCCGTTTTACGCGATAAACAACAATTTTAAAGTGTAAAACTATCAAAACGTAACACATAAACCACGTCTATGTTCTACAACCTGTGGCTCTGATATCACTGTAAGGATCACAGGAAGATAATAAATTATCCATTCAAGACCCTCCAAGTATCACAGGAAGATAATCATAACGATGGTAAAGGAAGAAACAAGTAACACACCTTAGAGATCTCCTGTGATGAACTGTAACGTGAATTGTGTCACGTCTCTATGGTTGATCCACGCCCAAGATTGATGTCTAGATCTTCCTACTCCTTTGTGATAGCTTGGACCGGAGGAAGAGGAATAATAAATCATGCAACGAGGATCAAAGAGAGGGCTTCGGCGTCTCTTTGTGGCCGACGGGTAGGAGGCGGACACTAGGGGCGGTCGGCCTCTAGTGGTCTTGCTCTCTCTCCTTTGTTTCCTTCCCACTCAACTTATGTTATGACCATTAGTGTGGGAAGGAAGCTAGGAGCATCATTTATACAGTTCAACAACTCCTTGTCAACTACCTAAAGGCCCCTCCTAATCCTACATGAGTTCAGATTTGTCCCTTGCATATTAGTCCTATTAAGTTTGCAAGGTGTTGCAAAGTGATCCTTCTAATTAATTAATCGTATTAATTAATTCCCAAAATTAGGTTAAACCCTATTGGGCGTGTGACCCCATAGGTTCTATGTAGTTGGTAGCAACAATTTGCTAATATGGAACGGTCTCTAGCAAGACATCCATTCTAGCCAACTAATAGAATAGTATCCGACATACCTTGTGCAAGTAATTGTCTCATCCCTTTGTCTTCATATCCGGATTGGACACGAGACATACAAGTCACACTCGTATATCCAATCCATAGTTTCTCGATCCTCGGGATAGCCTTATTCTTGAAAATAACATCAATATCCCATATTGATTTATTTGATTCTGACCAGACATTCCATAAGCACTATCCCTCGAGTGGCCTAGGATATTTGCTCGCGTTATGTGGGAGGGAAAAATTCTATCTACGTCTACTACGACTTATAAGCTTGCTTCTTATTGTATCCGATACACGCCTTTATAGCTACACAGTTACGGTGTAGCGTTTGACGCTACCAAAATCACAATAATCCACAACTAGACAATCTAGTGACTTCAAGTCTAAGGATGACAATACCGTTGTCACCACGAGAAGCGCTTGTGACTTTACAAACATGTATGTAGCCTTCTCGGAATCTAGTATGTCATTACCCTTAATGCATACCCATGTGTTGGATCATGATATCTCCATATCAATCCAACCCCGTACTAGTCTATTGATGATTGTCCCATTTAATCATTATAATGTACTAGGGATATTTAAGATAAACAACACAATTGTAAATATAAGGACTTCATTATACTAAATATCCAATAAATAATAAAATGAATATTCTAGCCAAAAATAAGTTCATACAAAACTAGATTGCCTCTAGCGCATCTATTCCAACACCTCCGTGGTTGACAAAGTCACCTCGGCTGTAGCGTAGCCTTCCAACTCATAACAGAACCTCCTAGAGTAAACACATAGCCATTCATTGATCGCTTGCTATCAATGTCCCGTCCATAGTCCGAATCCGAGAACCCACCTACCAAGATGTCATCCCTAGCCCCATAACACAGGACAATGTCTGACGTACGCTTAAGGTACCTGAATATGCAGTTCATTTCCTGCCAGTGATCCTTACTCGGTTGAGCCATAAAATGACTAACCACACTAACACCAAAGGCTAGCTATGTCCGGTCGAGCACATACCATAGCATACATGAGGCTTCCAACTACACTAGCATATGGAACCTTGGACATGTAATCATTTTCCTCCTCAGTCTGAACTATGTCATTCCTAGCTTGTTGTTAGTTTCCATAGGAGTATCTATACCTTTAGATGATGACATCCCGAATCTCCCCAATACCTTCTTGATGTATCCTTGCTGTGATAGGAAACACTTCTTCTTCATCCTATCTCTATAGATCTCAACTCCTAGGATCTTACGAGCAGCCCTCAGATCCTTCATCTCGAATTCCGCTCTAAGGGACCTTTTTGATTCATGTATATCCTCCATATCAAGGGTTGCAATCAAGATATCATCCACATACAGAACTAGGTAGATACGTGTCTCACCTCGCAAAAGCTTATGATACACGCATCAATCATATTCCCACTTCTTGTAACCGATCTTCAACATGAAGCTGTCAAACCTCTTCTACCGTTGCCTGAGTGACTATTTAAGTCCTTAGAGAGATATTTTCATATGGCATATGTTGTCTTATTTTTTAGGAACGTCTAACCCCTCCGGTTGGCTCATTTATATCTCCTCCTCTAACTCTCCATGAGGGAAAGCTGTTTTCACATCTAGCTGCTCAAGATCTAAGTCGTGGTGCGCCAACAGCGCTAGTAGCACCCTTATCGAAGTATGTCTGGCCACCGGTGAGAAGATATCGTTGTAGTCAACTCTTTCTTTCTGATTGAACCCTCCTGCAACCAACATTGCCTTATATTTGACGCCTTCTCCACCTGTAGTTCCTTCATTTCTTCTGAAAACTCACTTGCAAGTGACTATCTTTCTTCCCGCTGAAAATTTAACAAGATCCCAAGTCGAGTTCTTGCTAAGAGACTCCATATATTCTTCCATCGTGGCAATCCATTGTGCTGACTTAGAATTAGAAATCGCAGCCCTATAGGCGGATGGCTCATCCTCCACCTCTTCGGCTACCTGCAATGCATACCCCACCATACCATAATCTCTTTACCTTACTTGAGGCTTTATGACTCTCCTTGGCCTTCCTTCAGTAATACTCTAATGAATCGATTCCTCTGATAGCGATGCAGCCTCATCAGACGCTTCTGCTTCTTCTTCTTTGGTTTCCGTCACCAGTGTAGGTAATTCGGGCTCCTTAGGATCCACAGGACCCAAATTTTCCTCCACCTTATTATCTACATCTCCAGCTCTATCTCCATGGAACTCTACTTGATCATTGAACTCTCGTCAAAAACTACACTCCTGCTGAGTATACTTTTGTTGTGTGTCCAAATCTTGTATCCCTTCACAGCCGTCCCAAAGCCCAAGAATACCCCCTTTTTCGCCCTTCAGTCTACCTTTCCATCATCCACATGATAATAGGTAACACAACCAAATAACCTCATATCCGATTAATCTGCTGCTTTTCCAGACCAAACATCAACATGAATCTTGCATCATATACCTGTGTGCGCACTCAGATTCATAAGATAGCATGCATAGAACATGCCTCTCCCTAGAAACCCCTAGAAAGACCTGCATTCAAAAGCACACACCTTGCCTTCGCTAAAAGCGATTAATTCATTCTTTTGGCTACACCACTCTGATGTGGTGTGTGCCAAACAGTGTGATGGTGAGCAACTCCCTGACCCTTGCAGAATTCATCAAACTCCGATGAAAAAAAATCCAAGACGTTGTTCGTGCGCAGCCTCTTCTCCTTCTTTTCCCACCTGATTTTCTACCATGGTCTTCCACTCCTTGAACTTTGCAAAGGCTTAACTCTTGTGCTTCATCACAAATATCCAAGTCATCCTTGAGTAGTCGTCTATATTGCTTTGAAAATATTTGTACCCGCCAATCGCCTATACTCGAGATGGACCCCAGAAATCCGAATGGGTGTAGTCGAGAGTACCTTTCGTTCTATGAAACGCTATAAGGAACTTGCTATGTTGTAGCTTCCCATACACGTAATGCTAAAAAAACCCTAGGATCTTGGGATTGTGCGCCATAAAATAGCCGTCCTTGTGAAGTTCCTGCATTCAATTTTCACTCATATAACCGAGCCTTATATGCCATAGTTTGGTTTAACCAACTTCCTTAATCTTGGCCGAGACAACTTCGACAGACCCTGTGATCGCTTAGAACCGACCTAGATCCTTCCTAGATGGAATTGGAAAAACTTCCAAAAATGCATGCCAGCGACCTGGCCAGCAGGTCGTGGGACCTCGAGCTTCCCAGGTCGTGCGACCAAAGCTCAGGTCGCGCGAATT
This sequence comes from Linanthus parryae, assembly GCA_023055425.1. NCBI lineage: Eukaryota > Viridiplantae > Streptophyta > Magnoliopsida > Ericales > Polemoniaceae > Linanthus > Linanthus parryae. Next base: position 85,303,204 of record JALGPY010000007.1, on the reverse strand, counting down.
CTGAAAACATCCTGGGAGTTTCAGCATTCTTCCTCCAGGTCGTCCGAACTCCCCTTCAGGTCGTGCGACCTTTGAAACACCCCTTCTTGCTTCTTTGCTCTCCATCTTTGCTCCTTTGGTGCCCGTTGTTGCTCTCTATGATTTCTTCAACTATTCAAGGAAAAAATTCAACACAAATCTCCAGCCCAGTTTAGCCTGACCCAATCCAATGCAGCTCGGCTCAGGGCCATCCCTATTTAAAATTAACCCTAAAGGGTTAGTCTAGTGATGGAGATTTTGAAATTCAATCATTTTGTGGTTGATTCATTTGGTTGATTCAATGCCTGTTTGGGAATATGGATCTTAATAAATTTTAAAGTAAATTTGGTCATTTTAATTTAACTTAATTTAATTTAATTTAATTTATTTCATTATTTTACAATTGTGATTGAAACATGTTTTCGATTACGAAATTTGTAAATTATTTAATATCTAATTCGGCCTATACTCTCGACCAACTTTAAAATGTTAAAATAGTTTATACTTTCAGCCAACTTATTCTTTTCTTATTATTTTCAGTCAAGTATTTAGATTTTCATTTTGTACGAAACACATGATCTCACATATATATTTGTTCCACAATCTTTCAATTTGACAAGACCACGACGATAAACCTTTTACTAAAATTACACCCGCTAATTAGTATGCAAGAGGCTCAATCCGAGTCGAATAAATATCCTCCTAACGTTAAGGGTGCTAATGTACAAAATGTGTTGTTTCCTTGCCCTTTTTGTCCTTGTAGGGAAGTGAGTGCAGAGTACGGGGACCAATTGGTAAAGCTTGGTGGGAAACTTATGAGGGTCTTTTCGTCAGATTTGGGGTTGGATCTCAAAAAGGCATTTGGAGGGGAGGACAAAATCGGTGCTTGCTTGAGGGTGAATTATTATCCAAAGTGTCCACAGCCTGACCTCACTCTTGGCCTGTCCTCCCATTCCGATCCAGGTGGGTTGACACTTCTCCACTCCGACGACCACGTCTCTGGCCTCCAAGTTCGTCGTGGTCACGAGTGGGTTACCGTTAAGCCGGTCCCTAATTCCTTTATCATCAACATTGGCGATCAAATTCAGGTCGATCTCAATCTCTCTATTAATTTTAAATTTTATCCAATATGTGAAGTTAATTTCTTTCTGATGACACGATCTTGGTAACTTTATCAATGGAATATTTTACTAAGTAATTGACAGTATTTATAAAAGCTTTTACTGTGTTTCACATGACCATTGAGAGCAAAATTCTATCAGTTAGATTTTTTCTAAATCAATGGTAGAAACCTGATAGAGGACGAGAATATATAATTAGGTAAATGCACCTAAGGATCCTTATCTAAGGACTGACCGCCCACAACCGTGAAAGCTAACCCATTCTCTCACCGTGCATGATCCCGTACAAACTTTCATTAATGCTACAACAAGGGAGGTGTTCCCCTAGCCCTCAAATACTATTGTATATGTACATATATACATAGAAACATAAACACAAACAGAGATGGCCGCTTTTGACCGTGATAGATCAGTGATTCAAACAACTAGTTTTTTTGGTTCGTTTTAAACGCATGAGAAGCGGGGGATAATTCCTATGTTCCTATGTTTTGTTTGAGGCGGTGGTCAAGATTGACTAACTTGCTTTGGCAGCAAGTATAGTCTCCTCATAGTTAGGAAACAACCTTTGAGGTTCACCGTCATAGAGGTCTTATAAAAGGGCATGGGACTTTTCTTCTTTGTTGTGTAATAGGAGTCAGTAGCACTAGCAACAAAACACACGGGCATAAGCTTTCTTAGCAGTGAGTTTTGATAGTCTTTTTTCGTGTGTTTGTTCACGGTTGTAATCGGGTTCGGGTTCTGTTTCTCTCAATAAATCGGGTTTCGGGTTGTGGAGTAGCTAGTATTTAAACTAGCGATCCACGTTAGATTTCTTGTCTCGTTCTTTATTTCTCGTTATAGTTCTTGCTTGATACCCGGATTCATAACAAACTGGTATCAGAGCTCGGGTCAGGTTAGGGTTTCAATAAGAAACGATGTCTGGTACTATGAAGATCGAGAAGTTCAGTGGGAGAAACAGTTTCAGTCTGTGGCAGATAAAGATGAAGGCGTTGTTGAAACGCTACGATCTTTCGTTGCCTCTGGCCTCCAACAAGGGCAACGTGGACACAACCATATCGGCGTATTTGAAGATGGAGGAGAAGACGCACGCAACGATCATGTTGTGTCTGACGGACGACGTGATCACCAGTGTGGCAGATCAGGAGAAGGCGTCTGCTTTGTGGGTCAAGTTGGAGTAGCTCTACATTAAGAAATCTGTGGAAAACAAGTTGATTCTCAAGCAACGGCTATTCAGGTTGCGAATGTCTGAAGGTACGCAAATTAGTGATCACTTAGATGTTCTAAACACTATTCTACTTGTATTGCGTAATAGTGAGGAGAAAATAAGTGATGAGGATGCGGCCTTAATTCAGTTGGTGTTGCTTCCTCCATCGTATGAGGGTTTCGTGCAATCTTTCATTGGTGGGAAAGATATGATAACCCTAGAACACGTCAAATCTGCTCTTCACACTAGGAGTTTGAGGCACAAGGCTGCAGGCAATTCAGGTGACCATTATGCAGCTGGTTTAATGGTCAAAGCAGGAAAATGTAAGGGATACAAGAGGTTTGCAGAATCCGGCTTACCACAGGACGTCTGTGCCTACTACAAGGAGAAAAGTCACTGGAAAAGGGAGTGTCCCAAGAAGAACCAAACAAATTTGGTTCTAGGTGCAGGGACCTCCTCCGAGGACAACCTTCTTCTCTGAGCCCCTTGGGGGAAATTCTAGGCTCCTGACATGGAGCATCTGGCGCGTGAGATCTCTGGCACGCGAGTCGGGTTCTGGTTCTAGGCGAAAAGATTTCTGGCGCGCACTAGAGTTTTGGGCGCACCTGAGGCATACGGGGCGCATATGGCATGACAATTTGTGGCACTCTGCGTCGGTGCATCTGGTCTGGACGACATCTGGACACTTGTCATGGTGCACTGGTTCTGGCGCTGTTTGGAGCCCATCGGGAATACATTCGGTCCTTCTTTCTCAGTGAATGTATTCGAGTCTGGAGGCGTGCTCGTTTTAGATTCAGGGAGATGCATCCATTTCAGGTTCGAGAGAAGCATGGATTCTGGTTGCTAGGGTGTTTAAATCAAGGTGGAGTTTTGATAGATCGGTGATTCAAACAACTAGTTTTTTGGTTCGTTTTAAACGCATGAGAAGCGGGGGATAATTCCTATGTTCCTATGTTTTGTTTGAGGCGGTGGTCAAGATTGACTAACTTGCTTTGGCAGCAAGTATAGTCTCCTCATAGTTAGGAAACAACCTTTGAGGTTCACCGTCATAGAGGTCTTATAAAAGGGCATGGGACTTTTCTTCTTTGTTGTGTAATAGGAGTCAGTAGCACTAGCAACAAAACACACGGGCATAGGCTTTCTTAGCAGTGAGTTTTAAGAGTCTTTTTTCGTGTGTTTGTTCACGGTTGTAATCGGGTTCGGGTTCTGTTTCTCTTAATAAATCGGGTTTCGGGTTGTGGAGTAGCTAGTATTTAAACTAGCGATCCACGTTAAATTTCTTGTCTCGTTCTTTATTTTTCATTATCGTTCTTGCTTGATACTTGGATTCATAACAGACCGTAGGCATGCCTCAACCCCTCGCCCTCAAGGCAGTGGTTAGCCTTTACCCACCCTCGCCCTTCTTTGTTGACCCTGATAATAGAGGCTGTCATAGGTGATTCCAAGCCAACGGCTGTGGGTAGTCAGCAGCGGCGCAAATGCATGTAGCCCTAACTCAAGTTTTTGAAATCAAAATTTAACTTATATTTGACCTATTAATTTCATTTTAGCCCCCACTAAAATTAGGCATCAACCCCCCACTATTTAGGTTTATTTCTCATTATTATATTATTATTTTTTTTTACCCCATTGAGAAAAAATTCTGGATCCGCCCCTTGGTACTCAGTCTAGTATTTGCTAGGGTGGTGCTTGGAGTTGCAGAAGCTGCAGAACCAACATCTGCTTCGCTCAACTAGCAATTCGGATAGATTTAAATATCAGCGTAATAGTATTAGATTAGTGATGTATCTCGGCGATTTCTTATTTATTACTTCCTCTATTCTCTCTCTATCTTCCAAGTTTGCATTTTGCCACTATTCACCGGGTCACTTTGACTTGGTGATTTGATTAGTAAAACGATGCAAGCATTTGGTAAACTTTGCAAGGTGTTGTTGAGTAAACTTTACTCTACTCAACAACACCATGAAAAAATTATCAAAAAGTTACATCATTTTGCTATGCAAATAACCGAGGCAAAGTGACCCGGTTACGGAAGAAAAAGTCAAACGTGGAAGATAGAGAGAGAACGGACTAAGTAGAAGTTTATTGCAATTGTTAATGTATTAGTTAATTTAATTGTTGTTAGGGGAGATTAGTGATCTTTAGCTAGGTTAGGGGGAGATATGTATAGTTTACTTAATATAATTTATTAAAACTGTACTACGTGAGTTTTCTTCATCGTGGTAGAATCAATCAGAAACTCGATTTTTGGGCAAAAGCCCTAGTGTTTGTGTGATAGCATCTTGCTACCATCACTGTAATAGTATTAGATTAGTTTCTTAATGCTATTAGTACATAACAAAAATGCTACTTTGTGTTGGCGGTTCGGTGATTGATTAATTCAGGTTCTGAGCAATGCAAGATACAAAAGTGTGGAGCACAGGGTGACAGTGAATTCAAAGGAGGAAAGGTTGTCCCTTGCCTTGTTCTACAACCCAGACGGGAATACACCGATCAAACCAGCTGACAAGCTTGTTACTCAAGAGGAGGAGCCTGCACTCTACCCAGAAATGACTTATAACCAATACAGGTTGTTCATACGAACACAGGGTCCGCGTGGCAAGTCTCAAGTTGAATCACTCAAGTTGTCACCCTAGCTACCATCATCATCATACTGCATCAATCGATACTTGCGTGCATGCCTCCTCCCTCAGTTGTGCCATACTAAATATAATGTTACTTTATTCATTCTTAGTTACAAAGGCATATCTAAATTCTGTTTTGCTTCGTTATGTTTGCGAAATGCAACTCCCAAATAAATAAATTGTGACGATTCTTGAACCGTACACAAGTGTAAATATATAGTAGTAGGCCACTATAATAAATTAATAATCGTTTGTGTTTATCTTTGATTGTCTGTGTGTAATCTGCATTGTTTGCTTTCCGATCATCATCTGTGTTATCTCTGCATCTTTTGCTTTCCATCAGCGAAGCAAAAGGGACAATCATGCACCAAAAGAAAAGAGATTCAACCCCTGACCACAAAATTCACATTCTGATACTACAAATAAACACTCATTTTTAGTGTGCTTAAGTTCACCTATTAGTACCTAATGAACAATTAATCCTCTTAGGTCATTTCAGCTTCATTATAGTAAAAGATTGCATGATACTGTTGCACTAATACTGTTAACTTCCATTAGATAAGTGAGTGAAATTTTAGTATTTTAAGACATCAAAAGGGATAGTGTGGTCTTTTCTCATTTATTTTTCTTTTTCCCTTTTTGTTTTTCTCTATTCTAATTTTATTTATATATATTTTTTTTCTTCTTCATATTTATTTAACAGAAGTTAACTGTTTTATTCCATTTGGACCTAAGTGTCGCAGAGACAATAAGTGATAAAAACAATATTACACGTAGCTAAGTGTCAGAGAGACGAAACTGTGAGGGAGTTTTCTGTCAAAAGTTCTATATTTCAATAAAGGAAATTAGCAATAAAAATTTACGTCGAACTGAAACATATTGCTGCATGTTTTTAACGTCCACACAAACATAAAACTCCTCTCCTTTGACATACTTCAAGAAACACATAACATTCAACCGAATGGAGGAAATAGTGTAGTTTGCAGATAAGAAAACGTTGACCCTTTTTTGTGGCGCTAAATTGGCCATCCTTGACCTTCCCACCAAGGTCCTTTTTTTTTGAAGAATAACCTTCCTAAAGATAGGTAAAACTATGACACCCATTTGGTTTATGCTTTAGTAATAGTTATAACACAGGAATAACCAAGTTTACGGGTGTGCCAATGAGGCAAATATAGTACTATTACAATTCTCAAGATTGAAATGGAATAACAACAGATGCGGGGAGGGAGAAGGGCTAAAATTACATTCAACAATGATCCAATAGATGCTCCTACAAAATTTACTGGAGATAACACTTCCACGAGCAGCATTGGCACCCTAAGCTACAACCGCATATTCCCACATGAAAGATCTAACGGGGCAACCGTTCCTGACAAACAAAACAAACAACGTAATATAGCGCATCAGCACAACTTTGGCATGGAAATCCATATGCATAAATAGAAAGGCACACCCTCTGCGTTCGGTACATAACTGTGTGATAGAAGATGATACACCACACGCATACCATAAATACAAAAAAAGTCAATAACAAAAAAGCCACATATTTCCAAACAAAACCCCATTAGGGAACATCCTGGCAGCCATATTTCCCAATTTTTAATTTGGCCCATAGACACCTGAATGCATTTTCTCTGCTGATTCCAGAAAATAAAAGTTCCAAACCAAATTTGAAGAATCTTGAACCTAATACCTATCCCAAGTGCCAAGGGCACATAGCTTTGCTTCATGAGGTCTTGAGTCCAAACCTCCCCCATAGATGCGCGCGCGCGCGCACACACACACACACACACACACCGTATATGTACATGGTGTTCTTATATTGAGAAAAAAATGAAGTCATTGATTGTCTTGGCTAATTCACAGAATTAAGAAAGCATCAAATATCAAATAGGGTTTTCTTCAAGAAAAATATCATTATAGGGTTAAATGAGAAATGCTAATATCAATGCCCATACTCATCTGCAATCAACAGATTCTAATTCCCTATTCTTCTGTTTACCTAAAAACATAAGTCAATATTGTAGCTTTGTGTATCTCCATGTTTCACACCAACAAAAAGGATCACCGTGAGGGTTGAGAACCAATGACCAATCACAGATAGTTATAATCTGTTGGTGAAATCACTTGCAGCCCTTTATGTTTGGGTTATCTACCAACAGAACTCGATTTGAAGGCAATTCGACCGGATTCGTACGGCTGCTTTTTGATTCAATTAGTTGGGCCTTGATGAAAACAATACTCCATATAAGGAATGGTAATTGTCATCATTTGGCAAAAAAATAAAATGCTTCATATGCCTAGTATATTCTTCTACATCACCAAGGCTTATTACTTTCCATTTTCCACTAGTTTACCATGTTTATTTTTACAATGGTTCGTTTGCTTGAATTTTTTCAAATGCCTTTATTGTTGATAAATTGAATTCACCATTAATACATGCTATTATACTTCATTCAACTTGAATAGTATGAACAATGAATGACACATCCTGATTCTTGAAGAAAATTTTCATATTCTGTTACACTTTTTAATTCCAAACTTTCAGTATCTACAATTAAGACAAATGCTCACACATAGCATACAACAAAATTCCTTCCAGCATATGATACATGAACCTCACGACATGTTTGTGAAATCGGTACATGTAGACATGACTGGATAGGTAAAATTAAAGAGAGAAATCCCAACCTGAAGCATTTGCATTAACTTTGGATGCTCTTCTAGAAGCTGGCAAAGTTTATCCCGGTCACTCAAGAGAGACTATAGCAGAGAAAATAGTAAACATTAGAACAGAATCAAGGGTGAAACCATCACAGAATATTGTACTGCGAAATTTCAAGTACCTGAATAGCTTCAGGAGAACTGAAGTAATGCTGTAATGTCATTCCAGGATCATCCTGTTGCTGGGATGTACCATCGCCCACCGACTGCTGAAGCTGATGACGAGAACGATCAACTTGCTGCTGTTGTGGTGGATTGGAAATGTTCTCCTGTTGTGGGGGTTGATAGTAAACCTGAAATGGAGAAACTTGTGGTTGTTGCAACATCTGCAACTGCTGCAATTGCATTTGAACAGGGCTCTGAAGCAATGACTGTTCCGACTGGGGTGAAGCTGGGATAGGTGGTCTAAGATGCTGAGGTGGTTGAGGAGGACGAATAATTTGTGGTGGTTGCAGTGGCTGCAACAGACCAAGAGATTGTATAGACTGAATAGATGACAATGAAACTGGAAGATTTGGTGAGATACTGGGATGATTTTCGCCATGATGTGAAGCTGGGTTACTTCCATAAACACTACCTTGCACTGAAGAGGGCCTATTGAATAGGGACGGCATCAGAGGAGGTGGATAAGAGGTTAGTAATGCCCCTGATGCAGAAAGGCTGTTCAGACGAGGGTCATTTGAAGGCCCACCGGAAGCTTGTTGAAAATCAGTTGCTGCATTACCAGTTTGGTTATACATGGAAGATGGTGACATCGATTGTTTTGAAGATCCTAAATTAGAGGACAAAAAGGGTGGAGGTGTAGGAGGGAGCGGTGGTGGAGGTCTTGAACCTCCAGGGGACGAAAGTGAAGCCCGACTGTACTTAGGATCTGGCATGAGACTTGACGATACCATATTCGTGGAACTGTTGCTCAATGCAGACATATACTCTGAGTGGCCCTGCAATGGTAGTGAAGAAAATCAAACCTGTTTTGCAGGAAAAAAATTTGGTAGCAACAAGAATTAATAAAACAGGGGTCTTACATGGAAGCCTGGGGGCCCCGAAGTCTGATGATCTGCCATTGAATTCAGAAAGGGAGATGATGAACTTGCAACAGCATCAGGTGTTTGAGATGTTACTGAAGCAATTGTTGGTGGTGGCGGCATTGGAGGTAAAGGTGGCTGAAATTTAGGATCATAAATTCCCCGGGACCCAGTGCCTAATGATACATTATTACCAATGGGCCGGAGATTATTCTTTGAATTGTACGGTTGATGCATCCTTGAATCATTCGATAACTGTACAGGCGGTACACTAGATCTGTTATAAGCTGAGGTAGTATACGCAGAACTAGGTCCCGCAGGTCCATCACTATTGAATACACCAGTGATCTTGATTGGGGCATTCTTAGCATCATCAGACTTGTCATAGTATTTTCTCTCAGAAGAAATACTTGGTTCACGAGTTAATGACTTCTCAGGACGTGAAACTGACATCCTTGAGGAGAATTCACTCTGGGCATTTTCGTCAACATTAGATGCATTAGGTGCACCTATGTGTGAAAACTGGCTATTGCTGTTCACATCACTCTCAGTCTCTTCAACAATTGAATGAGGAGAGTTCTGTTCAACTACGACAGGTGCAGGTTGTGTTAAATTATCATCCGGCTGAGGGAAAGGTAACTTGTCATCTGACTCAGACTCCTCACCATCGAAGACTATATCTATTCCCTGAAGATCATCATCGAGATCTGCTTTAACTTGCTGAGGCTTATTAGAATTATCCATATTTGTGTCATTTTCAGGTGCTGGATTTTTTACTTGTGCTACAGCGTCGCCTGTTGCAACCGCCAGAGGATTTTGACGCTCCCTTTGTCTGGCCATGAATTCATCCACATGAATAGATGGAGGTCTCCCACTGCTAGATCCTACTCGCTGTACTGCAATTACATTAGAGCTACTTGTACCATCTGCATTCCTTTCTCTAGCAACATAATCATCCACATGCATTGAAGGGGGTCTACTGCTATTAGGCTTACGTTGCCTGAAGTTATCCCTGCGTGTAGGACCAGAAGGGGTAGCAAGTGGAACAGATCCACGAGAAAATGTAGTTTGAGCCATAGATTCACTGGGGACACTGTCACCTCTTTGACGCCTATTAGCAACATCAACAGGGGTCAATTTCCGTTTCAACTGTAGAGCTGACTGTGACAGCCTATCAGGCAAGTTTTCAGGACATTCCCACAGAAATTTGTCAGCAAGTGCACCTAAATTATAATCTTCTGCTTTTCTAGCACTTCCATCAGCAATCTTATGCATCTTTGTCGAAATTAGGACACCTTTTGAAGCCGATGGAGAATCACCAGAAACTATATCATTCTCATCTACTGAATCAATAGGCTTTTGTAACAGAGACAACAATGATTTCACAGATCTGTGAACCTGCATAGAAAAACTAGCCCAGTGAAGACATAACTTTTGAAGGTTGGACATGTAAAAAGATTGATGATACCAGACAAAAGGAGAGGAAAAACCTATGCATAAAAATTAATATCCCAAGAATAGAAATTATTACAGCTTATTGACATGGGAAATTGACAAATAAAGTAGAACATATGTTTGAAATAATCATCACAAAAACAAAACCAGCCAGAAGCTTGCATGCTTATAAGTTATACTCAGGGCTAGCTCTTCCTATAGGCAACTTAGGCAATTGCCCAAGGCCTCAAATTTAGGAAGGCTTCAAATACATTAGGAAGGCTTCAAATACATGTATATCCATATATGTAATTTAGAAAATAAAAAATAATAATAAGAAAGAGAGAACCAGTCAGTTTAAACACTCCTGGAGATAACGAGGGGATAAGATCACTGATTTTCATCGTGTTAAGAGAATTTAGGAGATAGATATGGTATTGGAGTTTATTTAGGAAGGGGAGATAAAGAGACAAGTACAATGAGATGAGCGAGAAATTAAAGGAAACTTGTGTGTGTGTGTGTGTGTGAGAGAGAGAGAGAGAGGGAGAGATTTGTAAGGAGTAAAAATATTTTCATTCAACTAAATTCAATTATATAAACCCCTATCTTCTTGAAAAACCAATTCCGAATTATTGAGTACCTTCTTATTCCTTCGTTAAATAATAGTACTATATTTTTTTTGTCAAGAATAATAGTAGTGTATGACTAGATCTTTTGAGGAAATTATAAATGACAATATGACTGTAGTAAGCTCCTTTTTTTTTTTTTTTTTTTTTTTTTTTTTTTTCGTCCATACGGTAATCTATCAAAATCCAAATGGTGAATATATACTATATGATGACTGATGAGCCAGTCTCTTTTCTTTGAACAGGTGTTTACTAGATACATTGTATGACAATGCTATGTTAAACGTTGGAGGTTAGTGGGAAGGGGGGAAAAATATAAAGAAGAACAAAAAAAAAAATAATAATAGTAACATTAATAATAAAAATAATAGTAATAATAATAACAAGCCTTTGGACACCTGCAATTGTTATAAATGCTCTTAGGAACAACAAATCTTAGTGGAAACAGCGTAGAAGACTACAGCTTTGTGACCTAGTCATGCAACCATTGGAATTATCAGATTCAAAATTGTGTCATCCCCACAGGATAGATCAATCAGGGAAAAAAAAGATGTATTTCACTGATAAGGCAGCAGAGATGAGTTGGAGGGAGGAATTGAAATGGTGCCAAGTTGCCTAGTCAGAAACAAAAATTCATCTAGACGGCATTGATGAAGGCCAAATAACGTGGTCCAACCGTCCAAGGCTTAAGGAGTTGTCAATAGTCCGACCACATAGCTGTTTGCTCAAACTTACTGAACTGGCTGAGCTGGGAAAGTGCCTTTCGTGATTGAGTTGACATTTGATGAAACTCCCATAATTTTCTAACTCATAATTTTCAGTTTCCCAGGTCAACAACCTTCAATGTTAAGAAATATACGTTTAACCCTTCAATGGTGGGTAAAACCTATAGAAGTTCAAATTTTCCATACCATAAGGAGGTAGCATCTACAAGTTTAGACCAATGCAAAGGGTGCTAAACCAGAAGGAGATAGTTCAAATATAATTTAGCCCTTTCTATGATGTCACATGATTGCGACAAAAGGGGTTTAGGCGCCAGTGTAACAGAACTCCATAATGGCATAGAATCTTAACAACCAGAATTAAGTAAGAAAATCACCCACCAACCATGAACTTAACTATTTTTAACTTTCGATCAAATACCATAAGAAGTTATACCTGATAAAGAGTAGAGAACGTATCAGAACCGACTGGATACTCCTTTTCACTAACTTTTGACCTTAGCAAGTTCACCAAATCTTCTATATACTTGATGTTGTTTTCAATCAAATTACCAAAGCCACTCGCTTCAAAAGGCAGACCAAAGAGATACTTAACTGCAGCAACCCTGTTCGCGTTCAAACTGAGAAAGAAATGAATAGAGTGACATAACTTCTTAATTTAAAGGCACACGGCATACAAAAACTAGACAGCAATACACTATTCAGGATAAAAAATGTTGATAATTGATGAAAGAGAGATCTATAAAGTATTGGAAAAGAAAAAGAATGCTTTACATGTGAAATAATTTTTATTCCTCAACCATTATGGACACAGAAAGATGCAGATCGGGAAGAGTAGTGAGCAACTATTCTCTCATTGAATCACTCTTTCTCAAGATGTAATCTTAGATGTATTTTGGTTGAATGAATTGCTTTCCTGTTGACTCTGCAGTCTGGACCATTCTTTCCACAAATAAACTTGAACAATGTGCACAACTAACTAACAGTGTCTTGTGGACAGTACTAGGCATGAATCCCTCTCCCGTACAAGTATGATATTATGAAAATTTGTGAAAATTAAGTCAAAACAGAGTTTCATAGACTAAATTACTGAAGTCTATAATTAATATTAAGTGGCTGGTCCCCAGATTTACAGTTCAAGGGGGAAACAACACTAATTCCCACAAATGAGAGTTGAAATGGTGATTGACCCAAGTATCAGAAAAGAAAATACGAGGAAGGAAGACACCTAACTTACCATCTATAGGGTTGCAGATTTGCAGTTGAAATGGGGTGAATTGTTACTATTTATGTATATGGAGAGATAGAGATCATATAGCTGTGAAAACATTATTTGAATCTCAACTGATTGCTTTAGGAGTTTATGTAGAAACACCGATGCCGTCTTTTGGAAGCAAGGGACTGAACTGATGTTCTGTTTAGTTTGTTGGATTGAAGATCTAGTTCACTACAAAAGATACACTTGTTTGGTTTTAATTAAGATATCTCAGCCTATTGTCAATAGGCTAACATTCCTTGTTGATGCTATTAATGACAGTTTCTAACCAATCGGAAAACATAATATTTACAGGAAGAAGATGGATTAAGAGCCAAATCTAGAAAATGCATTTGCTGCCAGCTCCAACAACTTCTCCAGGATAAGCAGAAAGATGAGGCACCAGCCAATTTCCCCAAGTATGGAATAGGTACAACCACTACGCATCTACGAGCTTAATGACCTTTTATCTTCACCTAGCATTTGTTCTGCTTAGCAATGTTTAAATAATCACATATGATTTGGCACCTACATAATTTTGTAACAAACACAGGTAGACTACCATATTACCATCCAGAACTAAGAAACTCACCTTTTTCCATCTTTGCAAAATTGCAAAGACCCAGACGAAAGTGCACCAACAGCCTCGATTGCATATTCCGGGACAATATCTTTTGAGTCCAGAGATCTAAGCAAAGTTATCCAACAAGATAACAATGGAGGAGATTTCTTCCATTCAAATGGATTTAGCAATTTGTAAGTTCCATCCATATCACGTCTACCATCAGAACCAGATTCCTCGAGATTACAGGATTGAATATGCAAGAAAATTGTCAACAAAGCACTTTTTCCTTCATAGAAAGAACCTAACTCGTTGAAGGTCGACAAACAAGCAAATAATTCTCTTCCAACTGGTAGGACCTGTAGAAATAGATTTTGTGAACAACATGGAGAAAAGACAGCTAGTAGTAACATGTACTATCAGTAAAGCAGGGCCTAGGTGTGAGTCTTCCAAGTGATGCACGGAATACTGATCCAGTTTGTGTTTATTAGATTCTGAGCACCAGACTTAAGTTAATCAGTATATTGTAGCATTTATGTCCATATCAATCACATTTAAGTAAAGATGTCATGCAAAAACGGATATGACAGCAATAGAGCAAATTTTGTTGCTTATACTCCAATTTAAAGAAACCAAAGTGCTCTAAATAAGTTGATTGCTTTTTAAATGCAACGTAAGAAAAACTTTCTCAGTAGAGGTGAGTTCCCTAGAAAATTCAGACTAAATTTATAAATATCACTGGTGGTTACTCAATTTTGCATTTTTTTTTCGAAATTAGCATGTCTGCATCTCTGTTTCATGTCCTCTACTTAACACATGTTGGACTGCACGCTCTCTGTGATTTATGTTTCTTCCCCATGCTCTCATTTGTTTCCCCACAGTGTCAACCTTAATCTCCATCTTTAATAGTTCTCAAATATAGGATTTTGTTGAAGTCCGTGCTAGATATATCCCACAGATCATCTAAACAGCTCAAAAATTTATCTATACACATGTATGTACCTTGCATAACTTGAGAAGACAGGACAAGATCCGACAACAATCGTCAGCGGTCATATTTTCAAACCCTTGTCTGAGAAGAGCACAAAACAAAATAGAGAAAAAGTATATAATTGCAGCCATTATACAAGGGGGAAATATTTGCAAAACCACCAGTGCCAAACTGAAAAATGAGTATTGAAGGTATAAAGCACCCAAGTTTTTAACACTGACCTATCATACATGACAGGATGTTGCATAGATGATCTAGAATCACCAATCAGTGAAAGGGACTTGAGCACAGGAACACACCAACTTAACTGAGAAAACCCACACTTCGGTACATTCAGTCCCCCTTCTGCGTCAGTGAAAGCAACACATTTCTCAAGCACTTTAATGAGAATCTGAATGGCACCCTCCTTCAACAGAAGTGGCTGAAGGAAAAGAAGACTCAACGTAAGACTCTAGACGATCAATTGCTTTTTGGGAATGGGAAAAGAATTTAGAATCAAGTGAACCTTAGCAAGGGGATGCTCCAACGTGGAGGCAAGAAACTCGAGCAATCTGTACACCTGGAGAAATGCAATAAAATTGAGAGAAGGATACGTAGAAGACCTCGAAGGCCATGTTAGAAGATATGTATTACCTTGTAAGCTTCAGTGTCCGATAGGGAAGATGATTCAGAAATTCGATCATGGATTGTCGAGATTATGGGGCGTAGAAGTATGCAAGCATGATCGGAGTTCAAGCAAGCAATACGAATAACAAACACCCGTAGCAAGTCTTGTATGACTACCAACGCCTGATCAATAAAACAATTTATTAGATCATAGGGGAAGAAGTAATACAACAGAACAACTAACCGCCATTTTATTGAAAATCTTCATCATATGGTGAAAAGAAAAGAACGCCGATTCAAGTGACCACGTGCTAAATAAGAGGCCAAACTTTCTACTTTGCAAATACTACGCATTGCTTTGGGGGTTAAAATCAAGGGTAAATAAAGGGTTCCGTAGTTCCAAACGGAATGTGCTAGGATACGCTTTATTGGTCAGCTATGAACTCATACTGTCTTGCAAAATTGTAATTGACAAGATAAACAACAAGATAAATGGTAATGTCAAAGACACTCACTAACCAGTGGCACTTAACATATAGAAACTAGATTTAGTAAAGGATGCAATAATTCTATCACTATTTAAGCATAACCTAAAACTCCCTACAACATCGATAATGAAACTCTCTCCCTGAACAAAAACAAACATGATCAGAGTATGACAGTGAGTCTACGGAGGCAATGGGAAGAAAGTTATTGAGAAATCTGATAGAAAAATTTGAACACTCTAGGATACTCAAGCAACAATTGGTTTTGATTACGACTCTGGGGAGACAACTTTCAACCCTTGCTTAGGAAGGGAAATAGTATCTGACTCGGTAGAAAACCTTTTGTGATTAAAATATCATCACCAGAAGAACCATTTACGATGAGAACCAGGATACTAGGTAGAGAGTTGAAAAAGAACTACTTACACTGACAGCACATTGTAGAACAATCAGTGCGATCTTCTCAATTTTCGGAGTCAATTGGCCCAGCAGCACCTCGACACATTGAGGCTGTAAGTACCAATCAATCTCTTTTTCCTTCTGAGGCCCTAATAATGTTCCAACAGCCACTTTTCTAAGAGCACTCAACATAGGCATCCCATTCTTCCAAAGCCAGAAACCTTCCTCAGGAAATAGATCATTCTAATAACATGTCCAAGAAAGAGTAAAAGCTCATTAAATAATTGCTCTCATATTTTCACTAGAAGTAACTGACTCATTGGGTAATATAAGAAAACACATAGGAATGACAATCCTTGAAATGCAAACATAAAGTAGTTGTTGTTCAGTACCAATAAAGAAAGAAAACTGCAAGCATCCTTTGGACCCAACGTCAGCAATGAAGTAGCATGAAGACTGTCGACAAGGAAACTAAACAGGCCAGGAGCCCAACCATATACTGGCCAACAAGCCAACGCCGAAACAAGGAGATGACAGACAGCTTCAAAACCAAGAGCTGAACCAGGGTAAGGAGAGGACAAATCTGCAGCACAGGCAGCTAACCTAGGACTGCAAATCAAGAAAAGCCAAATTATAAATGCAAAATATTTTACTGAAATGAAAAGAAATTGAAGTGTAAGCTAATAAATTACCTCATTTCTCGATGCAATTGCATGAGAGCTTTCATTAATTTTGTATTCCTGTGCTGTTCCCTGGCTTCCTGCAAAAGCAACAAAGAACTCATGTTTGTTACAAAACTCCAATCTACTTAACAAGCCTTGCAAAAGCAACAAATAAGTAACTTTTGTTACAAAACTCAGCTCTACTTAACAAGCATTTCTTACCAGTTAACAATGTTCATGGACTAATCTATTCCTCGTGGGATGTCTTCAGTTAAGCTCACAATACTAATGAAGTGTCTCAGCACCAAGATCTATGTTCTCCCTGGATTCCTAATTATTTAAATCGCGTCTATATAAACCAAATCACTATGCTCATCATTTTATCCTCATGTAATGCTCAGTGTACTTCATCTTTTCTTACATAAGTTTAACAAACCACAACTGCAACATATATCCACAATGATGCAAGAAGTGACGAGTAAAATGATTCTTAAATAAGTTTCTCCCAATCAAATCTATGCATAGGCTGAAGGAAGAGAAAACAAGAACTAACATGCATCTATCAGAGCATATTAAAGGAAGCTCCTAGACCAGTTCTATTTAAAAAAATCCAGAAATCTTATGTATCAGAACACGGAACAGATATTAATTTACCTCAGACCACATGAGATATGAAAACAATGTGAAAAAAATCGCATTTTGAAGCACCACCCATGACTACAGAAAGCATGAGATGATGCAAAAATGCACAAGAGTTTGAATTATTAGGCCAATGTGGTTGTCACATGTCTGAATTCAGAACTAGAATGCATTCCTAAATTTCAATAGAATGCGGAACATATCATGAAGTTACCATAATAGGTTTGAACTAGTTTTAAAGTGTGTCTCTGCCGTCAACCACTAAGAATACTGTTAATATATATGTAACATTTAAAAACAGTAGGGTCAAAATGCATAGATGCCATTGATGAGAGAACTACAACGGGCCTGAATCATCAAGCTAACCATGTAAGGCCAACCCGACATATGAGCTACTTCAAAAAATTAACCTCAATATGAGCTATGAAGTATGAACTACTTCGGCTGGTTTATCATTTTATTCGCGTTGAACGCAAACAACACAACCAACTTAACCAATTACTGACATGAAGTATGCAACCTTGCTACATCAAACTCCTCAATCCTGATTAGGCCATCGTGAACAAGCAAACAGCTAGTTAATAAATTTAGCATTGCTATCCGGTTAAAAAAAATAATTTTACCATTTTATGCATTACACGCTCGCCAACATTAGCAAGCAAATCAGAAGATAGGAATTAAAACATGTGACCTACATTGAAATCTAAACAGATTCAAATATACATCATGTCTTCCATTCGTTGCACCAAGTAAAACTAGATCTTCAAAAGAGTCAGTAGGGCAGAGAGCTAGGAAGAGGTTGAAAAGAAACTATAACATAACCTAATGTGTCCCACTGGTTACAGAAATTCACCTTTTCACGACACAAGTCGGCGTCCGAGTAACCAAAATCAATAAATGACACTAGAAAGACACGTGACAAATAATTAAACAAAATTACAGCATAGTCACAACGTACCTTTAACCTCTGCAAGAGACTAATCAGCAGTACCAGGGAAGTAATAAGAAGATCAACTAAGCTCTGCTCACGATTGCGCTCCAGCAACAAATCCGACGTTGAATTGCCTTCTGTACCCTCATCAACAAGGTAATCTGTTCAGGCCAACACAACAAATAAAAAGCTTTACCGGATTAAATGCTGCTGTAAACGATGATAAAGAGTTTAGCCATTCATTCAGCGATTACATAATGTTAAAAGAAAAATGTGGAAGATATACTCATGAAAAGTATAAAACGATGAAAGCTGCGAGAAAGGTAGTAAAAATCAAATACAGTCACAGTGCTTAACATAATAAGATTAAGCTCTTTGGTATCATTTACAACAGGCATCATTGATCTTACATATGGTGAAACTTGAAGCTAATTGTATGCATTAAAGCCTTTATGGACACGTGTCTTTCAAACTTTTGATCATTGTTCGAATCTCTGTAGGGCTCGTAACGTAAATTAAAACCTACGGTCAGAGTTTCAAAAAACGGCAAAAGCGGTGCGGAGCGGCCGTGTTGTAACGGAAGCGGCAGAGAGCGCGACCGTTTTACCCGTTACGCGTCGTGTGCATTTTATTTACACAAAAAACGGCCGTTTCGCGTCGGTAACGGGAAAAACGGCCGTTTCGCGTCGGAAAAAAGGGGAAAACGGTCATTTTGTATCGAGAAATCGGAAAAAACGGAGAAAACGGTCCGTGAATGTTTTCTAAAATTCACACATTCGATGCCCGTTCTCCGTTACAGTTCCTCCGATATAGTCCGATCCCGTTACACGCGACCGCGACCGATACGTCAGCCGCTTCCGTTTTTTAAAACCTTGCCTACGGTAGTTTATTGGTGGTGTGAGCTTGTAAAGTAGAAACACAAATTTCTTTGACTAGTCAATATATGACAAAAAAAATTCAGAACAGTCGTCCACAACGGCGGACGTCGCTGGAGCCGTCACTCTGTACCCGAAGTCAACAAGTCAAAACCATATCGCAAAGAGAACTAAAAACTAAAATTATTGTTTGGAAGAATGTGACTTCAGTACCAGGAGTACATGAAATGCTAATGGGTAAATTACGGAAACATGACCTGTGGTTTGGACTCGGTTTTGTTAACTGACGTGTGGTTTCAAAAGATTCACTTATGAGACTTGTGGTTTGCTCCGTGTTGCACATAACATTTCCATCCAAAAAAACTGTTAAAATGTTTGTTTTGAATTGCAAGAAGATACCCATGCTTTGGTCGAATAACAAGGGTAAATGATAATTTATACCCGTCTTTTAATATATTGTCATTTGCTAACCATGCATTTGGCAAACCAATAGTGCATAATGAGATTAAAACCTACGGTAGCTATCCTTAGTAATCAATGTACCTTCATACCCCTGGTCCTTATTTGAATTTACAACCTTACAGAAATTGTTTTTTTTGTCTTTTCCTGTTCTTCAATCACCATCTTGACCTCTCCTACAAAAAACCAGACACCTCCACCACCTCTCTGTTTCTCTCTCCTTCCAGACGCAATCAACACCCAATAGACACCCATCTCCACTGCTGCTAACACACAGACCACCTCAATCATCCTTGGATGCTTCAACATCCAGTCAATTGCAGAAAGAAAGATATGTGAATTTTCCAATAGATCTGACAAATTGGAACCAAACTGGAGTTTTTTGTTCAATTTTCCGAATCAAGAATGGAGTTGTCTGATTCGGTCCGGAAATAAGGTCCATTTGATCGCAATTTGGGAGTAGAAATACACTAATTTCGAGTCGTAGCTTTTCGTCTGAAAACGTCTGTCTGCAACACCAACACCATCCCCTTCGTCAACAGTCCAAAACACGATCCCAAATTCTTCCCCACTCTCTGTTCTTCCCCACAAGCAACACCCATAAAACCAATTGAAATCCAAATCAACAAATTGACATTCAGAGAGAGACAGGTGAAGAGAGATATTGAAAGATAGGAGGTCTTGGTTTCTTCTATCTTTCTTGTCTCTGTGTCATCTTCTTCGCCTTCTTCAGACTCTTTACTTCTATTTCCATTTTCTTTTTCTTTTTTTTCTTTTTTTTTTGTTCTTTACTTCTGTTATTTATTTACTTTTTACATGACAGTTTATTTATTGCACTCTGTTTGCAATTAGCCCTTTATTTATAGACGGGCAACTTATGTGACACAGTGCAACCATAGGTCATATAAGTGAAGATTTACAAAACACGGGTCAGTTAACAGAACGGAGCCCACACCACAGGTCATGTTTCGGTAATTTACCCAATGCTAATTGGTCCAATGTTTCATAACAAGAAAATTTTCTAATCAATACCCAGATACCACAGATCTGTGTTACGAATTAAGGACCTTATGAAGCACTTACAACGAAAAATTGGATCACACTTGAATTTAACAAAAAAAACATTCATGATAAAATGGTTGCAGAGATAATGTTATCAGAACTATATTTTTCGTTTATCAATCCTAAAACACCTCCTCAATGAATATGTTCCGAGATACACTGTCCAATAATTATGTCTTCAGCAACAGATAGTTTAATTCCATCAAGGATGCTACAGTGAACAAAGTAGTACCACCTCTGTTTCTTCTCTATCAGCTTAGTTTGAAATTTCAGAGGTCACTTTGACACGGCAATTTGGATTAGCAAAACGATGCAATTTTTTGATAATTGTTGCCCCCTGTTGTGGAGTAAACTTTACTCTACAACACCTTGTTAATACAAATAAATGCTTGCATTGTTTTGCTAACCAAATCACCGTCTCAAAGTGACCCGGTGAATAGCACACTAAGCTGATAGAGAAGAAACAGAAGTAGTAATTATTAAAGATTCGTCTACTTCTTTCAAAATTCTGCATCAGGCAAATCCAAAAACGAAACACCGAACTTCATTTGCCTTTCCCAGCTCCAACAAGTCAGGACAGAAATAGAGGTTTTCTAAAGCCATAGAGACCAACAACGCATGCAGCAATAGCTCAAAATGTGATGCAAATAGGCAATACAACAGGACGAGAGTAATTAGTACTCACCGTAGTTATTTGAGGACCTCTCAAGCATGAGTATACAGTCAATTAAAACTGCATGGATAACCATTACAGCTCCTTCATTATACAGAGTTGCAGCGACAGCCTACAAAAACATTAAAAAAGAACATTTACTCAGCTAGCTCATTAAATGTGAACCACAAAAGGTAAGGAGAAGACAACTCATACCGGGTTTTCTGAAATGGATGCCAAAATGCGAAAAGCAGTGGTCAACTGAGCCACAGAAGAATCACGCAGTACAGTAGAACGGAAACTATTTTCAAATATAGGCTTCCCGAGTAGATTCTCGATAAGGTTACTATCAGCATTAGTGGAAGATTCTGTAGTTATATTTTCAATATCCATCATATCTGGGGGTAAAACGCTAGCCAGGGCAGCATGTGAATCTGCTCCAGAAGCTAACACAGCAGCATACTGTAGAAGACCAGATCCCCCTTTCTTATGGTAAACTGCAGTAGCATCTATCAGCTCCAAAAGCCGAGTAGGTGCATCTTTCCTGTTGGACCCAGCGGAAGATGAGTGCAAAGCCTTATAAAGCTCCATAGCCTTTCCAATCCAAGAACCAAGGGAAGATGCAGTTAAGTCTGTGACAATGACTTCAAAAATCTCAGCAGCAGAGTGAAAGACTGCCAAATTTAGTGGCGACGTGCCTGCAAAAGATCAGATGATATCCCCATCATATATACAGTGCATAATTTAGTACTAAAACAAACAATTATGGAAAACGGAATTACCACTAGTTGAGGTCACTGGATCTGATTCCTTGATAGAATGTAGTGCTGCTATCAAAATTGAAAGAGCCTACACAGTGGGAAATGTCAAAAGTTCAATACGCAAAAAAGAATGACCAGGACAACAGACGAAATAGCAATAATCAACAATTAAACACCGTATCAACATCACTAAACATAACAATAGCGGGTTTTACAACCGAAAACAAGACACTGGAATTTCAACAGCATAGGTGAAAAGATATTTTATCTTGAAGTACTGAGCATACATTTTCTTTTGAGCTGTTACTGAGCATACATTGATATTGGTGATCAGCAATAAGAAGTCTAAATAAATTATTATGATACCAATATCAAGCACGTATGTTCTTATCTCAATCCCTTACCCTAATGGATAATAAACGTTAAACTATGCATAAATCTTTCTCATAGTCCCGCAACAAATAGAAACACTAATACCTCAGGAAAATATCCAAGTGCAAGTAAAGCCTCCCGTCCACAATGAGATCTGAAAATTACACAAGTACGATTATAAAAATACGGTTCATGCGACAATATCTAGCAAACATGTACAGTGTCAACAGTTTCACCTAGAAAGACGACACAGCTCCCACAACACCCACAAGATTTCGTCAGACTGTGGATCTGATGCAAGCAGGCGATCTACCGCACTGACCTGAGAAAGGAAGTGACCGGACATGCAATACAAACGACAAACAAATGAATGCAACCGGAAACCGGAATGAAACAGTTAAAAGTATAGAAAAAAGAACTAACCACCCTCAAATAAGTTTCAATGACAATTCCAATTTCTACTGGATGACGGAAAAACCCCTTGGATATCAATAACGATGCATAACGCAAAGGAGCAGCCTCCTCCTTTAAACTAGCAGCAGCCTTCAGAGCAAGAACTATAGTGGTGGAAAGTTCCGGATGAATTAAAAGAAAGATTAAACCTGAAAGAAAAGATGAGGTAATATGAATACAAGATTGCAGAACATAATTAAAAAAGAGAAAATAGCCAAAGCGAGCAATAATGACCAAAGACTAGTACAGATGAAGAAACAGAAAAGAAAACCTGAGCGGCAGAAGAGGAGAGACAGAGTTATGGCTTCAAGATATGAAGTAACATCCACAAATAAGTCCATAGCTTGTCCGGTATCAGCCCGTAAAACAGTGGATGAAAACAACGCAGCTGATAAAGTAAAAAAGCCTCTGTCCTGTATTCACAAGAATATATGATTACTAGAGAGTAATTACATTATGTACAATCACACGTAAACCAAACGATGTTTGCGTTCCAGAGAGCTGACTGGAGCTCACGGTATGTAAAAAAGACTGGAATTTTGCAAATACATGACGCTATCATCAAGAGATTATCATGTTTAAGTTTGATTAGAGAAATATTCTCTGGAGATTTAATATTAAATCGCAAAAGGTCTACTAATTAGTTGTACACTGATTGTATCAACAGTCTTAATTACAGTCCATGCCTACATAGGTCAACACATCCAGACGATCTTATGGTGTTCCTTTGTAATTCCTTGTCCAATAAGAAATTGAAGCATGCATGCATACCTTCTTAATGTGACCATTCAGTATCACAATTTCTAAGAACAAACCAATGGCACAATGACTAGTCAAAGAAAGTTGAGCTACAACCAAATAAGGCCTTGGAGCCTCCTTAGTGTTCAACGGAATTCTCAGCCCAATACATTATCATCCTCATAACAAAATGGCTGCATTCTACTCTACATGGCTTGTTAAGGGTGAACTTAAGTTAGATAAGATGCCCGGAGCAGCAACTGATGTCCAACTGTCAGATTTCAGTTTTAAAATGGAAAATGTTGGTGACAGAGACAAAGACAAGACTAATCTGTATCCAAAGAACTTTGGCCAAACTTCAACCTCGAGCATGTACAAACTATCAGCCAGACATTGCTCATTCGCCCTGAAATGGTTTAGTTAGACGTCTGACTTGTCTTTGTAGAATCTTCAACATATGATTCTAAAATCACAAACCAATAAAAGGAATCAGACCAAACATTATCCGTTTGAAGTCCATAGACATGCTGTTATGAAATTTGAGCCTATCGTCTAACATGAACAAAATAGGTGTCGGTGTAGAGGTTCCAACAAGAAAGTGTACCATCTGCAAGAGATTGGTTGACGTGTGGTCCCGAATTCTGTTTGAAAAACTGTTATCATACGACTCTGAAGAAATACAGCGGCAACTTGGAGAAGATTAACTGCTAGTCCTGGGGCGTGTTATAGTTTGGAAATTAACCTTGAAAATAGTTCAAATTGAGCAGAGGACATTACTTTCTTAACCTATTTTCGCTGAACTAATATGGGGTCATCTGTAAGGATTGCACGCTGGAGATGGAGGTTGACAAAGAGGTTGCCTATCCACATCCATCATTTGTTATACATGCATTTCTCATCTTAACAATCGAGAATAAGAAATAGACTCTCACTGATCATATATTAGATCATGCTGCAATATTTTGAATTTGCAATCTACATGCATAATACCGAGATTCTCAACTTTCTACCCATGATTGGGCCATTAGTGTGAGATCCATAAAATTTTCAATGAATCACTTGAAAGAAAAGGTGGACCACATCACAAAAGGAGAGATGAGGAAAACATTTATTATGGAGTCGGTGCTTTGTATCACAGGTTTTAACTGGTTATATCCTGGTTATAATTCTGTGCTGGACTTACAATCTAGAAGCCCAGCTGAAATGAGTTTTTTATGGTTCAACAGACAATTTATTGGTCCATGGAGCTTGTTTCATGGCTTACTCAGTAATAGGGGCGACATTCATTACCACGAAATTTCTCAAGTCTTATGAACTGTCAAAGAACAAAGGATAAATGACAGAAAACACCCCTGTGATTAGGCACTTTACTAGAATATTACCCAGTGGTTTGAATAATGCCTAAAACCACCCTTCTGCTGGCCAAGGAATTTGCCAAAAACACCCTTCCGTCAACCCTGGCACTTGTTTTTCGGACAATTTTGCCCCTGAGACAGGAATGAAATACTACCCCTAGAATTCTACACATGAAATCAAAAGATACCTCCCCCTCCTCTCTTTCCTCCTCTTTTCACCCCAGTAGACTACTGCTACACAAACCTCTCTGTTCTCTCTCTCTCTCTCTCTCTCACACACACACACACACACACACACACACAGAGTCTAACACCACAGCCACAACCATCACAACCTCACACCGAAAAACATATCCCATACCTGAAATTCTCACATTTTTCTCTAAACACAGTTCAACTAACGCCATCACCACCGCAACCCCCCCCCCCCCTCCCCCCCTCCACTGCCACCATCGTCCTAAAATACCCAGATTTAGGTGCATTAACATACCTCAGACCAAGCCCATATCCAGTCAGCCAGTCACTTCAACCCCCACCCCACAATACTGTCAGCACGACCACCATCACCAATTCCAGAACAAAGAATTGATGTCAGACCTGCGCTCCTATGTCTCCCAAACTCAAACCAAACAACTGAAATCAAACAAACCCAAATACAATCTGAAAATAGAGATCTGAAATCAAAACCGAACACAGACCCAAAAGTAAAGCCAGATACTAGCAAAACTGAAAAACTAAAACCCACTAACAATGAACATTATTTTGAGGCACTGATCGACACAGGAGAGAAGATGAAACACCAAATTTGTAGGGTGAAGGAGATCCAAGAAAGAATTTTTGACGGTTGGCCGTATTTATAATTCTCCAATTCAGGCGTATAGCAGCGGTGCAATCCGATAATGTCTCAAAACCAACCTCGAAACCTCCTCTATTCTCCTTCCTGTACTTCATCTCTAAGCTTTTTTTCCTGAGAAATTGAACTCGATTGCCTACCCTCTATACACCGCAAAAAACATAGGGATTCGATTCAAAGATTGCATTCTTTTGCCAAAATCTAAGAGAGAGATAATCAACCATGGGTTGTTAAGAAATTAGAGAGAGGGGCATAGGCAGTGATGATAGTTGTGGACGTCGAGTTGTTTCATTGCAGAGGGGGAGATACGGTGGTTGGGAAAGGTAGAAAAGGGAGTCGATCAGGAAGTGAAGAGAAGGGAACTTCGATTATTGTTTAAAATAATGGGTGTAAGATTTACTCCAAGTAGATGGTAAATTGGACTTTCTGTGTATCGGTTTGGTTCTGTCAGTCACGAGGGTCCTCCGTGGTATTTTCCATAAACAGGGTAGCAACGTGATAAAGAGCCAACATACAAGGGTGTTTCATGTCATTTACCCAAGAACAAATGCTAACAGTATGTGATCATTACCAGCGACAACATAAATATGCTAACTGGCACAAAGAGGGTGATCAAGACCCAGGCAACAGATGAGAAGAGAAGCTAGTACCACATATCATATAAGATAGAGATGAATAGCAAATAAAAAATAGATAATTTACATACTTTGAGAAGGGACAGCAAGTGTGAGTCAATATCCCAAACAGAAAAACGACAGTTTGATGAAGTGATCAAGCTACTAGTTGATTCATAGGACAAGATGCTTTCCGCTTGACCAAGAAGCAATGATCTACTTGCGCAGGCTAGAAGAGAAGGATCTTCAACTGGACTGCGCGAATTTATTAGCTTCTGCAGCAAGACAAATTAACAAGAAGTAAATGTTATAAACTCACATGGTAACCCAAAACAAACATAAAGGTGTCGCTGCCCTTCTACAAAAAAAAAAAAAAAAAAAAAAAAAAAAAAAAAAAAAAAAAAAAAAAAAAAATCAGCTAACCATGAGGGCTTTGAGTTGGAATCTGGCACAGGTAAGCTTGTCCAAAGTGACACTTGTAACCCTTCCAGCAGCTAAAAGACTTCCAAGAACAGATAATACTGCAGACTAACAAAGCATCAACTGTCAGTAACCTAGTCCATGAAACATCTACAACCTATTATCACAGACCCACTCACCCTCAGTATAACTAGTGTGCTACCAAGTCTAAATACATACCTCATATCTGGAAGCAACTTCATAAAACCTCAAGCGATGAAGTATCAGAGTTGCTAGAAAAGCAACATCATGAGGCTGCTTTTGCATTAACAACTTCAATAAATTGTTATAACCTTTACTTGTACCGGATGGAACACTATCATCTTCACGAGGCCACCAACCAAGGAAACCTTCACAGCCAATTGAGTGCCTAGTGGCCTGCTCCACCACTCCTAGTAGCATTAGTGTAACTGCATGAGAACTCTGCAAATCTTTGCAAAATATATCACACAGCTTCTCCATGCAACCACTATTGACAAAGTGAAAGCAGCTTTCTCTACTGGAGCACAACAGAAGAGCGGCACTCGACCAGAGGATGATGCTCTTGTTCTAACAAAAAAGACAGAAACAGCACTCAATCAATTGAGAGAGAGAGAGAGAGAGAGAGAGAGAGAGAGAGAGAGAGAGAGAGAGAGAGAGAGAGAGAAGTATTCTGCATGTCAAATACAATGATAAATTAACCAAGAAATTAAATAATCACCATTGAAAGATGAGAAGGTTCAGATTTCTCAGAAAGCCTCTCAAAATGTATGTGTTCATTAAGGAAATCTGTCAACTGCTTGGAAGTAGCCAAATCAGTCTCAGATTCCATGAGTGTGTTGTCTGCAAGGGATTCGGCCGAAATGTCTGAAGAGTTGCGTTGAAAGCTGACATAAATATCTGAGAGCTCCTTTGTAGTTTCTGCAAGAACTGTATGAAACTGTTCTTCAGAAATTGTAGAATTCTCCGCCAAATTCTTGCTCTGACTGGTTGTTGGACAACAACAGTTATGTCTGGCATAAGAAGAGGCCACTTCCACGATACACTTAATAACTTGATTGATTCCATTCCCAAAGCCGGACAACCTTAAAATCTTAAATGATAACTGTAACAACTGCTTCACCTCGACAGAAATATCAGGCCGCAATGCTTCAAGTGACAGTGCTTTCGGGGGTGATATCAAAAGTTCTTCAAGTGTTTTATTAGAGGGACGTAGTGCCGGTGGAAGGTCTTCAAGCTTCCCCTCAACACTAGAAACGGTTTTAGTCAAAGAGCTATCTATATCAACTTCTATGTTGAACTGCCCCAAGTCTTCAGCTGTATTTCCATATACGACTAAGCTAAGACTACGGTAGCTGCCTCTTACAACCAAATGACTTGTTACAACGGCCTGCGGATGTTGATGATACACAGTTAACAACCAATAAAAGCATTCAAGATTTTATTTTCAACTGCATGGACATATAGAGCAACTCATTTCAACTAAAATATTCAAACAAAACTACATAAAACAAAACCATATTAAGAGAAAGTGAGAAGAAGATGAGCACATTCAGGAATTCAGCTACCAAACATTGCATTGTATCCCCCCCCCCCCCACCACCACCAACAAATACATAAATGCATGCAAAAAATATGCAAGTCTCCAAACAACCTCATGGTAGTCTCCTAATTGATGAACAACAGAAAAACAACTCAAACATAATTTCAGTGAGTTATCCCACAAATAGACAAACAAATAGTGAGAATTGAGCAAGCAACACCATCTGATGACCAAGACACCTTGTCCTGATACTCAAGTGTTCACATCTTGATACATATTAAGGCAAAAATAAGTAAGCCTAAAACCCGAATACTTGTGACGTCTTAGACTCTTAGTATTTTGGTAATGTATTGATCTGGTCCATTTTTGTAAACTTTCTAGTACTTGATACCGTAGGAACGTCCTGGTGATCTTTGAACTTTTTAATTATCAGTTGAAGATGGTCAAGGCATTGTCTCTGATTAATTTGTTTGCTTGATTGACTGACTATACCAGGTTTGAATTATAAAGAGGAGAGAGACCCAGGATATGAGATTTAATTTCTGCAATGAGGGACACGAAATTGGGCCAACAATCGTCAACATGCTCAGGTAATGCAGGATATGAGACAGAACCTGAATCCACATATATGTTGTAAAATCATGAGATCTGTCATGACGCACACACCCCATATAGGATATGCTTTTAGTTACAACTGTGGCGTGGATATCAGAATCCACTCCAAATCCCCAACCCAAACACCCATAAATCTTGGAACTAAAAATAAGCAAATCCCAACCCTTTTATCCCCAACCTAAACATGGCATTCGGCTTTAGTAGTTCTTTAGAGTCAAAAGACTTGGTGTCAAATTGGGTACCCTATACTAGAAAGTCTCGATCCTTCATACCTGTAGGGTTCAGTTTGAGAGTTAATAGAGTTCAATTATGGTGAAAAACAATGCCTCCCCCAAACACATAAACCCAGAAGTTGACCTTTTGAGGAACATGAGTGACTAACTTACCACCATACTCTTCCATATTTTATGGAAATACATTTCAGCAATTAGCTTCCTCTAACTTATCAATATCCGTTTCTATCTACTCCGTTAAGAGAAGATTCCATTCCTTTATAAGAATTCAATATTTCCAACTTCAAAAAGTAGATAACCCTTCAGTTTACCCTTTTTAAATTCCTATTTGGAAGTTTGCAATATAACAGCAATTCCTATTAAAGTTGCAACTCAGATGATTTTACATTATGCAAAAACATGACACAAGAGCAGGAGCAATGAGTAACACATAATTGAACATCTATAAACAGTGAAAGAGCACATTACAGTAAATAAAGAACAATCTACATTGCTGCAAGTAAACATTGCAGATACCTCAACTTCAAGCAGATTTGAAGAAGAATGGGAGTAAAGAAAAGACTGACACAGCCGCCTGAACCTAGTTTCCCCCTCACATTGCACAAAAACCTCCAGAGCAAATGAAGGAGGAGAGGTCGCCCTGCACGAAGAGTGTCAAAAAGTTGGTTAAAACAGAACACCAAAAACCATAAAGTATTCAAGGAAGATAGTCATGTAGGCGCATGACAAATTAAGAACCAAAAACTATAAGCACCAAGCTATCATGGATGTCACACGAGATATCGTTACTATAAGTCTCCAAAAGCTAATAGCATATAATGAGGAGCAAGGTGAGTTCTCCGTACAAGCAAATTCGAATACTCAAACAGTACTTGCATGAGCTGTCATGCAAATTACCTGTGCGAGCAGTTGGGTTTGTTTAAATGATAAATTAAAATGAACTTGGACACGAAGATCCCTCTCCCACCCATTACCAAACTCCACTTCTTTGCTCCAACATGTAGAGTAATACAACTTTTCAATTAAAATATCACATGGAATCACCAGTACACCAAACTATTTTCTTTTGCGGCTTAAGTACTTTATCACCAGCACATGACATACAAAATTATTGTTCCCTCCTTGTACACCACTAAGTGAATTGAAATTCGAGAAATCATTACAGATATGATCCAAAGATTATCTTACTCCTATGTATCACTGAAACGGGAACCAAGACGAGACGAAACAGGGATGCTGGAATGGCAATTCTTAGAAATCGGGGAAACGAAACGCCGGGGGGACCGGAAGAAGTATATGTATAATCCTACATATACAAACACACACACACACACAAACACACACACACACACACACATACATATATATATATATATATATATATATATATATATATATATATATATATATATATATATAGAGAGAGAGAGAGAGAGAGAGAAATTTATTCTAATGTAAATGATACCTAAACACAAACATATAAAAATTATTAGACAAAATTGAAAGCCAATAATTAAGTTAAATACAAAATTAACATCAATGCAAGAACACATTTACTCAATAACAATGTAGATGTACTTGAGAAATCGGAAGTCATCAAAGTTTTTGAGGGTGTCTGGAAGTCTTGAAAGTATCCAATTTGTTTTCTCTCGGTTGATGTATAAGTGGCTAGAGTTTAGACTGCCGTCGGGGATATCGATATGATTAGTAAATATACATCACATTTTATTCACAGGTAACATTCCTCATGGTTCTAAACATATTAAAAGATATCTGAGTGTTACTTTTAACTTGGGGACGTTTACAAACTGTTTGAAAAGGGGGAACAAGTCCCCGGAAAGTTCTTCATAAGTTCCAGCAGAGTTCTGGAATCCGATACGTTTCCGGAACGGAGACATCACCGTATATGGAGTACCCGTGCATCATAGTCTTACTCTCAGCAGTTCCATTCCAATCCTACGGCGTCTAATCACCTAATTTGCCCCTAAAATTTACTGCAACCGATGTGATCCAATGTTATTTTCTTAGAGCTGACTTGATTCAAACTCCAAAGCACCTGAATGTACGGTTCCTACCCAAAGGAACCGCGTTGGCTGATTCTTATGGTTGTAGGGCTATGTTTTGTTTTGTTTTCCAATGAAAGATAATAAAATGTGAAACACACCAATGAAAACCCAAACTCTAGAAGTTCCTTAGAAAGGCCAAGTATGTAGAAATATAGCATGATCTATTTGACCCAAAGAAACCACAAGCTCCACTTAGCAGCTGAACCAATACTTCTTTAATGTAAGCAACAGACTGCATGATCACCATAAAACCGATATTTTCCTGCGACGACTATCAGCACACTGATGGATAAGCATCCGATTAAGATATGAGAAAAGCCCCATTGAACTTTGAAATTCAACAAGATAAAAACTTCATAGAAAGGAAAAACATCAGAGCAGTGTACCAACACATAACCACGATGTACCAACCACAATCAAGGATTAGGTACAGATGAGCCAAATTGTCAGTTGTAAGAACCCCACACCAAGCAGAAAAGGAAACCCATGATGCACCTATCCACAAAACCAAAGAATTATGTCAAGATGTAACATGTAACCCCGCAACTTGAAATAAAAAAGAGCCCCGAGAAAGCATCAAAACTGCAGACAGAATCCAGTTTAGCATTTTCTCCCAGCAGCTGTGAGAAATAAAGAACTGGGTGATTCCTCCAGCCAGCCATAAACATCTCCAGTTGACAGGAATCCCAATAAGAACCTCAGTCATTACCCTGACTCCCCGCGAACAATGGGGATCCCACCAATAGATATATATTAAAGCACAAACCATCCTCACATCACCACAAATCATGTCAAGAAGAAACTTTATCCATGTGTCAACCTTAAACCAAACATTGGAGACAAATCCGCAACACTACAACCAAAAAGCTTCTCACTACCGAGCCACAGGAGTATCAGTAACGTGATTCAAGATCTCACGACCCCTACCCCGGTCACCCGTACATGGCACAATTACCTCACCTCCACCAACGCCTATGTCCGCACCGGGCCAACCGAGCCATTTCGCAGCTACTCAAGCAGATAAAATCATCGGATATCCAAACCCATCTTCATCAACCTACATACAGCACATTCGTGTTTCATTTGTTAAGTTTGGAGGGATTGGTATAGTCACCTCCACCAACGCCTATGTCCGCACCGGGCCAACCGAGCTATTTCGCAGCTACTCAAGCAGATAAAATCATCGGATATCCAAACCCATCTTCATCAACCTACATACAGCACATTCATGTTTCATTTGTTAAGTTTGGAGGAATTGGAATAGTCGTACTTTCGGCGGGCAGCAGATGTCTAATTCACCTATTAAGGGTCCAGTTCGTACAGAAAGTACTGTCTAGGTTTGAGGGAAGTATTCCAACTCTGCCTTTGCACTCTTAAGTTGTTTGGATTTGATCAACACCTAGGTTGATATATTGTTGAATTATATCTTATTGTGGAATAATATTTTCTTTATCTATAAAAATAACAGTTGGCTCCCTCCAACCTCTATCTGATACCCAAAGTAATCCTCTGGATCCTTTCCAAACATCGAGTGTGCTACGTAGAAATAATGAGAAGAGAAAAAAAAAAAAAAAAAGAAGTACTACGAAGGCCAAAATTGTATTGTTGGGAAGTGTGAACCTCCCCCTTGCACATCTTTGTCTGATGTCCTACCCAGAGCCTACTTCACAACAAAGAAGAATGAAGGAAAAACACGGTGCCGTTGCCTTAAACCTTTCCCAGGAGTCACAATCACAGCAATCAAAAAATAAAGGTAGCAGAATAACTACCAGTGCGAAGACACCACATAGTGCTAAACCCCATCCTCTCTAACAAGATATTTACAAGAGACTCCAATTAATATGATCATATATGCCCTCTCAGCATTGAACTTGCAAGTTTTGTGCCACTAGACGGGGCACTGCAGTTGATGCTGCCAAGCAGTGAAGGAACAATGAAAGAAAGAAGGTGATATCCACCATCTTCTCTGGGCAAGTTTCGTGTTAAACGTTGGACATCTAGTGATTGAACTTTTAGTAGACAAAAAAGAGGTTGGTGACACTAAGTCGAGGGAAAAAGTTGAAAGTCTCTGCTTAAAAAGTGGGTAAGATAAGTAAATAATGCGACAGTTTTATTGTTTCACGGTAATTTCTAATAGAACCATAGATGTCACTATTCGTCAATAAGTGATATGTATTGACAATAAGAGACAGGCTATCACCGATATGTATCATTCGTTGTATCAGGTGAAGGCGTATCTGTGTATCCATCAGTCTCAATACGATATGACACGTACAGGTAATTATCGATACAATTCAACCCAGAATCATCCCAAGTTGGGTCAAAATCACCGGGTACAAAGTGTAAAAAAGCAATTTAATGGGTCTTTTAGGAATATTGTAAGCTTTTCGACTTGAAATGTAGTTGTCCCACCCTTATCCACTCCATATTCGGAATAGTATCAAAAGCTCACTTGTGGCAGTTGAGGCTTTTTGAAGGGAAGAAAGGAGGGCCTTTACTTCATAACATTACTGTTCTGGCTTTTAATGTATTCTTTTGGAAGATTTGACTGTTAATTCAGAGGTTGTGAAGTATAAGTCTTTTACTACTAAGCTTGCAAGTGGTGAACTTAGGCTTCTGGCCCCTTTGGGAAGAGAGGGAAACATTAGGTGATTTATGGTGTATTATAGCTGGTTCGTGATTAAGATATACGATATATCGTATTTTCTATTTGACACAAACTGAAACTCAAAATATATTTTGGTGGCATGTACAGTATTTAGATGTTTTCCTAGTCGCTTAAATGTATATTGTAAAGAACATTATAAATTTATTACTACATGATCATCATACTAACAAATCATTACTTATGTGACCAAAATTCATAAGACTACCTAAAACTTTTCGTATTTAGTAGTTTTAATTTACTTTAAGCTATTCTAAAAACGTGCGTATCTTTACGATACACGATACGGGGAAGTACACTCACCGTACCTAAAACATATCTTACTTTGACAACTATGAACATAACACTTTCATTCATCTCTCAAGATATAGTAGTCAGACACCACAAGTGTAGCGCTATAGGTCCAAGAAGTTACCAACCCCTAGCTTTTTCTCACTTTTTGTCTTCAGACTTCAGGTCATTAGAGCAGAAGTCAAGAAAAAGGTAGTGAACTGAGCCTGAGTCTTACAGTCTTACTCCCACTTGGACTAGAAGACCAACTGAGCTGAAAGTCATGATAATAGTTCTTCATCAACAAACGATAGAGAAGTGTAGTTCCTCGTGAAAGAAAAATAGGAGTGACAGGGGACGATGAGTCTCTAAGAGAGAAAAAGCATAGTTGTCAAATCGGGATTCAGAGAGTGAATCGAAATTCAACTTTACTGAATTGTGAATCGTAAAGATTCACTTACAATCTCTTTAAGCATAAATAATAACATATTCCATAAAACTATAGCATGTGTGAACAATATATTCATATTTCAACATAAGTAAGCTCAAGTTTTTAGCTAACTCGCAGCTAATACGACCTATTATGAGTTGTACCTACCTAAAAGATAAGAATAATGAAGAAGGGAGTGTATGTAAAGCAAGGAACTACAAGATACCAATAAAATTGAAAATAACATGAAGCTATCAGTCGTGGACTTAAGAACAATGTACCAGCAAACAAACATATTTGCTAAACAAACAAAAACGAGGAAAGTGTTGTTTTTAGAACTTTTACTAACTCAACAAAACTCTTCCTGCTGAATCAAGATGAATCGTATGAATCGGTCTGAATCGCAAATGAATCGTAAGATTCAGTCTCGTGAATCGGGATTCAGATAAAATTTTGGTCCATTTAAGATTCACCCTTCTATTCGCATCGTTTCATGGGTGAACCGAATCGAATTGTAGGATTCGAATCGTGAATCGTAGGATTCTGACAACTACGAGAAAAAGGTACACCCCCAGCACGCACAAATTTACCCTGCTCGTTAACAATCAACATTTGTTTCAAAATGTCCCCTCCCGATAGTTTTGAGTTTTTAACATGGAGAAATGACCTCTGAGAGAAATTCTTTCAATCTGAAGGACATGACCTTGGCCAAATCTTAAAGAACCGATTCAATGAGCTAATTGAACAAAATATGTTTTTGGTACACAGGGAAAGTAGTTTGGTGCTAGAATAAGAGAGATTGTAGGGCATGGTGGCAGAGTTAAGCAACAGCGACTTGCTCGCATCTCTGGTCAGCATAATTGATGGACGCAAAGTGAAATTGAATGATAAATTTTGCCAATCACAGGGAAGAGAACACGTGCGCGCTCAAGAATAACAATGAGTAGTTTAAACTCATAACTACGTGCAACATGACCTATTCTATTAATTTTTAAACTATCTAACTATCTTATTCTTTTCAAACTTACGTAGGGCAATCTGACCCCAAAAAATCAAGGCCAATGGGCACAAGAGTAATCCATCGCAGAAGCCTCAGCTCTTAAAATATTCAAGACATGAAAATACCACACATAATGATATCCATAACAACCACAAAACACTCAAGCACCCATACCCAATCAGTGCCACGGCCGGAGAAGCTGATGAAGCACTGTGCTCAAGGATCTCGCAGGCAGTGATGACTATTGGTTCAGCAAATATAACCTGGATATAGAAGAAAAAGAATGTCAGTGGTAATGATCGGAATTAAAGCAAAAGCAGAAGTAAACAAGTTCAAAGGTGGAACAAAGTCCATTGAGTTTCAAGATGGAAAGCGAGCACGCGCAAAAGATACAAAGGAAGGGGAGAGAGACACGCAGTGGCACCTGTAGAGAGGTTAAAAATTAGAGTTCCCAAACCTATCTCCTGTTACCACATCAAGTTTGAATTACTAATTTGCCCATACATGCTAATTGGTTACTACGACATAGAATTGCAGCACTTCATCTACCTCCTCTATGTCTCCCCCTACGTTACATCGACTCAGGTGCGGGTGATATGATATTGATCCGGAGATCGGATTCGTAAACTTGCTTAATACTAGGATACGTGGACACGGGTAAAAAGTATCCAATTTTTGGACACAGGTGCGAGGACATGGAAGAAAAAAATTGTTTCAATATATTTTTAAAATGTCATACATGAGAACCAATCCTTGTACATACATAAAAGAGCAAAAGCCTCGATGCAAACAAATATCTGGCTTTCTCATTCCCTTTAGGAAATTGGTCCCAGAAAGCAATCCAAGTCAACGCCAAACCATCTTTTAAAATATTTGATTATTGCACAATGATAACCACGAATAGAAACAACCAACTTCTTCCAACATCAAAATTTCATGTTCCTTTCAGGGAACAACCGAACTCTAATGAGATAAATGAGTTGCAAAGCCAACCATCACAAAAAGCCTTCTCAAGTTAGATTCGGAACTGGAACAGCATGCCTAATCCATCGAGGTCCTATCTCTAACCCTCACAAAACCACATTTGAAGTGAAGAATGTAGGAAATCTACTCCTCCAAGGACTAGCTAAAAAGGACAGAATCCACGACACCTGTCGAAAACCACCAACCCTACCACCCCCTAGTATTCCTTTTCCTGACCCCCGGAACTAGTAATGGACGTGGTGCCATGACCTACAAATCTAAGATGATAAGGTATAGATCTATTCAATTATCCAGAGACAAGACGAAGAGTGAACTTCAGGCACCGGCCATGTCTTTAGTGACACAAACTCCAAAAGAGAGTTCGAATCCTGAGCCGTAACTGTGGTTGTTTCGTGGTCAAATGCCTATGGATCACTCCAATCCTCTTCCTTCAACTAACATCATTGATAAGATCCCTTGCTTCCAAAGCCATGAGTTTGTTAATCTTCATTATTATAAGTTTCATCAGTGGTAATTCAACCGTTTAAGCTCAGACTCATCTATTCTAATGAACGACATATAGTAGTTTTGAAATACAAGGACGGACCATTTGATTCTTCTTATGGATTTACATATCAGCCAGTCTATCCGAGCAGGAAACGAACCATAGAGAGAGAGAGAGAGAGAGAGAGAGAGAGAGAGAGTCTCTAGCTCCAAGATTTTAACTTTGATTGGAGTCTCAACCACCATCCTCACCATTTCTAAAATGTAGAGTAAGAGTAACAGACTTCATATGATAATGACGAGGTTTTATAAAGAATAATCTAATGAGGTCTAGTAGCCGTTTAGCAAGCCTAACAAATGACTGGAAATGTTAACTGATCACTGTTGCACGTAGCTGCAAACAAGGAAAGAAATTACACATTCATCGATATAATTATGTTTGAGGAATCCATTAGAGAAATCAGCCTACCACCTGGAAATCTATAAGTTTGAAACACCTTGATGTTAAGTTTTTCCATCTTACTACCATCTTGTATTCTAATTGTTACTATAGTTAACTTAATTTGTAGTTATCAAGGGGATAGTCGGCTGATATGCAGATCCGAAGAGTTCCACGTGCATTACACTGTACAATTGGAAGAACCTTTTGGATATGTTCTAGGCCTCCTGGAGTACAGAAAGCTATGGAACCAAAACACGAAATATCAATATTGTGATCAACTCTTTTCTTATCTGATAATCTAAATATTTTGAAACACCTTGATGTTAGTTTTTTGCATCCGACTACCATCTTGTATTCAGTTATAGCTAAAATTAGCTTATCAAAGGGTTAGTCAATGATTTATACGCAGATCCGAAGTGTTCCACATGCATTACACAGTACAATAGGACGAACTTTTTGGACATGTGGACATGGTCTAGGCCTCGCTGAGTACAGAAAGCTATGTGGAAACTAGATATTTTCATGTCAAGCAGAGACCAACAAGATATCCTGGATACGACCTCAAGTGCATCTTGTGACTAAGTCGGTGAATTATGAAGCAAGAAAATAGTTGATACTTAGAGTACTTGGTAAGTGCTCGACTGTTCTTTTTTCTATGGTTCTTTGTTATTTGAAGATTTTTTCTTGTTAATAATGTTTTATTGAATATATAAAAAAAATGAAACAATGAGGATAACTAGGGCAAGACGCCAGCAAAACTAGAAAGAACCAGCAATCGAAATAGAACCTATCAGTTGACCGTTTTTCCTACTGGAAAGATAACTAGGGCAAGACGCCTTGGATATGGGAGATTAGACCTTCTTTGATCTGAAAAGCTCTCTGGTCAGTTTCTCACCAAATTAGCCACACTACAACATGAAGAGCCATTTCCAAATTCCTCCTTCCATTCTTGCATTTCTTTAACCACACTAATTGGTGAAATATGACAATGGTCTAAGGAAAACTCACATGACATAAAAAAAAAATACATCGAATCAAATTCTAGATATCGAAGACAATATAAAATATACAAACAAATGATCAAGTCGACTCTGCTTCTTTTTTGCAAAGAAACAACGGTACACAATGACAGAAGATCGTTATCAATTCAAAGAATTGTACCATGGAAGCCACCCCTTCAACATGAAATCCATTACGTCTGCTCCAATTCACTGAATGATACTTCATTTTTTTACCATATTCCCCAGAAAGAAAGTTTTTCTAGACTATGAAATTATTAGACTAGGTAAATAACAAATAAATTGAACAGTAATTCAGCAAATTGGAAAATTATAAAAGACAAAAAGAGAAGAAGGTACCTCATCGACGTACTCATTAAGTTGGGGATGAACAAATGTCTGAGCAAACAAGACGCATGGCTCGGGACGACCCATACTGAGCGTTTCCTTGTTGCTAGGAGTATCAACCCTTCTATTCTTTGAAAATCTCTATAATCTATCACGGAGGGCAAAATTTAGGGTTTTTCGCCCAAAGCTGAAAGAAGACAGTTTATCCATTGAAACCCTTGAACTATATTCAACTATAGAATTAACAGGAAGATACATGAGAGAGAGAGAGAGAGAGAGAGAGAACCCAGCACTGATTTCACTACAAAAGAGATACCGTAAAGGAACCAAAAAACTATCAATGTACCTCAAACTGAAGAAACTCGAATTGAATAGTTAATGTAGTCAATGCAAATCACAATTATCTACTTCAGAATCACAATTAGAGGCTCGTGTGCCGTACATCATATACAGAGTAACTTATTACCTTGAGCTAATCGTGAACTGAATATGAATTTCACACAATTTACTAAGAGGGAGAACGAGAGAACCTTAGGTCGTAAGATAGTGACTCAACTAATTGATTGAACTCCAAACTCCGAGTAAACAAATCTCTAATCCCTTATAAAGAAGACGAAGTAGTATTCCGTACTTAGGTCTCCTTTAAATAGAACCAATCAACTAAACCAACGCGAGGCGTAAATTCTAGACAGTATTTAGGGATTTGAGGGCTTTTATTACCTGAAGGCTTCTTCGCCGGAACTTCGACTCTTCGGACGCCGGTGAACACCGCGACACCGCAGTCTGCTTCTCCGGTGGCTATCGACGGAGTCGGGCTTGAACGCTGGAGGGAGTTACGGTCGTCGTCAGGGGTCGCTCCCGAGTCGGGCTCTCTTCTTCTCAATCCCCCAACACCTTATGTTCCCTATATACATAGTAGGGGTGTGATAATAAATTTTAAAAGTTTTCAGGGGTTGAGAAATAAGGGCTCTAGTGAACGAACATTATTTCTTTGGGGGCTGTTGCGTTATATTTGTGGGGGTAATATGAAATTTATTGGGTAAATAGAGGTTGTAGTGTAATTTCACTTAAATGAGAGTAGGTCGTTCATACACAAACTTATTACAATCGGGACTCAAAGAGCTCTTCCGTGCAGAGAGAGGGAGAAGCAGGGTTTTGGTTGAGACGATCGGAGACGAGCGACGGTGCCGTCAAAATCCAAGGGAGGAGTCGACGTCTCTTCCGCGATTTTCACCGGCCTTCAACGCTACGAGTTCGACGCTCCAGACCTAGGTACGATATTCCTTTAACTTGCGTTCCCGTTTCCCAAGTGATGTGCTAGTTTAATTTCATCTCAGAAAAGCCCTAATTCCTCAATTTGTCCATATGAAAAATTCTCATTCCTGGTGTTGTTGGGTAAATTTCAAGTTGTGATCGACTAGTTAACTACAGTTTTATGTCCTGTAAGCCAGTAATTTGGGATTGAGCCTAGGTTTAGTTTCATAAATACTTGAATTGATTAAAGGCGTTAGAGCTACCATCTACTTCTCGACCTAAATGGGACTCAAAATGCTCATAGTGACAGTGATTTGCTTGAACCTCTGAGTGATCCTGTCGAAGACGGTTTAATAATTAGTGTCATCCTAGTTGTGGACAAAAGGATCCTGCAAGGAAGATCCAAGTGTAAACCTGTAGCAGGGGAGAATAAGAACAAGAACAAGAACGGGAACAATGCACACAGAGATTGAGAGTAAGGGTAGGGGAAGAGTTTGCTCTTGCTAATTGCCTGAGAGAGAGACAGTATGATGATTAGCAAAGGATCCGAGAGCTGCCATGGAAGGCCAATGTTCCTATATATAGGGCATAGGAGTGGCCGTTACGAGGGTTTAATGCGTCCGCAAATGATGGCTAGATATCCGCCTCGTAACGGCACGTTCGCCCGCATATATAGGGCACGTTACACGATCGTCCGTAGATGTAGGGACCGTTCAAACGGTCGACCGCGTGTATAGGACACGTGGTCATCAAATCTCGGGTCGCGCGCGAGTATAGTTCCTACTCGCGTGCGACGTGCCTTACTCTAACCTCCAAGCCACTTGAACCCTACAACTCCTGCGCGGTTAGTATATGAGGGCGACCCTGTCTCACAGCCCCCATGTGGATAAGCGTGAATATAAAAGAGTCATAGAGTGATACCGGAGTACCATCGAACCTCCTAGATGGCTGCCACGTGGGTGGTGATCGATTTGTCTAGAATGCACCATCTACACTAGTATGAGAATCACCTTCCCGGTTGGACGGCCGACGACGAATTGTTGAATGATAGCCTCATTGTCTATATGCAGAATGACATATTTACCTCATTTTAAACTCTTCTTTGTATGTTCTTTCATTTTATGTGGTGAATCAAATCTAATTTTCGAGATTTACTTTTAGAAAAGGATATACGTTTTATTTTTTTTAGTGTCAAACTTGTGACATTTTGCCCCCGCTGTTATAAATTCTTGGATCCACCTGCTGCTGATCTAGGTTCCTTTATTTCCTCTTTTACATCTAGTGAGTTTTGTTGTGAGTTTTTGTTAGTTTACTTCTTCTATTCACATTTTATCAATTGCATTGTACTATCATTCTACTACTTCCAGATTCATCAAATTTTCTTTGTAGGTTGCTTTAATTTTTAGTAATGACTGAAATATTAGTTTGTGTGGTGCTTAAGCGGTGGCGGTGTGGACAATTCACACGCATTATGTGTGCCCTGTACTCTAGGAGGAAAAAAATTGTAACTTGTGCCATTTTTTTAATCACATTGGGGAAACCGAAATGCTGAAATTTGGACAACATGCCGTACTTTTGCACCTTGCCATGCAATGAATGACGACAAGTCATTCTTAGTACCCAACTAGTTTGCTACCTCTTTCATGACTCACAGTAGATCGTATTCCTCGGTGTGAGTTGAGTTCAATACCTACACAGTTCAAATTTGACACACTGTATCACCGAAAAATCATCTCTGTTCGTCACAAATTCTCTCCCTCAAAGCCCTAAACACTTATCCCCTACTACTCCGGTTTACATCCCACGCCATTTACCGGTAAACTCACCTGTAATATTACATTCGTACATACACGATAAATCATACATAGATGATGATTCTTTTGTTTTTTCGTGAGATTAATTAACGGGCGTTGTTTCTGCTTTGTGACTGAAGGTTCAGATGAGTCTCGCCACCGATTCTCCTCTACATTCATCAAGCAGCGGCAGTGATGACTTCGCTGCATTTCTTGATGCAGAACTTGGTTCTTCCTCTGATACATCACCTGAGGCAGAAGAAGAGGAGAATGACGATTATGGCTCTGATAATGAAAGGTACTCAGTTCCTCCAATAGGGCTAGTCTGAACTTAATTCATGTTTCACAGTATTTTGATCCTTTTGAGAAGGTGGGTGTTGTTTTTGACTCTTCTAGGGTGCACATAAATGCTTTGTACTTTGTACCCAGATGCATCGTTAGAGCTAAACTGAGTTAATAATGTTTAATAGTTTATCGCATTTCGAGTTCTGAGAAGATGGGTATCGTTTCCGAGTCTCTTAGGACTATGTTAACAAAAGTAGCATGAGCGAGTAGACAACTCAAACATGTATGTAAGTATTTCTTATTATTTATGTGTGTCGGCATGTAGTATATTGTTTTGTTTGTGTAACTAAACTTCCAATGCATGTAGATCCGATTTAATCAGTCCGTTTGTCTCCAGGATCTTGTTTATTGTCAAATATTTGAGCTCATGTCATCTTGGTTATAATTCAATTACATGATTTGGTTTGTCATCCTTGAATGTCTCATTTGTGTTTACGGTTTCTGGGTAACAAATGTGAAGCAGGATCCAAATGTTGTATCATATTCGTTTATTATCTTTACTTGTTCGGTTTTGCCGGGTGGTTTGGTTGATTTAGTTGTGTGCTCAATCATTGCAAAAGATAGAGCTGTCTTTTCCCTCGCGAGTCATCTTAAATTTCTTAAATGATAGAGTTGATAATCATACTGGTGTTTCTTGGATTCTTAATATTCAGGATCAAGAGACAAAAAGTGGATATTTTGGAGAGCGTGAAGGATCCTCAGAGTTCGGCTTTACAAAATGTGGAACAGACCATAGGTGAGTTTCATAAAGTACTTCAGACATGATCTAAACTGCATGTTCAACTATTGCATTCCCGCTTGCATTTCCTCAGGATATTTAAGAGAGTGTGAACTGTAAAATTCAAGTCAATGCACGTCAAGTAGAAAATTTTGGAGTCTTGGACTTGTAAAATTTGAGGCAGCTGCGGGATGTTTCTTTGTAAAATTCGATCCTTTCAAGAAAAAATATTATTTGTTTTTTGAAATAATTAACAGTTCGTCATTGTTGGGCAATATGTTCTTGCCGCCATGTTATTTATTTGTTTGCTGACCAACTTCTAGATGGAAAGAGCTCTTATCAATTGCTCTATGTTTATGTGTAGCATTTACATTTCTTACTGTTGTGTGTTCTTACTTGATGCGGATCATCAAATTTTATTTCCTCTGATTTTGAATGTTTTATTCGGAAGCAACTACAAAGGATTTGTGTGCACATCCTGGATCTATTAGAGGAATGTGTCTAAGGTGTGGGGAGAAGGTGGATGATGATACCGACGTTGCGAATCATGGTTCTACTGTGGCGTTAAAGTATATACATAAGGTATACTCTTTTATGTTGCTGAACTATACATAAGGTACACTTAGTGAACTAGTTGTTATATTTACTGAATTATAGGCGTTCCTGTTATTGCATGAGTGCATTTTTTTCCATTTTAACTTAATTTTTTTCTCTGAACTGTTGTATTGAGGACTAATCTTCCTGTCAGCTATGATTGTTGGTTTCGAGAGCATGGCAGATGGCTTTCAGTTGAGGTTTAATTACAGTTTACCATTAACAGCTCAAAATATTTTCCATTTCCACCCTAAGCTATCCCTTCCAGTAAACTGTCCCTCTATGTTGCACCGACACTCCAAATATTTTCCGGTTCGCGTTTCAGACACTCCGACA
The DNA here is from genome assembly GCA_023055425.1 of Linanthus parryae. NCBI lineage: Eukaryota > Viridiplantae > Streptophyta > Magnoliopsida > Ericales > Polemoniaceae > Linanthus > Linanthus parryae. The sequence continues at coordinate 85,259,424 of JALGPY010000007.1, read as the reverse complement.
CGCGTCTCCGACACGTCAAGTGGCATTTCGGTTGGACACACCGTGTCTTGCCGTACCCGTACCCGTACCCGTTTCCGTGCAACGTAGCTGTCCCTAGACTACCAAAAATTTGACAAGTTTAGCTCTAAGGTTGCCACTACTAGTATTTTCCTACAGGAAGGCAGCCATGGTAGTGGAAATATTTCAAAGCGCCTTGTTTACAATTTTGTAAACTCCATTTGTAGACAATAGATGCCCTCCTGCCATATGAAACCTCTCTACTGTAGACACTCTCAACTTAATTCTAGCTCTAACTCTTCCCATTAAAGATTGGTTAATTGCTGATGGCCTTCATAGTGCCTAAAAGAGTCAAGGGCTTGGGTATGCACAATGATTACTGGTCAGAAATGTATTGCAATCCTGCCAGCAATATAATGGAGTTGGTACTCTTTTTGTTATTGTTTCTTAGGCGAGAGCTATTTCATGCGACAACCAATAGAACCAATGGGTGATATAGGGACATCTGATGACTTTGGAAGGGATGAACTGGAATTGATACTCAAAAACTGTTTTAGCCAGTACATGAATGATTGTTGACCATATTCATTGCGTCACCGACTACTCAAATAGGGTTGCTGAGTGAAGCCCAATCACAATGACTCTTAAATAGTGCGGACTCGGACAGTTGCAACTGTAAGCTTAGGGTGGTGAAGTGAGAAAAAGAGGGGGTAAAATGTTACAAATCCTGTAATCTTAAGAATTCACTGAAACCCCTCCTGTAAATGTTGTCAATTCAATCTGTCTAAAATCAAGAGCATTTGCCAGATCTTGTATGTAGTATATATTCATTGCTTTCTTTGTCTCTCCACATGATCTTTCATTTAAATAGCTATAATTTGTGCTTGCAGGACTTAAGACTTGGTAATGATGAAATTGCTCGTTTGCGGAACAGAGACTTCAAGAATTTGTTACGACAGAAGAAACTCTACTTGGTTCTTGATTTAGATCACACTCTCCTAAATTCAACCCGGTTACAAGATATAGTACAAGACGAGGAATATTTGATGAGCCAAACTCATTCTTTACAAGGTATGAGCATTACCTGTTTATGTTCTGCATTTGTTGTGTACGGAATTGGTTTCCAGGTGACTCATTTCAAATCCATGTACTATTCTTAGTCTGAGAACTGTTGCAATAATGCATGATTTTATATGTCTACATTTCATTACCAAGCATTATTGTGACCAGAGTTACCAGAATTCTCCCTTAGAGCTGCAATTTCCGAACTGGATCGCCCGTTCCCAATCGCAGATCGCGGGCGATCTGGAATGGAGTTTTCGTCGATCTGTCGATGTACAGTAACATAGAATAAGTATTGCGAGGCTCTTTCGAGAAGAAGCGGGCTCATGAAATCGGAAGAATATGGGTCACAATAGCAGGCTAGTTCGAGCAGATAGAGAAGATAGGAAGAGACGAGGAAGAATCGTGGAGAGACTTCAGATTGTCGTCCGAGATGGAGGAGAATATCAAAGACAGGAAGGTGAATCGTAAAGAGAGAGGAAGGGAGATATTGAGCTAGATAGTTACCTGGAATCCCTAACTTTTTGGTGGACCCAGTTACATACATGGGTAATTTCACTTTCTACTCTAACTTTAAAAGAATCAGACTGGCCACAAAAAAGAATATAAAAGTATCAAAATACATAAAATATAACTAATGTTTTTCTAAAGAAAATAACTTATATTCTGTGGCTTTATAAGAAAAACTGCCGAACTCAGTAATTACATAAATAATTAGAGACCAAATTCTATCTTTCAAAAGATCAAATCCTAGTATATTAGTATATTTCCAAAAGTTTATAAGGTCAACACTTGTAGCAAATATGATACTTCATATTACCATAATTGCACTAATAACAATAAGAACGATTCTAAATCGCGTTTCACGATCCGGATAAGCAAATTTCGTTCCGCTGAAGCGATCTAAAGAAGCCTACCACTAGCGAACCCAATACCATAGGATGGTCCGAATACGATCCTGTTCCACAGAGATCAGGAGCAAACCGCGATTTAGGTAACCTTGATTGTGACAGACCATAAAAGATTACTCCAGAGGAGTGAGAACGTGTTAAGAATTTACAACCTCGGACAGCAAGGATAGCCGATAGGAATCCATGAATATTAGATTTCATCCTCTTGCTTCTCTGTCTGCAATTGTCTATAGATACAAGCATTAATTAAGGAAATCATCCTTATGAAAGAGAGGTCAGGGGTTTCCCCACCCTAGGAAGGTCAAGATCTTGCCTAGGGGCCCCACATGCAGGAGGGCCTTAAAGATTTTTGAACTTCTGCTTTAGTTGTTTTTTGTCCTAACTGGTAACTAGCATTGCATATATGCACTCTATCTACTATATTAATTGTAAGGTTACAACATGCCGCTTTAGCATGACTTATTTGTTAAATTTTTACGTAATTCTTATCTAATTATATCACCTTAAGTCTTATATCCCATCTCTAGATTTCATGGTAGAATGAAACCCTACATATTATCAAAGATTTTTATAAATTAACGAACAATTCACACTTAACTACCATGTAGTTTGAAACTCCTGACACTTTAGTGCACGCAGTTTCAAAATTGACACTTAACTACCATGCCCTTTGACATTCCTGACACTTCGGTGCACGCAGTTTCAAAATTGACACTTAGATGCATGCAGTATGCAAATTACAAACATTCCGCTCCAATTTTGATGATTGCGTCACTTGAAATCAACTAACAACGTGATCGAAATTGGAGCATTTTGTCGATACTATATTCATACTGCATGCACTTATGTGTCAATTTTGAAACAGAATACACCAAAGTGTGAGAATGTCAAAATTTGCATGCACTCAAGTGTCAGTTTTGAAAATGTGTGCACCAAAGTATCAGTAATGTTAAACTGCTTGGTAGTTAAGTGCCAATGTGTCAAGATGTCAATGCTTACCCTGACCCCAAATAAGGCCTCGATGATGTCGAGATGCATCTAAGCGTCATTTCTACCTTATGATGTCGAGGCCTCGATGTTATGCTTACCCTGTCCCCAAATAAGGTAGAAATGACGCTTAGAAAGGTTTAGCCATGATAGCCTTCAATGGCCTGTACCTAGGGGATTATATTTGAAAGCTGGGGTATAATCTTAGTCACCAAGCTTGTCAACAAGGAACACTACCGACGGGCAAACTAGAGAATTCATGACCCTATTATGTGTAGATGTCAGTATAACTAACAAATGCCTTTCTTTTTACAAAAAGGCTTCCCCCGTTTGCATTCCACACCTGTGGTATGTCAAATGCGTTAATGATCCTGCCCCCACCCCACCAAGCCGCCTCTGAATAAACTCAAAGTTCTATACCGAGCACTTATGTGGCAGTCATTAATATCTTATGTATTACTCCTCTTGATTGTCATAAGTCCTAACATATTGGACAAATGACTCCGCTGAACTGGAGTGCGAGTGTTATTCCATTCGACCTTTTAAACGTAGTTTAAGTTTTGATCGATTTACCATGAATCCCTTTGAACTGTTATTTCCTATGTGTTCATATGGTGTTGGGATGACTGTAAAACATATTTCCTAATTACTTTGGTTTCTCTTGATAAATGTGATATTCTGTTGTTTCTCTGTGGACTGAATCAAAACATGCACAGATGTCTCCAAAGGCAGCTTATTCAGATTGGACTTCATGCACATGGCGACCAAGCTAAGGCCATTTGTTCACACTTTCCTCAAAGAAGCAAACAATTTATTTGAGATGTATATATACACGATGGGAGAACGTGCTTATGCTTTGGAAATGGCGAAGTTATTAGACCCTGAGAAAGTTTATTTCAGTTCTAGAGTCATTGCTCAAGATGATTGCACCCAGAGGCATCAAAAGGGGCTGGATGTTGTGCTAGGGCAAGAAAGTGCTGTACTTATTCTTGATGATACAGAAACAGTAAGTAAACGTGGAGTTACTTCTTAACTTTTTTCTTTACCTATAAGGTGTTTGCTTTATTTACCAGCAAATAAATAAAAGAGGGCTGCTATGCTTCACCCCTTACTCGTCACCCTTGTATTTCACCTCCTATGTGTCAAGGTATGACTGTTAGTAACTATTAATTTTAAGATCTTTGTATATTACTATCACCAATTGAAGAACCCCACATAGGCGGTGATATTAAAAGGTGGAGAAAATGGGTGACGTTTGGCATTTCCCTGAATAAAATGTATGAAGCTGATTGTTCGACTTATGCTGAAACCATCACCCTGAGGAGGGCTTCTCATTTCAGGAGCTTGACAAGAATCGCGTGAGCAATGTCTCACAATTTGAGTAGCATAAAAATGTATTCCGTAATTACTAAATAGTAAATTTAGAAGCCATTTGTCACACTCTTAACTGGGCTTGCTATGGGTGAGTGAATTTATTTCAAGCTTTGTTGCGAGTGTGCCTCTCTTAGTTTCAGATATGACGGTGAAGTGTCTGGTTTTTGTAAACAACTAGCTTAAAGTCAGGATAGAGACACACGTGGAGCCAGTACTTAATTTGTTTCCCAAAATGAAGTATCAGAAAACCACATTCACAGTTGTAAACTTAAATACATAATCTGAAAGCAACACATGAACAATACCGATAAATATGACCAGATGGCTGTAGATAAGTCTTCTCATTCGTGGGATTACTGTCTATGAAGAACCGAGGCAGGTGCAGATGCTGCTCAAATTAGCACACTCTCCCATATTGCAAAACTGGGGAAGCAGTTGCAGCTGGGAGACATCAATTTATATTTTGATAATTAACTTTCAGGACACGTTATTCTTATAAGTCAACCATCACACAACACACCATCGTTAGTAAAAAGTCATTTAAAGTTTTATTGTCCAGTCATGTTGAAATGTATTTATTGTCCTTTCTGGTCCGACAAATACTGGGGGGAAGGTATTTTGTCGAATATAGGACATCAATTCGCAGCATCCTGATGTGGTGTTCACACCTAAGGATGAATCTTATTCATCAACCGTTGTCATCCAAAAAAGAAAGGGTGAGGCAGACAACTGCTTTGTGAGTGGGGGTAGTGTGGCAGTCCGCACAAAAATCCTTGCTCCATAGTCCCTGTTACACCCTGCACCTGTAGTTTAGTAACCCTTCTACTTTCGGCAACAATTGAGGAAGTGTGTAGTTCGCAGAACTTTTGGCCTACAGTTTATAATGCAGAAAAAAGGCGTAAACTCATTGGAAAAGTAATTATTTTTTTCTTCTTATGACAACTATTAAAGATGAAGGATACATTTGAAAAGGGCAATGAGAACATTGCATCATTAAAAGTATTCGCACTACTGAACATCAATCCCCTGGAGCCGAGTATCTTATTTATTCTCTCCATTTAATAAATCTTTCCCTTCACACGTGAGTATACCTTAGCAACTCTTCTAAACCTCTTCTCTCTTAGGTAAGTGTTCAAGAAGCTAATCTTAGAATGTTTGAGCACCTTACGCTTTTGGTAAATGATTCGTGTGGGTTCCTTGTGTCAATGCAGAACAATTGAATTCTTATTAATTCTTGAAATCTGTGTATTTGTTCTGGAGATCGGAGGCACTATTTGGTCTTCACTAATGAGTTATTACGTGCATCGTTAACTCATTTGATTTTCTTCAGTTATTATTTGGATGCATTGCGGTTATATTTCTCATATATCCTATCCTAAAAAAAATCTCATATTTCCAAGTGTCATAACATCATGTTCGTAATATGTATTGTTTCTTATCCACAGAACAGAGATAGGGATTTTCATTGTCTTATTATTTCAGGTGTGGACAAAGCACAAGGAGAATCTAATACTGATGGAAAGATATCACTACTTTGCATCAAGTTGTCGGCAATTTGGGTTTAAGACTGAATCTCTGTCTCAGCAGAAAAGTGATGAAAACGAGTCTGACGGAGCACTTGCTTCTATTCTGAAAGTCCTTAAGCAGATACATAGCATGTTCTTTGACCCGGTATGCCCTCGTCCTTTTCCTTTACTTTTGCCTTTATCTGTTGGTCGCTGATCTAAGATTTTACCAATTTTCTGCAGGAACCTGGGGTTGATTTTGCTGATAGAGATGTAAGGCAGGTATAATTTCTTATCACAGTTGGACTAGATGGTTCGTAGTGGTTTCCTTGCATGGTTTTTTATGTTTTCGGCCACACTTTTTTGTGATTGTTGAACTATCCATGGCTGGCAAATTTTATCCGTAGTCTATAAACCAATAAACCAGAGGTACCATAATTCGGTCATATAGCCACGATCTCCAAACTGGATCGCGCGTTCCCACTCGTGGTCGCTGGCGATCCGGAACAGAGATCTGGGCGTTCCAGCGATATACAAGAATATAAATTATCAAGAAGAATGAAGTACGATACTGGAAGGCGTCGATTTAGGACTCTGTCGCCTATTGGTCAAGGCTAGTCACATCATCAATTAAAGAGTTAAACTTGAAATTCGGAATCGTCGGAAAATGTTCAGGAGAGAGAGAGAGAGAGAGAGAGAGAGAGAGAGGCGGGATTTGTGTCAAACACAGTTATCATTTTCATAATAAATCTTAGTAGTTAAAAAAATATTTTAGTTGTGGACCCCTTCATAGTCTCACCATTGAACATGTCAACTAACCCAACATACCCCATGCATACTTTAGGAAACGTTCATGAGTCAACCTTTTTATGACCAAATCCGTGTTATAGCTCAATGTACACCTATTTATTCCTGCTGATTTTTCTGTAGAGTTGGCAGTTTGAATCTTAAAGCTGTCGCCTATAATGTAAAACCGCGTCTTCAGAAAAATGGTTTGTCTCCCGCACCGGCCCTATAACAATGACTGGTCTTTCTTATGATGTACTTTAATAGATTACAAGCACGGACACACACACAAGCGTGTGACAAGTCATAGTAAAATGACCAAATTGTAGAATTAAATGTGTGAATGCTAGTGATTTGCTTCTGCCCTTTTCAATGGAATTGGTGTGAAAGTTAGAAGTAGAAATGGACGGCCTAAACTGCGCGTCTCAGTAAAATTTATATTGTTCCCTGGAGTTGTCAGATGCTTCATCAACAAGGGTTGAATCCATTGGTTGGTGGATCCCCATGGCCCAGACATGGAGATATCCGTACTTTTATGAGACGAACACTACATCTATGCATTGTTGTTGCAGGTCATGGCATCAGTTCGGAAAGAGATCTTGAAGGGGTGTAAGGTTGTCTTTAGTCGGGTCTTTCCTACAAATGTTCCTGGACATCACCATCTCTGGAAGATAGCTGAACGATTGGGAGCCATCTGCGTAAAAGAAGTTGATCCATCTGTAACGCATGTGATCGCTCTTGACAAGGGGACTGACAAAGCTCGTTGGGCGGTTAAGGAGAAAAAGTTTCTGGTTCATCCGCAGTGGATCGAAAGTGCAAACTATTTTTGGCAGAAGCAGCCAGAAGAGAACTTCCCCGTTAATCCAAAGAAAAGCCAGTGACATTCTTCATTTTAATCATCACATTTGGAGCTAACCCGTAGTAGATGAGGCTTTCTGTTTTTGTAGGTTCTGATATGACGAAACTTTTCTGAGATTAAAAAGTCCTCTGCAGATATTGATGGAAGTTCAGAAGAATGCTTCTCCACTGTTCATCGCTAGAATTATTTCTTGAAACTTAATTTATGCTAGAAGTTTTGCTGTAGACCTGCCTTATTCAAAGGGCGGGAGATCATCGTTTAGACTTAGTTTATGGAAGGGGTATTTTGAAAACATCAGTTTGTATATATGATGATGAAAATTTGGTGGGTTTTGGTAATGACTAATTCTAGCATACGAAGGTTGTTGTTCAGTGATTACACATACTTCTTTCTGTGTTAACGATCTGTTTCTAAAAGCTAAAATCCGGATGCATGCTTTGCTATACCCACTGGGGTTATGCACCACTATGCCTTCTTCGCCTGAAGGCTCGGCTTGACACTGCTATTGTCAAATCCGCCGTGATCGATAAATTAAACAAAACTGGATGTGATCTGCAAGTGGAATATTTTCTTTCCTGTTTGTGTGAATATGCCTTTGTTTCTTCTCTGATGGCTATCTTCATTTTTGTCTAGTATAACAACTTTGGCTGCAAACTATAACACCGATTTCTGTGGAAAATCGGCCATAACATTATACCAAGCAGACAGAACCTGGTTAAACGAGGAATCCCGGTCAATCCAATGTGTCCCCGTTGTCTCAACACGATCGAAACTACAGAACATATCATGTTCCAGTGCGATCTCTCCAAGCACGTTTGGAGAGGGTCAAGACTAGGACTAGACTTCCAAACAGGCCAGCCAAGCTCGACACTATAGAACATATCATGTTCCAGTGTGATCTCTCCAAGCACGTTTGGAGAGGGTCAAGACTAGGACTAGACTTCCAAACAGGTCAGCCAAGCTCGACCGACATAACTAATTTTAAACATCATTAAATCCCTTCAAAATGAGACTGACAAAAATTTGTTTGTCCTCATTCTCTGGCAGATATGGCTCCACGGAATGAAGTATCCTTCTCGTGGATACCACCACCACTTCAGACCTTGGACGTCATCAGTCTTTTGGAAGTTTCGATGCCCACAATAAGGACCGCCCCCGGTCATCAGGATCACATTCACAGAGGCACAGAAGCCATCTCTCCCCCAACAAATTCGACCTCAAACAAGCAACACCACCTTCCTTGTTGATGCGGCAGGATGGACTTACGATGACAAGGACGCTCCTTATGGAACGGCATCTTAAGAGTTTAGTCCCCACTTGCATCAGACGCTAGGGGCATTTTGGAACTCATGAAGTGGCTTCATTCACATGGCTTTCGCAATATCAATATTCTCTCGAACAGCCTCCAAACGGTGCAAAATCTCTCAGGAATCCGATCAGACAGGGACATCACTAACATAGTCATTGATGTTCGTGCAACTAGCTCTCTTTCTAATAGTTTGTACGTTAAGTATGTCAAACGAAACGTTGTAACAAGGGCTCACAACATCGCCCAGGACACAATACGATCTTTATCTTAATATATTATATGTTCTCTCCTCAAAAAAAATAATAACACCACAATTTCCAAACAGCAGTGGACTTATTGGGAGTGACACTTACGCCTTATTTCCTGCTACTTCTATCATGCCAATTGGCCTTGCGTTGAGCCCCACAGGGTGTGTGACAACAGGTTAGCGTGTGCATGTATTGGTCTCCCTTTTATAGGTTCATGGGAAGATGGTAGTATCAAAGTGTGACACATGTCCAAACTCAGTTTGCTGTCACAAACAATAAGAGGCTCACTCCCTCTCTCTTAAACATGTAACCCCAACTTGCATTCCCGTAGATATAGTTTATTGGTAACTTATTGATATAGTTCATTGGTTACCTTTTTTTGCCAGAAAAAGAAGTTTCCATTCAATAATTTGAAACAATTACTTCACAGCACTCCTGGCAAGATTATGAGCCAGAGAGTTAAAATACCTTGGAGTAAAGAAAAAATTACAAGAGAAGAAATCCAACTTCAGAAATAAACAATCCTCAATGATGGTGGCTGAAGAGGAACTCCAAGAGGAAGAAGAAAAATTTAATTGTTTAACAACACCTTCACAATCTGAGAAGATATTAACAGAAGCCCAGCCTTTCTCTTTGCCCCTGATCAATGCATTTCTTATAGCCCAGGCCTCAAGAGTAGCAACCTCAGAAATTCCTTCAATACTTGAGCTTGTAGTGTCACATAAGTCACCATTTGAGTTCAGACAAACAGCTGGTATACTACCTCTACTCAATAATCTGTCGACGACTCCATCGGTGAAGATGTTGTGCTCAGCTGACAAATCGGGAGACGGAGGACACTTTTTCAGTCCTGATCATAAGACAATTATTATTACCATTATGAGCCAAGAATTCCTCCCAGCTACATAAAGCCTTAGAACATATCTGATTGGGCTGCCACCTTAAACCATTAAACACCTAGTAATTTCTTGCCTTCCAAATCCACCAACATAAATTCAAAAAGAGAGCAAGAAACCACCCTGAATCTGGAGCATTATCAGCTAATTCAACCACTGTACTCCACCATTCAAAACAATGAGAGGCCTCCAATAGAACTGTACTAAGTCTCAAAGGAGAACTTTTCCATATCAAGAAGACTTCTCTACAATCTCTTATAAGTTGCATCTCATTTTCACTACACTCCCCACATAATCTCCAATTATCATCATCAACAATACCATTTTGCTTTAAAGAAAAATTAGTAGATATAGCTCCATTTAAACACTTCCAGAAAAAGTGTTTCAATTTTGGCTGCACTTTAACACTCCATAATTCTTTCCACAAAGAGTTCGTGCTAGAAGAGGCAATTTCAGATTCAGAGTCATTCTCCAAAAACTTATAAACTGAGCTCACCTTAAGATCTCCATTGTTGGAGAAATTCCAAATTTAGCTATCAATACAACTTTCACTACCAACAGGCATAGAAAGCACAAGCTTTGCCTCTACTTCTGAAAAATATTAAATAACATATCAGAATTCCATTTTATGAGATCATGAATAATAAGCTCACTGACCTTTGAAATACTGCAATTCTGAGGCCTTGAAGAAGTGATGAAAAAATTTGAGCTTCTAGGAATACAAGGGTCCTCCCAAATATTTATACAATCACCATTTCTCACTCTCCATCTTACCCCCTTTTTCAGCACTTTCAATGTAATACTCTGTTTTAATATTAAAGATAAATCGGTAAATTATGCGAGAAATTCGATTTTTCTACGAGTAACGGATTGTGTAAATTTCGGGTTCAAAATATAGTCGGGAAGCTTATATATTAATTTTATATTCCTTCTAGAAAACACAAATTTTAATGCGTAGTTGCTTTAGAATTTTATGTAATTTACCCAAATATAGCCTAGTAGTGTACCCAACACACTAGATGACCCAACTAATTGGTGCTCCTAAACCACACTAGCATAACTAATAGACAAATAAAATAAAATTGTGAGCTTCCCTTTCTCCAACCACCTGCCAAAATTTTTGTTGGAAACCACAAATCTCTCTCTCTCTCTCTCACACGTAACACTCTCTCTCTCTCTCTCTCTCTCTCTCTCTCTCTCTCTCTCTCTCTCTCTCTTTCCTCTCCTTCTTTAAATTTCTTACTTGTTTCTCTTCTCCTTCCCCGACAACACACACGGCCACCACTAGGGATGGCAATATGGTCCGATCTGATCTGAGATCCGAGCGATCCGAGACGAATGGATCGGATCCGAATCCTATCCAATTGAAAACGGATCGGATTTGGATCTGGAAAGCCAGACCCGAACGGATTTGGATCTAGATTTGGATCTGAGGGAAGATCCACCGGCTCCCGACCCGATCCGATGTATATGTGTGCTTTACAATTATACCCCTATTACCTCCTTATTTACACTTCTAAGAAGAATACTATAGTAACTTCAACCTACAAAACTATTTCTTTTGTTTTTTTAGGCTTCATAACTTACGAACAAGCCTTAGTATGTGAAGTAGTGTTTGTTTTTTATGTTATTTTTTCAATTTTATTGCAAGCTCGATTCGGATCTGATCCAAATCTGATCCGACAACATACTATATGGATTTATGGATCGGATTTGGATCAGCTGAATGAAACCCGATCTGATCTGATCCGAATGCGGTGATAATCCGACGGACCTGGATCGGATATGAATCCCATTTCTCCTAGTCGGATCTAGATCGGGTTGAGCCTGATCCGATCCAGATCCGACCCGTTTCCATCCCTAGTCACCACACCACCACCACAAACTCCACCACCACATCCACCACCTCCCTCACTCCCCCTCACCCTCTACCTCTTTGTATCCCTCTCTTCTCTGGTTGGGCCGGCAAAAACCCAGCAGAAACAGCAGCGGCACAAGGCCGCTGCCGTCTCCGGCGAGCAACACCGCCACCACCAACGCATTTCTCTCTCTCTCTCTCTCTATTTCTCTCTCTCTCTCTCTCTCTCTCTCTCTCTCTCTTTCTCTGTTTCATATCTCTCTCTCTCTCTCTCTCCTTCCGCCACCTGAAGCAACAACGAGAACGACAACAGAAGCTGCACCAGCTGCAATAGGCAACCACCGCCGCCCCCGAACACCTCGACGGGAAAACCAACGGAACACCACCTGCCTCTCTCTCTTTCCCACGACCTCCCTGATCCTCCTCCTCCCCTCTGTAGCGACCGGTAGACGAATCAGAAGCACTAAAAGGCCGCAGCAGCAGGGAACCACCAAGCCGCCGCCGCTTCCATTAACGCCGGCGAAAAACCCGACCCTCCAATCCGGCGACACCCAGCCCCAAATCCTTGTCTCTCCTTGTTCGTGAGCACCTAAGGAGCACGAAAATACTCTGAGGTTCACCCAGAAGCAGCTTGAGTCGAAGCCACAACTCGCCGCCGCCGTCGTGCTTCCATTAACTCCGGCGAGGGAGCTCGGTCCGAGCTAACCGAAGCGACCCATCTTCTCAGATTTCTACCATTCGCCTCCTGGGAACCTGAGGAGCCTATTAGCAGCCTCAAACGGAGCCATTAACGCCGGATTAATCGCCGTCGAGCACCACCACCGGCCACCACCTTCGGAGCCGTGACCCACTCTGTGTGTTAACCATTTCTCGCGATTTTTCGATGGGGTAAACTCTCAATCACCCTCTGATTCATTTTTCATCATCAAAATACGATTTTGTTAGCTCTAGATCAAATCGGGTTATTGGGTTAAGAAATCAATATGCTTGTTCATGTTTGGGGGTAGTTTTTTTACTTTTTGTAAAGTTAAGGGTGACTTGTGTAGCATAATAAAACTGTTTGTGTAGTGGGGGTGTAGCTAATGTCTTTTATGAAAGGTTGGGGGGTTCACTTGTTGTTCACATAAACTGCATATATAATACGAAATTAAAATGCGATTTTTGTATTAGAATTAATTCCTAACATTTCTATTTATTGTTTCAATTATGTAAAAGAAGTTTTGGCTATTAGAATTATATATTTATTATTTAATATGTAATAGTGTCATTTCTCTTGAAAAATAGGCAAGATAAAAATATAACTTGCGAATTAAATACTTTCAAGTACTTGTAAATTAGTATTTTACGTAAAACAGGTTATTTATTCAAATGAAATAAGTTAGAAGGTTAATTTGGAAAATAGCTAATAAGTAGACGCCTTAATAAAAAATCCGTATTTCTCTTATTTTAGAATAATTTTTCAAGATAATAGAAAATTATTTCTCCAGTATAAATTAAAAATTATGTGCGGTTCATTACTTTTGTTTGAATAAATGTTTTGTGAGTTTCATTTACAACTTAAATTATTTTATAAGAATATAATTTCTAATAAATTATTAGCTATAATTAAATTAGTTTGAATTTAAATGTTATGGTCACTTACAAGTAAATAGCTTTTTTAATAAATCATTATTTTTTAAATATAAGAGTGTATAAATCCGATATACGATTTCTTGCACAATATTTTTTACGAATTAGTATTTATATCATTTAGAATATATTATGAGGAAAATTAACTATTTTGGCGCAAATTTGTTATAATGTGGCACCCTAATAATTAATGGGGTAATGGGGGTAATTTAAAAAGAGACTCGTTAAGAATCATAGCACTTTGCTTACCATATTGCACAATTGGACTTGTAATTAATTTAGGGGATATAAATTGTAGGTGACGAGTTCATAGAAAGGGGCTACGTATATCCGGAGAAGCGTTATCGTGCTGTTTGCTTGGCTACTCAAGGTGAGTAAATATGCCTTACCTAATGTGCCCGTCCTCCGTTCGTGTCTAAATATTTTTATGATTTATGTCACAAAATGTGATTTGTGATATACGTGTTCGACTTGAGATTTCAAATACTTGTCTAAATGATTCTTTGGAAACTATCACATAGAATCAATAATGTGTAATAACGTAAAGAGGAAACATTTGTGTGGTTGAACCATATTCAGATTCTTATATATTGTGATTGTGATATTTTGCTCGGTTGCAATTAGCCCCGAGCTGCTCCATGTACTCACCTCTCTGGCCGCAAGAAGTCTTAGGGGGGTACCGGCACTTAAGATCTTGGATTCATGGGATATGGTTGGTTACTTATGAGATACTGTGATGGAATATTGTGATGGATTGGTTCGTTCCACGCTTCAACTAATTAACAAACGTGGATTTTCATGAGAAAATGGAAAGAAATTCTAAACTTGAGATTTTCCCCTAATTGGGACAGTATTATGAGATTATTCCTAATTGGGACATTATGGTGGTTTGGAAATATTTCATTGGAATCATAAACGGTAATATTTTGAGAATATTGGAAGATTCATATCTTCTCATACTTGGTCATTTGCACTACTATATCTGATTCCTTGTTATTATTCATGTTCTTTAAAGAAAAGCATGCCTCTTTCCTGTTTACACGTTGGGGTGTTTACTTACTCAGCATTTCTTGCTGACTTTGGAAAAACTGCGGTCTTGTTTCTTTCCCCCGCAGGTCTAAGAGTTGGGATTATGGAGTAGAGGGATTCGAGACTCATCTAGTACTTGATATCACTTTTAATAAGGCGCACTCTAAGTATAATATCATCTTGTATAACAGTATATTGCAGACAAATCAAGAGTTGTAGTATATAAATATCAGATGTGTTGTTCTTGATTTCGCCGCTTCATTTTTGAGTAGCACCCTCCTAGGCTCTCCGGTCCGGAACGGAAAGCTCAGAAACGAGGGGTGTTACATACAAACCTTCATAGACCCCTCTCCAAACCCAAGAATAGTTCTTAGGCTGAGAAACATTCCAAAAGGATAAAGATGGAAAATACTTTCCCTTAAAGACTGCAGTGAATAATGAGTTCTTGTTCTTCAATAATTTCCAGGATTTCTTGGCTAAAAGAGCTAAATTGATATTTTGAAGCTTATTGAAGAAATTCTCTTTCAAAAAATTGAGAGTACTGGTCTTGGACTTACCAATCAAAGATGGCAACCCAAGATAGGAGCCATCCTTAAAATCCTTGCTAATACCCATAAAATACATAATAAAGTTCTTTAGAAGACCACTGGTGCTTGGGCTGAAGAAAATTTGAGACTTCTCCCTGTTAACAGCTCGCCCTGATGCCTTTTCATAAAATTTGAGAATTGTATTAATGGCTGAGACATCAGACAAGATAGTTTTGCAGAAAATGATGGGGTCATCTGCAAAAAGTAGATGGCTAATAGATGGGATTCTTCTTGCAATCTTTAGACCAGAAATCCATCTTTCTTCTTCAAAATGTCTTAAAGCCGTTAAACCCAAATAAAAATGAGAAGCGGGGAGAGAGGATCTCCTTGCCTCAAACCTCTAGTAGGAATGATGTTAATAACAATCTTGTAACTGACATTCTTGACACATGCCATTATCTAACCAATGCATTTCTTACAAAATCCCAACTTGGACATCATGCCTTCAAGATAAGACCAACTCACCATGTTAAATTCCTTCAACATATCAAGCTTGATAGCCATTTCACCAGAGCCACTTTTCTTCCTCTTTAAGTGATGCATAAGCTCCTGAGCTATCATGACATTATAAACAATAACCCTTCCCTTAACAAAAGCATACTGATTCTGATAAATGATTTTCTCCATAATAGCACTCAATCTTGTAGTAAGGCCCTTAGACAAAATTTTATACAACACTATGAATAGACTTATTGGTCTATAATCCTTCACATGTAAAGGATTTTGCTTTTTGGAATGAGACAAATGTATGTGAGGTTAATGCTTTTGAGGAGCTTCCCTGATTTGAAAAAATTCTTGACATCCTCACACACATCAGCTCCAATAATCTCCCAATAGTTCTGAAAAAATTTAGCTGTGAATCCATCATAGCCTGGAGATTTATCTAGGTTAATTTCAAAACAAGCTGCCTTGACCTCCTCATCACTGAAATCTTGAGTAAGAAACAAGTTCATTCTATTAGTCACCTTCCTCTTGATAGTGGCCACAACTGCAGCTGGATCTATTTATTCCTCTCTGAATAAAGATTTTTATAAAAAGATTCAAAGAGGCTATGAATCTCCTCTTTACTGCTGCACCATGAACCATACTCATTTTTCACTCTTGGAATATGGTTTCTGATCCTCCCTTGCTTCACCACTGATTGGAAATACTTAGTATTTCTGTCACAAGCTTGTAACCAGCTAATTTTAGCTTTATCTTTCCACATCATTTCCTCTTCATCCCATAATCTCTCCATAGCGACTTCAATGTTGTGAACTTCTTTAATATCATATGTGTCCCCCTTTTCTCTAATCTTCCTTGCTTCTTCTTCCTTCTCTTTGATTCTTCTTGTGAGGCCCCTATCATTTGTCTTGCTCCACTTCCTTAAATCATGCCTACATCACTTGAGCTTGGATTTCAGAGAATACATGGAGTTACCATTTACATTCAAACTCCACACTCTTGAGATTATTTCTTTCACTTAAGGAGAATAAATCCATCTTGACTCAAACCTGAAAAGAGGGGAGTCTTTGACAATAGAAGAATGATTAGTGTCCAGTAATATAAGGCTATGATTAGAGCCAGACACAATAATATGAGTAATTTTGGATTTTGTCCAATGATGCAGCCACTGTGGGGAAGGTACACATCGATCCAACCTCTCTTCATTCCAATATGAACTTCTCCTCCTATTCCACCATGTAAAAGGATAGCCAGCGAATCCAAGATCAATTAAGTTATTATTTTCAAAGAAGCTCAAGAGGGGAGCACAAGAGAAATAAGATCTATAATTTCCACTCATTAGGGAAAGAAATATCATTAAAATCACCCCATAAAGCAATTCTCTTTGAACAAGAGGTAAGATAACTTGAAATGAAATTTAGATGTGATGATCTCACCTTATCATCTGGACAAAGATAAACAAAATCAACTGCCAATCATCACAATCATCAGATTCAAACTGAACATGAATAAAGTAGCTACAGAACTTGAGCAATTTTAGTTTAACACTCTCCTTCCATAAAACCCCTAAACCACCTAATTTACCCAAAGAATCCACCCAGAAGCTATTAGGAAGCTTTCTATTACGATATTTTCTTGACATAAATTTCCCATTTCTCTTAGTTTCACTGCAAAAACAAACATCTAGGTCATGGTTAAAGGAGACTCTTTTGAATTGTTGAAGTGTCAAGGCTCTACCAGCACCCTGAAAATTCCATGCCAAAAGTCTCATTGGGCTAGCTGGGACCAGTTAGGGCTAGTTACCTCCACCCGTTCAAAATCAGAAGATGTAAATTCCTCAAAGTTTTTTGGTTTCTTACCATCCGAGTGCATATCATAATCCTCATCAACTTCCATCCAATATCCTTCCCTCCTCTTTAGACTCATCTACTTGCTAGAGATGGGCAGGATTTCCTTAGCCCCGACCTCCCTGGCTTCTCTTTTCCACCTCTGAATTGCCTTCTTCACCACTTCCGTCTAGCCTTCCTTCACTTTTAGGGTTTCTAATATTTCTTCATCTTCAAAGCTTTCTTTCTCATTAAGAGTTTAATTTGCGCTATCACAAATGAATGGAGTGACCTTCAATGAATAAGGCCTGATCTCAATTAAGAGTGGACTTTTAATAGAAATGGACCGGGGAATTCCCAGAGAGTTCGGTGGGCTTAATGGCTGATCCAAATTTAGAGCGTTTGGGCCATCTAATCCCAAAGGATCAGAACTCACAATATTCCCAGAATATGGACCTGAAGCGTCAGCCAATTTTCCCGCCAGACCACTCTTCTCCTCGTTGTTCAAAAATTCTCTTAAGTTGTTGCAGACTGCGATAATGTTTTTCTAGATCCGGCATTAATAAAGAATTTATATTCCTCGACGATTCCGAGGTTTCAGCTTCTGGGTGGAGACTTATCAACTTCCCTGAGTCCGGTGACTTTCTGTCTTTCTCCGTCCGATCATTCAGCGGCGACGGCTTCTCTGCAACTTTCTTCCTCATGAACTCCGGCAAGGAAAGAATTGGATCGACGCAGACTCTTTCTTTAGCAATCTCTTTTCGTTCACAATTCTTCGATTGACTAGAGAGCCAACACTCCGAAGGGTGGACAGCTCTAAGCTTCTTAACAATATAAACAGGGCATCCACCTTCCCATAAATTGCTGCAAATTTTATCCCCATGATCAATAACACCACATATATCACACACATATGGCAATCTCTCAAAATTAAATTCAACTCTAGTTAAACTTTCACCTCGAAGCTTGAGTTTTGCATCCTTCAGAATTGGTTTAGAGACATCAAGTATAACCTTCATATTAACCACTCTTCCAATCTCAGTGGCTTTTTAGACTATTTTTGTCTCTAACCTCTCCCCAAACTTCTGACCAATTTTCTTTAATACTCTCTCCGTCATATAGAGGCTCGGCAGCTGCCGGATTTGAATCCAGAAATGAGTACTCTTGAAACATTCATCTGAGATAGATAAATATGGCTTCCATCTATGGAGTATGATAAGGTTGTTCTTAAAGAACCATGGCCTTCCTTTTAACACATTCTCCACATCAGCTTTATTATTCAAGAAAAAATGATAAAACTTACCACTGGTATGCTCAATTTTGAAACTCTCTGGTTTTCCCCAAACCTCCACCATTGTTAGTTTCAACCCCGTTAGATTGACCGGCTTTTGAGAAACTACCTTACCCACTAGGCTGCATTTGTATTCAAAAATCCTTTCTTCTGCCTCTTCATCACTCAACTCAATCTCCACATCCTCCCCCAAGGAAGTATCTTCCTCAGATTGGATGTCCACCTGCTGAAGACCTTCAATGAGAGCAAGTTCTTAGGCAGCACTCATGATCTCACTGGACGAGAACAGAAACTTTGTAGAAACAAAGAAGATGACTTGTGAACAGATCACAAGAATTTTCTCTCTCTAGTAGCTAGAGAGAACGTAGCGTTTCTATCATTGGTTACCTTGTTGAAGAACTTTCGTTCTTAATTTGGTACAAACAAACTACTCATCCTTGTCGTGGATTATCCATGCGAATCAAAAATAACTCAAATATGTACTTGTGTGTACATTATATATATAAATATAAATATATATAAATATATATATATTTATATTTATATATATATATCGTTCTTAATTTGGTACAAACAAACTACTCAGCCTCGTCGTGGATTATCAGTGTGAATCATAAATAACTCAAGTTTGTACTTGTGTGTACATTATATATATATAATTATATATAAGAATTTGTATGTAAATATGTAAGTGTGTATACAAAATGTAGTTAATCTAGGAAAGAGCTTACGAAAAATTTGAGTTAAATCTAAGTGCTACTTAAGTTAACTTTGAGTGTGTACGTTTAACTTAGTTTCAAAGGCTTGAAATAGCTAGGCCTTGAAACAGATTTCAAAGCCTTGAAACTGACTATTATTTATATGCATGAACTTAGGGGGAGTTTCTGATCTTGATTCAACTCCTAAACCCCTGTGCTTGATCAGTTGTTACTTGATGATGAAACACAAAGTATTTTGACACTTTAAACTGTATCTAATCCATCCGTTTGACTTAGTTTTGAAGAAAAAATTTATTTCCTATTTTACATGATCTATTTCCTAACCTAAGTTATACAGGAAAGGAAACTTTGTGTTGATTTAAGTATGTGATCAATTCTGCTGTGTTTGGAAGTTTCCCAACATGTGTTTACACAATATCAAATCAGTATCATTTTTGTATACAAAATCCAATTAATCTTGGAAAGAGCTTATGAAAACTTTGAGTTAAATCTAAGTGCTACTTAAGTTAACTTTGAGTGTGTAGTTCAACTTAGTTTCAAAGGCTTTAAATAGCTAGGCCTTGAAACAACTTTCAAAGCCTTGAAACTGACTATTATTTATATGCATGAACTTAGGGGGAGTTTCTGATCTTGATTCAACTCCTAAACCCCTGTGCTTGATCAGTTGTTACTTGATGATGAAACACAAAGTATTTTGACACTTTAGACTGTATCTAATCCATCAGTTTGACTTAGTTTTGAAGAAAAATTGTATTTCCTATTTTACATGATCTATTTCCTAACCTAAGTTTTACAGAAAGGAAACTATGTGTTGATTTGAGTATGTGATCAATTCTGCTGTGTTTGGAAGTTTCCCAACATGTGTGTACACAATATCAAATCAGTATCATTAAAGATACTGAGCAACTATCCGTTGGAGAAGCTATTATAGAAGTTAAAGCTAAAGCTACAAAATAGGGAAGTTTGTTAAGAGAAGATCCTAAAGATCTGCAATTCAAACTGCTCTATAAAAGAGGGAAAGCTGAAGCAATACAACAGGACAATTAACAGAGACACTCAAACACATTCAGGGATTGACAAGCAACAAAGAAGCAGATTCATTTCTCTCAATCCAAGCATCTGAAGAACACTGCATATTCACTGCATATTATGTTCTAGTGTTCTTCTATTCTGAACTTCATTTGTATATCATTATGATAATACTTCTAGTTCTTATTCTCAAGGAATGTTCAAGGTGAACAATAGAGAATTCTTAGTTAACCAGATAGCTAGAGCAGGTACTAGATAGGTTAGTGATAACCACAAGCTGTAACAGAGTAAGGCATCTTCCTATGCTTGAGATCTAGGGCTTGGCTCTTGATTAATGGGAATTGAGTTGAAAATCCTGCAGGGAGAAGATCCCTGAGGTAGAGACGTAGGTCCAAGTGGATTGAAATCTATATATCTTGTGTCTCTTGCATTTACTTTTCAGTTTCATACTTAGTTCTTTTGCAGCAATCAAAACAGTTTCATTTCAAGGGTTTGAAATTCATTTCAAGGCCTTGAAATAGACTTATCTTCTTATACTTCACCTATTTTCATTCCAAGGGCTTGAAACTCATTTCAAGGCCTTGAATCACTTTTCACTCATTACTATTCTTTTTGAAACAACGCTTCTTGCAAGTTTAGAAAAAGTTGGCATACTCTATTCAACCCCCCACCCCCTTCTTGAGTATTGATCCTGTTTTTTATACCTACTGTACACCCCTTCAGTTGATATCCGAGCTTGTATCACTGCATAGATTTAACCATATTGTGATTATGAGTATTGTAGGTGAAGAGGTTTCTCTCAAGAAAGAGCTGCTAACAGACCTCCTCTCTTCCGTGGAGACAATTTTGTTCACTAGAAGCCTTGATGAAAATGTTCATCATTGTTCAAGATATAGAGCTTTGGACTATTATTCAGAATGGTCCTCACACTTTCTACACAGATAAAGATGGGATTAAAACTCCCAAATATGAAGACTCACTCTCTGCTTCTGAGTTTGAACAATTTTCCAAAACTTATAAATCTATGAATCTCTTATATTGTGCTATGAGTGGAGATGAGTTCAACAGGATCTAAGGGTGCAAGACTGCCAAGGAGAACTAGGATAAGCTTGTTCTGACCTTTGAGGGAACCAGCCAAGTCAAGAAAACCAAGATCAACATATATCTCAGGCAATATGAGCTATTCAAGATGAATGGAGATGAGTCAATCACTGACATTGTCAACAATCTTGATTCATTGGGAAAATACATTTCCAATGAAGAAAAGGTTAGAAAGATTTTGAGAAGTCTTCCAAAGGCAAAATGGGAACCAAAGACTACTGCTATTGAGGAAGCTCAAGATCTTTCATCACTTCAACTTGATGACCTTCAAGGAAAGCTTCTTACGCATAAAATATCCATGAATGAAGTTGATGGAGAATTGCCAGATGGTGTCAAGAACCTAGCTCTCAAGGAAAAGGAGAATGAGCCATCTCAAAACCTTGAAAGTGAAGATGAAGATGAAGATCCAATTGCTTTGATTTCCAAAGCCTTGACCAGAATTCTCAAAATGAAGAAGAACTTTGGAAACAAGGACTTCATCAGAGATAAACACATATCCTCCAGTAGCTAAGACTACCAAGGACATTTGATCAGAGACTGTCCACATAAAAAGAGCAAAACTTTCAGAAGAAAGATCATGATAGAAGAAAGAGAGCTATGATAGCTTCCTGGATTGATTCAGAAACCTCAACTGACTATGAATCTGAAAAAGAACATGCCAACCTATGCTTTATGTCCAAGCATGATGAAAGTTCTGAAAAGAACATCGAGGTAATGGTAAATTGCTTGATTTCAAAACCAACAGAAGTCCTCTATGATTATCTTAGAACAATGCTTTTAAATGAAGAGGACTATCTGAAAGAGATTAGAGTTTTGAAAGAAAAAGGACATGAGCAAGCAAAAGAAAACTTGCATCTTGTTTGTATGAATCAGAACCTTGAAATTTCTCAGAAGAAAACTGACGGTGATTTCAAGGCCTTGAAAACCAGTTTCAAAGCCTTGAAAGCACAAGTCAAGGAAGTAGTCACTGAGAACTCTCTTCCGAGTGACAATATTGTTAATTGAAGATATGAAGTTGATGAATTGGATAAACAAAAGACTACTCTAACTGAGAAACTTCAAGAATCTGAATCAGTTAAAACATAACTTGCAGCTCAGAACACAACCTGAACTTGATTCTTGGAGGTAGCTTAAAGTTAGTTCACAAAACTTGTATTGGATACAATCCAAATTTTCCCCGAAAGAACAATACCAGATTTGCGAAAGCTGGAGGCAGAACTTCTCCCAAATTCCATTACTGCAATAAGATTGGTCATGTTAAGATGACTTTTCCTTTTAGAAGAAGAGACCCTTACATTACGAGGATTACTTTTCCATTTCAACTCAAAGGATAAGTTAGACAGATTTGGGTTCCTAAAGGGGTTAGACCACCCAACACGTAACCCTTCGCTTTAATACCCTTATTTTTCTAAAATAAATCTTAACATCTCATGTTAACCCTAGTACATTTCATGATATAATTTGTGCATCATCATATAGACATATATTTGCATTATATAGAAATGATTTACTTATCGAGTAGCTTTAGCTTCGAGGATGAAGCTCTCTCTATGAAGCCATAAAACATGGAGTGTCTAAAAGCGACATTCGCCGTTGGTTAGTGGACCAATGCGATGAAGCGTCAGGTAAGCAATTTCCCTAGGATTGCTATGGTTGGCTCCATAATTTCCCATTAATAACAAGCTATCTTCGCGTATAACCAGGGCACACAACTTTAAAAGGAATCGATGATAATCTGAGTCATAATATTACGCAGATATTCCATATGATTGTGGAGGTCTTTGTTATCATAATCTCCTTTCTAAATTACAGTCATATGGGGCTTTCTTTATGATTCTGATAGTTCGTAATCTTGGCAGAGCAACCTTTGATGCTGCAACGACATCGCCTTCGCAGTGCCGTTGTTCTCGCGCCTCATTTTTTTATTGAGGCCAATCAGGGAGACATAGAGGTGGAAGCAGCTGCAGTCGTGCCTCAAGGATCCAACACTAAGGAGTCCACAGTCACACCTCAAGGGCCCATTACTGAAGCAGTGAAGATCGCGCCTCCAGAACTAGGTAGTGAGGTAGTTGATCTTGAGAGTGAGCGCCTTGATCTCATCATGGAACAAGAGGCGGAGGCACTCCAACAAGAGAAAGAACAAAGCGCTGAAGAAAGAAATGCCTCTGAGCAGAATGTTCCTCCAACTTCTGGAGCTCCCACGACTGAGACCCCTATTGAGATGGCCTAGAAAGTCAAGGCTTCTACCGTGGCAGTGATTTCAAGTCCCATAAGCGCTTCCCTTGCAACTGTTTTTCCAACTGAGCGAATTGAGGTTGATGATAAGGCAAGAGTTTCGAGCTCTTTGCCTGAGACTGTGACAGCTGGCCAAGGAGAGTCTGGGCCTGAGCCTAATGTGGATAACATCGCATCTCACCAAGTTATGAAAGATGTTCAAGCACCTGTTCTTGATGCCAATATTGCTGCAACTCCCAGGATGCAACCTGACGTTGCGCACGAAAGTGCGCCAGAAGCTCCGGAATCTGCCCCAAGTCTGGATGAGGAGGGAGAAGGGAATGAAGATGTAGTTATGTCTGAACCTCATCAAGATGCAACTTACAAGGCTAGTACACCTGCAGCCGCGACTGAAGTGCCGGCAAGGATCTCCCCTGCTGCTCAAGATACCCCAAGAGTTGTTGCATCCTCAGAGGGCCCAAGTGTAGAATTGTCACTTCCAAGCATGGTCATTGACTCTTCTAGTTTTGACCTGGATGCGCTCTTTGCTGAAAATCCATGGGCTGCATTGGCCTCGCAAGTTTTTGAACCAGCTGTTGCTGGAAGAAATTATTCCATCCCTGAGGAGTACTTTGCGCGTGAGGTTTTAGCAGATTAAAGATTAGCTGAGGCAGGTGCTTCTAGTAGCGGTCCAGCAGCAACTCCCATTCTCTCGCTTCAGCAGATTGTTGAAGGAACATGTATGACAATTCCCCTTCTGGTGTGCAGCACCCAATCTTATGCTTTTACTAAGTTTTTTTCTTTTGTCTTTTGCGCTGACGCGCATCTACTAACGCGTGTAAACGCAAGTGTACGGTCAAGTAATTTTGGACTCTGAGTTATCGAACCCAAGGGAAGGATGTTTACTTTTCTCTAGATTAACAATTAAATCCAATTTACCTAAGTAACCAGTAAAAATGGTTGTGAATGGAGTGTTGTCACCCTCAATCAAGTGACTAGGTCAATAAGTAAAACTAACACAAAAGAAATAATTTAGGATAAATCAATGGAGATGAGACTAGGCAATCTATAGATCTCCTAGGGTAGTTTTGAAAATTCCAGATTTCATGTTCTAACACGACAACTCTTAGTAACCTATGCTGAGTAATGGCACTGAAAAATACCTCTCGGTCTCTTGTCGTTCTACACACCGGTACCGTTCTGTCCCTCTCAGGTCAACACCAACTACCAACACGTTCTAACGATCGTCCAAAGAATATTGTCCTCTCAGACCATCACCACACGCACACTTCACTATTTCCTATCGATCCACCCCTTGTGTCTTTTTTGGGTATTCTCTTACTCAGAGTGCCTATCTCTGTCTCGATGTTACCTCGCATCGTCTTTATGTCTCTCGACATGTTCAATTTGATGAGTCATCTTTTCGGTCTATCTCTTCCTCCTCTGGTTCGTCCCAACAGTCCGATGATCCCCTATCCCTTTTGTTCTCTCCCATCACAAGTATTATTACCCTACCATCTCCAGTCACACCACCACTCCCTCCAATAACACCACCATTAATCTATCTGCCCCTCATCGATACTCCACCCATCATTTTTTTTCGCCGCTCCAATGTACCAGCTGAACCTTCTTCTATAGCCGAACCTCCATCTATCCCTCAGCCCGCTGCCCCTAAGCCCCCCGTCTCGCATCCTATGGTCACTAGGTCACAAGATGGCACTCGTCGCTGCAACCCTAGATACACGTTCCATGCTACCCTTTCCACCTCTGATAAAGATAGCGAATCTACGTCTGTAACTGAGGTCCTTCGGCACCCACAGTGGAGAGCTGCAATGGCAGCATAGTTTGATGCCCTAGTTCAGAATAACACCTCGGATCTTGTTTAACCAGCTCGTTCTACTAATGTGTTTGGCTGCAGGTGGGTTTTTCATCAAGCGAAAACCCGATGGTTCTGTTGACAGGTACAAGGCACGTCTGGTTGCCAAATGTTTTCATTAGCGGCCCGACATTGATTATCACAACACATTCAGTCCAGTGGTCAAGCCTTCCACCATACGCTTAGTCCTCTCTATTGCCATATCTCATAGCTAGGCCATCAAGCAGTTGGATGTCAACATAGCTGTCCTCCAAGGTTCTCTCCATGAGCAGGTCTACATGCTGCAGCCCCCAGGCTTTGTGGATCAGGATCGGCCCCATCATGTTTGTTGCCTCAATAAGGCGATTTACGGTCTCAAATAGGACCCCATAGCATGGTAGTCAGAACTTCGTTCTTTTCTCCTTCATCAGGGTTATGTTAACTGTCGTGCTGACACATTTCTGTTCATCTACCGACACTCCGGCACCATTCTGTATCTACTTGTTTATGTGGATGATATAGTCATTATTGGATCTGATGCATCGTCTGTTCAGCAGTTTATCTTGGATTTATCTCGACGATTCTCGTTGAAGGATCTTGGTGATTTATCTTATTTTCTTGGGATCGAGGTTTTACAGCATCGACGGGGTTTGATTTTGTCGCAGCAAAAGAGTACATTCTTGATCTCCTTCACCGTCTTCGCATGTCATCTGCTTATCCTGTTCAGACACCTATGGATACTTCGGCTGCTCTTACGGTTGACAGTGGTTTCCCTCTCAGAGACGCTACATATTATCGGATGGTAGTTGGCAGCCTTCAGTATCTCTCGCTTGCTCGCCCGTATGTCTCCTTTGCTGTGAATCGTCTCTCTCATTTCATGCACAGGCCCACTACTACTCATTGGAATGCGGTTAAACGCCTGCTGCGATATCTCCGTGGCACTACTGATCTTGGTCTGTCACTTTGTCGGGATCCCCACACTCTCTATGCCTTCTCTGATGCCAATTGGACAGGAGTCTCTAGACAATCCAGTTCTGATGAAATTATAACTCAAAAACGGTGGCATTGACAGCGTCTCTAGACAATCCAGTTCACTTAACTTACAGATTTGATCAAATGTATTAATACATATTGCCTGAACATTCGAGGGAGTTGGAAAAAATGGCTGCTATATTGCTCAGTTGGGATTGGTAGTTGACTTAAAAACACTTGAGCAGCTGCTGCAAGGGAGCATCTGCTTCAACTTGCTTACTTCTTGTCCTAATAACATTTCCCTATCCACTGGTGTTCACCAGTTCCACAGATTCGTTGTTCACTCAGGCTAACCAAAAACCTAGACAACACCACCCCCCCCCCCCCCCCCCCCCCTACAAATCTTCCTTGTTTTCCTAGAGAATCAAATATTGTACATTCTATAGTAGAGAGTATCAAATAACAGATTTAACAAGTTGGTTCCCTACTTGTTCACGATGATTGTAATTTTCAGGTCTGAGGACGCGGCGAAGTTCATTTAAATTAAAGAGAAGGAGAAGGATGAGTTTGTGGCAGAGAGGGAGCGAATGATAAAAGCCCATGAGGACAAGATGATAGAGATGAAGAAGAGGCCCTGGGAAGAGGAAGTGGAACTAGAAAAAGAATTTGACAATCACCTCAACAAGCTGATGGCTAAGTACACCTCCAGCACTTCGAATCAGTGAGAGAGACACAGAGAGAGATAGATTCCTACAACCTTTGAGATTCTGAACTTTTTGCGTAGTTCTAATTAGAACTGCATCAAAACGGGGATTTGACCTGAATTCACTGAATGCTGAATTCCCGGCGTTTTACATTCTATTTAATCTACTGAACCTGACATACACAAGGCTTTCTCGA
Organism: Linanthus parryae; assembly: GCA_023055425.1. Classification (NCBI taxonomy): domain Eukaryota; kingdom Viridiplantae; phylum Streptophyta; class Magnoliopsida; order Ericales; family Polemoniaceae; genus Linanthus; species Linanthus parryae. Next base: position 85,232,036 of record JALGPY010000007.1, on the reverse strand, counting down.
ATTAGCCACCCAACAAACATAATCTGAAGGTTAAAAGCTCTCTTTAAATAGCAGAGAGCGAATTCAGCAAAATGCTTTGAACTTAAACCACTGATCCACTAAATTCAGCAAAGTCACTCTCTGCAATTTAAAGAGATTGGCTGAATCACCAGTGAAGAACGGGGATTTGACCTGGATATTGCATGAAATGTTGCTTAAATATTCTACGCCACCATATCCACGACAGATTAAAAGTGGAACACCTCAATATTGAGGATCCTCTTATTTTGCGGCTTAGCCTAAAAGAGCGTTATGAGCATTTGAAAAATCTTATTCTTACCCAAATACGTTATCAACGGACTCACTTGCGATTTTAGGATTACAAATCAGCCTATGCATAAAATAACCAAGTTTTACTTCCATTATTTCAATCGCCTTTAATCAGCTTTATGAATTGGACATACTTATTTAGTTGAACATGGTAACTATCTCAGAGAGTACTTTTTCTAAAAACATGTAATGACTTCGATGGCTAGCCCGTATTTCACCGGACATGAATTGTCCTCATTAATTAGGCCGACTGGCAATGCTCTTGACTCGGACGGGCTTCGGCAGCCTAATCATCACTCGGGCTCGGGCTAGGAGAAGGATGTCAACCAGTTCAGTTCGCCCGACTTGCAATCCTACTTGAAATCCATTCTCGAAAATTTCTAGAGACTTTGAAACCGGGTTGGCAAAGCCCTCCGTAAAAGAAGGTTACTGCATGAGTTCTGGTGTGGATCTCTCGTATAGACGAAAAATTCTCATGTTCATTTGAGTGCTGAAATGTAGCGCATCCAGCTAAATCACCATCCTAATCGTGAAATGAGTAGAAGTACATAATTATAATTACTGGCATTATTATTGGACACTGATTAAAATAATTATATTTAACTAATGATTATAATTAATAAACATTTAATTATAATCATTAGTTAAAATATAAAATGAAAATTAAAACAAACAAAAATTGTTAAAATAAAAATTTACATAAAAATAAAATACATCGTGACATTAGCACACAAATTCCGGTGATAACCGGTTGGAGAGTGAAATCCCCATTCTTTACAAATTGAGAATTGAAGTTATATGGTATTTTAAATTTGGTGAAGAATTCGATTAGATAAGTTAGAAGCAAAAATCTCCATCTCTTCATTAAAAAGGGAGAAATGGAGATAGGAGGTTGATCAGATGGAGAGCGCTCTATTTTCTAGCACAAAAAATGGAGAACGGATGGAAAACATCGAGGTATTCGTTGGAGATGCTCTAAAAAAGCTCCTTTTGGTAGTAGTGACCTGCAACATTAAAGCTAAAGGACTCTCATAACCAGTATTCTGAAACAAGATGAATTCACTTCATATGGAAGTAATTAAGCTAAAAGGATAAGGAACGATTTGGACATGGGTACATCAGAAATGCAACAAGACACATGAAGCTTGAAATGTACACTTCACTAGATCATAAAAGATTTCATTCTTCTAAGGGTCTCAGAGTCATGATTTCGAACTAATAGAGGTTACTGTTCAGAAGGACTTGAGAGTTGACAGGAAAGAAATCCGCGCTCGGCTGAAAGTTGAAATCCGTACGTTTACATCTATGTTGGTGTCCTTGATTCTGTCCCTGACTCATTAGTTCTTCTGGAATTCTATACACAAGAAAATTCTGTTTCTAAACCATCAGGCTGCATTAAAGTAGAAATTGGGAACCGGCAAGAAGTATGTATTAACAGAATGTGCTTTCTTTATCTCATATACAATTACATGTGACGTTGAGAAGAAAATGATTGAAAACGCCTGAAAATCATCAGTCACTCAACCCCCATGGATAGCAGTGTGCCTAAAAAGGATAACAGAGAGAAGTATATATACATGTACAGTTGCACTCACTGCCTCCCAACAATCGACAAGTTCATAATACAATTAACTACAAGCAAATGTGGTAGCAAGCCTGGGTTAATTATCTGCTACCAAGGATCGCCATTGCACGGTGAACCCGTAATATAAGCTCATCAACGTCATGGAAACTGAAGTCAAGAGCACTCTTGATACAAGCCACCATATCCCCAGAAATAAATTTATCAACAGCAGCAGCAGCAAAAGCCTCTCGAGAATTCATGGATGCTTCCATTCCATGGTTTACATCTTGTGCAAATTCAACAAGCTTTTGATACTTGGGAAAATCAACCATGTCCACCTTAGATGGATTGTTGTCAACACATGAGACGGGTGATGACGGCGATTTAAATGGTGGAATCACTGGATGTACTCCTCTGTTGAGGAGATGGGCAGCATAAATCATCCGCATAAATGAGACTTCAACACATTTGTATGCAAGGGCAGCGGATGCCGTCTTTCTGCAACTCTCAAATTCATAAGCACAATACTGGGATAATGTAGCAGCACTGCGATAGACCTCCATTGCGTTGAGTTTGTCATCTCTGTTGCTTTGTTGTTCAATTAGTGATGCCCCTTGAAGAAACTTCATCGCCGCCTCCAAGAAAAGCCCTGTGCTTTCAAGCCTTGATCCTTTGTCCTTGAGATTATTGGCACACTTCTTTAGAACCTCGGCATCTTTCAATAGAGTAGACACTGGAGAAGTAGACGCTGGAAGTGGTGCTGGGACGTCGTGTCGGCAAGTTTGTTCAGGCCCCCTCGATATACTGACCTTCCCTGAAACAGATATCCTCAATATTGTAGAATGAGCCGCAGAAGCCTTGATCTGGCCAGTTGCATCAGAAGACGTCCTCTGCCTTTTGCTAGTTGGGCCTGAAACAGTGACTGAATTACTTCTTTTCTCTTCTTCTAGTCTGTTATTCAAACTCCCTGAATAATCTTTCAAGTTCCTCTTCCTGCTAGAAGTATCACGCGCAATTAGTTCATCCCCATGATTTGTATGCTTTTTGTCCCTTTTTCCAGCAATAATGCCTGAAGACTGTGGGAAAGAGGATCCCACAGAGTTGCGTCCACTTTTGTTCGAATCACTTTTTGCCGTCTTTCGCATAGGCTGAGATGGTCTTAGGCTGCCTAGGACACCTCTTCTAGCACCCAAATCATCAGCTGTCTTCGGGACTTGAGAGTTCACATTGGAGGGGATGTTTTCCTTGTCCATGTAACACTCTTGCTTCGGCCGGATATCAGTGACACCAGTTGGATCCTCCTTGCAGTTATCCTCCTTTCTGGGTTTCACCGAATTCATCAGAGAAGTATATTTTTCTGGACCAAGCCCCTTTCCTGATACATCAGAACACTTTTGAACAGGGGCAAATCTTCTGTAAGCGCTGCTTGGCGTTGGCAGCTGGGTACCAAATTTGCGGGTTTTCTGAATTCCTCCGGTTGGATTACCACCACTGGTAGTACCAGAAGATGATGATTGCTTAGGATCAATCAGAAACGTGCCATAGCCGCCATACATAGCACCCAACGTCGCCCCTGAAATCAAACCCTCAAAAGCCTTTCTATGAGGTCCCAAAACACGATCAAGTCTCTCATCAATAGACTGATCAGAGAAACCTGATTCTGCTTCTGATGCATTAGTACTAGGTATAATAATGGCTTCATCACAAATCTCTCCCTCCTCTAATAACCCAGCGACAGCCATCCCCTCAATCCCTCAGAACCCTAATCCAACACAGCAAGAACGGCAAGGACAAAACCCTACCCACGATCCAATTTGTCGCAGGAACGAATTTCTTCACCAAAATCGTAACTTTATCAAAAACCCTAATTCACACAACAGAACAGCAAGGACAAACTACTGCCGATCGAAGAGGTAAAATTAAATACTTACCGCGTCTTCTCTGTGCAGTGTAACAACAATATTTAGCCTGAATCGCAAGCACTGTGTTGCTTAGTGAACAAGCACAGAGAGTATCAGGCTAATTTTCGTTTTATTGTCTTTTACCATTCACGCGCCTCACTAAGATGAGTAATTTACACTTATTGCCCTTAATTTTCGGTAGTTTGGCAACATATCAAATGGCTATTTTACTGTTTGCTAATTGACATTAGACAACCCTATTTTGTGCAAAAATATTTACAATTAACAATGTCCCTCAACCACCGTGAGGTGGCAGTGGAGTAAGAACAACTGTGTAACATCTGTACCAATAATAGGCCAATAATGTTGGTAGAAAATGGCAGGCATACCATCAGGACCAGGTGCCTTGAGTGGATGCATCTGCTTCAGGGCTTCAAAAACTTCTTCTTTCTCATAAGGGGCCAATAAGAAATCCTTCATGTCATTAGTGACTTTAACAGGAATTTCATTTAAAACAGTGTCAAGATTAGTACCAGTTATGGAAGTATAAATATGTTTGAAATTATTCAAACATACCTTTCCATCACTCTCTTCAGTCACCCAATTCCTGTCTTCATTGTAGATTCCTCTTATCTGATTCCTTTTCCTTCTAGAAGAAGCTTTCTTGTGAAAATAGGAAGTATTACTGTCACCCTCACTTAGCCATAAAGCTTTTGACTTTTGTCTCCAATCCATTTCATCGTTTAGCAGAATATGGTTGATATTGTCTTGGATGATTTTCTTTTGTTGAATATTATCAGCATCTGGGTATTGTTCTCTGAGATAAGCAAGGGTCTTATGAAGTCTGGTAATTTCAACTCTCTTGTTCCTTCTGTTTCTTCTATCCCAACTGTGAATATTACAAGTGATATCCTGCAGTTTCTTCTGGAAAGAAGTTATAGATAGATTGGGATCACATTCACTCCAAGAGTTTGCAATAAGATCCTTGCAGAAAATTTCCTTAGTCCAACTGTAAGCAAAGTGGAATCCTCTGTGCTGTGCATGATTCTGCTTCTGGGATAGCAAATTGATAATGAGGGGATGATGGTCACTGATACTATTCTCTTAAACTTCCACTGTACCTTGATTGAACATAGATAAGAAAGCATCATTAGCAATAGCTCTGTCTAAGTTCTATCTTGTGTGAAACTTACCAAGTCTATTGTTAGAGCAAGTGAAATAGCTACCACTGGTTGGTAGATGATGGAGACCACAGTCTCTAATAAAATTTCTGAACAGTGCCATTTGTGACTCACTTCTCAATGATGAGCCACAATACTCTTGATGGCCAGTGATTTCATTGAAATCCCCCATTACTATCCAAGGAGTAAGTGGGTCAGGGGATCTATTTTTTCTTAAAAGCTCCCAAGATAAGCCTCTGAGAGAAGTATCAGGATCCCCATAAACTCCTGTAAGGAGGTACCACTTAGAAGGGTCTTTAGAATCATAGACCTTACAGTGAATAAAGAATATGTGGTATTTCAACAAATGGAGATCAACATCTTCTTTCCAAAACATAGAGAGGCCACCTGAAAGACCTTGTCTGGGCACATGAAATGCATTCTTGTATTGTAAATTCAATCTCATACTTTCTACTTTCCTCTTCTCCAACTTGGTTTCAGTGATGAAAAACATATGAGGAACCTCTACCCTCACTTTGTTTTTGAGGCTAGGAATGCACGAGTGTTCCCCAAACCTCGTACATTATGTTTTCATTTGTTTATGGCAAGGGTTGTCATCAATCCATGCCGATATCTCTTCAAAGAAAGACAAATCTGCCAACTTCTCTGCACTTCTACTTCTCTTGTTGTCTTTACCAAGAGATGCAGTCTCTGAATCCACAAAATAACTTTCAGTCATTTCCACACTGTTCTCCACATTGGCAGGTGGAGATCTGTTGATAATAGCATGTTTAGTAGAGAACGTTTTCCTTTTCTTCTTCTGACCTTCATTACAGTTAGTAAATATGTGATTAGTGGCAGAGGGCACACTAATCACTTCTTTCCCTTTGTAACAAGGAACCGTTGTAGTACGAGAAGTTGAATTTTTGTAAACTTCTGGTTCCTAACTTTATTAGGACTTCTGGTTCCACCCGAACCTAATCCGAATAAAGTTAATAACAGTTGGTACCACTAAATAACTGTTATTGCACTCCTGTCCATATTCTTAAAACTAATATTTCGAGCTCCTGTTATTAAATAATTATTATATCCTCATGTTAAGATTACACGTATCCGTCGATTAAATTAATTATTGACTAATTCATTTAATCGACCTCTTCCCATTTCCTTGATCCTTACCACTTAACTTATTTGATATGTCCAAATTACCAAGTAATCTACCTGCAGGGTTTGACATAATCAAAACTTATAAGCTTCATCAAGGGGATATCATCAATCCCATAACCGGGACATGGATTCCTTCGATATATCAATCTACACCATGGACTCAATAGTATTACCCAACTCATCGAGGTTATTGACTCCATAGGAATCTCACTCACTTGACTTGTCAAAGAAATAACTACTAAATACATGTGCACATTGAATATCTAACGATTAAGAGCATAAGTAATCATAATAACCATGAGACATAGCTTGTCTTATTATGTCAGTACAAAGACAATGATCTCAACTTGGTCCTGTTCAATATACACAAAGTATACTAGAACATTGAATTGAAACTATAGTATGAACTATACTGTTTCCTGTAGCCAAGACAGACCTACTAAAACAATGTGCTACAATCGTTCCAATGGTTTGTCTAATTCCATCTAGATTGTGAACTCACGACTTTCATTCCACAAGAACCGAAGATAAGATTTTCTGTGTGTAAGCTATACTCTACACACCAGATCTTCTACTATGCAGAACAATAGATAACCATGCAAAATAATTATATAATTCAAAAACATTGCCCAAAACCATTCTCATAAATATCAAATTCATATAATCCAATAAAAAAAGCGTGGCTTTTAGTATTCAATCCAACATAAATTACCTTGCTAAGATTAATCACCCTAGTAATTTATTTCTAACTTCTATATTTTTAAATAATATATGTCTCCTTATAATAATACTAATTATAAGGGTAAGAGACAAAAACCACCCTCCGAGTTTGGATTATATACAATTTGGGCCCTCGTGTTTGGGGATATACGAAACCCCTTGTCAATGGATGTTGACTAACAAAAACACACTAAATACCCATTTAACCCTCAAATGAAAGAAAACTACCCTACTATATAAGTCTTTTCTTCTCCATATACCTTCATTCACCCATCTCTTATCTCTCTCTTTCTCTACCTCGCTCTCTTCTCTTCTCCCATGTTCTCCTTATCCTTTTATCGAACCCCCACAATCAGACACGAACCCATCGAGATCATTGATTGATCAAAAGGAATCAATGCCGCCTCCTCCTTCTCCTCTGACTTCAAATTCCCTAGCTGCCACCAAGGGTGATCCTTGATCGAGTATGGAAAAAGGTACGCCTGGGTTCGCGATGGTCTTGTGATCGCATCTGGAACAAGGGTTTCGTTGGTGCTCATTTTCTTGGTTGAAGGCAAGGACGAACCTGTGGTGGGATTCCATGCTCGTAGGTGATGGCGGTAGCGCCTGGTTGTGGGTTCACCAGTGTTTGAGACAGGCGGTGCTCTGGGCTGCTGTTCAACGATCCATTTGTGGGTGGCTTCTTGTTTCCTGGATGAACTAAGGTTGTAACTTATTTATCTCCATCCCATTATCTGCCTTAAATTGAGGTGATATGGTTAATTAGGGCTTCAATAACTCTAGCCGCCACCAAGAGTGGTGGTTCCAGAAGTTGCCAAATAGAAAGAGAGAGCGAGAGAGAGTTCATCCGCAAATCTGCGTACAGACAACACCTTCTCTCTGTCCCTCTCTCTGCTCCTCTTTCCTCCACGTCCTTGTCATGTCTTCTTCTTCCGCCGACTTCGATCTCTGGGTGAAATGGGCTCATGGGTTAGATGTCTCACCACTAGATCCGAGACACAGAAATCCATGTTTGGATGATGTAGACCCTTCTGAATCTTCTGATTGATTCGGCATGATGTGTAGTTTCTTCAAGAGGTTCTTTATCCTCTTTAGAAGATAAGATTTATTGAGCTGTTTTTGTCACTACATAGATGCTCAACTGCAAGAAAGCTCCCTCCTTTACACAGAGGGATCTCGATATTGTGATTTTTTTTGCAGATGATAAGCATAATCAACACTTGTTATTGCTGAATTTGTTGATGTTCTTTTGAATTTCAATTTATCTATGAATTGGATTGCTGGCTTGATAATTGAAGTCAGAACTTGGTTGGCTTGATAATTGAAGTAAGAATTTGCCTTGTATGGAGATGAACATTGGGTGAAGTATGTCCATCTTGGTAATTCTCGAGTGTGTTCATATTGGTAATTCTACCTTTTCCAAATTACTATCTTTATTTTCTTAGGCAATGATGAAAATTCTGTTGAACAGTGGTTTTGAAAATTGCTACTTTCCTGGCGGGGCAGTGATTTTTTCAACCATTGTAGGTGAAATTTTCTTTACATGTTTGAATTATAGATCTGAACCTCGTTGTTGTTTTTTGTCGTTTTTTTTTGTTGCTGGTGTTGCTGATGGGGTGGTGGTGGTGTTACTGGTGTGGTGAAGGTGGTATTGAAGAACACCAAGAGCTCCAAGTAAGAACACCAAGAACACAAAAAACAATGTCGTATGGACATTTATGTAAATTCACCCATTCAAGGTAGAATGGCACCAAAAATAATTGATTTAACAGAATGGTGGTAATTGTCTGACCTCCGTCCACTGAAAGGGGATTTTTTGTCTCTGACAGAGGGGTTCTGTATATTCCTAAACACGAGAGGATAATTTGTATTTAACCCATGCTCGGAGGGTGATTTTTGTCTTTTTACCTTATTATAATTCTAAAAATTAGTTTGTTACGGATGACAATTACTCAGATGACAAAAATGTAAATGGCCCTTGACCATTCAGGCCTTGATCAAGTTACACAATGAATTTTTGCCTAACAGGCTACAAGCCCAGATTTGGCATGGACATCCACTTGTTGAATACGGACCTCGTCCAACGGAATTCCGATATTTGTGCTTCCCACCAATGGGTAAGTCCAAATAACCTATTAGGCCTCAATATGCTAATGTGGAAATGAAACAATCCGTGATTGATGAGATATGGATCCATCTTAATAATAAGGTCAGGCACCATACTAGGGGGCCCAACATATCAACACAAAGTGTCTTTACGGTACAGAGTACTGTATTAGTGGCTAGGGCACATACCGAAGAAGCAAGGACGGGAAAGTAGAGGAAGAGAAAAGTGAAAAGGAGATTTTTTTTTTGTGTGTAAAACAAAGTGCTTGAATACTTATTTCTGAACCATGTACGGTTCGACCATACGACCCGGAAAGAATCACAAAGAAAAATCGGTCGGAGCATATACTTCGCTCAAGGTATCTATTACAGCTAACGGAAAAATTAAATTAACAAGTAGAATTATCTAGTGACATAACAGTATAAATATTTTGGACGTTTCGCCATTCTAACCGGACGAAGCGGAGTTCTGGGCGAGTCATCTTCGTCATCAATTGTGATAGAAATTAACTCGACTGAGCTACTACGCGATGAAATGTCCATACCACTATCAACTCCGCCGTCTTCGGAAACCAACTTGTCCTCAAGGTGTAAAGTAGTAAAGGCTTGCGGTAAAGTGGTGACCGGTTCCCAAGTATGCAAGGCGCCATCAGACCAATGAATCTACCGTTTCTCTTGGGGTTAGACCTCCACCAAAAGTGTGCGGGTATTTGTCGCAGTGGGAGGTACGACCACTTGAGGAACCTGGAAGAACTTGTTCTCGAAATCAACTGTGGGTGGTGCCGAATCCCTGGACACATAAGGGCGAAAGAGAGAAACATTAAAGATGTCGTGAATGCGTCTAGAATCCGGCAGACGCAAACGATAAGCCATCGCACCAATGCGCTCCAATACCTCAAAAGGTCCATAAAATCGACGCGCCAACTTAGCAGCTAAAGGTCGGGCGACGGAATGCCGGCGATAGGGTTGTATCTCTAAAAGAACCAAATCACCTACCTCAAAGGAAACGTCTCGAGGTTGTTTGTTTGCTTGAGCCCTCATGCGCTTTCGCATCTTTTCGATATGTGCCTTCAAATCTTAAATCAAGGCATGGCGTTCCGATAATAATTTGGCAACAGTAGGGGAATGAATGACTCAAGCTGACGATGAAAAGAAGGGGGACCTCGACCATAAAGTGCGTGAAACGGGGGCATGTTAATGCTTTCATTATGGGTGAAATTATGAGAAAGATTTGACCAAGGTAGTAAAATGTGACCAACGACTCTGGCGCTCATGAGTAAGCGCGCGGAGGTGCAGTTCCATGCTACGATTCATTACTTGTGTCTGGCCATCGGTTTGCGGGTGATAAGCTGTGCCGAACTTGAGTGTAGTACCGCTTAATTTCAACAGTTTCTTCCAAAAGGTACTCATATAAAGGGAATCACAATCTGATACCAAGAAAGCATGTTACGCATGATGCTTGACTACCACATATAAAGAGATGAGCCACACGTGGAGCATCAAAATCATAAGGTAACGCGACAAATTTAATATACTCTGTGATTCGGTCACCAACCACCATAATGAATTAAAGAACATTAGAGGAGGGTAATCAAGTGATAAAGTCCATCGATGCTTTCTCCCATACGCGCTTACGAATAGGCAAGGGTTGTAACAAGTGACCCAGCTTCTGAATCAAATATTTGGTCGTGTGATAAGTTTGGCAGGAAGATACAAAATGTTGAACATCATAACGCATCCGAGGCCAGCAGAAAACCAAGAAGAGACGGCTGAAAGTGCGCTCAGTACATGTATGGCTCGCCGCTAGCAAGTGGAGAGCTGTGAAATTCATGAAGCTGCTCGTCCCTTATATGTGAAGTGCGGCTAATTCAAATCCTGGTCTTGTAATACAAGAGACAATCATAATCCAAAAATGCCATGTGGGTCGTTAGAGGTTACCATAAAATGCAGAGCCTGGAGATCGTCCATATTAGCATTCTCTTGCCGACTCGGCGCGAACATGGAGGGCACGGGTCTGGAGGTTGAGAAAGTTACGTATGAGGATGCTTGTTTTTCATCATGTCAAGAAAGATCATCTGAAACCCTGTAGATGCCCATGTCTTGTACCCAATGCAAAATTTGGATCCACCAGTTTACAAACGTAAACGTGTCAATCCTTCCCGAGATGACTCCGTTTTATTTTCTACAGTGAAAATGACAAGATTGTCTTACTACTTCGTTACCTTGGTGTAAGCAATGGACTTCATCGGGGCTGTTCCTATGTGTTCTTGCAAGTAGAAGAACAAAACAAACGACACCTGGTTGACCTGATTGGGGGACCGAAGGTAAGAACCGGTTTGGGGTACGAGAAAGGCAAAATATGTGATCCAGAGATGAGACAATGATGGGTAAGCTGAGTGATAGTTGATCTCTCTGTGTGTCGATGATCGATCTCTGTTCGCTGTGTGGACGACAGATCCTTTACATACAGGCTGTAATATCTCGTTTCAGTACGAAGGGTAAATTGGTAATTAAGGAGAGAAATTTTATTTTATTTTTGAGTGATAGATTGGGTAATTTTAGGGGTTAAGAATATATTCGGGAAGTTCGTATATTAATTTTATATTTTCTTAGAAAACGACATATTTATCATTTATTAGTTTTAACATTTTATGCAAGTTATCTAAGAATAGTCTAGTGTGTACCCAACCCACTAGATCACCTAAATTTGTGGTACACCTATAACACCATAGCATAACTATACAAGAAATAAAAAGAATAAAATATTGGAAAACTTCTCATTCTTCAACAACCTGCAAAAAACTTTTGGAGAACACAACTTTCTCCCCTCATACGTAAGTCTATTCTCTCTTCTTCTTATACTCCTTCTTCTTCTCCTTCTTAATCCCATCACCACCATCACAGACACCACCCTCACCACCTCTTCTTCCTCCACCTCTCTGTCTCTCTGTCTCTTCTCCCTGTTTTCTCCGGCAAAAAGCAGCAGAAGCAGCAGCGACAGTGAAGCCACTGCCTTCCCCGACGCCGACACCACCGCCACCAACCACCTGAATCTCTCTCTCCCCCTCTATTTCAACCCCATATCCCTCCTCTCCTCTCTGTTGCGACCGGAGGAGAGGCAACAGCAGCAGCTGATCACTACCGAAACGACCCACAACTCCGCTACCATTAACGCCGGAGAAGAGCACGACCGGCGAACCAGGCGTGCCCACCCTCTATTATCAGTTCCATTCGACTCCCGGAGGTCCGACCAAGCCTTAGTATGCCTCAACTGAAGCCTAGTACCCCCCGGAGAATTCCCGTCGTGCTCCACCGCCGTCGGCAACACCACGCCGGTGACAAAGCTCGGACAGACCAACCCAAGCGCATCCACCTCCTTAAATTGGTGCCATCCCCCTCCTGGAAGTCCGAGGACTCCAGAAACGCCAACAACCAGAGCCAAAAATTCATGAGTCGCCGTATTCGACCATCACCGCCGACCACCTCGATGGCGGACTCAACCGGACCCGATTCTCGACTGCTTCTCGCGATTTTTCGCATAAGTAAGCTCTAAATCACCCTCTGGTTCATTATTGATCATCAAAATCTGATCTTGTTAGCTCTAAATCTAATTCGATTGTTTGGTTGAGAAATGTATAAGTGTGTTCATGTTGGGGGGTGGTTTATGTTGTTTCTGAAAAGTTGGGGTTCACAAGTTTAGCGTATTGAATTGCATTGTTAGTGGAGGGTTATTATGTGTCTTTTATGAGAACCTGGGGAATCCACTTGTTGTTTATGTGAACTTCATATAAAATGTGAAATTATAAATGCACTTTCGGATTAAAAATATTTCCTAACATTTCTAAATATTGTTTTAATTATGTAAAAGAAAATTTGCTATTAAAATTATATAGGATTTATTTAATATGAGGTATTGTCATTTCTCTTGAAAATAAGCAAGAAAAAATAAACCTAGGGTTAACTCATTTAAATTCGGTTTTGTGTAAATATAATTTTCAAATATTTTCAAACTAGTGTTTTCAATAAATTCTTTATTTGGATATTATTGATAAAATAAAATAAGTTAATAAGTTAATTTAGGAAATAACTAGTAATAGACTCCCTAATTAAAAACCCATATTTTTATTATTTTACAAGACTTGATTATTTTCTTAGATAGTAGAAATTACTTATTCAACATAAATTTATATATATGTATGACTCAATACTTGTTTCTTCAAATAAATGTTATGTGAATTTTGTTTATGAATTTAGTTATCTTATAGTGTGTGTGTGTGTGTATATATATATATATATATTCTAATAAATAATTAGCTATGACTCAATACTCGTAACGACACGTTCGACCATATACATAGGGCACGTTACACGATTGTCCGCATATGTTGTGATCGTTACACGATCGACCGCATTTATGGGATACATGGTCATCAAATCTCTCAGTCAGTTACCAAGGGTCGCACACGAGCGTGACTGTTGCTCTCGCGCGACGTTCCTTTCTCTAGCCTCCAAGCTACTTAGTCCCTACAACTCCCGCTCGGTTAGTATCCCGGGCGACCTTGTCTCCCAGCCCCGATATGAATAAGCTCGAGTATAAGTGTATGAAAATCATAAAGATATGATGGTGTATACGGAGTACCATTAGATATGCTGGATGGCTGCCACGTGGACGATGGTTGATCAACTCAGAACGCACTATCTACATAAGCACCCTTTTGCGCGTTCGTTACGCGCGCCGTCGCGTAGACGCGCAAAACCTGTCGTGCACAGCTCCACGCGTCCTCACGTAGAAGCCTTTTGTGCGTTAGTACCTTTAGTCCTTGGCCCGTTGTACCATTGCTTAGACTTAGTGATGGCGCAAGTGGAGCAGTCCCAAGGTCGATTCATTGTCGTGACCTATGTCAATGTCGCGTTTCTCTCGATGTGGGCGTATGAGCGATGGCCTTTGTATGCTCCTGCCCCCTCAGACGTGAAATATTGGAATGCTTCTAAGGCTAAAAAGCAACTCCTCTGTCCATGAGCACGACGTTGGTATAAAACCAAGGGTTTTCAGCGCTCGTTTGATTTGATATGCGACGACTCCACTTATTTCAACCCACGACCTTATGCTCATCAACTGGACAACATTATCTTCAGGGAGGACATGTACCCTGATAGGAATATGAAGTTCTCCCGCACGCATATCACTGAGGGCTCGCTCTACTATTCTAGGTTCGTCAACTGGTGCAGAAGGGGTTATTTGCCAATTTGGTCCGAGTATGATATTGAGTGCGCGAGCTATCAACCATCACCGTCCACTATGATCCTGTTTGAGTGAGCCCCCAGCTAGGTTTCGACACTGTGACTCCCTCCCAATGGTTCGACTCTGTCATGAAAGGTTGCTACAAGAGACTGTGAGTGAAACGATTTGCTAATTATCATGCTCCCACTAACACAACCCTCCGGTAGTAGGCAAGGGGAACTGACTCCAGCTTGGGTTGCCTTTTGGAATGCGCAGACTCGTCTTCAATCGAGGTTTCGACTTCAATTTCAGCTAATCAGGGCTCCCTCCATCAGAATAGGGAATTATCCCTTCAAGTCAAAGCCATCCAGGGACGCAACTCAGTCTGGGTATTATTCGCTATTAGATAAGGATCACCATCTATGCGCGGAGTTGATTTTGTGAGAAAAGATCGAGGAGGTTCACTAATGTCACTAATCCTATACTTTCTAAGGACACCCAAGACTTTGGCAAAAACCATGTGATCCAACTTAATATCAATCCCAACAACTTTTGATGTAAGAATGTAATTGTCACTATCATCCAACTCTTGAACCAAGTTCAGATAGAAAAGTCTAGTCAGCCTAGGGTAAGCCTCAGATGGTGGATTTAACAAACTCCCAACAGATGATTCTCTCAATTTCTTAATGTAGTATAAGTCCAATACATCCAACAGCTATGTACTAATTAGACTACAAAAATATATCTTGGATGATGCATACCCATCCATCCACAAAGTCTTAATATATGAATTGACAAGCCAAGTATCAGGCAAAACGTTCTTACCAAAATTTGTAGCCTTCTTGGTCTTTATTGCACTGTGTTTCGCTCTTTTCTTCTCTGGAGTTCTTTCATCCTTTTTCTGATCAACTTTATTTTCATTCGAAGATGGCACACTCATCTTCTCACGTTTTCCTTCAGCCTCTTCCTTCTTCTTCTTGCTTGATTTTTCTCCCTGATCCTTACTCCCCTGTTCCTTGATCTTCACCACTTCTTCTGTTGCAGATTCAAGTTCTGACCCAGCCCCTGCTTCTTCCTGAACTTCCTTTCCCTTCTTGATCTTCTTTGAAGGTGGTGAAGTCTCATGGACACTAGCTGTCTCTTGTGAATCTGATCCATGAATGGTGATCTTCCTGTTAGCCTTCCTCTTTATCCTCTTGTTGGAAGTCTGTCCTTGTTGCTTGATCCTTTCATATTTGCGCTCCATTGGTTAGAGTTTGAGAGGGTTTGAGAGAGAGAAGAGAGAGAGAGATAGGTACGAAGAGAAGAAAGATGAGAATGAAAGAAATAAGCCCCGAAGTTGACTTAAGTAGGTAGAAGAGTTGATTTAAAAAGGGGATTTGCATGCAAAAGAGATTGCATAAGATTTCATGAGATATTTTTTGGATATTTTTGTCAAAATCTCTGAACACTTGAGATATTCTGTAATTAAATAAAAAGATATTACAAAATATTCCATGATACAATTTTTTAATGAAATAAATATCCACTTAAGCAAAGCAGTGTTACAGTAGTTCAAAGGTTTGAGAAGTTTCAGACAAAAACAGAAACCTTCAAAACTTTGAGCCATACTTTCAAGGCTGAGAAAGTATGATCTTAAGGCTTTGATATTTACACATATAATACAGACATAGACTAAGACTCTGCTTTCTTTTTCTAATTCATGTGACTTTTTACCTTTTTCTAAACAAAGGTAAAAAAGTTGCTTACTTTGCTACTACTAATTTTTCGAAAAAGTTTTAGTTTTAGTTGTAGAAAAAAAGGCTGCTTACTTTCTCCTATTTTATTCCCTAAATGGATATTTTAGGCGTAAAAGTAAAAAAAGTTGAAGTAAAAAATAACCTATTTTTTCTCCTTTTTTAGTCTTAAAAAAGGTAAAGAAGTTATCTAAAAAATATTCAACGAAAAAAGAACTAAATATAACTTTTTTTTATGACCTAAAAAAAGGTTTAAAGTCACATAAAATTAGGCAAAGAAAGCAGGGATGCAAACCTCTCATCTAGAAATGGTTTAGTGAAAATATCAGCTATTTGCATAGTAGTAGAAATGAAAGAAAGAACAATATCACCTTTTTCATCATGATCTCTAAGAAAATGATGTCTCACATCTATGTGATTTGTCTTGAGTGCTAAACTGGATTCTTTGATATAGAAATGGCACTTGTACTATCACAGTTGATAGGCACAATTCTGAATTCATATCCAAGATCTCTTAGCTGTTGAGCAATCCATAAAAACTGATAAACAACAGGCTCCAGCAGCAATTTATTCAGCTTCTGCAGCAGATAGAGCTACTGAATTTTTCTTCTTTGAATGCCAACCAATCAGTGATGAACCAAAAAAATTGGCAGCATCCTGAGGTACTCTTTCTGTCTACTTTGTATCCTGCAAAGTCTGCATCTCTATAATACTTTTGATTCACACTCTTACCACTTGTATCCTTGTCCAAAGATAATGATGAACTCATATGGGTCTTAACAACCTTGGACTGTGACATGTTATATTTATTTAACAAGTACTTGGTGTATTTCCCTTGATTCACAAAAATTCCTTTCTTCATTTGATGCACATGAAGTCCAAGAAAGAAATTTAGTTCTCCCATTAAGCTCGTCTCCAATTCTCTGCACATTAGACTCGAAAGCTCTTTTGAAAGAGCATCAGTAGTAGCACCAAATAGAATATCATCAACATATATTTGTACTACTAACAAATTCTTTTCATGATTTTTGATAAAAATTGTTTTTTCAACAAGTCCTCTCTTGAAACTATTTTCATGTAAAAACATAGAGAGTCTGTCATACCAAGTCCTTGGAGCTTGCTTAAGTCCATACAAGGCTTTGTCTAATTTGTAAACATGATCAGGAAATGTGTCATTTTAAAAACATGGTGGTTGAGTAACATATACTTCTTCTTGTAAATATCCATTTAGAAAAGAACATTTGACATCCGTTTGAAAAATCTTTATATGATTATGTGATGCAAATGCAAGAAGTATTCTGATAGCTTCTAACCTTGCAACAGGGGAAAATGTTTCCTCATAATCAGTTCCTTATTCTTGATTGTATCCATGTGAAACCAGTCTTGATTTTTATCAAATAACCTTACATTTTTCATCAAGTTTATTTCTGAACACCCATCTAGTTCCAATCACTGATTGATTCTTTGGTCTAGGAACCAAATTCCAAACTATGTTCCTTTCAAACTCTTTCATCTCATTCCGCATTGCAATGATCCAATCTGCATCTTCTAGTGCATCTTTTGCATTTTTGGGCTCAATGGGTGATACAAAAGTACTGAAAGCACACAGATTCCTCATTTGACCTCTTGTCTGAGTTCCAGTGGTTGGATCTGATTTGATGTTCACTGCAGAATGATCTGATGAGTATTTGAACTTATTTATAGGTGTCCAAGTGTATCCTTCAAGGCTTTGAGTTCTTGACACTCTAGAAGGAGAATCATATGTTCTGTCAGTCTCAGTCTCAAGGCTTTGAGATTTTGGCTCAACAGGGGGTTCAAGGCCTTGAGATTCTTCTGAATTTTTCTGCAGCTTAGTTTTGCTTCTGTTAACTTTCTCATTGTCGTTATCAGCCTCATACTTGTTCAGGTTGAGATCTCCAAAACTTTCACTCAGAGAATCTTCAGTACTTTGATCAAAAATCACATGAATACTCTCCTCTACAATCTTAGTTCTCTTATTATAAACTCTATAAGCCTTGCTAGTTTGAGAATAACCAAGAAAAACACCTTCATCACTTCTAGCATCAAACTTACCAAGATTGTCTTTGTCATTGTTATGCACAAAACAAGTACAACCAAATTGCTTGAAATAAAAAACACTAGGCTTTCTGCCTTTGAACAATTCATAAGGAGTTTTCTTCAGGATAGGCATGATCAAACATCTATTGAGCACATAATTGGCAGTATTAACAGCTTCTGCCCACAAATACTTTGGCAAATTACTTTCAAATAGCATGGTTCAAGACATGTCTTCAAGAGTTCTATTTTTCCTCTCAACTACTCTGTTCTGCTGAGGAGTTCTAGGTGTAGAAAAATTCTGTGAGATGCCATGCTTTGCACAGAATAAATCAAAATCAAGTTGATCAAATTCTCTACCATGATCACTCCTACCTAATAGATGCAACAAGTACATTTTTCAAAGTTTGAAGTTCTTAACAAAGCTTTGAAAATTCAGATAATGCTTCAGACTTATCTCTAATAAACATAACCCATGTAAATCTGGAATAATCATCAACCACAACAAGCATATATCTCTTACATTTGGGTGTTTGAACCCTCATATGACCACACAAGTCCATATGCATCAGTTCTAAAGGTCTAGAGATACTTACAAAGTTCTTTGTCTTGAACTCTTGGTCTGTTTACTTTGAGAACATGCCTTGCAAATCTCACCATCTTTGAATTTTAGGATTGGTAAGCCTCTTACCAAATCTTTTGAGATGAGTTTGTTCATAGTGTGCATGCTTATATGACCAAGCTTTCTATGCCAAATATTTGAGTCACCTTTCAAAGCTTTGAGACATTTCAGACTTTCACCTGCAACTTTATCAGTACATATAGCATAAACATTATGTGACATGGGAGCAGTGAGTATGCAATTTCCTGATTTTTCATCTTGCACCACACATTTCTCCTTGTCAAAAACTACCTTATTTCCTTTATCACAAAGCTCAGAAATACTCAATAAATTATACTTCAGACCATCAACCAGATCAACATCTGAAATTGACCATACAGAGTTATTACCAATACTACCTATACCAATGATGTTGCACCTTGCTTTGTCACCAAGTGTGATTGTTCCTTCTGATTGCTCTTTAAGCTCACTTAATAAAGATTTCTTTCCACTCATGTGTCTTGAACATCCGCTATCTAATTATGATATTTCAAAGCTTTGGTGACATCCTGCTAGATCCAATCAATGCCTTAATAGAATATTAGACCAAGTGTAGAATTTGGATTCATACTCAGAATCAACCATGTTAGGTGGTCTAATTCCTTTCAGAACCCAAATATGTTTCACTTGTTCCTTAAGCTGATAAGGATAGGTGTTCCTCATTATATGAGGTTCTGTCCTTCTAAAGGGGCAAGTTAATTTCACATGTCCAATTTTAACACAATAATGACATTTTGGAGAATGTCTGCTTCCTGATTTTACAAATGTGGTTTGGTTTATTTTTGGAAAATTTGGATTATAACCAATTTCACTTTTTTATAAAGAATGCGAACTTCCCCCAAGCATAAAATTTAGCTTATGTTCTGAGCCAGCAAAGGTTGAAAGAATTTTCTTGGATTCTTGAAGCTCACTAGTCAATGAAGTGTTATGTTGCTCTAAATCATCTAAATGACTCTTTAGATCACAATATTTTTCAGTTAAACGAGAGTTTTGATCAAAAACTTATTTGACTTGTGATTTCAAAGCTTTGAATCTACTTTCCAAGGCTTTGAAGTCACTATCAATTTCAACTTAGTAGCTTCAAGACATTTGTTTCGAAAAACAAATCTAAATTTTCTTTTTCTTGCTCACGAACCTTTACATTCAAGGAATCAATCTCATTCCTATAACTTTCCTCATTCAAAAACATACTTTTGAGGATTTCAGGGAATACATCAGAAGGGCTAGATAAAATATTTTTTTAACATATCTTCAACTGGCTTCTCCGTGGTTTCATCTTCTTGATGTCCAACCATCAAACAGAGATTGGCTTGCTCTTCATCAGAATCTGAGTCTGAAGAGTCTGAATCACTCTATGAGGCTAACATTTCCTTCTTTCTTCTGTTGTCATTTTTCTTCTTAGGAAATTGCATGCTTTCTTTCTTTTGAGGGCAATCCCTTACCAGATGATCTTCATCTCCACATTCATATTAGGTTTATATGAATGTGAAGAAGACTTACCTTTCTGATCCTTACTGGTTGAGTATCTAAATTTTTCTTTGTTGTAGTCCTTGTTTCCGAAGTTTCTCTTCTTTTCCAGAATTCTTGTCAAGGCTTTGGAAATCAAGGCTAAGGCTTCTTCATCATCATCATCATCACCCTCCTGCTCAAGGCTTTGAGATTTTTCATTGTCCTTTTCCTTGAGTGCCAGATTCTTGATGTTGTCACTCAAGTCACCATCTACCTCCTTCATGGAGATCTCATGAGTGAGAAATTTTCCTTTAAGATCATCACGTTCCAAGATACTTAAGTCTTAAGCTTCCCCAATTGCAATTTTCTTCGGCTCCCATTTAGCCTTTGGCAAACTTCTGAGTATCTTCCTGACCATTTCTTCATTTGAGAAGGCTTTTAACAAGGATTTTTAGTTGTTCAAAATATGTGTAAATCTTTTGAACATATCCTTGATGGACTCATCAGAATTCATCTTAAATAGTTCATACTGTCTCAAAAGGATATTGATCTTTGTTTGCTTGACTTGGCTAGGCCCTTCATAACTATCAGTTAGCTTATCCCATATCTCTTTTTCACTTTTGCAGTTGGATATCATGTTAAACTCATCTGCACTAAGAGCACAATTTAGTAAGTTCAAAGCTTTGTAAATTTTTGATACCTTTTCCAGTTCAGTAACTGAGAGATCTTCCTCTGATTTTACAGTTCTGACTCCATCAGAAGTAGTATAGAACAAGTTTGGGCCATTCAAAACGATAGACCATAGCTCAATGTCTTCATCTATGATGAAGATTTTCATCGGTGCCTTCCAATGCACAAAGTTATCACCACATAAAAGTGGAGGTCTTTTAGCTGCTCTTCCCTGTGAGAATCCTCCATCACCTACATTACTCATTTTCACAAGATTGTTTGATCCTTAAATAGTGAACCAAGCTCTGATACCAATTGAATGTTTGTAATGTAAGTATATCAACATGATCTATATACTCTAGAGGGGGGGGGGGTTGAATAGAGTATGCAAACTTTTGCTAAAAACCAATCGTTTAGAACTTGAAGAGAGTATGCAGTTGATACCTCAACGCTTTGAAAAAGATTTGAGAAACTAGAGATATAAATCCAGAACACAGAGGCTTCAAAGCTTTGAGATTTAGAAAACTCCAAAGCTTTGGAACTTCCTGTTTAGAGTGTAATGAAAAGATAAAAGAAGTAAGCAGCAAGAACACAAGGATTTTACAGAGTTCAGTCACAAATGGACCTAATCTCTTCCTGAGGGATCTTATCCCTCAATAATTCTAACACAACTTCTTATTAATCACCCAGATTTAGCCCTAGATCTCAAGCCTAAGTGAGCTACCTTTCCTCAATACAGCTTGTGATTCCCAACCTATCTAGTTCCAGCTACAATCTGTTGAAACAATAAGAACCTCTTTGTTGTTCACCTGAACAACTAAACTTATAGGTTTGTGTGGCTTAAGAACACAAAATGATAATACAAGTTTAGTACAAGTGTGAAGAACACATAATCGAAATAAGCAATAAAGCTTGGAAGTGTTCTTCAATCTCTGATGAATGATCTTACTTCTACAGTGTTAATGGCCTAATGAATTTGAAGACTTGAATGATCTGATCTCTCCTGTTTGTAGTACTCTTCAATTCACACGTTGACCAGTCTTTTATCCTTGTGTCTCTTTTTGAAATTCAAAGTACTGATCACTTAAATAACAGCCTGCAACAACCTGAGAGATTTTAGGAACTGGATGCCTAAAAATCCTCTTCCCTGATATGCTTCTTTCAGCAGCTATACTTGGATAGCCATCTGTTTTGTTTGTGTACATTGGAACGCCCAACAACCCTGCATACACTCAACTAACAAGATCAAACATTATCCAGACAAACTAGCATCAAGATCTGATCAGCATTATGCTAACAGTTCATGAATAAACTAAGCTAAGTTTTGTCTGATAACAAAAACAGTTATACATCCAATTAAATGGATAGACCAAATGATCATTATAAAACAAGCAATAACTTATTAGTATAAGTCCATAGCACATTGAAAAACCAAATGAATTGACCTGCATACACAGATAAGTTTAGATAAACTTAGCAGCAAACATCATTTATAAATTCTCAAAGCTTTGAAGCTTTGACTGCTAGTTAATCGCAAAGAGCTTGGATTCCCAATCCGACTCAGACCTGTACCATGTGTTGTACCAATCAAAACATGATTCCATACCATTTGTATAAATTAAATAGAATGAAAAAATAATTATAAAACCAACTTATAGACCCGCAAAATATAAAATAGTGAAGAACATATAAGGCAATCAACAATGTCTCAAAGCTTTGAAGCTTTTTGACTCTTGTGTTTCTGGATTTCATCACCAAGGAACCAAAACTCCTTCTCTTGTATATATCCACATATTGACAAAAAATAGCTTCTGATCTATCTATGATGTCCATGTACTTTAAGAGAACACACACTTTTCATTTCTCTTATTTCGAATGCGGCTTGACATTGGAGGATACTCATGTGCTACTGAACCTCCCTTCGGTCGGCGAGGTTAATCCCTTGGACCCATTAAGTTCTTATGAGGAACTGAAGTAGTTTATGGATATGGATTATCTCATTTTAGGGATGAAGAAGGCGGGAGCTCGATGACTCGGCGATCCCCCCAAAATGGAACTACTAGCTCATGACTGCCCATGCGAAAAATACTTGGCACCGATGGGTTCTTTACTTATTCCAAGATTATGCCACGAAGGATTGCGATTAAAGCTCGAAAGAAGAATCCAGACATCCGCCTTTTGGGAGAAGGGAGAGGGCTCTAGATGCGAGGTAGTCGCATTTCTGTGTATCTGGATATCTCTCTTTCTGATCGACGGGCACCCAACATATGGGGTGTTCCTACATATCCTTGCACTGGCTATTCGCATCTCCTCGGGATAGTGCGTGCATTTGGTCTCTCTAGTTCTCGGTTCGCTGTACTATCGTCTTGATCATGCAGTAATATGCTGCGACAAGTCTCGTGGCCGTGACGACATTTTGTCATACGGGTATGTAAGTATTCTTTCCATGTGGGCATATGAAAGGTTGCCTTCGTACGCTCCATGTCCCAACAAGCAAAAACCCAGAAACGTGTTGACTCAGGATACGTCCTGGCAGCTCTATCAACGCTCTTGGACGTGGTTCAAAACTGGTGGCTCAAGGTGTGCTTTGAGCGTTGTTTGCGACCTCGAGTCATTATTTAAATTCAGGCCATACTCGCTTTCTAAGTGTCTCTGCCGTTATGTCGATAAACTGATTTGTAGCCGCGATCTTCGCATCGATCCATACTTGAAAGATTTCATATGCTATTGCACGCGGGGTGCTATGCTAGCCATCACCGATTATGTAGAGGCCACCAAGGCTTATTGATTGGTCACTATGAATTACATTCCTCTGCCTGCGTACATCTAGGCTTTGACATTAAACACCCCACCATCTGCCCTCTGCACCTGGATCCTAACAGCTACCGTAGGTTGGATAGCAGTGCGATCGAGATTGAGGTAACACAACTTATCCCTTTGACCCAGACCTCTGGAAACCGGGTAGGGAGAGTGTCGACCGGTTGGACCGATTAATGGACATCGCACCTGAAAAAGGTTAAGAGAATGTACGTGGCCCCTCGCAGTAACTCTTCTTCGCTGCGACCACACAATTTTCATTTCTACACAACGGAGTATGTTGGAATAGATGCCCTAGAGGCAATCTAGTTTAGTATGAATTTATTTGTGGCTAGAAATTTATTTATTATTTATTGGATATTTAATATAATGAAGTCCTTAGATTTACAATAGTGTTTTTTATCTTAAACATCCCTAGTCCAGTATAATGATCAATGGGACAATCATCTATAGACGAGTATGGGGTTGGATTGATATGGAGATATCATGATCCAACACATAGGTGTGTATTAAGGGTAATGACGCACTGGATTGACCCATCTCCGAGAAGGCTACATACACGTTATGTTGAGTCACAAGTGCTTCTCGCGGTGCAATGGTATTGTCATCCTTAGACTTGAAGTTGCTAGATATTCTAGTTGTGGATTATTGTGATTTTGGTAGCGTTAAACGCTACACCGTAACTGGGTAGTTATAAAGGCGTGTACTGGATACAATAAGAAGCAAGCTTAGAAATTGTAGTGGACGTAGATAGAATTTGTTCCTCCCACATAACGGGAGAAAATATCCTAGGCCACTCTAGGGATAGTTCTTATAGAATGTCTGGCCATACTCAAATAAATCAATATGGTATATTGATGATATTTGCATGAATAAGGCTATTCCCATGGATCGAGAAACTATGGATTGGATATACGAGTGTGACTTGTATGTCTCGTGTCTAATCCGGATATAGAGACAAAGGGATGAGACAATTACTTGTTCAAAGGTTGTCAAGATGACTATTCTATTAGTTGACTAGAATGGATGTTTTGCTAGAAACCGCTCCATATTAGCAAATAGTTGCTACCAACTAGATAGAACCTATGGGGTCACACGCTAGATAGAGTTGAACTCGATTTGGGAATTAATTAATTGGATTAATTAATTAGAAGGATCACTTTGCAAAACCTTGCAAACTTAGTAGGGACTAATTTGCAAGGAAGGGACTAAATTGAATTTTAGTAGGACTAGAATAAGTCCTTTAAGTAGTTGGCAAGGAGTTGTTGGACTATATAAAGGACCTTCCTTCCTTCCTTCCTTCCCACACTTATGTTCATAATTGATCATAACTTGAGTGGGAGAGAACAAAAAAGGAGAGAGAAAGCAAGCTAGAGGAGCCGCCGCACCCCCTAGCCCGCCGCCTGTCCCCGTCGGCCCCAAAGGAGGCCGAAACCTCCTTTGGTTTGTCTCGTTTTGCGTGATTCTTCTTCCTCTTCCTCTTTCCGGGCTAGCACCAAGGAGTGGGAGATCTAGAAATCAACTCTAGGCGTGGATCAACTATAGAGAACGTGACACAATTCACGTTTGAAGTCATCAAAGGAGAACCCTAAGGTGTGTTATTGATTTCTTCCTTTACCATCGTTATGTCTCTTGACTTGTGATCCTTGGAGGGTTTTGCATGGTTAATTATTGTTTCCTCCATGAATCAAAAACCTACAGTGGTATCAGAGCCACAGGTCGTAGAGGATAAACGTGGTGTATGTGTTACGTTTTGATAGTTTTACAGGTCTGAATACTAGCTTAAATCCCGTGTCTATTGACATCTTAAGCTTTTATATCACCTTATCTTGCACAGCTAACTCTTTTGGTTGCTTCGTGTAGATGCACCCATCATGAGTTCCAATGAGGAAATCCATCCTGACATACATCTCCCATATCTAATTACTGAATGAGCAGCAAATACGAACAAGAATCTGAATAGACCTATGTATAGCTACCAGCATAATCAGCCTAGCTTTTTAAGTTTTCACCTTTCCATATACTCTTCTCTTTCTCTTGTAGGCCCATTTGCAACCTATGATTTTTTTATCTCATCTTGCAAATCTACAATCTCCCAAAGGTAGTTAGAATGCTTAAATGTTGTCTCAGATTCTACAGACTACCGTCATGAATCTGCATCTTCATCATTAATTTTATCCTCATAGTATTAGGACTGATTTAAAACTTATCAGAGATTCAAATTATCCCAAGTTCACCAACGCGTGAGGTTGTCATGTAACTCTCCCACTACGACAAAGATCTCTTGTTTCTTGTGTATTCAAAACAACATAAATTTATACTTCTTCTGTTTGTGTCATCTCAGAACTAACAACTTGAACATCTTTCTTAAGCTACTATAAAACAACTCTGCATTACAATTTCTTATTCATATGATTCCTTTTCGAAGAATCAGGTATTGTGCCAACAATAACCTTCTGATCCTTAACATCTTAAATAAGTAACATTATTATCCTTCAAATATTCAACCAAGAGACATTCTTCTAATTTAGCATCTAACTAATCGGAATGACTTCTCCATAGCTGAAAGTGTCTAGAAAAGATTTTACCCTTTTCTACAATTCCATGGATGTAGTCATCATCAATTTAGAGTGCGCTAAGTTCAAGAGTATCAAACAGTCTCTAATGAATAATCTTAACACAGTAACAAAATAGTTGAATAAGACTTCACTGATCCGATCATATCTACAAAAAATAGGTTTCTTCTACAAGTGATATTATTCGACTAATTTTTTTTTATTAGGGGATATTATGGTACTTTAATATAAAATTTTCACAACTATGATAAAAATACCTTCGGAAAAAAAAAATCTTGCCTTAAATTTAGAACATAAGACAATCTCTCGATACTAAAGCTCTACCATAAAATTCTCCCACTGCAAGAGTGCCTACTCTCATAGCATCTCTTGCCATGATGTCTATCTCTACACTGCCATATCGTTTACTTGTTCTGAACACTCATAAGGAATTCCAAACATGATTAGTTTCTATCGTATCTACAAACTAGGATTGGTTGAACGAGTAACTAAACATGATTTGACGAATAGAGCAGTAGACACGAGTGAGTTGTTCATCCTTGGCTTAAATTATTAAGTTGTTTCTTCCTAGTGCTTTTTATGCTAGCAAATAAAATTCTTGCCTTTCAGATTTTATTTGCATCACGTCTGAGGAATAAGAACAACAACCTTAATTGGATCTATGAATATATTTCTACTTCCTTCTACTAGATGGTTTAGAAGTAGAACCAATTTTCTTTCACCAATATACTAGTTGTACTCCTGACGAGTTTTTCACCCACAATAAATTCAATTAGATTTTTTTCAATGAATAGCTCAACCTATCAATGTTTTATTAACTCAAAATTGCTTAAAAAGAATTATATGGGACCTCTTTATCTGACCAACCTAGATTTCACTATCGATCTGAGATCTCTTGATCACATGTTCACTCAAAATATGTAACTTCCTTAGAACCTGATTGCGTGTTGGGACTCTATCTCATCTATGTGTTCATTAACGCCCTTATTTCCACTTACATTGCAACCCGATCTTGATGCCAAAACATCTTTACATGTTTGCACCATATCGTATGCACGTGACACCGGTTGATGTTGATGTTGCACTACATTTGACATATGCTAAGATGTAACCAGCGAAATCTCACGAACCTTATATTACCTTTGAATCCAACTCAAGTTAGAATTCATCGGCAATTCAATTTCCTTTTAGACCGCCTGTGACGATGGGCTACTCGACTTTGAAATAAATCAAACTGATCATGTCACTTAGATTTACTATCCTGACATTTAAATATCTGATTCTTAGGCCCAACAAAAAGTAACAAGAACTCGGTAGGAGGATATTACCAACTTTATTGTTAAGTGATTCAACCATTACTTCGTACTGAACTAAATCTCTTAGTTTTAAGAACAGTTCTCATGGGGAGACTTATCCAACAAAACTAGATTTAACAACTATCCTTGATATCGACATGCACATCCGTTTTAATATCCGTGATGTCCATGATATCTTGATTAGTGACTATTAACAAATAATAAAACAATCAACACAACATAATAAAACATCCACCCACAATAACAGAAATAACACATAAACTATTATTATGGCCATGTCTTCATCGTCTCGATAGTCACTTCCAATATTTGAATGCTCCATCATCTTCGTCCGGTCTTTTTGGGTCCATCATGTTCCTTTAATTTCTATTACATAGTCCTATCCGACTACATGGATCTAGAGTACATAAAATTGAAAAACAATCTACTAATTAATTTACTATTCTCCACAAACCAGAGACTTTACACTTAATTACAACACAAAATAGTGCATAAAACACGACAATAAAACCTCAACCAAAAACATAAAATCAAATTTTAATATGGCCACAATAACAGTGTATTTGCAAAACAGCGTTAGCACAATGCAGTCCATTCACACAATTACCGTATTTTAACCGGACAACATGGTTTGATTATAAGCATAAAATCAACGTTGGCTATGATACCACTTGAAGGGAAAATTCGAAGAGATTTGTCCCGGACGACGTGATTTATGCAGAGAATTAATCATAGGCGTTCAAAAAACTATTGTGGTAAGTTAACTTGCGGAATAAAACTTACCGCGGTCCATCTAGTCTGGTATGAAGCGATTGTCGAAACTTTGACCAGCTTCTGACGGAGTTGCATTCCGAATCTGACTTCAAAACATGTGCCAATGGATCCCTCTTGTCGAGATACACATTTTTCAAATATAACTCGTCTTCATCCGACATCTGTAGCTCCAGTTATGCTCTGAAAACCGAATTCAGATGCTGCTGAAAATCAACTGCGGACCAAAAACTTTAACCAACGATATCTGGAGTTCTACAACTCTGATCGATGCGCCGTTTCTTCTTGTCCCTTGGTTTTTCCAAGACCTAAAACTTTCGTGTTTTACGAAAAACTGTTCGAGATCGTTATCTAGGCCTAAACACCCAAATACGGAATATGGTGTATTCGGAAGCCTTCCGAGACGTATAATCCAAGCTCCGATTAAAGTTTGATGTTGATTCGAACAAGAAAAATCTCATGAATAAACATGTAGGATTTTATTTCTTGTGTGGAGAAGATGTAAGATCAATCATCATCACTTAAGAATTATGGTGGACTATTTATAGAGACATATTACTAACTCTAATATTATGAATACTCGTAATTGCACACAAATCTCTTGTAGGAAAACTTTACATAGCAAGTCCCTCCCTACAAATTTTAGTGTAGCTTGCAATTAAGTTCTAATCAGATGGTTTATTGTAATACCCATCAACTATAAAATATCAAACATAATCTCAATTTACATTCCACACACTTGAGACTCAAAAACACTTGTGAATCACATGATCACGCTTATGTTGGACTACGTCGGGGACCTATGAAGAAAAATAAATGAATCGGCTCCCAAAAATATATTTGAACTCATAATTCAACCCGAATTAAATTCAAAACTAATTATTAATTATAGTTTACTCCACCATAAAACTATGATTGCTCTCCGACATTAATTCTCATCATTATGTATGAGCTTCTGTTATAAATATCAGTTAACTCCCCACGTTAAGATTACAAATACCCGTTAATGCTGATCTACTCTTACTGACAATTTCGATCTCATCAACATCTTATGTATTCCCAGATCTAAACTGCTCAACCCTTATTCGTTGTGTCTAGTTACAAATAACCAGTTGGCCAGACTTTAAATAACAAAACCTAGTGAGCTCCCCAGAGGGTACATCATTATCATACGAGACGTGGATTCAATGATTCAATTAGCTTTCACCACATCCTAAAATCACTATCCAATATACCAGGATTGTTCACTCGCATTTGAACCTCACTCAATATATGAAAATAATGATTAATCAAGATTTGTGTCCACGTAAACAATCATAAATTAAGAGTTTCCAATGTGACCAATAAAAATAAAATATTTTATTATCTCACTTCGGTCAGTCCCAGATAATTATGTTTCATATAGCAGTTCTATTAAACATGCAAAAAGTATGCGAGTGTAACAAGTTGAAACTACACCGTTTCCTTGAACGAGATGTGTCACTATAATGTTACACTACAGTCGTTCCGATGGTTTGTCCAAAATCATCTAGACAGTGAACCCTTACTTATATTCCATAAATAACTGACTATCAATCTCGCGCATGCCCGAACTCGTGTGCATGTCCGATTGTCTTAGGTATGGAACATTGGACTTTATAATGCATATTATATGGAAAATAATAAATATCATTTGCATACTCACGTGTTTGCTAAATTAAGATGTGAAAGTAATCAATTAAGAATTATTAATTCAACTATTATTATGGCTCTTTGAATACAATTCCCAACATCCTGTATGTATTTGTTGTAGTGTGTGATGAGGAGCATCGGTTGCCGAGAGCATTCTGAGGATCTTGAAGATAAGGTGTTGTCTTTGGGTTTGAAGAGGGTAGACTACCTGAATTCCCGAATAAGTAACCCCAACACTGATCTATCAGAGAAAGTCTGAGCTGGTCTTCGTCATTGGATTCCAATAGATGAGGATGTCGTAGTTGTCACGGTGGTCTCGAAAAGAAGCGCACCTTCATCTTTGGTTCCATCAAAGGCACCCAAGCTTCAGGCTGTTACGTAGTTGATTGAAAGTTCAGTAGTAGGTCCGGTCGATACCGAGGATGATGTGTCGGAGGTTCCCCTTCATATGAGGCCGAGGAAGAAATCTTCCGGTCCAATCATAATCGAAGAACCGAACAAGAAATCTAATGATCATGCTTTGAAATCTAAAGGCAAAGCTCTTGAACAGTAGGAAAGCTCAGGAGTTAAGCGTCGCATGCAGACATCGTCAAAGCACGCTTCTCCTTCATGAAGTGAAACTACATCTCCATATGCGCCTGGGATATCTGGTAATGACATTACGACCCCTTTTCTTCTAACTTCTCATTACTTTTCTTGCCTAAATACTCTTGTTTCATATTCGATAGTGGTGAGGTATCCCCCTTTCCTGAAGAGGAGCTTAACAAGCTTATTAAGGCACGCGAGGCCAAGCTTCGAGAAGAGAGATACAAGCTTCGAGCAGAAGAGTGGTCTGAGATGGAAGAGGATGACATGAGGAAATCATTAAGCATAAGTTACGAAGAAATGGATGATATTGAACTTCACGAGGCTGAGTTAGCCGTGGATCAACAAGGGAAAGAAACATTTTGCTATCTAATTGGTGTCGAGTCTAAAAAGCATGAATTCTTTCACTTCTCTCTTTCACATTATGATAACATGATGACCGCAACCAGGGGTGTCATGTCTCGGGAGAGTATTCATAAGTTTTTGCGTATTAGATTTGAAGAGTTTAAGAAAGCTCAAGTTAAACAGTATTTATGCTATATTGGTACATTCTCCGGGAATCGAGTCGTAAGTTCCTTCTCGTTATTATCGCAGGTATTTTAAATGAAGGTGAACAAGGAAACATCCAATGCGATGGTGATTCTCGAACGACCAGCGTCACATGTGCTGATGTTTTAGACACTGCTATAAATTCTAATATTGGAGGAAGCGGTGCTCAACCATAGGTAAACATGAGTGCACTCGACGACCCCATTATTAAGGCAAGGTTGATGCATGAACCATATTTCGATCCCTTGCGGAATGAAATCTATATTTCTCAGGGCTTAGGCGAGGGAGGGCTTCCGGTTATGGCATCCACTACGTTCAATGCCACTGATGTTCTTACCCCGACCAGTGTCGGTACGGTCGAGGATGACTTTGCGGCTACTCGGAAGAGCAGGGATCCCGAGACTACTCATGCGAATAAAGATCTCATCCGTACTGGAAATGCCAGGATGGGGAAAAGAAAGGTGTCGGTGAACGCACAAGAGGAGACTTTTGGCAGAGGTGGTTGTTTCTACAAATTTTTAGTTAACTTCGAATGCTCCCGATGCTAGTGATATTCTATGGGGTGCGCCGTCTTAGCTTCAAAACACTGCATCCACTTCAGACTATTCACTTCTCTTGACCCCAGTTGCAGATTCCTGGCTCGCATGGGGTTCTCAAGCGGTGTCCCTTGAGGCAAGCGGGTCTTCCTTTACTTAACAGAGGGTCTCCACCAAATGGAAGATGAAGCGAATGCTATACCAGGGGTTGTTGATGTTCCTCAATCTTTCGCAAATCATAGAAGGTACCACCTTGGAGGTCGTACTTTTGAGATGTTGAAGAGGATACGCCTAGCCTATCCCCAGGCTTTCAAGCGAGCTATGTTGTTAGGGGCTTCAGATAGACGCTCCATCTTGGAAGGAATTGCTTGGTTGTTAAACAGGTTCGACGATAAGAATCCTTCTAACACTAGCGAGTTTTATATGCTTTCATTTTTGAATTTTCTCTACCGCTTAGTGTCTTATGCAACGGGTCTTTGGACTTGGGTTGGCTTAGCGCAAGGATGCAGCAGATTTATCATTCATTTCTCTTAAGAAGGAAGCATCGAGCGTATCAGCTGGACAAGAGAAGCTACAAAGGTGTCAAGCGGAGGTACAGAAAGCTGTCAAGCCTTTGCGTGCTTCAAAGGGGCAAGTTCATGCAATGAAGGCGAAGCTCAAAAAAATGGAACAAGATTATTTGGTGCTTAATCCTGGTGATTGCCTTAGCCTCTAATGGATTCCTGAGTAAAATAGATTTGTTTTGCTTTTTTTACCTTTTGTAAGGCTGTTCGGGTCTTTGTGTGGCGTATTTTGTTGGATTTTTTTGCAAGTTTGTTCATTTCTTTGACTGAAAATGTTTTCAAGAAACTTATTTGTTCTTTGCTTGATAATGAAGCACACGGTAGGTGGATTATCACACTATCACTAATGACATTTGGATTATCAATTTATTCAGCAGCAAAACGAGTAACAATCGGCTCCGCATGTGTATTATCAATCCTTGTAGCGGGTGGATTATCAATCCGCTTAGAAACAGGACTATCAATCCGTTTCGCCAAAGGATTATCAATCAGCTTCGGAGGTGGATTATCAATTTGCTTCGCAAAAGGACTATCGATCCATTTTGTAGGTGGATTATCAGTCCGCTTAGACGGTGGATTACCAATCCGTTTGGCCGGTGGATTATCAATCTGCTTCATAGGTGGATTATCAATCCTCTCAGCAAAAGGACTATCAATAAGTATCACAGGTGGATTACGAATCCGCTTAGCCGCTGGATTGTAAATCCGTTTAGCCGTGGATTATCAATCCATTTAGCCGGTGGTTAAATATAACTTTTTTATAACTTAATAAAAGAAGAACAAAAAAATATTTCTAAAAATAGATGATTGTCACAGTGGTTCTATTTGTTGTTGGGTAGTACTGCTATTTTGGATGTTGGTAGTTTCCTCCATTGCGGCACCATGGTCGGTTTCCTCCTGCACTCAGATATCATATGACCTTTCATCACACATATCGTGTAGTGAACGGGGTTGCCTAAGCAATCCTTCTCAGGATGATCCTTTTTCATTTCTTGAAGTGAAAATGGCGAGGTGGTCTTGCTACTGGGTTACCTCGGCAAGCCCATGTTTTGCCAATTCTGGCACTGACGTGCTCCTCAGTTATTGGGCCTGGAACATCTTTCTATTTGTGGATTGAAATTACGACCTTGATTGTTTTAGGGATCCTCCCTCACAACGCCGGAGCCAGGAAATCGAACCAGCCGTGGCCTTATTATGATGTGACTGATTTGTTTAATTCAAAATGTGCATTTATGTATTTTCTAAAGGGTCTTAGTGTAAAATAGATATAATTAGAAGGGTTCTAGTGGAGTTTTCAAGAAGTCAGGGGTGGCAAGGTTGTCAACCTTGTCCTCAAGTAGCCCCCCCTGCCCCGGTTATCAGCCTTTCTTTTTCCCATTTGGTTCTGTAGCTCAAAGTTGAGCACTACTATGAAGTGAGTCACCTTTATTTCCTCAGTAGGCACCGTATCATTGGAAAACTGGACTAGCTCCATGACCTTGTTAAAATAATCTGGGAGCGACATCATCCTTGCTTTAGGAAAATGAGTTTTCAGTTGTTTTATGCATCTTATAAGTGTTTCATGATTTTCACAAACGATTGTGCCAATAGAAAGTCTCTTGATGTTTTATGTATATTTCTTTGAATATTTCTTGATCAAGAAAGAGTTTTCATGGGAGAAAAGATTTTGGAAGTATAATTAGCAAAATTACATTAACCTTTTTCTCCACGACTTAGTTGTATGTACTCGGCTGAAAGCTGAAATTCTTACATTTACATCTTATGTTGGTGTCCGTAATTCTGTCCATGACTCATTAGTTCTTCTGGAACTCTATAGACGGAAATTTTGATTTGTAACGATCACGCTGCATAAAAGTAGAAATCGGGAATCGGAAACAAGTATGTATTAAAAGAATGCGCTTTCTTTAACTCAAATATAATTAAATGATTAGATGTCGATGAAGTAACTGATTGAACGTGTGAAAATTATAAATCATCTGACATGAGGATCGCGTGGGGGAACCTTTTGGTCCTATTTTTCCTGTCATTAGAATCAATTCTGTCGTAGAAGGCATTCATCACTACAATGCCAGCAACTTTGGCTTACAGGTAACATAAGAAAACTCCCATTCCATCATGAAAACTACTTGTAGGAGTAGTATTTTGTTAGAAAAAGATGCGAAAGAGATGATACCACTTGTTAGGAATCAAGAAGAGACGAAGAACGAAGAACAAGATGAAGAACAACACACAAAGATTTAACGTAGTTCACAAGTTTTGAGACTAGCTACATCCACGGCCAAAATAACCCAATTTATTGATGAGAGACCAATACAATTAACTAAACTTATAAATAGAAGAGTCATACACCCATATATAGGCCTATACTACTGACTTGTGCCCAAAGCATCGTCCAAAATGTTTCCAAAACGAACAAGTAAACAACTCCAAAAACTGCCCAGCCCGAACTAGGTCGCACGACCTACTCAGACTAGGTCGCACGACTTAGTTACAGAACCCAATTCAAGCTAGGGTTTTGATTCCCTTTGCTCCTTTGCTCGTTGCTTCACCAATTCAAGCTAGGGTTTTGATCACAAATTCATAACAAATCTCCACCTTGATCCAAACTCCCTAGCAATCAATCCAATGCTCTGATCAATCCAGTTGTGAATGCGTCTCTCGATCAAGAACGCCTCCACCCAATTCACCAAATTGTTTCTCCAATTCCCATCCGTCCTTTCAACGAACATGCCAATTTTGGTTGCACCTCCAACAATCAAACTCGAAGCGCTCCACCCAAATTGAAACGATCGACCAATCAACCGATAGAATGTATTCACAAATTTGCGGTATTGGAATACATTCACTATGCGCCACAACAAGCGCGTCTTTGCGTCTCAATAAACGCAGAGACTTGTGTGTCTCAATCAACACACCCTAATGCACCATGAAACAATGCATCTCCCAAACGTAATTAGAATGACACTTAACGACAAAAGTGCCCATCAATCAAGTTATGCCAATTGCGTCGCAAACTTACCGCACCAAGACGCCAACCGAGAGACGCCCAATAACGTGCCAACAATCAGTGCGCGCGCAGTAACACGCCGCCAATCAATACGTTCTCAATAACATGTAAACAACCAATCCGCGCCCAATAACGCATCACCAATCAATCACGTGCCAACAAGACACGTCAATTGCTCCATGCCACAAGGCAAATCCGCCAGTTGACTCGAGTCGTCTCCACCTTGACTTGAATCCTCCTACCGGCCCGAACAAGATCGCTCCATGTCGATGCTCCAACTCTTATGAGTTCTTGAAACGGATGAGCCCGGTTGAGATCCACATTCCCAATGCTCCATGTTGGAAGCCCGATTGTGCCAGAACGCCAATTGCAGGTGAACCCCCAAATTTGCGCTGAAATGCGCGTCCGATGCTCCATGACAAAGAACCCAATAGCTCCCCCAATAAGGAACCCGATAGCTCCAAAAAAAACGCTCAATAGTTCCCATAATAACGAACTCAATAGTTCCCACAATAAGGAATTTGGTCGGCGTATCAAGAACGAATTCTTCATCACTCCTCACCAACAAACCCTAACCCAACAACCAGAATCTGATACCACTTGTTAGAAAAGGATGCGGGAGCGATGATAGCACTTGTTAGGAATCAAGAAGAAACGATGAACGAAGAAAAAGATGAAGAACAACACGCAAATATTTAACGTGGTTCACTAGTTTTGAGACAAGCTACATCCACGACCATAACAACCCAATTTATTGATGAGAGACAAATACAATTAACCACACTTATCAATAGAAGAGTCCTACACCTGTATATAGGCCTATACTACTGACTTGTGACCAAAGCATCGTCCAGAATGTTTCCAAAACGAACAAGGAAACAATTCCAAAAAATGTCCAACCCGAACTAGATCGCACGACCTACTCAGACTAGTTCGCACGACCTAATTAGTAGGTCGCATGACCTAGTTACAGAACCACTTTCAGCAACTTCGATTCCATTTCCTCCTTTGCTTGTTGCTTTTCCAATTCAAGCTAGGTTTTGATCACGAATTCTTAACATATTTAGAATTAGTGTAGCTAAATGTGATCGAAATGCAAGGAGGTGTTTTCAAAAAGGACATCAACAAGGCCATCTTGATCAGCGAGGCCATGGAGACTGGGACTATTCAGATTAACTATGCGCCTGTTCGTGGCCCGGATAATTTTCCTTTTCAGGTGACTATACAGCTCTAGAAGTTTAAAATCTTGAAATTTTTACCCATGATATCATTATCAGGATTTTTTGAAGCCTAAACTATTCTCTCAAAATAGAATCTCACTTCAAACTATAAGCTTCAAATCAGGAGTTCAGAAGTCATTTGGAATTTTAAAACCTCATCTGAAATGTCAGCATGAAATTTCTAAAATTTCCTTAATTTGATATTTCGGGCTGAAACGACGATGTTTTAGTATTTTCTGTACAGAAGTTCCTTACTATAAATCCGGCCTCTCCTGAAAATTATCATAAATTCAATAAACTATAGGATTTCCCGTCTCTTTAACGTTTTTTTTTTGTTTTTTTTGTTTTGTTTTTTCAGGGATTATAGGGATTGAAGGACAGTGGAATTGGGTCTCAAGGCATCACAAACAGAAATAACATGATGAACAAAGTGAATACCACTGTCATCAACTTGAAGACCACTGTCATCAGCTTCTGTTGAGTGTATTTGTTGTTGTAATATCTAGTTAGAAGTGCGATCAAGAAATGATGTTATTAATTTAGCCTCCTGCTGTTGTTGTGTATTGTGCCTCTTTTGAGCAACAAGGATCTGAGAGACGTAATAACTGAGATTTCTACCTAAGCATGTGTGTTTATGATATGTGATGAAGGTAATTCAATGATAACTGAGATACGCAAGACTCTCCCAAGGGTTCCTTTGTTGTTCGTCCGTAAAGGCCTCTTGACTGAGCATGACTTGGGCTACAAAATGTGTGGACCGACTGTCAGGAAAGGCAAAATCTACCTGGGGCACGATTAGACGTATTCTATGAATATTACTGCTTGACTTCACGATCTATGATCTTTAATCTAGTACGCAATATTTTAAACTTTCCTCAAATTTACAACTTGTTGTTCTTATATTCTGGAAACACTCCTGCAAAATAACATATTGACATACGACACACTAGTTCTTCTGGTGCGTGCTCGACTGAAAGTTGAAATTGGTACATTTACATCTTTTTTTATGTGATTATGTGACTCATTATTTCTTCCTGAACACTATACACAAGAAAATTTTGTTTCTTCACGATTTGGCTGCATAAAAGTAGAAAATGGGAATTTACAACAAGTATTTATTAAATGAATATGTTTTCTTTATCTCAAATACAATTACATGACGAGATGTCGCAGAAGAAAATGATTGAATGGCGTGAAAATCATCAATTGAATAGCAGTGTGACAAAAAAGGAGGCTAAGAGCATCTTCCACAGTGCACCAAATCCTATATTTGATGGTAAAATTTGGTGTTTTCGACCTCCCACAACAAATCACCAAATCATCAAATCACCAAAAAAATGGTAATTATTTTGCATGTTGCTTTAAGTCGAGCTCCTTTTTTTCATAGCCAATTTCTCTTGCCTAATAATTACCAACAAATTTGCACGTGATTCCCTTCGTTATTGGAGATGAACGAAGTCTGCTTGTTGCTTTTCCAAAAGTTAGTTGGTCCTTGCAGTGTTACTCATCATTAGATTTTTTGAACAGTTATTTAATCATTTTGGACTTTTGTGTAATATTGTTTTGGTAATAAATTTTTTGTAATTTTATTTTAATAGTTATGGAATTCATGATTTGGTGATAAATTTGATGATTTGTTGTATGAGGCCAAAAATACATTTCTCTAAATTTGATGAAATGGTGAAATAACTATCTGATGTAAAAATTGGTGAAAACTGTGAGAGACCAAAAGTGCTATTTTTTCATAAAAAAGGTGTAATGGTGTTTTTGAGGGTTAACTGTGGGAGGCCAAACTATTTTTCTTCACCAAATACAGGATTTGGTGTAAAATTTGATATCAATTGTGGAAGATGCTCTAACAGAGAGACGCATAGTATAACATGTACAGTTGCACTCACTGCCTCACCACAATCAACGAGTTCATAATACAATGAATAACAAAAAGAAAATGTGATAGTAAGCCCGCCGGGTAGGCAAAGCCCTCCTTAAACAAAATTTCTAGGAAACTCGAAACCGGGTAGGCAAAACCTTCCCTAAAAAAAGCTTACTGTATGAGTTTTAGTGTCGATTTCTCTCGTAGATACGAAGAAGTCTCATGTTCATTTGAGTGCTGAAATGTAGCGCATCTAGCTAAATCACCATCTTAATCGTGAAATGAGTAGAAGTATATAATTATAATTACTAGCATTATTATTGGACACATGATTAAAATAATTATATTTAACTCCTGAATATAATTAATAAACATTTAATTGCTATTTTTTTGTTTTGAAAACGAATAATAAAACAAACAAAAAATTTTAAAATATAAATTTTACATTAAAATAAAATACATCGTGACATTAGGAGGGCTTTGCCTACCCGGCGGGCTTACTATCACATTTTCTTTTTGGATTACAAATCAGCCTATGCATAAATAACCAAGTTTTACTTCCATTATTTCAATCGCCTTTAATCAGCTTTATGAATTGGACATACTTATTTAGTTGAACATGATAACTATCTCAGAGAGTACTTTTTCTAAAAACATGTAATGACTTCGATGGCTAGCCCGTATTTCACCGGACATGAATTGTCCTCATTAATTAGGCCGACTGGCCATGCTCTTGACTCGGACGGGCTTCGGCAGCCTAATCATCACTCGGGCTCAGGCTAGGAGAAGGATGTCAACCAGTTCAGTTCGCCCGACTTGCAATCCTACTTGAAATCCATTCTCGAAAATTTCTAGAGACTTTGAAACCGGGTTGGCAAAGCCCTCCGTAAAAGAAGGTTACTGCATGAGTTCTGGTGTGGATCTCTCGTATAGACGAAAAATTCTCATGTTCATTTGAGTGCTGAAATGTAGCGCATCCAGCTAAATCACCATCCTAATCGTGAAATGAGTAGAAGTACATAATTATAATTACTGGCATTATTATTGGACACTGATTAAAATAATTATATTTAACTAATGATTATAATTAATAAACATTTAATTATAATCATTAGTTAAAATATAAAATGAAAATTAAAACAAACAAAAATTGTTAAAATATAAAATTTACATAAAAATAAAATACATCGTGACATTAGCACACAAATTCCGGTGATAACCGGTTGGAGAGTGAAATCCCCATTCTTTACAAATTGAGATTTGAAGTTATATGGTATTTTAAATTTGGTGAAGAATTCGATTAGATAAGTTAGAAGCAAAAATCTCCATCTCTTCATTAAAAAGGGAGAAATGGAGATAGGAGGTTGATCAGATGGAGAGCGCTCTATTTTCTAGCACAAAAAATGGAGAACGGATGGAAAACATCGAGGTATTCGTTGGAGATGCTCTAAAAAAGCTCCTTTTGGTAGTAGTGACCTGCAACATTAAAGCTAAAGGATTCTCATAACCAGTATTCTGAAACAAGATGAATTCACTTCATATGGAAGTAATTAAGCTAAAAGGATAAGGAACGATTTGGACATGGGTACATCAGAAATGCAACAAGACACATGAAGCTTGAAATGTACACTTCACTAGATCATAAAAGATTTCATTCTTCTAAGAATCTCAGAGTCATGATTTCGAACTAATAGAGGTTACTGTTCAGAAGGACTTGAGAGTTGACAGGAAAGAAATCCGCGCTCGGCTGAAAGTTGAAATCCGTACGTTTACATCTATGTTGGTGTCCTTGATTCTGTCCCTGACTCATTAGTTCTTCTGGAATTCTATACACAAGAAAATTCTGTTTCTAAACCATCAGGCTGCATTAAAGTAGAAATTGGGAACCGGCAAGAAGTATGTATTAACAGAATGTGCTTTCTTTATCTCATATACAATTACATGTGACGTTGAGAAGAAAATGATTGAAAACGCCTGAAAATCATCAGTCACTCAACCCCCATGGATAGCAGTGTGCCTAAAAAGGATAACAGAGAGAAGTATATATACATGTACAGTTGCACTCACTGCCTCCCAACAATCGACAAGTTCATAATACAATTAACTACAAGCAAATGTGGTAGCAAGCCTGGGTTAATTATCAGCTACCAAGGATCGCCATTGCACGGTGAACCCGTAATATAAGCTCATCAACGTCATGGAAACTGAAGTCAAGAGCACTCTTGATACAAGCCACCATATCCCCAGAAATAAATTTATCAACAGCAGCAGCAGCAAAAGCCTCTCGAGAATTCATGGATGCTTCCATTCCATGGTTTACATCTTGTGCAAATTCAACAAGCTTTTGATACTTGGGAAAATCAACCATGTCCACCTTAGATGGATTGTTGTCAACACATGAGACGGGTGATGACGGCGATTTAAATGGTGGAATCACTGGATGTACTCCTCTGTTGAGGAGATGGGCAGCATAAATCATCCGCATAAATGAGACTTCAACACATTTGTATGCAAGGGCAGCGGATGCCGTCTTTCTGCAACTCTCAAATTCATAAGCACAATACTGGGATAATGTAGCAGCACTGCGATAGACCTCCATTGCGTTGAGTTTGTCATCTCTGTTGCTTTGTTGTTCAATTAGTGATGCCCCTTGAAGAAACTTCATCGCCGCCTCCAAGAAAAGCCCTGTGCTTTCAAGCCTTGATCCTTTGTCCTTGAGATTATTGGCACACTTCTTTAGAACCTCGGCATCTTTCAGTAGAGTAGACACTGGAGAAGTAGACGCTGGAAGTGGTGCTGGGACGTCGTGTCGGCAAGTTTGTTCAGGCCCCCTCGATATACTGACCTTCCCTGAAACAGATATCCTCAATATTGTAGAATGAGCCGCAGAAGCCTTGATCTGGCCAGTTGCATCAGAAGACGTCCTCTGCCTTTTGCTAGTTGGGCCTGAAACAGTGACTGAATTACTTCTTTTCTCTTCTTCTAGTCTGTTATTCAAACTCCCTGAATAATCTTTCAAGTTCCTCTTCCTGCTAGAAGTATCACGCGCAATTAGTTCATCCCCATGATTTGTATGCTTTTTGTCCCTTTTTCCAGCAATAATGCCTGAAGACTGTGGGAAAGAGGATCCCACAGAGTTGCGTCCACTTTTGTTCGAATCACTTTTTGCCGTCTTTCGCATAGGCTGAGATGGTCTTAGGCTGCCTAGGACACCTCTTCTAGCACCCAAATCATCAGCTGTCTTCGGGACTTGAGAGTTCACATTGGAGGGGATGTTTTCCTTGTCCATGTAACACTCTTGCTTCGGCCGGATATCAGTGACACCAGTTGGATCCTCCTTGCAGTTATCCTCCTTTCTGGGTTTCACCGAATTCATCAGAGAAGTATATTTTTCTGGACCAAGCCCCTTTCCTGATACATCAGAACACTTTTGAACAGGGGCAAATCTTCTGTAAGCGCTGCTTGGCGTTGGCAGCTGGGTACCAAATTTGCGGGTTTTCTGAATTCCTCCGGTTGGATTACCACCACTGGTAGTACCAGAAGATGATGATTGCTTAGGATCAATCAGAAACGTGCCATAGCCGCCATACATAGCACCCAACGTCGCCCCTGAAATCAAACCCTCAAAAGCCTTTCTATGAGGTCCCAAAACACGATCAAGTCTCTCATCAATAGACTGATCAGAGAAACCTGATTCTGCTTCTGATGCATTAGTACTAGGTATAATAATGGCTTCATCACAAATCTCTCCCTCCTCTAATAACCCAGCGACAGCCATCCCCTCAATCCCTCAGAACCCTAATCCAACACAGCAAGAACGGCAAGGACAAAACCCTACCCACGATCCAATTTGTCGCAGGAACGAATTTCTTCACCAAAATCGTAACTTTATCAAAAACCCTAATTCACACAACAGAACAGCAAGGACAAACTACTGCCGATCGAAGAGGTAAAATTAAATACTTACCGCGTCTTCTCTGTGCAGTGTAACAACAATATTTAGCCTGAATCGCAAGCACTGTGTTGCTTAGTGAACAAGCACAAAGTATCATCAGGCTAATTTTCGTTTTATTGTCTTTTACCATTCACGCGCCTCACTAAGATGAGTAATTTACACTTATTGCCCTTAATTTTCGGTAGTTTGGCAACATATCAAATGGCTATTTTACTGTTTGCTAATTGACATTAGACAACCCTATTTTGTGCAAAAATATTTACAATTAATAATTTCCGTCAACCACCGTTAAGTAGATGTGAGGTGGCAGTGGAGTACACAATTGGGATTGATAACGCCATCAAGAAATCCCCTTTGTGATTTCTGCAAATCGATCCTGCACAAGCTCGTCGGTTGATGCCAGAAGAGGCGAAATCCAAATTAATTTTGATTGA
Source organism: Linanthus parryae (assembly GCA_023055425.1). Taxonomy (NCBI): domain Eukaryota; kingdom Viridiplantae; phylum Streptophyta; class Magnoliopsida; order Ericales; family Polemoniaceae; genus Linanthus; species Linanthus parryae. Next base: position 85,189,445 of record JALGPY010000007.1, on the reverse strand, counting down.
TCCATCTGGAGGAGGAGTCCGAATTTCTGGTAAGCTTCTCTGATCTTGATCTCTTTGGATATCATCACAATGCATCCCGTCATTGAGCATATAATCTACCCACTTGAGAACATGTTTGCTCTTTGTGTTCAATAAACTTTCAGGTTACAAGATCTCCAGATAATCCAAAGACAAGCCACAAAAATTACCTGGCTGCTCTCGTTATTTTGAAGAAGGATAGTATTGATCCAGTGTCTCATACTGAAAAAATACCAGATAAGTCTAGAACAGACCTATAATTTTTCCAAATGAATTTTAAGTAGTCACAATCTCTCAACAGATGGTGTTGTGATTCTGCAAGATAACCACACATGGGAAAAGCATGATCCAATTAAATACCGCGATGATGGAAATTATCTTTAACAGGAAAATAATTGGAGCACAACCTCCAAAGGAAGAGTTTAATCCTTTGAGGAACTGGTAAGCACCAAATACGCCTCCAATCTTCTTGGCTTACCACTGAACTGGATTCCTCTGTAGATCTTGAATTAGTCATAGAATCTTTCGACTGAAAAGTCATATGATAGCTTGTCTTCACAGAGTAGTCACCATTCACTGTAAAACCCCAACACAAGCCATCTTGAGTACTTCTAGGATTAATTGGAGTGTGGATAATGTCTTCAAAACATCATGAGTGAAATGGGTGGAGATGAGATCATAATTCCAATTTCTACTTTGAGTAATCAAAGTACTAACTGTGGAATTAATTGGAAGTGTAGGAAGGCTATAAATCCTTCTTCCACCTTTATCCATAATCCACTTATCTTTGTAGATGAGAATTTGGTATCCACTACCAACAGTAAGTCTGAATCCTTCTTAAAATAGATTTAGCCATCAAAAATTCTCCAAATATAGGAAGGAGAACATCCAACATCTGCATGAAGGATAGAGTTATCCCTGAAATATTTAGACTTGAGTACCTTAGACACCAGAAGGTTTCGATTGTGAAGAATCCTCCAAACTTGTTTGGCCAAGATAGAGATGTTAAATGATTCCATATATCTCATACCAATACCACCATTCTTCTTGTTAAGACACAGTTTATTCCAAGAATCCCAATGTAATCATCTCATATAAATGTTTTTGCCCCACCAGAAATTTGACATGATACATTCAATGTCTTTAATTAAAGACATATGGTGCAAAAAGCAGGAAATGAAATAAGTAGGCAAAGCTTGAACAACTGCCTTCAATAGAACCTCTTTTCCTTATAGGAGAAAGAAACTTTTCTTTCCAAGTAGACAGCTTCTTCCACACTTTTCCTTTAAGATTGTTGAAGATTCGTTTTCTATCTTTACCAATAGCAGTAGGCAAACCTAAATATTTCTCATGACATAAAGCTGAAGGTATTTTAAAAATTTCCTGCAAAGAAGCTTTTGCTATGTCTGGAACAGAAGGTGAAAAAACTGATGCAGACTTATCGCAGTTAACCTTTTGGCCAGAAGCAGTGCAAAACATATCAATCATACCTTTAAGAGTAGTTGCCTCTTCAGGTGTTTCCTTACCAAAAAAAAATAGAATCATCTGCAAAGAAAAGCTTTATGATGATAGGGTCATTACCCACAGACTTGTAACCCTGTAACCTTCCCTCAGCCACTGCCTTGTTGATTAAAGTAGTAAAACCTTCAGAGCAAAGAAGAAAGAGATAAGGTGATATGGGATCACCTTGTCTTAAACCTCTTGTAGGTTGAAAGAACTCTGTTTTTTCACCATTAAACAGAATGGAGTAGGTAACTGAAGTAACACAGTTCATGACTAGTTGAAAGCCGAGTTTAGTGAAACAAGCTCTGAGAAAAACCCACTCAATTCTGTCATATGCTTTTGACATGTCTAACTTTAGAGAAAAATACCCATTACCCCTTTTGTACTTCTTCATGGAATGGATACTTTCAAAAGCAATAATCACATTGTCAGTAATCTGTCTCTGAGGTACCAAAGCACTTTGTGAATCATTTATGATATCAGGTAAAGTCCTCCTAAGTCTGTTTTTAATCACATTGGAGACTAACTTGTAGAAGATATTACATAGAGAGATTGGCCTGAAATCTGTAGTTTCTATAGGAATATCTACCTTTGGAATCAAGGCAACACAAGTTTGAGTCTGTTTTTAATCACATTGGAGACTAACTTGTAGAAGATATTACATAGAGAGATTGGCCTGAAATCTGTAGTTTCTTTAGGAATATCTACCTTTGGAATCAAGGCAACACAAGTTTGATTGATACTTGTGATATCTTTTCTACCATTTAAAATAGCTAAGAACAACTGTGTAACATCTGTACCAATAATAGGCCAATAATGTTGGTAGAAAATGGCAGGCATACCATCAGGACCAGGTGCCTTGAGTGGATGCATCTGCTTCAGGGCTTCAAAAACTTCTTCTTTCTCATAAGGGGCCAATAAGAAATCCTTCATGTCATTAGTGACTTTAACAGGAATTTCATTTAAAACAGTGTCAAGATTAGTAACAGTTTTGGAAGTATAAATATGTTTGAAATTATTCAAACATACCTTTCCATCACTCTCTTCAGTCACCCAATTCCTGTCTTCATTGTAGATTCCTCTTATCTTATTCCTTTTCCTTCTAGAAGAAACTTTCTTGTGAAAATAGGAAGTATTCCTGTCACCCTCACTTAGCCATAAAGCTTTTGACTTTTGTCTCCAATCCATTTCATCGTTTAGCAGAATATGGTTGATATTTTCTTGGATGATTTTCTTTTGTTGAATATTATCAGCATCTGGGTATTGTTCTCTGAGATAAGCAAGGGTCTTATGAAGTCTGGTAATTTCAACTCTCTTGTTCCTTCTGTTTCTTCTATCCCAACTGTGAATATTACAAGTGATATCCTGCAGTTTCTTCTGGAAAGAAGTTATAGATAGATTGGGATCACACTACTCCAAGAGTTTGCAATAAGATCCTTGCAGAAATTTTCCTTAGTCCAACTGTAAGCAAAGTGGAATCCTCTGAGCTGTTTTTGTCACTACCAAGATGCTCAACTGCAAGAAAGCTCCCTCCATCTGTAACGCATGTGATCGCTCCTGACAAGGGGACTGACAAAGCTCGTTGGGCAGTTAAGGAGAAAAAGTTTCTGGTTCATCCGCAGTGGATCCAAAGTGCAAACTATTTTTGGCAGAAGCAGCCAGAAGAGAACTTCCCCGTTAATCCAAAGAAAATCCAGTGACATTCTTAATTTTAATCATCACATTTGGAGCTAACCCGTAGTAGATGAGGCTTTCTGTTTTTGTAGGTTCTGATATGACGAAACTTTTCTGAGATTAAAAAGTCCTCTGCAGATATCGATGGAAGTTCAGAAGAATGCTTCTCCACTGTTCATCGCTAGAATTATTTCTTGAAACTTAATTTATGCTAGAAGTTTTGCTGTAGACCTGCCTTATTCAAAGGGCGGGAGCTCATCGTTTAGACTTGTTTTATGGAAGGGGTATTTTGAAAACATCAATTTGTATATATGATGATGAAAATTTGGTGGGTTTTGGTAATGACTAATTCTAGCATACGGAGGTTGTTGTTCAGTGATTACACATACTTCTTTCTATGTTAACAATCTGTTGCTAAAAGCTAAAATCCGGATGCATGCTTTGCTATACCCACTGGGGTTATGCACCACTATGACTTCTTCGCCTGAAGGCTCGGCTTGACACTGCTATTTTCAAATCCGCCGTGATCGATAAATTAAACAAAACTGGATGTGATCTGCAAGTGGAATATTTTCTTTCCTGTTTGTGTGAATATGCCTTTGTTTCTTCTCTGATGGCTATCTTCATTTTTGTCTAGTATAACAACTTTGGCTGCAAACTATAACACCGATTTCTGTGGAAACTCGGCCATAACATTATACCAAGCAGACAGAACCTGGTTAAACGAGGAATCCCGGTCAATCCAAAGTGTCCCCGTTGTCTCAACACGATCGAAACTACAGAACATATCATGTTCCAGTGTGATTATCTCCAAGCACGTTTGGAGAGGGTCAAGACTAGGACTAGACTTCCAAACAGGCCAGCCAAGCTCGACACTATAGAACATATCATGTTCCAGAGTGATCTCTCCAAGCACGTTTGGAGAGGGTCAAGACTAGGACTAGACTTCCAAACAAGTCAACCAAGCTCGACCGACATAACTAATTTTAAACATCATTAAATCCCTTCAAAATGAGACTGACAAAAATTTGTTTGTCCTCATTCTCTGGCAGATATGGCTCCACGGAATGAAGCATCCTTCTCGAGGATACCATCACCACTTCAGACCTTGGACGTCATCAGTCTTTTAGAAGTTTCGATGCCCACAATAAGGACCGCCCCCGGTCATCAGGATCACATTCACAGAGGCACAGAAGCCATCACTCCCCGAAAAAATTCGACCTCAAACAAGCAACACCACCTTCCTTGTTGATGCGGCAGGATGGACTTACAATGACAAGGACGCTTCTTATGGAACGGCATCTTAAGAGTTTAGTCCCCACTTGCTTCACACGCTAGGGGCATTTTGGAACTCATGAAGTGGCTTCATTCACATGGCTTTCGCAATATCAATATTCGCTCGAACAGCCTCCAAACGGTGCAAAATCTCTCAGGAATCCGATCAGACAGGGACATCACTAACATAGTCATTGATGTTCGTGCAATTAGCTCTCTTTCTAATAGTTTGTACGTTAAGTATGTCAAACGAAACGATGTAACAAGGGCTCACAACATCGCCCAGTACACAATACGATCTTTATCCTAATATATTATATGTTTTCTCCTCAAAAAAAATAATAACACCGCAATTTCTAAACAGCGGTGGACTTATTGGGAGTGACACTTACGCCTTATTTGCTGCTACTTCTATCATGCCAATTGGGCTTGCGTTGAGCCCCACAGGGTGTGTGACAACAGGTTAGCGTGTGCATGTATTGGTCTCCCTTTTATAGGTTCATGGGAAGATGGTAGTATCAAAGTGTGACACATGTCCAAACTCAGTTTGCTGTCACAAACAATAAGAGGTGGAAAAACTATTCTTCGCAGTCAAATAATTGAAGCTCTCTCTCCCTCTCTCTTAAACATGTAACCCCAACTTGCATTCCCGTAGATATAGTTTATTGGTAACTTATTGATATAGTTCATTGGTTACCTTTTTTTTGCCAGAAAAAGAAGTTTCCATTCAATAATTCGAAACAATTACTTCACAGCACTCCTGGCAAGATTATGAGCCAGAGAGTTAAAATACCTTGGAGTAAAGAAAAAATTACAAGAGAAGAAATCCAATGCGACCCTTCGTTTAATACCGTTTCGTGCTTAGTATTCGTGCTTAGTACTCCTATCATGCTTAGTATCCGTTTCGTGATTAGTACTCCTATTACGTACTTAACCCTAACCCCAAGTAACCAAATAAGACTAAGGCCACATAAGAAACTAAAACATAATTACAACTTGTTACCATATGTGTGTCTTTACGCAACTACCTACTACATGCAATCACTTGCTATGTGATTTTAAACTCTTACAATTAATTGTCTTTGGATTATTTTGATATTTCGGTTATTTGTCTGATTTTAGCTTCGAGGACGAAGCTATCTATAAGGGGGGAAGAATGTAATACCCCGTCTATTTGCTGAGGGTAAAATGATAATATAGAAAGTTAAGTAAAAATAATAATAATAATAAAAATAAAAATAATAAAGATTAGTGTGAATAATAAGTTATGTAAATAAGCATTTGAGAAGTTGGTTTGAGATTGTAGAAAAATGTTAGATGTGTATTTATAAAATCAAAACGTTAATATTTGTAGTTGTTTTAGTCGCTAACACGTACCCAACCACCGCGACTTTGTGTACATAAGCCACACCCAATTACTTCATAGAAAAAAAAAAGAAAAAAAAAAGAAAAATATTTTTTCTACCAGACTTCCTTGTCTGGCTTCTCTTCTTCCTCTTCTCTTGTTCCTCCTTCGGCCACGATTTCTCCCCGACAAACCACCGCTTCTTTTTACCGCCCATGTCCCCTATAAACTCATTCCCCTCTTCTCTACGGCAAGAACACCCAGCTTCAACACCACCACCATCATCATCTTCTACCTCCCCGGCAAACAACCGCCAACACCACCTCCACCGTGAACAACGCCACCACCTCCATCACTACCATCTCTCTGTCTCCATCTCTCTCTGTTCACTATGGACTACGACAGAAGCAGCAGCAGCTAGCAGGAACCACCAGCCACCACCACATCGCCGCTGCCGCCATCGGGAGAGAACCCGAGAGAGACCCACCACGGTACCACCACCACGCTCTGTTTTTATCTCTCTCTTTCACTCTCTGTTTTCCCTCCTTCCCCTACAAGTAACGATCTGTAACAGGAAAGAAGAGAGAAACAGAGGCAGCAACCCAATCGTGAAGAGCAGAGCACAACACCACCACCGTCGACCTCCATATTCGCCGGCGAAGAGCTCCACCCGAGTTGAAACAGAGCCACCCACCAATCAAAAGCTATCCTAATCTGCTCCTAGAGGCTCGACCCAGATAGCAGAAGGCCCAGCCGGACCTAAAACCACCTCTGTTGCCGGAATTGAAGACCGCCACGGTGGCCATCGACGGGAAACTCAACCCATACCGTTTCTCGACCGTTTCTTGCGATTTTTGACACCGGTACGCTCTAATCTTCTCCGTGAGTTGATTTAGATGATCAAAATCATGTATTGATACTTGAATTCGCGTTTCGATTAATCAAATTGAGATTCATGTGAATAGGGGTTAAATTGTCTTTTATACAAAATAGGTGTAAGACACATAGGGGGTATTTGTGTTGTTTTAGCATAACTTAGGGTTTCTTTGTCATTTAATAAACTGAAACTATAAGAATAAAATAAAAATATGATTTTTAGAATTTAATAAATTTCTATAATTTCTAGCTATTAATCTAATTAAATAACTACAAGTTAAATATTGAAGTAATATATGTAAGAATGATTTGTAGTTAAATAGAAGTATTCCCTTTAAAATAATCACGTAGGAGTATAAATCACAATTATTTATTCCGGGTTGTTTTTAATTATTTGGCTATTAAGAAATATCTTAGAATTTGGAGCTAATAATACTATTAATGGATAGCAATCAATTATTTGCAAGAAAAAGAGTTTCTCCTAATTTAAATATTTATATTCGTTTATTCAAAATATTGTAAATAAGTCTACATACTTAGTTTTCATAAATTTGATAAATAAATGGTTATCTTAATAAACTACCATTTAAAGAAATTTAGTTACTTAGAAAATGAATAAGTTGGTTAAAATAGCATTTGATAAATATTTGTGGGTTTAAATTAATTTCTACAATTTCTAAGTTATGATAAATATATTGAAACAATATATTGAAATAATTTGTTAATTAAAATAAATTTGTTTCACTTTCTAACCATTATTCTAAATTAAATAAAAGTGTGTTAAATATTGAAATAACATTGTATGTTGAATATTACATTAGTATGATAAAAGTATTTATTAATTAGACCGAATTTGGTTCTCAAAAAAAATATATATATATATATATATATAAACAATTCACAATCAATTCTCATAATAAATTACTTTTGAATAAATTGGCCATTTAATTATTATTCTAGGATTAAAAATGACATTTCTCCCAATTGATAATGAGTATTTATTATTAATATTATTTCTTAGTTCTTTTATAAATTACTAATAAGTTTATATTTTACTAAATTGTTTGTAAATTACTTAAAACCTAAATATATTAATTAGCAAATTATTATTTAATTAAGATAAGAAAGTTAATGAAATTAAGTTAGGCGCTCATGCAACAAATTGCTAGAATTCGGAATATTATTACAAAAATAGTATAAATATTATTTCGGGGGAATCGAGCGGCTTAAGACTCGTTTAGACTTATAGCACGTCATGTTGGCATAGATAAACTTGTAATCAAATGAAAGAATGTACTGTGTAGGTGACCAATTCGTGGACGAAGGCTACGTGTCATTCTAGAGAAACTTTACGGGCTATTCACTAAGGATCAAGGTGAGTATACATGCCAGGCCTTGCGTGCTAGCTCCCTTCGTGTCATATCATGACTTATTTGCTTGTCTCAAAACGTGTTTTGCATTATACATACTTCACTTGAGTTCTGGTTGTATATTTTGAAATGACTGTTTTGAAAATGTCACAAGATAAATAATAATCGGTATTAATGCAAAGTGGAAAGAGTCGTGCGGGGAACGTCACTCGGATCTTTATTATTTGGTTTGGTCGTTGTGGCTACGTCCACTCGATCCCTTATTATTTAGCCCGGTTGCAATTTGCCTCGGGTTTGGCTCCTTGTACTCACTCCTTCTGGGCATAAAGACCCTGTTAGGGGGGTGTCGACACTTAAGGTCTTGGAAGCGGGTTTGGGATATATGCTTATTGCGATTTGGATTTTCCCCGTTCAACTCAGGATTAAAAATGAAATTTCTGGTTAACAAGGAAATTGATCCTTTATGAGGATTTTTAGACTTGGATATTGGATGTTGGCTAAATGTTGACTTTTGATATTACTGGTTATGTGTCAAGCACTTGAGAATGTTTATTACTTAACTGTCTTTTACTTCCGCTGTGATTTTACTAACATACCACAAAATTATATCTATTCTGTGTTTGACACGCTTGGGTGTTGCTCATTCAGTATATCAGTGCTGATTTTCGAAACTGCGGTTCTTGTTTTCCCTCCCACCGCAGGTTTAGGAGACGGGGACTACGAGGTAGATGGGTACGAGACTCACATGCAATGAACGTCACAAGAAATCATCTTGTATGATAGTTTATGTGTAATATGGTAGTGCTCAATAAACGCCTGTATGAAACGTTGTGTAATGTTTAATAGTAATGTAATATATATGGAGGTTTTGCTTTTGATTTCCGCCGTCACTTTAGCATCGCCCTCCCGGTCTCGTCCGAGCCTGACAAGGGGGTTGTTGCATCCAACTTCAGAAATAAACAATCCTCAATGATGGTGGCTGAAGAGGAACTCAAAGAGGAAGAAGAAAAATTTAATTGTTTAACAACACCTTCACAATCTGAGAAGATATTAACAGAAGCCCAGCCTTTCTCTTTGCCCCTGATCAATGCATTTCTTATAGCCCAGGCCTCAAGAGTAGCAACCTCAGAAACTCCTTCAATACTTGAGCTTGTAGTGTCACATAAGTCACCATTTGAGTTCAGACAAACAGCTGGTATACTACCTCTACTCAATAATCTGTCGACGACTCCATCGGTGAAGATATTGTGCTCAACTGACAAATCGGGAGACGGAGGACACTTTTTCAGTCCTGATCATAAGACAATTATTATTACCATTATGAGCCAAGAATTCCTCCAAGCTACATAAAGCCTTAGAACATATCTGATTGGGCTGCCACCTTAAACCATTAAACACCTAGTAATTTCTTGCCTTCCAAATCCACCAACATAAATTCAAAAAGAGAGCAAGAAACCACCCTGAATCTGGAGCATTATCAGCTAATTCAACCACTGTACTCCCCCATTCAAAACAATGAGAGGCCTTCAATAGAACTGTACTAAGTCTCAAAGGAGAACTTTTCCATATCAAGAAGACTTCTCTACAATCTCTTATAAGTTGCATCTCATTTTCACTACACTCCCCACATAATCTGCAATTATCATCATCAACAATACCCTTTTGCTTTAAAGCAAAATTAGTAGATATAGCTCCATTTAAACACTTCCAGAAAAAGTGTTTCAATTTTGGCTGCACTTTAACACTCCATAATTCTTTCCACAAAGAGTTAGTGCTAGAAGAGGCAATTTCAGATTCAGAGCCATTCTCCAAAAACTTATAAACTGAGCTCACCTTAAGATCTCCATTGTTGGAGAAATTCCAAATTTAGCTATCAATACAACTTTCACTACCAACAGGCGTAGAAAGCACAAGCTTTGCCTCTACTTCTGAAAAATATTAAATAACATATCAGAATTCCATTTTATGAGATCATGAAAAATAAGCTCACTGACCTTTGAAATACTGCAGTTCTGAGGCCTTGAAGAGGTGATGAAAAAATTTGAGCTTCTAGGAATACAAGGGTCCTCCCAAATATTTATACAATCACCATTTCTCACTCTCCATCTTACCCCCTTTTTCAGCACTTTCAATGTAATACTCCGTTTTAATATTAAAGATAAATCGGTAAATTATGCGAGAAATTCGATTTTTCTACGAGTAACGGATTGTGTAAATTTCGGGTTCAAAATATAGTCGGGAAGCTTATATATTAATTTTATATTCCTTCTAGAAAACACTAATTTTAATGCGTAGTTGCTTTAGCATTTTATGTAATTTACCCAAATATAGCCTAGTAGTGTACCCAACACACTAGATGACCCAACTAATTGGTGCTCCTAAACCACACTAGCATAACTAATAGACAAATAAAATAAAATTGTGAGCTTCCCTTTCTCCAACCACCTGCCAAAATTTTTGTTGGAAACCACAAATCTCTCTCTCTCTCTCTCACACGTAACACACGCTCTCTCTCTCTCTTTCCTCTCTTTCTTTAAATTTCTTACTTGTTTCTCTTCTCCTTCCCCGACAACACACACGGCCACCACTAGGGATGGCAATATGGTCCGATCCGATCTGAGATCCGAGCGATCCGAGACGAATGGATCGGATCCGAATCCTATCCAATTGAAAACGGATCGGATTTGGATCTGGAAAGCCAGACCCGAATGGATTTGGATCTGGATTTGGATCTGAGGGAAGATCCACCGGCTCCCGACCCGATCCGATGTATATGTGTGCTTTACAATTATACCCCTATTACCTCCCTATTTACACTTCTAAGAAGAATACTATAGTAACTTCAACCTACAAAACTATTTCTTTTGTTTTTTAGGCTTCATAACTTACGAACAAGCCTTAGTATGTGAAGTAGTGTTTGTTTTTATGTTATTTTTTCAATTTTATTGCAAGCTCGATTCGGATCTGATCCAAATCCGATCCGACAACATACTATATGGATTTACGGATCGGATTTGGATCAGCTGAATGAAACCCGATCTGATCTGATCCGAATCCGGTGATAATCCGACGGTCCTGGATCAGATCTGAATCCCATTTCTCCTAGTCGGATCTAGATCGGGTTGAGCCTGATCCGATCCAGATCCGACCCGTTTCCATCCCTAGTCACCACACCACCACCACAAACTCCACCACCTCCCTCACTCCCCCTCACCCTCTACCTCTTTGTCTCCCTCTCTTCTCTGGTTTGGCCGGCAAAAACCCAGCAGAAACAGCAGCGGCACAAGGCCGCTGCCGTCTCCGGCGAGCAACACCGCCACCACCAACGCATTTCTCTCTCTCACTCTCTCTCTTTCTCTCTCTCTCTCTTTCTATCTCTCTCTCTCTCTCTCTCTCTCTCTCTCTTTTCCTCTGTTTAATATCTCTCTCTCTATCTCTCTCTCTCTCTCTCTCCTTCCGCCACCTGAAGCAACAACGAGAACGACAACAACAGCTGCACCAGCTGCAATAGGCAACCACCGCCGCCCCCGAACACCTCGATGGGAAAACCACCGGAACACCACCTGCCTCTCTCTCTTTCCCACGACCTCCCTGATCCTCCTCCTCCCCTCTGTAGCGACCGGTAGACGAATCAGAAGCACTAAAAGGCAGCAGCAGCAGCAGGGAACCACCAAGCTGCCGCCGCTTTCATTAACGCCGACGAAAAACCCGACCCTCCAATCCGGCGACACCCAGCCCCAAATCCTTGTCTCTCCTTGTTCGTGAGCACCTAAGGAGCACGAAAATACTCTCAGGTTCACCCAGAAGCAGCTTGAGTCGAAGCCACAAATCGCCGCCGCCGTCGTGCTTCCATTAACTCCGGCGAGGGAGCTCGGTCCGAGCTAACCGAAGCGACCCATCTTCTCAGATTTCTACCATTCGCCTCCTGGGAACCTGAGGAGCCTATTAGCAGCCTCAAACGGAGCCATTAACGCCGAATTAATCGCCGTCGAGCACCACCACCAGCCACCACCTTCGGAGCCATGACCCACTCTGTGTGTTAACCATTTCTCGCGATTTTTCGATGGGGGTAAACTCTCAATCACCCTCTGATTCATTTTTTATCATCAAAATACGATTTTCTTAGCTCTAGATCGAATCGGGTTATTGGGTTAAGAAATCAATATGCTTGTTCATGTTTGGGAGTAGTTTTTTTACTTTTTGTAAAGTTAAGGGTGACTTGTGTAGCATAATAAAACTGTTTGTGTAGTGGGGGTGTAGCTAATGTCTTTTATGAAAGGTTGGGGGGTTCACTTGTTGTTCACATAAACTGCATATATAATACGAAATTAAAATGCAATTTTTGTATTAGAATTAATTACTAACATTTCTATTTATTGTTTCAATTATGTAAAAGAAGTTTTGGCTATTAGAATTATATATTTATTATTTAATATGTAATAGTGTCATTTCTCTTGAAAAATAGGCAAGATAAAAATATAACTTGCGAATTAATACTTTCAAGTACTTGTAAATTAGTATTTTACGTAACTCAGGTTATTTATTCAAATGAAATAAGTTAGAAGGTTAATTTGGAAAATATCTAATAAGTAGACGCCTTAATAAAAAATCCGTATTTCTCTTATTTTAGAATAATTTTTCAAGATAGTAGAAAATTATTTCTCCAGTATAAATTAAAAATTATGTGCGGTTCATTACTTTTATTTGAATAAATGTTTTGTGAGTTTCATTTACAACTTAAATTATTTTATAAGAATATACTTTCTAATAAATTATTAGCTATAATTAAATTAGTTTGAATTTAAATGTTATGGTCACTTACAAATAAATAGCTTGTTTAATAAATCATTATTTTTTGAATATAAGAGTGTATAAATCCGATATAGGATTTCTTGCACAATATTTTTTACGAATTAGTATTTATATCATTTAGAATATATTATGAGGAAAATTAACTATTTTGGCGCAAATTTGTTATAATGTGGCACCCTAATAATTAATGGGGTAATGGGGGTAATTTCAAAAGAGACTCGTTAAGAATCATAGCACTTTGATTACCATACTTGCACAATTGGACTTGTAATTAATTTAGGGGATATAAATTGTAGGTGACGAGTTCATAGAAAGGGGCTACGTATATCCGGAGAAGCGTTATCGTGCTGTTTGCTTGGCTACTCAAGGTGAGTAATTATGCCTTACCTAAATGTGCCCGTCCTCCGTTCGTGTCTAAATATTTTTATGATTTATGTCACAAAATGTGATTTTTGATATACGTGTTCGACTTGAGATTTCAAATACTTGTCTAAATGATTCTTTGGAAACTATCACATAGAATCAATAATGCGTAATAACGTAAAGAGGAAACATTTGTGTAGTTGAACCATATTCGGATTCTTATATATTGTGATTGTGATATTTTGCTCGGTTGCAATTAGCCCCGAGCTGCTCCATGTACTCACCTCTCTGGCCGCATGAAGTCTTAGGGGGGGGGGTGCCGGCACTTAAGATCTTGGATGCATGGGATATGGTTGGTTACTTATGACATACTGTGATGGAATATTGTGATGGATTTGTTCGTTCCACGCTTCAACTAATTAACAAACGTGGATTTTCATGAAAAAATGGAAAGAAATTCTAAACTTGAGATTTTCCCCTAATTGGGACAGTATTATGAGATTATTCCTAATCGGGACATTATGGTGGTTTGGAAATATTTCATTGGAATCATAAACGGTAATATTTTGAGAATATTGGAAAATTTATATCTTCTCATACTTGGTCATTTGCACTACTATATCTGGTTCCTTGTTATTATTCATGTTCTTTAAAGAAAAGCATGCCTCTTTCCTGTTTACACGTTGGGGTGTTTACTTACTCAGCATTTCTTGCTGACTTTGGAAAAACTGCGGTCTTGTTTCTTTCCCCCGCAGGTCTAAGAGTTGGGATTATGGAGTAGAGGGATTCGAGACTCATCTAGTACTTGATATCACTTTTAATAAGGCGCACTCTTAGTATGATATCATCTTGTATAACAGTATATTGCAGACAAATCAAGAGTTGTAATATATAAATATCAGATGTGTTGTTCTTGATTTCGCCGCTTCATTTTTGAGTAGCACCCTCCTAGGCTCTCCGGTCCGGAACAGAAAGCTCGGAAACGAGGGGTGTTACATACAAACCTTCATAGACCCCTCTCCAAACCCAAGAATAGTTCTTAGGCTGAGAAACATTCCAAAAGGATAAAGATGGAAAATATTTTCCCTTGAAGACTGCAGTGAATAATGAGTTCTTGTTCTTCAATAATTTCCAGGATTGGATAAAAGAGCTAAATTAATATTTTGAAGCTTATTGAAGAAATTCTCTTTCAAAAAATTGAGAGTACTGGTCTTGGACTTACCAATCAAAGATGGCAACCCAAGATAGGAGCCATCCTTAAGGTCCTTGCTAATACCCATAAAATACATAATAAAGTTCTTTAGAAGACCACTGGTGCTTGGGCTGAAGAAAATTTGAGACTTCTCCCTGTTAACAGCTCGCCCTGACGCCGTTTCATAAAATTTGAGAACTGTATTAATGGGTGAGACATCAGACAAGATAGTTTTGCAGAAAATGATGGGGTCATCTGCAAAAAGTAGATGGCTAATAGATGGGATTCTTCTAGCAATCTTTAGACCAGAAATCCATCTTTCTTCTTCAAAATTTCTTAAAGCCGTTAAACCTTCAGCACAAATAAAAAAGAGAAGCGGGGAGAGAGGATCTCCTTGCCTCGAACCTCTAGTAGGAATGATGTTAATAACAATCTTGTAACTGACATTCTTGACACATGCCATTATCTAACCAATGCATTTCTTACAAAATCCCAACTTGGACATCATGCCTTCAAGATAGGACCAACTCACCATGTTAAATTCCTTCAACATATCAAGCTTGATGGCCATTTCACCAGAGCCACTTTTCTTCCTCTTTAAGTATGCATAAGCTCCTGAGCTATCATGACATTATAAACAATAACCCTTCCCTTAACAAAAGCATACTGATTCTGATAAATGATTTTCTCCAGAATAGCACTCAATCTTGTAGTGAGGCACTTAGACAAAATTTTATACAACACTATGAATAGAATTATTGGTCTATAATCCTTCACATGTCAAGGATTTTGCATTTTTGGAATGAGACAAATGTAGGTGAGGTTAATGCTTTTGAGGAGCTTCCCTGATTTGAAAAAATTCTTGACATCCTCACACACATCAGCTCCAATAATCTCCCAATAGTTCTGAAAAAATTTAGCTGTGAATCCATCATAGCCTGGAGATTTATCTAGGTTAATTTCAAAACAAGCTGCCTTGACCTCCTCATCACTGAAATCTTGAGTAAGAAACAAGTTCATTCTATAGTCACCTTCCTCTTGATAGTGGCCACAACTGCAGTTGGATCTATTTATTCCTCTCTGAATAAAGATTTTTATAAAAAGATTCAAAGAGGCTATGAATCTCCTTTTTTACTGCTGCACCATGAACCATACTCATTTGTCACTCTTGGAATATGGTTTCTGATCCTCCTTTACTTCACCACTGATTGGAAATACTTAGTATTTCTGTCACAAGCTTGTAACCAGCTAATTCTAGCTTTATCTTTCCACATAATTTCCTCTTCATCCCATAATCTCTCCAAAGCGACTTCAATGTTGTGAACTTCATCAATATCATATGTGTCCCCCTTTTCTCTAATCTTCCTTGCTTCTTCACTACTAGAAAAGTAGGCTGACACGGCAGTTTTTAATACGGCGGAAGTAAAAAACCGTCGTTTATTGAACATAGATACGTCGGTTTTTAATTAACCGTCGCATATGTTAAAATTAACGGCGCTTTTCCAAAACCGCCGTAAAATTAACGGCGGAATATTCAAAACCGCCATAAAATTAACGGCAGAATAGTAAAAACCGCCCTATACTTACGGCGGAAAAGTGTTTTGCGCCGTTTAATAATTCGTCGGTTAATAAAACCGCCCTATTATTACGTTGTTATTTATTACACGTTGGTTTACAAAACCGCCTTAGAAGTATATTTTAATTAGAAATAGTAATAATAATAGAATTAAATCCGGGCCCTTGATTGAAACCATACAAGATTAAATCTTGACCATCAAATGTAAACCCTATCCTTATAAACCAACCCTCCCTCCTCATCTCATTTCAACCGCCTCCTCATCTCCATGGACCAGGTTAGTCTCCCCCTTAGTCCTCCCTCTCTCTCCTCTCCTCCACAGGCAACACCATCAGCAACAACCATCACGAATTAACTCTCCCACACGTTCTTCTTCACCTTCGTTCACCACCACACGATCTGCTTTATCTCTATCCCACTCATTTTCTCCTTCTCTTATTTTCGATCGGACCACCCGAAGCCCTCGATCTGGGTTCGAGAAGCTAGAAGCTGTGCCGTCGCCGCAATACTTCGTCGGGGACACAACAGAGCACTACTCGCTCTCTCTTTCTCCCCCTCTCTCTCTTTCTCTCTCCGTCTCTCGCCGTCGCCGCTCTCTCAATACATCGTCGGCGACCCAACACGGCAGTCCTCCCTCCCCCCCTCTCTCTCTGTCTGTGTTTCTTCCCCGTCCATCAGAATCAACCTCCCTCCCTCCTCGATCTGGGTTTTTCAAAGTCAAGAACTTCAAATTGAAGAACGATCTGGATTTTTTTGTGGGAGTTGAGAAATGATGTGATCTGGATTAAAAATAGGAAAACATAATTAAAATTGAAATAATTAAAAAGATATCGAAATAAAAAGACAGAAATAATAATTTCTAGAAAACGGAAATAATAAGGAGAAATAATTATTATATATAAAATATTATATAGGGCGGTCAACAAAACAGACGTTGCCTGAAAATGTTTTCTTTTGGTTTAGGCGGTTTAAAGAAACCGCCGAATATTTTTTTTTACGTCGCTTCCAACCGCCCTATTTTTTTTAGCGACGGCTTTCTTGGCGTCACATGAAAAACCGCCGAAAAAACCGCCGTATCTTTGTTTAGGGCGGTTTTTGGCATGATTTTCGGCAGTTTTCAACCGCCGTTTCAGCTGATTTTTCTAGTAGTGCTTCTTCCTTCTCTTTGATTCTTCTTGTGAGGCCCCTATAATTTGTCCTGCTCCACTTCCTTAAATCATGCCTACATCACTTGAGCTTGGATTTCAGAGAATACATGGAGTTACCATTTACATTCAAACTCCACACTCTTGAGATTATTTCTTTCACTTAAGGAGAATAAATCCATCTTGACTCAAACCTGAAAAGAGGGGAGTCTTTGACAATAGAAGAATGATTAGTGTCCAGTAATATAAGGCTATGATTAGAGCCAGACACAATAATATGAGTAATTTTGGATTTTGTCCAATGATGCAGCCACTGTGGGGAAGGTACACATCGATCCAACCTCTCTTCATTTCAATATGAACTTCTCCTCCTATTCCACCATGTAAAAGGATAGCCAGTGAATCCAAGATCAATTAAGTTATTATTTTCAAAGAAGCTCAAGAGGGGAGCACAAGAGAAATAAGATCTATAATTTCCACCGTTTTTTCATTAGGGAAAGAAATATCATTAAAATCACCCCATAAAGCAATTCTCTTTGAACAAGAGGTAAGATAACTTGAAATGAAATTTAGATGTGATGATCTCACCTTATCATCTGGAAAAAGATAAACAAATCATCACAATCATAATATTCAAACTGAACATGAATAAAGTAGCTACAGAACTTGAGCAATTTTAGTTTAACACTCTCCTTCCATAAAACCCCTAAACCACCTAATTTACCCAAAGCATCCACCCAGAAGCTATTAGGAAGCTTTCTATTACAATATTTTCTTGACATAAATCCCCCATTTCTCTTAGTTTCACTGCGAAAACAAACATCTAGGTCATGGTTAAAGGAGACTCTTTTGAATTGTTGAAGTGTCAAGGCTCTACCAGCACCCTGAAAATTCCATGCCAAAAGTCTCATTGGGCTAGCTGGGACCAGTTAGGGCTAGTTACCTCCACCCGTTCAAAATCAGAAGATGTAAATTCCTCAAAGTTTTTTGGTTTCTTACCATCTGAGTGCATATCATAATCCTCATCAACTTCCATCCAATATCCTTCCCTCCTCTTTAGACTCATCTACTTGCTAGAGATGGGCAGGATTTCCTTAGCGCCGACCTCCCTGGCTTCTCTTTTCCACCTCTGAATTGCCTTCTTCACCACTTCCGTCTAGCCTTCCTTCACTTTTAGGGTTTCTAATATTTCTTCATCTTCAAAGCTTTCTTTCTCATTAAGAGATTAATTTGCGCTATCACAAATGAATGGAGTGACCTTCAATGAATAAGGCCTGATCTCAATTAAGAGTGGACTTTTAATAGAAATGGACCGGGGAATTTCCAGAGAGTTCGGTGGGCTTAATGGCTGATCCAAATTTTGAGCGTTTGGGCCATCTAATCCCAAAGGATCAGAACTCACAATATTCCCAGAATATGGACCTGAAGCGTCAGCCAATTTTCCCGCCAGACCACTCTTCTCCTCGTTGTTCAAAAATTCTCGTAAGTTGTTGCAGACTGCGATAATTTTTTTTCTAGATCCGGCATTAATAAAGAATTTATATTCCTCGACGATTCCGAGGTTTCAGCTTATGGGTGGAGACTTATCAACTTCCCTGAGTCCGGTGACTTTCTGTCTTTCTCCGTCCGATCATTCAGCGGCGACGGCTTCTCTGCAACTTTCTTCCTCATGAACTCCGACAAGGAAAGAATTGGATCGACGCAGACTCTTTCTTTAGCAATCTCTTTTCATTCACAATTCTTCGATTGACTAGAGAGCCAACGCTCCGAAGGGTGGACAGCTCTAAGCTTCTTAACAATATAAACAGGGCATCCACCTTCCCATAAATTGCTGCAAATTTTATCCCCATGATCAATAACACCACATATATCACACACATATGGCAATCTCTCAAACTTAAATTCAACTCTAGTTAAAATTTCACCTCGAAGTATGAGTTTTGCATCCTTCAGAATTGGTTTAGAGACATCAAGTATAACCTTCATATTAACCACTCTTCCAATCTCAGTGGCTTTTTAGACTATTTTTGTCTCTAACCTCTCCCCAAACTTCTGACCAATTTTCTTTAATACTCTCTCCGTCATATAGAGGCTCGGCAGCTGCCGGATTTGAATCCAGAAATGAGTACTCTTGAAACATTCATCTGAGATAGATAAATATGGCTTCCATCTATGGAGTATGATAAGGTTGTTCTTAAAGAACCATGGCCTTCCTTTTAACACATTCTCCACATCAGCTTTATTATTCAAGAAAAAATGATAAAACTTACCACTGGTATGCTCAATTTTGAAACTCTCTGGTTTTCCCCAAACCTCCACCATTGTTAGTTTCAACCCCGTTAGATTGAACGGCTTTTGAGAAACTACCTTACCCACTAGGCTGCATTTGTATTCAAAAATCCTTTCTTCTGCCTCTTCATCACTCAACTCAATCTCCACATCCTCCCCCAAGGAATTATCTTCCTAAGATTGGATGTCCACCTGCTGAAGACCTTCAATGAGAGCAAGTTCTTAGGCAGCACTCATGATCTCACTGGACGAGAACAGAAACTTTGTAGAAACAAAGAAGATGACTTGTGAACAGATCACAAGAATTTTCTCTCTCTAGTAGCTAGAGAGAACGTAGCGTTTCTATCATTGGTTACCTTGTTGAAGAACTTTCGTTCTTAATTTGGTACAAACAAACTACTCATCCTTGTCATGGATTATCCGTGCGAATCATAAATAATTCAAATTTGTACTTGTGTGTACATCATATATATAAATATAAATATATATAAATATATAGATTTATATTTATATATATCGTTCTTAATTTGGTACAAACAAACTACTCAGCCTCGTCGTGGATTATCAGTGTGAATCATAAATAACTCAAGTTTGTACTTGTGTGTACATTATATATATATAATTATATATAAGAATTTGTATGTAAATATGTAAGTGTGTATACAAAATGTAGTTAATCTAGGAAAGAGCTTACGAAAAATTTGAGTTAAATCTAAGTGCTACTTAAGTTAACTTTGAGTGTGTACGTTCAACTTAGTTTCAAAGGCTTGAAATAGCTAGGCCTTGAAACAGATTTCAAAGCCTTGAAACTGACTATTATTTATATGCATGAACTTAGGGGGAGTTTCTGATCTTGATTCAACTCCTAAACCCCTGTGCTTGATCAGTTGTTACTTGATGATGAAACACAAAGTATTTTGACACTTTAAACTGTATCTAATCCATCCGTTTGACTTAGTTTTTAAGAAAAAATTTATTTCCTATTTTACATGATCTATTTCCTAACCTAAGTTATATAGGAAAGGAAACTCTGTGTTGATTTAAGTATGTGATCAATTCTGCTGTGTTTGGAAGTTTCCCAACATGTGTTTACACAATATCAAATCAGTATCATTTTTGTATACAAAATCCAGTTAATCTTGGAAAAAGCTTATGAAAACTTTGAGTTAAATCTAAGTGCCACTTAATTTAACTTTGAGTGTGTAGTCCAACTTAGTTTCAAAGGCTTTAAATAGCTAGGCCTTGAAACAACTTTCAAAGCCTTGAAACTGACTATTATTTATATGCATGAACTTAGGGGGAGTTTCTGATCTTGATTCAACTCCTAAACCCCTATGCTTGATCAGTTGTTACTAGATGATGAAACACAAAGTATTTTGACACTTTAGACTGTATCTAATCCATCAGTTTGACTTAGTTTTGAAGAAAAATTGTATTTCCTATTTTACATGATCTATTTCCTAGCCTAAGTTTTACAGGAAAGGAAACTATGTGTTGATTTGAGTATGTGATCAATTCTGCTGTGTTTGGAAGTTTCCCAACATGTGTGTACACAATATCAAATCAGTATCATTGAAGATACTGAGCAACTATCCGTTGGAGAAGCTATTAGAGAAGTTAAAGCTAAAGCTACAAAATAGGGAAGTTTGTTAAGAGAAGATCCTAAAGATCTGCAATTCAAACTGCTCTATAAAAGAGGGAAAGCTGAAGCAATACAACAGGACAATTAACAGAGACACTCAAACACATTCAGGGATTGACAAGCAACAAAGAAGCAGATTCATTTCTCTCAATCAAAGCATCTGAAGAACACTGCATATTCACTGCATATTCAGTTCTAGTGTTCTTCTATTCTGAACTTCATTTGTATATCATTATGATAATACTTCTAGTTCTTATTCTCAAGGATTTTTCAAGGTGAACAATAGAGATTAGTTAACCAGATAGCTAGAGCAGGTACTAGATAGGTTAGTGATAACCACAAGCTGTAACAGAGTAAGGCATCTTCCTATGCTTGAGATCTAGGGCTTAGCTCTTGATTAATAAGAATTGAGTTGAAAATCCTGCAGGGAGAAGATCCTTGAGGTAGAGAGGTAGTTCCAAGTGGATTGAAATCTATATATCTTGTGTCTCTTGCATTTACTTTTCAGTTTCATACTTAGTTCTTTTGCAGCAATCAAAACAGTTTCATTTCAAGGGTTTGAAATTCATTTCAAGGCCTTGAAATAGACTTATCTTCTTATACTTCACCTATTTTCATTCCAAGGGCTTGAAACTCATTTCAAGGCCTTGAATCACTTTTAACTCATTACAATTCTTTTTGAAACAACGCTTCTTGCAAGTTTAGAAAAAGTTGGCATACTCTATTCAACCCCCCCCTTCTTGAGTATTGATCCTATTTTTTATACCTACTGTACACCCCTTCAATTGATATCCGAGCTTGTATCACTGCATAGATTTAACCATATTGTGATTATGAGTATTGTAGGTGATGGAGGTTTCTCTCAAGAAAGAGCTGCTAACAGACCTCCTCTCTTCCGTGGAGACAATTTTGTTCACTGGAAAGTCTTGATGAAAATGTTCATCATTGTTCAAGATATAGAGCTTTGGACTATCATTCAGAATGGTCCTCACACTTTCTACACAGATAAAGATGGGATTAAAACTCCCAAATCTGAAGACTCACTCTCTGCTTCTGAGTTTGAACAATTTTCCAAAACTTATAAATCTATGAATCTCTTATATTGTGCTATGAGTGGAGATGAGTTCAACAGGATCTCAGGTTGCAAGACTGCCAAGGAGAACTAGGGTAAGCTTGTTCTGACCTTTGAGGGAACCAGCCAAGTCAAGAAAACCAAGATCAACATATATCTCAGGCAATATGAGCTATTCAAGATGAATGCAGATGAGTCAATCAGAGATATGTTCAAAAGATTCACTGAAATTGTCAACAATCTTGATTCATTGGGAAAATACATTTCCAATGAAGAAAAGGTTAGAAAGATTTTGAGAAGTCTTCCAAAGGCAAAATGGGAACCAAAGACTACTGCTATTGAGGAAGCTCAAGATCTTTCATCACTTCAACTTGATGACCTTCAAGGAAAGCTTCTTACGCATAAAATATCCATGAATGAAGTTGATGGAGAATTGCCAGATGGTGTCAAGAACATAGCTCTCAAGGAAAAGGAGAATGAGCCATCTCAAAACCTTGAAAGTGAAGATGAAGATGAAGATCCAATTGCTTTGATTTCCAAAGCCTTGACCAGAATTCTCAAAATGAAGAAGAACTTTGGAAACAAGGACTTCATCAGAGATAAACACATATCCTCCAGTAGCTAAGACTACAAAGGACATTTGATCAGAGACTGTCCACATAAAAAGAGCAAAACTTTCAGAAGAAAGATCATGATAGAAGAAAGAGAGCTATGATAGCTTCCTGGATTGATTCAGAAACCTCAACTGACTCTGAATCTGAAAAAGAACATGCCAACCTATGCTTTATGTCCAAGCATGATGAAAGTTCTGAAAAAAACATCGAGGTAATGGTAAAGTGCTTGATTTCAAAACCAACAGAAGTCCTCTATGATTATCTTAGAACAATGCTTTTAAGTGAAGAGGACTATCTAAAAGAGATTATAGTTTTGAAAGAAAAAGGACATGAGCAAGCAAAAGAAAACTTGCATCTTGTTTGTATGAATCAGAACCTTGAAATTTCTCAGAAGAAAACTGACGGTGATTTCAAGGCCTTGAAAACCAGTTTCAAAGCCTTGAAAGCACAAGTCAAGGAAGTAGTCACTGAGAACTCTCTTCCGAGTGACAATATTGTTAATTTAAGACATGAAGTTGATGAATTGGATAAACAAAAGACTACTCTAACTGAGAAACTTCAAGAATCTGAATCAGTCAAAACATAACTTGCAGCTCAGAACACAACCTAAACATGATTCTTGGAGGTAGCTTAAAGTCAGTTCACAAAACTTGTATTGGATACAATCCAAATTTTCCCCGAAAGAACAATACCAGATTTGCGAAAGTTGGAGGCAGAACTTCTCCCAAATTCCATTACTGCAATAAGATTGGTCATGTTAAGATGACTTTTCCTTTTAGAAGAAGAGACCCTTACATTATGAGGATTACATTTCCATTTCAACTCAAAGGATAAGTTAGACAGATTTGGGTTCCTAAAGAGGTTAGACCACCCAACACGTAACCCTTCGCTTTAATACCCTTATTTTTCAAAAATAAATCTTAACATCTCATGTTAACCCTTGTACATTTCATGATATAATTTGTGCATCATCATATAGACATATATTTGCATTATATAGAAATGATTTACTTATCGAGTAGCTTTAGCTTCGAGGACGAAGCTCTCTCTAGGAAGCCATAAAACATGGAGTGTCTAAAAGCGACATTCGCCGTTGGTTAGTGGACCAATGCGGTGAAGCGTCAGGTATGCAATTTCCCTAGGATTGCTATGGTTGGCTCCATTATTTCCCATTAATAACAAGCTATCTTCGCGTATAACCAGGGCACACAACTTTAAAAGGAATCGATGATAATCTGAGTCATAATATTACGCAGATATTCCATATGATTGTGGAGGTCTTTGTTATCATAATCTCCTTTCTAAATTACAGTCATATGGGACTTTCTTTATGATTCTGATACTTCGTAATCTTGGCAGAGCAACCTTTGATGCAGCAACGACATCGCCTTCGCAGTTCCGTTGTTCCCGCGCCTCATTTTTTTATTGAGGCCAATCAGGGAGACATGGAGGTGGAAGCAGCTGCAGTAGTGCCTCAAGGATCCAACACTAAGGAGTCCACAGTCACACCTCAAGGGCCCATTACTGAAGCAGTGACGATCGCGCCACCAGAACTAGGTAGTGAGGTAGTTGATCTTGAGAGTGAGCGCCTTGAACTCATCATGGAACAAAGCCGCGGAGGCACTCTAGCAAGAGAAAGAACAAAGCGCTGAAGAAAGAAATGCCTCTGAGCAGAATGTGCCTCCAACTTCTGGAGCTCCCACGACTGAGACCCCTATTGAGATGGCCTAGAAAGTCAAGGCTTCTACCGTGGTAGTGATTTCAAGTCCCATAAGTGCTTCCCTTGCAGCTGTTTTTCCAACTGAGCGAATTGAGGTTGATGACAAGGCAAGAGTTTCGAGCTCTTTGCCTGAGACTGTGACAGCTGGCCAAGGAGAGTCTGGGCCTGAGCCTAATGTGGATAAAATCGCATCTGACCAAGTTATGACAGATGTTCAAGCACTTGTTCTTGATGCCAATATTGCTGCAACTCCCGGGATGCAACCTGACGTTGTGCACGAAAGTGTGCCAGAAGCTCCGGAATCTGCCCCAAGTCTGGATGAGGAGGGAGAAGGGAATGAAGATGTAGTTATGTCTGAACCTCATCAAGATGCAACTTACAAGGCTAGTACACCTGCAGCCGCGACTGAAGTGCCGGCAAGGATCTCCCCTGCTGCTCAAGATACCCCAAGAGTTGTTGCATCCTCAGATGGCCCAAGTGTAGAATTGTCACTTCCAAGCATGGTCATTGACTCTTCTAGTTTTGAACTAGATGCGCTCTTTGCTGAAAATCCATGGGCTGCATTGGCCTCGCAAGTTTCTGAACCAGCTGTTGCTGGAAGAAATTATTCCATCCCTGAGGAGTACTTTGCGCGTGAGGTTTTAGCAGATTAAAGATTAGCTGAGGCAGGTGCTTCTAGTAGCGGTCCAGCAACAACTCCCATTCTCTCGCTTCAGCAGATTGTTGAAGGAACATGTAGGAAAATTCCCCTTCTGGTGTGCAGCACCCAATCTTATGCTTTTACTAAGTTTTTTTCTTTTGTATTTTGCGCTGACGCGCATCTACTAACGCGTGTAAACGCAAGTGTACGGTCAAGTAATATAATGGGGTATTTTGGACTCCGAGTTATCGAACCCAAGGGAAGGATGTTTACTTTTCTCTAGATTAACAATTAAATCCAATTTACCTAAGTAACCAGTAAAAATGGTTGTGAATGGAGTGTTGTCACCCTCAATCAAGTGACTAGATCAATAAGTAAAACTAACACAAAAGAAATAATTTAGGATAAATCAATGGAGATGAGACTAGGCAATCTATAGATCACCTAGGGTAGTTATGAAAATTCCAAATTTCATGTTCTAACACGACAAATCTTAGTAACCTATGCTGAGTAATGGCACTGAAAAATACCTCTCGGTCTCTTGTCGTTCTACACACCGGTACTGTTCTGTCCCTCTCAGGTCAACACCAACTACCAACACGTTCTAACGATCGTCCAAAGAATAATATCCTCTCAGACCATCACCACACGCACACTTCACTATTTCCTATCGATCCACCCCTTGTGTCTTTGTTGGGTATTCTCTTACTCAGAGTGCCTATCTCTGTCTCGATGTTACCTCGCATCGTCTTTATGTCTCTCGACATGTTCAATTTGATGAGTCGTCTTTTCGGTTTATCTCTTCCTCCTCTGGTTCGTCCCAACAGTCCGATGATCCCCTATCCCTTTTGTTCTCTCCCACCACAAGTATTATTACCCTACCATCTCCAGTCACACCACCACCACCACCACCACCTCTCCCTCCAATAACACCACCATTAATCTATCTGCCCCTCATCGATACTCCACCCATCATTTTTTTCGCCGCTCCAATGTACCAGCTGAACCTTCTTCTATAGCCGAACCTCCATCTATTCCTCAGCCCGCTGCCCCTAAGCCCCCCGTCTCGCATCCTGTGGTCACTAGGTCACAAGATGGCACTCGTCGCTGCAACCCTAGATACACGTTCCATGCTACCCTTTCCACCTCTGATAAAGATAGCGAATCTACGTCTGTCACTGAGGTCCTTCGGCACCCACAGTGGAGAGCTGCAATGGCAGCATAGTTTGATGCCCTAGTTCAGAATAACACCTCGGATCTTGTTTTACCAGCTCGTTCTACTAATGTGTTTGGCTGCAGGTGGGTTTTTCATCAAGCGAAACCCCGATGGTTCTGTTGACAGGTACAAGGCACGTCTGGTTGCCAAATGTTTTCATTAGCGGCCCGACATTGATTATCACAACACATTCAGTCCAGTGGTCAAGCCTTTTACCATACGCTTAGTCCTCTCTATTGCCACATCTCATAGCTAGGCCATCAAGCAGTTGGATGTCAACATTGCTGTCCTCCAAGGTTCTCTCCATGAGCAGGTCTACATGCTGCAGCCCCCAGGCTTTGTGGATCAGGATCGGCCCCATCATGTTTGTTGCCTCAATAAGGCGATTTACGGTCTCAAATTGGCCCCCATAGCATGGTAGTCAGAACTTCGTTCTTTTCTCCTTCATCAGGGTTTTGTTAACTGTCGTGCTGACACATTTCTGTTCATCTACCGACACTCCGACACCATTCTGTATCTACTTGTTTATGTGGATGATATAGTCATTATTGGATCTGATGCATCGTCTGTTCAGCAGTGTATCTTGGATTTATCTCGACGATTCTCGTTGAAGGATCTTGGTGATTTATCATATTTTCTTGGGATCGAGGTTTTACAGCATCCACGGGGTTTAATTTTGTCGCAGCAAAAGAGTACATTCTTGATCTCCTTCACCGTCTTCGCATGTCATCTGCTAATCCTGTTCAGACACCTATGGATACTTCGGCTGCTCTTACAGTTGACAGTGGTTTCCCTCTCTCAGACGTTACATATTATCGGATGGTAGTTGGCAGCCTTCAGTATCTCTCGCTTGCTCGCCCGTATATCTCCTTTGCTGTGAATCGTCTCTCTCATTTCATGCACAGGCCCACTACTACTCATTGGAATGCGGTTAAACGCCTGCTGCGATATCTCCGTGGCACTACTGATCTTGGTCTGTTTCTTTGTCGCGGTCCCCACACTCTCTATGCCTTCTCTGATACCAATTGGACAGGAGACAAGGACTCATATACCTCCACATCTGGCTACTTAGTGTACCTTGGTGGCTCCCCTATTTCCTAGAGTTCCAGGAAACAGCGCAAAGTTGCTCGATCGTCTCCAGAGGCTGAGTATCACGCTGTTGCTGATGCTTCCGCTGAGATTCGTTGGCTTTGCTCTCTTCCAACTCAGCTTGGTGGCCTTTTTCCCTCTGCACCAGTCGTATATTGTGACAACATGGGCACCAACTATGTCTGTTCCAATCTAGCGTTTCACTCTCTCATGGAGCATGTTGCTCTTGACTTTCACTTTGTTCGTGAACAGGTTCATGCTAGCATTCTTCGTGTGTCTCATGTTTCATCTGCTGATCAACTTACTGATTGTCTCACCAAACCCCTCTCGCGAGGGCCTTTTCTCACTCTAAGGTCCAAGCTTGGAGTATCTCCAAGATCCTCCATCTTGCGGGGGTGTATAGGACATAACTGTAATTAGTTGGTTTTTATATTTGCATTATTAGTCCTTAAGCTACATTATTAGCTTATTGTGTGTATTAGCGTGATTCGTCATTCAGTACAACTATGTGTGCTTCACATTTTTGGTATGAAACAAAAACAGGATTATCTGGACGACATTATCGAGAAAGTTTTTGACAGGGCCTTTTCCTCCATAGATTAGCTAGCAATTTGAAGAAGCTGACACCCTGTAAGAAACTTTTGGATTGTTAAGACTTAAAGGGTAGATGATATGCAATTGTGGTAAATAAAGATCCTTAACTATTATATTGCTTGTACTTTTACAGGCTGCTAGTTTGTTGCGGTTTCTCCAGACACGATTGGTTCTATGGAAAATCTTTACACTTTGTAAGGATTGCTAATACATTAGCCTTTTTTTTTCGATTTTAACTGCAGATATGCAGACTTTTGTGAATGCCCCATAAAGTGAAGAAAGTTAAATTTAGAAGTTCCTTTGAGTGGAAAAAAAAAAGAACGTGTGTATGACTGTTGGAGTATTTACCCTGTCTTCTCTAATGTTTTGGTTCTGTTTTGCACAGATCTCTGAATTCAAACGACTTCACTTGAGGAATACCTCCTTCACTTGGTAATCTAGACGTTTATTGGCTGGACCTTGCTGACAAGTCAAATTAGACTCTCCGAAGTGCAGTCCGAACGCAAAACTCCAAGTCAAAGTAGACTCTCCGAAAGTGTGATCAGCACGCACAACCATTTCCCCCACAAGATTTATTATAAGTCCCTGGATTCTAAAGATAGATATATATAC
This sequence comes from Linanthus parryae, assembly GCA_023055425.1. Taxonomy (NCBI): domain Eukaryota; kingdom Viridiplantae; phylum Streptophyta; class Magnoliopsida; order Ericales; family Polemoniaceae; genus Linanthus; species Linanthus parryae. The sequence continues at coordinate 85,160,808 of JALGPY010000007.1, read as the reverse complement.
TACGGACATGGACCACCTAAGCAAATAGTTTTCTGAAAGAAACTCTTCATGAGACCTTTTTTAAAATCCAGCACATGGCCTAATGCCATGTTTTTGTTTACACCTCTTTTCAATGTCATTCTTTATCTCTAGTCAGACCCCAATTCCAACAAAGGAAATAGTTGACGTGTCCGCTAGCATTCTGATGAAATTATAACTCAAAAACGGTGGCATTGACAGCGTCTCTAGACAATCCAGTTCACTTAACTTACAGATTTGATCAAATGTATTAATACATATTGCCTGAACATTCGAGGGAGTTGGAAAAAATGGCTGCTATATTGCTCAGTTGGGATTGGTAGTTGACTTAAAAACACTTGAGCAGCTGCTGCAAGGGAGCATCTGCTTCAACTTGCTTACTTCTTGTCCTAATAACATTTCCCTATCCACTGGTGTTCACCAGTTCCACAGATTCGTTGTTCACTCAGGCTAACCAAAAACCTAGACAACACCCCCCCCCCCCCCCCCCCCCTACAAATCTTCCTTGTTTTCCTAGAGAATCAAATATTGTACATTCTATAGTAGAGAGTATCAAATAACAGATTTAACAAGTTGGTTCCCTACTTGTTCACGATGATTGTAATTTTCAGGTCTGAGGACGCGGCGAAGTTCATTTAAATTAAAGAGAAGGAGAAGGATGAGTTTGTGGCAGAGAGGGAGCGAATGATAAAAGCCCATGAGGACAAGATGATAGAGATGAAGAAGAGGCCCTGGGAAGAGGAAGTGGAACTAGAAAAAGAATTTGACAATCACCTCAACAAGCTGATGGCTAAGTACACCTCCAGCACTTCGAATCAGTGAGAGAGACACAGAGAGAGATAGATTCCTACAACCTTTGAGATTCTGAACTTTTTGCGTAGTTCTAATTAGAACTGCATCAAAACGGGGATTTGACCTGAATTCACTGAATGCTGAATTCCCGGCGTTTTACATTCTATTTAATCTACTGAACCTGACATACACAAGGCTTTCTCGAATTAGCCACCCAACAAACATAATCTGAAGGTTAAAAGCTCTCTTTAAATAGCAGAGAGCGAATTCAGCAAAATGCTTTGAACTTAAACCACTGATCCACTAAATTCAGCAAAGTCACTCTCTGCAATTTAAAGAGATTGGCTGAATCACCAGTGAAGAACGGGGATTTGACCTGGATATTGCATGAAATGTTGCTTAAATATTCTACGCCACCATATCCACGACAGATTAAAAGTGGAACACCTCAATATTGAGGATCCTCTTATTTTGCGGCTTAGCCTAAAAGAGCGTTATGAGCATTTGAAAAATCTTATTCTTACCCAAATACGTTATCAACGGACTCACTTGCGATTTTAGGATTACAAATCAGCCTATGCATAAAATAACCAAGTTTTACTTCCATTATTTCAATCGCCTTTAATCAGCTTTATGAATTGGACATACTATTTAGTTGAACATGGTAACTATCTCAGAGAGTACTTTTTCTAAAAACATGTAATGACTTCGATGGCTAGCCCGTATTTCACCGGACATGAATTGTCCTCATTAATTAGGCCGACTGGCCATGCTCTTGACTCGGACGGGCTTCGGCAGCCTAATCATCACTCGGGCTCGGGCTAGGAGAAGGATGTCAACCAGTTCAGTTCGCCCGACTTGCAATCCTACTTGAAATCCATTCTCGAAAATTTCTAGAGACTTTGAAACCGGGTTGGCAAAGCCCTCCGTAAAAGAAGGTTACTGCATGAGTTCTGGTGTGGATCTCTCGTATAGACGAAAAATTCTCATGTTCATTTGAGTGCTGAAATGTAGCGCATCCAGCTAAATCACCATCCTAATCGTGAAATGAGTAGAAGTACATAATTATAATTACTGGCATTATTATTGGACACTGATTAAAATAATTATATTTAACTAATGATTATAATTAATAAACATTTAATTATAATCATTACTTAAAATATAAAATGAAAATTAAAACAAACAAAAATTGTTAAAATATAAAATTTACATAAAAATAAAATACATCGTGACATTAGCACACAAATTCCGGTGATAACCGGTTGGAGAGTGAAATCCCCATTCTTTACAAATTGAGATTTGAAGTTATATGGTATTTTAAAATTTGGTGAAGAATTCGATTAGATAAGTTAGAAGCAAAAATCTCCATCTCTTCATTAAAAAGGGAGAAATGGAGATAGGAGGTTGATCAGATGGAGAGCGCTCTATTTTCTAGCACAAAAAATGGAGAACGGATGGAAAACATCGAGGTATTCGTTGGAGATGCTCTAAAAAAGCTCCTTTTGGTAGTAGTGACCTGCAACATTAAAGCTAAAGGACTCTCATAACCAGTATTCTGAAACAAGATGAATTCACTTCATATGGAAGTAATTAAGCTAAAAGGATAAGGAACGATTTGGACATGGGTACATCAGAAATGCAACAAGACACATGAAGCTTGAAATGTACACTTCACTAGATCATAAAAGATTTCATTCTTCTAAGGGTCTCAGAGTCATGATTTCGAACTAATAGAGGTTACTGTTCAGAAGGACTTGAGAGTTGACAGGAAAGAAGTTTTGGTAGCATAGGCTGGTCTATTATATCATGAATTTGTTCACCATGAAGAAAAAGGACATAATCTGATTTGTATCATTGCAAACAACTGGGTATCCGAGAAGGGATACAGACTTGGAGATATTAAATTAGTGCACATCCCATGCCTAAAAAGAGACATAAAACCTCGCCTATTTTGGAGTAGGGGGAAATATGTATGGCATAAGATTCTTTGCTTTTAATTACCTAACTCCCGAGTTCTGATATTGTTCTGCATTTTGTTTGTGCATCTGAAGTCAGTACTGCTATTATCTGAAGTACATCTTGAAATAAGGCAAACTACTATCTAAATGAGAAGATTATTGCTGATAGATCAGTTGTTTTTTTTGGTCCGCGCTCGGCTGAAAGTTGAAATCCGTACGTTTACATCTATGTTGGTGTCATTGATTCTGTCCCTGCCTCATTAGTTCTTCTGGAATTCTATACACAAGAAAATTCTGTTTCTAAACCATCAGGCTGCATTAAAGTAGAAATTGGGAACCGGCAAGAAGTATGTATTAACAGAATGTGCTTTCTTTATCTCATATACAATTACATGTGACGTTGAGAAGAAAATGATTGAAAACGCCTGAAAATCATCAGTCACTCAACCCCCATGGATAGCAGTGTGCCTAAAAAGGATAACAGAGAGAAGTATATATACATGTACAGTTGCACTCACTGCCTCCCAACAATCGACAAGTTCATAATACAATTAACTACAAGCAAATGTGGTAGCAAGCCTGGGTTAATTATCAGCTACCAAGGATCGCCATTGCACGGTGAACCCGTAATATAAGCTCATCAACGTCATGGAAACTGAAGTCAAGAGCACTCTTGATACAAGCCACCATATCCCCAGAAATAAATTTATCAACAGCAGCAGCAGCAAAAGCCTCTCGAGAATTCATGGATGCTTCCATTCCATGGTTTACATCTTGTGCAAATTCAACAAGCTTTTGATACTTGGGAAAATCAACCATGTCCACCTTAGATGGATTGTTGTCAACACATGAGACGGGTGATGACGGCGATTTAAATGGTGGAATCACTGGATGTACTCCTCTGTTGAGGAGATGGGCAGCATAAATCATCCGCATAAATGAGACTTCAACACATTTGTATGCAAGGGCAGCGAATGCCATCATTCTGCAACTCTCAAATTCATGGGCACAATACTGGGATAATGTGGCAGCACTGCGATAGACCTCCATTGCATTCAGTTTGTCATCTCTGTTGTTTTGTTGTTCAATTAGTGATGCCCCTTGAAGAAACTTCATCGCCGCCTCCAAGAAAAGCACTGTGCTTTCAAGCCTTGATCCTTTGTCCTTGAGATTATTGGCACACTTCTTTAGAACCTCGGCATCTTTCAATAGAGTAGACACTGGAGAAGTAGACGCTGGAAGTGGTGCTGGGACGTCGTGTCGGCAAGTTTGTTCAGGCCCCCTCGATATACTGACCTTCCCTGAAACAGATATCCTCAATATTGTAGAATGAGCCGCAGAAGCCTTGATCTGGCCAGTTGCATCAGAAGACGTCCTCTGCCTTTTGCTAGTTGGGCCTGAAACAGTGACTGAATTACTTCTTTTCTCTTCTTCTAGTCTGTTATTCAAACTCCCTGAATAATCTTTCAAGTTCCTCTTCCTGCTAGAAGTATCACGCGCAATTAGTTCATCCCCATGATTTGTATGCTTTTTGTCCCTTTTTCCAGCAATAATGCCTGAAGACTGTGGGAAAGAGGATCCCACAGAGTTGCGTCCACTTTTGTTCGAATCACTTTTTGCCGTCTTTCGCATAGGCTGAGATGGTCTTAGGCTGCCTAGGACACCTCTTCTAGCACCCAAATCATCAGCTGTCTTCGGGACTTGAGAGTTCACATTGGAGGGGATGTTTTCCTTGTCCATGTAACACTCTTGCTTCGGCCGGATATCAGTGACACCAGTTGGATCCTCCTTGCAGTTATCCTCCTTTCTGGGTTTCACCGAATTCATCAGAGAAGTATATTTTTCTGGACCAAGCCCCTTTCCTGATACATCAGAACACTTTTGAACAGGGGCAAATCTTCTGTAAGCGCTGCTTGGCGTTGGCAGCTGGGTACCAAATTTGCGGGTTTTCTGAATTCCTCCGGTTGGATTACCACCACTGGTAGTACCAGAAGATGATGATTGCTTAGGATCAATCAGAAACGTGCCATAGCCGCCATACATAGCACCCAACGTCGCCCCTGAAATCAAACCCTCAAAAGCCTTTCTATGAGGTCCCAAAACACGATCAAGTCTCTCATCAATAGACTGATCAGAGAAACCTGATTCTGCTTCTGATGCATTAGTACTAGGTATAATAATGGCTTCATCACAAATCTCTCCCTCCTCTAATAACCCAGCGACAGCCATCCCCTCAATCCCTCAGAACCCTAATCCAACACAGCAAGAACGGCAAGGACAAAACCCTACCCACGATCCAATTTGTCGCAGGAACGAATTTCTTCACCAAAATCGTAACTTTATCAAAAACCCTAATTCACACAACAGAACAGCAAGGACAAACTACTGCCGATCGAAGAGGTAAAATTAAATACTTACCGCGTCTTCTCTGTGCAGTGTAACAACAATATTTAGCCTGAATCGCAAGCACTGTGTTGCTTAGTGAACAAGCACAGAGAGTATCAGGCTAATTTTCGTTTTATTGTCTTTTACCATTCACGCGCCTCACTAAGATGAGTAATTTACACTTATTGCCCTTAATTTTCGGTAGTTTGGCAACATATCAAATGGCTATTTTACTGTTTGCTAATTGACATTAGACAACCCTATTTTGTGCAAAAATATTTACAATTAACAATGTCCCTCAACCACCGTTAAGTAGATGTGAGGTGGCAGTGGAGTACACAATTGGGATTGATAACGCCATCAAGAAATCCCCTTTGTGATTTCTGCAAATCGATCCTGCACAAGCTCGTCGGTTGATGCCAGAAGAGGCGAAATCCAAATTAATTTTGATTGATCCATCTGGAGGAGGAGTCCGAATTTCTGGTAAGCTTCTCTGATCTTGATCTCTTTGGATATCATCACAATGCATCCAGTCATTGAGCATATAATCTACCCACTTGAGAACATGTTTCTGATTATGCTCTTTGTTTTCAATAAACTTTCAGGTTACGAGATCTCCAGATAATCCAAAGACAAGCCACAAAAATTACCTGGCTGCTCTCGTTATTTTGAAGAATGATAGTATTGATCCAGTGTCTCATCTTCGAAAAAATACCAGATAAGTCTAGAACAGACCTATAATTTTTCCAAATGAATTTTAAGTAGTCACAATCTCTCAACAGATGGTATTGTGATTCTGCACGATAACCACACATGGGACAAGCATGATCCAATTAAATACCGCGATGATGGAAATTATCTTTAACAGGAAAATAATTGGAGCACAACCCCCAAAGGAAGAGTTTAATCCTTTGAGGAACTGGTAAGCACCAAATACGCCTCCAATCTTCTTGGCTTACCACTGAACTGGATTCCCCTGTAGATCTTGAATTATTCATAGAATCTTTCGACTGAAAAGTCATATGATAGCTTGTCTTCACAGAGTAGTCACCATTCACTGTAAAACCCCAACACAAGCCATCTTGAGTACTTTTAGGATTAATTGGAGTGGGGATAATGTCTTCAAAACATCATGAGTGAAATGGGTGGAGATGAGATCATAATTCCAATTTCTACTTTGAGTAATCAAAGTACTAACTGTGGAATTAATTGGAAGTGTAGGAAAGCTATAAATCCTTCTTCCACATTTATCCATAATCCACTTATCTCTGTAGATGAGAATTTGGTATCCACTACCAACAGTAAGTCTGAATCCTTCTTAAAATAGATTTAGCCTTATAAAAAATTCTCCAAATATAGGAAGGAGAACATCCAAGATCTGCATGAAGGATAGAGTTATCCCTGAAATATTTAGACTTGAGTACCTTAGACACCAGAAGGTTTCGATTGTGAAGAATCCTCCCAACTTGTTTGGCCAAGATAGAGATGTTAAATGATTCCATATCTCTCATACCAATACCACAATTCTTCTTGTTAAGACACAGTTTATTCCAAGAATCCCAATGTAAACATCTCTTATAAATGTTTTTGCCCCACCAGAAATTTGACATGATACATTCAATGTCTTTAATTAAAGACGTATGGTGCAAAAAGCAGGAAATGAAATAAGTAGGCAAAGCTTGAACAACTGCCTTCAATAGAACCTCTTTTCCTTATAGGAGAAAGAAACTTTTCTTTCCAAGTAGACAGCTTCTTCCACACTTTTCCTTTAAGATTGTTGAAGATTCGTTTTCTATCTTTACCAATAGCAGTAGGCAAACCTAAATATTTCTCATGACATAAAGCTGAAGGTATTTTAAAAATTTCCTGCAAAGAAGCTTTTGCTATGTCTGGAACAGAAGGTGAAAAAACTAATGCAGACTTATCGCAGTTAACCTTTTGGCCAGAAGCAGTGCAAAACATATCAATCATACCTTTAAGAGTAGTTGCCTCTCCAGGTGTTTCCTTACCAAAAAAAAAAATAGAATCATCTGCAAAGAAAAGCGTTATGATGATAGGGCCATTACCCACAGACTTGTAACCCTGTAACCTTCCCTCAGCCACTGCCTTGTCGATTAAAGAAGTAAAACCTTCAGAGCAAAGAAGAAAGAGATAAGGTGATATGGGATCACCTTGTCTTAAACCTCTTGTAGGTTGAAAGAACTCTGTTTTTCCACCATCAAACAGAATGGAGTAGGTAACTGAAGTAACACAGTTCATGACTAGTTGAAAGCCGAGTTTAGTCAAACAAGCTCTGAGAAAAACCCACTCAATTCTGTCATATGCTTTTGACATGTCTAACTTTAGAGAAAAATACCCATTACCCCTTTTGTACTTCTTCATGGAATGGATATTTCAAAAGCAATAATCACATTGTCCATAATCTGTCTCTGAGGTACCAAAGCACTTTGTGAATCATTTATGATATCAGGTAAAGTCCTCCTAAGTCTGTTTTTAATCACATTGGAGACTAACTTGTAGAAGATATTACATAGAGAGATTGGCCTGAAATCTGTAGTTTCTTTAGGAATATCTACCTTTGGAATCAAGGCAACACAAGTTTGATTGATACTTGTGATATCTTTTCTACCATTTAAAATACCTAAGAACAACTGTGTAACATCTGTACCAATAATAGGCCAATAATGTTGGTAGAAAATGGCAGGCATACCATCAGGACCAGGTGCCTTGAGTGGATGCATCTGCTTCAGGGCTTCAAAAACTTCTTCTTTCTCATAAGGGGCCAATAAGAAATCCTTCATGTCATTAATGACTTTAACAGGAATTTCATTTAAAACAGTGTCAAGATTAGTAACAGTTTTGGAAGTATAAATATGTTTGAAATTATTCAAACATACCTTTCCATCACTCTCTTCAGTCACCCAGTTCCTGTCTTCATTGTAGATTCCTCTTATCTGATTCCTTTTCCTTCTAGAAGAAGCTTTCTTGTGAAAATAGGAAGTATTCCTCTCACCCTCACTTAGCCATAAAGCTTTTGACTTTTGTCTCCAATCCATTTCATCGTTTAGCAGAATATGGTTGATATTGTCTTGGATGATTTTCTTTTGTTGAATATTATCAGCATCTGGGGATTGTTCTCTGAGATAAGCAAGGGTCTTATGAAGTCTGGTAATTTCAACTCTCTTGTTCCTTCTGTTTCTTCTATCCCAACTGTGAATATTACAAGTGATATCCTACAGTTTCTTCTGGAAAGATGTTATAGATAGATTGGGATCACATTCACTCCAAGAGTTTGCAATAAGATCCTTGCAGAAATTTTCCTTAGTCCAACTGTAAGCAAAGTGAAATCCTCTGTGCTGTGCATGATTCTGCTTCTGGGATAGCAAATTGATAATGAGGGGATGATGGTCACTGCTACTATTCTCTTAAACTTCCACTGTACCTTGATTAAACATAGATAAGAAAGCATCATTAGCAATAGCTCTGTCTAAGTTCTATCTTGTGTGAAACTTACCAAGTCTATTGTTAGAGCAAGTGAAATAGCTACCACTGGTTGGTAGATGATGGGGACCACAGTCTCTAATAAAATTTCTGAATAGTGCCATTTGTGACTCACTTCTCAATGATGAGCCACAATACTCTTGATGGCCAGTGATTTCATTGAATTCCCCCATTACTATCCAAGGAGTAAGTGGGTCAGGGGATCTATTTTTTCTTAAAAGCTCCCAAGATAAGCCTCTGAGAGAAGTATAAGGATCCCCATAAACTCCTGTAAGGAGGTACCACTTAGAAGGGTCTTTAGAATCATAGACCTTACAGTGAATAAAGAATATGTGGTATTTCAACAAATGGAGATCAACATCTTCTTTCCAAAACATAGAGAGGCCACCTGACAGACCTTGTCTGGGCACATGAAATGCATTCTTGTATTGTAAATTCAATCTCATACTTTCTACTTTCCTCTTCTCCAACTTGGTTTCAGTGATGAAAAACATATGAGGAACCTCTACCCTCACTTTTTTTTTGAGGGCTAGGAATGCACGAGTGTTCCCCAAACCTCGTACATTATGTTTTCATTTGTTTCTGGCAAGGGTTGTCATCAATCCATGCCGATATCTCTTCAAAGAAAGACAAATCTGCCAACTTCTCTGCACTTCTACTTCTCTTGTTGTCTTTACCAAGAGATGCAGTCTCTGAATCCACAAAATAACTTTCAGTCATTTCCACACTGTTCTCCACATTGGCAGGTGGAGATTTGTTGATAATAGCATGTTTAGTAGAGAACGTTTTCCTTTTCTTCTTCTGACCTTCATTACAGTTAGTAAATATGTGATTAATGGCAGAGTGCACACTAATCACTTCTTTCCCTTTGTAACAAGGAACCGTTGTAGTACCAGAAGTTGAATTTTTGTAAACTTCTGGTTCCTAACTTTATTAGGACTTCTGGTTCCACCCGAACCTAATCCGAATAAAACTAATAACAGTTGGTACCACTAAATAACTGTTATTGCACTCCTGTCCATATTCTTAAAACTAATGTGAATCAATCCGTGATTGATGAGATATGGATCCATCTTAATAATAAGGTCAGGCACCATACTAGGGGGCCCAACATATCAACACAAAGTGTCTTTACGGTACAGAGTACTGTACTAGTGGCTAGGGCACATACCGAAGAAGCAGGGACGGGAAAGTAGAGGAAGAGAAAAGTGAAAAGGAGATTTGTGTAAAACAAAGTGCTTAAATACTTATTTCTGAACCATGTACGGTTCGACCATACGACCCGGAAAGAATCACAAAGAAAAATCGGTCGGAGCATATACTTCGCTCAAGGTATCTATTACAGCTAACGGAAAAATTAAATTAACAAGTAGAATTATCTAGTGACATAACAGTATAAATATTTTGGACGTTTCGCCATTCTAACCGGACGAAGCGGAGTTCTGGACGAGTCATCTTCGTCATCAATTGTGATAGAAATTAACTCGACTGAGCTACTACGCGATGAAACGTCCATACCACTATCAACTCCGCCGTCTTCGGAAACCAACTTGTCCTCAAGGTGTAAAGTAGGAAAGGCTTGCGGTAAAGTGGTGACCGGTTCCCAAGTATGCAAGGCGCCATCAGACCAATGAATCTATCGTTTCTCTTGGGGTTAGACCTCCACCAAAAGTGTGCGGGTATTTGTCGCAGTGGGAGGTACAACCACTTGAGGAACCTGGACGAGCTTGTTCGCGAAATCAACTGTGGGTGGTGCCGAATCCCTGGACACATAAGGGCGAAAGAGAGAAACATTAAAGATGTCGTGAATGCGTCTAGAAGCCGGCAGACGCAAACGATAAGCCATCGCACCAATGCGCTCCAATACCTCAAAAGGTCCATAAAATCGACGCGCCAACTTAGCAGCTAAAGGTCGGGCGACGGAATGCTGGCGATAAATGTAGCTCTAAAAGAACCAAATCACCTACCTCAAAGGAAATGTCTCGAGGTTGTTTGTTTGCTTGAGCCCTCATGCGCTTTCGCATCTTTTCGATATGTGCCTTCAAATCTTAAATCAAGGCATGGCGTTCCGATAACAAGTCGGCAACAGTAGGGGAATGAATGACTCAAGCTGACGATGAAAAGAAGGGGGACCTCGACCATAAAGTGCGTGAAACGGGGGCATGTTAATGCTTTCATTATGGGTGAAATTATGAGAAAGATTTGACCAAGGTAGTAAAATGTGACCTACGACTCTGGCGCTCATGAGTAAGCGCGCGGAGGTGCAGTTCCATGCTACGATTCATTACTTGTGTCTCGCCATCGGTTAGGGGGTGATAAGCTGTGCCGAACTTGAGTGTAGTACCGCCTAATTTCAACAGTTTCTTCCAAAAGGTACTCATATAAAGGGAATCACAATCTGATACCAAGAAAGCATGTTACGCATGATGCTTGACTACCACATATAAAGAGATGAGCCACACGTGGAGCATCAAAATCATAAGGTAACGCGACAAATTTAATATACTCTGTGATTCGGTCACCAACCACCATAATGAATTAAAGAACATTAGAGGAGGGTAATCAAGTGATAAAGTCCATCGAAGCTTTCTCCCATACGCGCTTACGAATAGGCAAGGGTTGTAACAAGTGACCCAGCTTCTGAATCAAATATTTGGTCGTGTGATAAGTTTGGCAGGAAGATACAAAATGTTGAACATCGGAACGCATCCGAGGCCAGCAGAAAACCAAGAAGAGACGACTGAAAGTGCGCTCAGTACATGTATGGCTCGCCGCTAGCAAGTGGAGAGCTGTGAAATTCATGAAGCTGCTGGTCCCTTATATGCGAAGTGCGGCTAATTCAAATCCTGGTCTTGTAATACAAGAGACAATCATAATCCAAAAATGCCATGTGGGTCGTTAGAGGTTACCATAACATGCAGAGCCTGGAGATCGTCCATATTAGCATTCTCTTGCCGACTCGGCGCGAGCATGGAGGGCACGGGTCTGGAGGTTGAGAAAGTTAGGTATGAGGATGCTTGTTCTTCATCATGTCAAGAAAGATCATCTGAAACCCTGTAGATGCCCATGTCTTGTACCCAATGCAAAATTTGAATCCACCAGTTTACAAACGTAAACCTGTCAATCCTTCCCGAGATGACTCCGTTTTATTTTCTACAGTGAAAATGACAAGATTGTCTTACTACTTGATTACCTTGGTGTAAGCAATGGACTTCATCGGGGCTGTTCCTATGTGTTCTTGCAAGTAGAAGAACAAAACAAACGACACCTGGTTGACCTGATTGGGGGACCGGAGGTAAGAACCGGTTTGGGGTACGAGAAAGGCAAAATATGTGATCCAGAGATGAGACAATGATGGGTAAGCTGAGTGATAGTTGATCTCTCTGTGTGTCGATGATCGATCTCTGTTCGCTGTGTGGACGACAGATCCTTTACATACAGGCTATAATAGCTCGTTTGAATACGAAGGGTCAATTGGTAATTAAGGAGAGAAATTTTATTTTATTTTTGAGTGATAGATTGGGTAATTTTAGGGGTTAAGAATATATTCGGGAAGTTTGTATATTAATTTTAGATTTTCTTAGAAAACGACATATTTATCATTTATTAGTTTTAACATTTTATGCAAGTTATCTAAGAATAGTCTAGTGTGTACCCAACCCACTAGATCACCTAACTTTGTGGTACACCTATAACACCATAGAATAACTATACAAGAAATAAAAAGAATAAAATATTGGAAAACTTCTCATTCTTCAACAACCTGCTAAAAAATGTTGGAGAACACAACTTTCTCCCCTTCATACGTAAGTCTATTCTCTCTTCTTCTTATACTCCTTCTTCTTCTCTTTCTTAATCCCCTCACCACCATCACAGACACCACCCTCACCACCTCTTCTTCCTCCACCTCTCTGTCTCTCTGTCTCTTCTCCTTGTTTTCTCCGGTAAAAAGCAGCAGAAGCAGCAGCGAAAGTGAAGCCACTGCCTTCCCCGACGCCGACACCTCCTTCACCAACCACCTGAATCTCTCTCTCCCCGTATATTTCAACCCCATATCCCTCCTCTCCTCTTTGTTGCGACCGGAGGAGAGGCAACAGCAGCAGCTGATCGCTACCGAAACGACCCACAACTCCGCTACCATTAACGCCGGAGAAGAGCACGACCGGCGAACCAGGCGTGCCCACCCTCTATTATCAGTTCCATTCGACTCCCGGAGGTCCGACCAAGCCTTAGTATGCCTCAACAGAAGCCTAGTACCCCCCGGAGAATTCCCGTTGTGCTCCACCGCCGTCGGCAACACCACGCCGGCGACAAAGCTCGGCCAGACCAACCCAAGCGCATCCACCTCCTTAAATTGGTGCCATCCCCCTCCTGGAAGTCCGAGGACTCCAGAAACGCCAACAACCAGAGCCAAAAATTCATGAGTCGCCGTATTCGACCATCACCGCCGACCACCTCGATGGCGGACTCAACCGGACCCAATTCTCGACTGCTTCTCGCGATTTTTTGCATAAGTAAGCTCTAAATCACCCTCTGGTTCATTATTGATCATCAAAATCTGATCTTGTTAGCTCTAAATCTAATTCGATTGTTGGGTTGAGAAATGTATAAGTGTGTTCATGTTGGGGGGTGGTTTATGTTGTTTCTGAAAAGTTGGGGTTCACAAGTTTAGCGTATTGAATTGCATTGTTAGTGGAGGGTTATTATGTGTCTTTTATGAGAACCTGGGGAATCCACTTGTTGTTTATGTGAACTTCACATAAAATGTGAAATTATAAATGCACTTTCGGATTAAAAATATTTCCTAACATTTCTAAATATTGTTTTAATTATGTAAAAGAAATTTGCTATTAAAATTATATATGATTTATTTAATATGAGGTATTGTCATTTCTCTTGAAAATAAGCAAGAAAAAATAAACCTAGGGTTAACTCATTTAAATTCGGTTTTGTGTAAATATAATTTTCAAATATTTTCAAACTAGTGTTTTCAATAAATTCTTTATTTGGATATTATTGATAAAATAAAATAAGTTAATAAGTTAATTTAGGAAATAACTAGTAATAGACTCCCTAATTAAAAACCCATATTTTTATTATTTTACAAGACTTGATTATTTTCTTAGATAGTAGAAATTACTTATTCAACATAAATTTATATATATGTATGACTCAATACTTTTTTCTTCAAATAAATGTTATGTGAATTTTGTTTATGAATTTAGTTATCTTATAGTGTGTGTATATATATATATATGTATATTTATATATATATATTTTCTAATAAATAATTAGCTATGACTCAATACTCGTAACGACACGTTCGACCATATACATAGGGCACGTTACACGATTGTCCGCATATGTTGTGATCGTTACACGATCGACCGCATTTATGGGATACATGGTCATCAAATCTCTCAGTCAGTTACCAAGGGTCGCACACGAGCGTGACTGTTGCTCTCGCGCGACGTTCCTTTCTCTAGCCTCCAAGCTACTTAGTCCCTACAACTCCCGCTCGGTTAGTATCCCGGGCGACCTTGTCTCGCAGCCCCGATATGAATAAGCTCGAGTATAAGTGTATGAAAATCATAAAGATATGATGGTGTATACGGAGTAACATTAGGTATGCTGGATGGCTGCCACATGGACGATGGTTGATCAGCTCAGAACGCACTATCTACATTAGCACCCTTTTGCGCGTTCGTCACGCGCGCCATCGCGTAGACGCGCAAAACCTGTCGTGCGCATCTCCACGCGTCCTCGCGTAGAAGCCTTTTGTGCGTTAGGACCTTTGGTCCTTGGCCCGTTGTACCATTTCTTAGACTTAGTGATGGCGCAAGTGAAGCAGTCCCAAGGTCGATTCATTGTCGTGACCTATGTCAATGTCGCGTTTCTCTCGATGTGGGCGTATGAGCGATGGCCTTTGTATGCTCCTGCCCCCTCAGACGTGAAATTGTGGAATGCTTCTAAGGTAAAAAGCAACTCCTCTGTCCAAGAGCACGACGTTGGTATAAAACCAAGGGTTTTCAGCGCTCGTTTGATTTGATATGCGACGACTCCACTTATTTCAACCCACGACCTTATGCTCATCAGCTGGACAACATTATCTTCAGGGAGGACATGTACCCTGATAGGAATATGAAGTTCTCCCGCGCGCATATCACTGAAGGCTCGCTCTACTATTCTAGGTTCGTCAACTGGTGCAGAAGGGGTTATTTGCCTATTTTGTCCGAGTATGATATTGAGTGCGCGAGCTATCAACCATCACCGTCCACCATGATCCTGTTTGAGTGAGCCCCCAGCTAGGTTTCGACACTGTGACTCCCTCCCAATGGTTCGAATCTGTCATGAAAGGTTGCTACAAGAGACTGTGAGTGAAATGATTTGCTAATTATCATGCTCCCACTAACACAACCCTCCGGTAGTAGGCAAGGGGAACTGACTCCAGCTTGGGTTGCCTTTTGGAATGCGCAGACTCGTCTTCAATCGAGGTCTCGACTTCAATTTCAGCCAATCAGGGCTCCCTCCATCAGAATAGGGAATTATCCATTCAAGTCAAAGCCATCCAGGGACGCAACTCAGTCTGGGTATTATTCGCTATTAGATAAGGATCACCATCTATGCGCGGAGTTGATTTTGTGAGAAAAGATCGAGGAGGTTCACTAATGTCACTAATCCTATACTTTCTAAGGACACCCAAGACTTTGGCAAAAACCATGTGATCCAACTTAATATCAATCCCAACAACTTTTGATGTAAGAATGTAATTGTCACTATCATCCAACTCTTGAACCAAATTCAGATAGAAAAGTCTAGTCAGCCTAGGGTAAGCCTCAGATGGTGGATTTAACAAACTCCCAACAGATGATTCTCTCAATTTCTTAATGTAGTATAAGTCCAATACATCCAACAGCTATGCACTAATTAGACTACAAAAATATATCTTGGATGATGCATACCCATCCATCCACAAAGTCTTAATATATGAATTGACAAGCCAAGTATCAGGCAAAACGTTCTTACCAAAATTTGTAGCCTTCTTGGTCTTTACTGCACTGTGTTTCGCTCTTTTCTTCTCTGGAGTTCTTTCATCCTTTTTCTGATCAACTTTATTTTCATTCGAAGATGGCACACTCGTCTTCTCACGTCTTCCTTCAGCCTCTTCCTTCTTCTTCTTGCTTGATTTTTCTCCCTGATCCTTACTCCCCTGTTCTTGACCTTCACCACTTCTTCTGTTGCTGATTCAGATTCTGACCCAGCCCTTGCTTCTTCCTGAACTTCCTTTCCCTTCTTGATCTTCTTTGAAGGTGGTGAAGTCTCATGGACACTAGCTGTCTCTTGTGAATCTGATCCATGAATGGTGATCTTCCTGTTAGCCTTCCTCTTTATTGCTTGTTGCTTGATCCTTTCATATTTGCGCTCCATTGGTTAGAGTTTGAGAGGGTTTGAGAGAGAGAAGAGAGAGAGATAGGTACGAAGAGAAGAAAGATGAGAATGAAAGAAATAAGCCTTGAAGTTGACTTAAGTAGGTAGAAGAGTTGATTTAAAAAGGGGATTTGCATGCAAAAGAGATTGCATAAGATTTCATGAGATATTATTTGGATATTTTTGTCAAAATCTCTGAACACTTGAGATATTATGTAATTAACTAGAAAGATATTATAAAATATTCCATGATACAATTTTTTAATGAAATAGATATCCACTTAAGCAAAGCAGTGTTACAGTAGTTCAAAGGTTTGAGAAGTTTCAGACAAAAACAGAAACCTTCAAAACTTTGAGCCATACTTTCAAGGCTGAGAAAGTATGATCTTAAGGCTTTGATATTTACACATATAATACAGACATAGACTAAGACTCTGTTTTCTTTTTGTAATTCATGTGACTTTTTACCTTTTTCTAAAAAAAGGTAAAAAAATTGCTTACTTTGCTACTACTAATTTTTCGAAAAAGTTTTAGTTTTAGTTGTAGAAAAAAAGGCCGCTTACTTTCTCCTATTTTATTTCCTAAATGGATATTTTAGGAGTAAAAAGTAACAAAAGTTGAAGTAAAAAATAACCTATTTTTTTCTCCTTTTTTTAGTCTTAAAAAAGGTAAAGAAGTTATCTAAAAATATTCAACGAAAAAGGAACTAAATATAACTTTTTTTATGACCTAAAAAAAGGTTTAAAGTCACATAAAATTAGGCAAAGAAAGCAGGGCCTAATACTCCCCCTATACCAATGCATCCTTGTTCAACATCCCCAATTCAAGGCTTAGGGATGCAAACCTCTCATCTAGCAATGGTTTAGTGAAAATATCAGCTATTTGCATAGTAGTAGAAATGAAAGAAAGAACAATATCACCTTTTTCATCATGATCTCTAAAAAAATGATGTCTCACATCTATGTGATTTTTCTTGAGTGCTAAACTGGATTCTTTGATATAAAAATGGCACTTGTACTGTCACAGTTGATAGGCACAATTCTGAATTCATATCCAAGATCTCTTAGCTGTTGAGCAATCCATAAAAACTGGGAACAACAGGCTCCAGCAGCAATTTATTCAGCTTCTGCAGCTGATAGAGCTACTGAATTTTTCTTCTTTGAAGGCCAACTAATCAGTGATGAACCAAGAAATTGGCAGCATCCTGAGGTACTCTTTCTGTCTACTTTGTATCCTGCAAAGTCTGCATCTCTATAATAATTTTGATTCACACTCTTACCACTTGTAGCCTTGTCCAAAGATAATGATGAACTCATAGGGGTCTTAACAACCTTGGACTGTGACATGTTATATTTATTTAACAAGTACATGGTGTATTTCCCTTGATTCACAAAAAATCCTTTCTTCATTTGATGCACATGAAGTCCAAGAAAGAAATTTAGTTCTCCCATTAAGTTCATCTCAAATTCTTTGCACATTAGACTCGAAAACTCTTTTGAAAGAGCATCAGTAGTAGCACCAAATAGAATATCATCAACATATATTTGTACTACTAACAAATTCTTTTCATGATTCTTGATAAAAATTGTTTTGTCAACAAGTCCTCTCTTGAAACTATTTTCATGTAAAAACATAGAGAGTCTGTCATACCAAGCCCTTGGAGCTTGCTTAAGTCCATACAAGGCTTTGTCTAATTTGTAAACATGATCAGGAAATGTGTCATTTTAAAAACATGGTGGTTGAGTAACATATACTTCTTCTTGTAAATATCCATTTAGAAAAGAACTTTTGACATCCGTTTGAAAAATCTTTATATGATTATGTGATGCAAATGCAAGAAGTATTCTGATAGCTTCTAACCTTGTAACAGGGTAAAATGTTTCCTCATAAGCAGTTCCTTATTCTTGATTGTATCCATGTGAAACCAGTCTTGATTTTTTTCAAATAACCTTACATTTTTCATCAAGTTTATTTCTGAACACCCATCTAGTTCCAATCACTGATTGATTCTTTGGTCTAGGAACCAAATTCCAAACTATGTTCCTTTCAAACTCTTTCATCTCATTCCGCATTGGAATGATCCAATCTGCATCTTCTAGTGCATCTTTTGCATTTTTGGGCTCAATGGGTGATACAAAAGTACTGAAAGCACACAGATTCCTCATTTGACCTCTTGTCTGAGTTCCAGTGGTTGGATCTGATTTGATGTTCACTGCAGGATGATCTGATGAGTATTTGAACTTATTTATAGGTGTCCAAGTGTATCCTTCAAGGTTTTGAGTTCTTGACACTCTAGAAGGAGAATCATATGTTCTGTCAGTCTCAGTCTCAAGGCTTTGAGATTTTGGCTCAACAGGGGGTTCAAGGCCTTGAGATTCTTCTGAATTTTTCTGCAGCTTAGTTTTGCTTTGTTAACTTTCTCATTGTCATTATCAGCCTCATACTTGTTCAGGTTGAGATCTCCAAAACTTTCACTCAGAGATTCTTCAGTACTTTCATCAAAAATCACATGAATACTCTCCTCTACAATCTTAGTTCTCTTATTATAATCTCTATAAGCCTTGCTAGTTTGAGAATAACCAAGAAAAACACTTCATCACTTCTAGCATCAAACTTACCAAGATTGTCTTTGTCATTGTTATGCACAAAACAAGTACAACCAAATTGCTTGAATTAAAAAACACTAGGCTTTCTGCCTTGGAACAATTCATAAGGAGTTTTCTTTAGGATAGGCATGATCAAACATCTATTGAGCACATAATTGGCAGTATTAACAGCTTCTGACCACAAATACTTTGGCAAATTACTTTCAAATAGCATGGTTCAAGACATGTCTTCAAGAGTTATATTTTTCCTCTCAACTACTCTATTCTGATGAGGAGTTCTAGGTGTAGAAAAATTCTGTGAGATGCCATGCTTTGCACAGAATAAATCAAAATCAAGTTGATCAAATTCTCTACCATGATCACTCCTAATAGATGCAACAAGTACATTTTTCAAAGTTTGAAGTTCTTAACAAAGCTTTGAAAATTCAGATAATGCTTAAGACTTATCTCTAATAAACATAACCCATGTAAATCTGGAATAATCATCAACCACAACAAGCATATATCTCTTACCTTTGGGTGTTTGAACCCTCATAGGACCACACAAGTCCATATGCATCAGTTCTAAAGGTCTAGAGATACTTACAAAGTTCTTTGTCTTGAACTCTTGGTCTGTTTACTTTGAGCACATGCCTTGCAAATCTCACCATCTTTGAATTATAGGATTGGTAAGCCTCTTACCAAATCTTTTGAGATGAGTTTGTTCATAGTGTGCATGCTTATATGACCAAGCTTTCTATGCCAAAGCTTTGAGTCACCTTTCAAAGCTTTGAGAAATTTCAGACTTTCATCTGCAACTTTATCAGTACATATAGCATAAACATTATGTGACATGGGAGCAGTGAGTATGCAATTTCCTGATTTTTCATCTTGCACCACACATTTCTCCTTGTCAAAAACTACCTTATTTCCTTTATCACAAAGCTCAGAAATACTCAATAAATTATACTTCAGACCATCAACCAGATCAACATCTGAAATTGACCATACAGAGTTATTACCAATACTACCTATACCAATGATGTTGCACCTTGCTTTGTCACCAAGTGTGATTGTTCCTTCTGATTGCTCTTTAAGCTCACTTAATAAAGATTTCTTTCCACTCATGTGTCTTGAACATCCGCTATCCAATTATGATATTTCAAAGCTTTGGTGACATCCTGCTAGATCCAATCAATGCCTTAATAGAATATTAGACCAAGTGTAGAATTTGGATTCATACTCAGAATCAACCATGTTAGGTGGTCTAATTCCTTTCAGAACCCAAATATGTTTCACTTGTCCCTTAAGCTGATAAGGATAGGTGTTCCACATTATATGAGGTTCTGTCCTTCTAAAGGGGCAAGTTAATGTCACATGTCCAATTTTAACACAATAATGACATTTTGGAGAATGTCTGCTTCCTGATTTTACAAATGTGGTTTGGTTTCTTTTTGGAAAATTTGAATTATAACCAATTTCACTTTTTTTATAAAGAATGCATACTTCCCCCAAGCATAAAATTTAGCTTATGTTCTGAGCCAGCAAAGGTTGAAATAATTTTCTTGGATTCTTGAAGCTCACTAGTCAATGAAGTGTTATGTTGCTCTAAATCATCTAAATGACTCTTTAGATCACAATATTTTTCAGTTAAACGAGAGTTTTGATCAAAAACTTATTTGACTTGCGATTTCAAAGCTTTGAATCTACTTTCCAAGGCTTTGAAGTCACTATCAATTTCAACTTAGTAGCTTCAAGACATTTGTTTTGAAAAACAAATCTAAATTTTCTTTTTCTTGCTCACGAACCTTTACATTCAAGGAATCAATCTCATTCCTATAACTTTCCTCATTCAAAAACATACTTTTGAGGATTTCAGGGAATACATCAGAAGGGCTAGATAAAATATTTTTTTTAACATATCTTCAACTGGCTTCTCCGTGGTTTGATCTTCTTGATGTCCAACCATCAAACAGAGATTGGCTTGCTCTTCATCAGAATCTGAGTCTGAAGAGTCTGAATCACTCTATGAGGCTAACATTTCCTTCTTTCTTCTGTTGTCATTTTTCTTCTTAGGAAATTGCATGCTTTCCGTCTTTTGAGGTCAATCCCTTACCAGATGATCTTCATCTCCACATTCATATTAGGTTTATATGAATGTAAAGAAGACATACCTTTCTGATCCTTGCTGGTTGAGGATCTAATTATTATTCTTTGTTGTAGTCCTTGTTTCCGAAGTTTCTCTTCTTGTTGTAGTCCTGGATCTTTGTCTGCTTGACTTGGCTAGGTCCTTCATAACTATCAAGTAGCTTATCCCATATCTCTTTTTCACTTTTGCAGTTGGATATCATGTTAAACTCATCTGCACTAAGAGAACAATTTAGTAAGTTCAAAGCTTTGTAATTTTCTGATACCTTTTCCAGTTCAGTAACTGAGAGATCTTCCTCTGATTTTACAGTTCTGACTCCATCAGAAGTAGTATAGAACAAGTTTGGGCCATTCAAAACGATAGACCATAGCTCAATGTCTTCATCTATGATGAAGATTTTCATCAGTGCCTTCCAATGCACAAAGTTATCACCACAGAAAAGTGGAGGTCTTTTAGCTGCTCTTCCCTGTGAGAATCCTCCATCACCTACATTACTCATTTTCACAAGATTGTTTGATCCTTAAATAGTGAACCAAGCTCTGATACCAATTGAATGTTTTTAATGTAAGTATATCAACATGATCTATATACTCTAGAAGGGGGGGGGGGTTGAATAGAGTATGCCAACTTTTGCTAAAAACCAATCGTTTAGAACTTGAAGAGAGTATGCAGTTGATACCTCAACGCTTTGAAAAAGATTTGAGAAACTAGAGATATAACTCCAGAACACAGAGGCTTTAAAGCTTTGAGATTTAGAAAACTCCAAAGCTTTGGAACTTCCTGTTTAGAATTTAATGAAAAGATAAAAGAAGTAAGCAGCAAGAACACAAGGATTTTACAGAGTTCAGTCACAAATGGACCTAATCTCTTCCTGAGGGATCTTATCCCTCAAGAATTATAACACAACTTCTTATTAATCACCCAAATTTAGCCCTAGATCTCAAGCCTAAGTGAGCTACCTTTCCTCAATACAGCTTGTGATTCCCAACCTATCTAGTTCCAGCTACAATCTGTTGAAACAATAAGAACCTATTTGTTGTTCACCTGAACAACTAAACTTATAGGTTTGTGTGGCTTAAGAACACAAAATGATAATACAAGTTTAGTACAAGTGTGAAGAACACATAATCGAAATAAGCAATAAAGCTTGGAAGTGTTCTTCAATCTCTGATGAATGATCTTACTTCTACAGTGTTAATGGCCTAATGAATTTGAAGACTTGAATGATCTGATCTCTCCTGTTTGTAGTACTCTTCAATTCACACGTTGACTTGTCTTTTCTCCTTGTGTCTCTTTTTGAAATTCAAAGTACTGATCACTTAAATAACAGCCTGCAACAACCTGAGAGATTTTAGGAACTGAATGCCTAAAAATCCTCTTCCCTGATATGCTTCTATCAGCAGCTATACTTGGATAGCCATCTGTTTTGTTTGTGAATAGTGGAACGCCCAACAACTCTGCATACACTCAACTAACAAGATCAAACATTATCCAGACAAACTAGCATCAAGATCTGATCAGCATTATGCTAACAGTTCATGAATAAACTAGGCTAAGTTTTGTCTGATAACAAAAACAGTTATACATCCAATTAAATGGATAGACCAAATGATCATTATAAAACAAGCAATAACTTATTAGTATAAGTCCATAGCACATTGAAAAACCAAATGAATTGACCTGCATACACAGATAAGTTTAGATAAACTTAGCAGCAAACATCATTTATAAATTCTCAAAGCTTTGAAGCTTTGACTGCTAGTTAATCGCAAAGAGCTTGGATTCCCAATCCGACTCAGACCTGTACCATGTGTTGTACCAATCAAAACATGATTCCATATCATTTGTAGAAAATTATAGAGAATGACAAAATAATTATAAAACCAACTTATAGACCCGCAAAATATAAAATAGTGAAGAACATATAAGGCAATCAACAATGTCTCAAAGCTTTGAAGCTTTTTGACTCTTGTGCTTCTGGATTTCATCACCAAGGAACCAAAACTCCTTCTCTTGTATATATCCACATATTGACAAAAAATAGCTTCTGATCTATCTATGATGTCCATGTACTTTAAGAGAACACACACTTTTCATTTCTCTTATTTCGAATGCGGCTTGACATTGGAGGATACTCATGTGCTACTGAACCTCCCTTCGGTCGGCGAGGTTAATCCCTTGGACCCATTAAGTTCTTATGAGGAACTGAAGTAGTTTATGGATATGGATTATCTCATTTAAGGGATGAAGAAGGCGGGCACTCGATGACTCGGCGATCCCCCCAAAATGGAACTACTAGCTCATGACTGACCATGCGAAAAATACTTGGCACCGATGGGTTCTTTACTTCTTCCAAGATTATGCCACGAAGGATTGCGATTAAAGCTTGAAAGAAGAATCCAGACATCCGCCTTTTGGAGAAGGGAGAGGGCTCTAGATGCGAGGTAGTCGCATTTCTGTGTATCTGGATATCTCTCTTTCTGATCGACGGGCACCCAACATATGGGGTGTTCCTACATATCCTTGCACTGGCTATTCGCATCTCCTCGGGATAGTGCGTTCCTTTGGTCTCTCTAGTTCTCGGTTCGCTGTACTATCGTCTTGATCATGCAGTAATATGCTGCGACAAGTCTCGTGGCCGTGACGACATTTTGTCATACGGGAATGTAAGTATTCTTTCCATGTGGGCATATGAAAGGTTGCCTTCGTACGCTCCATGTCCCAACAAGCAAAAACCCTGAAACGTGTTGAATCAGGATACGTCCCGGCAGCTCTATCAACGCTCTTGGACGTGGTTCAAAACTGGTGGCTCAAGGTGTGCTTTGAGCGTTGTTTGCGACCTCGAGTCATTATTTAAATTCAGGCCATACTCGCATTCTAAGTGTCTCTGCCGTTATGTCGATAAATTGATTTGTTGCCGCGATCTTCGCATCGATCCATACTTGAAAGATTTCATATGCTATTGCACGCGGGGTGCTATGCTAGCCATCACCGATTATGTAGAGGCCACCAAGGCTTATTGATTGGTCACTATGAATTACATTCCTCTGCCTGCGTACATCTAGGCTTTGACATTAAACACCCCACCATCTGCCCTCTGCACCTGGATCCTAACAGCTACCGTAGGTTGGATAGCAGTGCGATCGAGATTGAGGTAACACAACTTATCCCTTTGACCCAGACCTCTGGAAACCGGGTAGGGAGAGTGTCGACCGGTTGGACCGATTAATGGACATCGCACCTGAAAAAGGTTAAGAGAATGTACGTGGCCCCTCGCAGTAACTCTTCTTCGCTGCGACTACACAATTTTCATTTCTACACAAGGGAGTATGTTGGAATAGATGCCCTAGAGGCAATCTAGTTTAGTATGAATTTATTTGTGGCTAGAAATTCATTTATTATTTATTGGATATTTAATATAATGATGTCCTTAGATTTACAATAGTGTTGTTTATCTTAAAAATCCCTAGTCCAGTATAATGATCAATGGGACAATCATCTATAGACGAGTATGGGGTTGGATTGATATGGAGATATCATGATCCAACACATAGGTGTGCATTAAGGGTAATGACGCACTGGATTGACCATCTCCGAGAAGGCTATATACACGTTATGTTGAGTCACAAGTGCTTCTCGCGGTGCAATGGTATTGTCATCCTTAGACTTGAAGTTGCTAGATATTCTAGTTGTGGATTATTGTGATTTTGGTAGCGTTAAACGCTACACCGTAACTGGGTAGTTATAAAGGCGTGTACTGGATACATAAGAAGAAAGCATAGAAATTGTAGTGGACGTAGATAGAATTTGTTCCTCCCACATAACGGGAGCAAATATCCTAGGCCACTCGAGGGATAGTGCTTATAGAATGTCTGGCCAGACTCAAATAAATCAATAAGGGATATTGATGATATTTGCACGAATAAGGCTATTCCCATGGATCGAGAAACTACGGATTGGATATACGAGTGTGACTTGTATGTCTCGTGTCTAATCTGGATATAGAGACAAAGGGATGAGACAATTACTTGTACAAAGGTTGTCAAGATGACTATTCTATTAGTTGGCTAGAATGGATGTTTTGCTAGAAACCGCTCCATATTAGCAAATAGTTGCTACCAACTAGATAGAACCTATGGGGTCACACGCTAGATAGAGTTGAACTCGATTTGGGAATCAATTAATTGGATTAATTAATTAGAAGGATCACTTTGCAAAACCTTGCAAACTTAGTAGGGACTAATTTGCAAGGAAGGGACTAAATTGAATTCTAGTAGGACTAGAATAAGTCCTTTAAGTAGTTGTCAAGGATGTCAAGGAGTTGTTGGACTATATAAAGGACCTTCCTTCCTTCCTTCCCACACTTATGTTCATAATTGATCATAACTTGAGTGGGAGAGAACAAAAAAGGAGAGCAAGCAAGCTAGAGGAGCCGCCGCCCCCCTAGCCCGCCGCCTGTCCCCGTCGGCCCCAAAGGAGGCCGAAACCTCCTTTGGTTCGTCTCGTTTTGCGTGATTCTTCTTCCTCTTCCTCTTTCCGGGCTAGCACCAAGGAGTGGGAGATCTAGAAATCAACTCTAGGTGTGGATCAACTATAGAGAACGTGACACAATTCACGTTTGAAGTCATCAAAGGAGAACCCTAAGGTGTGTTATTGATTTCTTCCTTTACCATCGTTATGTCTCTTGACTTGTGATCCTTGGAGGGTTTTGCATGGTTAATTATTGTTTCCGCCATGAATCAAAAACCTACAGTGGTATCAGAGCCACAGGTCGTAGAGGATAAACGTGGTGTATGTGTTACGTTTTGATAGTTTTACAGGTCTGAATACTAGCTTAAACCCCGTGTCTATTGACATCTTAAGCTTTTATATCACCTTATCTTGCACAACTAACTCTTTTGGTTGCTTCGTGTAGATGCACCCATCATGAGTTCCAATGAGGAAATCCATCCTGACATACATCTCCCATATCTAATTACTGAATGAGCAGCAAATACGAACAAGAATCCGAATAGACCTATATATAGCTACCAGCATAATCAGCCTAGCTTTTTAAGTTTTCACCTTTCCATATACTCTTCTCTTTCTCTTGTAGGCCCATTTGCAACCTATGATTTTTTATCTCATCTTGCAAATCTACAATCTCCCAAAGGTAGTTAGAATGCTTAAATGTTGTCTCAGATTCTACAGACTACCGTCATGAATCTGCATCTTCATCATTAATTTTATCCTCATAGTATTAGGACTGATTTAAAACTTATCAGAGATTCAAATTATCCCAAGTTCACCAACGCGTGAGGTTGTCATGTAACTCTCCCACTATGACAAAGATCTCTTGTTACTTGTGTATTCAAAACAACATAAATTTATACTTCTTCTGTTTGTGTCATCTCAGAACTAACAACTTGAACATCTTTCTTAAGCTACTATAAAACAACTCTGCATTACAATTTCTTATTCATATGATTCCTTTCCGAAGAATCAGGTATTGTGCCGACAATAACCTTATGATCCTTACCATATTAAATAAGTAACATTATTATCCTTCAAATATTCAACCAAAATACATTCTTCTAATTTAGCATCTAACTAATCGGAATGACTTCTCCATAGCTGAAAGTGTCTAGAAAAGATTTTACCCTTTTCTACAATTCCATGGATGTAGTTGTAGATAGTGCTTTCTGAGCTGACAGATCTTGGCCACGTGGCAACCATCCAGCACACCATATTGTGCTCCACACACACTGGATCACCAGCCGAGCTGATCCATGTGGGGGCTGCGAGACAGAGCCCTCGCATACCACTGCACGGGACTTGTAGGGACTTAGTGGTTTGAAGGCTAGAGTAAGCCCTGTCGCGTGCGAGCCAGGCCCGCGCGCGACCTTTAGTAACTGTTTTGAGAGATCTATGGCACGAGCTGTAGGGTTTTGATTCATGGATCGCGCAAACGGAAGCATAATCAAACAAACAACCATGCAAAACCCTCCAAGGATCACAAGTCTAGATGCATAACGATAGTGAAGGTAAGAAATCATAAACACACCTTTGGGTTCTCCTTGATGACTTCAAACGCGAATAGTGTCACGTTCTCTATAGTTGATCCACGCCTAGAGTTGATCCTAGATCTCCAATCTCCTTGGTGCTAGCCCGGAATGAGAGGAAGGTGAAGGAATCACGCGAAACGAGACACAAAGAGGGGTTCGGCCCTCTTGTG
Organism: Linanthus parryae; assembly: GCA_023055425.1. NCBI lineage: Eukaryota > Viridiplantae > Streptophyta > Magnoliopsida > Ericales > Polemoniaceae > Linanthus > Linanthus parryae. Next base: position 85,133,775 of record JALGPY010000007.1, on the reverse strand, counting down.
GCGTCGGGGACGAGGGGGCGGGGGCAAGGGGGCGGCGTCCTCCTTGTTGCTTGCTCTCTCTCTCCTTGGTTCTCTCCCACTCTTGTTATGTTCTCTTTAGAGCATAAGTTATATGGAAGGAAGGAAGGAGGGTCCTTTATATAGTCCAACAACTCCTTGTTAACTACCTAAAGGACTTATTCTAGTCCTACTAGAATTCAATTTAGTCCCTTCCTTGCAAATTAGTCCCTACTAAGTTTGCAAGGGTTTGCAAAGTGATCCTTCTAATTAATTAATCCAATTAATTAATTCCCAAATCTAGTACAACTCTATATAGCGTGTGACCCCATAGGTTCTATCTAGTTGGTAGCAACTCTGTGCTAATATGGAGCGGTTTCTAGCAAAACATCCATTCTAGCCAACTAATAGAATAGTCATCTAGACAACCTTGTACAAGTAATTGTCTCATCCCTTTGCCTCCATATCCAGATTGGACACGAGACATACAAGTCACACTCGTATATCCAATCCCTAGTTTCTCGATCCATGGAATAGCCTTATTCGTGCAAATAACATCAATATCACATATATTGATTTATTTGAGTCTGGCCAGACATTCTATAAGCACTATCCTTCGAGTGGCCTTGGATATTTGTTCCCGTTATGTGGGAGGGGCAAATCCTCTCTACGTCCACTACGATCTCTAAGCTTGCTTCTCATTGTATCCAGTACACGCCTTTATAACTACCCAGTTACGGTGTAGCGTTTAACGCTACCAAGATCACAATGATCCACAACTAGAATATCTAGTGACTTCAAGTCTAAGGATGACAATACCATTGTACCCGAGAAGCACTTGTGACTCAACATAACATGTATGTAGCCTTCTCGGTGATGGGTCAATCCAGTGCAACATTCCGTAATGCACACCTATGTGTTGGATCGTGATATCTCCATATCAATCCAACCCCATACTTGTCTATAGATGATTGTCCCATTAATCATTATACTTGACTAGGGATATTTAAGATAAACAACACGATTGTAAATCTAAGGACTTCATTATATTAAATATCCAATAAATAATAAATGAATTTCTAGCCAATTACAAATTCATACTAAACTAGATTGCCTCTAGGGCATCTATCCCAACAGTCTCCCACTTGCACTAGAGCCAATCTGGCGCATCTCGTATGCCCATACTCCTAGTGTGCCCTTCATGCTTCCACTGCGTGAGAGGCTTTGTAAGCGGGTCTGACAGATTATCATCTGTAGGAATCTTGCATATCCGAACGTCTCCTCTATCGATAATATCTCGAATCAGATGAAACTTCCTGAGCACATGCTTGGACTTCTGGTGCGATCTGGGTTCCTTTGATTGCGCGATCGCCCCAGTGTTGTCACAGAACAACTCCACTGGATCCGCAATGCTAGGGACCACACCAAGTTCAGAAACAAACTTTCTGATCCAAACAGCCTCCTTTGCTGCGCCATTTGCAGCAATGTACTCAGCCTCTGTTGTAGAATCAGCTACCGTCTCTTGCTTGGAACTCTTCCAGCTCACCGCTGCTCCATTCAGGCAAAACACATATCCCGACTGTGATCTAAAGTCATCTCTATCGGTTTGGAAGCTTGCATCAGTGTAACCCCTTACACGCAACTCTTCCTCACCGCCAAAAATCAAGAAAGCATCCTTAGTTCTTCTCAAGTACTTTAGGATGTTCTTGACAGCAATCCAGTGACTCTCACCCGGATTTGATTGGTATCTGCTTTTCATACTCAAGGCATATGACACATCTGGTCTAGTACATAACATGGCGTACATGATAGATCCTATGGCCGAGGCATAGGGAATCCTATTCATGCGTTCCTTCTCAATCTCATTGGAAGGACAACCACTCTTCGAAAGAGTGATTCTATGTGACATGGGCAAGAATCCCTTCTTGGAATCTTGCATGTTGAACCGTTTCAACACCTTGTCAATATATGTACTTTGACTTAGGCCTAGCAACCTCTTAGATCTATCTCTATAGATCTTTATACCGATTATATAGGCTGCTTCCCCTAAGTCCTTCATTGAGAAACACTTTCCTAGCCAATCTTTCACAGATTGCAGCATGGGAATGTCGTTTCCAATGAGTAGTATGTCATCCACATACAAGACCAGAAAAGCTACAGAGCTCCCACTAACCTTCTTGTAGACACAAGACTCATCTTCGTTTCTGATGAAGCCAAACTCTTTGACCACTTCATCAAAACGTCGATTCCAACTCCTAGAATCTTGCTTCAATCCATAAATGGATCGTTGCAGCTTACAGACTTTGTTGGCTTGATTTGGATCCTCAAAACCCTCCGGCTGTATCATATACACGTCCTCGAGGAGATTCCCATAAAGGAATGTTGTTTTGACATCCATCTGCCAAATCTCATAGTCTTAGTATGCTGCAATCGCAAGTAGGATTCGGATGGATTTGGTCATAGCGACTGGTGAAAAGGTTTCATCATAGTCAATACCATGAATCTGTCTGAATCCTTTAGCCACCAATCGGCCCTTATAGGTAATCACATTACCATCCATGTTGATCTTCTTCTTGAAGACCCACTTGCACCCTATGGGTCGCGTCCCATCAGGTGGTTCCACCAAAGTCCATACTTTGTTGGTATACATGGATTCCATCTCGGATCTCATGGCCTCAAGCCACTTCTGCGAGTCTGGGCCATTCATGGCCTCCTCATAGGTAGTAGTCTCATCATCTATGAGCATCGTGTCACCGGAATCAGTCACGAGAAGTCCGTACCTCTCGGGTTCCTGGCGCACTCTACTAGATCTACGAAGCTCTTGTGTTACCTGAACAGGTGGATCCACAACTGCTTGTGATTCCTGTTCATGTTCCATAATCGGTTCAGTGACTTGTGGTTCTTGAACTTCTTCAAGTTCTACATTCCTCCCACTTGCTTCTTTAGAGACAAACTCTCTTTCTAGAAACACGCCGGTCCGAGCAACAAACACTTTGTTCTCAGTTGGATTGTAGAAATAGTATCCCTTAGTTTCCTTAGGGTACCCCACGAATTTACACTTATCAGATTTAGGCCCTAGCTTGTCTGATTGTAAACGTTTTACATAGACATCGCAGCCCCAAATCCTCATGAACGACAGTGTGGGACGCCTCCCACTCCACATCTCATATGGTGTCTTCATGACTGATTTAGATGGAACACGGTTAATGGTGAAAGCTGCACTTAATAGAGCGTAGCCCCAAAATGATAATGGAAGATCGGTTTGACACATCATAGACCGAACCATATCCAATAGGGTTCGATTCCTCCTCTCGGACACGCCATTTCATTGTGGCGTTCCGGGTGGAGTGAGTTGGGACACGATCCCACACTCTCTAAGATAGTCGTCAAACTCTTGGCTCAAGTATTCTCCTCCACGATCCGATCGTAGAGCTTTGATACTTTTGCCAAGTTGCTTCTCTACTTCATTCTTGAATTCTTTGAACACTTCAAAGGATTCGGATTTTGCCCTCATAAGGTACACAAATCCATATCTACTGTAATCATCAGTAAACGTAATGAAGTAGACATAACCACCCCTGGCAGGCGTGGCAAATGGCCCACACACATCGGTATGTATGAGTGCCAATGGCTCACTAGTCCTCTCACCTTTCTTATTGAAAGGGGACTTTGTCATTTTTCCCAATAAACAAGCCTCACATGTCTCATATGATTCAAAATCAAATGAGTCTAGTAATCCATCCTTATGGAGTCTAGATACACGTTTCTCATTTATGTGGCCTAAACGACAATGCCATAAATAAGCAGGATTTAAATCATTTATTTTAATCCGCTTGGTATTAATGTTGTAGACAGGATTACTTAGATCAAGGACATAAAGTCCATTAAATAATTGCGCACTAAAATAGTGAATATTATTCAAATAAAAGGAACAACAATTGTTCTTTATTGAAATAATAAAACCATCCTTGTCCAAACAAGAAATAGAAATAATGTTTCTGCTCATAGCAGGCACAAAATAGCAATTATTTAATTCTAAAACTAATCCTGAAGGCAGAGATAGCTCGCACACGCCTATGGCCAACGCAGCAACCTTTGCTCCATTCCCAACGCGTAGATCTACCTCCCCTTTAGCCAATCTTTTACTTCTCTTTAGATCCTGCATATTTTGACAAATATGAGATCCACATCCAGTATCTAATACCCATGATGTAGAGACAGTTAAATTGACATCTACAACACAAATACCTGGTGGTGGTGGAATCACTATTCCAAGCCTCTTGTCCTCCAGATATTTTGGGCAGTTCCTCCTCCAGCGTCCAGGCTGACTGCAGTAGTGACACTCACCTTTAGTCACGACCTTGGCAATGCCACCAACAGGCTTAAGGGCTTGTTCCTTGGACTTGGTAACTGACTTGCCTTTGCCCTTGGAGGAAGAGGCAAAATTTTTGCCCTTTCCTTTATGCACCATCATAATGGCCTTGCCCTTACCCTTTTTGATGCTCTGTTCAGCCGTCCTCAACATGTTGAGCAAATCTGGCAGTGGTTTAACGATCTCGTTCATGTTATAGTTCATAATGAACTGTCCATAACTTTCGGGCAACGATTGCAACACGAGATCGGTTGCCAACTCTTGGCCGACCGGGAACCCAAGCCGGGCGAGATTCTCCAAGTACCCGATCATTCGGAGTACATAGGGTCCCACCGGGTTCCCTTCTGCCAGATGACATTTGAACAGTGCCTTTGAGACCTCATACCTTTCTACCCTCGCCTGCTCTTGGAAGAGCTGCTTTAGATGTTCGATCATATCGACAGCATTCACGTTCTCATGTTGCTTCTGAAGCTCAGAGGTCATGGTGCAAAGCATTAGGCAGGCCGCATCATTAGCGTCATCAACACGCTTTTGATACGCCTTTAAGGCAACAGGTGTCTGATTCTCTGGACCTTCTGGAACATGCTCTTCTATTGCGTACAGCTTCTTCTCTTGCTTGAGAACAATTCTCAAGTTTCTGTACCAATCAAGAAAGTTGGTTCCAGAGAGCTTGTCCTTCTCAAGGACAGATCGTAGGGAATGTTGTGAACTCGATGAGTTGTTTGCCATTTGGAATTCTACAAAAGGAAAATACGCAAGTTTTAGTATTTGTGAATTTTGACTATATTTAATAATGGCTAGTTTATTAAATATAGCTCCCAATATTTTTCTACGGATTAATAACCCTCAAGATATTAATGCGGAAAATATCCTTATATTTTCTAGTGGGCCAAGATCCATCTTTTTCATCTCCTTATGAGCTTGCTTTGGCAAGTCACCCATAATTTGACTACTTCTTAGGTAGGAACGATTTCCAATTGCATCCTATATGCAACTCTTGGTTCAATCGGGCAAATAACTCCTTATTTATCCATCCATATGGATAATCCCAATTGATTGCCTCTAGGTTTCTTAATCAAATTAATAGCCTAGTTGTGTTCAACCTCTTACCTAAACAATTGCACATTGTTACGTGCCATCGCATTCCATCATTATGAACCAAGTCGCCATGCTTTGGCACGCACGAACTTGATAAATAATGATGATAATGAGTGTTTAAATAACGAGAAGGCAAGAACACAATATTGAATTTTGATGGATTTTTCAATTCAATTTTAATTATCTTGTTGATCAATATCAACTAATCTATCTATTTGAGTTTGGGCACAACTCCAAATAATAGATCCGGGTTGTCTAATTATCTTATTATCCTAATTGCATGCATCATCCATACACCAACCACACAAATAATAAGACAATAAATAAACAACCACAAAACAGAAATTAAACGTGATATGGATATGGCCTTTTCTAGACTAAGATAATTCCAAGCCAATGGAATTATCTATGAACCCTAAACAAACACATCTCCATGCGTCTTGATCTTTTGGTCCATCCTTCATAGTCATGTGGAATGCTCCATGCTCCATCTTTTGTGGCTTCCTTGGCTTTGGGCTTCTTTTCTTCAATCTTGGCTAACAATCTACTTTATCTAGCACTAGCTAATATCTATACTAAATAAAATAAATCTCACAAGTTGAGGAAAAAAATGGCACGCAGGCCATAAAACCTTAATTAATTATTATAATTAATTGATCGGCTCGCAGGCCGTAAAACCAAACCACAAAATTAAACATCCACATCAAACCACATCCTAAGGCCATATCCAATCACCATGCGATTTGCACATAAACAGTTAAAATCCAATTTTAACGCGCTTGGTCAATTTTAATTGATTTTAGGATTCTAGGTTTAAAACGGTCCATGGGCCCAACAATTCAATTGCCCGGGCCCAAACTAAGTGAACCATAAGGCCCTAGGGCCGGCCCGGCCCAAAACCCGCAAGCTAGGCCCGCGGGTTAGGGCCGCCCGGCCCCTTAGGGCGCCAAGCTTGGGCGGCAAGCAAGGGGGGCGGTCCCCTAGGGGGCCGAACCTCCTTGTGGGGGTTGTTTCCAAAAAAACCTCCTTGCTTGGAGCCCAAGTTTGGTTGTTTCCTTGTTTTGGGAGAACTCCTTCTTCCCCAAGGATGCCCAAACCCTAGATCTAAGATCCTAAAATTTCTCAAACTCACCAATTCATGCATCCAATGCAATAATTGGGTCTTGTTATGATTAATTCTTTGACAAATTGGATCCAATGCTTGATTTGTCTTGTTTTACGCGATAAACAACAAATTAAGGTGTAAAACAACAAGAATGTAACACATAAACTACGTTTATGCTCTATGACCTGTGGCTCTGATACCACTGTAGGGTTTTGATTCATGGATCGCGCAAACGGAAGCATAATCAAACAAACAACCATGCAAAACCCTCCAAGGATCACAAGTCTAGATGCATAACGATAGTGAAGGTAAGAAATCATAAACACACCTTTGGGTTCTCCTTGATGACTTCAAACGCGAATAGTGTCACGTTCTCTATAGTTGATCCACGCCTAGAGTTGATCCTAGATCTCCAATCTCCTTGGTGCTAGCCCGGAATGAGAGGAGGGTGAAGGAATCACGCAAAACGAGACACAAAGAGGGGTTCGGCCCTCTTGTGGCGTCGGGGACGAGGGGGCGGCGGCAAGGGGGCGGCGTCCTCCTTGTTGCTTGCTCTCTCTCTCCTTGGTTCTCTCCCACTCTTGTTATGTTCTCTTTAGAGCATAAGTTATATGGAAGGAAGGAAGGAGGGTCCTTTATATAGTCCAACAACTCCTTGTTAACTACCTAAAGGACTTATTCTAGTCCTACTAGAATTCAATTTAGTCCCTTCCTTGCAAATTAGTCCCTACTAAGTTTGCAAGGGTTTGCAAAGTGATCCTTCTAATTAATTAATCCAATTAATTAATTCCCAAATCTAGTACAACTCTATATAGCGTGTGACCCCATAGGTTCTATCTAGTTGGTAGCAACTCTTTGCTAATATGGAGCGGTTTCTAGCAAAACATCCATTCTAGCCAACTAATAGAATAGTCATCTAGACAACCTTGTACAAGTAATTGTCTCATCCCTTTGCCTCCATATCCGGATTGGACACGAGACATACAAGTCACACTCGTATATCCAATCCCTAGTTTCTCGATCCATGGAATAGCCTTATTCGTGCAAATAACATCAATATCACATATATTGATTTATTTGAGTCTGGCCAGACATTCTATAAGCACTATCCTTCGAGTGGCCTTGGATATTTGGTCCCGTTATGTGGGAGGGGCAAATCCTCTCTACGTCCACTACGATCTCTAAGCTTGCTTCTCATTGTATCCAGTACACGCCTTTATAACTACCCAGTTACGGTGTAGCGTTTAACGCTACCAAGATCACAATGATCCACAACTAGAATATCTAGTGACTTCAAGTCTAAGGATGACAATACCATTGTACCCGAGAAGCACTTGTGACTCAACATAACATGTATGTAGCCTTCTCGGTGATGGGTCAATCCAGTGCAACATTCCGTAATGCACACCTATGTGTTGGATCGTGATATCTCCATATCAATCCAACCCCATACTAGTCTATAGATGATTGTCCCATTAATCATTATACTTGACTAGGGATATTTAAGATAAACAACACGATTGTAAATCTAAGGACTTCATTATATTAAATATCCAATAAATAATAAATGAATTTCTAGCCAATTACAAATTCATACTAAACTATATTGCCTCTAGGGCATCTATCCCAACACGAGCTCCCTAGACCCGGTCAATCCGGTCAAACCCGGTCGACCTCGTAACGGTTCCGGTATTCGCGCACCACGTGCTATAACGGTTCCTATATACTCGGACGAACGTGCCGTTAGGGTTAAGCTAATTAAGCCGCCATTAATGGGCGCATTAACCACACTACAACGGTCATGTTCTCCAGTATATATAGATCGTTAACCTTTCCATACAAAGGAGGACACACTGGCCATACGCGGAAGCTCTGCCAAACCTCTGTCTCTCTCTCAGAAATTGCTACTGACTTACTCTCTCCCTACACACACCCCCACTCTTCCTGTGCGATCCTTGATCCACTACTTACGGTGTACACGGAGGTCTCCCCGCCGGAATCTCTTGTGCACATTTTGGTGAACCCGACGTGAACTTACCAACAAAAGCAACCATGTCTCAGGAGGATGATGTCAGCAACCGATCGCCTTCCACCGAAACTCCCTCGGGAGACGAGACCCGCCGTACTCCGACGACTCCCTGCGAAGCACCGACGTTAGAGTCTTTGGACGCCACTGTCCAAAGTCAGGCGAAAGCTCTCAAGTCTCAATCTGCGCAATTAGAACAAATCTTGGCCGTTCTGGGCACCCTTGCGCCGAATCCTCCACCGGCCACCGCTATCCCTCAGGGAGGAGGAACCCCTACGGCTCCAGGATTGGGAGTGTCAGCCACACCTCCCAATCCTCATCTGCAGACTCCGCCGTCGGCTACGCAGCTGCCTTCGGTTCAGGGATCAACGGCACATATGCTGCCTCCTGCTGCTCACGCTCCTCAGCCCTCGGCTTTGGCGTCCAACCCAACTCTGCAGTACCCTTTGCCTCCCCCAACGATGATCTGGGGAAATACGGGTAGTCAGTATGCTCTCAATCCTCCGGCGGCGTATGTGTCGCCACCGCCTACGGCAACCCCTCCGTCAACTACCGAGGGGAGCATTCCAGAATGCATGACGTCTTTGCAGAAGCGCGTGGACACCATCCTGGCACATCAGTCATTCGCGGATACCATTATCCCGAAGTTAGACAACGATCCACCCATTCCACGAGAGATCTATCTCATGCCTAACCCGGCGGGGTACAAGGCTCCTAAATGGGATAAGTTCGAGGACGTCAATGGAAACGCTCATGAGCATGTCATGCGTTTCATCGATGTCATGGGTCCGTCCGGAGCCGATCCCAAGCTGCTGATGCGAGAGTTCCCAAAATCTCTTGGGAACGTAGCATACAAATGGTACCGAACATTGGAGGCCGGATCCGTGAAGACTTGGGACGACATGGTTCAGAAGTTTTATACCAAGTTCTTCCAGATGGAAGAAAAGGTGACGATGATCCATCTCTCGCGGATGTATCAGAAACGCGAGGAAGACGGAATCACTTTCATCAAGAAATTCAGAGCGAAATCCTTGGAGTGCAAGGATCCAATGCCCGAAAGCCGACTCGTGGAGATATGCCTGCAGTGCATGCGAGATGAATACAAAGGTATGCTCATTAATTTGCAAACACCTACGTTTTCAAAGCTAATCGAATGCACGAAGAATATCGAGCCTATAGTCGAGAGACAGAACAAGAAGAGCGCTCCGGAGCGACCTGCGAGCGGCACTACCTACAAGATCGGCAGATTTAGTTACAAGAGGGGACGTGAAGCTGAGGTCAATACAGTTTCGCCCCAGAAACAAGCGAAGGTCGCGAACTTCGATGCACCGCCTCTGCCATGCTCAGTGGAGGAAGCAAGCGACCTCTGCAGACAGTGGCGCAAGGATGGCGTCCTGCCACCGCTCGAGAAAACACCCTCCAAGGAGATGGTGAGGGACCCTAAGTGGTGCGAATACCACGGCAAGGTCATGCACCCCACGGCCGAGTGCAAGAAGCTCAGATTCGCGTTCGATCAGAAGATGAAGAACGGCGAGCTCATTGTCAGCGATCACCGGAAGGATGTGCGCAACAACCCGCTTCCCGCGCATGCGGAACAGGGCTCGAAAGGCAAAGAGGTCGTCATGATCTCGATAGTGGACTTGGAAGAAGTCGCAGAGGATGGTCTACCCATCATTGCCGAGGTCCATGAAGACGAAGACTATAGCATGGACACGGAGGATGAACGTGCCGACCGCATGAAAGGGTCGCATGGCTTCAGCAGATTTTTCGACGAGATGAACTTCTCTGAAAAGTGCCGAACAGATATGACGAAAGCAATCTTAAGGATAGCGGAGGACTACGAGGAGGACCTCGTGGTCTCCAACGGGAAAGTCATCAGGGCGTCTCGTTCCACAGAAAAGATTATGACCTTTTCTGCCAGCGACAAGAAGACGGATGCGAGCCACCAGAGGCCCCTGTACGTGACCGCCATTATCAACGGCGTCGAATTCAAACGAGCATTCGTCGATGGAGGAGCGGCGGTCAACGTCGTTCCGCTCCACACATTGAAGCTAGCAGGGATCCCCGAGCATAAGGTAGTCAGGCGTCCATCTCCGCTGGTGGGATTCGGAAGCAACTCTAGAATGACGATCGGATGGATCCGCCTGGGCGTCCAGATTGGCAAGATCAAGTGCTCAGCAAAGTTCTATGTCATAGACGCGAACACCACATACCACATGATTATAGGTCGAGCCTGGATTCATCGCTTTGACGCAGTCCCTTCGACGGCTCACCAGGTTATGAAAGCTATATGGAACGACAGAGTAGTCGAAATACCGGCTTCGACTAACCCGTTCAACTTGGACGAAGCACATCTCAGCGAGGCGGTATGGTTCACTGAGATGGCGGACGAGCAAACGCCCGGACCATTCAATCCTACTCCTTTGCCTCTCTGGGAGGACATCAAGGACCAGTCACCTGCGGGCGTGATGGTGACGAGGGAAGATGTCAAGGAAAAGCCGCCTACACGCGAAGAGGCGCCACGTATCGCATATCACCGAAAGAATGTGTACACTTTGAAGAGTATCGCAAAGCATGACCCCGAGGGCAAGGAGATAGAGAGCTTCTACGCCAATGGGAAGAAATGCTATCGCATATGAAGGTGCGCGGGGATGTCCTCACCCGGGCATGGGGATATCCCTGGGCAAATCAATCAAATCGAGCAAGTTGCGCTGACGAAAGAGCCAACACAGGGCGCTCCAGACGAGAAACTCAAAGAAGCGCCTGAATGCATGGAAGACAGGCCAAGACCACAAAAGCAAGAACTAAAGGAAGTGTTCCTCAGCCCTAACGAGGAAAAGAAAAGACCAGTCTTCCTGAGTGCGGACCTCAAAAGCGAAGAGGAACAAGGACTGCTACAGCTCCTAACTGAATACAAGGATGTGTTCGCATGGGAGTACGATGAGATGCCAGGTCTGGATACAAGCATCACCATGCACCGTTTAGACATCATCCCAGGGTCTAAACCGGTCAAGCAAAGCACCAGAAGCTTCAGGCCAGAGCTCAACGTGAAGATCAAGCAGGAGATTGTCAAACTCCTAGACGCCAAGTTCATAGAGCCGAATCATCATCCCACATGGCTGGCCAACATCGTGCCGGTGGTGAAGAAGAACGGACAGCTCCGCATCTGCGTGGACTTCCGAGATCTCAATCGCTTCTGCCCTAAGGACGATTTCCCACTACCCAACATCGAATTGCTTATCGATTCAACAGCAGGCCATCGCATGTTCAGTTTCATGGACGGTTTCAGCAGGTACAATCAAATCAAGATGGATCCCGAAGATGCGCAGAAAACTGCATTCATCACTCCTGTGGGGGTATTCAACTACACGGTGATGCCGTTCGGTCTTAAGAACGCGGGCGCGACCTATCAGCGGGCCATGATGGCTCTATTCCACGACATGATGCACAAAGAGGTGGAATTCTATGTGGATGACCTGGTGGTTAAATCCAAGCACGAAGCAGATCACCTTGCAGATCTGCGAAAGGTGTTCAACAGATGCAGGAGCTTTCAACTGAAAATGAACCCCATGAAATGCGCATTCGGCGTGACCTCGGGAAAGTTCTTGGGATGCGTAGTCCATCGCCAAGGGATCGAGCCTGACCCTGCGAAAGTGTCAGCCATCACCAGCATGACGCCACCCCATAACCAAAGTACCTTGAAAACATTCTTGGGAAAACTGTCATATCTGCGGAGATTCATCCCAGCAATTGCCGAAATCACATGCTGTTTCAGCACTCTTCTCAAGAAGGACGCCGCGTACAACTGGGCTCCGGACCACGAAGTCGCATTCGAAAAGCTGAAGGATTTACTCACGTCCTCAAAGATAATGATCGCGCCTCAACTGGGATCACCGCTTCTGCTATATCTGACATCAACAAGGAGATCTATAGGAGCGCTCTTGGCTCAGGAGTATGAAGGCCAAGAGAGGCCCATCTACTATATCTCTCGCATTGTGCAGCCTGCTGAATCAAGGTACACAGACATCGAACGTCATTGCCTTGATTTATTCTTTGTGATAGAGAAGTTGAGACACTATTTTGCATCACACAAAGTAGTGGTGGTCACCAAGAGCGACCCCATAAGATACTTGCTAACTCACACTACTCCGGGCGGGAGATTGGCAAAATGGTACATGACCATCTCTCAATACGATATCACATGCGTGAGACCAAAAGCGATCAAGTCGCAGGCGGTAGCGGATCTGTTGGCACAGTTTCCCGACAACAGCCACGAACCCGTGATCGAAGAAGAGCTCGAAGGCCCTGAAATCTACGCAATCGACGTGCCCTATTGGACCCTCCACTTCGACGGTTCGTCAACGAGGAAAGGCGGAGGCATTGGGATAGTCTTGACAAAGCCAGACGGGGAAGTCCTACAGATGTCCGCAAAGCTCAACTTCGCAGTCACAAACAACGAAGCGGAATACGAGGCTCTCATCGCGGGACTCCGTGCAGCGAAAGCTTTGGAGGTGAGCAACTTAACGGTCATGGGAGATTCCAAACTGATTGTTAAGCAAGCCTCGGGCGAATATGGTTTGAAGGAGATCAACCTCCTGTCTTACCGCACCTTAGTACAAAAGCTGATGCAGCAATTCTGCGATGTGAAGTACGAGCACAAGCCCCGAGCGGACAATAGGCACGCAGATGCCTTAGCAACCTTGGGATCTAAGGTCAGCATAGACAAATGCCCCGCAAGGATTTCCATCGAAGTGCGAACATCGTCGGCATTAACAGAAGATGCGCGCGACGACGAACACATGGATGACGCAGACTGGCGGAAAGCAATCCTGCAAGCTATTGCGAAAGGTACCAGCAGCGAAAGCTGGGCACTCACAAAAGGATACTGCATCCACGACAACACCCTTTACTACAAGGGTCCTGGAGGAATACTCATGCGTTGCGTCTCCGAGCAAGAGGGACAACAGCTGTTAGAAAAGATCCACCAACACGCTTGCGGAGAAAGCGAGGTGTCAATCTACAGAAAGGCTCAGAGATATGGCATTCATTGGCCAGACATGTCAACGGCCGCAGCCCTGATACAAGGGAAGTGCGAAAGTTGCGCACTAATCAAGGATTCTCTACTCATCGCCCTAACCGATGCCGACACGGACTGGAGGAAGCCACTGTTTGATTTCCTCACCCAGGGCACCGTGCCCGAATCGAGAAAAGAAGCCGAAAAATTGAAAAGGAAAGCGTCTCGATATGTGGTACAGGAAAACCTGCTTTGGCGAAAAGGTCACGAGGGAAACTTGCTGCGATGTCTAGACGGCAGGGAAGCACAAGAAGTCATGGACCTTTCTCATCAGGTGGAACACCAAGGAGGTGCGAAATTATGCAGACAGCTCCTCTCAATCGGATATTTCTGGCCCACGATGGAGGTCGATTGCCGCACCAAAGTGCGACGCTGCCAGGAATGCCAATTCAAAGGGAACCTAGTGCACGCTCCCGCCGTGGATCTACATGCATTAGGGACACCATGGCCATTTCACACATGGGCTCTGGACTTCATCGGTCCCATCCGACCGACGTCGCACGGGAACCATTTCATTCTCACCGCAACCGAGCTGTTCACCAAGTGGGTGGAAGCAATACCACTAAAGATGGCAAATGCGCTGGCTGTGGTCAACTTCATCCAGGAAAGCATCGTATGCAGGTTCGGAATCCCAAATACCATTCTTTCAGATAACGGTACTCCTTTTGTTAATCGCCAGGTAGCTGCAAAATTAGCGGAGTACAATATCAGGCAGATATGCTCTACCCCCTATTACCCAAAGGGAAACGGACAAGCTGAAGCGACTAACAAAACGCTGTTGAGAATATTGAGCCAGATGGTCGCAGATGACCACAAGAAGTGGGCCGACTCCCTAAGTATAGCTCTGTGGGCCTACCGAACTTCTCTAAGGACACCCACAGGGGCCTCGCCATTTCTACTATGTTACGGGGCCGAAGCTGTAGTACCTGCGGAGGTCAGAGTCAATTCGGCAAGGCTGGCCTTCCATGCACTCTATGAAAATCAATGCGATCATGACTTAGTCTTGCTGGAAGAAAAGCGAGAACAAGCTAAAAGGACCAACAAGCGGTACCAGGAAAGAATCGCTCGCGCCTACAATAAGACAGTCCAGCGAAGAGATTTCGCAGTCGGGGACCTGGTCTTGCGCGCATCTGACCACTGTATGCGAGAAGCAACTCACCCAAAGTTTGCAGCTAATTGGGAAGGACCTTTCGAAGTCACAGAAGTCTTCGATAGTGGCTACTGCAGCATACGAAGGTTGCACGGCACAACCTCAACTCCGAGTTCAGTCAACATGCGCTGGATCAAGAAGTACTATCCCTGACTTCTCTTATTTCATACGTTTTATGATAACGTTATTTAATGTCTCATATGGCTACGATTTACGCAATCTCCTCTCTCCCATATGAGAGGATTGTAATCCCATCTCTCCCATATGAGAGCGTTATAATAAAAGAATTCTCCCAAATGAGAAGTTCAAATTGCTAGCTGTTTATATTGCTCTACTTAGTTTGTTATTACTGTTAACAATGGTTTATTCGCCGCAATAGCGATCCGTACAACTACGATCTTAACTGATCATCTAAGCCTATCTCTCACGATAGCAGCCAATGCAAATGCGATCTTAAGTGATCATCTAAGCCTATCTCTCACGATAGCAGCCAATACAACTGCGATCTTAACTGATCATCTAAGCCTATCTCTCACGATAGCAGCCAATGCAAATGCGATCTTAAGTGATCATCTAAGCCTATCTCTCACGATAGCAGCCAATGCAAATGCGATCTTAAGTGATCATCTAAGCCTATCTCTCACGATAGCAGCCAATACGAATGCGATCTTAACTGATCATCTAAAGCCTATCTCTCACGATAGCAGCCAATACGAATGATATCTTAACTGATCATCTAAAGCCTATCTCTCACGATAGCATCCAATGCAAATGCGATCTTAATTGATCATCTAAGCCTATATCTCACGATAGCAGCCAATGCAAACGCGATCTTAATTGATCATCTAAGCCTATCTCTCACGATAGTAGCCAATGCAAATGCGATCTTAATTGATCATCTAAGCCTATCTCTCACGATAGCATCCAATGCAAATGCGATCTTAATTGATCATCTAAGCCTATCTCTCACGATAGCAGCCTATGCAAATGCGATCTTAATTGATCATCTAAAGCCTATCTCTTACGATAGCAGCCAAATGCAAAAGCGATCTTAATTGATCATAAAGCCTATCTGTTATGATAGCAGCCAATGCAAGTGCGATCTTAATTGGCAACGCATGCGCAAAATGATCTGATTGGATCTTCTAAAAGTCTATCTGTTGCGATAGCAATTTATGCGAGAAACGATCTCAAGCAATTCTCTAATAAAGCCTATCTGTTGTGATAGCAATCCGCACCACTTAACGATCTTAATTGATCTGCTAAAGACTATCTGTTACGATAGCAATGTTGTGAACATGATCTTAAATGATCTACAACGGCCAACCACAAGCCCATCCGCCGAGATGGCACAGCTGCGAAAATATGATCTCGAACGATCTAGCGAAACATCCGCGAATTGATATATCGCAAATGCGAAACCATTCCATAGCATTATGCAAGGCGAAATAAGCCGAAATGCATGCGAAATTGTATTTTGTTGCGAAGAGACAGCAGATAATACAAAGGCTATTTATCATTATGAGTCAAATGACTTACAATTCATCTGTCTAGATAACAGCTTACAAACGAAAAAGCTCAAATCTAACTATGCAGCCTACATGGCTTACAATACATTCGAAAAGTGGCTGACAAGCCAGAGACACACTAGGCGAATCCCGACTAAGAAAAGGAGGAACCCACCGGTCCTAACACCGGCAATGCAGCACGCAGATCTGCGGCCAAAGATCTATAGCAAAAGGGATGCTGCCGCGAAGAGATCAGCTTGTCATTCGCTACATCCCTAGCAGCAAGATCTGGGATGCGATATGTCCAAGACCCCAAGGGATGACAAAAGCCTCTGTCTGATCAAGATAGGCGCCGGAGGAGCTTCCTGTGCCGACAGATGCTACTCTGCAAAACAGGCGAAGCAGTCATTCCTCTGGTGATGGACTCCTTGTCATGTTGGACAAGGGCATTGACGAGCCTCCTGAGTTCAAGAACGAAGAGGCAAGAAATCCTCCTCCAGGGATGCTGGAGGAGAATTCCGCCGTTCATTACGAGACGGTAGCACGGTCACTTCGGCGCTGCACCTCGCCACGAGGCGGCCGGAAACATGACCTGCACACATAATACACGAAGAAATTTCTTCGAACACACATGAGATGTTATCTCCATCTTCTTTATGATGGTTATAAAGAGCAATATTCCTCATAAAGTGGATCTTGGAAACTATTTCTATAGCACAGAGCGCAAACTCAGGATTCAAAACTTGAAGTTGCCATGAATCAACGAAAAACAAGCGTTGAAGCCAGTAGTCGTAAGGACTCACGGCAAAGCACATCTTTGGGATGAAGAACCCAAATAGCAAAGACAGGGTTTATATAGACCCTGTGGAGACTCTTCAGTTGCCAAGGATGAGTCAGCAAAATTCAAAAAGAGGGTAAGTTCAATCACTTGCGCCTTGAAAAGCGGTAACAATCAATTACCCTACTAAAGGCTACGACGATCCAGTTGCGTATCCTAATAAATGACGGATGGTCATGATTCGGATGGACTTCCCAACAAAAGCGTGCTTATCTGCCGAGAAATTAGCGCGAAAATCAAGCAAAGTATCAATTGCTGATGTCATAATTGGATATGCACAAAGATATCCTGTCAAATCCCGAAAAGGGCAAAACGGGCAAATTCATTGTTTGTTGTTAAAAAAAAAGGGGGAGAAACCCTAGCAACATTACATTAATGTTTCAGCTATTTCCTTGTTTTCTTTTCAAAATTCGAAAAGTCAAAGCAAATTCTTGATTAAGGAGTCCTGGGGCTCGAACTGCTCGCTCAGCTTCTCCACTTGTTCCACTTCTTGCTTCAGTAGCTCGCATCTAGCATTCATCACATGATACAGCTTTAGAGCTTCATCAACCTCTTGCTTCTGCTGCTCCACTTTCTGCTTCTCAGCTGCGAGATTCTGGTGGCCGAGTTTCAAAGTTACGGCTGCGCGAATCAGCGTGACTCTGTCCTTAAGGAATTTGAAACCAAGTCTGCCCTGGACTTTGGCAATAAGATTTTGGCACATGCCACATAGCAATTCAGCACTCTGGACCGAAATGGTCGCAGGCGTAGCCGCAGATAGCTGCTCCAAAATCCAGATGGCTTCAGTAAGGAACAGCCTCCTGTCAAAAGGCCCGATCTCCAGAGATCTCACAAACGATCGGGGGTAGGTGAGGCGCATTCGAACCACCCAGTCTACATCGGTTTGCTTCAAACCTAAAGTGATTTCGAAAATAAGTTACGATGTCAGAACTCGCAGGTGAATAATGCGATGTGCGAACGGTAAAGCTTTACTTACCCGTTCCTTCCAGAATCTCATGAAGAGAAGGAATGCGAGCTGTCGGGTTGATTGAAGATTTCCCTCGCTCCATGGCTCTTCTATCAGCTGCGAGCTCCAATCTCTCGTAGTCAGGAGGAAGAGTGTAGGCCGTACCAGCTGCGACTGCATTCCCAACCTGCGAGCCCCAAATGCTCCACGCAGGAATAGGTGCCTCTGGCTCAGTCATCGCCGGAGGCGAAGGAACAGCCGAAGTCGCTTGGCGGATGACGCTCTCAGATGCGAAAACATTAGCAGCACTTGTCCTTTCTTCCTCAGCACCGGTACGGACATCTTCGTCCATCAACACAGCATCTGCTTCAGCATCATCGGAAAGTTCGATGATGTCCTCGAGAGGCTCACTTGCATGCTCAGCAGCTGGGACGGGCTTCTCAGTATGGAGCTCGGAACCGGAACATAGGACGCAGGTTCCTCAGCATGACCTGCGACATTAAATGCGATGATATGAGGTAACTTGTGTTATAATTTATTTCGCTATCTTTACTAAAGCTAAGAGTAAGCACCTCCACGCGAAGGTGGGATCGAGGTATCCTCGTCATACACTAAGGACGTGGAACCATGCCCTATCAGTGTGTCTTCACTAAGCAGGTCCTTAAGAGAAGCGTGACCTGGGGTGCGAATAAACCAGTCATGATTCTGCCTCAAGTGGCTAAAGCCTAGTACGTGCATATCACTCAAATAATTACCTGAGGGTTCTCCGCATTTGCCTACTAACCAACGGCGAATGTCAGCCTTTGACACACCGTGCTTTAACGCAACCACAATAACATCTCTATAAGTTACTGCGAGATTGAAGATCTCACCTTTATCGCCACCTGCGATCTCTTCGAAGTCTGCTTGGACTTGCTCCAAGGCCGCTGCATCCTCTCCGGGAACCTCATCTTCCTCCTCCACATGAGGAGCCACTTCTTCGGGAAGCTCGTCTTCCTCGTCAACTGGACGCGCTAAGTCGTCAACATGCCGCTCTTCGAGACTCCGCTGTTTCACACGCTCGAGCTCCTCTTCTTCTCGCCGCTTCCTTCTTTCAGCAGCCTCCGCGGCTGTCTTCCGGGACTCAGCAAGAATGTCCTCGCTTATGGGATCATCTGGAATGCCATAATGGGCATCTCTCTTTTGTCTCTTGGCCACAAGGCCACCAATGGTTTCATCATCATCATCTGCGAATGCACGATTGGTCTAAAGAAAAGAAGTGCAAAGAAGTTACGATAACGGGAAAGGAAATGCGACGGAGGTACCTCCTGATTCTTCCTCATGCATCACAACTGTTGCTTCTTCTTCTTCATCACCTTCTTGGGGCTCCTGTCTCTCTTCCTCTTCCTCTTGATTGAATGGAACGAAAGTCTCAACTGCGAGCTCTTTCCGCACTTTGCTTGGCATGCGACCTTTGCCTTTGTCCTTGATAGAAAGGGACCTCACTGGAGGAGAAGCTGGAGCACTTCTAGGGGAAGAAATCGTAATTCCCTTTTGCCTAGGCCTCTTCACTCTCGGCGCCGCAGTCGCTAGAGGGGACGGGTCATCTCTAGGAGGAGACGGGGCCGGAGGATTGTCTATCAGCGAGTCGGCAAAAGCCTTCATGACTGCGCGAACCTTTGTTTCGACCTCGGCGTCCATCCTCCATGCTAGCCGGAACGACTCCCCTTGCCTTCTGGTGGCAACAATGGTGTTAACCAGCGATTTGGAGCGATCACCAGCTGCGAACCTCCGCACGTGACACTAAAGCAGTACAGAATGAAAATATCAGCGTAAGGAAATCAAGAAGCTTGACGCACGCAAAGAAATTGCTTACCTCAGCAAACGCCTTGCTATATCTGACGACATGCGTGTCGCCCTTCTTGACTGCGGCGACTTGCTCCTTCAGAACGAAATCAGGGCACAAATGATTCTCACGGTCCCACAGTGAGTAACAGCCATACTCAGACTCGCTCAAACTGCAATTGGGGCGAAACGGAAAAGAGTTTCTTTTGATCAGGGGGGCTCTACTTGGCTGCGCCGCCGCCTCCGTCTCAATCCTCGTTTGCTGGGCAACCCAGTATGCGAGCCAGTTCTGGGAACAACCACCCTCGCGGGCTCCCGCAGGCTGCTCAAAGGGAAGATTGTTCATGAAGACCGTCTTGCACTCCT
Organism: Linanthus parryae; assembly: GCA_023055425.1. Lineage (NCBI taxonomy): Eukaryota > Viridiplantae > Streptophyta > Magnoliopsida > Ericales > Polemoniaceae > Linanthus > Linanthus parryae. The sequence continues at coordinate 85,113,471 of JALGPY010000007.1, read as the reverse complement.
TTGTCAGCAAGCGCTTGTAGCATCCTCTGATAATAGACTGGGGCCAGATTGATGGGGCCACCGCATCAAAACCAAACTGAGGAGAAACTCGAGTGGGGTCAACATCCACTGTAAGCTTTTCATACCTTGGCGCGAGCTCACGAATATGCTCTGCGAGGGCAGGAAGGGAACCTCGCAGACACCAGCAAAAGAACTCGCGGTAGCGCTCGTGGAAATGCGGTCCCTTCTCAAAGAGAAGCTCTTCTGAGAAGACCATACCTTTAGAGAGGTATAGCTTTGGAAACCATCGCACATTCTCGATACGCGTGGCATAGGGCCTGGCAGTAAACTCCTTCCGTTTGTCGCATATCAAACTCCAAACGCACTTGGTGTTGCTTGCTCCGAACCATCTCGCAGCTCTCCCGCTGTTGCGCGCTTCTGTCTCGCCTGGGGGACACCACTTGTCAAGCTTAAGAGCAGTCGGAGCATAAGACGACCATCGCTCGAAAACCCACATTGTCAAAAAGGAAATATTGACAAAGGTCAGAACATCGAGGCGGCCACGCGACTCCCTCATAGCCAGAACCAGCTGATCAAGCCTATAGTACAGCGTGCCCAAGACCAAGGGTCCGAGTGCGACTCTCTGGCCAAGAGCAAGCCTCACAGCAAGTGGCAGCACATGGTAGAAGAATCCGTCATGGGGGTGACCATCAATCAAGTACCTCGACAGCCAGGCACAGAGAAAAGCACAAAGGGTCAAATGATAACCCTTGCCCTCTACGTAATTCTCGGCCTCCGGGTCCTCACTCAGAAGTTTCTTAGTGATGCTGCTGTTCGCATAGTCTCGGAAGAAGTACTGCAACCATTTGTTCCAGGTATTCTTCGTAGACGTATCAACCAGTTGCCAGTTCGGAAGAGGCTTTGTAGTGGTCCATCGAGTGGAGATTTTCTTTACCTCTGCTAGGCATTCCTCCATCTGCGTGTACAAGGCAATCTCCGCAGATGTTCTCAAGGGACTCAGAGGGTCCACCTCGCCCATGGGGGAAAGCTCGTACAACATTTGAACGTCCTCGAGTGTGGGGGCAGCCTCGAACTCAGCAAAATGGAACGTGTGAGTCGCAGGCGAGTAACGGGACAGAAGGTCTAGAAGCATGGACTGATCCAGCTTCACGGCAGCACCCTTCATAGCACGGATAGCAAAGTATACGCCGGCTTCATCAAGAGTCGCGGCGTGATGGTCCAACACGTGGTCAATCCACTCATCCATATAGTCCAATTTCTGGACGAACGCTTGGGTAGAAATCGCAGTGTATGGGAAGTGCCCGTTCTCGATTCCCAATCGAACCACATCCTCGGAACCAATCAACTCGAGCAGAGCTGAGTTAACTGGGCGAGTCAGTGTCAACAATCGCTCAGCCGGGACAGGATCAGGCATCCTCTTCGCCTTCACCCTCGCATGGTAGAAATCTTTCCCACCCAAAAAGGGGGCTTTTCGCCACAAGGCCTGTGGAAGGTCGGGTATCTCTTCGTCTTCTTTGACAGGCCTGGTTCCTTTTGTCTTGGCCATTCCTGCGGAAGAGCAAGAAAAAAGGGGGGAGAAATACCACACTTCAGTTTGAATTTTGAAATCCAAGATTTATGCAAAGGAAGACGAACAATTTCTGGTATCGATTTCAGAAATCAGGAAGTTGCAAGATCCAATATTGTTGAAGGATTAAAGCAAAAGAGGGTTAAAAGATCAAGGCCTCTTCACAAATCTCATGGGTTTACAGATTCAACGCAGTTCAAAGCGAACACCGGTATTTTAAATCAAAATTAAACGAGGCCAACCTTGTTTTCTTGAAGCTTGCTTGGATATGCACAATTGAAGAACACGATTTGCAGTCCTGAACTGATGATTGATGATCTGAATCTGCTCTCGAAGATCTCCGGGTACCATTCACTTTGCGAGAAAGAAGTGATGCTTTGCAATAATGGGGGATACAAAGTATTTATCCAAAAGAATGAAGGGTTGCGTCCTTTCAGTAGTCGAATCGCAACCGTCACCGTCGTATCGCGCAATCACAGGACAAGCTGACGTCACACCTAAAACCCTAAAGGCCAGACGACACGACTCTAGGGGTTTTAGGTCATAATGGCACGCACGGGGGCTGAACTTACCCGTATTTGAATTGGTGCGTGGCGGCGACGCGCATGTTGGTTTCCGCGCATGGAAGCCTATACAGCTATGAGTCTTCACACGCAGAAAGGGGGCTAATGTAGATAGTGCTTTCTGAGCTGACAGATCTTGGCCACGTGGCAACCATCCAGCACACCATATTGTGCTCCACACACACTGGATCACCTGCCGAGCTGATCCATGTGGGGGCTGCGAGACAGAGCCCTCGCATACCACTGCACGGGACTTGTAGGGACTTAGTGGTTTGGAGGCTAGAGTAAGCCCTGTCGCGTGCGAGCCAGGCCCGCGCGCGACCTTTAGTAACTGTTTTGAGAGATCTATGGCACGAGCTCCCTAGACCCGGTCAATCCGGTCAAACCCGGTCAACCTCGTAACGGTTCCGGTATTCGCGCACCACGTGCTATAACGGTTCCTATATACTCGGACGAACGTGCCGTTATGGTTAAGCTAATTAAGCCGCCATTAATGGGCGCATTAACCACACTACAACGGTCATGTTCTCCAGTATATATAGATCGTTAACCTTTCCATACAAAGGAGGACACACTGGCCATACGCGGAAGCTCTGCCAAACCTCTGTCTCTCTCTCAGACATTGCTACTGACTTACTCTCTCCCTACACACACCCCCACTCTTCCTGTGCGATCCTTGATCCACTACTTACGGTGTACACGGAGGTCTCCCCGCCGGAATCTCTTGTGCGCAGTAGTCATCATCAATTTAGAGTGCGCTAAATTCAAGAGTATCAAACAGTCTCTAATAAATAATCTTAACACAGTAACAAAATAGTCGAATAAGACTTCACTGATCCGATCATATCTACAAAAAATAGGTTTCTTCTACAAGTGATGTTATTCGACTAATATTTTTTTATTAGGGGATATTATGGTACTTTAATATAAAATTTTCACAACTATGATAAAAATACCTTCGGAAAAAAAATCTTGCCTTAAATTTAGAACATAAGACAATCTCTCGATACTAAAGCTCTACCATAAAATTCTCCCACTGCAAGAGTGCCTACTCTCATAGCATCTCTTGCCATGATGTCTATCTCTACACTACCATATCGTTTACTTGTTCTGAACACTCATAAGGAATTCCAAACATGATTAGTTTCTATCGTATCTACAAACTAGGATTGGTTGAACGAGTAACTAAACATGATTTGACGAATAGAGCAGTAGACACGAGTGAGTTTTTCATCCTTGGCTTAAATTATTAAGTTGTTTCTTCCTAGTGCTTTTTATGCTAGCAAATAAAATTCTTGCCTTTCAGATTTTATTTGCATCACGTCTGAGGAATAAGAACAACAACCTTAATTGGATCTATGAATATATTTCTACTTCCTTCTACTAGATGGTTTAAAAGTAGAACCAATTTTCTATCACCAATATACTAGTTGTACTCCTGACGAGTTTTTCACCCACAATAAATTCAATTAGAATTTTTTTAATGAATAGCTCAACCTATCAATGTTTTATTAACTCAAAATTGCTTAAAAAGAATTATATGGGACCTCTTTATCTGACCAACCTAGATTTCACTATCGATCTGAGATCCCTTGATCACATGTTCACTCAAAATATGTAACTTCTATAGAACCTGATTGCGTGTTGGGACTCTATCTCATCTATGTGTTCATTAACGCCCTTATTTCCACTTACATTGCAACCCGATCTTGATGCCAAAACATCTTTACATGTTTGCACCATATCGTATGCACGTGACACCGGTTGATGTTGATGTTGCACTACATTTGACATATGCGAAGATGTAACCAGCGAAATCTCACGAACCTTATATTACCTTTGATAGGCCCGGGTGTTTACACCACCCGCCTCATCACTAGGTTCTTAAGTGCAAAACTTTGTCAACACACATTTGTATTCCTTCGCAGTTAAGACAACTTATTGTAATTCAAGTTAATTTATATTATTTGAGAAACACATCCTAGGTTCAAAACCTAGTATCTTTAATTATCTGACAAACATGATAAATAACAAATAATTATGTCCCAAAGTATGCATATCTTTGAATCCAACTCAAGTTAGAATTCATCGGCAATTCGATTTCCTTTTAGACCGCCTGTGACGATGGGCTACTCGACTTTGAAATAAATCAAACTGACCATGTCACTTAGATTTACTATCCGGACATTTAAATATCCGATTCTTAGGCCCAACAAAAAGTAACAAGAACTCGGTAGGAGGATATTACCAACTTTATTGTTAAGTGACTCAACCATTACTTCGTACTGAACTGAATCTCTTAGTTTTAAGAACAGTTCTCATGGGGAGACTTATCCAACAAAACTAGATTTAACAACTATCCTTGATATCGACATGCACATCCGTTTTAATATCCGTGATGTCCCTGATATCTTGATTAGTGACTATTAACAAATAATAAAACAATCAACACAACATAATAAAACATCCACCCACAATAACAGAAATAACACATAAACTATTATTATGGCCATGTCTTCATCGTCTCGATAGTCACTTCCAATATTTGAATGCTCCATCATCTTCGTCCGGTCTTTTTGGGTCCATCATGCTCCTTTAATTTCTATTACATAGTCCTATCCGACTACATGGATCTAGAGTACATAAAATTGAAAAACAAGCTACTAATTAATTTACTATTCTCCACAAACCAGAGACTTTACACTTAATTACAACACAAAATAGTGCATAAAACACGACAATAAAACCTCAACCAAAAACATAAAATCAAATTTTAATATGGCCACAATAACAGTGTATTTGCAATACAGCGTTAGCACAATGCAGTCCATTCACACAATTACCGTATTTTAACCGGACAACATGGTTTGATTATAAGCATAAAATCAACGTTGGCTATGATACCACTTGAAGGGAAAATTCAAAGAGATTTGTCCTGGACGACGTGATTTATGCAGAGAATTAATCATAGGCGTTCAAAAAATTATTGTGGTAAGTTAACTTGCGGAATAAAACTTATCGCGGTCCATCTAGTCTGGTATGAAGCGATTGCCGAAACTTTGACCAGCTTCTGACGGAGTTGCATTCCGAATCTGACTTCAAGACATGTTCCAATGGATCCCTCTTGTCGAGATACACATATTTCATATATAACTCGTCTTCATCCGACATCTGTAGCTCCAGTTATGCTTTGAAAACCGAATTCAGATGCTGCTGAAAATCAACTGCGGACCAAAAACTTTAACCAGCGATATCTGGAGTTCTACAACTCTGATCGATGCGCCATTTCTTCTTGTCCCTTGGTTTTTCCAAGACCTAAAACTTTCGTGTTTTACGAAAAACTGTTCGAGATCGTTATCTAGGCCTAAACACCCAAATACGGAATATGGTGTATCTGGAAGCCTTCCGAGACGTATAATCCAAGCTCCGATTAAAGTTTGATGGTGATTCGAACAAGAAAAATCTCATGAATAAACATGTAGGATTTTATTTCTTGTGTGGAGAAGATGTAAGATCAATCATCATCACTTAAGAATTATGGTGGACTATTTATAGAGACATATTACTAACTCTAATATTATGAATACATGATCACGCTTATGTTGGACTACGTCGGGGACCTATGAAGAAAAATAAATGAATCGGCTCCCAAAAATATATTTGAACTCATAATTCAACCCGAATTAAATTCAAAACTAATTATTAATTATAGTTTACTCCACCATGAAACTATGATTGCTCTCCGACATTAATTCTCATCATTATGTATGAGCTTCTGTTATTAATATCAGTTAACTCCCCACGTTAAGTTTACAAATACCCGTTAATGCTGATCTACTCTTACTGACAATTTCGATCTCATCAACATCTTATGTATTCCCAGATCTAAACTGCTCAACCCTTATTCGTTATGTCTAGTTACAAATAACCAGTTGGCCAGACTTTAAATAACAATACCTAGTGAGCTCCCCAGAGGGTACATCATTATCATACGAGACGTGGATTCCATGATTCAATTAGCTTTCACCACATCCTAAAATCACTATCCAATATACCAGGATTGTTCACTCGCATTTGAACCTCACTCAATATATGAAAATGATGATTAATCAAGATTTGTGTCCACGTAAACAATCATAAATTAAGAGTTTCCAATGTGACCAATAAAAACGAAATATTTTATTATCTCACTTCGGTCAGTCCCAGATAATTATGTTTCATATAACAGTTCTATTAAACATGCAAAAAGTATGCGAGCGTAACAAGTTGAAACTACACTGTTTCCTTGAATGAGATGTGTCACTATAATGTTACACTACATTCGTTCCGATGGTTTGTCCAAAATCATCTAGACAGTGAACCCTTACTTATATTCCATAAATAACTGACTATCAATCTCGCGCATGCCCGAACTCGTGTGCATGTCCGATTGTCTTAGGTATGGAACATTGGACTTTATAATGCATATTATATGGAAAATAATAAATAGCATTTGCATACACGTTTTTGCTAAATTAAGATGCAAAAGTAATCAATTAACAATTATTAATTCAACTATTATTATGGCTCTTTGAATACAATTCCCAACATCCTGTATGTATTTGTTGTAGTGTGTGATGAGGAGCATCGGTTGCCGAGAGCGTTCTGAGGATCTTGAAGATAAGGTGTTGTCTTTTGGTTTGAAGAGGGTAGACTACCTGAATTCCCGAATAAGTAACCCCAACACTGATCTATCAGAGAAAGTCTGAGCTGGTCTTCGTCATTGGATTCCAATAGATGAGGATGTCGTATTTGTCACGGTGGTCTCGAAAAGAAGCGCACCTTCATCTTTGGTTCCATCAAAGGCACCCAAGCTTAAGGCTGTTACGTAGTTGATTGAAAGTTCAGTAGTAGGTCCGGTCGATACCGAGGATGATGTGTCGGAGGTTCCCCTTCAGATGAGGCCGAGGAAGAAATCTTCCGGGCCAATCATAATCGAAGAACCGAACAAGAAATCTAATGATCATGCTTCGAAATCTAAAGGAAAAGCTCTTGAACAGTAGGAAAGCTCAGGAGTTAAGCGTCGCATGCAGACATTGTCAAAGCACGCTTCTCCTTCATGAAGTGAAACTACATCTCCATATGCGCCTGGGATATCTGGTAATGACATTACGACCCCTTTTCTTCAAACTTCTCATTACTTTTCTTGCCTAAATACTTTTGTTTCATATTCGATAGTGGTGAGGTATCCCCCTTTCCTGAAGAGGAGAGTGGTCTGAGATGGAAGAGGATGACACGAGGAAATCATTAAGCATAAGTTACGAAGAAATGGATGATATTGAACTTCACGAGGCTGAGTTAGCCGTGGATCAACAAGGGAAAGAAACATTTTGCTATCTAATCGGTGTCGAGTCTAAAGAGAATGAATTCTTTCACTTCTATCTTTCACATTATGATATCATGATGACCGCAACCAGGGGTGGCATGTCTCGGGAGAGTATTCATAAGTTTTTGCGTATTAGATTTGAAGAGTTTAAGAAAGCTCAAGTTAAACAGTATTTATCCTATATTGGTACATTCTCCGGGAATCGAGTCGGAAGTTCCTTCTCGTTATTATCGTAGGTATTTTAAATGAAGGTGAACAAGGAAACATCCAATTCGATGGTGATTCTCGCACGACCAGCGTCACATGTGCTGATGTTTTAGACACTGCTATAAATTCTAATATTGGAGGAAGCGGTGCTCAACCATAGGTAAACATGAGTGCACTCGAAGACCCCATTATTAAGGCAAGGTTGATGCATGAACCATATTTCGATCCCTTGCGGAATGAAATCTATATTTCTCAGGGCTTAGGCGAGGGCGGGCTTCCGGTTATGGCATCCACTACGTTCAATGCCACTGATGTTCTTACCCCGACCAGTGTCAGTGCGGTCGAGGATGACTTTGCGGCTACTCGGAAGAGCAGGGCTCCCGAGACTACTCATGCGAATAAAGATCTCATCCGTACTGGAAATGCCAGGATGGGGAAAAGAAAGGTGTCGGTGAACGCACAAGAGGAGACTTTTGGCAGAGGTTGTTGTTTCTACAAATTTTTAGTTAACTTCGAATGCTCCCGATGCTAGTGATATTCTATGGGGTGCGCCGTCTTAGCTTCAAAACACTGCATCCACTTCAGACTATTCACTTCTCTTGACCCCAGTTGCAGATTCCTGGCTCGCATGGGGTTCTCAAGCGGTGTCCCTTGAGGCAAGCGGGTCTTCCTTTACTTAACAGAGGGTCTCCACCAAATGGAAGATGAAGCTAATGCTATACCAGGGGTTGTTGATGTTCCTCAATCTTTCACAAATCATAGAAGGTACCACCTTGGAGGTCGTACTTTTGAGATGTTGAAGAGGATACGCCTAGCCTATCCCCAGGCTTTCAAGCGAGCTATGTTGTTAGGGGCTTCAGATAGACGCTCCATCTTGGAAGGACTTGCTTGGTTGTTAAACAGGTTCGACGATAAGAATCCTTCTAACACTAGCGAGTTTTATATGCTTTCACTTTTGAATTTTCTCTACCGCTTAGTGTCTTATGCAATGGGTCTTTGGACTTGGGTTGGCTTAGCGCAAGGATGCAGCAAATTTATCATTCATTTCTCTTAAGAAGGAAGCATCGAGCGTATCAGCTGGACAAGAGAAGCTACAAAGGTGTCAAGCGGAGGTACAGAAAGCTGTCAATCCTTTGCGTGCTTCAAAGGGGCAAGTTCATGGAATGAAGGCGAAGCTCAAAAAAATGGAACAAGATTATTTGGTGCTTAATCCTGGTGACTGCCTTAGCCTCTAATGGATTCCTGAGTAAAATAGATTTGTTTTGCTTTTTTTACCTTTTGTAAGGCTGTTCGGGTCTTTGTGTGGCGTATTTTGTTGGATTTTTTTGCAAGTTTGTTCATTTCTTTGACTGATAATGTTTTCAAGAAACTTATTTGTTCTTTGCTTGATAATGAAGCACACGGTAGGTGGATTATCACACTATCACTAATGACATTTGGATTATCAATTTATTCAGCAGCAAAACGAGTAACAATCGGCTCCGCAGGTGTATTATCAATCCTTGTAGCGGGTGGATTATCAATCCGCTTAGAAACAGGACTATCAATCCGTTTCGCCAGTGGATTATCAATCAGCTTCGGAGGTGGATTATCAATTTGCTTTGCAAAAGGACTATCGATCAATTTTGTAGGTGGATTATCAGTCCGCTTAGACGGTGGATTACCAATCCGTTTAGCCGGTGGATTATCAATCTGCTTCATAGGTGGATTATCAATCCTCTCAGCAAAAGGACTATCAATAAGTATCACAGGTGGATTACGAATCCGCTTAGCCGCTGGATTGTAAATCCGTTTAGCCGGTGGATTATCAATCCATTTAGCCGGTGGTTAAATATAACTTTTTTATAACTTAATAAAAGAAGAACAAAAAAATATTTCTAAAAATAGATGATTGTCGCAGTGGTTCTATTTGTTGTTGGGTAGTACTGCTATTTTGGATGCTGGTAGTTTCCTCCATTGCGGCACCATGGTCGGTTTCCTCCTGCACTCAGATATCATATGACCTTTCATCACACATATAGTGTAGTGAACGGGGTTGCCTAAGCAACCCTTCTCGGGATCATCCTTTTTCATTTCTTGAAGTGAAAATGGCGAGGTGGTCTTGCTACTGAGTTACCTTGGCAAGCCCATGTTTTGCCAATTCTGGCACTGACCTGTACCTCAGTTATTGGGCCTGGAACATCTTTCTATTTGTGGATTGAAATTACGACCTTGATTGTTTTAGGGATCCTCCCTCACAACGCCGGAGCCAGGAAATCGAACCAGCCGTGGCCTTATTATGATGTGACTGATTTGTTTAATTCAAAATATGCATTTATGTATTTTCTAAAGGGTCTTAGTGTAAAATAGATATAATTAGAAGGGTTCTAGTGGAGTTTTCAAGAAGTCAGGCGTGGCAAGGTTGTCAACCTTGTCCTCAAGTAACCCCGCCCACTGCCCTGGTTATCAGCCTTTCTTTTTCCCATTTGGTTCTGTAGCTCAAAGTTGAGCACTACTATGAAGTGAGTCACCTTTATTTCCTCAGTAGGCACCGTATCACCGGAAAACTGGACTAGCTCCATGACCTTGTTAAAATAATCTGGGAGCGACATCATCCTTGCTTTAGGACAATGAGTTTTCAGTTGTTTTATGCATCTTATAAGTGTTTCATGATTTTCACAAACGATTGTGCCAATAGAAAGTCTCTTGATGTTTTATGTATATTTCTTTGAATATTTCTTGATCAAGAAAGAGTTTTCATGGGAGAAAAGATTTTGGAAGTATAATTAGCAAAATAACATTAACCTTTTGTTGGAATAGATGCCCTAGAGGCAATCTAGTTTAGTATGAATTTGTAATTGGCTAGAAATTCATTTATTATTTATTGGATATTTAATATAATGAAGTCCTTAGATTTACAATCGTGTTGTTTATCTTAAATATCCCTAGTCAAGTATAATGATTAAATGGGACAATCATCTATAGACTAGTATGGGGTTGGATTGATATGAAGATATCACGATCCAACACATAGGTGTGCATTACGGAATGTTGCACTGGATTGACCCATCACCGAGAAGGCTACATACACGTTATGTTAAGTCACAAGTGCTTCTCGGGTACAATGGTATTGTCATCCTTAGACTTGAAGTCACTAGATATTCTAGTTGTGGATCATTGTGATCTTGGTAGCGTTAAACGCTACACCGTAACTGGGTAGTTATAAAGGCGTGTACTGGATACAATGAGAAGAAAGCTTAGAAATCGTAGTGGACGTAGAGAGGATTTGCCCCTCCCACATAACGGGAACAAATATCCAAGGCCACTCGAAGGATAGTGCTTATAGAATGTCTGGCCAGACTCAAATAAATCAATATATGTGATATTGATGTTATTTGCACGAATAAGGCTATTCCATGGATCGAGAAACTAGGGATTGGATATACGAGTGTGACTTGTATGTCTCGTGTCCAATCCGGATATGGAGGCAAAGGGATGAGACAATTACTTGTACAAGGTTGTCTAGATGACTATTCTATTAGTTGGCTAGAATGGATGTTTTGCTAGAAACCGCTCCATATTAGCAAAGAGTTGCTACCAACTAGATAGAACCTATGGGGTCACACGCTATATAGAGTTGTACTAGATTTGGGAATTAATTAATTGGATTAATTAATTAGAAGGATCACTTTGCAAACCCTTGCAAACTTAGTAGGGACTAATTTGCAAGGAAGGGACTAAATTGAATTCTAGTAGGACTAGAATAAGTCCTTTAGGTAGTTAACAAGGAGTTGTTGGACTATATAAAGGACCCTCCTTCCTTCCTTCCTTATAACTTATGCTCTAAAGAGAACATAACAAGAGTGGGAGAGAACCAAGGAGAGAGAGAGCAAGCAACAAGGAGGACGCCGCCCCCCTTGCCGCCGCCCCCTCGTCCCCGACGCCACAAGAGGGCCGAACCCCTCTTTGTGTCTCGTTTTGAGTGATTCCTTCACCCTCCTCTCATTCCGGGCTAGCACCAAGGAGATTGGAGATCTAGGATCAACTCTAGGCGTGGATCAACTATAGAGAACGTGACACTATTCGCGTTTGAAGTCATCAAGGAGAACCCAAAGGTGTGTTTATGATTTCTTACCTTCACTATCGTTATGCATCTAGACTTGTGATCCTTGGAGGGTTTTGCATGGTTGTTTGTTTGATTATGCTTCCGTTTGCGCGATCCATGAATCAAAACCCTGCAGTGGTATCAGAGCCACAGGTCATAGAGCATAAACGTAGTTTATGTGTTACATTCTTGTTGTTTTACACCTTAATTTGTTGTTTATCGCGTAAAACAAGACAAATCAAGCATTGGATGCAATTTGTCAAAGAATTAATCATAACAAGACCCAATTATTGCATTGGATGCATGAATTGGTGAGTTTGAGAAATTTTAGGATCTTAGATCTAGGGTTTGGGCATCCTTGGGGAAGAAGGAGTTCTCCCAAAACAAGGAAACAACCAAACTTGGGCTCCAAGCAAGGAGGTTGTTTTGGAAACAACCCCCCACAAGGAGGTTCGGCCCCCTAGGGGACCGCCCCCCTTGCTTGCCGCCCAAGCTTGGCGCCCTAAGGGGCCGGGCGGCCCTAACCCGCGGGCCTAGCTTGCGGGTTTTGGGCCGGGCCGGCCCTAGGGCCTTATGGTTCACTTAGTTTGGGCCCGGGCAATTGGATTGTTGGGCCCATGGACCGTTTTAAACCTAGAAATCCTAAAATCAATTAAAATTGACCAAGCGCGTTAAAATTGGATTTTAACTGTTTATGTGCAAATCGCATGGTGATTGGATATGGCCTTAGGATGTGGTTTGATGTGGATGTTTAATTTTGTGGTTTTGTTTTACGGCCTGCGAGCCGATCAATTAATTGTAATAATTAATTAGGGTTTTATGGCCTGCGTGCCATTTTTTTTCTCAACTTGTGAGATTTATTTTATTTAGTATAGATATTAGCTAGTGCTAGATAAAGTAGATTGTTAGCCAAGATTGAAGAAAAGAAGCCCAAAGCCAAGGAAGCCACAAAAGATGGAGCATGGATCATGGAGCATTCCACATGACTATGAAGGATGGACCAAAAGATCAAGACGCATGGAGATGTGTTTGTTTAGGGTTCATAGACAATTCCATTGGCTTGGAATTATCTTAGTCTAGAAAAGGCCATATCCATATCACGTTTAATTTCTGTTTTGTGGTTGTTTATTTATTGTCTTATTATTTGTGTGGTTGGTGTATGGATGATGCATGCAATTAGGATAATAAGATAATTAGACAACCCGGATCTATTATTTGGAGTTGTGCCCAAACTCAAATAGATAGATTAGTTGATATTGATCAACAAGATAATTAAAATTGAATTGAAAAATCCCTCAAAATTCAATATTTTGTTCTTGCCTTCTCGTTATTTAAACACTCATTATCATCATTATTTATCAAGTTCGTGCGTGCCAAAGCATGGCGACTTGGTTCATAATGATGGAATGCGATGGCACGTAACAATGTGCAATTGTTTAGGTAAGAGGTTGAACACAACTAGGCTATTAATTTTATTAAGAAACCTAGAGGCAATCAATTGGGATTATCCATATGGATGGATAAATAAGGAGTTATTTGCCCGATTGAACCAAGAGTTGCATATAGGATGCGTTCCTACCTAAGAAGTAGTCAAATTATGGGTGACTTGCCAAAGCAAGCTCATAAGGAGATGAAAAAGATGGATCTTGGCCCACTAGAAAATATAAGGATATTTTCCGCATTAATATCTTGAGGGTTATTAATCCGTAGAAAAATAGTGGGAGCTATATTTAATAAACTAGCCATTATTAAATATAGTCAAAATTCACAAATACTAAAACTTGCGTATTTTCCTTTTGTAGAATTCCAAATGGCAAACAACTCATCGAGTTCACAACATTCCCTACGATCTGTCCTTGAGAAGGACAAGCTCTCTGGAACCAACTTTCTTGATTGGTACAGAAACTTGAGAATTGTTCTCAAGCAAGAGAAGAAGCTGTACGCAATAGAGGAGCATGTTCCAGAAGGTCCAGAGAATCAGACACCTGCTGCCTTAAAGGCGTATCAAAAGCGTGTTGATGACGCTAATGATGCGGCCTGCCTAATGCTTTGCACCATGACCTCTGAGCTTCAGAAGCAACATGAGAACATGAATGTTGTCGATATGATCGAACATCTAAAGCAGCTCTTCCAAGAGCAGGCGAGGGTAGAGAGGTATGAGGTCTCAAAGGCACTGTTCAAATGTCATCTGGCAGAAGGGAACCCGGTGGGACCCCATGTACTCCGAATGATCGGGTACTTGGAGAATCTCGCCCGGCTTGGGTTCCCGGTCGGCCAAGAGTTGGCAACCGATCTCGTGTTGCAATCGTTGCCCGAAAGTTATGGACAGTTCATTATGAACTATAACATGAACGAGATCGTTAAACCACTGCCAGATTTGCTCAACATGTTGAGGACGGCTGAACAGAGCATCAACAAGGGTAAGGGCAAGGCCATTATGATGGGGCATAAAGGAAAGGGCAAAAAGTTTGCCTCTTCCTCCAAGGGAAAAGGCAAGTCAGTTGCCAAGACCAAGGAACAAGCCCTTGAGCCTGTTGGTGCCATAGCCAAGGTCGTGACTAAGGGTGAATGTCACTACTGTAGTCAACCTGGACACTGGAGGAGGAACTGCCCAAAATATCTGGAGGACAAGAGGCTTGGAATAGTGATTCCACCACCACCAGGTATTGTTGTAGATGTCAATTTAACTGTCTCTACATCATGGGTATTAGATACTGGATGTGGATCTCATATTTGTCGAAATATGCAGGATCTAAAGAGAAGTAAAAGATTGGCTAAAGGGGAGGTAGATCTGCGCGTTGGGAATGGAGCAAAGGTTGCTGCGTTGGCCATAGGCGTGTGCGAGCTATCTCTGCCTTCAGGATTAGTTTTAGAATTAAATAATTGCTATTTTGTGCCTGCTATGAGCAGAAACATTATTTCTATTTCTTGTTTGGACAAGGATGGTTTTATTATTTCAATAAAGAACAATTGTTGTTCCTTTTATTTGAATAATATTCACTATTTTAGTGCGCAATTATTTAATGGACTTTATGTCCTTGATCTAAGTAATCCTGTCTACAACATTAATACCAAGCGGATTAAAATAAATGATTTAAATCCTGCTTATTTATGGCATTGTCGTTTAGGCCACATAAATGAGAAACGTGTATCTAGACTCCATAAGGATGGATTACTAGACTCATTTGATTTTGAATCATATGAGACATGTGAGGCTTGTTTATTGGGAAAAATGACAAAGTCCCCTTTCAATAAGAAAGGTGAGAGGACTAGTGAGCCATTGGCACTCATACATACCGATGTGTGTGGGCCATTTGCCACGCCTGCCAGGGGTGGTTATGTCTACTTCATTACGTTTACTGATGATTACAGTAGATATGGATTTGTGTACCTTATGAGGGCAAAATCCGAATCCTTTGAAATGTTCAAAGAATTCAAGAATGAAGTAGAGAAGCAACTTGGCAAAAGTATCAAGGCTCTACGATCGGATCGTGGAGGAGAATACTTGAGCCAAGAGTTTGACGACTATCTTAGAGAGTGTGGGATCGTGTCCCAACTCAGTCCACCCGGAACGCCACAATGGAATGGCGTGTCAGAGAGGAGGAATCGAACCCTATTGGATATGGTTCGGTCTATGATGTGTCAAACCGATCTTCCATTATCATTTTGGGGCTACGCTCTATTAAGTGCAGCTTTCACCATTAACCGTGTTCCATCTAAATCAGTCATGAAGACACCATATGAGATGTGGAGTGGGAGGCGTCCCACACTGTCGTTCATGAGGATTTGGGGCTGCGATGTCTATGTAAAACGTTTACAATCAGACAAGCTAGGGCCTAAATCGGATAAGTGTAAATTCGTGGGGTACCCTAAGGAAACTAAGGGATACTATTTCTACAATCCAACTGAGAACAAAGTGTTTGTTGCTCGGACCGGCGTGTTTCTAGAAAGAGAGTTTGTCTCTAAAGAAGCAAGTGGGAGGAATGTAGAACTTGAAGAAGTTCAAGAACCACAAGTCACTGAACCGATTATGGAACATGAACAGGAATCACAAGCAGTTGTGGATCCACCTGTTCAGGTAACACAAGAGCTTCGTAGATCTAGTAGAGTGCGCCAGGAACCCGAGAGGTACGGACTTCTCGTGACTGATTCCGGTGACACGATGCTCATAGATGATGAGCCTACTACCTATGAGGAGGCCAAGAATGGCCCAGACTCGCAGAAGTGGCTTGAGGCCATGAGATCCGAGATGGAATCCATGTATACCAACAAAGTATGGACTTTGGTGGAACCACCTGATAGGGCGCGGCCCATAGTGTGCAAGTGGGTCTTCAAGAAGAAGATCGGCATGGATGGTAATGTGATTACCTATAAGGGCCGATTTGTGGCTAAAGGATTCAGACAGATTCATGGTATTGACTATGATGAAACCTTTTCACCAGTCGCTATGACTAAATCCATCCGAATCCTACTTGCGATTGCAGCATACTACGACTATGAGATTTGGCAGATGGATGTCAAAATAGCATTCCTTTATGGGAATCTCCTCGAGGATGTGTATATGATACAGCCAGAGGGTTTTGAGGATCCAAAGCAAGCCAACAAAGTCTGTAAACTGCAACGATCCATTTATGGATTAAAGCAAGCTTCTAGGAGTTGGAATCGACGTTTTGATGAAGTGGTCAAAGAGTTTGGCTTCATCAGAAACGAAGATGAGTCTTGTGTTTACAAGAAGGTTAGTGGGAGCTCTGTAGCTTTTCTGGTCTTGTATGTGGATGACATACTACTCATTGGAAACGACATTCCCATGCTGCAATCTGTGAAAGATTGGCTAGGAAAGTGTTTCTCAATGAAGGACTTAGGGGAAGCAGCCTATATACTCCGTATAAAGATCTATAGAGATAGATCTAAAAGGTTGCTAGGCCTAAGTCAAAGTACATATATTGACAAGGTGTTGAAACGGTTCAACATGCAAGATTCCAAGAAGGGATTCTTGCCCATGTCACATGGAATCGCTCTTTCGAAGAGTGGTTGTCCTTCCAATGAGATTGAGAAGGAACGCATGAGTAATATTCCCTATGCCTCGGCCATAGGATCTATCATGTACGCCATGTTATGTACTAGACCAGATGTGTCATATGCCTTGAGTATGACAAGCAGATACCAATCAAATCCGGGTGAGAGTCACTGAATTGCTGTCAAGAACATCCTAAAGTACTTGAAAAGAACTAAGGATGCTTTCTTGATGTTTGGCGGTGAGGAAGAGTTGCGTGTAAGGGGTTACACTGATGCAAGCTTCCAAACCGACAGAGATGACTTTAGATCACAGTCGGGATATGTGTTTTGCCTGAATGGAGCAGCGGTGAGCTGGAAGAGTTCCAAGCAAGAGACGGTAGCTGATTCTACAACAGAGGCTGAGTACATTGCTGCAAATGGCGCAGCAAAGGAGGCTGTTTGGATCAGAAAGTTTGTTTCTGAACTTGGTGTGGTCCCTAGCATTGCGGATCCAGTGGAGTTTTTCTGTGACAACACTGGGGCGATCACGCAATCAAAGGAACCTAGATCGCACCAGAAGTCCAAGCATGTGCTCAGGAAGTTTCATCTGATTCGAGATATTATCGATAGAGGAGACGTTCGGATATGCAAGATTCCTACAGATGATAATCTGTCAGACCCGCTTACAAAGCCTCTCACGCAGTGGAAGCATGAAGGGCACACTAGGAGTATGGGCATACGAGATGCGGCAGATTGGCTCTAGTGCAAGTGGGAGACTGTTGGAATAGATGCCCTAGAGGCAATCTAGTTTAGTATGAATTTGTAATTGGCTAGAAATTCATTTATTATTTATTGGATATTTAATATAATGAAGTCCTTAGATTTACAATCGTGTTGTTTATCTTAAATATCCCTAGTCAAGTATAATGATTAAATGGGACAATCATCTATAGACTAGTATGGGGTTGGATTGATATGAAGATATCACGATCCAACACATAGGTGTGCATTACGGAATGTTGCACTGGATTGACCCATCACCGAGAAGGCTACATACACGTTATGTTAAGTCACAAGTGCTTCTCGGGTACAATGGTATTGTCATCCTTAGACTTGAAGTCACTAGATATTCTAGTTGTGGATCATTGTGATCTTGGTAGCGTTAAACGCTACACCGTAACTGGGTAGTTATAAAGGCGTGTACTGGATACAATGAGAAGCAAGCTTAGAAATCGTAGTGGACGTAGAGAGGATTTTCCCCTCCCACATAACGGGAACAAATATCCAAGGCCACTCGAAGGATAGTGCTTATAGAATGTCTGGCCAGACTCAAATAAATCAATATATGTGATATTGATGTTATTTGCACGAATAAGGCTATTCCATGGATCGAGAAACTAGGGATTGGATATACGAGTGTGACTTGTATGTCTCGTGTCCAATCCGGATATGGAGGCAAAGGGATGAGACAATTACTTGTACAAGGTTGTCTAGATGACTATTCTATTAGTTAGCTAGAATGGATGTTTTGCTAGAAACCGCTCCATATTAGCAAAGAGTTGCTACCAACTAGATAGAACCTATGGGGTCACACGCTATATAGAGTTGTACTAGATTTGGGAATTAATTAATTGGATTAATTAATTAGAAGGATCACTTTGCAAACCCTTGCAAACTTAGTAGGGACTAATTTGCAAGGAAGGGACTAAATTGAATTCTAGTAGGACTAGAATAAGTCCTTTAGGTAGTTAACAAGGAGTTGTTGGACTATATAAAGGACCCTCCTTCCTTCCTTCCTTATAACTTATGCTCTAAAGAGAACATAACAAGAGTGGGAGAGAACCAAGGAGAGAGAGAGCAAGCAACAAGGAGGACACCGCCCCCCTTGCCGCCGCCCCCTCGTCCCCGACGCCACAAGAGGGCCGAACCCCTCTTTGTGTCTCGTTTTTCGTGATTCCTTCACCCTCCTCTCATTCCGGGCTAGAACCAAGGAGATTGGAGACCTAGGATCAACTCTAGGCGTGGATCAACTATAGAGAACGTGACACTATTCGTGTTTGAAGTCATCAAGGAGAACCCAAAGGTGTGTTTATGATTTCTTACCTTCACTATCGTTATGCATCTAGACTTGTGATCCTTGGAGGGTTTTGCATGGTTGTTTGTTTGATTATGCTTCCGTTTGCGCGATCCATGAATCAAAACCCTACACCTTTTTCTCCACGACTTAGTTGTATGTACTCGGCTGAAAGCTGAAATTCTTACATTTACATCTTATGTTGGTGTCCGTAATTCTGTCCATGACTCATTAGTTTTTCTGGAACTCTATAGACGGAAATTTTGATTTGTAACGATCACGCTGCATAAAAGTAGAAATCGGGAATCGGAAACAAGTATGTATTAAAAGAATGCGCTTTCTTTAACTCAAATACAATTAAATGATTAGATGTCGATGAAGTAACTGATTGAACGTGTGAAAATTATCAATAATCTGACATGAGGATCGCGTGGGGGGAACCTTTTGGTCCTATTTTTCCTGTCATTAGAATCAATTCTGTCGTAGAAGGCATTCATCACTACAATGCCAGCAACTTTGGCTTACATGTAACATAAGAAAACTCCCATTCCATCATGAAAACTACTTGTAGGAGTAGTATTTTGTTAGAAAAAGATGCGAAAGAGATGATACCACTTGTTAGGAATCAAGAAGAGACGAGGAACGAAGAACAAGATGAAGAACAACACACAAAGATTTAACGTAGTTCACAAGTTTTTAGACTAGCTACATCCACGGCCAAAATAACCCAATTTATTGATGAGAGACCAATACAATTAACTAAACTTATAAATAGAAGAGTCATACACCCATATATAGGCCTATACTACTGACTTGTGCCCAAAGCATCGTCCAAAACGTTTCCAAAACGAACAAATAAACAACTCCAAAAACTGCTCAGCCTGAACTAGGTCGCATGACCTACTCAGACTAGGTCGCACGACTTAGTTACAGAACCAAATTCAAGCTAGGGTTTTGATTCCCTTTCCTCCTTTGCTCGTTGCTTCACCAATTCAAGCTAGGGTTTTGATCACAAATTCATAACAAATCTCCACCTTGATCCAAACTCCCTAGCAATCAATCCAATGCTCTGATCAATCCAGTTGTGAATGCGTCTCTCGATCAAGAACGCCTCCACCCAATTCACCAAATTGTTTCTCCAATTCCCATCCGTCCTTTCAACGAACATGCCAATTTTGGTTGCACCTCCAACAATCAAACTCGAAGCGCTCCACCCAAATTGAAACGATCGACCAATCAACCGATAGAATGTATTCACAAATTTGCGGTATTGGAATACATTCACTATGCGCCACAACAAGCGCGTCTTTGCGTCTCAATAAACGCAGAGACTCGTGTGTCTCAATTAACACACCCTAATGCACCACGAAACAATGCATCTCCCAAACGTAATTACAATGACACTTAATGACAAAAGTGCCCATCAATCAAGTTATGCCAATTGCGTTGCAAACTTACCGCACCAAGACGCCAACCGAGAGACGCCCAATAACGTGCCAACAATCAGTGCGCGCGCAGTAACACGCCGCCAATCAATACGTTCTCAATAACATGTAAACAACCAATCCGCGCCCAATAACGCATCACCAATCAATCATGTGCCAACAAGACACGTCAATTGCTCCATGCCACAAGGCAAATCCGCCAGTTGACTCGAGTCGTCTCCACCTTGACTTGAATCCTCCTAGCGGCCCGAACAAGATTTCTCCATGTCGATGCTCCAACTCTTATGAGTTCTTGAAACGGATGAGCCCGGTTGAGATCCACATTCCCAATGCTCCATGTTGGAAGCCCGATTGCGCCGGAACGCCAATTGCAGGGAACCCCCAAATTTGCGCTGAAATGCGCGTCCGATGCTCCATGACAAAGAACCCAATAGCTCCCCCAATAAGGAACCCGATAGATCCAACAAAAAAGCGCTCAATAGTTCCCACAATAAGGAACTCAATAGTTCCCACAATAAGGAATTTGGTCGGCGTATCAAGAACGAATTCTTCATCACTCCTCACCAACAAACCCTAACCCAACAACCAGACTCTGATACAACTTGTTAGAAAAGGATGCGGGAGCGATGATAGCACTTGTTAGGAATCAAGAAGAAACGATGAACGAAGAAAAAGATGAAGAACAATACGCAAATATTTAACGTGGTTCACTAGTTTTGAGACAAGCTACATCCACGACCATAACAACCCAATTTATTGATGAGAGACCAATACAATTAACCACACTTATCAATAGAAGAGTCCTACACCTGTATATAGGACTATACTACTGACTTGTGACCAAAGCATCGTCCAGAATGTTTCCAAAACGAACAAGGAAACAATTCCAAAAAATGTCCAACCCGAACTAGGTCGCAGGACCTACTCAGACTAGTTCGCACGACCTAATTAGTAGGTCGCATGACCTAGTTACAGAACCAATTTCAGCAACTTCGATTCCATTTCCTCCTTTGCTTGTTGCTTTTCCAATTCAAGCTAGGTTTTGATCACCAATTCATAACATATTTAGAATTAGTGTAGCTAAATGTGATCGAAATGCAAGGAGGTGTTTTCAAAAAGGACATCAACAAGGCCATCTTGATCAGCGAGGCCATGGAGACTGGGACTATTCAGATTAACTATGCGCCTGTTCGTGGCCCGGATAATTTTCCTTTTCAGGTGACTATACAGCTCTAGAAGTTTAAAATCTTGAAATTTTTACCCATGATATCATTATCAGGATTTTTTGAAGCCTAAACTATTCTCTCAAAATAGAATCTCACTTAAAACTATAAGCTTCAAATCAGGAGTTCAGAAGTCATTTGGAATTTTAAAACCTCATCTGAAATGTCAGCATGAAATTTCTAAAATTTCCTTAATTTGATATTTCGGGCTGAAACGACGATGTTTTAGTATTTTCTGTACAGAAGTTCCTTACTATAAATCCGGCCTCTCCTGAAAATTATCATAAATTCAATAAACTATAGGATTTCCCGTCTCTTTAACGTTTTTTTTTTTTTTTTTTTTTTTTTTTTGTTTTTTCAGGGATTATAGGGATTGAAGGACAGTGGAATTGGGTCTCAAGGCATCACAAAGAGAAATAACATGATGAACAAAGTGAATACCACTGTCATCAACTTGAAGACCACTGTCATCAGCTTCTGTTGAGTGTATTTGTTGTTGTAATATCTAGCTAGAAGTGCGATCAAGAAATGATGTTATTAATTTAGCCTCCTGCGGTTGTTGTGTATTGTGCCTCTTTTGAGCAACAAGGATATGAGAGACGTAATAACTGAGATTTCTACCTAAGCATGTGTGTTTATGATATGTGATGAAGGTAATTCAATGATAACTGAGATACGCAAGACTCTCCCAAGGGTTCCTTTGTTGTTCGTCCGTAAAGGCCTCTTGACTGAGCATGACTTGGGCTACAAAATGTGTGGACCGACTGTCAGGAAAGGCAAAATCTACCTAGGGCACGATTAGACGTTTTCTATGAATATTACTGCTTGACTTCACGATCTATGATCTTTAATCTAGTACGCAATATTTTAAACTTTCCTCAAATTTACAACTTGTTGTTCTTATATTCTGGAAACACTCCTGCAAAATAACATATTGACATACGACACACTAGTTCTTCTGGTGCGTGCTCGACTGAAAGTTGAAATTGGTACATTTACATCTTTGTTTATGTGATTATGTGACTCATTATTTCTTCCTGAACACTATACACAAGAAAATTCTGTTTCTTCACGATCAGGCTGCATAAAAGTAGAAATTGGGAATTGACAACAAGTATTTATTAAATGAATATGTTTTCTTTATCTCAAATACAATTACATGACGAGATGTCGCGGAAGAAAATGATTGAATGGCGTGAAAATCATCAATTGAATAGCAGTGTGACAAAAAAGGAGGCTAAGAGCATCTTCCACAGTGCACCAAATCCTATATTTGATGGTAAAATTTGGTGTTTTTGACCTCCCACAACAAATCACCAAATCATCAAATCACCAATGAAATGGTAATTATTTTGCATGTTGCTTTAAGTCGAGCTCCTTTTTTTCATAGCCAATTTCTCTTGCCTAATAATTACCAACAAATTTGCACGTGATTCCCTTCGTTATTGGAGATGAACGAAGTCTGCTTGTTGCTTTTCCAAAAGTTAGTTGGTCCTTGCAGTGTTACTCATCATTAGATTTTTTGAACTGTTATTTAATCATTTTGGAATTTTGTGTAATATTGTTTTGGTAATAAATTTTTTGTAATTTTATTTTAATAGTTATGGAATTCATGATTTGGTGATAAATTTGATGATTTGTTGTATGAGGCCAAAAATACATTTCTCTAAATTTGATGAAATGGTGAAATAACTATCTGATGTAAAAATTGGTGAAAACTGTGAGAGACCAAAAGTGCTATTTTTTCATCAAAAAAGGTGTAATGGTGTTTTTGAGGGTTAACTGTGGGAGGCTGTAACACCCCCTCGTTTCATATCCGGCTCGTGAGAGACCGGGAAGGATGCATATAGACTAGGGTTTGAGCGCTTACCTTCCTTGTTGTTTATTGCTCGCGCTTCTTCTTCGCTCATCACAAAGATTTGACCAGGTGGCCTCTGGTTGTTGCCCTGAGCTGCATATCCCCTGTTTCCGTTCCCATCCTTGCCAGCTCTGTTGTTAGCATTTGCATTTGTGTTCCTGTTTTGCCCTCCATTGCCATTGCCATTGCCACGATAATTTCCTTGGTACCCGGACGCACCGTTTCCATAGTTGTTGTTGCGATGCTAATTCCCTCCATTCCAGTTGTTCTGTCCGAAGCCATTCCCATTCTGGCGACGCCCTGCTTCGATTCTTTTGTTGCATTCGTACATCCTATGGCCCTTGTTTCCACAGTAGTCGCATGTCACCCTAGTCCCATCACATGTTACTCCTGGGTGGTCCCTAATGCACCTCTTACAGTAGTAGTGACGGTTAGGCCTCCCCATCTGATGTTGGTTCTGACTCCCCCCAGCATTGCTAGACTTGAAGCGTTTATCTTCACCTTGGTTGTCCCTGCCTTGTCCATAGTTGTCACCCTCTTGACTTTCTGCCTTTCTCTTCTTCAGTTGTTGGGTCAGTGTTTGGTCGACCCTCCAGATGTTTGCTGCTATGCCATAGGCCTTTGACAGGGTGGCATAGGTCCTGGTGAGCATAGTTCTCTGAAGACTAAGCCTGAGACCGCCTATGAAGCATGTGACCATGCGTCCCTCAGTAGGCACTGTATCCTCCGCAAAGCGGGCCAATTCTATCCAATTCTACGAACTTGTCGTAGTACTCAGTCACCGAATTGTTGCCTTGCTTCAACGCGATGAACTCCTCGTACTTCTGCTCCTTGACATGCTCTGGATAGAAGGCAATTCTCATTGCTGTCTTTAGCGCTTCCCAGTTGAAGCCTTCTTGAGCCAAGAGTCTTGCTCGGTTAGCTGTCCACCAATTATCAGCCTTTTTCTTAAAATAGAACGCCGCCTCGTTAATCTTGCGGGCTTCTGGGCATTCCATGGCCTGGAAAATCTTATCAAAGTCTCTGATCCAGTTCTCAAGCAACACTGGATCTTCCTCCCCATAGAAGTTGCTAGGGTTTCGCTGAGCTATCTTCTTAGCCCAGTCAGGTTCCCTTTCATTGGCAACATTGTTGTTCATGAATCGAGACATTTGGGCCATTTGGGCGAAGAATTGCTCCATGTTGTTGTTATAGTTGTTGTTGTCCTGAGCCATCTGTTCTCGTTGCACCCTCCTAGTGTAGTATCGCAGGGGTTGGTCAGTCATATTCCTACACTATCGCCTATTGCATCATTACTTAATATACCACGGGGTGATGAACTAGAACGACTAGCATCACGAAATGTACACATATATTTTCATATAGCACGATTATCATTTATAAGACACATAAAAATCAAAGCATACATCATTAGCAGTTAATGCACATAACTCATTCCATAAATCCAACTCAATATTAATCATCTCAATTCATCAAATCCTCAAATCCTCGTCTCCGTATAAGGAGCAATATTAGTCCAAAAGACAACCAAATAAGGAAATACCTAATAAGATATCCCAAGTCCAATCAGTCAATGAAGGTATTATCACATCACAAAATATTTCTAACAAAGAAAGGTCGAGGGTGGGTGGGACTCAGCATGTCTAAAACTACCCATAACCCAATCGGCTTGTTCAATTTTAGATTTTCTTACCCTAAATTCATTTTAAATTGCCCTACAGGTTTTATTCCCTTATTGGAACGAACTGCTCTGATACCACCTGTAACAACCCCTCATTTCATATCCGGCTCGTGAGAGACCGGGAAGGGTGCTACTCATAAAGAAACGGCGGAAATCGTGAACAAACATTCCATACTTAAATATGTTACAGACGATAATTGTCTTCAACACGAACCATACTATTACACAGGACGAGATTAATCTACTATTAAACAAGATACGATTATGCTAAGAGTTGTCTTAATCAAAGTACTAATAGATACTAGGTGAGTCCACGATCCCCTTACGCCAATCTCCCAGCTCCTACACCTGCGGGGGAATGAAAACAAAGACCGCAGTTTTTCGAAAGTCAGCATGAAATACTGAGTGAGGTACACCTTAACATGTAAAGCAGGATGATGACAACCATCACAGTGTTACGCTTTTAATAAAAATGAGGAATAATAGACTATGAATAAAAGTGACACAAAATCAGAGTTTGCAGCGTCATAAACAACAGTGTTAGCCAAATTACGATTGGCAATATCCATCTTCAAACATTTCCAATTAAATCCTTCACAAGGGTCAATTTCAAATATAATATGAATCCAACCATCAGTTTTCAAACATAGAATCAAATGAGCCAATTATTAAGCACAGTACCGGAAACAGTAATGGTCAACAAAGGACCTCCTTGATGGTCAACAAAAGACCTCCTTAATGGTCAACAAAGGACCTCCTTAATGGTCAACAAAGGACCTCCCAACCTGCCAGACTAGACCTTAAGTGTTGCAACACCCCCTTAAGAAGCAAAAGGCCAGAAGGGTGAGTACTAGCTGGGACTCCAGCCAACAAGGCGAAGAGCCATGGCCAACAAAGGGCCTCCCAAATAATAATAATGGTCAACAAAGGACCTCCCAAATAGTATCAGAGTCCATTACGTGCGATTCCACTTTACGTTATTAACGTGTTATTATTATCGTGTGACAGTTCCAAAGCAATCATTTCGAAACGTGATCAATAACAAGTAAAACATGTGTATCACCAAATACATTTTGAGACGTATAATAAAATTATGTTATGACACGAAGGAAGCTAGGCTAGCTAGGCTAAGCATATAACTCACCTGATGTTGACTTAGCAGTTAGTACGTAGGATGGTCAACAAAGCCTATGTCCACAAATCCGTCACCTACAATTTATCAATCATCTAGTCACGAGGCCAGTAATTCCAAACGAATAAATGCACAAACCCTATTTGAGTGCTCGGCTAGGACGAAAAGTCAAATCCAATCCTCGCGATCCCCATTTGAAGATGACATACTTAGTTAATTGACTTATCTTATTTATTAGTAAAGGATTTCCAATCATTTATAAATAAATGACATTATTAAATAATTAACCAATAATTTAAAATATTGATAAGGTATTATTTTCCAACTATTTGATAACAAGTACTAATAATGAAATCCATAAAACAACTTAGAAATGCTATTTTAGTTTATGAAATCTTTTCTTAAATTCTCTAATTCACAACTAGCAATATTTAATTTTAGCGAGTTCACATGTTTTTAAAGAAATTATAGTTATTTGAAACTCTCTATTTGTTTAAATAAAAATTAAGGTGACATTTATAATCTTTATTAATTATATTCTCATATATATACAAAACAATTCTTCTTTTGTTAGCTTATTTTTAAGAGAAAGTGTTATAACTCTAATTATAACTAATTCATTCTATTTCAAGAAAATAATATTTTACTTTAACAATCTCACTTAATTATTAGGTAACTTACTATTTGTTAAAATAAAAGTGACATTTAGTTAATAATGAAAATATCGTCCTTTAGCGATAAACATACAAATTGTAATTTTCGTTAACTAGTTATTATTATTTCAATAAAACACATCCTAATACTTATACAACAAATTTGTAATATATAAAAGCTTAACTTATTATTTTCATTTGATTTATTTGAAATAATTAGTTAATAGTAATAACAATATAAATTAGAATGTTATAATAGAATATTCAGTTTAGGTAAAAGGCAAGAGACTCCCCTTAGTTTAATAGAAACTACATCTACTCCAAATGACAAGTTTCAGTCACACTTTTAAAGTTTCTGAAAATGACAAAAGCACCCCCCCCCCTCATCATCTTCTTCATGAATCAACACCCAAATCACCAAATCCGATTATCCTTTGTTACCCATACGATTTCAACAACATAAAACTCAAATTCAAATTTAAATAATGTGATTCATGACAAAAATCATCAAAATCGGGTACCGAATGGGGAAGAAATCGTTTGCCGAAGTTTCGCCGGAAAAATCGCCGGAATCGATGGTGCTCCGGCGACTGGGGTGGCTGTTTCTGGCTACCTGGAGTCCGGTCGACCTCCTAGGGTGGTGGGGGAGCTTCTGCAAGTGGAGGAGATCGAAGGAGGAGGCGTTGTTTGTCGGGTCGGGTCACGGGTCGGTGGTTTCGGCAGTGGCTTCAGCCACTGTTGCCGTCGCCGCTGCTGGTGCTGTTGGCTCTGGCTCCGACGAGAACAGAGAGGGAGAGATAGAGGAGAAAGCTGAGAGGGAGAGAGAGAGAGAGAGAGAGAGAGAGAGAGAGAAGAAAATCGATGGTGGTGGCGTGGGTCTTGTTCGTCGGGGAGGGCAGCGGTTTCACCGCCGCCGCTGCTCCTGCTTCTCTTCGTCGGGCAGAAACAGAGGAGGGGAGAGAGGGATAGGAGACAGAGAGAGATGGAGGGAGAGACGGTGGTTGTGGTGGTGGTCGTGGTGAAGGTGGTCCTCCGGTGGTGGTAGCGGCTATTGCCGCTGCTGCTGCTGTCGGGTTCTTGCCGGCAAAACAGAGGAGGGAGACAGAGAGAAAGGGAGACAGAGAGATGGGTTGTGATGGTGGTGATGGTGGTGATGGTGTTGGGAGTGAAGGAGGTCTCGGGTGGGGTTCTGCCGAAGGAAGAGGAAGAGAGGGGATGATGATGGGTGTTGTTGTTGTGGTGTTGTTGTTGTTGATGTTGTGGAGTAGAGTTTATATAGAGGAGGGAGGTTTTGGTGAGGGAGATTTTGGTGAGGGTGGGTGCGTGTGTGGGTTGGACGTGAGGGAGGAGAGAGTGAGAGAGATGGGGATGTGTTTTATTTTTGTGAGGGTGAAATTGTGAGTGTGTGGGTGTGTTGTGAGGGAGGAGGAAAAGAAAACAAGAGAGAGAGAGAGAGGTGGGGGTGTGTTGGTACGGGGAGAGAGAAAGAGAGGAAGGGGGTGTTTTGTGATGGAGAGAATGAAAAAAAGATGTGTGTGTGTGTGTGTGTCAGCCGAGAGAGAGAGAGAGAACAAAAACAAAAGGGAGAGAGAAAAGAGGTTAAGGAGGAGAAAAAGATGAATAATAAAATAAACATATGTGTTGGTGAAAGAAGACTAGATGTGTTGGGTGATGAGGAAAAAATACATCTGATGGTGAGAGTTGGAGAGAGAGAGATGTTTTAGACTTTGCTTTATTTTATTGTTATTAAATTTACTTTTATTATTTTACCCATTAGGTTTTAGCACTTCTTATAAATTCAACCACAACCCCCCACATTAGCTAGTTTATATATTGCCGAAACTACAAATACGTCCCCGTTTGACTAAACTCAACAAAACTTAAGCAGTTATGCCTATAAAAACAACCGGGTATTACAGAGGCCAAACTATTTTTCTTCACCAAATACAGGATTTGGTGTAAAATTTGATATCAATTGTGGAAGATGCTCTAACAGAGAGACGCATAGTATAACATGTACAGTTGCACTCACTGCCTCACCACAATCAACGAGTTCATAATACAATGAATAACAAAAAGAAAATGTGATAGTAAGCCCTCCGGGTAGGCAAAGCCCTCCTTAAACAAAATTTCTAGGAAACTCGAAACCGGGTAGGCAAAACCTTCCTTAAAAAAAGCTTACTATATGAGTTTTAGTGTCGATTTCTCTCGTAGATACGAAGAAGTCTCATGTTCATTTGAGTGCTGAAATGTAGTGCATCTAGCTAAATCACCATCTTAATCGTGAAATGAGTAGAAGTATATAATTATAATTACTAGCATTATTATTGGACACATGATTAAAATAATAATATTTAACTCCTGAATATAATTAATAAACATTTAATTGCTATTTTTTTTGTTTTGAAAACGAATAATAAAACAAACAAAAAATTTTAAAATATAAATTTTACATTAAAATAAAATACATCGTGACATTAGGAGAAAATGAATATATTTAACACAAGTACCATATAAGCCTTAGCACACAAATTCCGGTGATAACCGGTTGAAGACCGAAATCCCCATTCTCTATAAATGGAGATTGGAAGTTATATGTTATTTTAAATTTGGTGAAGAATTCGATTAGATGAGTTAGAAGCAAAAATCTCCTATCTTCATTAAAAATGAGAAATGTTGATATGGATGTTGATCTGATGGAGAGCGCTCGATTTTCTACCACAAAAAATGAAGAAACGATGGAAAACATTGAGGTATTCGTTGGAGATGTTCTAAAAAAAACTCCTTTTGGTAGTAGTGACCTGCAACATTAAAGCTGAAGTACTCTCATAACCAATATTCCTGAAACAAGAGGAATTCACTTCATATGGAAGTACTTGAGCTAAAAGGATGAGGAATGATTTGGACATGGATACAGGTTACCTGTAACAACAGAAATGCAACAACAAGACACATGGAGCTTGCAATGTACACTTCACTAGATCATGAAAGATTTCATTTTTATAAGGGTCTCAAAGTCATGCATTTCGAACTAATACAGGTGATTGCGACAAGGAGTAAATCCAGAGAGCACACAAGTGCAGTTACTGTTCACAAGGACTTGAGAGATAACAGGAAAGAACTTTAGGTAGCATAGGCTGGTCTTTATATCATGAAATAGTTCACCATAAAGAAAAAGGACATAAACTGATTTGTATCATTGCAAACAACTGGGTATCCGAGAAGGGATACACACTTGGAGATATTAAATTAGTGCACATCCCATGCCTAAAAAGAGACATAAAACCTTGCGTATTTTGGAGTAGGGGAAAAAATGTATGGCATGAGATTCTTTGCTTTTAATTACCTAACTCCCGATTTCTGATATTGTTCTGCATTTTGTTTGTGCATCTGAAGTCAGTAGTGCTATTATCTGAAGTTCATCTTGAAATAAGGCAAACTACTATCTAAATGAGAAGATTATTACTGATAGATCAGTTGTTTTTTCTGGTCCGCGCTCGGCTGAAAGTTGAAATCCGTACGTTTACATCTATGTTGGTGTCCTTGATTCTGTCCCTGACTCATTAGTTCTTCTGGAATTCTATACACAAGAAAATTCTGTTTCTAAACCATCAGGCTGCATTAAAGTAGAAATTGGGAACCGGCAAGAAGTATGTATTAACAGAATGTGCTTTCTTTATCTCATATACAATTACATGTGACGTTGAGAAGAAAATGATTGAAAACGCCTGAAAATCATCAGTCACTCAACCCCCATGGATAGCAGTGTGCCTAAAAAGGATAACAGAGAGAAGTATATATACATGTACAGTTGCACTCACTGCCTCCCAACAATCGACAAGTTCATAATACAATTAACTACAAGCAAATGTGGTAGCAAGCCTGGGTTAATTATCTGCTACCAAGGATCGCCATTGCACGGTGAACCCGTAATATAAGCTCATCAACGTCATGGAAACTGAAGTCAAGAGCACTCTTGATACAAGCCACCATATCCCCAGAAATAAATTTATCAACAGCAGCAGCAGCAAAAGCCTCTCGAGAATTCATGGATGCTTCCATTCCATGGTTTACATCTTGTGCAAATTCAACAAGCTTTTGATACTTGGGAAAATCAACCATGTCCACCTTAGATGGATTGTTGTCAACACATGAGACGGGTGATGACGGCGATTTAAATGGTGGAATCACTGGATGTACTCCTCTGTTGAGGAGATGGGCAGCATAAATCATCCGCATAAATGAGACTTCAACACATTTGTATGCAAGGGCAGCGGATGCCGTCTTTCTGCAACTCTCAAATTCATAAGCACAATACTGGGATAATGTAGCAGCACTGCGATAGACCTCCATTGCGTTGAGTTTGTCATCTCTGTTGCTTTGTTGTTCAATTAGTGATGCCCCTTGAAGAAACTTCATCGCCGCCTCCAAGAAAAGCCCTGTGCTTTCAAGCCTTGATCCTTTGTCCTTGAGATTATTGGCACACTTCTTTAGAACCTCGGCATCTTTCAATAGAGTAGACACTGGAGAAGTAGACGCTGGAAGTGGTGCTGGGACGTCGTGTCGGCAAGTTTGTTCAGGCCCCCTCGATATACTGACCTTCCCTGAAACAGATATCCTCAATATTGTAGAATGAGCCGCAGAAGCCTTGACCTGGCCAGTTGCATCAGAAGACGTCCTCTGCCTTTTGCTAGTTGGGCCTGAAACAGTGACTGAATTACTTCTTTTCTCTTCTTCTAGTCTGTTATTCAAACTCCCTGAATAATCTTTCAAGTTCCTCTTCCTGCTAGAAGTATCACGCGCAATTAGTTCATCCCCATGATTTGTATGCTTTTTGTCCCTTTTTCCAGCAATAATGCCTGAAGACTGTGGGAAAGAGGATCCCACAGAGTTGCGTCCACTTTTGTTCGAATCACTTTTTGCCGTCTTTCGCATAGGCTGAGATGGTCTTAGGCTGCCTAGGACACCTCTTCTAGCACCCAAATCATCAGCTGTCTTCGGGACTTGAGAGTTCACATTGGAGGGGATGTTTTCCTTGTCCATGTAACACTCTTGCTTCGGCCGGATATCAGTGACACCAGTTGGATCCTCCTTGCAGTTATCCTCCTTTCTGGGTTTCACCGAATTCATCAGAGAAGTATATTTTTCTGGACCAAGCCCCTTTCCTGATACATCAGAACACTTTTGAACAGGGGCAAATCTTCTGTAAGCGCTGCTTGGCGTTGGCAGCTGGGTACCAAATTTGCGGGTTTTCTGAATTCCTCCGGTTGGATTACCACCACTGGTAGTACCAGAAGATGATGATTGCTTAGGATCAATCAGAAACGTGCCATAGCCGCCATACATAGCACCCAACGTCGCCCCTGAAATCAAACCCTCAAAAGCCTTTCTATGAGGTCCCAAAACACGATCAAGTCTCTCATCAATAGACTGATCAGAGAAACCTGATTCTGCTTCTGATGCATTAGTACTAGGTATAATAATGGCTTCATCACAAATCTCTCCCTCCTCTAATAACCCAGCGACAGCCATCCCCTCAATCCCTCAGAACCCTAATCCAACACAGCAAGAACGGCAAGGACAAAACCCTACCCACGATCCAATTTGTCGCAGGAACGAATTTCTTCACCAAAATCGTAACTTTATCAAAAACCCTAATTCACACAACAGAACAGCAAGGACAAACTACTGCCGATCGAAGAGGTAAAATTAAATACTTACCGCGTCTTCTCTGTGCAGTGTAACAACAATATTTAGCCTGAATCGCAAGCACTGTGTTGCTTAGTGAACAAGCACAAAGTATCATCAGGCTAATTTTCGTTTTATTGTCTTTTACCATTCACGCGCCTCACTAAGATGAGTAATTTACACTTATTGCCCTTAATTTTCGGTAGTTTGGCAACATATCAAATGGCTATTTTACTGTTTGCTAATTGACATTAGACAACCCTATTTTGTGCAAAAATATTTACAATTAACAATGTCCCTCAACCACCGTGAGGTGGCAGTGGAGTACACAATTGGATGCTTATTTCATGCCCATATTGCTCTCCCCACAAATCAAATGGCTATTTTAGCTTGTGTAGCTTATACTACACAATCTAACATTCAGTTGTTGTGATGTTCTGCTTACATTTCTTTTTTGCTTCTATTTATTTCACTGGGTTGACTTTCCTCGTTGTGATGTTTTCAGGTAACTTGAGATTTTGAGGTTTTCATGACTAAATTTTAGTTATATATAATGTTATTAGCTTAACCGCGGTTCGAACCAAAACCGAACCGTATATATGCGAACCGAGACCGAACCAAACCGTTTATAAATGATTCGGTTTATGTTCGAGTTTTTCCCAAACCGAGAATGTAGGTTTGGTTCGAATTTTGGTGCAAACCGAACTTTTTACACTCCTAGCTCTCCCAACAAATCAAATGGCTATTTTAGCTTGGGTAATTTATACATATTACCCCTAAGTTTTGGCAATTAGACAACTTGTAGCCTTATTGCTTCCTAATTGACACGAGACACCCCTATTTTGTGCAAAAAGAATCTACCATTGACACCCTTCCGTCAGCAACCATTAAGTGGGTGTGAGGTGGCTGTGGTGATGCGCTTATTTCATGCCCATATTTCCCTCCCAAAAAGTTAAGGCTTAATTACTTAATGCATACCTCCATTATACTGAAACTAACACATTGCATTCCCCATTTCTAGAATATGCTTTATAGCATCCCCCATTTTCAATAAACTATACACAATGCAACTAGTGAATTTTGTTGACTATCACGTCCTTTTATTGAAAGGGTATAATTGTCTTTACACGTTCATGTATGAACACTCATAACACAGCATTGGAATCGCAACTGCAACCGCCCTAACACCGCCACACAGCCCAGATTCCGGTCACTAAACCGAGATGCCGGCGATTGAACCCAAATTCCGGCGACATCATCACTGTGACCGCAACAATCACCACCTCAATACCGACAACTAGGCCTAACTGTTACACGAACCGCTGCCCAGAATGCGTGAACCCAAATCAAAGTCCAGTACCTCAATCCGAAAACCCAAAAATCCAATTGCTACTCGAATCCAAATGGATCGAAATCATTTAGTTTTCAAACAGCCCAGAAATCAAACGATGAATCAACAGTATGGATCTGGTTCCTTTGTTAATCACATGGGTGGGTACAAGAAAAAGACTTTTAGAGATTTGGGGATAACATTGTTAAGGACCGATGCTAAACCATTGATGGGGAAAAAGACGCCTTGTTCTCCCCCTGTCGCTCTGTTACCCTTGGTGAGGATAATACTTGGTCATGTACTCATGGGAAGAACAAATTTCTGGGTTTTCTAACACTTTAGCAAGTGAATACGAGGTGTTTGATAACAGGTCTGACAGACAATCTGCCTCAACGCTTTAACATTTGATGCACTCGAGGTATGATGCCTAACAGTCACACTTTCTGCTCCTGAGGTTAATTGAAGTGCAACTTATTGGGCTATTTGAATCGAAGAAGGGATGCATCGATAGAGATCAGAGGGAGGACATCAGACCCACCCACGTTCATCTACTCATCTTCTTCTTCATCCTTATCTTCATCCCATTTTCTTTTTTATTTTTCTTTATTAGCTATTTGTGTATTGTCACATTTACCCTTAGTATATTGATAGTGTTAGAGATAATTTTTTTTAACGGTTGCAATTAGTACTACCTCCGTTTCTTCTCTATCACACCGGTTTGACTTTTTGACTCGTATCTGGGTCACTTTGACCGGGTGATTTGGATAGCAAAACGATGCGATTTTTTGATAATTTTTTCACCTTGCTATAGAGCAACTTTTACTCTCTAACGCCATGAAAAAATTATCAAAAAATCGCATCGTTTTGCTACACAAATCACCGGGTCAAAGTGACCCAGTGAATAGTGACAAAAGTCAAAATAGTGTGATAGAGAAGAAACGGAGGTAGTATAATTTATTGAAATTGGGGGATGCAATAAGCCTATTCTAGAAGTGGGGGATGCAATGTGTTAGTTTCAGTATATTGGGGGTATGCATTAAGTAATTAAGCCAAAAATTAAATGGCTATTTTAGCTTATATTATTAATCAATAGTGTATTTTGTATTTCACCTACCTTTTTCCTATGATATGTTTACCCTTCTTTCATGCTATGTGATAATTTATTTTTTTAAAAGTCACAGACTTCTACACCTTGTTAATTGAGAAGCTACATCTCTTTCAATAGTTAGAGTATACATGTTGGTTTCCGGCCAATGATCCGGCTAACTACTACTAATTAGAACCACGCTATCATACATATATA
Source organism: Linanthus parryae (assembly GCA_023055425.1). NCBI lineage: Eukaryota > Viridiplantae > Streptophyta > Magnoliopsida > Ericales > Polemoniaceae > Linanthus > Linanthus parryae. The sequence goes on along the minus strand of JALGPY010000007.1, from coordinate 85,078,303 downwards.
ACATTTTTAAAATTTATTAAGGCCTCGTTTGGGTAGAGGATAAGAAGGGAGCATAAGATAAGTTATGCTCTCTCTTTTTTTATCAAGTGTTTGGGTGCTGGATAAGAGAGAGGATAAGTTATGTTGCCTTATGCTGATGGAGCTTTTAATGAACAAATTTTATACCCCCAACATGGAGGTATAAGCTTGGATAAGAAAATACAGCATATTAGGATGCTAGTAGTTTGACAAAAATACCCCCACAAACTATCTAATTTCCTACCCTTGTCCCCAAACCCTATCAGCTATTACACCGTTTCACGTCCCTCGTTTATTTTGGAGGAGGTCCTCATGGGTTTGATAACTATTATTTTTTGGGTTGCATAACTTTATTTGAGTATGTACGGTTGAGATAAATATGAAATACATTTTACCGTGCTTGCTGAAATTTCGTGGTTTTAATTTAACTTGTTTATTGTAGGTTTTGTAACATCATGCCAATATGCCAATAAGTACTATATAGTACTACCTCCGTTTCTTCTTTGATGCACCAGTTTGACTTTTACCACTTTTCACTAGGTCACTTTGACCCGGTGATTTGAGTAGCAAAATGATGCAGTTTTTTTTGATAATTTTTTTATGATGTTGTAGAGTAAAAGTTGTTCTATAACACGGTGAAAAAACGATAAAAAATTGCATCACTTTGCTATCCGGATCACCCGGTCAAAGTGACCCAAATACGAGTCAAAAAGTCAAACCCGTGCTTTGGAGAAGAAACTGAGGTATTAATTTATACTTCATATTTTGCTATGGCCATGTTGTATCCATGAATATTTGTTATGTTTGCATGTTACTACAAGTTTATTTCGCGTATTAATAAACATTACATACATTTTGACTACGTCACTATTGTGTAGAAAAAAACAGTACTAAAATATAAACATAAATAGTGATACGTTTTGTATACATTTTTCCTCATTAATTTGAAATATACAAACTTTTATCAAAATAATAGCATTGAGGGTATGACAGTCATTTTGGCACATATCATGTTTCATATCATGCATCTTATCCGACAGCACCCAAACACAGACAGCCAACATATCTTATCAGGGCTTATCAGACAGCATTCATATCCTTACTCATATCCCAGCATAAGCCTTATCCCTACATACCATATCCTCTACCCAAACAAGGCCTAAAAAAATAACGAGTATATTTTTTTGAACAATTTGCTGGAGTTGCCTAGCCGTTTTATGATTTCTATCTTATGCTCGGTACATATGGGCAATTAATTTTTGATTTATCAGATTGATTTCCAATTTTTCTCTAGCTTTTTTTTAAAACTATTTTTTTATTACTTATGTAACCTTTTCCTCTCTGAATATATTTTAACATCCTATATATACATTTCTAAAAAGACTTTAAAGACTACAAAAACAAGGATGCAATTAATTCACAACATTTTTGTAATCTAACTCTAAAATCGTTGAAAAACAAGAATTTTTTTGTAGAAAGATAAAAATAAACTAGCTGCTACGCGAAAATAGGATAAACTTATAAGAGAAGCTAAGAGATTTTTTCTTGCTCCTGAATTTAAATTATCATATCATTTTAATTTTCGAAATTCATTTATCATGATTATCTCATTTCATAAGAAAAAATATTATATCATACTTTAATTTAAGAAAAACAACTCAAAATACTTCAATTAAACAGTTAAGTGTGCATTTTTCAAATTGAACAAACAAAAACAAAAGTGGTTTACCACACATGCATCCACCAAACCCAAAAACCTCAGACTCACTAATAAATTTCCAGAAAACAAAAACATGAATACAAACACAACACGATACGAAAAATTGATCATGTTTAACTAATGTGTCCCTCAAGATATGAAATATGTTTTTATTAACATAAATCCGTCAATTTTAAAGTCTTTAATTTTTTTAACAGTTTTTAAAAAACCCTCAAAATTTCATAATTTCACATGTATTTTTTAATAAAACAATAACATTCAAGTATCTTTGTGCATTTAAATAAAATCTCAAAATGGAAATTCAGCGGAAGGTTACATCTAAAATTGTCAAAGATACTTGTATCTTATCGTTCTATAAAAACTTACTCGTGAAATTAAGAAATGTTGAGTTTTTTTAAATTGTTTCGAAAAAGTTAATGACTTTAAGATTGACGGATATTTGTTAATACAAACATATTTAATATCTTGAAATGATGTAAAACTTTGTAATTTTGATGAAATATATTGTATTATCTTACATATTTCAAATTATTAAATTTAAATATTATTATTTTACTTTTTGTTAGATTTGTTAGTAAAATTTGTAATTAAAACAAAGTTGGAGGTGAAAATAAGGGGTACAATAGTCTTTATATAATTTTTCCGTCCAATATTAACCAAAACTTAACGGAAGGGTACCTCTGATGCACGACTTTGAAATTTTGGGTACCCGTGGTGCACGATTTTGAAATTTGGGTACCTACTTGCCGGTTTTTGCAAAATACGGGTACCCCCGGTGCAATTTTGCCTTTTAAAAACAGAGTGGAGAGAGATGAAACACGTTATTTAGGCGAAAGCACTTTTATCGGAATCTCAGTTTAGTGTGATGATTATGGGCTTGCGGTGATGTTATTGGTGTTTTAATGCTCGTTGTGATATCTTAAGAAATGTTATTATTTATAGGGCGATAGGATAAGAAAACATCTTACATCTGTTTCATGCGTTTCTTCCTAATTTGACTTTTCTCTACGTAACCATGTCACTTTGTGATTTATATATGAAAACGATAAAAACTTTAGAATCCATTTTAGAGTGTTTTAGAGTAAAGTTTACTCTACCACACTATGAAAAGATTACTAATTAACAATTTCCATCAACCACCGTTAAGTAGATGTGAGGTGGCAGTGGAGTACACAATTGGGATTGATAACTCCATCAAGAAATCCCCTTTGTGATTTCTGCAAATCGATCCTGCACAAGCTCGTCGGTTGATGCCAGAAGAGGCGAAATCCACATTAATTTTGATTGATCCATCTGGAGGAGGAGTCCGAATTTCTGGTAAGCTTCTCTGATCTTGATCTCTTAGATATCATCACAATGCATCCAGTCATTGAGCATATAATCTACCCACTTGAGAACATGTTTCTGATTATGCTCTTTTGTGTTCAATAAACTTTCAGGTTACGAGATCTCCAGATAATCCAAAGACAAGCCACAAAAATTACCTGGCTGCTCTCGTTATTTTGAATAAGGATAGTATTGATCCAGTGTCTCATACTCGAAAAAACACCAGATAAGTCTAGAACAGACCTATAATTTTTCCATATGAATTTGAAGTAGTCACAATCTCTCAACAGATGGTGTTGTGATTTTGCACGATAACCACACATGGGACAAACAGGATCCAATTAAATACCGCGATGATGGAGATTATCTTTAACAGGAAAATAATTGGAGCACAACCTCCAAAGGAAGAGTTTAATCCTTTGAGGAACTGGTAAGCACCAAATACGCTTCCAATCTTCTTGGCTTACCACTGAACTGGATTCCCTTGTAGATCTTGAATTAGTCATAGAATCTTTCGACTGAAAAGTCATATGATAGCTTGTCTTCACAGAGTAGTCACCATTCACTGTAAAATCCCAACACAAGCCATCTTGAGTACTTCTAGGATTAATTGGAGTGTGGATAATATCTTCAAAACATCTTGAGTGAAATGGGTGGAGATGAGATCATAATACCAATTTCTACTTTGAGTAATCAAAGTACTAACTGTGGAATTAATTGGAAGTGTAGGAAAGCTATAAATCCTTCTTCCACCTTTATCCATAATCCCTTTATCTCTGTAGATGAGAATTTGGTATCCACTACCAACAGTAAGTCTGAATCCTTCTTAAAATATATTTAGCCTTATCAAAAATTCTCCAAATATAGGAAGGTGAACATCCAAGCTCTGTATGAAGGATAGAGTTATCCCTGAAATATTTAGACTTGAGTACCTTAGACACCAGAAGGTTTGGATTGTGAAGAATCCTCCAAACTTGTTTTGCCAAGATAGAGATGTTAAATGATTCCATATCTCTCATACCAATACCAACGTTCTTCTTGTTAAGACACAGTTTATTCCAAGAATCCCAATGTAAACATCTCTTATAAATGTTTTTGCCTCACCAGAAATTTGACATGATACATTCAATGTCTTTAATTAAAGACGTATGGAGTAAAAAGCAGGAAATGAAATAAGTATGCAAAACTTGAACAACTGCCTTCAAAAGAACCTCTTTTCCTTGTAGGAGAAAGAAACTTTTCTTTCCAAGTAGACAGCTTCTTCCACACTTTTCCTTTAAGATTGCTGAAGATTCGTTTTCTATCTTTACCAATAGCAGTAGGAAAACCTAAATATTTCTCATGACATAAAGCTGAAGGTATTTTAAGAATTTCCTGCAAAGAAGCTTTTGCTATGTCTGGAACAGAAGGTGAAAAAACTAATGCAGACTTATCACAGTTAACCTTTTGGCCAGTAGCAGTGAAAAACATATCAATCATACCTTTAAGAGTAGTTGTCTCTTTTGGTGTTGCCTTACCAAAAAAGATAGAATCATCTGCAAAGAAAAGATTTGTGATGATAGGGCCATTACCCACAGACTTGTAACCCTGTAACCTTCCCTCAGCCACTGCCTTCTTGATTAAAACAGTAAAACCTTCAGAGCAAAGAAGAAAGAGATAAGGTGATATGGGATCACCTTGTCTTAAACATCTTGTAGGTTGAAAGAACTCTGTTTTTCCACCATTAATCAGAATGGTGTAGGTACCCGAAGTAACACAGTTCATGACTAGTTGAATAAAATAATCAAGAAAGCCAAGTTTAGTCAAACAACCTCTGAGTAAAACACACTCAATTCTGTCCTATGCTTTTGACATGTCTAACTTTAGAGAAAAATACCCATTACCCCTTTTGTACTTCTTAATGGAATGGATACTTTCAAAAGCAATAATCATATTGTCAGTAATATGTCTCTGAGGTACAAAATCACTTTGTGAATCATCTATGATATCAGGTAAAGTCCTCCTGAGTCTGTTTGCAATCACTTTGGAGACTAACTTGTAGAAGATATTACATAGAGAGATTGGCCTGAAATCTGTAATTTCTTTAGGAATATCTACCTTTGGAATCAAGGCAACACAAGTTAGCTTGATACTTTTGATATCTTGTCTATCATTTAAAATAGCTAAGACCAACTGTGTAACTTCTGTACCAATAATAGGCCAATAATGTTGGTAGAAAATGGCAGGCATACCATCAGGACCAGGTGCCTTGAGTGGATGCATCTGCTTCAGGGCTTCAAAAACTTCTTCTTTCTCATAAGGGGCCAATAAGAAATCCTTCATATCATTAGTGACTTTAACAGGAATCGCATTTAAAACAGTGTCAAGATTAGTAACAGTTTCAGATGTATAAATATGTTTGAAATTATTCAAACATACCTTTGCAATATCACTCTCTTCAGTCACCCAATTCCTGTCTTCATTGTAGATTCCTCTTATCTGATTCCTTTTCCTTCTAGAAGTAGCTTTCTTGTGAAAATAGGAAGTATTCCTGTCACCCTCACTTAGCCATAAAGCTTTTGACTTCTGTCTCCAATCCATTTCATCGTTTAGCAGAATATGGTTGATATTGTCTTGGATGATTTTCATTTGCTGAATATAATCAGCACCTGGGTATTGTTCTCTGAGATAAGCAATGGTCTTATGAAGTCTTGTAATTTCAACTCTCTTGTTCCTTCTTTTCTTCTATCCCAACTGTGAATATTACAAGTGATAACCTGCAGTTTCTTCTGGAAAGAAGTTATAGATAGATTGGGATCACATTCACTCCAAGAGTTTGCAATAAGATCCTCGCGAAAATTTTCATTAGTCCAACTGTAAGCAAAGTGGAATCTTCTGTGCTGTGTATGATTCTGCTTCTGGGATAGCAAATTGATAATGAGGGGATGATGGTCACTGCTACTATTCTCTTGAACTTCCAATGTACCTTGATTGACAATAGATAAGAAAGCATCATTAGAAATAGCTCTATCTAACATCTCTCTTGTGTGAAACTTACCAATTCAATTGTTAGAGCAAGTGAAATAGCTACCACTGGTTGGTAGATGATGGAGACCACATTCTCTAATACAATTTCTGAACAGTGCCATTTGTGACTCACTTCTCAATGATGAGCCACAATACTCTTGATGGCCAGTGATTTCATTGAAATCCCCCATTACTATCCAAGGAGTAAGTGGGTCAGGGGGTCTATTTTTTCTTAAAAGCTCCCAAGATAATCCTTTGAGAGAAGTATCAGGATCCCCATAAACTCCTGTAAGGAGGTACCACTTAGAAGGGTCTTTAGAATCATTGACCTTACAGTGAATAAATAATGTGTGGTATTTCAACACATGGATATCAACATCCTCTTTCCAAAACATAGAGAGGCCACCTGAAAGACCTTGTCTGGGTACTTGAAATGCATTCTTGTATTGTAACTTCAATATGATACTTTCTACTTTCCTCTTCTCCAACTTGGTTTCAGTGATGAAAACCATATGAGGAACCTCTACCCTCACTTTGTTTTTGAGGGCTAGGAATGCACGAGTGTTCCCCAAACCTCGTACATTCCAACATAATGTTTTCATTGTTTCTGGCAAGGGTTGTCATCAATCCCTGCCGATATCTCATCAAAGAAAGACAAATCTGCCAACTTCTCTTCGCATCTACTTATCTTGTTGTCTTTACCAAGATATGCAGTCTCAGAATCCACAAAAATAACTTTCAGACATTTCCACACTGTTCTCCACATTGGCAGTTGGAGATTTGTTGGTACTAGCATGTTTAGTATATAACATTTTCCTTTTCTTCTTCTGACCTTCATTACAGTTAGTAAAGATGTGATTACTGGCAGAGTGCACACTAATCACTTCTTTCCCTTTGTAACAAGGAACTGTTGTAGTACCAGAAGTTGAATTTTTGTGGGACTTGTCCTTCTCAACAAAGCCAGGTACAAAATTGCTCTTACAATTGTTGCTATCTCCTTTATCCAAGTTACGTTTCTGAGATGGAATGCTTATAGGATTTGCAAGATTCGTGACACTCCTCAACCAGTTACCATACATGCAGGAAATTTGAATACCCAGTTTCTGATTCCTCTTGGAGTTAGTACAAATTTTGATATCATGTCCAAAACCACAATAGTGTTTTCTAATTGACATTAGACAACCCTATTTTGTGCAAAAATATTCGCAATGAACAATTTTCGTCAACCCTATTTTGGGTGATTATTTCATGCGCATATTGCTCTCCTTACAAATCAAATGGCTATTTTAGCTTGGGTAATTAACACGAGATGCCCCCAGTTTGTGCAAAAAACATCTACAATTGACACCCTTCCGTCAACCACCATTAAGTGGATAGGAGGTGGCTGTGATGGTGTGCTTATTTCGTGCCCATATTGCCCTCCCAACAAATCAAATGGCTATTTTAGCTTATATTATTATCAAGGGTGTATTTCAACTACTTTTTCCTATGATATTTTTACACGTCTTTCATGTTACGTGATAATTTATTTTTTCAGAAGTCACAGACTCTTACACCTTGTTAATTGAGAACCTACATCTCTTTAAATATTTAGAGTATACATGTTGGTTCCCGGCCTATGATCCGACTAACTACTCCTAATTAGTAACCACGTCATCGTTCATATATAACTTTTAACATTTATTACAGAAGTAACGAGTACATTTTTTGAACAATTATCTGGAGCTGCCTAGACGATTTATGATTTGAATCTTACGCTCGATACATGTGGGCAATTGATTTTTGATTTACCACATTGCTTTTTGATTTTTCTCTAACTTTTTTTTATAAAAAAACAATTTTTTTAACTAAAATATTTATGTACCCTTTTCATTTCTCCCAATGTATTTTAACATCCTATACATACATTTCTAAAAAGAATTTGAAGACTACCAAAACAAGGATCCAATTAATTTCCAACGTCTTTGTAATCTAACTCTAGAACCGTTGATAAGAACTAAATTTTTGGAGAAATATAAAAGTAAACTAACTGATAGGCGAAAATTGGTTAAACTTATAAGAGAAAGTAAGAGATTTTTTCATGCTCCAGAATTTTAATTATCATATAATTTTAATTTTTTGAAATGAGTTTGATCATGATTACCTAGTTTTCTAAAGAAAAAAAAAGATTCTAGCAGATTTTAATTTAAGCAAAAAAATTCACTATATTTCATTAAAAATGTTAAGAGTGCATTTTTCAAATTGAACAAATAAAAATAAAAGTGGTTTACCACAAATGCATCCACCAAACCCAAAAGCCGTAGAGTCACTAATAAATTACCAGAAAATAACAAAACATGAATACAAACACAAAACGATACAAAAGATTTATCATGTTTCACTAATGTATCCCTCAATAATAATTCCAAAATTTCTTGGAAAATTAAGAGCAAAGTTGGGTCTACAGTATAATGTTGTCAACTCCTCCACTCTTCATCAAGATTTGTCTCTCAACAAGATCGAAACCAAATTTATCCTAACCTCGTGATCGAGACCCAATGAACCGAACCTTAATCGCAAGAAAAATGACCACGGAGAGAGTCGAGATATAAATTTGCAGCAAACTCATTTCAAGAAAAATCTACTACCGCATATTTGCATCCAGAATCAAATGTGAAGTTAGATTTTAGTAAACTTATTGTTGTTGTTGTTGTTTAAAAAAAGAGAGGTGGAGATAGATGAAACATGTTATTTAGGCGACAACGTGTTTATCAGGATCTGAGTTTAGTGGTGATGATTCTGGGCTTGCGGTGATGTTATTAGTGTTTTAATGCTCGTTGTGATATCTTAGACAATGCTATTATGTATAGGGTTGTAGGCTAAGAAAACACATTACATATGTTTCATGCGTTTCTTCCTAATTTGCTTTTCCTCCATGTAACCATGTCACTTTGACCGGGTTATTTGGATATCAAAACGATAAAAAATTTAGAATACTTTTTTAGAGTGTTGTAGAGTAAAGTTTAGCGAATCAAATCACCAAGTCAAAGTGTCCCGGTGAATAGTGAACAAAGTCAAAGTAGGAAGAAACACATGAAAAGAAGGTCATACATGATTTGCAAGTTGCATATGTAGTATTGAATAAATTACTTGGGTAAAAATAAGGGTATCTTATGTCAATTACCAAACAGTAAGAGTAAAAATTGCTTATTTACCAAAACTCATGGGTAATAAGGGTAGATTAAACTTACAATACTGAATAGAGTACGAAGGGCAAAACTCGTACTTTCGTATTATCCGTCGAACTCTATTACTTGTCATCCAAAATAGGGGTGTCGGTGTCAATTGATGAACCGTGAGGGTACGTGTTGCCTATTTACCATAACACGAGAGCACAAAGTGTAAATTACCTCGCTAAGATTAATCACCCTAGTAATTTATTTCTAACTTCTATATTTTTAAATAATATATGTCTCCTTATAATAATACTAATTATAAGGGTAAGAGACAAAAACCACCCTCCGAGTTTGGATTATATACAATTTGGGCCCTCGTGTTTGGGGATATACGAAACCCCTTGTCAATGGATGTTGACTAACAACAACTAACAAAAACACACTAAATAACCATTTAACCCTCAAATGAAAGACAACTACTCTACTATATAAGTCTTTTCTTCTCCATATACCTTCATTCACCCATCTCTTATCTCTCTCTTTCTCTACCTCGCTCTCTTCTCTTGTCCCATGTTCTCCTTATCCTTTTATCGAACCCCCACAATCAGACACGAACCCATCGAGATCATTGATTGATCAAAAGGAATCAATGCCGCCTCCTCCTTCTCCTCTGACTTCAAATTCCCTAGCTGCCACCAAGAGTGATCCTTGATCGAGTATGGAAAAAGGTACGCCTGGGTTCGCGATGGTCTTGTGATCGCATCTGGAACAAGGGTTTCGTTGGTTCTCATTTTCTTGGTTGAAGGAAAGGACGAACCTCTGGTGGGATTCCATGCTCGTCGGTGATGGCGGTAGCGCCTGGTCGTGGGTTCACCAGTGTTTGAGACAGGCGGTGCTCTAGGCTGCTGTTCAACGATCCATTTGTGGGTGGCTTCTTGTTTCCTGGATGAACTAAGGTTGTAACTTATTTATATCCATCCCATTCTCTGCCTTAAATTGAGGTGATATGGTTGATTAGGGCTTCAATAACTCTAGCCGCCACCAAGAGTGGTGGTTCCAGAAGTTGCCAAATAGAAAGAGAGAGCGAGAGAGAGTTCATCCGCAAATGTGCGTACAGACAACGCCTTCTCTCCGTCCCTCTCTCTGCTCCTCTTTCCTCCACGTCCTTGTCATGTCTTCTTCTTCCTCCGACTTCGATCTCTGGGTGAAATGGGCTCATGGGTTAGATGTCTCACCACTAGATCCGAGACACAGAAATCCATGTTTGGATGATGTAGACCCTTCTGAATCTTCTGATTGATTCGGCATGATGTGTAGTTTCTTCAAGAGGTTCTTTATCCTCTTTAGAAGATAAGATTTATTGAGCTGTTTTTGTCACTACCAAGATGCTCAACTGCAAGAAAGCTGCCTCCTTTACACAGAGGGATCTCGATATTGTGATTTTTTTTGCAGATGATAAGCAGAATCAACACTTGTTATTGCTGAATTTGTTGATGTTCTTTTGAATTTCAATTTATCTATGAACTGGATTGCTGGCTTGATAATTGAAGTCAGAACTTGGTTGGCTTGATAATTGAAGTAAGGATTTGCCTTGTATGGAGATGAACATTGGGTGAAGTATGTCCATCTTGGTAATTCTCGAGTGTGTTCATATTGGTAATTCTACCTTTTCCAAATTACTATCTTTATTTTCTTAGGCAATGATGAAAATTCTATTGAACAGTGGTTTTGAAAATTGCTACTTCCCTGGCGGGGCAGTGATTTTTTCAACCATTGTAGGTGAAATTTTCTTTACATGTTTGAATTATAGATCTGAACCTCGTTGTTGTTTTTTGTTGTTTTTTTTGTTGCTGGTGTTGCTGATGGGGGTGGTGGTGGTGTTACTGGTGTGGTGATGGTGGTATTGAAGAACACCAAGAGCTCCAAGTAAGAACACCAAGAACACCAAAAACAATGTCGTATGGACATTTATGTAAATTCACCCATTCAAGGTAGAATGGCACCAAAAATAATTGATTTAACAGAAGGGTGGTAATTGTCTGACCTCCGTCCACTGAAAGTGGATTTTTTGTCTCTGACAGAGGGTTCTGTATATTCCTAAACACGAGAGGCTAAATTGTATTTAACCCATGCTCGGAGGGTGATTTTTGTCTTTTTCCCTTATTATAATTCTAAAAATTAGTTTGTTACGGCTGACAATTACTCAGATGACAAAAATGTAAATGGCCCTTGACCATTCAGGCCTTGATCAAGTTACACAATGAATTTTTGTCTAACAGGCTACAAGCCCAGAATTGGCATGGACATCCACTTGTTGAATACGGACCTCGTCCAACGGAATTCCGATATTTGTGCTTCCCACCAATGGGTAAGTCCAAATTACCCATTAGGCCTCAATATGCTAATGTGGAAATGAAACAGAAGGGTGGTAATTGTCTGACCTCCGTCCACTGAAAGTGGATTTTTTGTCTCTGACAGAGGGTTCTGTATATTCCTAAACACGAGAGGCTAAATTGTATTTAACCCATGCTCGGAGGGTGATTTTTGTCTTTTTCCCTTATTATAATTCTAAAAATTAGTTTGTTAGGGCTGACAATTACTCAGATGACAAAAATGTAAATGGCCCTTGACCATTCAGGCCTTGATCAAGTTACACAATGAATTTTTGTCTAACAGGCTACAAGCCCAGAATTGGCATGGACATCCACTTGTTGAATGCGGACCTCGTCCAACGGAATTCCGATATTTGTGCTTCCCACCAATGGGTAAGTCCAAATTACCTATTAGGCCTCAATATACTAATGTGGAAATGAAACAATCCGTGATTGATGAGATATGGATCCATCTTAATAATAAGGTCAGGCACCATACTAGGGGACCCAACATATCAACACAAAGTGTCTTTACGGTACAGAGTAATGTACTAGTGGCTAGGGCACATACCGAAGAAGCAGGGACAGGGAAAGTAGAGGAAGAGAAAAGTGAAAAGGAGAATATATATTTTTTTTTGTGTAAAACAAAGTGCTTAAATACTTATTTCTAAACCATGTACGGTTCGACCATACGACCCGGAAAGAATCACAAAGAAAACTCGGTCGGAGCATATACTTCGCTCAAGGTATCTATTACAGCTAACGGAAAAATTAAATTAACAAGTAGAATCATCTAGTGACATAACAGTATAAATATTTTGGACGTTTCGCCATTCTAACCGGACGAAGCGGAGTTCGGGGTGAGTCATCTTCGTCTTCAATTGTGATAGAAATTAACTCGACTGAGCTACTACGCGATGAAATGTCCATACCACTATCAACTCCGCCGTCTTCGGAAACCAACTTGTCCTCAAGGTGTAAAGTAGGAAAGGCTTGCGGTAAAGTGGTGACCGGTTCCCAAGTATGCAAGGCGCCATCAGACCAATGAATCTACCGTTTCTCTTGGGGTTAGACCTCCACCAAAAGTGTGCGGGTATTTGTCGCAGTGGGAGGTACGACCACTTGAGGAACCTGGAAGAACTTGTTCGCGAAATCAATTGTGGGTGGTGCCGAATCCCTGGACACATAAGGGAGAAAGAGAGAAACATTAAAGATGTCGTGAATGCGGCTAGAAGCCGGCAGACGCAAACGATAAGCCATCGCACCAATACGCTCCAAGACCTCAAAAGGTCCATAAAATTGACGCGCCAACTTAGCAGCTAAAGGTCGGGCGACGGAATGCTGGCGATATGGTTGTAGCTCTAAAAGAACCAAATCACCTACCTCAAAGGAAATGTCTCGAGGTTGTTTGTTTGGTTGAGCCCTCATGCGCTTTCGCATCTTTTCGAGATGTGCCTTCAAATCTTAAATCAAGGCATGGTGTTCCGATAACAAGTCGACAACAGTAGGGGAATGAATGACTCAAGTTGACGATGAAAAGAAGGGGGACCTCAACCATAAAGTGCGTGAAACGGGTGCATGTTAATGCTTTCATTATGGGTGAAATTATGAGAAAGGTTTTACCAAGGTAGTAAAATGTGACCAACGACTCTGGCGCTCATGAGTAAGCGCGCGGAGGTGCAGTTCCATGCTACGATTCATTACTTGTGTCTGGCCATCGGTTTGGGGGTGATAAGCTGTGCTGAACTTGAGTGTAGTACCACTTAATTTCAACAGTTTCTTCCAAAAGGTACTCATATAAAGGGAATCACAATCTGATACGAAGAAAGCATGTTACGCATGATGCTTGACAACCACATATAAAGAGATGAGCCACACGTGGAGCATCAAAATCATAAGGTAACGCGACAAATTTAATATACTCTGTGATTCGGTCACCAACCACCATACTGAATTAAAGAACATTAGAGGAGGGTAATCAAGTGATAAAGTCCATCGAAGCTTTCTCCCATACGCGCTTACGAATAGGAAAGGGTTGTAACAAGTGACCCAGCTTCTGAATCAAATATTTGGTCGTGTGATAAGTTTGGCAGGAAGATACAAAATGTTGAACATCAGAACGCATCCGAGGCCAGCAGAAAACCAAGAAGAGACGGCTGAAAGTGCGCTCAGTACATGTATGGCTCGTCGCTAGCAAGTGGAGAGCTGTGAAATTCATGAAGCTGCTGGTCCCTTATATGCGCAGTGCGGCTAATTCAAATCCTGGTCTTGTAACACAAGAGACAATCATAATCCAAAAATGCCATGTGGGTCGTTAAAAGTTACCATAACATGCAGAGCCTGGAGATCGTCCATATTAGCATTCTCTTGCCGACTCGGCGCGAGCATGGAGGGCACGGGTCTGGAGGTTGAGAAAGTTAGGTATGAGGATGCTTGTTCTTCATCATGTTAAGAAAGATCATCTGAAACCCTGTAGATGTCCATGTCTTGTACCTAATGCAAAATTTGAATCCACCAGTTTACAAACGTAAACGTGTCAATCCTTCCCGAGATGACTCCGTTTTATTTTCTACAGTGAAAATGACAAGATTGTCTTACTACTTGGTTACCTTGGTGTAAGCAATGGACTTCATCGGGGCTGTTCCTATGTGTTCTTGCAAGTAGAAGAACAAAACAAACGACACCTGGTTGACCTCATTGGGGGACCGGAGGTAAGAACCGGTTTGGGGTACGAGAAAGGCAAAATATGTGATCCAGATATGAGACAATGATGGGTAAGCTGAGTGATAGTTGATCTCTCTGTGTGTCGATGATCGATCTCTGTTCGCTGTGTGGACGACAGATCCTTTACATACAGGCTGTAATAGCCCGTTTTAATACGAAGGGTAAATTGGTAATTAAGGAGAGAAATTTTATTTTATTTTGAGTGATAGATTGGGTAATTTTAGGGGTTAAGAATATATTCGGGAAGTTCGTATATTAATTTTATATTTCCTTAGAAAACGACATGTTTATCATTTATTAGTTTTAACATTTTATGCAAGTTATCTAAGAATAGTCTAGTGTGTACCCAACCCACTAGATCACCCAACTTTGTGGTACACCTATAACACCATAGCATAACTATACAAGAAATAAAAAGAATAAAATATTGGAAAACTTCTCATTCTTCAACAACCTGCAAAAAAATGTTGGAGAACACAACTTTCTCCCTTTCATACGTAAGTCTATTCTCTCTTCTTCTTATACTCCTTCTTATTCTCCTTCTTAATCCCATCACCACCATCACAGACACCACCCTCACCACCTCTTCTTCCTCCACCTCTCTGTCTCTCTGTCTCTTCTCCCTGTTTTCTCCGGCAAAAAGCAGTAGAAGCAGCAGCGACAGTGAAGCCACTGCCTTCCCCGACGCCGACACCACCACCACCAACCACCTGAATCTCTCTCTCCCCCTCTATTTCAACCCCATATCCATCCTCTCCTCTCTGTTGCGACCGGAGGAGAGGCAACAGCAGCAGCTGATCGCTACCGAAACGACCCACAACTCCGCTACCATTAACGCCGGAGAAGAGCATGACCGGCGAACCAGGCGTGCCCACCCTCTATTATCAGTTCCATTCGACTCACGGAGGTCCGACCAAGCCTTAGTATGCCTCAACTGAAGCCTATTACCCCACGGAGAATTCCCGTCGTGCTCCACCGCCGTCGACAACACCACGCCGGCGACAAAGCTCGGCCAGACCAAACCAAGTGCATCCACCTCCTTAAATTGGTGCCATCCCCCTCCTGGAAGTCCGAGGACTCCAGAAACGCCAACAACCAGAGCCAAAAATTCATGAGTCGCCGTATTCGACCATCACCGCCGACCACCTCGATGGCGGACTCAACCGGACCCAATTCTCGACTGCTTCTCGTGATTTTTCGCATAAGTAAGCTCTAAATAACCCTCTGGTTCATTATTGATCATCAAAATTTGATCTTGTTAGCTCTAAATCTAATTCGGTTGTTGGGTTGAGAAATGTATATGTGTGTTCATGTTGGGGGTTGGTTTATGTTGTCTCTGAAAAGTTGGGGTTCACAAGTGTAGCGTATTGAATTGCATTGTTAGTGGAGGGTTATTATGTGTCTTTTATGAGAACCTGGGGAATCCACTTGTTGTTTATGTGAACTTCATATAAAATGTGAAATTATAAATGCACTTTCGGATTAAAAATATTTCCTAACATTTCTAAATATTGTTTTAATTATGTAAAAGAAAATTTGCTATTAAAATTATATAGAATTTATTTAATATGAGGTATTGTCATTTCTCTTGAAAATAAGCAAGAAAAAATAAACCTAGGGTTAACTCATTTAAATTCGGTTTTGTGTAAATATAATTTTCAAATATTTTCAAACTAGTGTTTTCAATAAATTGTTTATTTGGCTATTATTGAGAAAATAAAATAATTTAATAAGTTAATTTAGGAAATAACTAGTAATAGACTCCCTAATTAAAAACCCATATTTTTATTATTTGACAAGACTTGAATATTTTCTTAGATAGTAGAAATTACTTATTCAACATAAATTTATATATATGTATGACTCAATACTCGTTTCTTCAAATAAATGTTATGTGAATTTTGTTTATGAATTTAGTTATCTTATAGTGTGTGTATGTGTATATATATATATATATATATATATATATATTCTAATAAATAATTAGCTATGACTCAATACTCGTAACGACACGTTCGACCATATACATAGGGCATGTTACACGATTGTCCGCATATGTTGTGATCGTTACACGATCGACCGCATTTATGGGATACATGGTCATCAAATCTCTCAGTCAGTTACCAAGGGTCGCACACGAGCGTGACTGTTGCTCTCGCGCGACGTTCCTTTCTCTAGCCTCCAAGCTACTTAGTCCCTACAACTCCCGCTCGGTTAGTATCCCGGGCGACCTTGTCTCACAGCCCCGATATGGATAAGCTCGAGTATAAGTGTATGCAAATCATAAAGATATGATGGTGTATACGGAGTACCATTAGATATGCTGGATGGCTGCCACATGGACGATGGTTGATCAGCTCAGAACGCACTATCTACATTAGCACCCTTTTGCTCGTTCGTCACGCGCGCCGTCGTGTAGACGCGCAAAACCTGTCATGTGCAGCTCCACGCGTCCTCGCGTAGAAGCCTTTTGTGCGTTAGAACCTTTGGTCCTTGGCCCGTTGTATCATTTCTTAGACTTAGTGATGGCGCAAGTGGAGCAGTCCGAAGGTCGATTCATTGTCGTGACCTATGTCAATGTCGCGTTTCTCTCGATGTGGGCGTATGAGCGATGGCCTTTGTATGCTCCTGCCCCCTCAGACGTGAAATTGTGGAATGCGTCTAAGGCTAAAAAGCAACTCCTCTGCCCAAGAGCACGACGTTGGTATAAAACCAAGGGTTTTCAGCCCTCGTTTGATTTGATATGCGACGACTCCACTTATTTCAACCCACGACCTTATGCTCATCAGCTGGACAACATTATCTTCAGGGAGGACATGTACCCTGATAGGAATATGAAGTTCTCCCGCGCGCATATCACTGAAGGCTCGCTCTACTATTCTAGGTTCGTCAACTGGTGCAGAAGGGGTTATTTGCCTATTTTGTCCGAGTATGATATTGAGTGCGCGAGCTATCAACCCATCACCGTCCACTATGATCCTGTTTGAGTGAGCCCCCAGCTAGGTTTCGACACTGTGACTCCCTCCCAATGGTTCGAATCTGTCGTGAAAGGTTGCTACAAGAGACTGTGAGTGAAACGATTTGCTAATTATCATGCTCCCACTAACACAACCCTCCGGTAGTAGGCAAGGGGAACTGACTCCAGCTTGGGTTGCCTTTTGGAATGCGCAGACTCGTCTTCAATCGAGGTCTCAACTTCAATTTCAGCCAATCAGGGCTCCCTCCATCAGAATAGGGAATTATCCCTTAAAGTCAAAGCCATCCAGGGACGCAACTCTGTCTGGCTATTATTCGCTGTTAGATAAGGATCACCATCTATGCACGGAGTTGATTTTGTGAGAAAAGATCGAGGAGGTTCACTAATGTCACTAATCCTATACTTTCTAAGGACACCCAAGACTTTGGCAAAAACCATGTGATCCAACTTAATATCAATCCCAACAAATTTTGATGTAAGAATGTAATTGTCACTATCATCCAACTCTTGAACTAAGTTCAGATAGAAAAGTCTAGTCAGCCTAGGGTAAGCCTCAGATGGTGGATTTAACAAACTCCCAACAGATGATTCTCTCAATTTCTTAATGTAGTATAAGTCCAATACATCCAAAATCTATGTACTAATTAGACTACAGAAATATATCTTGGATGATGCATACCCATCCATCCACAAAGTCTTAATATCTGAATTGACAAGCCAGTATCAGGCAAAACGTTCTTACCAAAATTTGTAGCCTTCTTGGTCTTTACTGTACTGTGTTTCGCTCGTTTCTTCTCTGGAGTTCTTTCATCCTTTTTCTGATCAACTTTCTTTTCCTTCGAAGATGGCACACTCGTCTTCTCACGTTTTCCTTCAGCCTCTTCCTTCTTCTTCTTGCTTAATTTTTTTCCCTGATCCTTACTCCCATGTTCCTTGATCTTCACCACTTCTTCTGTTGCAGATTCAGATTCTGACCCAGCCCCTGCTTCTTCCTGAACTTCCTTTCCCTTCTTGATCTTCTTTGAAGGTGGTGAAGTCTCATGGACACAAGCTGTCTCTTGTGAATCTGATCCATGAATGGTGATCTTCCTGTTAGCCTTCCTCTTTATCCTCTTGTTGGAAGTCTGTCGTTGTTGCTTGATCCTTTCATATTTGCGCTCCATTGGTTAGAGTTTGAGAGGGTTTGAGAGAGAGAAGAGAGAGAGATAGGTATGAAGAGAAGAAAGATGAAAATGAAAGAAATAAGCCCCGAAGTTGACTTAAGTAGGTAGAAGAGTTGATTTAAAAAGGGGATTTGCATGCAAAAGAGATTGCATAAGATTTCATGAGATATTTTTTGGATATTTTTGTCAAAATCTCTGAACACTTGAGATATTCTGTAATTAACTAAAAAGATATTATAAAATATTCCATGATACAATTTTTTAATGAAATAAATATCCACTTAAGCAAAGAAGTGTTACAGTAGTTCAAAGGTTTGAGAAGTTTCAGACAAAAACAGAAACCTTCAAAACTTTGAGCCATACTTTCAAGGCTGAGAAAGTATGATCTTAAGGCTTTGATATTTACACATATAATACAGACATAGACTAAGACTCTGCTTTCTTTGTCTAATTCATGTGACTTTTTACCTTTTTCTAAACAAAGGTAAAAAAGTTGCTTACTTTGCTACTACTAATTTTTCGAAAAAGTTTTAGTTTTAGTTGTAGAAAAAAAGGCTGCTTACTTTCTCCTATTTTATTTCCTAAATGGATATTTTAGGAGTAAAAAGTAACAAAAGTTGAAGTAAAAAATAACCTACTTTTTTTCTCCTTTTTAAGTCTGAAAAAAAGGTAAAGAAGTTATCTAAAAAATATTCAACGAAAAAGGAAAAAAATTTTAATTTTTTTTATGACCTAAAAAAAGGTTAAAAGTCACATAAAATTAGGCAAAGAAAGCAGGGCCTAATACTCCCCCTGTACCAATGCATCCTTGTTCAACATCCCCAATTCAAGGCTTAGGGATGCAAACCTCTCATCTAGCAATGGTTTAGTGAAAATATCAGCTATTTGCATAGTAGTAGAAATGAAAGAAAGAACAATATCACCTTTTTCATCATGATCTCTAAAAAAATGATGTCTCACATCTATGTGATTTGTCTTGAGTGCTAAACTGGATTCTTTGATATAGAAATGGTACTTGTACTGTCACAGTTGATAGGCACAATTCTGAATTCATATCCAAGATCTCTTAGCTGTTGAGCAATCCATAAAAACTGAGAACAACAGGCTCCAGCAGCAATTTATTCAGCTTCTGCAGCTGATAGAGCTACTGAATTTTTCTTCTTTGAATGCCAAGTAATCAGTGATGAACCAAGAAATTCACAGCATCCTGAGGTACTCTTTCTATCTACTTTGTATCCTGCAAAGTCTGCATCTCTATAATACTTTTGATTCACACTCTTACCACTTGTATCCTTGTCTAAAGATAATGATGAACTCATAGGGGTCTTAACAACCTTGGAATGTGGCATGTTATATTTATTTAACAAGTACTTGGTGTATTTCCCTTGATGCACAAAAATTCCTTTCTTCATTTGATGCACATGAAGTCCAAGAAAGAAATTTAGTTCTCCCATTAAGCTCATCTCAAATTCTCTGCACATTAGACTCGAAAACTCTTTTGAAAGAGCATCAGTAGTAGCACCAAATAGAATATCATCAACGTATATTTGTACTAATAACAAATTCTTTTCATGATTCTTGATAAAAATTGTTTTGTCAACAAGTCATCTCTTGAAACCATTTTCATGTAAAAACATAGAGAGTCTGTCATACCAAGCCCTTGGAGCTTTCTTAAGTCCATACAAGGCTTTGTCTAATTTGTAAACATGATCAGGAAATGTGTCATTTTAAAAACATGGTGGTTGAGTAACATATACTTCTTCTTGTAAATATCCATTTAGAAAAGAACATTTGACATCCGTTTGAAAAAGCTTTATATGATTATGTGATGCAAATGCAAGAAGTATTCTGATAGCTTCTAACCTTGCAACAGGGGAAAATGTTTCCTCATAATCAATTCCTTATTCTTGATTGTATCCATGTGAAACCAGTCTTAATTTTTTTCAAATAACCTTACATTTTTCATCAAGTTTATTTTTGAACACCCATCTAGTTCCAATCACTGATTGATTCTTTGGTCTAGGAACCAAATTCCAAACTATATTCCTTTCAAACTCATTCATCTCATTCCGCATTGCAATGATCCAATCTGCATCTTCTAGTGCATCTTTTGCATTTTTGGGCTCAATGGGTGATACAAAAGTACTGAAAGCACACAGATTCCTCATTTGACCTCTTGTCTGAGTTCGAGTGGTTGGATCTGATTTGATGTTCACTGCAGGATGATCTGATGAGTATTTGAACTTATTTATAGGTGTCCAAGTGTATCCTTCAAGGCTTTGAGTTCTTGACACAGTAGAAGGAGAATCATAGGTTCTGTCACTCTCATTCTCAAGGCTTTGAGATTTTGGCTCAACAGGGAGTTCAAGGCCTTGAGATTCTTCTGAATTTTTCTGCAGCTTAGTTTTGCTTCTGTTAACTTTCTCATTGTCATTATCAGCCTCATACTTGTTCAGGTTGAGATCTCCAAAACTTTCACTCAGAGAATCTTCAGTACTTTCATCAAAAATCACATGAATACTCTCCTCTACAATCTTAGTTCTCTCATTATAAACTCTATAAGCCTTGCTAGTTTGAGAATAACCAAGAAAAACACCTTCATCACTTCTAGCATCAAACTTACAAAGATTATCTTTGTCATTGTTATACACAGAACAAGTACAACCAAATTGCTTGAAATAAAAACCACTAGGCTTTCTGCCTTTGAACAATTCATAAGGAGTTTTCTTCAGGATATGCATGATCAAACATCTATTGAGCACATAATTGGCAGTATTAACAGCTTCTGCCCACAAATAATTTGGCAAATTACTTTCAAATAGCATGGTTCAAGACATGTCTTCAAGAGTTTTATTTTTCCTCTCAACTACTCTATTCTGCTAGGGAGTTCTAGGTGCAGAAAAATTCTGTGAGATGCCATGCTTTGCACAGAATAAACCAAAATCAAGTTGATTTAATTCTCTACCATGATCACTCCTAATAGATGCAACAAGTACATTTTTCAAAGTTTGAAGTTCTTAACAAAGCTTTGAAAATTCAGATAATGCTTCAGACTTATCTCTAATAAACATAACCCATGTAAATCTGGAATAATCATCAACCACAACAAGCATATATCTCTTACCTTTGGGTGTTAGAACCCTCATAGGACCACACAAGTCCATATGCATCAGTTCTAAAGGTCTAGAGATAGTTACAAAGTTCTTTGTCTTGAACTCTTGGTTTGTTTACCTTGAGCACATGCCTTGCAAATCTCATCATCTTTGAATTTTAGGATTGGTAAGCCTCTTACCAAATCTTTTGAGATGAGTTTGTTCATAATGTGCATGCTTATATGACCAAGCTTTCTATGCCAAAGCTTTGAGTCACCTTTCAAAGCTTTGAGACATTTCAGACTTTCACCTGCAACTTTATCAGTACATATAGCATAAACATTATGTGACATGGGAGAAGTGAGTATGCAATTTCCTGATTTTTCATCTTGCACCACACATTTCTCCTTGTCAAAAACTACCTTATTTCCTTTATCACAAAGCTGAGAAATACTCAATAAATTATACTTCAGACCATCAACTAGATCAACATCTGAAATTGACCATACAAAGTTATTACCAATACTACCTATACCAATAATGTTGCACCTTGCTTTGTCACCAAGTGTGATTGTTCCTTCTGATTGCTCTTTAAGCTCACTTAAAAAGATTTCTTTCCACTCATGTGTCTTGAACATCCGCTATCCAATTATGATATTTCAAAGCTTTGGTGACATCCTGCTAGATCCAATCAATGCCTTAATAGAATATTAGACCAAGTGTAGAATTTGGATTCATACTCAGAATCAACCATGTTAGGAGGTCTAATTCCTTTCGGAACCCAAATATGTTTCACTTGTCCCTTAAGCTGATAAGGATAGGTGTTCCTCATTATATGAGGTTCTGTCCTTCTAAATGGGCAAGTCAATTTCACATGTCCAATTTTAACACAATAATGACATTTTGGAGAATGTCTGCTTCCTGATTTTACAAATGTGGTTTGGTTTCTTTTTGAAAAATTTGGATTATAACCAATTTCACTTTTTTTTATAGAGAATGCATACTTCCCCAAGCATAAAATTTAGCTTATGTTCTGAGCCAGCAAAGGTTGAAAGAATTTTCTTGGATTCTTAAAGCTCACTAGTCAATGAAGTGTTATGTTGCTCTAAATCATCTAAATGACTCTTTAGATCACAATATTTTTCAGTTAAACGAGAGTTTTGATCAAAAACTTATTTGACTTGTGATTTCAAAGCTTTGAATCTACTTTCCAAGGCTTTTAAGTCACTATCAATTTCAACTTAGTAGCTTCAAGACATTTGTTTTGAAAAAAAAATCTAAATTTTCTTTTTCTTGCTCACGAACCTTTACATTCAAGGAATCAATCTCATTCCTATAACTTTCCTCATTCAAAAACATACTTTTGAGGATTTCAGGGAATACATCAGAAGGGCTAGATAATTTTTTTTTTTTTAACTAATCTTCAACTGGCTTCTCCGTGGTTTGATCTTCTTGATGTCCAGCCATCAAACAGAGATTGGCTTGCTCTTCATCAGAATTTGAGTCTGAAGAGTCTGAATCACTCTTTGAGGCTAACATTTCCTTCTTTCTTCTGTTGTCATTTTTCTTCTTAGGAAATTGCATGCTTTCCTTCTTTTGAGGGCAATCCCTTACCAGATGATCTTCATCTCCACATTCATATTAGGTTTATATGAATGTGAAGAAGACTTACCTTTCTGATCCTTGCTGGTTGAGGATCTAAATTTTTCTTTGTTGTAGTCCTTGTTTCCAAAATTTCTCTTCTTTTTCAGAATTCTTGTCAAGGCTTTGGAAATCAAGGCTAAGGCTTCTTCATCATCATCATCATCACCCTCCTGCTCAAGGCTTTGAGACTTTTCATTGTTCTTTTCCTTGAGTGCAAGATTCTTGATGTTGTCACTCAAGTCACCATCTACCTCCTTCTTGGAGATCTCATGAGTGAGAAAGTTTCCTTTAAGATCATCAAGTTCCAAGA
The DNA here is from genome assembly GCA_023055425.1 of Linanthus parryae. Lineage (NCBI taxonomy): Eukaryota > Viridiplantae > Streptophyta > Magnoliopsida > Ericales > Polemoniaceae > Linanthus > Linanthus parryae. The sequence continues at coordinate 85,054,796 of JALGPY010000007.1, read as the reverse complement.
TACTTAAGTCTTAAGCTTCCTCAATTGCAGTTTTCTTAGGCTCCCATTTAGCCTTTGGCAAACTTCTGAGTATCTTCCTGACCATTTCTTCATTTGATAAGGCTTTTAACAAGTATTTTAAGTTGTTCAAAATATGTGTAAATCTTTTGAACATATCCTTGATGGACTCATCAGAATTCATCTTAAATAGTTCATACTGTCTCAAAATGATATTGATCTTTGTCTGCTTGACTTGGCTAGGTCCTTCATAACTATCAGTTAGCTTATCCCATATCTCTTTTTCACTTTTGCAGTTGGATATCATGTTAAACTCATCTGCACTAAGAGCACAATTTAGTAAGTTCAAAGCTTTGTAATTTTTTGATACCTTTTCCAGTTCAGTAACTGAAAGATCTTCCTCTAATTTTACAGTTCTGACTCCATCAGAAGTAGTATAGAACAAGTTTGGGCCATTCAAAACGATAGACCATAGCTCAATGTCTTCATCTATGATGAAGATTTTCATCAGTGCCTTCCAATGCACAAAGTTATCACCACATAAAAGTGGAGGTCTTTTAGCTGCTCTTCCCTGTGAGAATCCTCCATCACCTACATTACTCATTTTCACAAGATTGTTTGATCCTTAAATAGTGAACCAAGCTCTGATACCAATTGAATGTTTGTAATGTAAGTATATCAACATGATCTATATACTCTAGAAGGGAAGGGGGGTTAAATAGAGTATGCCAACTTTTGCTAAAAACCAATCGTTTAGAACTTGAAGAGAGTATGCAGTTGATACCTCAACGCTTTGAAAATGATTTGAGAAAATAGAGATATAACTCCAGAACGCAGAGGCTTCAAAGCTTTGAGATTTAGAAAACTCCAAAGCTTTGGAACTTCCTGTTTAGAGTGTAATGAAAAGATAAAAGAAGTAAGCAGCAAGAACACAAGAATTTTATAGAGTTCAGTCAAAAATGGACCTAATCTCTTCCTAAGGGATCATATCCCTCAAGAATTCTAACACAACTTCTTATTAATCACCAGATTTAGCCCTAGATCTCAAGCCTAAGTGAGCTACCTTTCCTCAATACAGCTTGTGATTACCAACCTGTCTAGTTCCAGCTACAATCTGTTGAAACAATATGAACCTCTTTGTTGTTCACCTGAACAACTAAACTTATAGGGTTGTGTGGCTTAAGAAAACAAAATGATAATACAAGTGTAGTACAAGTGTGAAGAACACATAATTGAAATAAGCAATAAAGCTTGGAAGTGTTCTTCAATCTCTGATGAATGATCTTACTTCTACAGTGTTAATGGCCTAATGAATTTGAAGACTTGAATGATCTGATCTCTCCTGTTTGTAGTACTCTTCGATTCACACGTTGACCAGTCTTTTCTCCTTGTGTCTCTTTTTGAAATTCAAAGTACTGATCACTTAAATAACAGCCTGCAACAACCTGAGAGATTTTAGGAACTGAATGCCTAAAAATCCTCTTCCCTGATATGCTTCTTTCAGCAGCTATACTTGGATAGCCATCTTTTTTTTGTGTGTACATTGGAACGCCCAACAACCCTGCATACACTCAACTAACAAGATCAAACATTATCCAGACAAACTAGCATCAAGATCTGATCAGCATTATGCTAACAGTTCATGAATAAACTAGGCTAAGTTTTGTCTGATAACAAAAACAGTTTATACATCCAATTAAATGGATTGACCAAATGATCATTATAAAACAAGTAATAACTGATTAGTATAAGTCCATAGCACATTGCAAAACCAAATTGACCTGCATACACAGATAAGTTTAGATAAACTTAGCAGCAAAGTTCATTTATAAATTATCAAAGCTTTGAAGCTTTGACTGCTAGTTAATCACAAAGAGCTTGGATTCCCAATCCAACTCAGACCTGTACCATGTGTTGTACAAATCAAAACATGATTCAATACCATTTGTAGAAAATTATAGAGAATGAAAAAATAATTATAAAACCAACTTATAGACCTGCAAAATATAAAATAGTGAAGAACATATAAGGCAATCAACAATGTCTCAAAGCTTTGAAGCTTTTTGACTCTTGTGTTTCTGCATTTCATCACCAAGGAACCAAAACTCCTTCTCTTGTATATATTCACATATTGACACAAAATAGCTTATGATCTATCCATGACGTCCATGTACTTTAAGAGAACACACACTTTTCATTTCTCTTATTTCGAATTCGGCTTGACATTGGAGGATACTCATGTGCTACTGAACCTCCCTTCGGTCGGTGAGGTTAATCCCTTTGACCCATTAAGTTCTTATGAGGAACTGAAGTAGTTTATGGATATGGATTATCTCATTTTAGGGATGAAGAAGGCGGGCACTCGATGACTCGGCGATCCCCCCAAAATGGAACTACTAGCTCATGACTGCCCATGCGAAAAAAACTTGGCACCGATGGGTTCTTTACTTCTTCCGAGATTATGCCACGAAGGATTGCGATTAAAGCTCGGAATAAGAATTCAGACATCCGCCTTTTGGGAGAAGGGAGAGGGCTCTAGATGCGAGGTAGTCGCATTTCTGTGTATCCGGATATCTCTCTTTCTGATCGACGGGCACCCAACATATGGGGTGTTCCTACATATCCTTGCACTGGCTATTCGCATCTCCTCGGGATAGTGCGTGCCTTTGGTCTCTCTAGTTCTCGGTTCGATGTACTATCGTCTTGATCATGCAGTAATATGCTGTGACAAGTCTCGTGGCCGTGACGACATTTTGTCATACGGGAATGTAAGTATTCTTTCCATGTGGGCATATGAAAGGTTGCCTTCGTACGCTCCATATCCCAACAAGCAAAAACCCAGAAACGTGTTGACTCAGGATACGTCCCGGGAGATCTATCAACGCTCTTGGACGTGGTTCAAAACTGGTGGCTCAAGGTGTGCTTTGAGCGTTGTTTGCGACCTCGAGTCATTATTTAAATTCAGGCCATACTCGCATTCTAAGTTTCTCTGCCGTTATGTCGATAAACTGATTGGTAGCTGGGATCTTCGCATCGATCCATAATTGAAAGATTTGATATGCTATTGCACGCGGGGTGCTATGCTAGCCATCACCGATTATGTAGAGGCCACCAAGGCTTATTGATTGGTCACTATGAATTACATTCCTCTGCCCTATTGCGTACAGCTAGGCTTTGACATTAAACACCCCACCATCTGCCCTTTGCACCTGGATCCTAATAGCTACCGTAGGTTGGATAGCAGTGCGATCGAGATTGAGGTAACACAACTTATCCCTTTGACCCAGACCTCTGGAAACCAGGTAGGGAGAGTGTCGACCGGTTGGACCGATTAATGGAAATCGCACCTGAAAAAGGTTAAGAGAATTTACGTGGCCCCTCGCAGTAACTCTTCTTCGCTGCGACCACACAATTTTCATTTCTACAACAACGCAGTATGTTGGAATAGATGCCCTAGAGGCAATCTAGCTTAGTATGAATTTATTTGTGGCTAGAAATTCATTTATTATTTATTGGATATTTAATATAATGAAGTCCTTAGATTTACAATAGTGTTGTTTATCTTAAACATCCCTAGTCCAGTATAATGATCAATGGGACAATCATCTATAGACGAGTATGGGGTTGGATTGATATGGAGATATCATGATCCAACACATAGGTGTGCATTAAGGGTAATGACGCACTGGATTGACCCATCTCCGAGAAGGCTACATACACGTTTTGTTGAGTCACAAGTGCTTCTCGCGGTGCAATGGTATTGTCATCCTTAGACTTGAAGTCGCTAGATATTCTAGTTGTGGATTATTGTGACTTTGGTAGCGTTAAACGCTACACCCTAACTGGGTAGTTATAAAGGCGTGTACTGGATACAATAAGAAGCAAGCTTAGAAATCGTAGTGGACGTAGATAGAATTTGTCCCTCCCACATAACGGGAACAAATATCCTAGGCCACTCGAGGGGAAGTGCTTATAGAATGTCTGGCCAGACTCAAATAAATCAATATGGGATATTGATGATATTTGCACGACTAAGGCTATTCCCATGGATCGAGAAACTATGGATTGGATATACGAGTGTGACTTGTATGTCTCGTGTTCAATCCGGATATAGAGACAAAGGGATGAGACAATTACTTGTACAGAGGTTGTCAAGATGACTATTCTATTAGTTTGCGAGAATGGATGTTTTGCTAGAAACCGCTCCATATTAGCAAATAGTTGCTACCAACTAGATAGAACCTATGGGGTCACACGCTAGATAGAATTGAACTCGATTTGGGAATTAATTAATTGGATTAATTAATTAGAAGGATCACTTTGCAAAACCTTGCAAACTTAGTAGGGACTAATTTGCAAGGAAGGGACTAAATTGAATTCTACTAGGACTAGAATAAGTCCTTTAGGTAGTTGGCAAGGAGTTGTTGGACTATATAAAGGACCTTCCTTCCTTCCTTCTTTTCCCACACTTATGTTCATAATTGATCATAACTTGAGTGGGAGAGAACAAAAAAGGAGAGAGCAAGCAAGATAGAGGAGCCGTCGCCCCCCTAGCCCGCCGCCTGTCCCCGTCGGCCCCAAAGGAGGCCGTAACCTCCTTTGGTTCGTCTCGTTTTGCGTGATTCTTCTTCCTCTTCCTCTTTCCGGGCTAGCACCAAGGAGTGGGAGATCTAGAAATCAACTCTAGGCGTGGATCAACTATAGAGAACGTGACACAATTCGCGTTTGAAGTCATCAAAGGAGAACCCTAAGGTGTGTTGTTGATTTCTTCCTTTACCATCGTTATGTCTCTTGACTTGTGATCCTTGGAGGGTTTTGCATGGTTAATTATTGTTTCCGTTGCGCATCCATGAATCAAAACCCTACAGTGGTATCAGAGCCACATGTCGTAGAGCATAAATGTGGTTTATGTGTTATGTTTTGATAATTTTACACCTTAAATTGATTGTTTATCGCGTAAAACAAGACAAATCAAGCATGGGATGCAATTTGTCAATAATCTATCATAACAAGACCTAGTTTTTGCATTGGATGCATGAATTAGTGAGTTTGAGAAATTTTAGGATCTTAGATCTAGGGTTTGGGCATCCTTGGGGAAGAAGAAGTTCTTCCAAAACAAGGAAACAACCAAACTTGGGCACCAAGCAAGGGAGTTGTTTTTGCCTAAGAGGTTCGGCCCCCCTAAAAGGACCGCCCCTCTTGCTTGCCGCCCAAGCTAGGCCTCCCTAGGTGCCGGGGTAGCCCTAGCCCGCGGCCTAGCCGCGTGGGCTAGGGGCCGGCCGGCCCTAGGGCCTTGCGGTTCACCTTTTGGGCTCGGGCAATTGGATTGTTTGGCCCATGGACCGTTTTAATCATAGAATATCCTAAAATCAATTAAAATTGACCAAGCGCGTTAAAATTGGATTTTAACTGTTTATGTGCAAATCGCATGGTGATTGGATATGGCCTTAGGATGTGGTTTGATGTGGATGTTTAATTTTTGTGGTTTGGTTTACGGCCTGCGAGCTGATCAATTAATTGTAATAATTAATTAAGGTTTTCATGGCATGCGAGCCATTTTTTTCTCAACTTGTGAGATTTATTTTATTTAGTATAGAAGTTAGATAGGGCTAGATAAAGTAGATTGTTAGCCAAGATTGAAGAAAAGAAGCCCGAAGCCAAAAGGAGACACAAAAGATGGAGCATGGAGCATGGAGCATTCCACATGACTATGAAGGATGGACCAAAAGATCACAACACATGGAGAAGTGTTTGCTTTTAGGGTTCATAGATAATTCCATTGGCTTGGAATTATCCTAGTCTAGAAAAGGCCATATCCATATCACGTTTTTTTTTATGTTTTGTGGTTGTTTACTTAATTGTCTTATTATTTTGTGGTTGGTGTATGGATGATGCATGCAATTAGGATAATAAGATAATTAGACAACTCGGATCTATTATTCGGAGTTGTGCCCAAACTCAAATAAATAGATAAGTTGATATTGATCAACAAAACAATTAAAAATTGAATTTAAAATCCCTCAAAATTCAAGTATTGTGTTCTTGCCTTCTCGTTATTTAAACACTCATTATCATCATTATTTATCATGTTCGTGCGTGCCAAAGCATGGCGACTCAGTTCATAATGATGGAATGCCATGGCACAAGCTAGTAATGTGCAATTGTTTAAATAAGAGGTTGAACACAACTAGGTTATTAATGAGATTAAGAAACCTAGAGGCAATCATTTGGGATTATCCATATGGATGGATAAATAAGGAGTTATTTTCCCAATTGAACCAAGAGTTGCATAAGGGATGCAATTGGAATTGTTCCTACTTAAAGTAGTCAAATTATGGGTGACTTGCCAAAGCAAGCTCATAAGGAGATGAAACATGGATCTTGGCCTACTAGAAAATATAAGGATATTTTCCGCATTAATATCTTGAGGGTTATTAATCCGTAAAAAAATAGTGGGAGCTATATTTGATAAACTAGCCATTATTGAATATAGTAAAAAATTCACAAATACTAAAACTTGCGTATTTTCCTTTTGTAGAATTCCAAATGGCAAACAACTCATCGAGTTCACAACATTCCCTACGATCTGTCCTTGAGAAGGACAAGCTCTCTGGAACCAACTTTCTTGATTGGTACAGAAACTTGAGAATTGTTCTCAAGCAAGAGAAGAAACTGTACGCAATAGAGGAGCATGTTCCAGAAGGTACAGAGAACCAAACACCTGCTGCCCTAAAGATGTATCAAAAGCGTGTTGATGACGCTAATGATGCGGCCTGCCTTATGCTATGCACCATGACTTCTGAGCTTCTAGTAAAAAGAAAACATGAATGATGTCGATATGATCGAGCATCTGAAGCAGCTCTTCCAAGAGCAGGCAAGGGTAGAGAGGTATGAGGTCTCTAAGGCACTGTTCAAGTGTCATCTGGCAGAAGGGAACCCGGTGGGACCCCATGTACTCCGTATGATTGGTTACTTGGAGAATCTCGCCCGACTGGGGTTCCCGGTCGGCCAAGAGTTGGCAACCGATCTCGTGTTACAATCGTTGCCCGAGAGTTATGGACAGTTCATCATGAACTATAACATGAACGAGATCGTAAAACCACTGCCAGATTTTCTCAATATGTTGAGGACAGCTCAACAGAGCATCAACAAGGGTAAGGGCAAGGCCATTATGATGGTGCAGAAAGGAAAGGGCAAAAGGTTTGCCTCATCCTCCAAGGTCAAAGTCAAGTTAGTTGCCAAGTCCAAGGAACCTGCCCTTAAGCCTGTTGGTGGCATTGCCAAAGGTGTGACTAAAGGTGATTGTCACTACTGCAGTCAGCATGGACACTGGAGGAGGAACTGCCAAAAATATCTGGAGGACAAGAGGCTTGGAATAGTGATTCCACTACCACCAGGTATTTTTGTTGTAGATTTTAATTTAACTGTCTCTATATCATGGGTATTAGATACTGGATGTGGATCTCACATTTGTCTAAATTTTCAGGATCTAAAGAGAAGTAGACAATTGGCTAAAGGGGAGGTGGATCTGCGCGTTGGGAGTGGAGCAAATGTTGTTGCGTTGGCCATAGGCGTGTGCGAGCTATCTCTGCCTTTAGGATTATTTTTAGAATTTAATAATTGCTATTTTGTGCCTGCTATGAGCAGAAACATTATTTCTATTTCTTGTTTGGACAAGGATGGTTTTATTATTTCAGTAAAGAACAATTGTTGTTCCTTTTATTTGAATAATATTCACTATTTTAGTGCGCAACTATTAAATGGACTGTATGTCCTTGATCTAAGCAATCCTGTCTACAACATTAATACCAAGCGGATTAAAATAAATGATTTAAATCCCGCTTATTTATGGCACTGTCGTTTAGGCCACATAAACGAGAAGCGTGTATCTAGACTCCATTCAATAAGAAAGGTTACAGGACTAGTGAGCAATTGGCGCTCATACATACTGATGTGTGTGGGCCATTTGCCACGCCTTCCAGGGGTGGTTATGTCTACTTCATTACATTTACGGATGGTTACAGTAGATATGGATTTGTGTACCTCATGAGGGCAAAATCTGAATCCTTTGAAGTGTTCAAATAATTCAAGAATGAAGTAGAGAAGCAACTTGGCAAAAGTATCAAGGCTCTACGATCAGATCGTGTAGGAGAATACTTGAGCCTAGAGTTTGACGACTATCTTAGAGAGTGTGGGATCGTGTCCCAACTCACTCCACCCGGAACGCCACAATGGAATGGCGTGTCTGAGCGGAGGAATCTAACCCTATTGGATATGGTTCGATCTATGATGTGTCAAACCGATCTTCCATTGTCATTTTGGGGCCACACTCTATTAAGTGCAGCTTTCACCATTAACCGTGTTCCATCTAAATCAGTCATGAAGACACCATATGAGATGCGGAGTGGGAGGCGTCCCACACTGTCGTTCATGATGGGTTGCGACGTCTATGTAAAACGTTTAAAATCAGACAAGCTAGGGCCAAAATCGGATAAGTGTAAATTTGTGGGGTACCCTAAGGAAACTAAGGGTTACTACTTCTACAATCCAACCGAAAACAAAGTGTTTGTTGCTCGGACCGACGTGTTTCTAGAAAGAGAGTTTGTCTCTAAAGAAGCAAGTGGAAGGACTGTAGAGCTTGAAGAGGTTCAAGAACCACAAATCATTGAACCGATTATGGAACATGAACATGAACCACAAGCGGTTGTGGAACAACCTGTTCAGGTAACACAAGAGCTTCGTAGATCTAGTAAAGTGCGCCAGGAACCCGAGAGGTCTGGACTTCTCGTGACCGATTTCGGTGACACAATGCTCATAGATGATGAGCCTACTACCTATGAAGAGGCCATGAAGGGCCCAGACTCTCAGAAGTGGCTAGAAGCCATGAGATCTGAGATGGAATCCATGTATCCCAACAAAGTATGGACTTTGGTGGAACCACCCGAAGGGGCGCGACCCATAGGGTGCAAGTGGGTATTCAAGAAGAAGATCGACATGGATGGTAATGTGATTACCTATAAGAGCCGATTGGTGGCTAAAGGATTCAGACAGATTCATGGTATTGACTATGATGAAACCTTTTCACCAGTCGCTATGACCAAATCCATCCGAATCCTACTTGTGATTGCAGCATACCACGACTATGAGATTTGGCAGATGGATGTCAACAAAGTAAGCCAACAAAGTCTGTAAGCTGCAACGATCCATTTATGGATTGAAGCAAGCTTCTAGGAGTTGGAATCGACGTTTTGATGAAGTAGTTAAAGAGTTTGGCTTCATCAGAAACGAAGATGAGTCTTGTGTCTACAAGAAGGTTAGTGGGAGCTCTGTAGCTTTTCTGGTCTTGTATGTGGATGACATACTACTCATTGGAAACGACGTTCCCATGCTGCAATCTGTTAAAGATTGGCTAGGGAAGTGTTTCTCAATGAAGGACTTAGGGGAAGCAGCCTATATACTTGGTATAAAGATCTATAGAGATAGATCTAAGAGACTGCTAGGCGTAAGTTAAAGTACATATATTGACAAGGTGTTGAAACGGTTCAACATGCAAGATTCCAAGAAGGGATTCTTGCCCATGTCACATGGAATCACTCTTTCGAAGAATGTTTGTCCTTCCAATGAGATTGAGAAGGAACGCATGAGTAGAATTCCCTATGCCTCGGCCATAGGATCTATCATGTACACCATGTTATGTACTAGACCAGATGTGTCATATTCCTTGAGTATGACAAGCAGATACCAATCCAATCCAGGTGAGAGTCACTGTATTGCAGTCAAGAACATCCTAAAGTACCTAAGAAGAACTAAGGATGCTTTCTTGATATCTGGCGGTGAGGAAGACTTGCGTGTAAGGGGTTACACTGATGCAAGCTTCCAAACCGACAGAGATGAATTTAGATCACAGTCGGGATATGTGTTTTGCCTGAATGGAGCAGCGGTGAGCTGGAAGAGTTCCAAGCAAGAGACGGTGGCTGATTCTACAACAGTGGCTGAGTACATTGCTGCAAATGGCGCAGCAAAGGAAGCTGTTTGGATCAGAAAGTTTGTTTCTGAACTTGGTGTGGTTCCTAGCATTGCGGATCCGGTTGAGTTGTACTGTGACAACACTGGGGCGATCGCGCAATCAAAGGAACCCAGGTCATACCAGAAATCCAAGCACGTGCTCAGGAAGTTTCATCTGATTCGAGATATTATCAATAGAGGAGACGTTCGGATATGCAAGGTTCCTACAAATGAGAATCTGTCAGACCCGCTTACAATGCCGCTCACGCAGTGGAAGCATGAAGGGCACACTAGGAGTATAGGCATACGAGATGCGCCAGATTGGCTCTAGTGCAAGTGGGAGACTGTTGGAATAGATGCCCTAGAGGCAATCTAGTTTAGTATGAATTTATTTGTGGCTAGAAATTCATTTATTATTTATATGATATTTAATATAATGAAGTCCTTAGATTTACAATAGTGTTGTTTATCTTAAACATCCCTAGTCCAGTATAATGATCAATGGGACAATCATCTATAGACGAGTATGGGGTTGGATTGATATGGAGATATCATGATCCAATACATAGGTGTGCATTAAGGGTAATTACGCACTGTATTGACCCATCTCCGAGAAGGCTACATACACGTTATGTTGAGTCACAAGTGCTTCTCGCGGTGCAATGGTATTGTCATCCTTAGACTTGAAGTCGCTAGATATTCTAGTTGTGGATTATTTTGATTTTGGTAGCGTTAAACGCTACACCGTAACTGGGTAGTTATAGAGGCATGTACTTGATACAATAAGAAGAAAGCTTAGAAATCGTAGTGGACGTAGATAGAATTTGTCCCTCCCACATAACGGGAGCAAATATCCTTGGCCACTCGAGGGATAGTGCTTATAGAATGTCTGGCCAGACTCAAATAAATTAATATGGGATATTGATGATATTTGCACGAATAAGGCTACCCATGGGTCGAGAAACTATGAAAAGCATAGCGCTATTCGATGGAAACTAAGCCCATGGTGATTTCAAGAAAGCGGTGAAAGAGAAGTCCGGGGGGAGCGCAAATCCCGAAGTAAGCGAAGAACAAAGGGATGAGACAATTACTTGTACAAAGGTTGTCAAGATGACTATTCTATTAGTTGGCTAGAATGGATGTTTTGCTAGAAACCGCTCCATATTAGCAAATAGTTGCTACCAACTAGATAGAACCTATGGGGTCACACGCTAGATAGAGTTGAACTCGATTTGGGAATTAATTAATTGGATTAATTAATTAGAAGGATCACTTTGCAAAACCTTGCAAACTTAGTAGGGACTAATTTGCAAGGAAGGGACTAAATTGAATTCTAATAGGACTAGAATAAGTCCTTTAGGTAGTTGGCAAGGAGTTGTTGGACTATATAAAGGACCTTCCTTCCTTCCCACACTTATTTTCATAATTGATCATAACTTGAGTGGGAGAGAACAAAAAAGGAGAGAGCAAGCAAGCTATAGGAGCCGCCGCCCCCCTAGCCCGCCGCCCGTCCATGTCGGCCCCAAAGGAGGCCGAAACCTCCTTTGGTTCGTCTCGTTTTGCCTGATTCTTCTTCCTCTTCCTCTTTCCGGGCTAGCACCAAGGAGTGGGAGATCTAGAAATCAACTCTAGGCGTGGATCAACTATAAAGAACGTGACACAATTCGCGTTTGAAGTCATCAAAGGAGAACCCAAAGGTGTGTTATTGATTTCGTCCTTTACCATCGTTATTTCTCTTGACTTGTGATCCTTGGAGGGTTTTGCATGGTTAATTATTGTTTCCGCCATGAATCAAAAACCTACAGTGGTATCAGAGCCACAGGTCGTAGAGGATAAACGTGGTTTATGTGTTACGTTTTGATAGTTTTACAGGTCTGAATACTAGCTTAAATCCCGTGTCTATTAACATCTTAAGCTTTTATTTCACCTTATCTTGCACAACTAACTCTTTTGGTTGCTTCGTGTAGATGCACCCATCAAGAGTTCCAATTAGGAAATCCATCCTCACATACATCTCCCATATCTAATTACTGAATGAGCAGCAAATACGAACAAGAATCTGAATAGATCTATATATAGCTACCAGCATAATTAGCCTAGCTTTTTAAGTTTTCACCTTTCCATATACTATTCTCTTTCTCTTGTAGGCCCATTTGCAACCTATGATTTTTTTTATCTCATCTTGCAAATCTACAATCTCCCAAAGGTAGTTAGAATGCTTAAATGTTGTCTCAGATTCTACAGACTACCGTCATGAATCTGCATCTTCATCATTAATTTTATCCTCATAGTATTAGGACTGATTTAAAACTTATCAGAGATTCAAATTATCCCAAGTTCACCAACGCGTGAGGTTGTCATGTAACTCTCCCACTACGACAAAGATCTCTTGTTTCTTGTGTATTCAAAACAACATAAATTTATACTTCTTCTGTTTGTGTCATCTCAGAACTAACAACTTGAACATCTTTCTTAAGCTACTATAAAACAACTCTGCATTACAATTTCTTATTCATATGATTCCCTTTCGAAGAATCAGGTATCGTGCCGACAATAACCTTCTGATCCTTAACATCTTAAATAAGTAACATTATTATCCTTCAAATATTCAACCAAGAGACATTCTTCTAATTTAGCATCTAACTAATCGGAATGACTTCTCCATAGCTGAAAGTGTCTAGAAAAGATTTTACCCTTTTCTACAATTTCATGGATGTAGTCATCATCAATTTAGAGTGCACTAAATTCAAGAGTATCACACAGTCTCTAATGAATAATCTTAACACAGTAACAAAATAGTTGAATAAGACTTCACTGATCCGATCATATCTACAAAAAATAGGTTTCTTCTACAAGTGATGTTATTCGACTAATATTTTTTTATTAGGGGATATTATGGTACATTAATATAAAATTTTCACAACTATGATAAAAAGACATTCGGAAAAAAAATCTTGCCTTAAATTTAGAACATAATACAATCTCTCGATACTAAAGCTCTACCATAAAATTCTCCCACTGCAAGAGTGCCTACTCTCATAGCATCTCTTGTCATGATGTCTATCTCTACACTACCATATCGTTTACTTGTTCTGAACACTCATAAGGAATTCCAAACATGATTAGTTTCTATTGTATCTACAAACTAGGATTGGTTGAACGAGTAACTAAACATGATTTGACGAATAGAGCAGTAGACACGAGCGAGTTGTTCATCCTTGGCTTAAATTATTAAGTTGTTTCTTCCTAGTGTTTTTTATGCTAGCAAATAAAATTCTTGCCTTTCGGATTTTATTAGCATCACGTCCGAGGAATAAGAACAACAACCTTAATTGGATATATGAATATATTTCTACTTCATTCTACTAGATGGTTTAGAAGTAGAACCATTTTTCTTTCACCAATATACTAGTTGTACTCCTGACGAGTTTTTCACCCACAATAAATTCAATTAGAATTTTTGTCAATGAATAACTCAACCTATCAATGTTTTATTAACTCAAAATTGCTTAAAAAGAATTATATGGGACCTCTTTATCTGACCAACCTAGATTTCACTATCGATCTGAGATCCCTTGATCACATGTTCACTCAAAATATGTAACTTCTTTAGAACCTAATTGCGTGTTGGGACTCTATCTCATCTATGTGTTCATTAACGCCCTTATTCCCACTTACATTGCAACCCGATCTTGATGCCAAAACATCTTTACATGTTTGCACCATATCGTATGCACGTGACACCGGTTGATGTTGATGTAGCACTACATTTGACATATGCTAAGATGTAACCAGCGACATCTCACGAACCTTACATTACCTTTGATAGGCCCGGGTGTTTACACCACCCGCCTCATCACTAGGTTCTTAAGTGAAAACTTTTTCAACACACACTTGTATTCCTTCGCAGTTAAGACAACTTTTAAAATTCTCTTCCAACTATTGTAATTCAAGTTAATTTATATTATTTGAGAAACACATCCTAGGTTCAAAACCTAGTATATTTAATTATCTGAAAAACAAGATAAATAACAAATAATTATGTCCCAAAGTATGCATATCTTTGAATCCAACTCAAGTTAGAATTCATCGGCAATTCGATTTCCTTTTAGACCGCCTGTGACGATGGGCTACTCGACTTTGAAATAAATCAAATTGATCATGTCACTTAGATTTACTATCCGGACATTTAAATATCCGATTCTTAGGCCCAACAAAAAAAGTAACAAGAACTCGGTAGGAGGATATTACTAACTTTATTCTTAGGTGATTCAACCATTACTTCGTACTGAACTGAATCTCTTAGTTTTAAGAACAGTTCCGATGGGGAGACTTATCCAACAAAACTAGATTTAACAACTATCCTTGATATCGACATGCACATCCGTTTTAATATCCGTGATGTCCCGGATATCTTGATTAGTGACTATTAACAGATAATAAAACAATCAACACAACATAATAAAACATCCACCCACAATAACAGAAATCACACATAAACTATTATTATGGCCATGTCTTCATCGTCTCGATAGTCACTTCCAATATTTGAATGCTCCATCATCTTCGTCCGGTCTTTTTGGGTCCATCATGTTCCTTCAATTTCTATTACGTAGTCCTATCCGACTACATGGATCTAGAGTACATAAAATTGAAAAACAAGCTACTAATTAATTTACTATTCTCCACAAACCAGAGACTTTACACTTAATTACAACACAAAATAGAGCCTAAAACACGGCAATAATACCTCAACCAAAAACTTAAAATCAAATTTTAATATGGCCATAATAACAGTGTATTTGCAAAACATCGTTAGCACAATGCAGTCCATTCACACAATTACCGTATTTTAACCGGACAACATGGTTTGATTATAAGCATAAAATCAACGTTGGCTATGATACCACTTGAAGGGAAAATTCGAAGAGATTTGTCCCGGACGACGTGATTTATGCAGAGAATTAATCATAGGCGTTCAAAAAATTATTGTGGTAAGTTAACTTGCGGAATAAAACTTACCGCGGTCCATCTAGTCTGGTATGAAGCGATTGCCGAAACTTTGACCAGCTTCTGACGGAGTTGCATTCCGAATCTGACTTCAAGACATGTGCCAATGGATCCCTCTTGTCGAGATACACATTTTTCATATCTAACTCGTCTTCATCCGACATCTGTAGCTCCAGTTATGCTTATGAAAACCGAATTCAGATGCTGCTGAAAATCAACTGCGGACCAAAAAATTTAACCGGCGATATCTGGAATTCTACAACTCTGATCGATGCGCCGTTTCTTCTTGTCCCTTTGTTTTTCCAAGACCTAAAACTTTCGTGTTTTACGAAAAACTATTCGAGATCGTTATCTAGGCCTAAACACCCAAATACGGAATGTGGTGTATTTGGAAGCCTTCCGAGACGTATAATCCAAGCTCCGATTAAAGTTTGATGGTGATTCTAACAAGAAAAATTTCATGAATAAACATGTAGGATTTTATTTCTTGTGTAGAGAAGATGTAAGATCAATCATCATCACTTAAGAATTATGGTGGACTATTTATAGAGACATATTACTAACTCTAATATTATGAATACTCGTAATTGCACACAAATCCCTTGTAGGAAAACTTTACATAGCAAGTCCCTCCCTACAAATTTTAGTGTAGCTTGCAATTAAGTTCTAATCAGATGGTTTATTGTAATACCCATCAACTATAAAATATCAAACATAATCTCAATTTACATTCCACACACTTGAGACTCAAAAACACTTGTGAATCACATGATCACGCTTATGTTGGACTACGTCGGGGACCTATGAAAAAAATAAATGAATCGGCTCCCAAAAATATATTTGAACTCATAACTCAACCCGAATTAAATTCAAAACTAATTAAATTTTAGTTTACTCCACCATAAAACTATGATTGCTCTCCGACATTAATTCTCATCATTATGTATGAGCTTCTGTTATTAATATCAGTTAACTCCCCACGTTAAGATTACAAATACCCGTTAATGCTGATCTACTCTTACTGACAATTTCGATCTCATCAACATCTTATGTATTCCCAGATCTAAACTCCTCAACCCTTATTCGTTATTTCTAGTTACAAATAACCAGTTGGTCAGAACTTAAATAACAAAACCTAGTGAGCTCCCCAGAGGGTACATCATTCTCATACGAGACGTGGATTCCATGATTCAATTAGCTTTCACCACATCCTAAAATCACTATCCAATATACCAGGATTGTTCACTCGCATTTGAACCTCACTCAATATATGAAAATAATGATTAATCAAGATTTATGTCCACGTAAACAATCATAGATTAAGAGTTTCCAATGTGACCAATAAAAATGAAATATTTTATTATCTCACTTCGGTCAGTCCCAGATAATTATGTTTCATATAGCAGTTCTATTAAACATGCAAAAAGTATGCGAGTGTAACAAGTTGAAACTACATCGTTTTCTTGAACGAGATGTGTCACTATAATGTTACACTACAGTCGTTCCGATGGTTTGACCAAAATCATCTAGACAGTGAAACCTTACTTATATTCCATAAATAACTGACTATCAATCTCGCGCATGCCCGAACTCGTGTGCATGTACGATTGTCTTAGGTATGGAACATTGGACTTTATAACGCATATTATATGGAAAATAATAAATAGCATTTGCATACTCACGTGTTTGCTAAATTAAGATGTGAAAGTAATCAATTAAGAATTATTAATTCAACTATTATTATGGCTTTTTGAATACAATTCCCAACATCCTGTATGTATTTGTTGTAGTGTGTGATGAGGAGCATCGGTTGCCGAGAGCGTTCTGAGGATCTTGAAGATAAGGTGTTGTCTTTGGGTTTGAAGAGGGTAGACTACCTGAAGTCCCGAATAAGTAAACCCAACACTGATCTATCAGAGAAAGTCTGAGCTGGTCTTCGTCATTGGATTCCAATAGATGAGGATGGTGTAGTTGTCACGGTGGTCTCGAAAAGAAGCGCACCTTCATCTTTGGTTCCATCAAAGGCACCCAAGCTTAAGGCTGTTACGTAGTTGATTGAAAGTTCAGTAGTAGGTCCGGTCGATACCGAGGATGATGTGTCGGAGGTTCCCCTTCAGATGAGGCCGAGGAAGAGAGCTTCCGGTCCAATCATAAACGAAGAACCGAACAAGAAATCTAATGATCATGCCTCGAAATCTAAAGGCAAAGCTCTTGAACAGTCGGAAAGCTCAGGAGTTAAGCGTCGCATGCAGGCATTGTCAAAGCACGCTTCTCCTTCATGAAGTGCAACTACATCTCCATATGCGCCTGGGATATCTGGTAATGACATTACGACCCCTTTTCTTCTAACTTCTCATTACTTTTCTTGCCTAAATACTTTTGTTTCATATTCGATAGTGGTGAGGTATCCCCCTTTCCTGAAGAGGAGCTTAACAAGCTTATTAAGGCACGCGAGGCCAAGCTGCGAGAAGAGAGATACAAGCTTCGAGCAGAAGAGTGGACTGAGATGGAAGAGGATGACATGAGGAAATCATTAAGCATAAGTTACGAAGAAATGGATGATATTGAACTTCACGAGGCTGAGTTAGCCGTGGATCAACAAGGGCAAGAAACATTTTTCTATCTAATCGGTGTCGTGTCTAAAGAGCATGAATTCTTTCACTTCTCTCTTTCACATTATGATATCATGATGACCGCAACCATGGGTGGCATGTCTCGGGAGAGTATTCATAAGTTTTTGCGTATTAGATTTGAAGAGTTTAAGAAAGCTCAAGTTAAACAGTATTTATGCTATATTGGTACATTCTCCGGGAATCGAGTCGTAAGTTCCTTCTCGTTATTATCGCAGGTATTTTAATTGAAGGTGAACAAGGAAACATCCAATGCGATGGTGATTCTCGCACGACCAGCGTCACATGTGCTGATGTTTTAGACACTGCTATAAATTCTAATATTGGAGGAAGCGGTGCTCAACCATAGGTAAACATGAGTGCACTCGACGACCCCATTATTAAGGCAAGGTTGATGCATGAACCATATTTCGATCCCTTGCGGAATGAAATCTATATTTCTCAGGGCTTAGGCGAGGGCGGGCTTCCGGTTATGGCATCCACTACGTTCAATGCCATTGATGTTCTTACCCCGACCAGTTTCAGTGCGGTCGAGGACGACTTTGCGGCTACTCGGAAGAGCAGGGCTCCAGAGACTAATCATGCGAATAAAGGTCTCATCCGTACTGGAAATCCCAGGATGGGGAAAAGAAAGGTGTCGGTGAACGCACAAGAGGAGACTTTTGGCAGAGGTGGTTGTTTCTACAAATTCTTAGTTAACTTTGAATGCTCCCGATGCTAGTGATATTCTATGGGGTGCGCCGTCTTAGCTTCAAAACACTGCATCCACTTCAGACTATTCACTTCTCTTGACCCCAGTTGCAGATTCCTGGCTCGCATGGGGTTCTCAAGCGGTGTCCCTTGAGGCAAGCGGGTCTTCCTTTACTTTAAGAGAGGGTCTCCACCAAATGGAAGATGAAGCGAATGCTATACCATAGGTTGTTGATGTTCCTCAATATTTCGCAAATCATAGAAGGTACCACCTTGGAGGTCGTACTTTTGAGATGTTGAAGAGGATACGCCTAGCCTATCCCCAGGCTTTCAAGCGAGCTATGTTGTTAGGGGCTTCAGATAGACCCTCCATCTTGGAAGGACTTGGTTGGTTGTTAAACAGGTTCGACGATAAGAATCCTTCTAACACTAGCGAGTTTTATATCCTTTCATTTTTGAATTTTCTCTACCGCTTAGTGTCTTATGCAACGGGTCTTTGGACTTGGGTTGGCTTAGCGCAAGGATGCAGCAGATTTATCATTCATTTCTCTTAAGAAGGAAGCATCGAGCGTATCAGCTGGACAAGAGAAGCTACAAAGGTGTCAAGCGGAGGTACAGAAAGCTTTCAAGCCTTTGCGTGCTTCAAAGGGGAAAGTTCATGCAATGAAGGCGAAGCTCACAAAAATGTAACAAGATTCTTTGGTGCTTAATCCTGGTGACTGCCTTACACTCTAATGGATTCCTGAGTAAAATAGATCTGTTTTGCTTTTTTTACCTTTTGTAAGGCTGTTCGGGTCTTTGTGTGGCGTATTTTGTTGGATTTTTTTGCAATTTTGTTCATTTCTTTGACTGATAATGTTTTCAAGAAACTTATTTGTTCTTTGCTTGATAATGAAGCACACGGTAGGTGGATTATCACACTATCACTAATGACATTTGGATTATCAATTTATTCAGCAGCAAAACTAGTAACAATCGGCTCCGCGGGTGTATTATCAATCATTGTAGAGGGTGGATTATCAATCCGCTTAGAAACAGGACTATCAATCCGTTTTTCCAGTGGATTATCAATCCGCTTCGCAGGTGGATTATCAGTTTGCTTCGCAAAAGGACTATCGATCCATTTTGTAGGTGGATTATCAGTTCGCTTAGACGGTGGCTTACCAATCCGTTTGGCCGGTGGATTATCAATCTGCTTCATAGGTGGATTATCAATCCTCTCAACAAAAGGACTATCAATAAGTATCACAGGTGGATTACGAATCCGCTTAGCCACTGGATTGTAAATCCGTTTAGCCGGTGGATTATCAATCCATTTAGCCGGTGGTTAAATATAACTTTTTTATAACTTAATAAAAGAAGAAGAAAAAATATTTCTAAAAATAGATGATTGTCGCAGTGGTTCTATTTGTTGTTGGGTAGTACTGCTATTTTGGATGCTGGTAGTTTCCTCCATTGCGGCACCATGGTCGGTTTCCTCCTGCACTCAGATATCATATGACCTTTCATCACACATATCGTGTAGTGAACGGGGTTGCCTAAGCAATCCTTCTCGGGATGATCCTTTTTCATTTCCTGAAGTGAAAATGGCGAGGTGGTCTTGCTATTGGGTTACCTTGGCAAGCCCATGTTTTGCCAATTCTGGCACTGACCTGCTCCTCAGTTATTGGGCCTGGAACATCTTTCTATTTGTGGATTGAAATTACGACCTTGATTGTTTTAGGGATCCTCCCTCACAACGCCGGAGCAAGGAAATCGAACCAGCCGTGGCATTATTATGATGTGACTGATTTGTTTAATTCAAAATGTGCATTTATGTATTTTCTAAAGGGTCTTAGTGTAAAATATATATAATTAGAAAGGTTCTAGTGGAGTTTTAAAGAAGTCAGGGGTGGCAAGGTTGTCAACCCTGTCCTCAAGTACCCCCGCCCCCTGCCCTGGTTATCAGCCTTTCTTTTTCCCATTTGGTTCTGTAGCTCAAAGTTGAGCACTACTATGAAGTGAGTCACCTTTATTTCCTTAGTAGGCACCGTATCACCGGAAAACTGGACTAGCTCCATGACCTTGTTAAAATAATCAGGGAGCGACATCATCCTTGCTTTAGGACAATGAGTTTTAGTTGTTTTATGCATCTTATCAGTGTTTCATGATTTTCACAAACGATTGTGCCAATAGAAAGTCTCTTGACGTTTTATGTATATTTCTTTGAATATTTCTTGATCAAGAAGGAGTTTTCATGGGAGAAAAGATTTTGGAAGTATAATTAGCAAAATAACATTAACCTTTTTCTCCACGACTTAGTTGTATGTACTCGGCTGAAAGCTGAAATTCTTACATTTACATCTTATGTTGGTGTCCGTAATTCTGTCCATGACTCATTAGTTCTTCTGGAACTCTATAGACGGAAATTTTGATTTGTAACGATCACGCTACATAAAAGTAGAAATCGGGAATCAGAAACAAGTATGTATTAAAAGAATGCGCTTTCTTTAACTCAAATACAATTAAATGATTAGATGTCGATGAAGTAACTGATTGAACGTGTGAAAATTATCAATCATCTGACATGAGGATCGCGTGGGGGGAACCTTTTGGTCCTATTTTTCCTGTCATTAGAATCAATTCTGTCGTAGAAGGCATTCATCACTACAATGCCAGCAACTCTGGCTTACAGGTAACATAAGAAAACTCCCATTCCATCATGAAAACTACTTGTAGGAGTAGTATTTTGTCAGAAAAGGATGCGAAAGAGATGATACCACTTGTTAGGAATCAAGAAGAGACGAAGAACGAAGAACAAGATGAAGAACAACAAACAAAGATTTAACGTAGTTCACTAGTTTTGAGACTAGCTACATCCACGGCCAAAATAACCCAATTTATTGATGAGAGACCAATACAATTAACCAAACTTATAAATAGAAGAGTCGTACACCCATATATAGGCCTATACTACTGACTTGTGCCCAAAGCATCGTCCAAAACGTTTCCAAAACGAACAAGTAAACAACTCCAAAAACTGCCCAGCCCGAACTAGGTCGCACGACCTACTCAGACTAGGTCGCACGACTTAGTTACAGAACCCAATTCAAGCTAGGGTTTTGATTCCCTTTCCTCCTTTTCCCGTCGCTTCACCAATTCAAGCTAGGGTTTTGATCACAAATTCATAACAAATCTCCACCTTGATCGAAACTCCCTAGCAATCAATCCAATGCTCTGATCAATCCAATTGTGAATGAGTCTCTCGATCAAGAACGCTTCCACCCAATTCACCAAATTGTTTCTCCAATTCCCATCAGTCCTTTCAACGAACATGCCAATTGTGGTTGCACCTCCAACAATCAAACTCGAAGCGCTCCACCCAAATTGAAACGATCGACCAATCAACCGATAGAATGTATTCACAAATTTGCGGTATTGGAATACATTCACTATGCGCCACAACAAGCGCGTCTTTGCGTCTCAATAAACGCAGAGACTTGTGTGTCTCAATCAACACACCCTAATGCACCATGAAACAATGCATCTCCCAATCGTAATTACAATGACACTTAACGACAAAAGTGCCCATCAATGAAGTTATGCCAATTGCGTCGCAAACTTTCCGCACAAAGAAGCCAACCGAGAGATGTCCAATAACGTGCCAACAATCAGTGCACGCGCAGTAACACGCCGCCAATCAATACGTTCTCAATAAAATGTAACCAACCAATCCGCGCCCAATCACGCATCACCAATCAATAACGTGCCAACAAGACACGTCAATCGCAAACTTAGGACAATGAGTTTCCAGTTGTTTTATGCATCTTATAAGTGTTTCATGATTTTCACAAACGATTGTGCCAATAGAAAGTCTCTTGATGTTTTATGTATATTTCTTTGAATATTTCTTGATCAAGAAAGAGTTTTCGTGGAGAAAAGATTTTGGAAGTATAATTAGCAAAATAACATTAACCTTTTTCTCCACGACTTAGTTGTATGTACTCGACTGAAAGCAGAAATTCTTACATTTACATCTTATGTTGGTGTCTGTAATTCTTTCCATGACTCATTAGTTCTTCTGGAACTCTATAGACGGAAATTTTGATTTGTAACGATCACGCTGCATAAAAGTAGAAATCGGGAATCTCAAACAAGTATGTATTAAAAGAATGCGATTTCTTTAACTCAAATACAATTAAATGATTAGATGTCGAAGAAGTAACTGATTGAAAGTGTGAAAATTATCAATCATCTGACATGAGGATCGCGTGGGGGGAACCTTTTGGTCCTATTTTTCCTGTCATTAGAATCAATTCTGTCGTAGAAGGCATTTATCACTACAATGCCAGCAACTTTGGCTTACAGGTAACATAAGAAAACTCCCATTCCATCATGAAAACTACTTGTAGGAGTAGTATTTTGTTAGAAAAGGATGCGAAAGAGATGATACCACTTGTTAGGAATCAAGAAGAGACGAAGAACGAAGAACAAGATGAAGAACAACACACAAAGATTTAGCGTAGTTCACTAGTTTTGAGACTAGCTACATCCACGGCCAAAATAACCCAATTTATTGATGAGAGACCAATACAATTAACCAAACTTATAAATAGAAGAGTCGTACACTCATATATAGGCCTATACTACGGACTTGTGCCCAAAGCATCGTCCAAAACTTTTCCAAAATGAACAAGTAAACAACTCCAAAAACTGCCCAGCCCGAACTAGGTCACACGACCTAATCAGACTAGGTCGCACGACTTAGTTACAGAACCCAATTCAAGCTAGGGTTTTGATTCCCTTTCCTCCTTTTCTCGTCGCTTCACCAATTCAAGCTAGGGTTTTGATCACAAATTCATAACAAATCTCCACCTTGATCCAAACTCCCTAGCAATCAATCCAATGCTCTGATCAATCCAATTGTGAATGAGTCTCTCGATCAAGAACGCCTCCACCCAATTCACAAAATTGTTTCTCCAATTCCCATCCGTCCTTTCAACGAACATGCCAATTGTGGTTGCACCTCCAACAATCAAACTCGAAGCGCTCCACCCAAATTGAAACGATCGACCAATCAACCGATAGAATGTATTCACAAATTTGCGGTATTGGAATACATTCACTATGCGCCACAACAAGCGCGTCTTTGCGTCTCAATAAACTCAGAGACTTGTGTGTCTCAATCAACACACCCTAATGCACCATGAAACAATGCATCTCCCAAACGTAATTACAATGACACTTAACGACAAAATTGCCCATCAATCAAGTTATGCCAATTGCGTCGCAAACTTAACGCACAAAGAAGCCAACCGAGAGATGTCCAATAACGTGCCAACAATCAGTGCACGCGCAGTAACACGCCGCCAATCAATACGTTCTCAATAAAATGTAACCAACCAATCCGCGCCCAATAACGCATCACCAATCAATCACGTGCCAACAAGACACGTCAATCGCAAACTTAGGACAATGAGTTTCCAGTTTTTTTATGCATCTTATAAGTGTTTCATGATTTTCACAAACGATTGTGCCAATAGAAAGTCTCTTGATGTTTTATGTATATTTCTTTGAATATTTCTTGATCAAGAAAGAGTTTTCATGGGAGAAAAGATTTTGGAAGTATAATTAGCAAAATAACATTAACCTTTTTCTCCACGACTTAGTTGTATGTACTCGACTGAAAGCTGAAATTCTTACATTTACATCTTATTTTGGTGTCCGTAATTCTTTCCATGACTCATTAGTTCTTCTGGAACTCTATAGACGGAAATTTTGATTTGTAACGATCACGCTGCATAAAAGTAGAAATCGGGAATCGGAAACAAGTATGTATTAAAAGAATGCGCTTTCTGTAACTCAAATACAATTAAATGATTAGATGTCGAAGAAGTAACTGATTGAAAGTGTGAAAATTATCAATCATCTGACATGAGGATCGCGTGGGGGGAACCTTTTGGTCCTATTTTTCCTGTCATTAGAATCAATTCTGTCGTAGAAGGCATTCATCACTACAATGCCAGCAACTTTGGCTTACATGTAACATAAGAAAACTCCCATTCCATCATGAAAACTACTTGTAGGAGTAGTATTTTGTTAGAAAAGGATGCGAAAGAGATGATACCACTTGTTAGGAATCAAGAAGAGACGAAGAACGAAGAACAAGATGAAGAACAACACACAAAGATTTAGCGTAGTTCACTAGTTTTGAGACTAGCTACATCCACGGCCAAAATAACCCAATTTATTGATGAGAGACCAATACAATTAACCAAACTTATAAATAGAAGAGTCGTACACTCATATATAGGCCTATACTACGGACTTGTGCCCAAAGCATCGTCCAAAACTTTTCCAAAATGAACAAGTAAACAACTCCAAAAACTGCCCAGCCCGAACTAGGTCGCACGACCTAATCAGACTAGGTCGCACGACTTAGTTACAGAACCCAATTCAAGCTAGGGTTTTGATTCCCTTTCCTCCTTTTCTCGTCGCTTCACCAATTCAAGCTAGGGTTTTGATCACAAATTCATAACAAATCTCCACCTTGATCCAAACTCCCTAGCAATCAATCCAATGCTCTGATCAATCCAATTGTGAATGAGTCTCTCGATCAAGAACGCCTCCACCCAATTCACTAAATTGTTTCTCCAATTCCCATCCGTCCTTTCAACGAACATGCCAATTGTGGTTGCACCTCCAACAATCAAACTCGAAGCGCTCCACCCAAATTGAAACGATCGACCAATCAACCGATAGAATGTATTCACAAATTTGCGGTATTGGAATACATTCACTATGCGCCACAACAAGCGCGTCTTTGCGTCTCAATAAACGCAGAGACTTGTGTGTCTCAATCAACACACCCTAATGCACCATGAAACAATGCATCTCCCAAACGTAATTACAATGACACTTAACGACAAAAGTGCCCATCAATCAAGTTATGCCAATTGCGTCGCAAACTTAACGCACAAAGAAGCCAACCGAGAGATGTCCAATAACGTGCCAACAATCAGTGCACGCGCAGTAACACGCCGCCAATCAATACGTTCTCAATAAAATGTAACCAACCAATCCGCGCCCAATAACGCATCACCAATCAATCACGTGCCAACAAGACACGTCAATCGCAAACTTAGGACAATGAGTTTCCAGTTTTTTTATGCATCTTATAAGTGTTTCATGATTTTCACAAACGATTGTGCCAATAGAAAGTCTCTTGATGTTTTATGTATATTTCTTTGAATATTTCTTGATCAAGAAAGAGTTTTCATGGGAGAAAAGATTTTGGAAGTATAATTAGCAAAATAACATTAACCTTTTTCTCCACGACTTAGTTGTATGTACTCGACTGAAAGCTGAAATTCTTACATTTACATCTTATGTTGGTGTCCGTAATTCTTTCCATGACTCATTAGTTCTTCTGGAACTCTATAGACGGAAATTTTGATTTGTAACGATCACGCTGCATAAAAGTAGAAATCGGGAATCGGAAACAAGTATGTATTAAAAGAATGCGCTTTCTGTAACTCAAATACAATTAAATGATTAGATGTCGATGAAGTAACTGATTGAAAGTGTGAAAATTATCAATCATCTGACATGAGGATCGCGTGGGGGGAACCTTTTGGTCCTATTTTTCCTGTCATTAGAATCAATTCTGTCGTAGAAGGCATTCATCACTACAATGCCAGCAACTTTGGCTTACATGTAACATAAGAAAACTCCCATTCCATCATGAAAACTACTTGTAGGAGTAGTATTTTGTTAGAAAAGGATGCGAAAGAGATGATACCACTTGTTAGGAATCAAGAAGAGACGAAGAACGAAGAACAAGATGAAGAACAACGCACAAAGATTTAGCGTAGTTCACTAGTTTTGAGACTAGCTACATCCACGGCCAAAATAACCCAATTTATTGATGAGAGACCAATACAATTAACCAAACTTATAAATAGAAGAGTCGTACACCCATATATAGGCCTATACGACGGACTTGTGCCCAAAGCATCGTCCAAAACGTTTCCAAAACGAACAAGTAAACAACTCCAAAAACTGCCCAGCCCGAACTAGGTCGCACGACCTACTCAGACTAGGTCGCACGACTTAGTTACAGAACCCAATTCAAGCTAGGGTTTTGATTCCCTTTCCTCCTTTTCTCGTCGCTTCACCAATTCAAGCTAGGGTTTTGATCACAAATTCATAACAAATCTCCACCTTGATCCAAACTCCCTAGCAATCAATCCAATGCTCTGATCAATCCAATTGTGAATGAGTCTCTCGATCAAGAACGCCTCCACCCAATTCACCAAATTGTTTCTCCAATTCCCATCCGTCCTTTCAACAAACATGCCAATTGTGGTTGCACCTCCAACAATCAAACTCGAAGCGCTCCACCCAAATTGAAACGATCGACCAATCAACCGATAGAATGTATTCACAAATTTGCGTTATTGGAATACATTCACTATGCGCCACAACAAGCGCGTCTTTGCGTCTCAATAAACGCAGAGACTTGTGTGTCTCAATCAACACACCCTAATGCACCTTGAAACAATGCATCTCCCAAACGTAATTACAATGACACTTAACTACAAAAGTGCCCATCAATCAAGTTATGACAATTGCGTCGCAAACTTACCGCACAAAGAAGCCAACCGAGATATGTCCAATAACGTGCCAACAATCAGTGCACGCGCAGTAACACGCCGCCAATCAATACGTTCTCAATAAAATGTAACCAACCAATCCGCGCCCAATAACGCATCACCAATCAATCACGTGCCAACAAGACACGTCAATCGCAAACTTAGGACAATGAGTTTCCAGTTGTTTTATGCATCTTATAAGTGTTTCATGATTTTCACAAACGATTGTGCCAATAGAAAGTCTCTTGATGTTTTATGTATATTTCTTTGAATATTTCTTGATCAAGAAAGAGTTTTCGTGGAGAAAAGATTTTGGAAGTATAATTAGCAAAATAACATTAACCTTTTTCTCCACGACTTAGTTGTATGTACTCGACTGAAAGCTGAAATTCTTACATTTACATCTTATGTTGGTGTCCGTAATTCTTTCCATGACTCATTAGTTCTTCTGGAACTCTATAGACGGAAATTTTGATTTGTAACGATCAAGCTGCATAAAAGTAGAAATCGGGAATCGGAAACAAGTATGTATTAAAAGAATGCGCTTTCTTTAACTCAAATACAATTAAATGATTAGATGTCAAAGAAGTAACTGATTGAAAGTGTGAAAATTATCAATCATCTGACATGAGGATCGCGTGGGGGGAACCTTTTGGTCCTATTTTTCCTGTGATTAGAATCAATTCTGTCGTAGAAGGCATTCATCACTACAATGCCAGCAACTTTGGCTTACAGGTAACATAAGAAAACTCCCATTCCATCATGAAAACTACTTGTAGGATTAGTATTTTGTTAGAAAAGGATGCGAAAGATATGATACCACTTGTTAGGAATCAAGAAGAGACGAAGAACGAAGAACAAGATGAAGAACAACACACAAAGATTTAACGTAGTTCACTAGTTTTGAGACTAGCTACATCCACGGCCAAAATAACCCAATTTATTGATGAGAGACCAATACAATTAACCAAACTTATAAATAGAAGAGTCGTTCACCCATATATAGGCCTATACTACGGACTTGTGCCCAAAGCATCGTCCAAAACGTTTCCAAAACGAACAAGTAAACAACTCCAAAAACTGCCCAGCCCGA
Organism: Linanthus parryae; assembly: GCA_023055425.1. Lineage (NCBI taxonomy): Eukaryota > Viridiplantae > Streptophyta > Magnoliopsida > Ericales > Polemoniaceae > Linanthus > Linanthus parryae. Next base: position 85,026,738 of record JALGPY010000007.1, on the reverse strand, counting down.
ACTAGGTCGCACGACCTACTCAGACTAGGTCGCACGACTTAGTTAAAGAACCCAATTCAAGCTAGGGTTTTGATTCCCTTTCCTCCTTTGCTCGTTGCTTCACCAATTCAAGCTAGGGTTTTGATCACAAATTCATAACAAATCTCCACCTTGATCCAAACTCCCTAGCAATCAATCCAATGCTCTGATCAATCCAATTGTGAATGCGTCTCTCGATCAAGAACGCCTCCACCCAATTCACCAAATTGTTTCTCCAATTCCCATCCGTACTTTCAACGAACATGTCAATTGTGGTTGCACCTCCATCAATCAAACTCGGAGCGCTCCACCCAAATTGAAACGATCGACTAATCAACCGATAGAATGTATTCACAAATTTGCGGTATTGGAATACATTCACTATGCGCCACAACAAGCGCGTCTTTGCGTCTCAATAAACGCAGAGACTTGTGTGTCTCAATCAACACACCCTAGTGCACCATGAAACAATGCATCTCCCAAACGTAATTACAATGACACTTAACGACAAAAGTGCCCATCAATCAAGTTATGCCAATTGCGTCGCAAACTTACCGCACAAAGACGCCAACCGAGAGACGCCCAATAACGTGCCAACAATCTGTGCGCGCGCAGTAACACGCCGCCAATCAATACGTTATCAATAACATGTAACCAACCAATCCGCGCCCAATAACGGATCACTAATCAATCACGTGCCAACAAGACACGTCAATCGCAAACTTAGGACAATGAGTTTTTAGTTGTTTTATGCATCTTATGAGTTTCATGATTTTCACAAACGATTGTGCCAATAGAAAGTCTCTTGATGTTTTATGTATATTTCTTTGAATATTTCTTGATCAAGAAAGAGTTTTCATGGAGAAAAGATTTTGGAAGTATAATTAGCAAAATAACATTAACCTTTTTCTCCACGACTTAGTTGTATGTACTCGGTTGAAAGCTGAAATTCTTACATTTACATCTTATGTTGGTGTCCGTAATTCTGTCCATGACTCATTAGTTCTTCTGGAACTCTATAGACGGAAATTTTGATTTGTAACGATCACGCTGCATAAAAGTAGAAATCCGGAATCGGAAACAAGTATGTATTAAGAGAATGCGCTTTCTTTAACTCAAATACAATTAAATGATTAGATGTCGATGAAGTAACTGATTGAACGTGTGAAAATTATCAATCATCTGACATGAGGATCGCGTGGGGGGAACCTTTTGGTCCTATTTTTCCTGTCATTAGAATCAATTCTGTCATAGAAGGCATTCATCACTACAATGCCAGCAACTTTGGCTTACAGGTAACATAAGAAAACTCCCATTCCATCATGAAAACTACTTGTAGGAGTAGTATTTTGTTAGAAAAGGATGCGAAAGAGATGATACCACTTGTTAGGAATCAAGAAGAGACGAAGAATGAAGAACAAGATGAAGAACAACACACAAAGATTTAACGTAGTTCACTAGTTTTGAGACAAGCTACATCCACGGCCAAAATAACCCAATTTATTGATGAGAGACCAATACAATTAACCAAACTTATATATAGAAGAGTAGTACACCCATATATAGGCCTATACTACGGACTTGTGCCCAAAGCATCGTCCAAAACGTTTCCAAAACGAACAAGTAAACAACTCCAAAAACTGCCCAGCCCGAACTAGGTCGCACGACCTACTCAGAATAGGTCGCACGACTTAGTTAAAGAACCCAATTCAAGCTAGGGTTTTGATTCCCTTTCCTCCTTTGCTCGTTGCTTCACCAATTCAAGCTAGGGTTTTGATCACAAATTCATAACAAATCTCCACCTTGATCCAAACTCCCTAGAAATCAATCCAATGCTCTGATCAATCCAATTGTGAATGCGTCTCTCGATCAAGAACGCCTCCACCCAATTCACCAAATTGTTTCTCCAATTCCCATCCGTTCTTTCAACGAACATGCCAATTGTGGTTGCACCTCAAACAATCAAACTCGAAGCGCTCCACCCAAATTGAAACGATCGACCAATCAACCGATAGAATGTATTCAAAAATTTGCGGTATTGGAATACATTCACTATGCGCCACAACAAGCGCGTCTTTGCGTCTAAATAAACGCAGAGACTTGTGTGTCTCAATCAACACTCCCTAATGCACCATGAAACAATGCATCTTCCAAACGTAATTACAATGACACTTAACGACAAAAGTGCCCATCAATCAAGTTATGCCAATTGCGTCGCAAACTTACCGCACAAAGACGCCAACCGAGAGACGATAAATAACGTGCCAACAAGACACGTCAATTGCTCCATGCCACAAGGAAAATCCGCCAGTTGACTCGAGTCGTCTCCACCTTGACTTGAATCCTCCTAGCGGCCCGAACAAGATCGCTCCATGTCGATGCTCCAACTCTTATGATTTCTTGAAACGGATGAGCCCGGTTGAGATCCACATTCCCAATGCTCCATGTTGGAAGCCCGATTGCGCCGGAACGCCAATTGCAGGTGAATCCCCAAATTTGCGCTGAAATGCGCGTCCGATGCTCCATGACAAAGAACCCAATAGCTCCCCCAATAAGGAACCCGATAGCTCCAACAACAAAGCGCTCAATAGTTCCCACAATAAGGAACTCAATAGTTCGCACAATAAGGAATTTGGTGGGCGTATCAAGAATGAATTCTTCATCACTCCTCACCAACAAACCCTAACCCAACAACCAGACTCTAATACCACTTGTTAGAAAAGGATGCGGGAGCGATGATAGCACTTGTTAGGAATCAAGAAGAAACGATGAACGAAGAAAAAGATGAAGAACAACACGCAAATATTTAACGTGTTTCACTAGTTTTGAGATAAGATACATCCACGACCATAACAACCCAATTTATTGATGAGAGACCAATACAATTAACCACACTTATCAATAGAAGAGTCCTACACCTGTATATAGGCCTATACTAATGACTTGTGCCCAAAGCATCGTCCAGAATGTTTCTTAAACAAAAAAGGAAACAATTCCAAAAAATGTCCAACCCGAACTAGGTCGCACGACCTACTCAGACTAGTTCGCACGACCTAATCAGTAGGTCGCATGACCTAGTTACAGAACCAATTTCAGCAACTTCGATTCCCTTTCCTCCTTTGCTTGTTGCTTTTCCAATTCAAGCTAGGTTTTGATCACCAATTCATAACATATTTAGAATTAGTGTAGCTAAATGTGATCGAAATGCAAGGAGGTGTTTTCAAAAAGGACATCAACAAGGCCATCTTGATCAGCGAGGCCATGGAGACTGGGACTATTCAGATTAACAATGGCCCGAATAATTTTCCTTTTCAGGTGACTATACAGCTCCAGAAGTTTAAAATATTGAAATTTTTACCCATGATATCATTATCAGGATTTTTTGAAGCCTAAACTATTCTCTCAAAATAGAATCTGACTTCAAACTATAAGCTTCAAATCAGGATTTCAGAAGTCATTTGGAATTTTAAAACCTCATCTGAAATGTCAGCATGAAATTTCTAAAATTTCCTTAATTTGATATTTCAGGCTGAAACGAGATGTTTTAGTATTTTCTGTACAGAATTTCCTTACTATAAATCCGGCCTCTCCTGAAAATTACCATAAATTCAATAAACTATAGGATTTTCCGTCTCTTTAACGTTTTTTTTTGTTTTTCAGGGATTATAGGGATTGAAGGACAGTGGAATTGGGTCTCAAGGCATCACAAACAGAAATAACATGATGAACAAAGTGAATACCACTGTCATCAACTTGAAGACCACTGTCATCAGCTTCTGTTCAGTGTATTTGTTGTTGTAATATCTAGCTAGAAGTGCGATCAAGAAACGATGTTATTAATTTAGCCTCCTGCTGTTGTTGTGTATTGTGCCTCTTTTGAGCAACAAGGATCTGAGAGACGTAATAACTGAGATTTCTACCTAAGCATGTGTGTTTATGATATGTGACGAAGATAATTCAATGAGAACTGAGATACGCAAGACTCTCCCAAGGGTTCCTTTGTTGTTCGTCCGTAAAGGCCTCTTGACTGAGCATGACTTGGGCTAAAAAATGTGTGGACCGACTGTCAGGAAAGGCAAAATCTACCTAGGGCACGATTAGACGTTTTCTATGAATATTACTCCTTGACTTCACGATCTATGATCTTTAATCTAGTACGCAATATTTTAAACTTTCCTCAAATTTACAACTTGTTGTTCTTATATTCTGGAAACACTCCTGCAAAATAACATATTGACATACGACACACTAGTTCTTCTGGTGCGTGCTCGACTGAAAGTTGAAATTGGTACATTTACATCTTTGTTTATGTGATTATGTGACTCATTAGTTCTTCCTGAACACTATACACAAGAAAATTATGTTTCTTCACGATCAGGCTGCATAAAAGTAGAAATTGGGAATTGACAACAAGTATTTATTAAATGAAAATGCTTTCTTTATCTCAAATACAATTACATGATGAGATGTCGCGGAAGAAAATGATTGAATGGCGTGAAAATCATCAATCAGTCTACCCAATGAGTAGCAGTGTGACAAAAAAGGAGGCTAAGAGCTTCTTCCACAGTGCACCAAATTCTATATTTGATGGTAAAATTTGGTGTATTCGGCCTCAAATCACCAAATCATCAAATCACCAAAAAAATGGTAATTATTTTGCATGTTGCTTTAAGTCGAGCTCCTTTTTTTCATAGCCAATTTCTCTTGCTTAATAATTACCAACAAATTTGCACGTGATTCCCTTCGTTATTGGAGATGAACGAAGTCTGCTTGTTTCTTTTCCAAAAGTTCGTTGGTCCTTGCAGTGTTACTCATCATTAGATTTTTTGAACTGTTATTAAATCATTTTGGAATTTTGTGTAATATTGTTATGGTAATAAAGGTTTTGTAATTTTATTTTAATAGTTATGGAATTCATGATTTGGTGATAAATTTGATGATTTGTTGTATGAGGCCAAAAATACATTTCTCTATATTGATGAAATGGTGAAATAACTATCTGATGTAAAAATTGGTGAAAACTGTGAGCGACCAAAAGTGCTATTTTTTCATCAAAAAAGGTGTAATGGTGTTTTTGAGGGTTAACTGTGGGAGGCCAAACTATTTTTCTTCACCAAATACAGAATTTGGTGTAAAATTTGATATCAATTGTGGAAGATGCTCTAACAGAGAGACGCATAGTATAACATGTACAGTTGCACTCACTGCCTCACCACAATCAACGAGTTCATAAAACAATGAATAACAAAAAGAAAATGTGATAGTAAGCCCGCCGGGTAGGCAAAGCCCTCCTTAAACAAAATTTCTAGGAAACTCGAAACCGGGTAGGCAAAACCTTCCTTAAGAAAAGCTTACTGCATGAGTTTTAGTCTCGATTTCTCTCGTATAGACGAAGAAGTCTCATGTTCATTTGAGTGCTGAAACGTAGCGCATCTAGCTAAATCACCATCCTAATCGTGAAATGAGTAGAAGTATATAATTATAATTACTAGCGTTATTATTGGACACATGATTAAAATAATAATATTTAACTCCTGAATATAATTAATAAACATTTAATTGCTATTTTTTTGTTTTGAAAACGAATAATAAAACAAACAAAAATTTTTAAAATATAAATTTTACATTAAAATAAAATACATCGTGACATTAGGAGAAAATGAATATATTTAACACAAGTACCATATAAGCCTTAGCACACAAATTCCGGTGATAACCGGTTGAAGACCGAAATCCCCATTCTCTATAAATGGAGATTTGAAGTTATATGTTATTTTAAATTTGGTGAAGAATTCGATTAGATAAGTTAGAAGCAAAAATCTCCTATCTTCATTAAAAATGAGAAATGGAGATATGGATGTTGATCAGATGGAGAGCGCTCGATTTTCTACCACAAAAAATGAAGAACCGATGGAAAACATTTAGGTATTCGTTGGAGATGTTCTAAAAAAAAACTCCTTTTGGTAGTAGTGACCTGCAACATTAAAGCTGAAGTACTCTCATAACCAATATTCCTGAAACAAGAGGAATTCACTTCATACGGAAGTACTTGAGCTAAAAGGATGAGGAATGATTTGGACATGGATAAAGGTTACCTGTAACAACAGAAATGCAACAACAAGACACATGGAGCTTGCAATGTACACTTCACTAGATCATAAAAGATTTCATTTTTCTAAGGGTCTCAAAGTCATGCATTTCGAACTAATACAGGTGATTGCGTCAAGGAGTAAATCCAGAGAGCACACAAGTGCAGTTACTGTTCACAAGGACTTGAGAGTTAACAGGAAAGAACTTTAGGTAGCATAGGCTGGTCTTTATATCATGAAATAGTTCACCATAAAGAAAAAGGACATAAACTGATTTGTATCATTGCAAACAACTGGGTATCCGAGAAGGGATACACACTTGGAGATATTAAATTAGTGCACATCCCATGCCTAAAAAGAGACATAAAACCGTGCCTATTTTGGAGTAGGGGAAAAAATGTATGGCATTAGATTCTTTGATTTAATTACCTAACTCCCGAGTTCTGATATTGTTCTGCATTTTGTTTGTGCATCTGAAGTCAGTACTGCTATTATCTGAAGTACATCTTGAAATAAGGCAAACTACTATCTAAATCAGAAGATTATTGCTGATAGATCAGTTGTTCTTTTCTCGTCCGCGCTCGGCTGAAAGATGAAATCCATACGTTTACATCTATGTTGGTGTCCTTGATTCTGTCCCTGACTCATTAGTTCTTCTGGAACTCTATACACAAGAAAATTCTGTTTCTTAACGATCAGGCTGCATTAAAGTAGAAATTGGGAATCGGCAAGAAGTATGTATTAAAAGAATGTGCTTTCTTTATCTCAAATACAATTACATGAGACGTTGAGAAAAAAATGGTTAAAAACGCCTGAAAATCATCAGTCACTCTACCCCATGAATAGCAGTGTGCCTAAAAAGGATAACAGAGAGAAGTATATAAACATGTACAGTTGCACTCACTGCCTCCCAAGTCCCAACAATCGACAAATTCATAATACAATTAACTACAAGCAAATGTGGTAGCAAGCCTGGGTTAATTATCAGCAACCAAGGATCGCCATTGCACGGTGAACCCGTAATACAAGTTCATCAACATCATGAAAACTGAAGTCAAGAGCACTCTTGATAGAAGCCACTGCATTCCCAGAAGCAAGTTTATCAATAGCAGCAGCAAAAGCCTCTCGAGATTTCATGGATGCTTCCATTCCAAGGTTTACATCTTGTGCAAATTCAACAAGCTTTTGATACTTGGGAAAATCAACCATGTCCACCTTAGACGGATTGTTGTCAACACATGAGACGGGTGATGAGACGGGTGATGATGGCGATTTAAATGGTGGAATCACTGGATGTACTCCTCTGTTGAGGAGATGGGCAGCATAAATCATCCGCATAAATGAGACTTCAACACATTTGTATGCAAGGGCAGCGGATGCCATCTTTCTGCAACTCTCAAATTCATGGGCACAATACTGGGATAATGTGGCAGCACTGCGATAGACCTCCATTGCATTCAGTTTGTCATCTCTGTTGTTTTGTTGTTCAATTAGTGATGCCCCTTGAAGAAACTTCATCGCCGCCTCCAAGAAAAGCCCTGTGCTTTCAAGCCTTGATCCTTTGTCCTTGAGATTATTGGCACACTTCTTTAGAACCTCGGCATCTTTCAATAGAGTAGACACTGGAGAAGTAGACGCTGGAAGTGGTGCTGGGACGTCGTGTCGGCAAGTTTGTTCAGGCCCCCTCGATATACTGACCTTCCCTGAAACAGATATCCTCAATATTGTAGAATGAGCCGCAGAAGCCTTGACCTGGCCAGTTGCATCAGAAGACGTCCTCTGCCTTTTGCTAGTTGGGCCTGAAACAGTGACTGAATTACTTCTTTTCTCTTCTTCTAGTCTGTTATTCAAACTCCCTGAATAATCTTTCAAGTTCCTCTTCCTGCTAGAAGTATCACGCGCAATTAGTTCATCCCCATGATTTGTATGCTTTTTGTCCCTTTTTCCAGCAATAATGCCTGAAGACTGTGGGAAAGAGGATCCCACAGAGTTGCGTCCACTTTTGTTCGAATCACTTTTTGCCGTCTTTCGCATAGGCTGAGATGGTCTTAGGCTGCCTAGGACACCTCTTCTAGCACCCAAATCATCAGCTGTCTTCGGGACTTGAGAGTTCACATTGGAGGGGATGTTTTCCTTGTCCATGTAACACTCTTGCTTCGGCCGGATATCAGTGACACCAGTTGGATCCTCCTTGCAGTTATCCTCCTTTCTGGGTTTCACCGAATTCATCAGAGAAGTATATTTTTCTGGACCAAGCCCCTTTCCTGATACATCAGAACACTTTTGAACAGGGGCAAATCTTCTGTAAGCGCTGCTTGGCGTTGGCAGCTGGGTACCAAATTTGCGGGTTTTCTGAATTCCTCCGGTTGGATTACCACCACTGGTAGTACCAGAAGATGATGATTGCTTAGGATCAATCAGAAACGTGCCATAGCCGCCATACATAGCACCCAACGTCGCCCCTGAAATCAAACCCTCAAAAGCCTTTCTATGAGGTCCCAAAACACGATCAAGTCTCTCATCAATAGACTGATCAGAGAAACCTGATTCTGCTTCTGATGCATTAGTACTAGGTATAATAATGGCTTCATCACAAATCTCTCCCTCCTCTAATAACCCAGCGACAGCCATCCCCTCAATCCCTCAGAACCCTAATCCAACACAGCAAGAACGGCAAGGACAAAACCCTACCCACGATCCAATTTGTCGCAGGAACGAATTTCTTCACCAAAATCGTAACTTTATCAAAAACCCTAATTCACACAACAGAACAGCAAGGACAAACTACTGCCGATCGAAGAGGTAAAATTAAATACTTACCGCGTCTTCTCTGTGCAGTGTAACAACAATATTTAGCCTGAATCGCAAGCACTGTGTTGCTTAGTGAACAAGCACAGAGAGTATCAGGCTAATTTTCGTTTTATTGTCTTTTACCATTCACGCGCCTCACTAAGATGAGTAATTTACACTTATTGCCCTTAATTTTCGGTAGTTTGGCAACATATCAAATGGCTATTTTACTGTTTGCTAATTGACATTAGACAACCCTATTTTGTGCAAAAATATTTACAATTAACAATTTCCGTCAACCACCGTTAAGTAGATGTGAGGTGGCAGTGGAGTACACAATTGGGATTGATAACGCCATCAAGAAATCCCCTTTGTGATTTCTGCAAATCGATCCTGCACAAGCTCGTCGGTTGATGCCAGAAGAGGCGAAATTCAAATTAATTTTGATTGATCCATCTAGAGGAGGAGTCCGAATTTCTGGTAAGCTTCTCTGATCTTGATCTCTTTGGATATCATCACAATGCATCCCGTCATTGAGCATATAATCTACCCACTTGAGAACATGTTTGCTCTTGTGTTCAATAAACTTTCAGGTTACGAGATCTCCAGATAATCCAAAGACAAGCCACAAAAATTACCTGGCTGCTCTCGTTATTTTGAAGAGGGATAGTATTGATCCAGTGTCTCATACTCGAAAAATAACCAGATAAGTCTAGAACAGACCTATAATTTTTCCAAATGAATTTGAAGTAGTCACGATCTCTCAACAGATGGTGTTGTGATTCTGCACGATAACCACACATGGGACAAGCAGGATCCAATTAAATACCGCGATGATGGAGATTATCTTTAACAGGAAAATAATTGGAGCACAACCTCCAAAGGAAGAGTTTAATCCTTTGAGGAACTGGTAAGCACCAAATACGCCTCCAATCTTCTTGGCTTACCACTGAACTGGATTCCCCTACAGATCTTGAATTAGTCATAGAATCTTTCGACTGAAAAGTTATATGATAGCTTGTCTTCACAGAGTATTCACCATTCAGTGTAAAACCCCAACACAGGCCATCTTGAGTACTTCTAGGATTAATTGGAGTGTGGATAATATCTTCAAAACATCATGAGTGAAATGGGTGGAGATGAGATCATAATTCCAATTTCTACTTTGAGTAGTCAAAGTACTAACTGTGGAATTAATTGGAAGTGTAGGAAAGCTATAAACCCTTCTTCCACCTTTATCCATAATCCACTTATCTCTGTAGATGAGAATTTGGTCTCCACTGCCAAAAGTAAGTCTGCATCCTTCTTAAAATAGATTTAGCCTTATGGAAAATTCTCCAAATATAGGAAGGAGAACATCCAAGCTCTGCATGAAGGATAGAGTTATCCCTAAAATATTTAGACTTGAGTACCTTAGACACCAGAAGGTTTGGATTGTGAAGAATCGTCCAAACGTGTTTGGCCAAGATAGATATGTTAAGTAATTCCATATCTCTCATACCAATACCACCATTCTTCTTGTTAAGACAAAGTTTATTCCCAGAAGCCCAATGTAAACATCTCTTATCAATGTTTTTTCCCCACCAGAAATTAGACATGATACCTTCAATGTCTTTAATTAAAGACTTATGGAGCAAAAAGTAGGACATGAAATAAGTAGGCAAAGCTTGAACAACTGCCTTCAAAAGAACATCTTTTCCTTACAGGAGACATAAATTTTTCTTTCCAAGTAGACAGCTTCTTCCACACTTTTCCTTTAAGATTGCTGAAGATTCGTTTTCTATCTTTACCAATTGCAGTAGGCAAACCTAAATATTTCTCATGACATAAAGCTGAAGGTATTTCAAATATTTCCTGCAAAGAAGTTTTTGCTATGTCTGAAACAGAAGGTGAAAAAACTAATGCTGACTTATCACAAATAACCTTTTGGCCAGAAGCAGTGCAAAACATATCAATCATACCTTTAAGGGTAGTTGCCTCTTCAGGTGTTGCCTTACCAAAAAAGATAGAATCATCTGCAAAGAAAAGCTTTGTGATGATAGGGCCATTACCCACAGGCTTGTAACCCTGTAACCTTCCCTCAACCACTGCCTTGTTGATTAAAGCAGGAAAACCTTCAGAGCAAAGAACAAAGAGATAAGGTGATATGGGATCACCTTGTCTTAAACCTCTTCTCGGTTGAAAGAACTCTGTTTTTCCACCATTAATCAGAATGGAGTAGGTAACTGAACTAACACCTTTCATGAATAGTTGAGTAAAATAATCAAGAAAGCCAAGTTTAGTCAAACAACCTCAGAGAAAAACCCACTCAATTCTGTCATATGCATTTGACATGTCTAACTTTAGAGAAAAATACCCATTACCACTTTTGTACTTCTTCATGGAATGGATACTTTCAAAAGCAATAATCACATTGTCAGTAATCTGTCTCTGAGGTACAAAAGCACTTTTTGAATCATCTATGATATCCTTCTTAGTCTGTTTGGAATCACTTTGGAGACTAACTTGTAGAAGATATTACATAGAGAAATTGGCCTGAAATCAGTAGTTTCTTTAGGAATATCTACCTTTGGAATCAAGGAAACACAAGTTTGATTGATACTTTTCATATCTTGTCTACCATTTAAAATAGAAAAGACAAATTGTGTAACTTTTGTACCAATAATAGGCCAATAATGTTGGTAGAAAATGGCAGGCATAGCATCAGGACCAGGTGCCTTGAGTGGATGCATCTGCTTCAGGGCTTCAAAAACTTCTTCTTTCTCATAAGCGGCCAATAAGAAATCCTTCATATCATTAGTGACTTTAACAGGAATTGCATTTAAAACAGTGTCAAGATTAGTAACAGTTTCTTAAGTATAAATATGTTTGAAATAATTCAAACATACCTTTGCAATATCACTCTCTTCAGTCACCCAATTACTGTCTTCATTGTAGATTTCTCTTATCTGATTCATTTTCCTTCTAGAACAAGCTTTCTTGTGAAAATAGGAAGTATTCCTGTCACCCTCACTTAGACATAAGCTTTTGACTTCTATCTCCAATCCATTTCATCCTTTAGCAGAATATGGTTGATATTGTCTTGGATGATTTTCATTTGCTGAATGTTATCAGCATCTTGGTATTGTTCTCTGAGATAAGCAAGGGTCTTATGAAGTCTGGTAATTTCAACTTTCTTATTCCTTCGGTTTCTTCTATCCCAACTATGAAGATTACAAGTGATATCCTGCAGTTTCTTATGGAAAGAAGTTATAGATAGATTGGGATCACATTCACTCCAAGAGTTTGCAATAAGATCCTTGCAGAAATTTTCCTTAGTCCAACTGTAAGCAAAGTGGAATCTTCTGTGCTGTGTATGATTCTGCTTCTGGGATAGCAAGTTGATAATGAGGGGATGATGGTCACTGCTACTATTCTCTTGAACATCCACTGTAGCTTGATTGAACATAGATAAGAAAGCATCACTAGCAATAGCGCTGTCTATCTTCTCTCTTGTGTGAAACTTACCAAATCTATTGTTAGACCAAGTGAAATAGCTACCACTGGTTGGTAGATGATGGAGACCACAGTCTCTAATACAATTTCTGAACAGTGCCATTTTTGACTCACTTCTCAATGATGAGCCCCAATACTCTTGATGGCACCAATACCACCATTATTCTGGTTAAGCACCGTATATTCCCAGAAGCCCAATGTAAACATCTCTTATCAATGTTTTTTCCCCACCAGAAATTAGACATGATACCTTCAATGTCTTTAATTAAAGACTTATGGAGCAAAAAGCAGGACATGAAATAAGTAGGCAAAGCTTGAACAACTGCCTTCAAAAGAACATCTTTTCCTTACAGGAGACATAAATTTTTCTTTCCAAGTAGACAGCTTCTTCCACACTTTTCCTTTAAGATTGCTGAAGATTCGTTTTCTATCTTTACCAATAGCAGTAGGCAAACCTAAATATTTCTCATGACATAAAACTGAAGGTATTTCAAAAATTTCCTGCAAATAATTTTTTGCTATGTCTGGAACAGAAGGTGAAAAAACTAATGCAGACTTATCACAGCCTTTTGGCCTGAAGCAGTGCAAAACATATCAATCATACCTTTAAGAGTAGTTGCCTCTTCAGGTGTTGCCTTACCAAAAACGATAGAATCATCTGCAAAGAAAAGCTTTGTGATGATAGGGCCATTACCCATAGACTTGTAACCCTATAACCTTCCCTCAACCACTGCCTTGTTGATTAAAGCAGCAAAACCTTCAGGGTAAAGAACAAATAGATAAGGTGATATGGGATCACCTTGTCTTAAACCTATTCTCGGTTGAAAGAATTCTGTTTTTCCACCATTAATCAGAATGGAGTAGGTAACTGAAGTAACAAAGTTCATGAATAGTTGAGTAAAATAATCTAGAAAGCCAAGTTTAGTCAAACAACCTCAGAGAAAAACCAACTCAATTCTGTCATATGCTTTTTACATGTCTAACTTTAGAGAAAAATACACATTACCCCTTTTGTACTTCTTCATGGAATGGAGACTTTCAAAAGCAATAATCACATTGTCAGTAATCTGCCTCTGAGGTACAAAAGCACTTTTTGAATCATCTATGATATCAGGTAAAGTCCTTCTGAGTCTGTTTGCAATCACTTTGGAGACTAACTTGTAGAAGATATTGTTGGAATAGATGCCCTAGAAGCAATCTAGTTTAGTATGAATATATTTGTGGCTAGAAAATTCATTTATTATTTATTGGATATTTAATATAATGAAGTCCTTAGATTTACAATTGTGTTGTTTATCTTAAATATCCCTAGTCCAGTATACTGATTAATGGGACAATCATCTATAGACTAGTATGGGGTTGGATTGATATAGAGATATCGTGATCCAACACATAGGTGTGCATTAAGGGTAATGACGCACTGGATTGACCCATCTCCGAGAAGGCTACATACACGTTATGTTGAGTCTCAAGTGCTTCTCGCGGTGAAATGGTATTGTCATCCTTAGACTTGAAGTCGCTAGATATTCTAGTTGTGGATTATTGTGATTTTGGTAGAGTTAAACGCTACACCGTAACTCGGTAGTTATAAAGGCGTGTACCAGATACAATAAGAAGCAAGCTTAGTGATCGTAGTGGACGTAGATACAATTTGTCCCTCCCACATAACGGGAGCAAATATCCTAGGCCACTCGAGGGATAGTGCTTATAGAATGTCTGGCCAGACTCAAATCAATCAATATAAGACATAGATGTTATTTGTACGAATAAGGCTATTCTCATGGACCGAGAAACTGTGGATTGGATAGACGAGTGTGACATCTATGTCTCGTGTCAAATCCGGATATAGAGACAAAGGGATGAGAAAATTACTTGTACAAAGGTTGTCAAGATGACTATTGTATTAGTTGGATAGAATAAATGTTTTGCTAGAAACCGCTCCATATTAGCAAATTATTGCTACCAACTAGATAGAACCTATGGGGTCACACGCTAGATAGAGTTGAACTAGATTTGGGAATTAATTAATTTGATTAATTAATTAGAAGGATCACTTTGCAATACCTTACAAACTTAGTAGGGACTAATTTGCAAGGAAGGGACTAAACTGAATTCTAGTAGGACTAGAATAGGTCTTTTAGGTAGTTGGCAAGGATTTGTTGGACTATACAAAGGACACTCCTTCCTTACTTCCCACACTTATGATTCAATTGATCATAAATTGAGTGGGAGAGAACAAAAAGGAGAGAGAGCAACCAAGCTAAGGAGCCGGCACCCCCTAGCTCGCCGCCGTCCGTCCCCGTCGGCCCCAAGGAGGCCGAACCTCCTTGGTTTGGTCTCGTTTTGCGTGATTCTTCTTCCTCTTCCTCTTTTCGGGCTAGAACCAAGGAGTGGGAGATCTAGAAATCAACTCTAGGCGTGGATCAACTATAGAGAACGTGACACAATTTGCGTTTGAAGTCATCAAAGGAGAACCCTAAGGTGTGTTGTTGATTTCTTCCTTTACCATCGTTATTTCTCTTGACTTGTGATCCTTGGAGAGTTTTGCATGGTTAATTATTGTTTCCATTGCGCATCCATGAATCAAAAACCCTACAGTGGTATCAGAGCCACAGGTCGTAGAGCATAAACGTGGTTTATGTGTTACGTTTTGATAGTTTTACACCTTAAAATTGTTGTTTATCACGTAAAACAAGACAAATCAAGCATATGATGCAATTTGTCAATAATCAGTCATAACAAGATCTAGTTTTTGCATTGGATGCATGAATTAGTGAGTTTGAGAAATTTTAGGATCTTAGATCTAGGGTTTGGGCATCCATGGGGAAGAAGGAGTTCTTCCCAAACAAGGAAACAACCAAACTTGGGCACCAAGCAAGGGAGTTGTTTTGGAAACAACTCCTAAAGGAGGTTCGGCCCCCCTAGGGGACCGCCCCTCCTTGCTTGCCGCCCAAGCAAGGCCGGCCTAGGGGCCGGGGCAGGCCTAGCCCGCAGCCTAGCCCCGTGGGCTAGGGGCCGGCCGGCCCTAGGGCCTTGCGGTTCACTTTTTGGGCCCGGGCAATTGGATTGTTGGGCCCCATGGACCGTTTTAACCCTAGAATATCTTAAAATCAATTAAAATTGACCAAGCGCGTTAAAATTGGATTTTAACTGTTTATGTGAAAATCGCATGGTGATTGGATATGACCTTAGGATGTGGTTTGATGTGGATGTTTAATTTTTGTGGTTTGGTTTACGGCCTGTGAGCTGATCAATTAATTGTAATAATAATTAGGGTTTTATGGCCTGCGAGCCATTTTTTTTCTCAACTTGTGAGATTTATTCTATTTAGTATAGAAGTTAGCTAGTACTAGATAAAGTAGATTGTTAGCCAAGATTGAAGAAAAGAAGCCCAAAGCCAAAAGGAGCCACAAAAGATGGAGCATGGAGCATTTCACATGACTATGAAGGATGGACCAAAAAAAATCAAGACGCATGGAGATGTGTTTGCTTTTAGAGTTCATAGAAAATTCCACTGGCTTGAAATTTTCTTAGTCTAGAAATGGTCATATCCACATCACGTTTTATTTTTGTTTTGTGGTTGTTTATTTTATTGTCTTATTATTTTGTGGTTGGTGTATGGTTGATGCATGCAATTAGGATAATAAGATAATTAGACAACCCGGATCTATTATTTGGAGTTGTGCCCAAACTCAAATAGATAGATTAGTTGATATTGATCAACAAAACAATTAAAAATTGAATTTAAAATCCCTCAAAATTCAAATATTGTGTTCTTGCCTTCTCGTAATTTAAACACTCATTATCATCATGATTTATCAAGCTCGTGCGTGCCAAAGCATGGCGATGTGGTTCACAATGATGGAATGCGATGCCACAAGCTAGTAATGTGCAACTGTTTAAATAAGAGGTTGAACACAACTAGGCTACTAATGTGATTAAGAAACTTAGAGGCAATCAATTGGGTTTATCCATATGGATGGATAAATAAGGAGTTATTTGCCCAATTGAACCAAGAGTTTCATAAGGGATGCAATTGGAATTGTTCCTACCTAAAGTAGTCAAATTATGGGTGACTTGCCAAAGCAAGCTCATAAGGAGATGAAACATGGATCTCGGCCCACTAGAAAATATAAGGATATTTTCCGCATTAATATCTTGAGGGTTATTAATCCGTAGAAAAATAGTGGGAGCTATATTTGATAAACTAGCCATTATTGAATATAGTAAAAAATTCACAAATACTAAAACTTGCGTATTTTCCTTTTGTAGAATTCCAAATGGCAAACAACTCATCGAGTTCACAACATTCCCTACGATCTGTCCTTGAGAAGGACAAGCTCTCTGGAACCAACTTCCTAGATTGGTACAGAAACTTGAGAATTGTTCTCAAGCAAGAGAAGAAACTGTACGCAATAGAGGAGCATGCTCCAGCAGGTCTAGAGAACCAAACACCTGCTGCCCTAAAGGCGTATCAGAAGCGTGTTGATGACGCTAATGATGCGGCCTGCCTTATGCTATGCACCATGACTTCAGAGCTTCAGAAGCAACACGAAAACATGAATGCTGTCGATATGATCGAGCATCTGAAGCAGCTCTTCCAAGAGCAGGCAAGGGTTGAGAGGTATGAGGTCTCTAAGGCACTGTTCAAGTGTCATCTGGGAGAAGGGAACCCGGTGGGACCCCATGTACTCTGTATGATCGGGTACTTGGAGAATCTCGCCCGACTGGGGTTCCCGGTCGGCCAAGAGCTGGCAACCGATCTCGTGTTGCAATCATTGCCTGAGAGTTATGGACAGTTCATCATGAACTATAACATAAACGAGATCGTGAAACCACTGCCAGATTTGCTCAATATGTTGAGTACAGCTAAACAGAGCATCAACAAAGGTAAGGGCAAGGCCATTATGATGGTGCAGAAAGGAAAGGGCAAAAGGTTTGCCTCATACTCCAAGGGAAAAGGCAAGTCAGTTGCCAAGTCCAAGGAACTTTCCCTTAAGCCTGTTGGTGGCATTGCCAATGGTGTGACTAAAGGTGAGTGTCACTACTGCAGTCAGCCTGGACACTGGAGGAGGAACTGCCCAGAATATCTGGAGGACAAGAGGCTTGGAATAGTGATTCCACCACCACGAGGTATTTTTGTTGTAGATTTCAATTTAACTGTCTCTACATCATGGGTATTAGATACTGGATGTGGATCTCACATTTGTCGAAATGTGCAGGATCTAAAGAGAAGTAGAAGATTGGCTAAAGGGGAGATAGATCTGCGCGTTGGGAATGGAGCAAAAGTTGTTGCGTTGGCCGTAGGCGTGTGCGAGCTATCTCTGCCTTTAGGATTAGTTTTAGAATTAAATAATTGCTATTTTGTGCCTGCTATGAGCAGAAACATTATTTCTATTTCTTGTTTGGACGAGGATGGTTTTATTATTTCAATAAAGAACAATTGTTGTTCCTTTTATTTGAATAATATTCACTATTTTAGTGCGCAATTATTTAATGGACTGTATGTCCTTGATCTAAGCAATCTTGTCTACAACAATAATACCAAGCGGATTAAAATAAATGATTTAAATCCTGCTTATTTATGGCACTGTCGTTTAGGCCACATAAACTAGAAACGTGTATCTAGACTCCATAAGGATGGACTACTAGACTCATTTGATTTTGAATCATATGAGACATGTGAGGCTTGTTTATTGGGAAAAATGACAAAGTCCCCTTTCAATAAGAAAGGTGAGAGGACTAGTGAGCAATTGGTTCTCATACATACTGATGTGTGTGGACCATTTGCCACGCCTGCCAGGGGTGGTTACGTCTACTTCATTACATTTACTGATGAATTCAGTAGATATGGATTTGTGTACCTCATGAGGGCAAAGTCCGAATCCTTTGAAGTGTTCAAAGAATTCAATAATGAAGTAGAGAAGCAACTTGGCAAATGTATCAAGGCTCTGCGATCGGATCGTGGAGGAGAATACTTGAGCCAAGAGTTTGACGACTATCTTAGAAAGTGTGGGATCGTGTCCCAACTCACTCCACCCGGAACGCCACAATGGAATGGCGTGTCTGAGAGGAGGAATCGAACCCTATTAGATATGGTTCGATCTATGATGTGTCAAACCGATCTTCCATTATCATTTTGGGGCCATGCTCTATTAATTGCAGCTTTCACCATTAACCGTGTTCCATCTAAATCAGTCATGAAGACACCATATGAGATGTGGAGTGGGAGGCGTCCCACACTGTCGTTCATGAGGATTTGGGGCTGCGATGTCTATGTAAAACGTTTACAATCAGACAAGCTAGGGCAAAAATCGGATAAGTGTATATTTTTGGGGTACCCTAAGGAAACTAAGGTTTACTACTTCTACAATCCAACCGAGAACAAAGTGTTTGTTGCTCGGACCAGCGTGTTTCTAGAAAGAGAGTTTGTCTGTAAAGAAGCAAGTGGGAGGACTGTAGAACTTGAAAAGGTTCAAGAACCACAAATCACTGAACCGATTATGGAACATGAGCAGGAACCACAAACAATTGTGGAGCAGCCTGTTCAGGTAACATAAGAGCTTCGTAGATCTAGTAGAGTGCGCCAGGAACCCGAGAGGTATGGACTTCTCGTGACCGATTCCGGTGACACGATGCTCATAGATGATGAGCCTACTACCTATGAAGAGGCCATGAAAGGCCCAGACTCTAAGAAGTGGCTAGAAGCCATGAGATCCGAGATGGAATCCATGTATACCAACAAAGTATGGACTTTGGTTGAACCACCCAAAGGGGCGCGGCCCATAGGGTGCAAGTGGGTCTTCAAGAAGAAGATCGACATGGATGGTAACGTGATTACCTATAAGGGCCGATTGGCGGCTAAAGGATTCAAACAGATTCATGGTATTGACTATGATGAAACCTTTTCACCAGTCGCTATGACCAAATCCATCCGAATCCTACTTGCGATTGCAGCATACCACGACTATGAGATTTGGCAGATGGATGTCAAAACAGCATTCCTTTATGGGAATCTCCTCGAGGACGTGTATATGATAGAGCCGGAGGGTTTTGAAGATCCAAAGCAAGCCAACGAAGTCTGTAAGCTGCAACGATCCATTTATGGATTGAAGCAAGCTTCTAGGAGTTGGAATCGACGTTTTGATGAAGTAGTCAAAGAGTTTGGCTTCATCAGAAAAGAAGATGAGTCTTGTTTCTACAAGAAGGTTAGTGGGAGCTCTGTAGCTTTTTTCTGGTCTTGTATGTGGATGACATACTACTCATTGGGAACGACGTTCCCAGGCTGCAATCTGTTAAAGATTGGCTAGGGAAGTGTTTCTCAATGAAGGACTTAGGGGAAGCAGCCTATATACTCGGTATAAAGATCTATAGAGATAGATCTAAGAGACTGCTAGGCCTAAGTCAAAGTACATATATTGACAAGGTGTTGAAACGGTTCAACATGCAAGAATCCAAGAAGGGATTCTTGCCCATGTCACATGGAATCACTCTTTCGAAGAGTGGTTGTCCTTCCAATGAGATTGAGACAGAACACATGAGTAGAATTCCCTATGCCTCGACCATATGATCTATCATGTACGCCATGTTATGTACCAGACCAGATGTGTCATATGACTTGAGTATGACAAGCAGATACCAATCCAATCCAGGTGAGAGTCACTGGATTGCAGTCAAGAACATCCTAAAGTACTTGAGAAGAACTAAGGATGCTTTCTTGATATTTGGCGGTGAGGAAGAGTTGCGTGTAAGGGGTTTCACTGATGCAAGCTTCCAAATTGACACAGATGACTTTAGATCACAATCGGGATGTGTTTTGCCTGAATGGAGCAGCGGTGAGCTGGAAGAGTTCCAAGCAAGAGAGGGTGGCTGATTCTACAACAGTGGCTGAGTACATTGCTGCAAATGGCGCAGCAAAGGAAGCTGTTTGGATCAGAAAGTTTGTTTCTGAACTTGGTGTGGTTTCTAGCATTGCGGATCCAGTTGAGTTGTACTGTGACAACACTGGGGCGATCGCGCAATCAAAGGAACCCAGGTCACACCATAAATCCAAGTATGTGCTTAGGAAGTTTCATCTGATTCGAGATATTATCGATAGAGGAGACGTTCGGATATGCAAGATTCCTACAGATGAGAATCTGTCAGACCCGCTTACAATGCCGCTCACGCAGTGGAAGCATGAAGGGCAAACTAGGAGTATGGGCATACGAGATGCGCCAGATTGGCTCTAGTGCAAGTGGGAAACCGTTGGAATAGATGCCCTAGAGACAATCTAGTTTAGTATGAATTTATTTGTGGCTAGAAAATTCATTTATTTTTTATTGGATATTTAATATAATTAAGTCCTTATATTTACAATTGTGTTGTTTATCTTAAATATCCCTAGTCCAGTAGAATGATTAATGGGACAATCATCTATAGACTAGTATGGGGTTGGATTGATATAGAGATATCGTGATCCAACACATAGGTGTGCATTAAGGGTAATGACGCACTAGATTGACCCATATCCGAGAAGGCTACATACACGTTATGTTGGGTCACAAGTTCTTCTCGCGGTGCAATGGTATTGTCATCCTTAGACTTGAAGTCGCTAGATATTCTAGTTGTGGATTATTGTGATTTTGGTAGCGTTAAACGCTACACCGTAACTTGTTAGTTATAAAGGCGTGTACCGGATACAATAAGAAGCAAGATTAGAGATCGTAGTGGACGTAGATAGAATTTATCTCTCCCACATAACGGGAGCAAATATTCTAGGCCACTCGAGGGATAGTGCTTATAGAATGTCTGGCCAGACTCAAATAAATCAATATAAGACATTGATGTTATTTGCACGAATAAGGCTATTCCCATGGATCGAGAAACTATGGATTGGATATACGAGTGTGACTTGTATGTCTCGTGTCCAATCCGGATATAGAGATAAAGGGATGAGACAATTAATTGAACAAAGGTTGTCAAGATGACTATCATATTAGTTGGCTAGAATGGATGTTTTTCTAGAAACCGCTCCTTATTAGCCAATTGTTGCTACCAACTAGATAGAACCTATGGGGTCACACGCTAGATAGAGTTGAACTAGATTTGGGAATTAATTAATTAGAAGGATCACTTTGCAATACCTTGCAAACTTAGTAGGGACTAATTTGAAAGGAAGGGACTAAATTGAATTCTAGTAGGACTAGAATAGGTCATTTAGGTAGTTGGAAAGGATTTGTTGGACTATATAAAGGACACTCCTTACTTCCTTACCACACTTATGATTCAATTGATCATAACTTGAGTGGGAGAGAACAAAAAGGAGAGAGAGCAAGCAAGCTAAGGAGACGACGCCCCCTAGCTCGCCGCCGCCCGTCCCCGTCGTCCCCAAGGAGGCCAAACCTCCTTGATTTGGTCTCCTTTTGCATGATTCTTCTTCCTCTTCCTCTTTCCGGGCTAGCACCAAGGAGTGGGAGATCTAGAAATCAACTCTAGGCGTGGATCAACTATAGAGAACGTGACACAATGCGCGTTTGAAGTCATCAAAGGAGAACCCTAAGGTGTGTTGTTGATTTCTTCCTTTACCATCGTTATGTCTCTTGACTTGTGATCCTTGGAGGGTTTTGCATGGTTAATTATTGTTTCCGTTGCGCATCCATGAATTAAAACCCTACGGATATTACATAGAGAGATTGTCCTGAAAATCAGTAGTTTCTTTAGAAATATCTACCTTTGGAATCAAGGAAACACAACTTTGATTGATACTTGTCATATCTTGTCTACCATTTAAAATAGCAAAGAAAAACTTTGTAACTTTTGTACCAATAATAGGCCAATAATGTTGGTAGAAAATGGCAGGCATACCATCAGGACCAGGTGCCTTGAGTGGATGCATCTGCTTCAGGGCTTCAAAAACTTCTTCTTTCTCATAAGCGGCCAATAAGAAATCCTTCATATCATTAGTGAATTTAACAGGAATTGCATTTAAAACAGTGTTAAGATTTGTAGCAGTTTCAGAAATATAAATATATTTGAAATAATTCAAACATACCTTTGCAATATCACTCTCTTCAGTCAACCAATTCCTGTTTTCATTGTAGATTCCTCTTATCTGATTGATTTTCCTTCTAGAACAAGCTTTCTTGTGAAAATAGGAAGTTTTCCTATCACCATCACTTAGACATAAAGCTTTTGACTTCTATCTCCAATCCATTTCATCCTTTAGCAGAATATGGTTGATATTGTCTTGGATGATTTTCATTTGCTGAATATTATCAGCATCTTGGTATTGTTCTCTGAGATAAGCAAGGGTCTTATTGAGTCTGGTAATTTCAACTCTCTTGTTCCTTCGGTTTCTTCTATCCCAACTGTGAAGATCACAAGTGATATCCTGCAGTTTCTTCTGGAAAGAAGTTACAAATAGATTGGGATCACCTTCACTCCATGAGTTTGCAATAAGATTCTTGCAGAAATTTTCCCTAGTCCAACTTTAAGCAAAGTGGAATCTTCTGTGATGCGTATGATTCTGCTTCTGGGATAGCAAATTG
Organism: Linanthus parryae; assembly: GCA_023055425.1. Taxonomy (NCBI): domain Eukaryota; kingdom Viridiplantae; phylum Streptophyta; class Magnoliopsida; order Ericales; family Polemoniaceae; genus Linanthus; species Linanthus parryae. Next base: position 85,003,817 of record JALGPY010000007.1, on the reverse strand, counting down.
ATAATGAGGGGATGATGGTCACTGCTACTATTCTCTTGAACATCCAATGTAGCTTGATGACACGATTTCTTACTTGTATACGCAAGTGCACGGTCAAGTAGTAAGTGGAGTATTTTACGACTCCGAGTATCGAACCCAAGGGAATTTACGATTATTAGCTAATTAAGAATTAAATTTATGATACGTAAGTAACCGGTAAAAAGTGTTTGATTTTATAACGTTGTCGCCCACAAACAAGCGACTTAAACTAAATAACAACTAAGTTAACTATTTTTGTATGCTTTTCTGCTGAAAAGAATAATTATCACGGAATACGATTATGGAGAAGGACTAGGCAATCAATGGTCCCTAGGGTTGTTAACGATTTCCGGGTTGTGCTTGAAACACTCTACGCACGTTCTAGTTATATCGGGTAATACTCATCACGATCTTCTCTCGATCTCACGTGAATTTGTGTAAACAATAGCTTTCGGGTCCTCTCGGTCCACCTCCGTCTACAATTACACTCTAGTTGATTTGTTAGGCTCGCTCACCGGGTCCTGTCGGTCCACCGAATTCACTAAGTTCTAACAAAATCAACCGAAACTACCCTCACACGATTAATCAAGTTTCTATCTCCTCTCAGTCTCAAGAAACTACAAGATTATCTACCTATTCTTTAACACGTCTCAAAGAATTCACTTTCGTGCAATTCTATCAACAAGTAGCATTCTACGGGTGATCAAGCCAAGAACACTAAGAATTGAGTACAAGAATAGATAAACTAACAAGAACGTTCATAGAATTTAAGCAAAAGCATGCATCAAGTCCAAAATCCGGAAAATCATCCAACAAACCCTAGTTTTCCATCAATCACCTAGCTTGAAGTGTTTAGCTAGACATCATATTGTTCAACATATCCAAAATAATGAAGTTCATGAAGAATAGAGGAAGAAAAGAGGATCAAACGCTTGAATCTTCAATGTAGTTGACGATCCTTGCTCCAAGCTTGTTCTCCCTTCTTCCCTAGCTCCCAAGACTCCAAAGATACGTCAATATATGTCTCTTAGGTCGTTCTCCCCGTTCTCTACCAGCTGGGCACGTTTTTTAATGAAAATATGCCGAAATTGCACTTCAGCCCCTCTACTTTGTAATTCCCGGACAGAATTCTTTGCTGATTTTGCGCGGGCTGTATCTCCCTCATACGAACTCGTCTTCGGGCTTACCATATACCGTTGGAAAGCTACGGATGTCTACTTTCCAATGCCGCAGGCCTTGCTCCAAAATTCTTTGTAGATTTTCCTGGGCATCGAAAAGAGTGCAGGCTGGTCCTGTGTGACTTTTCCCACTTTGCTTCGTTTGTGCGTCTCCTTTTCTCCTCTTCATCTAGCTCCATTCCAAGCATATCCAAGCATCTCATAAGCTCCATTGCACCTATTTCACCTGAGATACACAACACTAAACAACCCGTGCAATTATCATAGCAAATATGAGAGAAAACATGCACAAATAGGCTAGAAACACAACTTTTCACTCTTAGGCTTGTAAGTCATCAATTCCACATATTAACGCACATATAACATATAAATCATGTGAAATAAGCCTATTACAAGTAATTTGGAAGTATAAAAATAACTCCTAAAAGAGAGTTATCAAGTACCCCCACACTTACCATTTGCGCGTCCCGAGCAAAAAATCAAAATCCAACCACATTCTCACTTCATCCCACCACCAACAAGATACGAGCCAAGACAATTGCATACTATTTGAAACACCATTGCATACAAATCATAACTAGCCGACTTAATAACAACATACGACTCAACAATGCAACGATATGATGCAAATGCAAGGTACGACTCGATCCTACACAACACATATTTACACACGCACACAAAAGTATTTCTTTTTGGTTGAGATTGGGAAATCTCAATAAGCAAACTGGTAAGTCATCAGGCTCTCATATCCCCTTTGGAAACTCTACAACCTCCATGATCAGCAGAATTTGCGGCCAGTTTCGTTAGACAGAACAAGCACGAGCACTTAATAATTTGCACTCACACACTCATCAGACATATCCCTAGTATTTACCATCCGAGCTATTTATCCACGGGTTAAAACTGTTGACGGCTTAGGACGGGTGGGATAGGCTATTTAGAAGCGTAGTCCTAGACGTCATGATATTCTCACCTAACCCGATTCTCACACTCCATCACCAAAATCCAAGGAACCACACCAAATCTCGCTACTCCGGCCCTCATTCCCTCAATCTTGGTGCAACGCCGTTCTCGCGGCCACAAATGTGAAGAAGTATTAGACAGAATCATAGCTAATCTCTTCGGTTCCCTTGCAATTGCCAAAACACGCTCCTTTATTTCATTCTCTTTCCTTTCATTCTCTCTCTTTTTTTTTCATTTTTTTTTCTATCTCTCTCTTTTTTTTTTCTATCTCTCTCTCCTTTTTTTTTAATTTTTTTTTATTTTCTCACTTCCCACAAATAATCAACGCATGGAGCACAAGTAATACTGAATGAACCCGACGAGATAAAAATATCATGTAGATAATGTGGGGGTGGAATGTGTCAGATCAAGGAGATATAATAATAATCGTCGACACCCCCACACTCGATGTTAACCAACTCACAAAATCCGGTAGTCAAAGTGATACATGCTTTCCAACCGATCCTCCTCATCACCTAAGATATAGAGAATAACATGAAAAACTAGCATGTCCTCCTATAATATCAATCAACCCCACCCCATATTGTGCGGAAAGAATGTCACGCACTACGGCACTCCACCTGTGATCGTGGTGTAAGGACACGATTCACCGCCACACCGAAGTGTGTTGCCGTCTCTAACTCACCCTCACATCCCCTCGTAAGACGAAACATGTAAGAGTATCCACAACGAATGTATCAAATCAGCACACCCTCATCGAACCTCCCTAACTCGACTCCCTCTATCATGACGCATAGGAAAGGGCCATTCTAACAAGTGATGAAAGTCACAATGAAAGGCTTCCTAGGCTAGAGGCTGTGAATAAAAGGGGTAAATGGATCGAAGTGGGTAACTAGTGGACCTAGGCTGTGAGACGGGACGTGAGGTCCCCATAAAAGTCACTCGCACGACTGTTCCGTTGCCACTACGAGGAGGGTTGACGACTACCTAAATGACGGCGGTGTAGTACTAGTAGGATATCTAAGTCTGAGAGACAGTTACTTGCATTTCTAGTGTGCATTAGCTCTATAAGTCTTCCTACTCCAGATTCTCGCGTCTCTGCCTCACTTCGGATTTTCGTACTCCTAGAGAATTCTATCATTTAAGCCCTCGCCAAGTTCAACTCATTTTGATTGCCCTTTCTCTTAAAAAAATCAATTTTTCTTATTTTTATGGATTTTTTCTTTTTTTTTTTTTTTTTTTTTTTTTTTTTAATTCCTACTCTATATGCAAGGCCAGAAACGGAAGAAGACTCGAAACTGACTCAATTCGGTAGGTGGACTCAATTAAATAAACGTGCAAAAATCAACCGACTAACACATATATACACCGCTAATACATCACCATACGACACTATAACTGAACATAACACGGACCACGAATACGACACTATACGACACAATACGAACTAACAATCTATATGTGACAGGTTAATGCATACACGGACTGGCTAGTCAAGACTAAAAATCCCCCCCCACACTAGAATGCGTCGTTGTCCTCAACGAATTTAGAGATTAATCAAGAGGACTCAGCAATTCTAATGCAAGGTGCGGTGAATCTACTCAGGAGCCTTGTCATCTTCTTACTCCTAAACAATTTTATTGCACAAGAAAGTAGCAATTCAAATTTAGAGATGATATTTGCTACGTGCACGTGGCAAGGAGTCTAGACAAAATCGAGCAATTACATACAGATTTCAGACAAATTCAGCTATCAATCCAGTTAATCCTATGCAGGTGCCCAAACTCAATTAAAACAGAGAATTTAGTGAAACCTGAAGCCTTGGAGTTCCATTCTGACGGGGCTTGTTCGACAAAATCAGTGAAAAACGGTACGGTTGACTGATTTTTCAGTAACTTTCGCGATGTGAGATTTTTAGCTCAACGGCTTCTCCACGTTGTCCCCGTTACAACTCCACAAACGGTGTGCTATAATTCCAACTGGTTCAGAACGAATTGGCAAATTTGTTTGAGTAGAACCCTATCTTCTCCGCTGCCTACACCTTTCACACAACTGACCCAATAACCACCATTACACCTCCAGCCTACCCTCCTAATCACCGGACCTGCAACCACCACCATTCGCTACCAAATCCACCCAATTCCTCCATGAAAACCGATTAACCCACTTGCTGACCCAACATCACAGCCACGACCTCTAACAGACCCGAGTACTGAAACAAACCAGCAACAACAGTACACCGAATCAATCCACCACGAGGCCGCCATTGAATTCGGCCTGAAGCTCAAACCAGTAGAAGCAGCGAAGAACAGAGTCTGAATCTACCTGATTCAGTTTGAAACCGCGACCCACAAAGAAACCATGGCAGCGCCGCAAGAAAAGGAGGATATCCCCCAAGCTTACCTCGCCGGATTTCAGAATCACCCCCCAGTTCGTCGGTGCTGATTCGCCGAGCCAAACCCATCGACAACCAGGATAATTCCGGCGATTTTACCGATCGATCAAGTTCTTGAAGGTCGCCTGTGTCCGTGAGACGCTGTCGCGGGTCTGAACAAAAGAGAACCCCCCTACTGTCTCCGGCGCTGCTGAGCCGAGCAAGACCCACGAATTTCTGTCGATCCCCGGCGATTTTTCCGATCAGAGGAGTTCTTGAGAGTCGATCGTGCGTGCTCTTCAGAGCTCTGCCGTGGGTGTCTGGCGAACAAGAAAGTCCTAGCAGCGTGTTTCTGGAATCGCCGGAGTGAGAGAAGCCGCCGAATTGAGAGGCGGCGTGAAGATGCGACGGCAGCTCGCCGGAGAATCGAGGGAGAAGAGCTCCGATTGAAAGATATGATCTGCGAGAGTTGTCTGGGTTCGAAAGAGGAACACCCCTGACGCGATTTCGCCGACTTTGGAGGTTCTGGACGAAGTCAAGAGGGTCGGCGGCTGGGAGGTGCTCTGCCTCGTGATATTCCGACCCAATCACACCGAGACTACCGCGACTGACTCCGGAAACGTGATGGCGCTGTGATTGCGAAGAATAACCCCACCAAATCGCCGGTGAATTCACTGCGTTTCTGAGTTGTGACCCGAAATCAACAGGGGCGGAGGTTTTGGGTATGTTCTTCGACTGATGAGGAAGACCCATACCTTCGTCTCTTTTGTCTTCAATTTATTTATTTTTTTTTTCGAAATTATACCCCTCCTTTTTGACAAAAATACACACGGAGCCCCAGCTGGTCGTGAGACCAGTGGGAATGGTCTTAAGACCAGCAGACCCCCTGTTTCTTCACTTCTGCTCGTTTTGGCTAAGTAAAAACTGGTCTTAGGAGCAGTACACTGATCCTGAGACCAGTCTGGAGTTGGTGATGTACATTTGTGGCCTCCTCGACCTCCCGAACTCCGATTCGTATGCCGTTCGCGCCGTTAGTTCCCTCAACTTGCGTAGAACTCATTTGCGATTTCCCAAAACTCACGAAAATTCTCCATTCATGCTATTACGCGACTCTTGACTCGAAATCCACCAACTCTTTTTTTGTTCTATAAATTCATCTCTTCGCGTTCGGACCCCGATGCGTGCATTCTCATATATCACCGGGAATCTCTTGACATACTTGTTTTGCTCACATAAGTATCACTCCTCAAGTTCGAGTGGTTTCACATCTTTGATCCGTTTTAAATCTTTTCAAGTGGCTTTCTTGGTTTCTATGCATTCTCGTCGGCGCGCATCACGAAGGGGAGTCTGAATCACGTCTTCACCTTGTAACCTACAGAGACTCATTTCAAACGTGAGATCCTCACTCTCTCACCTCTCAGATAACAATAGAGTATGAAAAACACACACGACAGTATTTAAAAACACACTCTCTACACTAAAGCATGAAAATACGTTGGGTTGCCTCCCAACAAGCGCTTGTAATTTACGGTCGACGGCCCGACCATGTTACCTCTGACACCTCACGAGGGTGGTCTGGCACATTGTGCCGCTTCCAGCTTAGCTTTTCTGTGTTGGATTTGAAGCACTGCTTCGTGTGCGTGCACCGCTGATGGCTTATTTCTTTCCCAGTAATCAGGTGGATCTCGTTGCGACAACTCTGGGATTTGGCGCTTCACTTGTACAGCAAATGGCACACCTGGTTGATACTCCCATGAACACTGGGGTGACGGTTTGAAGACCCGAAAAGTCTCCATTTCATCATGTACCCTCATAATTAATTCCCCATTCTCTACGTCAATGAGAGTACGACCAGTTGCCAAAAATGGCCTACCCAGAATTAGTGGAACATCACCTACTGGCATATCTAATATAACAAAATCAGCCGGAATGATCAGACTTCCGACCCTCACTAGCACATCTTTAACCATCCCACATGCTTTCTTGGATGACTTGTCTGCAAATTGGAGTGTTATCCAGGTTTTCGGGGGCTCCCCCACACCTAACTTTTTGAATACCGACAACGGCATCAAATTCACGCTCGCTCCCAGATCACAGAGAGCTCTTCCAGTGTAGGAATCACCCAATGTAGCCTCAATGACAAAGCTACCTGGATCCTTCTTTTTCTTAGGTAACCCATGCAAAACACATGAACTAACCTGTTCATTTAAGTTTACTCTCTGAAATTCATCCACCCCTTTCTTTCCAAGAACTGCATCTTTAATAAATCGAGCATACTTAGGCATCTTTTGAAGTGCCTCAATCAATGGGATATTGATATGCAGTTTAGAGAAGACATTCAAAAAGCGCTTGTATTCCTCAGAATCATCCTTCTTCTTCTTAGTACGTAATGGGTATGGAAGTTCTGAAGACAAAGGAGAAGATGAAAGTGGTACCTGAGTATGCTCCTCCTCGTCTGGTGAAGTCATGCCCTTTGATTGGGGGATCATGACAGGTGTCTTCTCAGAATCGAAGACTTCATGTTCCTTCGCCTTTGAGGCTTCCGCTCTGGCATGACTCGGATATGGAGGATCTGTAAGTGCAATACCACTTCGAGTGGTGATGGCTTGAGCCTGTCCCTCTGATGTGTCAACAATGCTACCCATTGCCCTTTGTTCAAGTTGTTCCTTTAGATCTTTTATTTCTGCTTGAGCAACTTGAAGTGCAATTGCTACAGAGCTGACCTGTGTGGACATGTTTGTCATGTGCTGAGCCATCGTCTTTATTATCCCTGTCATATCGGTCAACTCTAATGGTGGTACTGGCTGCTGCTGATGCATCTCTGAAACATTTGCTTCATGCACTACCTCTACCGCATTCACCTGAATAGTGTTATAAGCCATCTTTTCATCTCTTACCAATTCCATGTGCCTGTACTGGTAATCCATGCTCTCTTCTTGCTGAACCAAGCATCTCATCAATGCATATGCCCCTTCATGATCACAGTTAAATAAGAAGTTTCCCCCAGCTTCTATATCCATCTTGTCTCTATTGGGCTGTTCAAGTGAATCATAGAAGACCTGGATTAACTGTCGCTTGTCAATACCATGGTTGGGACATCTCCGTAGCAAATGATTGAAGCGATGCCATGCTTTGACAAGTGATTCATCATGCTTTTGCCTGAACATCCATATCTCATTCTGAAGCTGAATCACACGTGAGATAGGATAGAACTTACTCATGAACTGTGCCACACACTCTTCCCACGTTTTGATTGAACAGGATGGCATAGAGTCCAGCCAATCCATAGCAGCTCCCTTGAGACAATGAGGAAAGAGCATCAGTTTGAGCGCTTCAGATGTGACCCCACTATATCGAATTAGCCCACAGTGGCTCTGAAATCTCCCAATGAATGCATGTGGGTCTTCCTCGTCTGTCCCAGCAAAAGTGCACTGATCCTGAGCAAATTGAATTGTGCGCAGCTTGAGACAGAAGGTTTCTGCCTGAATTGGTGGCACCACAATTGCTGGCTCCCTTCCTTTAAGATCCGCCTCAAATGCCTGGATTATTGCTTTCCCTGAACGATTATATGGCATTGAGGTCGGGTGCGGTCTAGATGTTGCTGCCAGTGCTTTCTCTACAGCTTCAGCCACCAAAGCTTGTAGCTGCTCTGTGGTGAGGCTAATCTGCCCTTGGCCTTCCGCCATCGCTACCTGAGAAAACAACACTAGCACACCCGTGAGGTAAATAGATAGTAACAAAAATAAATTAAAAGAAGTATCCTAAATTAATTTTTAACTAAACTAATAAACCGTTTAATTCCCCGGCAACGGCGCCAAAAACTTGACACGATTTCTTACGTGTATACGCAAGTGCACGGTCAAGTAGTAAGTGGAGTATTTTACGACTCCGAGTATCGAACCCAAGGGAATTTACGATTATTAGCTAATTAAGAATTAAATTTATGATACGTAAGTAACCGGTAAAAAGTGTTTGATTTTATAACGTTGTCGCCCACAAACAAGCGACTTAAACTAAATAACAACTAAGTTAACTATTTTTGTATGCTTTTCTGCTGAAAAGAATAATTATCACGGAATACGATTATGGAGAAGGACTAGGCAATCAATGGTCCCTAGGGTTGTTAACGATTTCCGGGTTGTGCTTGAAACACTCTACGCACGTTCTAGTTATATCGGGTAATACTCATCACGATCTTCTCTCGATCTCACGTGAATTTGTGTAAACAATAGCTTTCGGGTCCTCTCGGTCCACCTCCGTCTACAATTACACTCTAGTTGATTTGTTAGGCTCGCTCACCGGGTCCTGTCGGTCCACCGAATTCACTAAGTTCTAACAAAATCAACCGAAACTACCCTCACACGATTAATCAAGTTTCTATCTCCTCTCAGTCTCAAGAAACTACAAGATTATCTACCTATTCTTTAACACGTCTCAAAGAATTCACTTTCGTGCAATTCTATCAACAAGTAGCATTCTACGGGTGATCAAGCCAAGAACACTAAGAATTTTGTACAAGAATAGATAAACTAACAAGAACGTTCATAGAATTTAAGCAAAAGCATGCATCAAGTCCAAAATCCGGAAAATCATCCAACAAACCCTAGTTTTCCATCAATCACCTAGCTTGAAGTGTTTAGCTAGACATCATATTGTTCAACATATCCAAAATAATGAAGTTCATGAAGAATAGAGGAAGAAAAGAGGATCAAACGCTTGAATCTTCAATGTAGTTGACGATCCTTGCTCCAAGCTTGTTCTCCCTTCTTCCCTAGCTCCCAAGACTCCAAAGATACGTCAATATATGTCTCTTAGGTCGTTCTCCCCGTTCTCTACCAGCTGGGCACGTTTTTTAATGAAAATATGCCGAAATTGCACTTCAGCCCCTCTACTTTGTAATTCCCGGACAGAATTCTTTGCTGATTTTGCGCGGGCTGTATCTCCCTCATACGAACTCGTCTTTGGGCCTACCATATACCGTTGGAAAGCTACGGATGTCTACTTTCCAATGCCGCAGGCCTTGCTCCAAAATTCTTTGTAGATTTTCCTGGGCATCGAAAAGAGTGCAGGCTGGTCCTGTGTGACTTTTCCCACTTTGCTTCGTTTGTGCGTCTCCTTTTCTCCTCTTCATCTAGCTCCATTCCAAGCATATCCAAGCATCTCATAAGCTCCATTGCACCTATTTCACCTGAGATACACAACACTAAACAACCCGTGCAATTATCATAGCAAATATGAGAGAAAACATGCACAAATACGCTAGAAACACAACTTTTCACTCTTAGGCTTGTAAGTCATCAATTCCACATATTAACGCACATATAACATATAAATCATGTGAAATAAGCCTATTACAAGTAATTTGGAAGTATAAAAATAACTCCTAAAAGAGAGTTATCACTTGATTGAACATAGATAAGAAAGCATCATTAGCAATAGCGCTGTCTAACTTCTATCTTGTGTGAAACTTACCAAATCTATTGTTAGACCAAGTGAAATAGCTACCACTGGTTGGTAGATGATGGAGACCACAGTATCTAATACAATTTCTGAACAGTTTCATTTGTGACTCACTTCTCAATGATGAGCCCCAATACTCTTGATGGCTAGTGATTTCATTGAAATCCCCCATTACTATCCAAGGAGTAAGTGGGTCAGGGGGTCTAATTTTTCTTAAAAGCTCCCAAGATAAGCCTCTGAGATAAGTATCAGGATCCCCATAAAATTCTGTAAGGAGGTAACACTTAGAAGGGTCTTGAGAATCATAGACCTTACAGTGAATAAAGAATATGTGGTATTTCAATAAATGGAGATCAACATCTTCTTTCCAAAACATAGAGAGGCCACCTGAAAGACCTTGTCTGGCACATGAAATGCATTCTTGTACTGTAACTTCAATCTGATACTTTCTGCTTTCCTCTTATCGAACTTGGTTTCAATGATGAAAACAATATGAGGAACCTCTACCCTAACTTTGTTTTCAGGAATTGGAATGCACGAGTGTTCCCGAAACCTCGTACATTCCAACATAATATTCTCATTATTTCTGGCAAGGGTTGTCATCAACCCCTTCCGATATCTGATCAATGAAAGACAAATCTGCCCACTTCTCTGCACTTCTACTTCTCTTGTTGTCTTTACCAAGAGATGCAGTCTCAGAATCCACAAAATAACTTTCATTCATTTCCACACTGTTCTCCACATTGGCAGGTGGAGATTTGTTGGTAATAGCATGTTTAGTAGAGAACGTTTTCCTTTTCTTCCTCTGACCTTCATTACAGTTAGTAATGATGTGATTAATGGCAGAGTGCACACTAATCACTTCTTTCCCTTTGTAACAAGGAACTGTTGTTGTAACAGAAGTTGAATTTTTGTGGGTCTTGTCCTTCTCAACAAAGCCAGGTAAAGAATTGCTCTTACAATGGTTGCTATCTCCTCTATCCAAGTTAGGTTTCTGAAATGGAATGTTTACAGGATTTGTAGGATTCTGGACACTCCTCAGTACAGTTTGCTAATTGACATTAGACAACCCTATTTTGTGCAAAAATATTTACAATTAACAATTTCCGTCACCCCTATTTTGGGTGATTATTTCATGCCCATATTGCTTTCCCAACAAATCAAATGGCTATTTTAGCTTGGATAAATTATACATATTACCCCTAAGTTTTGGTAATTAGGCAACTTGTACCCTTATTATTTGTTAATTGACACGAGATACCCCTATTTTGTGCAAAAAATATCTACAATTGACACCCTTCCGTCAACCACCATTAAGTGGATGTGAGGTGGCTGTGCTGGTGTGCTTATTTGGTGCCCATATTGCCCTCCCAACAAATCAAATGGCTATTGAAGCTTATATTATTATCAAGGGTGTATTTCAACCACCTTTTTCCTATGATATTTTTACCCTTCTTTCATGTTACGTGATAATTTTTTTTCCAGAAGTCACAGACTCTTACACCTTGTTAATTGAGAACCTACATCTCTTTAAATACTTAGAGTATACACGTTGGTTCCCGGCCTATGATCCGACTAACTACTCGTAATTAGTAACCACGTCATCGTTCATATATAACTTTTAACATTTATTACAGAAGTAACAAGTACATTTTTTGAACAATTATCTGGAGCTGCCTAGCCGATTTATGATTTCTATCCTAGGCTCGATACATGTAGGCAATTGATTTTTGATTTACCATATTGCTTTTTGATTTTTCTCTCACCTTTTTTATAAAAAAAACTATTTTTTAACTCAAATATTTATGTATCTTTTTTTTCTCCCAATGTATTTTAACATCCTATACATACATTTCTAAAAAGAATTTGAAGACTACCAAAACAAGGATCCAATTAATTTCCAACTTCATTGTAATCTAACTCTGGAACCGTTGATAAGAACTAACTTTTTGGAGAAATACAAAAGTAAACTAGCTGATAGCCGAAAATTGGATAAACTTATAAGAGAAAGTAAGAGATTTTTTCATGCTCCAGAACTTTAATTATCATATATTTTTAATTTTTTGAAATGAGTTCGATCATGATTACCTAGTTTTCTAAAGAAAAAAAGATTCTAGCATATTTTAATTTAAGCAAAACAATTCACTATATTTCATGAAAACAGTTAAGAGTGCATTTGTCAAATTGAACAAATTAAAATCAAGGTGGTTTGCCACAAATACATCCACCAAACCCGAAAGCCATAGAGTCACTAATAAATTACCAGAAAACAACAAAACATGAATACAAACACAAAACGATACAAAAAATTGATCATGTTTCACTAATGTATCCCTCAATAATAATCCCAAAATTTCTCAGAAAATTCAGAGCAGAGTTGGGTCTACAGTATAATGTTGTCGACTCCCCCCCTCCTCATCACAATTTGTCTCTCAACAAGATCGAAACCAAATTGATCCTAACCTCGTGATCGAGACCCAATGAACTGAACCTTAATCACAAGAAAAATGACTACGGAGAGAGTCGAGATATAAATTTGCAGCAAACTCATTTCAAGAAAAATCTACTACCATGTTTGCATCCAGAATCAAATGGGAAGTTAGATTTTAGTAAACTTATTGTTGCTGTTGTTGTTTCCAAAACAGAGAGGTGGAGATAGATGAAACATGTTATTTATGCGACAACGAGTTTATCGGGATCTGAATTTAGGGGTGATGATTATGGGCTTGCGGTGATGTTATTAGTGTTTTAATGCTCGTTGTGATATCTTGGACAATGCTATAATGTATAGGGTTGTAGGCTAAGAAAACATATTACATATGTTTCATGCGTTTCTTCTTAATTTGACTGTTCTCCATGTAACCATGTCACTTTGACCTGGTTATTTGGATATGAAAACGATAAAAATTTTAGAATACTTTTTTAGAGTGTTGTAGAGTAAAGTTTAGTACCACACCATGAAAATATTACTAAATTCTTGCATTGTTTTGCGAATCAAATCACCAAGTCAAAGTGTCCCGGTGAATAGTGAACAAAGTCAAAGTAGGAAGAAACACATGAAAAGAAGGTAATACATGATTTGCAAGTTGCATGTTAAGTATTGAATAAATTACCTGGGTAACAATAAGGGTATCTTATGTCAATTACCAAACAGTAAGAGTATAAATTGCTTATTTACCAAAATTCATGGGTCATAAGTGTATATTAACCTTACAATACTGAATAGAGTACGAAGGGCGAAAATCATACTTTCGTATTATCCGGCAAACTCTATTACTTGTCGTCCAAAATAGGGGTGTCGGTGTCAATTGATGAATCGTGAGGGTACGTGTTTCCTATTTACCATAACATGAGGGCACAAGGTGTAAATTGAAGGGAGGCGAATCCCTGGACCAGTTCGATTGCATGTCTGCTATACCGATTAAAAGAAAAATTGTTTCTACATGAACGCCATAAACCCTACTAGGCGGAATTAGGGTTCATACCTGCGTCCAATCTATGTGATGTAGGTCCGAAAACACTCCTGATCTTCTCCCGTATTCCTGAAGTTCCTCCTGGATACAAGTGTGGGCTTGCTGCTTCCAGAATCCTTCTTGGTCTCCAGACGAATTGCTCTCACTCTCGAAACCCTAGATTTCAGTGTGTATCTCAAGCATCCGAATTCTGAAGACTAAGGACACTTATATAGGCTACGGGAGGGACCTGGAGGAGAAAATACGAATCAGGCTCCTAACTTTATTAGGACTTCTGGTTCCACCCGAACCTAATCCGAATAAAGTTAATAACAGTTGGTACCACTAAATAACTGTTATTGCACTCCTGTCCATATTCTCAAAAACTAATATTTCGAGCTCCTGTTATTAAATACTTATTATATCCTCATGTTAAGATTACACATATCCGTCGATTAAATTAATTATTGACTAATTCATTTAATCGACCTCTTACCATTTCCTTGATCCTTACCACTTAACTTATTTGATATGTCCAGATTACCAAGTAATCTACCTGCAGGGTTTGACATAATCAAAACTTATAAGCTTCATCAAGGGGATATCATCAATCCCATAACCGGGACATGGATTCCTTCGATATATCAATCTACACCATGGACTCAATAGTATTACCCAACTCATCGAGGTTATTGAATCCATAGGAATCTCACTCACTTGACTTGTCAAAGAAATAACTACTAAATACATGTGCACATTGAATATCTAACGATTAAGAGCATAAGTAATCATAATAACCATGAGACATAGCTTGTTTTATTATGTCAGTACAAAGACAATGATCTCAACTTGGTCTTGTTCAATATACACAAAGTATACTAGCACATTGAATTGAAACTATAGTATGAACTATACTGTTTCCTGTAGCCAAGACAGACCTACTAAAACAATGTGCTACAATCTTTCCAATGGTTTGTCTAATTCCATCTAGATTGTGAACTCACGACTTTCATTCCACAAGAACCGAAGATAAGATTTTATGTGTGTAAGCTATACTCTACACACCAGATCTTATACGATGCAGAACAATAGATAACCATGCACAATAATGATATAATTCAAAAACATTGCCCAAAACCATTCTCATAAATATCAAATTCGTATAATCCTATACAAAAAGCATGGCTTTTAGTATTCAATCCAACATAAATTACCTCGCTAAGATTAATCACCCTAGTGATTTATTTCTAACTTCTATATTTAAAAAAAATATATGTCTCCTTATAATAATACTAATTATAAGGGTAACAGACAAAAACCATCCTCCGAGTTTGGATTATATACAATTTGGGCCCTCGTGTTTGGGGATATACGAACCCCCTGTAGTGGATGTTGACTAACAACAACTAACAAAACACACTAAATACCCATTTAACCCTCAAATGAAAGAAAACTACCCTAATATATAAGTCTTTTCTTCTCCTTATACCTTCATTTACCCATATATTATCTCTCTCTTTATCTATCTCGCTCTCTTCTCTTCTCCCATGTTCGCCTTATCCCTTTATCCAACCCCCAAAACAAGACACGAACCCATCGAGATCACTAATTGATCAAAAGGAATCAGTGCCGCCTCATCCTTCTCCTCTAACTTCAAATTCCGTAGCTGCCACCAAGAGTGATCCTTGATCGAGTATGGAAAAAGGTACGCCTGGGTTCGCGATGGTCTTATGATCGAATCTGGAATAAGGGTTTCGTTGGTGCTCATTTTCTTGGTTGAAGGCAAGGACGAACCTGTGGAGGGATTCCATGCTCGTCGGTAATGGCGAAAGCGCCAGGTTGTAGGTTCACCAGTGTTTGAGATAGGCGGTGATCTGGGCTGCTGTTCAACGATCCATTTGTGGGTGGTTTCTTATTTCTTGGATGAACAAAGGTTGTAACTTGTTTCTCTCCATCCAATTCTCTGCCTTAAATTGAGGTGATATGGTTGATTTAATAACTCTAGCCGCCACCAAGAATGATGGTTCCAGAAGATGCCAAATAGAAAGAGAGAGCGAGAGAGAGAGTTCATCCGCAAATCTGGGTACAGACAACGACTTCTCTCCATCCCACTCTCTGCTCCTCTTTACTCCACGTCCTCGTCATGTCCTCTTCTTCCTCCGACTTCGATCTCTCTGGGTAAAATGGGCTCATGGGTTAGATATCTCACCACTAGATCCGAGACACAGAAATCCATGTTTGGATGTTGTAGACCCTTCTGAATCTTCTGATTGATTCGGCAGGATGTGTAGTTTCTTCAAGAGGTTCTTTATCCTCTTTAGAAGATAAGATTTATTTAGCTGTTTTTGTCACTACCAAGATGCTCAAAATGCAAGAAAGCTCCCTCCTTTACACAGAGGGATCTCGATATTGTGAAATTTTCGCAGAAGATAAGCATAATCAGGACTTGTTATTTCTGAATTTGCTGCTGTTCTTTTGAAATTCAATATGAACTGGATTGCTGGCTTGGTAATTGAAGTCAGAACTTGGTTGGCTTGATAATTGACGTAAGAATTTGCCTTGTATGGAGATGAACATTGGGTGAAGTATGTCCATCTTGGTAATTCTTGAGTGTGTTCATATTGGTAATTCTACCTTTGCTAAATTACTATATTTATTTTCTTAGGCAATGATGAAAATTCTGTTGAACAATGGTTTTGAAAATTGTTACTTTCCTGGCAGGGCAGTGATTTTTTCAACCATTGTAGGTGAAATTTTCTTGACATGTTTTAATTATAGATCTGAACCTCGTTGTTGTTTTTTGTTGTTTGTTTTGTTGCTGGTGTTGCTGATGGGGGGGGGGGAGGTGGTGTTGTTGGTGTGGTGATGGTGGGATTGAAGAACACTAAGAACTCCAAGTAAGAACACCAAGAACACCAAGAACAATGTCGTATGGACATTTGTGTAAATTCACCCATTCAAGGTAGAATGGCCCCAAAAATAATTGATTCAACAGAATGGTGGTAATTGTCTAACCTCCGTCCACTGAAAGAGGATTTTTTGTCTCTGACAGAGGGGTTCTGTATATTCCTAAACACAAGAGGCTAAATTGTATTTAACTCATGCTCGGAGGGTGATTTTTGTCTTTTTCCCTTACTATAATTCTAATAATTAGTTTGTTACTGCTGAAATTACTCACATGACAAAAATGTAAATGGCCCTTGACCATTCAGGCCTTGATCAAGTTACACAATGAATTTTTGTCTAACAGGCTACAAGCCCAGAATTGGCATGGACGTCCACTTGTTGAATACGGAACTCGTCCAACGGAATTATGATATGTGCGCTTCCCACCAATGGGTAAGTCCAAATTACCTATTAGGCCTCAATATGCTAATGGGGAAATGAAACAATCCTTGATGGATGAGATATGGATCCATCTTACCAATAAGGTCAGGCACCATACTAAGGGGCCCAACATATCAACACAAAGTCTCCTTACGGTACAGTGTACTGTACCAGTGGCTAGGGCACATAACGAAGAAGCAGGGACGGGGAAAGTAGAGGAAGAGAAAAGTGAAAAGGATAATATTCTTTTTTGTGTAAAACAAAGTGTTTAAATACTTTTTTCTAAACCATGTACGGTTCGACCATACGACCCAAAAAGAATCACAAAGAAAACTCGGTCGTAGCTTATACTTCGCTCAAGGTATCAATTACAGCTAACGGAAAAATTAAATTAAAAAGTAGAATTATCTAGTGACATAACCGTATAAATATTTTGGATGATTCGCCATTCTAACCGGACGAAGTGGAGTTTTGGGCGAGTGGTCTTCGCCTTCAATTGTGTTAGAAATTAACTCGACTGAGCTACAACGCCATGAAATGTCCATACCACTATCAACTCCGCCGTCCTCGAAAACCAACTTGTCCTCAAGGTGTAAAGTAGGAAAGGCATGCTGTAAAGTTGTGACCGGTTCCCAAGTATGCAAGGCGCCGTCAGACCAATGAATCTACCATTTCTCTTGGGGTTTGACCTCCAACAAAAGTGTGCTGGTATTTGTCGCAGTGGGAGGTATGACTACTTGAGGAACCTGGAAGAACTTGTCCGCGAAATCAACTATGGGTAGTGCCGAATCGCTGGACACATAAGGGAGAAAGAGAGAAACATTAAAGATGTCGTGAATGTGGCTAGAAGCCGGCAGACGCAAACGATAAGCCACCGCACCAATGCGCTCCAAGACCTCAATAGGTCCATAAAATCGACGCGACAACTTAGCAGTTAAAGGTCGGGCGACGGAATGATGGCGATAGGGTTTTAGCTCTAAAAGAACCAAATCACCTACCTCAAAGGAAAGGTCTCGAGGTTGTTTTTTTGCTTGAGCCCGCATGCGCTTTCGCATCTTTGCGAGATGTTCCTTCAAATATTAAAGCAAGGCATGGCGTTCCGATAACAAGTCGGCAACAGTAGGGGAATGAATGAATCCAGGTGACGATGAAAAGAAGGGGGATCCCGACCATAAAGTGCGTGAAACGGGGGCATGTTAATGTGTTCATTATGGGTGCAATTATGAGAAAGGTTTGGCCAAGGTAGTAAAATGTTACCAACGACTCTGGCGCTCATGAGTAAGCGCGCGGAGATAAAGTTCCAGGCTACGATTCATTACTTCTGTCTGGCCATCGGTTTGCAGGTGATAAGATGTGCTAAACTTGAGTGTATTACCGCTTAATTTCAACAGTTTCTTCCAAAACGTACTTATATAAAGGGAATCACAATATGATACCAAGGAAGCATGTTACGCATGATGCTTGACAACCACATATAAATATATGAGCCACATGTGGAGCATCAAAATCATCGGGTAACTCGCAGAATTCAACATACTTTGTGATTCGGTCACCAACCACTATAATGAATTAAAGAACATTAGAGGAGATTAATCAAGTGATAAGTCCATCAAAGATTCTTCCCATACGCTCTTACGAATAGGCAAGGGTTGTAACAAGTGACCCAGCTTATGAATAAAATATTTGGTCGTGTGATAAGTTTGGTAGGAAGATACAAAATGTTGAACATCAGAACGCATCTGAGGCCAGCAGAAAACCACGGAGAGACGGCTGAAAGTGCGCTCGGTACATGTATGGATCGCCGCTGGCCAGTGGAGAGCTGTGAAATTCATGAAGCTGCTGGTCCCTTATATACGAAGTGCGGCTAATTCAAATCATCTTCTTGTAATACAAGAGACAATCATAATCCAAAAAATTCCATGGGGGTCTTCGAGGTTACCATAACATGCAGAGCCTGGAGATCGTCCATATTAGATTTCTCTTGTCGACTCGGCGCGAGCATGGAGGGCACGGGTCTGGCGGTTGAGAAAAATAGTTATGAGGATGCTTGTTCTTCATCATGTCAAGAAAGAGCATCTGAAACCCTTTTAGATGCCCATGTCTTGTACCCAATGCAAAATTTGAATCCACCAGTTTACAAACGTAAATATGTCAATCCTTCCCGGGATGACTCCGTTTTATTTTCTAAGGTGAAAATGACAAGATTGTCTTGCTACTTGGTAACCTTGGTGTAGGAAATGGACTTCATCGGGGCTGTTACTATGTGTTCTTGCAAGTAGAAGAACAAAACAAACGACACCTGGTTGACCAGATTGGGGGACCGGAGGTGAGAACCAGTTTGGGGTAAGAGAAAGGCAAAATATGTTATTCGAGATGAAACAATGATGGGTTATCTAAATGATAGTTGATCTCTCTGTGTGTCGATGATCGATCTCTTTTTGCTGTGTGGAAGACAGATCCTTTACATATAGGCTGTAATAGCCCATTTTAATACGAAGGGTAAATTGGTAATTGAGGAGAGAAATTTTACTTTATTTTCGAGTGATAGGTTGGGTAATTTCCGGGTTAAGAATATAGTCGGGAAGTTGGTATATTCATTTTATATTTTCTTAGAAAACGACATCTTTATCGTGTATTAGTTTTAACATTTTATGCAAGTTATCTAAGAATAGTCTAGTGTGTACCCAACCCACTAGATCACCCAACTTAGTGGTACACCTATAACACCATAGCATAACTATACAAGAAATAAAAAGAATAAAATATTGGAAAACTTCTCATTCTTCAACAACCTGCAAAAAAAAAATGTAAGAGAACACAACATCCTCCCCTTCATACGTAAGTCTCTTTTCTGTTCTTCTTATACTCCTTCTTCTCCTTCTTCATCCCATCACCACCATCACAGCCACCACCCTCACCACCTCTTCTTCCTCCACCTCTCTGTCTCTCTGTCTCTTCTCCCAGTTTTCTCAGGCGAAAAGCAGCAGAAGCAGCTGTGACAGTGAAGCCACTGCCTTCCCCGACGCCGACACCACCGCCACCAACCACCTGAATCTCTCTCTCCCCCTCTATCTCAACCCCATTTCCCTCCTCTCCTCTTTGTTGGGACCGGAGGAGAGCCTACAAAAGCAGTTGATCGCTACCGAAACGACCCACACCTCCGCTACCATTAACGCCGGAGAAGAGCACGGCCGGCGAACCAGGCGTGCCCACCTTCTGTTATCAGTCCCATCCGACTCCCGGAGGTCAAACCAAGCCTTAGGAGGACTCAACTGAAGCCTAGTACCCCCAGGAGAATTCTCGTTGAGCTCCACCGCCGTCGGCAACACCATTAACGCCGACGACTAAGCTCGGCCCGACCAACCCAAGCGCACCCACCTCCTTAAATTGGTGCCATCCACCTCCTGGACGTCCGAGGACTCCAGAAACGCCAACCGGACCCAATTCTCGACTGCTTCTCGCGATTTTTCGCATTAATAAGCTATAAATCACCCTCTAGTTCATTATTGATCATCAAAATCTGATCTTGTTTGCTCTAAATCAAATTGGGTTATTGGGTTGAGAAATGTATACGTGTGTTCATGTTGGGGGGTGGTTTATATTGTTTCTGAAAATTTGGGGTTGACAAGTGTAGCGTATTGAATTGCATTGTTAGCGGAGGGTTATTATGTGTTTTTTATGAGAACTTGGGGAATCCACTTGTTGTTTATATGAACTGCATATAAAATGTGAAATTAAAAATGCACTTTCGGATTAAAATTATTTTCTAACATTTCTAAATATTGTTTTAATTATGTAAAAGAAAATTTTCTATTAAATTTATATAGAATTTATTTAATATGAGATATTGTCATTTCTCTTGAAAATAAGCAAGAAAAAATAAACCTAGGGTTAACTCATTTAAATTCTGTTTTGTGTAAATATAATTTTCAAATATTTGAAACTAGTGTTTTCAATAAATTTTTTATTTAGATATAATTTATAAAATAAAATAAGTTAATAAGTTAGTTTAATAGACTACCTAATTAAAAACCCATATTTTTATTATTTGACAAGACTTGATTATTTTCTTAGATAGTAGAAATTACTTATTCAACATAAATATATATATATGTATGACTCAATACTTGTTTCTTCAAATAAATGTTCTGTGAATTTTCTTTATGAATTTAGTTATCTTATAGTGTGTATATATATATATACATCTAATAAATAATTAGCTATGACTCAATACTCGTAACGGCACGTTCTACCGTATATATAGGGCACGTAACCCGATTGTCCGCATATGTAGTGATCGTTACACGATCGACCGCATTTATGGTATACGTGGTCATTAAATCTCTCAGTCAGTTACCAAGGGTCGCGCACGAGCGTGACAGTTGCTCTCGCGCGACGTTTCTTACTCTAGCCTCCAAGCCACTTAGTCCCTACAACTCCCGCGCGGTTAGTATCGCGGGCGACCTTGTCTCGCAGCCCCCATACGGATAAGCTCGAATATAAGTGTATGAAAATCATAAAGATATGATGGTGTATACGGAGTATCATTAGATATGCTGGATGGCTGCCACATGGACGATGGTTGATCTGCTCAAAACGCACTATCTACATTAGCCCCCTTTTACGCGTTCGTCATGCGCGTCGTCGCGTAAACGTGCAAAACCTGTCATGCGTAACTCTACGCGTCCTCGCATAGAAGCCTTTTGCGCTTTAGGACCTTTGTTCCTTGGCTCGTTGTACCATTGCTTGGACTTAGTGACGGCGCATGTGGAGCAGTCCCAAGGTCGAGTCATTGTCGTGACCTATGTCAACGTCGCGTTTCTCTCGATGTGTGCGTTGAGCGATGGACTTTGTATGCTCCTGCCCCCTCAGCAGTGAAATTATGAATGCGCCCAAGAGCATGACGTTGGTATAAAACCAAGGGTGTTCAGCGCTCGTTTTCTTTGATATGCGACGACTCCACTTATTTTAACCCACGACCTTATGCTCATCAGCTGGACAACATTATCTTGAGGGAGGACATGTACCCTGATAGGAATATGAAGTTCTCTCGCGCGCATATCAATGAAGGCTCGCTCTTCAATTCTAGGTTAGTCAACTGGTGCAGAAGGGTTTATTTGCTTATTTTGTCCGAGTATGATATTGAGTGAGCGAGCTATCAACCCATCACCATCCACTATGATCCTGTTCGAGTGAGCCCCCAGCTAGGCTTCGACACTGTGGCTCCCTCCCAATGTTTTGACTCTGTCGTGAAAGGTTGCTACAAGAGATTGTTGTACAAGGAGCGCAACGATTTGCTAATTAGCATGTTCCCACTAACACAACCCTCCGGTAGTAGGCAAGGGGAGCTGACTCCAGCTTGGGTTGCCTTTTGGAATGCGTAGACTCGTCTTCAATCGAGGTATGGACTTCAATTTAAGCCAATAAGGGCTCCCGCCATCAGAATAGGGGATTATTCCTTCAAGACAAAGCCATCCAGGGACGCAACTTAGTCTGGGTATTATTCGCTGTTAGATAAGGATTACCATCTATGCATGGAGTTGATTTTGTGAGAAAAGATCAATGAGGTTCGCTAATGTTCACTAATCCTATACTTTCTAAGGACTCCCAAGACTTTGCATAAACCATGTGATCCAACTTAATATCAATCCCAGCAACTTTTGATGTACGAATGTAATTTTCACTATCATCCAACTCTTGAACCAAGTTCAGATAGAAAAGTCTAGTCAGCCTAGGGTAAGCCTCAGATGGTGGATTTAACGAATTTCCAACAGACGATTCTCTCAATTTCTTAATGTAGTATAAGTGCAATAAATCCAACAACTCAGTACTAATTAGACTACAAAAAAAAATCTAGGATGATGCATACCCATCGATCCACACAGTCTTAATATCTGAATTGACTAGCCAAGTATCAGGCAAAATGTTTTTACCAAAATTTGTAGCCTTCTTGGTCTTTACTGCACTGTGTTTCACTCTTTTCTTCTCTGGAGTTCTTTCATCCTTTTTCTGATCAACTTTCTTTTCCTTTGAAGATGGAACACTCTTCTTCTCACTTTTTCCTTCATCATCTTCCTTCTTCTTCTTGCTTGATTTTTCTCCCTGATCCTTACTCCCCTATTCCTTGATCTTCACCACTTCTTCTGTTGCAGATTCGGATTCTGACCCAGCCACTGCTTCTTCCTGAAATTCCTTTCCCTTCTTGACCTTATTTGAAGGTGGTGAAGTCTCATGGACAATAGCTATCTCTTGTGAATATGATCCATGAATGGTGATCTTCCTGTTAGCCTTCCTCTTCATCCTCTTGTTGGAAGTCTATCCTTGTTGCTTGATCCGTTCAGACTTGTGCTCCATTGGTTAGAGTTTGAGAGGGTTTGAGAGAGAGAAGAGAGAGATATAGGTACGAAGAGAATAAAGATGAGAATTAAAGAACTAAGCCCCGAAGTTGGCTTAAGTAGGTAAAAGAGTTTGATTTAAAAAGGGGATCTGCATGCAAAAGAGATTGCATAAGATTTCATGAGACATTTTTTGGATATTTTGTCAAAATCTCTAAACACTTGAGATATTCTGTATTTATTTAAAAACATATAACAAAATATTCCATGATCCAATTTTGTAACGAAATAAATATCCACTTAAGCAAAGAAGTGTTGCATTAGTTCAAAGTTTTGAGAAGTTTCAGACAAAAACAGAAACCTTCAAAACTTTGAACCATATTTTCAAGGCTAAGAATGTATGAAATTAAAGCTGTGATATTTACACATATAATACAGAAATAGACTAAGACCCTGCTTTCTTTGTCTAACTCATGTTACGTTTTACCTTTTTCTAAAAAAAGGTAAAAAAGTTGCTTACTTTGCTACTACTAATTTTTCTAAAAATTTTTAGTTTTAGTTTTAGTTTTAGAAAAAATTGCTGCTTACTTTGCTCCTATTTTATATCCTAAATGGAGATTTTAGGAGTAAAAAGTAACTAAAGTTGAATTTAAAAATAACCTACTTTTTTCTCCTTTTTTTAGTCTTAAGAAAAGGTAAAGAAGTTACCTAAACAATTTTTAACGAAAAAGGAACTAAATAGAAATTTTTTAATGACCTAAAAAAAGGTTAAAAGTCACATAAAATTAGGCAAAGAAAGCAGGGCCTAATACTCCCCCTAAACCAATGCATCCTTGTTCAACATCCCCAATTCAAGGCTTAGGGATGCAAACCTCTCATCTGACAATGGTTTAGTGAAAATATCAGCTATTTGCATAGTAGTAGAAATGAAAGAAAGAACGAAATCACCTTTTTAGCATGATCTCTAAGAAAATGATGTCTCACATCTATGTGCTTTGTCCTTGAATGCTAAATTGGACTCTTTGATATAGAAATGGCACTTGTACTGTCATAGTTGATATGCACAATTCTGAATTCATATCCAAGATCTCTTAGCTGTTGAGCAATCCATAAAACCTGAGAACAATAGGCTCAGCAGCAATATATTTAGCTTCTGCAATTGATAGAGCTACTAAATTTTTCTTCTTTGAATGCCAACTAATCAGTGATGAACCAAGAAATTGGCAGCATCCTGAAGTACTCTTTCTGTCTACTTTGTATCCTACAAAGTCTGCGTCTCTATAATACTTTTGATTCACACTCTTACCACTTGTATCCTTGTCCAAAGATAATGATGAACTCATAGGGGTCTTAAAAACCTTGGACCGTGACATGTTATATTTATCTAACAAGTCCTTGGTGTATTTCCCTTGATGCACAAAAATTCCTTTCTTCATTTGATGCACATGAAGTCCAAGAAAGAAATTTAGTTTTCCCATTAAAGTCATCTCAAATTCTCTGCACATTAGACTTGAAAACACTTTTGAAAGAGCATCAGTAGTAGCACCAAATAGAATATCATCAACATATATTTGTACTACTAACAAATTTTTTTCATTATTCTTGATAAAAAGAGTTTTGTCAACAAGTCCTCTCTTGAAACGATTTTCATGTAAAAACATAGAGAGTATGTCATACCAAGATTTTGGAGCTTGCTTAAGTCCATACAAGGATTTGTCTGAAATGTGTCATTTTAAAAACATGGTGGTTGAGCAACATATACTTCTTCTTGTAAATATCCATTTAGAAAAGAACATTTGACATCCGTTTGAAAAAGCTTTATATGATTATGTGATGCAAATGCAAGAAGTATTCTGATAGCTTCTAACCTTGCAACATGGGAAAATGCTTCCTCATAATCAATTCCTTCTTCTTGATTATATCCCTGTGCAACCAGTCTTGCTTTATTTCTCATAACCATACATTTTTCATCAAGTTTGTTTCTGAACACCCATCTAGCGCCAATCACTGATTGATTCTTTGGCCTAGGAACCTAATTCCAAACACTGTTCCTTTCAAACTCATTCAGCTCATTCCGCATTGTAATGATCCAATCTGAATCTTCTAGTGCTTCTTTTGCATTTTTGGGCTCCATGAGTGATACAAAAGTACTGAAAGCACACAGATTCCTCAATTGACCTCTTGTCTGAGTTCCAGTGGTTGGATCTGATTTGATGTTCACTGCACGATGATCTGATAAGTATTTGAACTTATTTCTAGGGGTCCAAGTGTATGATCCTTCAAGGGTTTAAGTTCTTGACACAGTAGAAGGAGCATCATATGTTCTGTCAGTCTCAGTATCAAGGCTTTGGGATTTTGGCTCAGTAGGGTGTTCAAGGCCTTGAGATTCTTCTGAATTTTTCTGCAGCTTAGTTTTGCTTCTGTAAACTTTCTCATTGTCATTATCAGCCTCATAATTTTTCAGGTTGAGATCTGCAAAACTTTCACTCAGAGAATCTTCAGTACTTTCATCAAAAATCACATGAATACTCTCCTCTTCAATCTTAGTTCTCTTATTATAAACTCTATAAGCCTTGATAATTTGAGAATAACTAAGAAAAACACCTTCATCAATTCTAGCATCAAACTTACCAAGATTATCTTTGCAATTTGTTATGCACAAAACAAGTACAGCCAAATTGCTTGAAATAAGAAACACTAGGCTTTCTGCCTTTGAACAGTTCATAAGGAGTTTTCTTCTAGATAGGCATGATCAAACATCTATTGAGCACATAATTGGAAGTATTAACAGCTTTTGCCCACAGATACTTTGGCAAATTACTTTCAAGTAGCATGGTTCTAGACATGTATTCAAGATTTCTATTTTTCCTCTCCACTACTCTATTCTGCTGAGGAGTTCTAGGTGCAGAAAAATTGTGTGTGATTCCCTACTTTGCAAAGAATAAATCAAAATCAAGTTCATCAAATTCTCTACCATGATCAGTCCTAACAGATGAAATAGGTAAATTTTTCAAAGTTTGAAGTTCTTTACAAAGCTTTGAAAATTCAGATAATGCTTCAGACTTATCTCTAATAAACATAACCCATGTAAATCTGGAATAATCATCAACCACAACAAGCCTATATCTCTTACCTTTGGGTGTTTGAACCCTCATAGGACCGCACAAGTCCATATACATCAGTTCTAAAGGTCTAGAAGTACTTACAAAGTTATTTGGCTTGAATGAACTATTGGTCTGTTTACCTTTAGCACTTGCCTTGGAAATCTCATCATCTTCGAATTTAAGGATTGGTAAGCCTCTTACCAAATTTTGAGATGAGTTTGTTCATAGTGTGCATGCTTATATGACCAAGCATTCTATGCCAAAGCTTTGAGTCACCTTTCAAAGTTCTTTAGCTTCAAGACATTTGATTTCAAAAACCAAATCGAAATATTCTTTTGCTTGCTCACGAACCTTTACTTTCAAGGAATCAATCTCATTCCTGTAACTTTCCTCATTCAAAAACATACTTTTGAGGATTTCAAGGAATACATCAGAAGGGCTAGATAAAAGATCTTTTTTAACATATCTTCAGCTGGCTTCTCCGTGGATTGATCTTATTGATGTCCAGCCATCAAACAGAGATTGGCTTGCTCTTCATCAGAATCTGAGTCTGAAGAGTCTGAATCACTCTATGAGGCTGCCATTTCCTTCTTTCTTCTGTTGTTATTTTTCTTCTTAGGAAATTGTCTGCTTTCCTTTTTTTAGGGCAATCTTTTACCAGATGATCTTCATCTATACATTCATATTAGGTTTATATGAATGTGAAGAAGATTTACCTTTCTGATTTTGCTGGTTGAGGATCTGAATTTTTCTTTGTTGTAGTCCTTGTTTCCAAAGTTTCTCTTCTTTTTCAGAATTCTTGCCAAGGCTTTGGAAATCAAGGCTAAGGCTTCTTCATCATCATCATCACCCTCCAGTTCAAGGCTTTGAGATTTTTCATTTTCATTTGCCTTGAGTGCCAGATTATTGATGTTGTCACTCAAGTCAGCATCTACCTCCTTCACGGAGATCTCATGAGTGAGAAATTTTCTTTTTAGATCATCAAGTTCCAAGATGCTTAAGTCTTAAGCTTCCTCAATTGCAGTTTTCTTAGGCTCCCATTTAGCCTTTGGCAAACTTCTGAGTATCTTACTCACCCTTTCTTCATTTGAGAAGGCTTTTACCAAGGATTCTAAGTTGTTCACAATATGTGTAAATCTTTTGAACATATCGTTGATGACTCATCTGAATTCATCTTAAATAGTTCATACTGTCTCAAAAGGATATTGATCTCTGTCTGCTTGACTTCGCTAGTTCCTTCATAACTAACAGTTAGCTTATCCCATATCTCTTTTTCACTTTTGCAGTTGGATATCCTGTTAAACTCATCTGCACTAAGAGAACAATTTAGTAACTTCACAGCTTTGTAATTTTTTGATACCTTTTCCAGATCAGTAACTGAGAGATCCTCTGATTTTACAGTTTTGACTCCATCAGAAGTAGTATATGACAAGTTTTGACCATTCACAACAATAGACCATAGCTCCATGTCTTGATCTATGATGAATTTTTTCATCTGTGCCTTCCAATGCACAAAGTTATCACCACAGAACAGTGGAGGTCTATTAGCTGCTCTTCCCTGTGAGAATCCTCCATCACCTACATTACTCGTTGTCACGAGATTGTTTGATCCTTAAACAGTGAACCAAGCTCTGATACCAATTGAATGTTTGTAATGTAAGTATATCAACAGGATCTAAATACTCTAGAAGGGGGTGGGGGGGGGGGGGAGTTGAATAGAGTATGCCAACTTTTCCTAAAAACAGTCTTTTAGAACTTGAAGAGAGTATGAAGTTGATATCTCAAAGACGTGAAAAATATTTGAGAAACTAGAGATATAACTGCAGAACACAGAGGCTTCAAATCTTTCAGATTTGGAAAACTCGAAAGCTTTGGAACTTCCTGTTTAGAATGTAATGAAAAGATAAAAGAAGTAAGCAGCAAGAACACAAGGATTTTATAGAGTTCAGTCACAAATGGACCTAATCTCTTCCTGAGGGATCTTATCCCTCAAAGATTCTAACAAAACTTCTTATTAATCACCCTGATTTAGCCCTAGATATCAAGCCTAAGTGAGCTACCTTTTACCGATACAGCTTGTGGTTCCCAACCTATCTAGTTCCAGCTACAATCTAGTGAAACAATAAGAACCTATTTGTTGTTCACCTAAATAACTAAACTTATAAGTTTGTGAGGCTTAAGAACACAAAATGATAATAAAAGTTTAGTACAAGTGTGAAGAACACAGAATAGAAATAAGCAATAAAGCTTGGAAGTGTTCTTCAATCTCTGATGAATGATCTTACTTATGCAGTGTTAATGGCCTGATGAATTTGAAGACTTGAATGATCTGATCTCTCCTGTTTGTAGCACTCTTCAATTCACACGTTGACCAGTCTTTTCTCCTTGTGTCTCTCTCTGAAATTCAAAGTACTGATCACTTAAATAAAAGCCTACAACAACCTGAGAGATTTTAGGAAATGAATGCCTAAATATCCTCTTCCCTGATATGCTTCTTTCAGCAGCTATGCTTGGATAGCTATCTGTTTTGTTTGTGGACATTGGAACGCCCAACAACCCTGCATAAAATCAAGTAACAAGATCAAACATTATCCAGACAAACTAGCATCAAGATCTGATCAGCATTATGCTAACAGTTCATGAATAAACTAGGCTAAGTTTTGTCTGATAACAAAAATAGTTTATACATCCAATTAAATGGATAGACCAAATAGTCATTATAAAACAAGTAATAACTGATTAATATAAGTCCACAGCACATTTCAAAACCAAATGAATTGACCTGCATACACAGATCAGTTAAGATAAACTTAGCAGCAAACATCATTCTGAAATTCTCAAAGCATTGAAGCTTTGACTGCTAGTTAATCACAAAGAGCTTGGATTCCCAATCCTACTTAGACCTGTACCATGTGTTGTACCAATCAGAACATGATTCCATACCATTTGTAGAAAATTATAGAGAATGAGAAAATCATTCTAAAACCAACTTATAGACCTGCAAAATATAAAATAGTTAAGAACATATAAGGCAATCAACAGTTTCTCAAAGCTTTGAAGCTTTGACACTTGTGTTTCTGACTTTCATCACCAAGGAACAAAAACTCCTTATCTTGTATATATCCACATATTGACACAAAATAGATTCTGATCTATCATTGATGTCCAGGTACTGTAAGAAAACACACACTTTTCATTTCTCTTATTTCGAATGCGGCTTGACATTGGAGGATACTCATGTGCTACTGAAACTCCCTTCGGTCGGCGAGGTTAATCCCTTGGACACATTAAGTTCTTATGAGGAACTGAAGTAGTTTAAGGATATGGATTATCTCATTTTAGGGATGAATAAGGCGGGCACTCGATGGCTCGGCGAGCCCCCCGAAATGGAACTACTAGCTCATGACTGCCAATGGGAAAAATACTTGGCACCGATGGGTTCTTTACTTCTTCCGAGATCATGCCGCGAAGGATTGCGATTAAAGCTCGCGAGAATAATCCAGACATCCGCCTTTTGGGAGAAGGGAGAGGGCTCTAGCAGTGAGGTAGTCGCATTTCTGTGTATCCAGATATCTCTCTTTCTGATCGACGGGCACCCAACATATGGGGTGTTCCTACATATCCTTGCACTGGCTATTCGCATCTCCTCGGGATAGTGCGTTCCTTTGGTCTCTCTAGTTCTCGGTTCGCTGTACTATCGTCTTGATCATGTAGTAATATGCTGCGACAAGTCTCGTGGCCGTGACGACATTTTGTCATACGGGAATGCAAGCGTTCTTTCCATGTGGTTATATGAAAGGTTGCCTTCGTACGCTCCATGTCCCAACAAGCAAAAACACAGGAACGTGCTGACTCAGGATACGTTCCGGCAGCTCTGCCAATACTCTTGGACCTGGTTCAAAACTTGTGGCTCAAGGTGTGATTTTAGCGTTGTTTGCGACCTCGATTCATTATTGAAATTCTGTCGATACTCGCATTCTAAGTGTCTCTACCGTTATGCCGATAGACGATTTGAAGCCGCGATCTTCGCATCGATCCAGACTTGAAAGATTTTATATGCTAGTGCACGTGGGGTGCTATGCCAGCCATCACCGATTATGTAGAGGCCACCAAGGATTATTGATTGGTCACTATGAATTACATTCCTCTTCCCTATTGCGGACAGCTACGCTTTGACATTAAAGACCCCACCATCTGCCCTCTGCACCTGGATCCTAACAGCTGTTGTAGGTTGGATAGCAGTGCGACCGAGATTGAGGTAACACAAATTATCCCTTTAACCCAGACCTCTGGCAACCGGGTAGGGAGGGTGTCGACCAGTTGGATTGATTAATGGACATCGCACCTGAAAAAGGTTAAGAGAATGTATGTGGCCCCTCGCAGTAACTCTTCTTCGCTGCGACCACACAATTTTCATTTCTACAACAACGGGAGTACTGTTGCACACTCTGATTATGGCTATTAATCCATCTATGACTGAACAACTCATCTATGCCCTGATTTTATCGAGGATGAGAAGAAGGCTCCAAATTTTTATGCAGCTGCAGGAATGCAACACTATTTTAGGGATTTTCGACAGTTAAGCTCTACCTCGTTCTATTTGCGCAATTGCACTCGAGTCTCTTGCTAATCCTTTGAAGGAAAATTCGATGAGATTTATCCCGACACGTGATTTATGCAGAGAATTAATCATAGGCATTCAAAAAATTATTGTGGTAAGTCAACTTGTGGAATAAACTTACCACAGCCCATCTGGACTGGTATGGTACGATTCCCAAAACTTTGACCAGCTTCTAACGGAGTTGGTTCCTATCTGACTTCAAGACCTGTGCGAATGGATCCTTCTAGTCAAGATACACAATTTTCATATGTGACTCGTCTTCATCCGACATCTGCAGCTCCAATTATGCTCCAAAAATCGAATTTACATTCTGCTGAAAATTAGCTGCGGACCAGAAACTTTGACCGGCGATATCTAGAGTTTTACAACTCCGATCAAAGCGCCGTTTCTTTACGACCCTTTGTTTTTCCAAGATCTACAACTTTTGTGTTATACCAAAAAATATTCAAGGTTTTTATCAAGGCATAAACACCTAAATACCGAATCTGGTGTGTTCGGAAGCCTTCTCACGTATGATCCAAGCTCCGATTCAAATTCGATGGTGATTCGAACAAATAAGGCTCATGAATGCATATGTAGGGTTTTCTCTCTTGTGTGGAAAATATGTAAGATCAATCATCCTCACTTAAAAACTATGGTGGACTATTTATGGAGACGTATTACTAACCCTAATGTTAGGAATACTCATAATTGCACAATAGTCCCTAGTAGGAAAACCTTACATAGCAAGTCCCTCCTTACAAACTTTAGTTTAGCCTGCAATTAAGTCCCAATCATATGGTTTATAGTAATACCCATCAACTATATACCAAACATAATTTCAATTTACATTCTACACACTTGAGACTCAAAAACACTTGTGAATCACATGATCACACTTATGTTGCACTACGTCGAGGACCTCTGGAAAAAATAAATGAATCCGCTCCCAATAATATATTTGAATTCATAATTCAACACGAATTAAATTCAAAACTAATTATTAATTATAATCTACTCCATCATAAAACTATGATTGCACTCTGACATTTATTCTCATCATTATGTATGAGCTCATGTTATTAATATCAGATAACTCCCCATGTTAAGATTACAGATACATGTTAATGTTGATCTGCTCTTACTGAAAATTTTGATCTCATTAAAATCTTATGTATTCCCTGATCTAAACCGCTCAACCCTTATTCGTTATCTCTGTTTACAAATAAGCAGCTAGCCATACTTGACATAACAAAACAACTCTGTTTACAAATAAGAAGTATAAACAACATAAATTTATACTTCTTGTGTTTGTTTCATCTTTCTTATGTTACTATAAAACAACTCTGCATTACAATTTCTTATTCACATGATTCTCTTTCGAAGAATCAGGTATTGTGCCAACAACAACCTTCTGATCCTTAACATTTTAAATAAGTAACATTCTTATCCTTCAAATATTCAACCAAGAGACATACTTCTAATTTAGCATCTAAGTAATCGGAATGACTTCTCCATAGCTGAAAGTGTCTAGAAAATATTTTACCCTTTTCTACAATTCCATGGATGTAGTCATCATCAATTTAGAGTGCGCTAAATTCAAGAGTATCAAAGAGTCTCTAATGAATAATCTTAAGGAAGTAACAAAATAGTTGAATAAGACTTCACTGATCCGATCATATCTACAAAAAATATATTTCTTGTACAAGTGAAGTTATTCGACTAATATTTTTTTATTAGGGGATATTATGGTACTTTAATATAAAATTGTCACAACTATGATAAACAGACCTTCGGAAAAAAATTGTTCCTTAAATTTAGCACATAAGACAATCTCTCGATACTAAAGATCTACCATAAAATTCTCCCACTGCAAGAGTGCCTACTCTCATAGCATCTCTTGTCATGATGTCTATCTCTACACTACCATATCATTTACTTGTTCTGAACACTCGTAAGGAATTCCAAACATGATTAGTTTATCTCGTATCTACAAACCAGGATTGGTTGAACGAGTAACTAAACGTGATTTGACGAATAGAGTAGTAGACACGAGTGAGTTGTTCATCCTTGTCTTAAATTATTAAGTTGTTTCTTCCTAGTGTTTTTTATGCTAGCAAATAAAATTCTTGCCTTTCGGATTTTATTAGCATCACGTGTGAGGAATAAGAACAACAACCTTAATTGGATCTATGAATATATTTCTACTTCCTTCTACTAGATGGTTTAGAAGAAGAACCAATTTTCTTTCACCAATATACTAGTTGTACTCCTAACGGGTTTTTCACCCACAATAAATTCAATTTGAATTTTTGTCAATGAATAACTCAACCTATCAATGTTTTATTAATTCAAAATTGCTTAAAAATAATTATATGGGACCTCTTTATCTGACCAACCTAGTTTTCACTATCGATCTGAGATCCCTTGATCACATGTTCACTCACAATTGTAACTTCCTTAGAACATGATTGCGTGCTGGGACTCTATCTCATCTATGTGTTCATTAACGCCCTTATTGCCACTTACATTGCAACCCGATCTTGATGCCCAAACATCTTTACATGTTTGCACCATATCGTATGCATGTGATACCGGTTGATGCTGATGTTGCACTAGATTTGACATATGCTAAGATCTAACCAGCGACATCTCACGAACCTTATCTTAGATAGGCCCGGGTATTTACACGAGCCGCCTCATCACTAGGTTCTTAAGTTCAAAACTTAGTCAACACACACTTGTATTCCTTTGCAGTTAAGACAACTCTTGAAATTCTCTTCCAACTATTGTAATTCAAGTTAATTTATGTTATTTGAGAAACACATCCTAGGTTCAAAAGCTAGCATCTTTAATTATCTGACAAACACGATAAATAAAAAATAATTATGTCCATGAGTATGCGTATCTTTGAATCCAACTAAAGTTAGAATTCATCGGCAATTCGATTTCCTTTTCAACCGCCTGTGACGATTGGCCACTCGAATTTGAAATAAATCAAACTGACCATGTCACTTAGATTTACTATTTGGACATTTAAATATCCGATTCCTAGGCCCAACAAAAAAAAGTAACAAGAACTCGATAGGAGGATATTACCAACTTTATTGTTAAGTGATTCAACCATTACTTCGTACTGAACTGAATCGCATGGTTTTAAGAACAGTTCCGATGGGGAGACTTATCCAACAAAACTAGATTCAACAACTATCCTTGATATCGACATGCACATCTGTTTTAATATCCATGATATCCGTGATATATTGATTAGTGACTATTAACAAATAATAAACCTATCAACACAACATAATAAAACATCCACCCACAATAACAGAAATAACACATAAACTATTATTATGGCCATGTCTACATCGTCTCGATAGTCACTTCCAATATTTGAATGCTCCATCATCTTCGTCCGATCTTTTTGGGTCCATCATGTTCCTTCAAATTTTATTACATAGTCCTATCCAACTACATGGATCTACACTACATAAAATAAAAAAACAAGCTACTAATTAGTGTACTATTCTCCATAAACCGGAGACTTTATACTTAATTACAACACAAAATAGTGCAAAAAACACGGCAGTAAAACCTCAACCAAAAATGTAAAATCAAATTTTAATATGGCTATAATAATAGTGAATTTGCAAAACAGCGTTAGCACAATGCAGTACATTCACACAATTACCGTATTTTAAATAGACAACATGGTTTGATTAATCTAATCATAAAATCAACATTGGCACTGATACCACTTGAAGGGAAAATTCGACGAGATTTGTCCCGGGCGACGTGATTTAAGCAGAGAATTAATCATAGGCGTTCAAAAAATAATTTTGGTAAGTTAACTTGCGGAATAAAACTTACCGCGGTCCATCTAGACGGTATGAAGCGATTCCCGAAACTTGGACCAGCTTCTGACGGAGTTGCATTCCGAATCTGACTTGAAGACCTGTGCCAATGGAAGATGAAGCTAATGCAATATCAGGGGTTGTTGATGTTCCTCAATCTTTCGCAAATCATAGAAGGTATCACCTTGGAGGTCATACTTTTGAGATGTTGAAGAGGATACGCCTGGCCTATCCCCAGGCTTTCAAGCGAGCTATGTTGTTAGGGGCTTTGGATAGACGCTCCATCTTGGAAGGACTTGCTTGGTTGTTATACAGGCTCGGCTATAAGACTCCTTCTAACACTGGCGAGTTTTATGTGCTTTCATTTTTGAATTTTCTCTACCCCATAGTGTCTCATGCAACGGGTCTTTGGATTTGGGTTGGCTTAGCGCAAGGACGCGGCAGATTCATCATTCATTTCTCTTAAGAAGGAAGCATCAAGAGTATCAGCTGGACAAGAGAATCTACGAAGGTCTCAAGCGGAGGTGCAGAAATCTGTCAAGGCTTTGCGTGCTTCAAAGGGGCAAGCTCTTGCAATGAAGGCGAGGTTCGCAAAAATGGAAGAAGATTCTCTGGTGCTTAACCCTGGTGACTGCCTTAGCCTCTAATGGATTCGTGAGTAACATAGATATGTTTTGCTTTTTCTACCTTTTGTAAGGCTGTTCGGGTTTTTGTGTGGCGTAGTTTGTCGGATTTTTTTGCCAGTTTGTTCATTTCTTTGACTGATAATGTTTTCTAGAAACTTATTTGTTCTTTGCTTGATAATGAAGCACACGGTAGGTGGATTATCACACTATCACTAATGACATTTGGATTGTCAATTTATTAAGCAGCAAAAGGACTAACAATCGGCTCCGCAGGTTGATTATCAATCCTTGTAGCGGGTGGATTATCAATCCTCTCAGAAACGGGACTATCAATCCGTTTAGCCAGTGGATTATCAATCCGCTTCGCAGGTGGATTATCAATTTGCTTCGCAAAAGGACTATCAATCCGTTTTGTAGGTGGATTATCAGTCCACTTAGACAGTGGGTTCCCAATCTGTTTAGCCGGTGTATTATCAATCTGTTTGGCCGGTGGATTATCAATCTGCTTCATATGTGGATTATAAATCCTCTCAGCAAAAGGACTATCAATAAGTATCACAGGTGGATTACGAATCCGCTTAGCCGTTGGATTGTTTATCCGTTTAGCCGGTGGATTAACAATCATATAGCCGGTGGTTAAATTTAATTTTTTTATAACTTAATAAAAGAAGAAGAAAAAAATAGTGCTAAAAATAGATGGTTGTCGCAGTGGTTCTATTTGTTTTTGGGTAGTACTGCTATTTTGGACGCTGGTAGTTTCCTCCATTGATCCTCCATTGCGGCACCGTGGTCGGGTTCCTCGTGCACTCAAATATCATATGACCTTTCATCACACATATCGTGTATTGCACGGGGTTGCCTAAGCAATCCTTCTCGGGATGATCCTTTTTCAATTCCTGCAGTGAAAATGGCGAGGTGGTCTTGCTACTGGGTTACCGTGGTAGCCCATGTTTTGCCAATTCGGGCATTGACCTGCTTCTCAGTTATTGGGCCTGGAACATGTTTCTACTTTTGGATTGAAATTACGACCTTGATTATTTTAAAATCCTCCCTCACAACGCCCGATCCAGTAAATCGAACCAGCCGTGGCCTTATTATCATGTGACTGATTTTTTTAATTCTAACTGGGCATTTATGTATTTTCTAAAGGGTCTTAGTGTAAAATAGAGATAATTACAAGGGTTTAGTGGAGTTTTCAAGAAGTCAGGAGTGGCAAGTTTGTCAACCTTTTCCTCAATTAGCCCCGCCCCTGCCCCTGGTTATCAGCCTTTCTTTATCCCATTTGGTTCTTGTGTACGGGAGGAATCCTTTAAAGAAGATTCAACGTACACCAAGAATAGAGAACGGAAGCACAGGGAGGTGTAAGGTAGTGAGTAGGGAGAGAGTAAGACAATTGCAACTGTATGAGAGAGAGACAGAGTTTTGGCAGAGCTTCCGCGTAGTTCAGGTGATTAGTCTTGTGTAAGGAAGGGTTAACGATCATATATATAATGGAGAATATGACCGTTGTAGTGGGTTAATGCGCCCATTAATGACGGCTTAAATAACTTAACCACAACGGCACGTTCGTCCGCATATATAGGGACCGTTACGCACTTCGTCCGCGTATACCGGAACCGTTATGAGGTTGAACGGGTTTATGGAGCTCGTGGCCATAAATCTCTCCAAACTGTTACTAAAGGTCGCACACGGGCTTGGTTGTTGCTCGCGCGCGACGGAACATACTCTAGCCTCCAAACCACTGAGTCCCTACAAGTCCCGTGTGGTGATATGCGAGGGCCCTATCTCGCAGCCCCCACGTGGATCAGCGCAGGTGGTGATCCCGTGTGTGTGGAGCACAGCTAGGTGTGCTAGATGACTGCCACGTGGTTTTGACCTGTCTGTTTGGAAAGCACTATCTACAATTCAGTAGCTCAAATTTGAGCCCTACTATGAAGTGAGTCACCTTTCTTTCCTCAGTAGGCACCGTATCACCGGAAAACTGGACTAGCGCCATGACCTTGTTAAAATAATCAGAGAGCGACATCAGCCTTGCTTTAGGGAAATGAGTTTTCAGTTGTTTTATGCATCTTATAAGTGTTTCATGATTTTCACAAACGATTGTGCCAATAGAAAGTCTCTTGATGTTTTATGTATCTTTCTTTGAATATTTCTTGATCAAGAAAGAGTTTTCATTGAAGAAATGATTGTGGAAGTATAATTAGCAAAATAACATTAACCTTTTTCTCAACGACTCAATTATATGTACTCGGCTGAAAGCTGAAATTCTTACATTTACATCTTATGTTGGTGTCCCTAATTCTGTCCATGACTCATTAGTTCTTCTGGAACTCTATAGATGGAAATTTTGATTTGTAACGATCACGCTGCATAAAAGTAGAAATCGAGAATCGGCAACAAGTATGTATTAAAAGAATGTTCTTTCTTTAACTCGCATACAATTAAATGATTAGATGTCGATGAAAAAACTGATTGAACGTTTGAAAATTATCAATCACCCGACATGAGGATCGCGTGGGGGGAACCTTTTGGTCCTATTTTTCCTGTCATTAGAATCAATTCTGTCAAAGAAGGCATTCATCACTACAATGACAGCAACTTTGGCTTACAGGTAACATAAGAAAACTCCCATTCCATCATGAAAACTAATAGTAGGAGTAGTATTTTGTTAGAAAAGGATGCGGAGGCGATGATACCACTTGTTAGGAATCAAGAAGAGACGATGAAGAGAGAACAAGATGAAGAACAACACACAAAGATTTAACGTGGTTCACTAGTTTTGAGACTAGCTACATCCACGTCCAAAACAACCCAATTTATTGATGAGACACCAATACAATTAACCACACTTATCAATAGAAGAGTCGTACACCCATATATAGGCCTATACTACTGACTTTTGCCCAAAGCATCGTCCAAAACGTTGAAAAAACGAACAAGGAAACAATTCCAAAAACTGCCCAGCCCGAACTAGGTCGCACGACGTAGTTACAGAACCCAATTCAAGCTAGGGTTTTGATTCCCTTTCCTCCTTTGCTCGTTGTTTCACCAATTCAAGCTAGGGTTTTGATCACCAATTCATAACAAATATCCATCTTGATCCAAACTCCCTAGCAATCAATCCAATTCTCTCATCAATCCAATTGTTAATGCGTCTCTCGATCAAGAACGCCTCCACCCAATTCACCAAATCGTTTCTCCAATTGTCATCCGTCCTTTCAACGAATATCTCAATTGCGGTTGCACCTCCAACAATCAAACTCGAAGCGCTCCACCCAAATTGAAACGATCAACCAATCAAACGATAAAATGTATTAACAAATTTGCGGTATTGGAATACATTCACTACGCGCCACAACAAGCGCGTCTTTGCGTCTCAACAAACGCAGAGAATTGTGTGTCTCAATCAACACACCCTAATGCACCATGACACAATGCATCTCCCAAACGTTATTACAATGACACTTAACCACAAAAGTGCCCATCAATCAAGTCATGCCAATTTCGTCGCCAACTTACCGCACCAAGACGCCAAGCGAGATATGCCCCAATAACGTGTCAACAATCAATGCGCGCACAGTAACATGCCGCCAATCAATACGTTCCCAATAACATGTAACCAACCAATCAGCGCCCAATAACGCATCACCAATCAATTACGTGCCAACAAGACACGTCAATTGCTCCATGCCACGAGGCAAATCCGCCAGTTGACTCGAGTCGTCTCCACCTTTGACTTGTATCCTCCTAGCGGCCCGAACAAGATCGCTCCATGTCGATGCTCCAAATCTTACGAGTTCTTTCAACGGATGAGCCCGGTTGAGATCCACATTCCTTATGCTCCATGTTGGAAGCTCGATTGCACCGGAACAACAATTGCACATGAACCCCCAAATTTGCGCTGGAATGCGCGTCCGATGATCCATGACAAAGAACCCAATAGCTCCACCAATAAGGAACCCGATAGCTCCCACAACGAAGAGCTCAATAGTTCCCACAATAAGGAACTCAATAGTTCCCACAATAAGAAACTTGGTGGGCGTATCAAGAACGAATGCACCACAACTCCTCACCAACAAACCCTAAACCAACAACCAGACTCTGATACCACTTGTGAGGAAATGAAGCGGGAGCGATGATACCACTTGTTAGGAATCAAGAAGAAACGATGAACGAAGAACAAGATGAAGAACAACACACAAACATTTAACGTGGTTCACTAGTTTTGAGACTAGCTACATCCACAGCCAAAACAACCCAATTTGATGAGAGACCAATACAATTAACCACACTTATCAATAGATGAGTCCTACACCTGTATATAGGCCTATACTACTGACTTGTGCCCAAAGCATCGTCCAAAACGTTGCCAAAACGAATAAGGAAACAATTCCAAAAACTGTCCAGCCCGAAATAGGTCGCACGACCTACTCCGACTAGTTCGCACGACCTACTCAGTAGGCTGCACGACCTAGGTACAGAACCCAATTTCAGCAACTTCGATTCCCTTTCCTCCTTTTCTCGTTGCTTCGCCAATTCAAGCTAGGATTTTGATCACCGATTCCTAACATATTTAGAATTAGTGTTGCTAAATGTGATTGAACGGCAAGGAGGTGTTTTCACAAAGGACATCAACAAGGCCATCTTGATCAGCGATGCCTTGGAGACTGGGACTGTTCGGATCAACTCTGCGCCTGTTCGTGGACCGGATCATTTTCCTTTTCAGGTGACTATATTGCTCCAGAAGTTTAAATTCTTGAAATGTTTTCCCATGATATCATTATCAGGATTTTTGGAAGCCTAAAGAAGTAGAGATTTCAGACCATTGAAATCTCACTTAAACTATTCTCTCAAAATAAAATCTCACTTCAAACTATAAGTTTCAAACCAGGAGTTCAGAAGTCATTTGGAATTTTAAAACCTCATCTGAAATGTCAGCATGAAATTTAGAAAACTTCCTTAATTTCATATTTCGGGCTGAAATGACGATGTTTTAGTATTTTCTATACAGAAGTTCCTTACTATAACTCCGGTCTCTCCTGAAATTCTCATAAATTCAATAAACTATAGGATTTCCTGTCTCTTTAACGTCTTTTTTTTGTTTTTTCAAGGATTATATGGATTGAAGGATAGTGGAATTAGGTCTCAAGGCATCACTAACAGCAATAACATGTTATCAAAGAGAAGACCACTGTCATCAACTTGAAGACCACTGACATCAGCTTCTGTTTAGTGTATTTGTGGTTGTAGTATCTAGCTAGAAGTGCGATCAAGAAATGATGTTATAAGTTTAGCCTCCTGTTGTTGTTGTGTATCGTGCCTCTTTTGAGTAACAAGGATCTGAGAGACGTAATAACTGAGATTTCCACCTAAGCATGTGTGTTTATGATATGTGACGAAGGTAATTCAATGAGAACTGAGATACGCAAGACTCTACCAAGGGTTCCTTTGTTGTTTGTCCGTAAAGGCCTCTGACTGAGCATGACTTGCGCTACAAAATGTGTGGACCGACTGTCAGGAATGGCAAAATCTACCTATGGCACGATCAGACGTTTTCAATGAATATTACTCCTTTACTTCACGATCTATGATCTTTAATCTAGTACGCAATTTTTAAACTTTCCTCAAATTTACAACTTGTTGTTCTTATATTTTGGAAACACTCCTGCTAAGCTCCAAAAGCAAAATAACATATTGACATACGACAAACTAGTTCTTCTAGTGCGTGCTCGGCTGAAAGTTGAAATTGGTACATTTACATCTTTGTTTATATGATTATGTGACTCATTAGTTCTTCCGGAACACTATATACAAGAAAATTCTATTTGTTCACGATCAGACTGCATTAAAGTAGAAATTGGGAATCGGCAACAAGTATTTATTAAGTGAATATGCTTTCTTTATCTCAAATACAATTACATGACGAGATGTCGCAGAAGAAAATGATTGAATGGCGTGAAAATCATCAATCAGTCTACCCCCATGAATAGCAGTGTGACTAAAAAGGAGGCTAAGAGCATCTTCCACAGTGCACCAAATCCTATATTTGATGGTAAAATTTGGTGTTTTCGGCCTCCCACAACAAATCACCAAATCATCAAATCACCAAAAACATGGTGATTTTTTGTATGCCTCCCACAGTCGTTGACCAAAAAAGCACCAAATCACCAAATCATATATTTGGTGTAGCTTTTTGTGAAATGGTGAAGTGCATCACCCGCAGTACCCCCAAATCCTATCCTATATCACCAAATCCTATTTTTACCATGAAATTTGATGGCGAAAATAGGATTTGGTGTAATCAACACCAAATATTTAATTAGTGTTTAGGACATGTTTTTACATTACTTTTATATAATTGAAGACATATTGTCATATTTTACAAATGATTAGAGTTAAAAATTATTTTTGACGACTGATATAATTAACCTTAGTGATAGAAAATAAAATATGAACAAAAATGACGACAAGAGCAATGTTAATAATAAACTCAGAAAAATAAAATTATATGCATTATTAGGATGAAAATAAAATACATGGTCAGATTAAGAGAATGAAGAAAGCAGAATGAAAAACAAAGTAACAGAATAATGGAATGTGCCATGTCTGCGTGACAATCTAGTTGAAATCCTCGTATTGGTAGCTGAAATTGGGATAAATTGCATCTGGTCGAGCATACGTCTGATCATTATTGCTAGGAGGTTATGGGACACACGATTAATCATTACATCCTCCACTCGCTCATGCACCAAAGTTTAAGTTTTGTGCTACTCTAGGCATTTTATCACCCTCAAAAAGTGCTTGTACGAGTCCAAAATTTTTGAGACTTATTTGTGTAAGATTACTCAAACATTTTGTCATAGTCATGTTATCTTATTCATTTTGTTGTAATTCTTGTGCATGTTGTTTCAAGTGGAGCTCCTTTTTTTTTCATAGCCAATTTCTCTTCCGTAATAATTACCAACAAATGTGCACGTGATTCCCTTCATTATTGGAGATGAACGAAGTCTACTTGTTGCTTTTCCAAAGTTCGTTGGTCCTTGCGGTGTTACTCATCATTAGATTTTTTGAAGTGTTATTTAATCATTTTGGAATTTCGTGTAATATTGTTTTGGTAATAAATTTTTTGTAATTTTATTTTAATAGTTATGGAATTCATGATTTGGTGATAAATTTGATGATTTGTTGTATGAGGCCAAAAATTCATTTATCTAAATTTGATGAAATGGCGAAATAACTATCTGATGTAAAAATTGGTGAAAACTGTGAGAGACCAAAAGTGCTATGTTTTCACCAAAAAATGGTGTAATGGTGTTTTTGATGGTTAACTGTGGGAGGCAAACCATTTTCCTTCACCAAATATAGGATTTGGTGTAAAATTTGATATCCATTGTGGAAGATGCTCTAATAGAGAGACGCATAGTATAACATGTACAGTTGCACTGACTGCCTCGCCACCATCAACGAGTTCATAATACAATGAATAACAAAAAGAAAATGTGATAGTAAGCCCGCCGGGTAGGCAAAGCCCTCCTTAAACAAAATTTCTAGGAAACTCGAAACTGG
This sequence comes from Linanthus parryae, assembly GCA_023055425.1. NCBI lineage: Eukaryota > Viridiplantae > Streptophyta > Magnoliopsida > Ericales > Polemoniaceae > Linanthus > Linanthus parryae. Next base: position 84,960,957 of record JALGPY010000007.1, on the reverse strand, counting down.
GTAGGCAAACCCCTCCTTAAAAAAAAGCTTACTGTATGAGTTCTAGTGTCGATCTCTCTCGTATAGACGAGGAAGTCTCATGTCCATTTGAGTGCTGAAATGTAGCTCATCTAGCTAAATCACCATCCTAGTCGTGAAATGAGTTGAAGTATATAATTATAATTACTAGCATTATTATTGGACACATGATTAAAATACTTATATTTAACTCGTGAATATAAATTAATAAACAATTAATCGCTATTTTTTTTTTGTGAAAAAAAAAAAATAAAACAAACAAAAATTTTTAAAATATAAATTTTACATGAAAATAAAATACATCATGACATTAGGAGAAAATGAATATATTTAACACAAGTACCATATAAGCCTTAGCACACAAATTCCGGTGATAACCGGTTGGAGACCGAAATCCCCATTCTCTTTAAATGGAGATTTGAAGTTATATGTTATTTTAAATTTGGTGAAGAATTCGATTAGATAAGTTAGAAGCAAAAATCTCCTATCTTCATTAAAAATGAGAAATGGAGATATGGATGTTGATCAGATGGAGAGCGCTCTATTTTCTACCACAAAAATTGAAGAACCGATTGAAATTATTGAGGTATTCGTTGGAGATGCTCTAAAAAAGCTCCTTTTGGTAGTAGTGACCTGCAACATTAAAGCTGAAGTACTCTCATAACCAATATGGAAGTACTTGAGCTAAAAGGATGAGGAATGATTTGGACATGGATACAGGTTACCTTTAACAACAGAAATGCAACAACAAGACACATGGAGCTTGCAATGTACACTTCACTAGATCATAAAAGATTTCATTTTTCTAAGGGTCTCAAAGTCATGCATTTCGAACTAATACAGGTGATTGCGTCAAGGAGTAAATCCAGAGAGCACACAAGTGCAGTTACTGTTCACAACGACTTGAGAGTTAACAGGAAAGAACTTTAGGTAGCATAGGCTGCTCTTTATATCATGAAATAGTTCACCATGAAGAAAAAGTACATAAACTGATTTGTATCATTGCAAACAACTGGGTATCCCAGAAGGGATACACACTTGGAGATATTAAATTAGTGCACATCCCATGCCTAAAAAGAGACATAAAACCTTGCCTATTTTTGAGTAGGGGAAAAAATGTATGGCATGAGATTCTTTGCTTTTAATTACCTAACTCCCGAGTTCTGATATTGTTCTGCATTTTGTTTGTGCATCTGAAGTCAGTAGACTCAGTACTGCTATTATCTGACCTACATCTTGAAATAAGGCAAACTACTATCTAAATGAGAAGATTATTGCTGATAGATCAAACTTTCCTCAAATTTCTTGAGTCAGCTTTCTGTTCTTAGATTCTGGAAACACTCCTGCTAAATTCCCCATAAATCAAAATAACATATGACATTAACCCTTTTTTCCAGGACTCAGTTGTTTTTTCTGGTCCGCGCTCGGCTGAAAGTTGAAATCCGTACGTTTACATCTATGTTGGTGTCCTTGATTCTGTCCCTGACTCATTAGTTCTTCTGGAACTCTATACACAAGAAAATTCTGTTTCTTAACGATCAGGCTGCATTAAAGTAGAAATTGGGAATCGGCAAGAAGTATGTATTAAAAGAATGTGCTTTCTTTATCTCAAATACAATTACATGAGACGTTGAGAAAAAAATGGTTGAAAACGCCTGAAAATCATCAGTCACTCTACCCCATGGATAGCAGTGTGCCTAAAAAGGATAACAGAGAGAAGTATATAAACATGTACAGTTGCACTCACTGCCTCCCAAGTCCCAACAATCGACAAATTCATAATACAATTAACTACAAGCAAATGTGGTAGCAAGCCTGGGTTAATTATCAGCAACCAAGGATCGCCATTGCACGGTGAACCCGTAATACAAGTTCATCAACATCATGAAAACTGAAGTCAAGAGCACTCTTGATAGAAGCCACTGCATTCCCAGAAGCAAGTTTATCAATAGCAGCAGCAAAAGCCTCTCGAGATTTCATGGATGCTTCCATTCCAAGGTTTACATCTTGTGCAAATTCAACAAGCTTTTGATACTTGGGAAAATCAACCATGTCCACCTTAGACGGATTGTTGTCAACACATGAGACGGGTGATGAGACGGGTGATGATGGCGATTTAAATGGTGGAATCACTGGATGTACTCCTCTGTTGAGGAGATGGGCAGCATAAATCATCCGCATAAATGAGACTTCAACACATTTGTATGCAAGGGCAGCGGATGCCATCTTTCTGCAACTCTCAAATTCATGGGCACAATACTGGGATAATGTGGCAGCACTGCGATAGACCTCCATTGCATTCAGTTTGTCATCTCTGTTGTTTTGTTGTTCAATTAGTGATGCCCCTTGAAGAAACTTCATCGCCGCCTCCAAGAAAAGCCCTGTGCTTTCAAGCCTTGATCCTTTGTCCTTGAGATTATTGGCACACTTCTTTAGAACCTCGGCATCTTTCAATAGAGTAGACACTGGAGAAGTAGACGCTGGAAGTGGTGCTGGGACGTCGTGTCGGCAAGTTTGTTCAGGCCCCCTCGATATACTGACCTTCCCTGAAACAGATATCCTCAATATTGTAGAATGAGCCGCAGAAGCCTTGACCTGGCCAGTTGCATCAGAAGACGTCCTCTGCCTTTTGCTAGTTGGGCCTGAAACAGTGACTGAATTACTTCTTTTCTCTTCTTCTAGTCTGTTATTCAAACTCCCTGAATAATCTTTCAAGTTCCTCTTCCTGCTAGAAGTATCACGCGCAATTAGTTCATCCCCATGATTTGTATGCTTTTTGTCCCTTTTTCCAGCAATAATGCCTGAAGACTGTGGGAAAGAGGATCCCACAGAGTTGCGTCCACTTTTGTTCGAATCACTTTTTGCCGTCTTTCGCATAGGCTGAGATGGTCTTAGGCTGCCTAGGACACCTCTTCTAGCACCCAAATCATCAGCTGTCTTCGGGACTTGAGAGTTCACATTGGAGGGGATGTTTTCCTTGTCCATGTAACACTCTTGCTTCGGCCGGATATCAGTGACACCAGTTGGATCCTCCTTGCAGTTATCCTCCTTTCTGGGTTTCACCGAATTCATCAGAGAAGTATATTTTTCTGGACCAAGCCCCTTTCCTGATACATCAGAACACTTTTGAACAGGGGCAAATCTTCTGTAAGCGCTGCTTGGCGTTGGCAGCTGGGTACCAAATTTGCGGGTTTTCTGAATTCCTCCGGTTGGATTACCACCACTGGTAGTACCAGAAGATGATGATTGCTTAGGATCAATCAGAAACGTGCCATAGCCGCCATACATAGCACCCAACGTCGCCCCTGAAATCAAACCCTCAAAAGCCTTTCTATGAGGTCCCAAAACACGATCAAGTCTCTCATCAATAGACTGATCAGAGAAACCTGATTCTGCTTCTGATGCATTAGTACTAGGTATAATAATGGCTTCATCACAAATCTCTCCCTCCTCTAATAACCCAGCGACAGCCATCCCCTCAATCCCTCAGAACCCTAATCCAACACAGCAAGAACGGCAAGGACAAAACCCTACCCACGATCCAATTTGTCGCAGGAACGAATTTCTTCACCAAAATCGTAACTTTATCAAAAACCCTAATTCACACAACAGAACAGCAAGGACAAACTACTGCCGATCGAAGAGGTAAAATTAAATACTTACCGCGTCTTCTCTGTGCAGTGTAACAACAATATTTAGCCTGAATCGCAAGCACTGTGTTGCTTAGTGAACAAGCACAAAGTATCATCAGGCTAATTTTCGTTTTATTGTCTTTTACCATTCACGCGCCTCACTAAGATGAGTAATTTACACTTATTGCCCTTAATTTTCGGTAGTTTGGCAACATATCAAATGGCTATTTTACTGTTTGCTAATTGACATTAGACAACCCTATTTTGTGCAAAAATATTTACAATTAACAATGTCCCTCAACCACCGTGAGGTGACAGAGGAGTACACAATTGGATGCTTATTTCATGCCCATATTGCTCTCCCCACAAATCAAATGGCTATTTTAGCTTAGGTAATTTATGCATATTACCCCTAAGTTTTGGTAATTAGGCAACTTGTGCCCTTATTGTTTGCTAATTGACACGAGATACCCCTATTTTGTGCAAAAAATATATATAATTGACACCCTTCCGTCAACCACCATTAAGTGGATGTGCGGTGGTTGTGCTGGTGCGCTTATTTCATGCCCATATTGCCCTCCCAACAAATTAAATCGCTATTTTAGCTTATATAATCATCAATGGTTTATTTCAACTACCTTTTTTCTATGATATTTTTACCATTCTTTCATGCTACGTGATAATTTGTTTTTTTAAAAGTCACAGATCCTTACACCTTGTTAATTGAGAAGCTACATCTCTTTAAATACTTAGAGTATACATGTTGGTTCTTGGCCTATGATGCGGCTAACTACTCCTAATTAATAACTACGTCATCGTTCATATATAACTTTTAACATTTATTACAGAAGTAACGAGTACATTCTTTGAACAATTTATCGGAGCTGCCTAGCCGATTTATGATTTCTATCTTACGCTCGATACATGTGGGCAATTGATTTTTGATTTACCAACTTGCTTTTCGATTTTTCTCTATTTTTTTTTTTTTTTTATATTTAACTCAAATATTTATGTAACATTTTTTTTTCTCCCAATGTATTTTAATATCCTATACATACATTTCTAAAAAGAATTTGAAGACTACCAAAACAAGGATTCAATTAATTCCCAACGTCTTTGTATTCTAACTCTAGAACCCTTGGTAAGCACGAACTTTTTGGAGAAGTATAAAAGTAAACTTGCTAATCCCTCCCGGGTATTACGTTTTAATAGGCCACTCGCCTAAAGAATAGGAAGAATTATGTGGTACATCGATTATCCGCAGAATAACTCGCAACGGAACTATCCTTGGAAAGGGCTTCTCACAGATCATAGCGGGAACGGGAACCTCTGCTGGTAGCTCTTCTACCGTCCTTGGCCCACTCCTATTGAAGTTACGTGCCTACGTATCATCAGGGCTACTCGCGATTCCATTTGCTACAATCTACACGGCTGAATCAAACCTACCACGCAGATAACTTGATGTTAACTAATTGTCTGTCTATCTCACTTATGCCTTCGCAAGTGGAAGAAATGGACACTTAAATAGCGCTAATGGGCTTTCCTACAGATCCAAGGCTAACAACGTATGATCGTGGCTGCTAATCCACTCCACTACCCTGGGCCATACCTCTGATGTAGATCGCTAGAGCAGAAGTTCAACTAACACTACCTTCCCTAATGAACAATCAAACGTAACTTGCAGAGAGTCTTATTATTCCTACTGACAGACCAACTATGATGATCCAGTCTAGAGTGTTCCCCTTGTGGATTTACCTTTTAGTTACTTATTACCATCACAGGTTGGGAGGGAAGCTAGCTAAAGTACCAGCAAAACTTATTTCTTCGGTTGATATATCCTAGGGAAAGAAGGGCTCGCTGAGTCGCAAGGAAGAACCCCTGGCTGGTATTACTACAACTTGTTCGGGATGAGTCGCTCGGTTTATTGTCTACAATGGGGCCTATGCTCCTACCTTTGTAGGCAGGCTGTAGTCATTTCCCCGAGCTTAGGAGTTTCATTTCTCGCCGTATGATATGTCTTAATAAAGGAATGGCTTGCATCTATCATTTCTGATTCTTCGAATCTGTAGTTGGGAAAACGCATACCAGTTAGGAAGAAGAGTCGCCTTAGCGAGAGGGAAGAAAGGCTTCAAAGTTCGACTTGAAAGTGGCGATCACTTCGGCAGTTGATGTAGTGGAGTCGAGATCGGCGGCCGAACCAACGCCGAACTGGACGAATCTCTTCCCTTATTCAAAGTATTTGACTTGGCTTGTTGCTTAGGAAATCTCTTCCATTGGTAACTCCCTCTTCTTCCTTCATTTGCACCCGAACCCGAAGGAGGAAGAACAGAACAGGGAGTACCATCTCCTATAGCTAAAGAGAAGATAACGATTCGCCTGAGCGATCTCGAGAGAAAGAGTGACTTCGTAACCATTGATTAACTCAACCAGTTGTTTAGCTCATGATAGCACACCAGCAGCATACCACTGCGCAAAGAAACTAACTCGTCAACGAGAGAAGAGTGAGACTTTCTTAGAAGGCTTCATTCCAATCCGGCTACCGCATTCCCGAGTCAACAAACTATGAAGATGTAGCCAGTACTCTTCTTTGAGGGGTCACTCTACTGGAACTTTTATTCACTAAAGCTGCTTTTTCCTAGCTCTCTCTACCTTGAGTGAGTTCCTAAAACTAGATCACTAGTCTCGTCTTTCGTTCCCGCTGTCAGTAAATGAATAAAGGTCCGGACCGAGCACCCTAAGGCTCTCTTTCCCTGCTAACGCGTTTTATAGGACTTGTACTGTACCTCAAGATAGACTTGTTACCTCCATATTCTAATTGATCTACTATTGATCTCTACCAAGAAAGTGCTTGATTATTAGATCCGAGTCAGGAATAGAGACGATAAGCACTTCAATCAATCGAGTAGAGTATGCGCTTGCCCTATTCTCTTCTACCGCGCTAGTCCAACTAACAACTCTTATAATATGGGCATTACTCTTATGATCTGAATTCCCTTCATTGGCTTTTTCCGGACATACATAGGACCAGTCCTACTCTATTCTCTTAGGAGCTGCTAGGCGAAAATTGGATAAAATTATAAGAGAAGCTAAGAGATTTTTTCATGCTCTAGAATCTTAATTATCATATAATTTTAATTTTTTGAAATGAGTTTGATCATGATTACCTAGTTTTCTAAAGAAAAAGAAGATTCTAGCAGATTTTAATTTAAGCAAAACAATTCACTATATTTCGTTAAAACAGTTAAGAGTGCATTTTTCAAATTGAACAGATAAAAATAAAAGTGGTTTACCACAAATGCATCCACCAAACCCAAAAGCCTTAGAGTCACTAATAAATTACCTGGAAAAAAAACATGAATACAAACACAAAACGATACAAAATATTGATCACGTTTCACCAATGTATCCCTCAATAATAATCCAAAAATTTCTTAGAAAATTAAGAGCAGAGTTGGGTCTACAGTATAATGTTGTCGACTCCCCCTCCTCATCACGATTTGTTTCTCAACAGGATCGAAACCAAATTGATCCTAACCTCGTGATCGAGACCCAATGAACTAAACCTTAATCGCAAGAAAAACGACTACGTAGAGAGTCGAGATATAAATTTGCAACAAACTCATTTCAAGAAAAATATACTACCCCATGTTCGCATCCAGAATCAAATGTGAAGTTAGATTTTAGTAAACTTATTGTTGTTGTTGTTGTTGTTGTTGTTGTTGTTGTTGTTGTTGTTGCTGTTGTTGTTGTTGTTGTTGTTGTTGTTGTTGTTGTTGTTGTTGTTGTTGTTGTTGTTGTTGTTGTTGTTGTTGTTGTTGTTGTTGTTGTTGTTGTTGTTGTTGTTGTTGTTTTAAAAACATAGAGGTGGAGATAGATGAAACATGTTATTTAGGCGACAACGTGTTTATCGGGATCTGAGTTTAGTGGTGATGATTCTGGGCTTGCGGTGATGCTATTGGTGTTTTAATGCTCGTTGTGATATCTTGAACAATGCTATTATGTATAGGGGTGAAGGCTAAGAAAAAATATTACATATGTTTCATGCGTTTCTTCCTAATTGACTTTTCTCCATGTAACCATATCACTTTGACCGGGTTATTTGGATATCAAAACGATAAAAATTTTAGAATATATTTTTGGAGTGTTGTAGAGTAAAGTTTAGTACCACACCATGAAAAGATTACTAAATTATTGCATTGTTTTGCGAATCAAATCACCAAGTCAAAGTGACCCGATGAATAGTGAACAAAGTCAAGGTAGGAAGAAACACTTGAAAATGAGGTAATACATGATTTGCAAGTTGCATGTTAAGTATTGAATAAATTATTTGGGTAAAAATAGGGGTATCTTATGTCAATTACCAAACAGTAAGGGTATAAATTGCTTATTCACCAAAACACATGGGTAATAAGTGTAGATTATCCTTACTATACTGAATATAGTACGATGGGCAAAAATCGTACTTTCGTATTATCCGTCAAACTCTATTACTTGCCATCCAAAATAGGGGTGTCGGATGTCAACTGATGAACCGTGAGGGTACATGTTGTCTATTTACCATAACCTGAGGGCATAAAGTGTAAATTACCTCACTAAGATTAATCACCCTAGTAATTTATTTCTAACTTTTGTATTTTTAAAAAGTATATTTCTGCTTATAATAATAATTATTATAAGGGTAAAAGACAAAAACCACCCTCCGAGTATGGATTATATACAATTTGGCCCCTCGTGTTTGGGGATATACGAAAACCCCCTGTCACTGGATGTTGACTAACAACAACTAACATAACACACTAAATACCCATTTAACCCTCAAATGAAAGAAAAATACCCGACTATATAAGCCTTTTCTTCTCCTTATACCTTCATTTACCCATAACTTATCTCTCTCTTTCTCTATCTCGCCCTCTTCTCTTCCCTCCTGTTCTCCTTATCCATTTATAGAACCCCCAAAATCAGACACGAACCCATCGAGATCACTGATTGATCTAAAGGAATCAATGTAGCCTCCTCCTTCTCCTCCGACTTCAAATTCCCTCGCCCCCACCAAGAGTGATCCTTGATCGAGTATGGAACAAGGGTAGGCCTGGGTTCGCGAAGGTGTTATGATCGAATCAGGAACAAGGGTTTCCTTGGTGCTCATTTTCTTAGTTTGAGTGAAGGAAGGGACGAATGGGATTCAATGCTCGTCGGTGATGGCGACAGCGCCTGGTTGTGGGTTCACCATTGTTTGAGACAGGCGGTGCTATGGGCTGCTGTTCAACGATCTATTCGTGGGTGGTTTCTTGTTTCCTGGATGAACAAAGGTTGTAACTGGTTCTCTCCATCCAATTCTCTTCTTTAAATTGAGGTGATAATGTTGATTTGGGCTTCAATAACCCTAGGCGCATGGTTCCAGAAGATGTCGAATGGAAAGAGAAAGAGAGAGTTCATCCGAAGATACGGGTAGAGACAACGACTTCTCTCCTTCCCTCTCTCTGCTCCACTTTCCCCGTTCTCGTCATGTCTTTTTTTTCCTTCGACTTCGATCTGTGGGTCAAATGGGCTCATGGGTTAGATCTCTCACCACTAGATTCGAGACACAGAAAGCCATGTTTGGATGATGTAGACCCTTCTGAATTTCTAATTTATTCGGCATGATGTGTAGTTTCTTCAAGAGGTTCTTCATCCTCTTTAGAAGATAAGATTGATTGAGCTGTTTTTATCACTACCAAGATGCTCAAATTGAAATAAAGCTCCCTCCTTTACACTGTGGGATCTCGATATTGTGACATTTTCGTAGAAGATAAGCAGAACCAGCCCTTGTTATTGCTGAATTTGCTGCTGTTCTCGTGAAATTCAATTGTTCAGTTAAATTCTTTTCATCTATGAACTGGATTGCTGGCTTGATAATTTAACTCAGAACTTGGTTGGCTTGATAATTGAAGTAATAATTTGCCTTTTATTGAGATGAATATTGGGTGAATTATGTTCATCTTGGTAATTCTCGAGTGTGTTAATATTTTGCCGAATTACTATCTTTATTTTCTTAGGCAATAATGAAAACTCTGTTCAACTATGGTTTTGAAAATTTCTACTTTCCTGGCGGGGAAATTAGTTTTTCAACCATTGTAGGTGATTTTTTTTTTTGCATGTTTGAATTATAGATCTGAACCTCGCTGTTGCTTTTTGTTGTTTGTCTTGTTGCTTGTGTTGATGATGGGGTGGTGGGGGTGTTACTGGTGGGTTGATGGTGGTTTTGAAGCACCGAGAACACCAAGAACAATGTCGTATGGACATTTATGTAAATTCACCCATTCAAGGTAGAATGGTCCCAAAAATAATTGATTTAACAGAAGGGTGGTAATTGTCTGACCTCCGCCCCCTGAAGGGCAGGGGGTTCTGTATATCCCTAAACACGAGAGGCTAAGTTGTATTTAACCTATGCTCGGATGGTGGTTTTTTTCTTTTGCCCTTATTATAATTATAATAATAAGTTTGTTACACAATAACTCACATGAAAAAAATGTAATTGGCCTTGCCCATTTAGGCCTTGATCAAGTTACACAATGAATTTTTTTTAACAGGCTACAAGCCTAGAAATTGGCATGGACGTCCACTTGTTGAATACGGAACTAGTCAAACGACATTCTGATATTTGTGCTTCCCACCAATGGGTAAGTCCAATTACCTATTAGGCCTCAATATGCTAACGGGGAAATGAAACAATCCCCGATTGATGAGATTTGGATCCATTCTACTAATAAGGTCGGGCACCATACTAGGGGGGCCAACATATCAACACAAAGTGTCCTTACGGTACAGAGTACCGTACCAGTGTCTAGGGCACATAACGAAGAAGCAGGGACGGGGAAAGTAGAGGAAGAGAAAAGTGAAAAGGAGCATATATATTTTTTTGTGTAAAACGAAGTGTTTAAATACTTTTTTCTAATCCATGTACGGTACGACCATACGACCCGAAAAGAACCACAAAGAAAACCCGGTCGGAGCTTATTCTTTGCTCAAGGTATCTATTACAGCTAACGGAAAAAATTAAATTAACAAATACAATTATCTAGTGACATAACCAAATAAATATTTTGGACGTCTCGCCATTCTAACCGGACGAAACGGAGTTTTGGGCGAGTCATCTTCGTCTTCAATTTTGTTAGAAATTAACTCGACTGAGCTGCAATGCGATGAAATTTCCATACCACTATCAACTCCCCCATCCTTGGAAACCACCTTGTCCTCAAGGTGTAAAGTAGGAAAGGCTTGCCGTAAAGTGGTGACCGGTTCCCAAGTTTGCAAGGCGCCGTCAGACCAATGAATCTACCATTTCTCTTGGGGTTGGACCTCCACCAAAAGTGTGCAGGTATTTGTCGCAACGGGAGGTACGACCGCTTGAGGACCCTGAAAGAACTTGTCCATGAAATCAACTGTGGTTGGCCCGAATCACTAGACACATAAGGGCGAAAGAGAGAAATATGAAAGACGTCGTGAATGCGGCTAGAAGCCGGCAGACGCAAACGATAAGCCACCGCACCAATGCGCTCCAAGACCTCAAAAGGTCCATAAAATCTACGCGCCAACTTAGCAGCTAAAGGTCGGGCGACGGAATGCTGACGATAGGGTTGTAGCTCTAAAAGAACCAAATCACCTACCTCAAAGGAAATGTCTTGAGGATGTTTGTTTGCTTGAGCTAGCATATGCTTTCGCATCTTTGGGAGATGTGCCTTCAAATCTTAAAGCAAGGCATGGGGTTCCGATAACAAGTCAGAAACAGTAGGGGAACGAATGACTCAAGTTGACGACGAAAAGAAGGGGGATCTCGACCGTAAAGTGCGTGAAATGGAGGCATGCTAATGCTTTCATTATGGGTGCAATTATGAGAAAGGTGTGCCCAAGGTAGTAAAATGTGACCAATGACTCTGGTGCTCATGAGTAAGCACGCAGAGATACAGTTCCAGGCTACGATTCATTACTTCCGTCTGGTCATCGGTTTGCGGGTGATAAGCTGTGCTAAACTTGAGTGTAGTACCGCTTAATTTCAACAGTTTCTTCCAATAGGTACTCATATAAAGGGAATCACAATCTGAGACCAAGGAAGCAGGTTACACATGATTCTTGACAACCATATATAAAGAGATGAGCCACACGTGGGGCATCAAAATCATTAGGTAACGCGCCAAAATTAACATACTTTATGAGTCGGTCACCAACCACCATAATGAATGAAAGAAAATAAGAGGAGGGTAAGCAAGTGATAAAGTCCATCGAAGCTTCCTCTCATGCGCGCTTAGGAATATGCAAGGGTTGTAACAAGTGACCCAGCTTCTGAGTCAAATATTTGGTCGATTGATAAGTTTGGTAGGAAGATAAAAAATGTTGAACATTAGAACGCATGCGAGGCCAGCAGAGAACCAAGGAGAGACGGCTGAAAGTGCGCTTAGTACATGTATGGCTAGCCGCTGGCCAGCTGAGAGCTGTGAAATTGATGAAACTACTAGTCCCTTATATGTGAAGTGCGGCTAATTCAAATCTTGGTCTTGTAATACAGGAGACAATCATAATCCCAAAAATGCAATGGGGGTCGTCGGAGGTGACCACAACATGTAGAGCCTGGAGATCGTCCATCGTAGCGTTCTCTTGTCGAATCGACGAGAGCATGAAGGGCACGGGTCTGGCGGCTGAGACAAATAGTTCTGAGTATGCTGGTTTTTCCTCGTGTCAAGAAATAGCATCACAAACCCTGTTAGTTGCCCATGTCTTGTACCCAATGCAAAATTTGAATCACCAGTTTACAAACGTAAACGTGTAATTCCTTCCCGAGATAACCCCGATTTATTTTCTACACTGAAAATGACAACATTGTCTTGCTACTTGGTTCCCTTGGTGTAAGCAATGGACTTCATCGGGGTAGTTCCTATGTGTTCATGCAAGTAGAAGAATAAAACAAACGACACCTGGTTGACCTGTTTGGGGGAACGGATATGTGAACCGGTATGGTGTAAGAGATAGGCAACACATGTTATCCCAAAGATGAGTCACTGATGGGTGAGCTCAGTGATAGTTGATATCTTTGTGTGTCAATGATCGATATCCGTTCGTTGTAATGAAGACAAATCCTTTACATACAGTCCACTAGGTTGATGTGTGTTAGCGTGTACGCCTAGTTGTGTACGAAAAACACTAGATCCCCATAGCCAAGTGTGCTCCCAAATACACACTAGCACAACCAAAAAAAGAAAAATAATAATAATAATAATAATAATAATAATAATAATAATAATAATAATAATAATAATAATAATAATAATAATAATAATAATAATAATAATAAAATAAATTTGTTTTCTCCAACATCTGACCACTTCTCCCAATCCCAACACTCCCTTTTTCTCACGTAACTCTCTCCCTCTCTCTTATATTTCTTCTTCTTCTTCTGAGAACAAACCCACGACACACCACCACCGTCGGCCTCCACCACCGCCGGCACAAACTCCACCACCACAACCCACCTCTTCCTCCTCCTCATCTCTCCCTCTCTCTGTCTTCTCCCTCTCTGTCCGAAGCAGGAGCAGTAGTAGCTCCGCCAAGGAGGCTGCCGGCCAACGAAGCAGCCGACGAAGCCATCCCCGATGGGAACGACCTGCACCACCACCACCACCTCTCTGAATCTCTCTTGACCTCTCTCCGTCTCCCTCTCTTTTCCCCTATTCTGCCCGGCGAAAAGAAGCAGCAGCAGTGGCGGCGGTGAAGCCGCTGCCGTCTCCGGCGAAGAACGCCGCCACCACCACCTGCAAATCTCTCTCTCCCTCCCTCTGTTTTGACCCCACCAACTTCATCTCCTCTATTTTGCGACCAGGGGAGAGGTAACAGCAGCAAAAAAAAGCCGCATAAATGAGCCATAGCCTCGCCGCCACAAGCGACTCCATTAACGCCGGCGAGAAGCTCGGTCCGAACCATCAGACGCTACCTGCTCCCTCCAATCAATTCCAATCGAGTCCTAGAGACCCAAGGAGGCCATAACCGGCGCCAATAGAAGCCAAGAATGACCTGTTCGCCAGATTCGATCATCACTGCTGGCCACCATCGAAGGCGAACTCAACCGGACTCAAATCTTGACCGTTTCTCGCGATTTTTCGCTTGGGTAACTCCTAAACCATTATCTGATTCGTTTTTGATCATCAAAATACAATTTTATTAGCTCTAGATCAAATCGGGTTGTTGGGTTGAGAAATTTATGCATTTGTTCATGTTGGGGGGTAGTTTTTGTACTTTCTGAAAAGTTAACGGTGACTTGTGTAGCTAATAAAACTGTTTGTGTAGTGGTGGATGCAATTGGTGTCTTTTATGAAAGCTTGGGGGGTTCACTTGTTGATTATATAAACTGAAAATAAAATATGAAATTAAAAATACAATTTTTGTATTAGAATTAATTTCTAACATTTCTTGTCTTTGTTTTAATTATGTAAAAGTAAATTTTGACTATTTAAAATTATATATGAGATAAAGTTATCATTATGTGTGAATAAACCCTTGTTATAATTATGTGTTACTAAACACTTGTCTTCTTTGAATAAACATTTTGTGAGTTTTATTTATGAATTTAATTCTTTTATAGTATATATATTTTCTATTAAATGATTAGAAATAATTAAATTTGTTTGAGTTAAATTTTGTAGTAACTTACAAATAAATGTGTTGTAAAAATAAATTATAATTTTCTGAATTTGAGAGTGTACAAAATTTAAAATGTGATTTCTTACTTAATAATTTTAAGAGTTAGTATTTATATAAGTAGTGATTTTTATGATAAACAAAATACAATGGCTTATGTCACCGGTTTATTATATCAATTTGTACGCTAGTAATTGATGGGATAATGGAGGGTAAATCCAAATGAGACTTAGAGAAATTTTGCATAGCATATTTGCACATTTTGGACTTGTAACTGATTTAGGGGATATAAATTATAGGTGACGAGTTCATAGAAAGGGGCTACGTATATCCGTAGATGCTTTATCGTGTTGTTTTCTTGGCTACTCAAGGTAAGTAAATATGACTTTACCTAATGTGCCCGTCCTTCGTTCGTGTCTAAATATTTTTATGATTTATGTCTCAAAATGTGATTTGTGTTATACGTGTTCAACTTGAGATTTCAAATACTTTTCTAGATAATTCTTTTGAAAAAAATCACGTGAAATTAATAGATCGTAATAATGTAAAGTGGAAACAGTTGAGTGGTGGAACCATATGTGGATTCTTATATATTGTGATTGTGATATTTTGCTCAGTTGCAATTAGCCCCGGGCTGCTCCATGTACTCACCTCTCTGGCCGCAAGAAGTCTTAGGGGGTGCCGGTACTTAAGGTCTTGGATGCATGGAATATGGTTGGTTACTTATGAGAGACTGTGATGGAATATTGTGATGGATTGGTTCGTTCACCGCTACAACTAATTAATAAATACAGATTTATATCTTCTCATACTTGGTCATTTGCACTACTATATCTGATTCCTTGTTATTATTCATGTTCTTTAAAGAAAAGCATGCATCTTTCCTATTTACACGTTGGGGTGTTTACTTACTCAGCATTTCTTGCTGACTTTGGAAAAACTGCGGTCTTGTTTCTTTCCCCCGCAGGTCTAAGAGTTGGGATTATGGAGTAGCGGGATTCGAGACTCATCTAGTACTTGATATCACTTTTAATAAGGCGCACTCTTAGTATAATATCATCTTGTATAACAGTATATTGCAGAAAAATTAGAGTTGTAATATAAGTATCAGATGTGTTGTTCTTGATTTCCGCCTCTTCAATTTGAGTAGCACCCTCCTAGGCTCTCCGGTCCGGAACGGAAAGCTCGGGAACGAGGGGTGTTGCAGGTTGTATCAGAGAAGTTCGTTCTAAGAGGAAATTTAAAACTTGTAGGGCAAACTAAAATCAACATAGGGTAAGATAATAGAACTGAAAAAGCCGATGAGATTATGGGTAGTGTAATTGCTGGTATTGGTCCCACCCACGTCCTTTCTTGCTAATTATTACGTATTTAAAAGGTAATTGGATTATTTTGTTTGAGTTGGTAACGTCATTTCCGATGGATTGATTGACCAGTGTTACACCTGTTGTGGAGATTGAGAAATATGGATTATCAGAACCAGATTCTGAATTGCAAGTGATTTGAGAAGATGAGGTATGTATCGGTGAAAATAATTATCTATTGCATAATTTGACCCCATGAGGTCGTTGATACTTGAACTATTTGGAGTCTTTATCTTTTTAATTGGTTATTGGATAAATAATAATCTTAAAATAAGTGGAAAGTGATTATGAGTTATAAAAGTTTGATTGTGAATTATGAATGATGCATTGCTCTATTTGGAAATTTGCATGTTGTGTATAAGATTCATATGAATTTCTAAAGTGATCTGATATTTATCCCTTTATTTGATGATTTAATCCCTGAGACCAGGATGGAATAGATAAAAGCACCATAGGTGACTACTGAAATTATGACTAATAAACCATTGCGATAATATACTGGGAGGACCCGATAAGGATAGACGGCACAGGGCAATAACCACATGGAGTAACTCTTCTCTGATAGTAATGTTGTAGATACATGACTCTTATGATAACTCTAGGGGGAAAGTATAGGGTTTCGACCCTTGGAGATTTTGGGTCAAAGAGACGTAACAGAAATGTTGAAATATTTGACTGGTGAACCCTAGTTTCTTTAACTAGATCTGAGAAGACTTTGATGATATATTTGAGGTACCGTTTGAGTTGTTAATTTTGAATCATGGGTCAAAGATAAAATTATTTTGAGAGTCTTTTCTGGTGATGAAAGGAAGTTATTCGAACAAGGTCCCACCCACTCTCACCTGAGAAGTTGTGAAGACGATCCGTTGAGTCTTGACTTGTTTTGAATACAGTTTCACAGCCTTGGTGATTGGAGATATTTTTCTACGTTAACAGTTGATTGTAGTCTACTTTTTCATGGATTACATTTGGAGGGTCACGCTAGACTGCTTTGTCATTTCAGGTTACTATCGATATTTAACTATTTGATGCGCTACTTGTATTCTGGTTACTTTAATGTTTCTTGATGATTGGGATGACTATTCGGCTACGTATTAATTATAGAATACAAATGGGAGAAACGGTGTATAAACTCTTAAAGAATTATTGTTGGTTCATTGATGGTCGCTTATAATTTTGGACGCATCCTATGACAGATCTAAGCAGGTATATTATGAAGTTACACTTTTAGTGTTGTATTGGAGTTCTGACTCAGACTTTGAAATTTACGTTTAGAGCCTAATAAATTTATATTTGGAGTCTCCTATTATAAGAAGATTGCTCGAGAGATATTATTGTACGAGAAATTATGGGTGCTCCTCATATATAATATCGTATACGTGGAGTGTCGTAGCAATACTGTTTGTCATAGTCGGGGTTGTTGGAATAGATGACCTAGAGGCAATCTAGTTTAGTATGAATTTATTTGTGGCTAGAAAATTCATTTTATTATTTATTGGATATTTAATATGATGAAGTCCTTAGATTTACAATTGTGTTGTTTATCTTAAATATCCCTAGTCCAGTATAATGATTAATGGGACAATCATCTATAGACTAGTATGGGGTTGGATTGGTATGAAGATATCATGATCCAACACATAGGTGTGTATTAAGGGTAATGACGCACTGGATTGACCCATCTCCGAGAAGGCTACATACACGTTGTGTACGAGAGAATCCTTTGAGGAAGATTCAATATATACCAGAAGCAGGGGATAGGAAGAACACGGAAGGAGTAGGGTGTGTGTAGGGAGAGAGTAAGACAATGGTAACCGTGTGAGAGAGAGAGAGACAGAATTTTGGCAGAGCTTCCGCGTAGTTCAAGTGATCCGTCCTCCGTAAGGAAGGGTTAACAATCCTATATATAGTGTAGAATATGACCGTTGTAGTGGATTAATGCGCCCATTAATGGCGACTTAATTACCTTAACCACAACGGCACGTTCGTCCGAATATTTAGGGACCGTTACGTACTTCGTCCCCGTATACCGGAACCGTTATGAGGTTGACCGGGTTTATGGTGCTCGTGCCATAAATCTCTCAAAGCAGTTACTAAAGGTCGCGCGCGGGCTTGGTTGTATATCGCGCACTACAGGACTTACTTTAGCCTCCAAACCACTAAGTCCCTACAAGTCCCGTGTGGTGGTATGCGAGGGCCTTGTCTCGCAGCCCCCACGTGGATCAGCGCGGGTGGTGATCTTGTGTGTGTGGAACACAGCTAGGTGTGCTGAATGATTGCCACGTGGCTAATATCTGTCTGTCTAGAAATCACTATCTACATTAGACCCCTTTTTTGCGCGTGAAGACACCTAGCCAGATAGGCTTAAATGCGCAGAAACCAGTGCACGCGTCGTTGCCACGCACCAATTCAAATACACGCAAAATCAGCCTCCGTGTGTGCCATTATGACCTAGAATCCCTAGAGTCGTGCCGTCTATTCTCTTAGGGTCTTAGGCGTGACGTCAGCTCGTCCCGTGATTGCGCGATTCGACGGTGACAGTTGCGATTCGACTACTGAAAGACGCGACTCCTCGTTGTTTTTGAATTTATACTCTATGCCCTGCATTGTTGCGAAGCATCGCTTCTCTCTCTAAAGTGGATGTTACCTGAGAGCCTTCAAGAACAGATTCAAGTAATCAACCACCAGTTCTTTCTTGTCAATCGTCTCCTTCAATTTGCTTCATCAAAACAAGGTTGGCTTTGCTCAATTCCATTAATGTATTTAAATATCCTTTGAACTGTCTTGGATCTGTAAACCCAGAGCTATTTGGAATACACCATTTATTGAAAACTGCGAAAGAGGCTCTTCTTAAACCCCCAAAAGTTTGAATCATCAGATTGAGACGATTTTCGAATCATGAACTTCTGAAATTCTTAGATTCTAAACCCAGAACTGACCCCGAACTGTTCATCTTCTTCTGATTTCAAAACAAACCATAATTGCTTCCTGAATCAGACCTGAATCTGAACTGAAATTTAAACTGAAAGTGGGTATATTTCTCCCCCCCCCCTTTTTTCTTGCTTTTCTGCAGGAATGGCCAAGACCAAAGGATCTAAGCCCGTTAGAGAACCTGAAGAAATACCTGATCTTCCAAAGACCTTGTGGAGAAAATCCTCCTATTTGGGTGGAAAGGATTTTTATCATGCTGTGGTTAAGGTGAAGAATCTACCGGCTCCTGCCCCCTCCGGAGAATCGCTAACACTGACCCCGCCTACCAATGCAGCCATGTTAGAGTTAATCGACTCCAAAGATGTGGTTAGGCTAGGAGTTGAAAATGGGGTTTTCACTCATACTGCAATTTCTACCCAGGCCTTTGTACAAAATTTGGATTTGATGGATGAATGGATTGACCATGTATTGACCCACCATGCCATCACTTTAGACAATGCTGGGATTTATTTCGCAGTTCGTGCTATGAAGGGTGCTGCCGTGAAGCTGGATCTATCCGTGCTGCTAAACCTTCTTTCTCGCTATTCACCTGCGACCCACACCTTTCATTTTGCTGAATCCGAGGCGGCCCCTAATTTGGAAGATGTACAAATCTTATATGACCTTTCCCCTATGGGCGAAGTGGATCCCCTGAGCCCTTTGAAGACTGATTCAGAGCTTGCTCTATATGCGCATATGGAAGAATGCTTAACCAAGGTGAAGAAAATCTCTACTCGTTGGACATCTGCGAATGCTCTTCCCGAATGGCAGCTTGTTGAAACTTCTGCGAAGAACACCTGGGGCAAGTGGGTGCAATACTTCTTTCGCGACTATGAAAATGGTAGTATTACCAAGGAAATTCTGGGCAAAGATCCAAATGCGAAGAATTATATAAAGGGGAAAGGGTACCGTCTAACCTTGTGTGGCTTCCTTTGTGCCTGGTTGTCGAGGTACTTGATTGATGGTCATCCTCATGATGGGGTTTTTTTTATCATGTCCTCCCCCTTGCTGTTAAGTTGGCCCTCGGCCAGAGAGTCGCACTTGGGCCTCTGGTACTAGGTACCTTATATCATCGATTGGACCAACTAGTGGTAGCTATCAAGGACTCTCGCGGGCGTCTTGATGTGTTGACTTTTGTCAACATTTCATTAATTACCATGTGGGTTTTTGAGCGATGGCCCTCTTATGCTCTTGTTCCTTCTAAGCCCAGCAAGTGGTGCGTTCAAGGTGCGGAGAATGAACTTTCCAGCGGGAGAGCTGCTCGATGGTTTAGAACCAATCTTCCCAAATGCACATGGAGTCTGATATTCCATGACCGGAGCAAGTTTACGGCTAGGACTTATGCCACGCGTATTGAAAATGTGCGATGGTTTCCGAAGCTGTACTCCACTAGATCTGGTGCTTATTCAGAAGAACTCCTTCTCAAAGGTCATGAGTGCTATCGCGAATTCTTCTGCTGTTGCCTGAGAGGTTCCCTTCCTGCTCTTGCTGAATATGTCCCTGAAATTACTCCAAGATATGAAAAGATCACAGTTGATGTTGACCCAACTCGCGTCTCTCCCCAGTTTGGTTTTGATGCAGTGGCGCCTTCCATTTGACCTAGGTCGATTGCAAGAGGCTGCTACAAGCGACTGCTGACAGGTGAGTTCCAAACGATCTATCTGCCCTTCGTCCAACCTTCAGGTAGTCGTAAAGGTCGCCCCTCCAGGAATTGGATTTCTTATTGGACTGCTCAGCAAGCTAGGTTCGAGACACACTCGACTCTCAGCCCAGCAAAGCTCCTGTGATCAAAAGGAATGCCTTTCCATTCCGCCCTAATTGCAGCTTGGATGATTCCCAGTATGGCTTTTACTCCTTGCTTGATTCTGAAAATCACTTGTGCCCATCCACCATTCTTGGAGAGAAGATGACTGCTAGTAGAGAGGGAGTTTCACACGTTATCAAGTACAGCGAAGATTTTGCCAAGGTAAACAATTTCCTTTATGCGTGATAAACTTCTCTCTTGGTGCGTTGAGACTTACACCCCATTTTCTGTTTTAGTGTTATCTGAGGAGGTTCGCATCTGGAGAGCGCTCGAAATCGCTGATCAACTTTATTGTTGTCGCCAAAAGGCAGGGCGAGGAAATTTCTGTGACAATGGGACTGGCTCCCCAAGTAGAGGCTTGGATACGCGTGGAAATGGATGCGTTTGCTTGCTCGGTGATAGACAATACTCCCATGGTGGAGGCAGAGGTTGCCCCAATGGCCAAAAGGAAAAAGCAGAAAGGCCTTGTAATCTCCTCTCCTCCTAGGAATGCTCCAACTCCGTCTCCTGCGAAGCCTCTTGCCTCCAAAGACAAAGGAAAAGGTCGCATGCCGGGCAAAGCGAGGAAATAGCTCGCGGTTGAGACTTTCATTCCTTTTGGTCAGGAAGAAGACGAAGAGGAGGACGAGGAAAGTGAATTGAGAGAAAGAGATGATGAAGGAGAAAGCGAAAGAGAAGAAGAAAGAGGTGAGATACGAGAAGAAGACTCGGAAGGTATCTCAAACAAACTTGTCTTCTTCATACTTTAGCTCTTGCAATAGTTGGTAATTAGTGTTTTTTTTTTTTTTTTTTTTTTTTTTTTTTTTTTTTTTTTTTTTTTTTTTACTTTCGCAGGTGATGACACAGAAACCATTAGCGGCCTCCTGGCCAAGGAGAAGAAAAAGACCAAGGGTTCTCGCTCTGGCATTTCCAGCGAAACCATAGACGAAGATATCCTTGCTGAGTCTGAGAGAATGGCTGCTAAAGCAGAAGAGAGAAGGAGGAAGCTCGAGGAAGATGAGATCGAGCTCATAAAAAGGAGAAGTCTGGAAGAACAGCAGGTTGATAACGCGGATGTGACTGCTTTGGAGCAAGCTCAAGAGGACTTTGAGGAGATCACAGGCGGCAAAGAAGGTGAGTTTTTTAACCTTGCTGTAACTTACCAAGAAGTGATTATTGGTGCGTTAAATCATGGATTATCAAAAGATGATAGTCGCCGATGGTTAGTAGGCAAGTGTGGCTAACCCTCAGGTAACTATCCAAACAATGTTTGTGAACCCAGCTTGGTAACCCACTCCTCGTTGTAACGAGTTTCTTCACACCCCCAGGTCATGCTCACCTTAAAGATGTGCTAAATGGAGATATTCTAGTAGGATATGGTGTCACATTATTAACTTATGATGACGGTGCTACGATCCCACCTAAGTGTGGAGGTGCTCGCTTTTGATCTATAAAATTAAAAGATCATCATGTATAATCCAAGATACCTTAATATTTTCTTGTCTTGTATCTCAGGTGATGCTGCCATCGCCTAGGCTTCTGCTGACAATGTATCAACTGCTAGAGCGGTGATTGGCGAGGCAGGTGTTGACGACCCTGATGAGGATATGCCGGAACAAAGGAGTCAACTCCCTACATCTTATGCTCCAGAGCGAAGTCCTCATGTTGAGAAGCTTATCGCAGCTACTGAGTGTGCAGGAGACCCTTTGGAGGACATCATCGAGGTATCTGAAGATGTCGAGGCTGACACCGTGTTAAGAGAAGAAAATGATGATGCTGAAGTTGAGGAAATGGAAGAGGAGGATGCTGGAGCTGAAGCTCATGGAAATGAACAGGTCATGGAAGACATAGCATCGCATGAAAATGTTGATGTTCAAATACATGCTCCCGAGTCCCAAGGACCTCTCGCAGCTGAATAAATTCCAAGTCAAGCAGCATCCATTACTGTTGCCGTTCCTTCGACAGAGGTAGAGCTTTTATAGGTTCCCCGAGCATGGAGTTTTTGGATTTCGCAAGTTGGAGTTTCCGTCGCACCTGTTGCAACTTATACTATCCCTGCCAACTATGATGAGCTCGAACTCGCGGCTGACAGACGAGCAATGCAGCAAGGGCATGCTTCAGCTTTTCCAGCAATGCGCATTCCCTCTTTGCGTGAGATTCTTGAAGGGACTGGTATGTTGTAGATAGTGCTTTCTGGGGTGACAGATCTTGGCCACGTGGCAACCATCTAGCACACCATATTGTGCTCCACACACACTGGATCACCAGCCGCGCTGATCCATGTGGGGGCTGCGAGACAGAGCCCTCGCATACCACTGCACGGGACTTGTAGGGACTTAGTGGTTTGGAGGCTAGAGTAAGTTCTGTCGCGTGCGAGCCAAGCCCGCGCGCGACCTTTAGTAACTGCTTTTGAGAGATTTATGGCACGAGCTCCATAAACCCGGTCAATCCGGTCAAACCCGGTCAACCTCATAACGGTTCCGATATTCGCGCATAACGTGCTGTAACGGTCCCTATATAGGCGGACGAACGTGCCGTTGCGGTTAAGCTAATTAAGCCGCCATTAATGGGCGCATTAACCACACTGCAACGGTCACACTCTCCGTTATATATAGGACGTTAACCTTTCCATACAAAGGAGAACACACTGGCCATACGCGGAAGCTCTGCCAAACTTCTGTCTCTCTCTCAGACATTACTACTGCCTTACTCTCTCCCTACACACAACCCAACTCTTCCTGTGCCACCTCTGATCCTCTACTTACGGTGTACACGGAGGTCTCCCCGCCGGAATCTCTTGTGCACATTTTGGTGACCCGACGTGAACTTACCATCAAAAGCAGCCATGTCTCAGGAGGATGATGTCAGCAACAGATCGCCTTCCACCGAAGCCGCCTCGGGAGAGGAGACCCGCCGCACTCCTACGACCCCCGGTGAGGCACCGACGCTAGAATCCTTGGACGCCACCATCCAAGGTCAGGCGAAAGCCCTCAAAGCTCAATCTGCGCAGCTAGAACGGATCATGGCTGTCTTGGAGACTCTCGCGCCGAACCCTGCGCAAGCCACCGCCGTCTCTCAAGGAGGATGAGCCTCCACCGCTCAAGGATTGGGAGTGTCAACCACACCCCCCAACCCTAATCTGCAGACTCCACCGGCAACTACACAGCTACCCTCGATTCAAGGGTCAACAGCCCAAATGTTGCCTCTTACTGCTCACACCCCTCAGCCTCCGGCCTTGGTACCTAATCCGGCCCTGCAATATCCCTTGCCTCCTCCAACGGCAATCTGGGGTAATGCGAACGCTGAATACGTCCCCAATCCTCCTACGGCATATGTGTCGCCTCCACCTTCGGCGACCCCTCCACCTGCTACCGAGGGAAACACTCCAGAGTGTATGACGTCTCTGCAGAAGCGTATAGACACCATTCTGGCTCACCAATCATTCACGGATACCATCATTCCAAAGCTAGATAACGATCCACCCATCCCGCGGGAGATCTATCTCATGCCCAACCCGGTTGGGTACAAGGCTCATAAATGGGATAAGTTCGAGGATGTCAATGGAAACGCTCATGAACATGTCATGCATTTCATCGATGTCATGGGGCCGTATGGAGCTGATCCCAAACTGCTGATGCGAGAATTCCCGATGTCTTTGGGAAACGTGGCATACAAGTGGTACAGGACGTTTGAAGCTGGGTCCGTCAAGACTTGGGACGACATGGTCCAAAAGTTCTACACCAAGTTCTTCCAGATGGAGGAAAAGGTGACAATAATCCACCTCTCGCGGATGTATCAGAAGCGCGAAGAGGACGGGATAACTTTCATCAAGAAGTTCAGGGCGAAGTCTTTGGAGTGCAAAGATCCGATGCTCGAAAGTCGGCTTGTAGAGATATGCCTGCAGTGCATGCGAGATGAATACAAAGGTATGCTCATCAACCTGCAAACGCCCACGTTTTCAAAACTAATCGAATGCACGAAGAACATCAAGCCTATAGTTGAGAGGCAGAAAAAGAAAAACGCTTCGGAGCGATCCTCGAGCGGTACTACCTACAAGATCGGGAGATTCAGTTACAAGAGGGGACGCGAAGCTGAGGTCAATACAGTTTCACCCCAGAAGCAGGCGAAGATTGTGAACTTCGACGCACCACCTCTGTCGTGCTCGGTGGAAGAAGCAAGCGACCTCTGCAGGCAGTGGCGCAAGGACGGTGTCCTACCGCCGCTCGAGAAGGCACCCTCCAAGGAGATGGTGAGAGACCCGAAGTGGTGCGAGTACCACGGCAAGGTCATGCATCCCACAGCGGACTGTAAGAAGCTCAGGATTGTATTCAGCCAAAAGATGAAGAATGGCGAGCTGATCGTCAGCGATCACAGGAAGGATGTGCGCAACAATCCACTTCCTGCCCATGCGGAGCAAGACTCGAAAGGTAAAGAGGTCGCCATGATCTCGATTGTGGATCTGGAAGAGGTCGTAGAGGATGGTCTACCCATCATTGCCGAAGTCCATGATGATGAGGATTACAGCGTAGACACGGAGGACGAACGTGCCGACCGGATGAAGGGGTCGCACGACTTTAGCAGATTCTTCGACGAGATGAACTTCTCAGAGAAGTGCCGGACAGAAATGACGAAAGCGATCTTGAGAATAGCAGAGGACTACGAGGAGGATCTTGTAGTCTCCAATTGGAAAGTCATCAGGGCGCCAAGCTCTACAGAAAAGATTATGACCTTTTCTGCCAGCAACAAAAAGACAGATGCGAGCCACCACAGGCCTCTGTATGTGACGGCCATCATCAATGGCGTCGAGTTAAAAAGAGCATTCGTCAATGGAGGAGCAGCGGTCAACGTCGTTTCGCTCCACACACTGAAGCTAGCAGGGATCCCCGAGTACAAGATTGTCAGGCGTCCATCTCCGCTGATGGGATTTGGAAGCGACTCCAGAATGACGATAGGATGGATCCGCCTGGGCGTCCAGATCGGCAAAATCAAGTGCTCAGCAAAGTTCTATGTCATAGATGCGAACACCACGTACCACATGATAATAGGTTGAGCCTGGATTCATCGCTTTGACGCGGTTCCTTCAACAGCTCACCAAGTCATGAAAGCTATCTGGAACGACAGAATAGTCGAGATACCAGCATCAACAAATCCATTCAACATGGATGAAGCACATCTCAACGAGGCGGTGTGGTTCACCGAGATGGCGGACGAACAAAAACTGGGACCATTCAACCCTACTACTTTACCCCTATGGGAAGATATCAAGGATCAGTCACCTGCGGGAGTGATGGTGACAAGGGAGGATGCCAAAGAAAAGCCGCCCATGCAGGAAGAGGCGCCGCGGATCGCCTCCCAGCGAAAGAACGTGTATACTCTGAAGAGAATAACAAAGCATGACCCCGAAGGCAAGGAGATAGAGAGTTTCTACGCCAATGGAAAGAAATGCTATCGCATATGAAGGTGCGCGGGGATGTCCTCACGCGGGCATGGGGATATCCCTGGGCAAATCAACCAAATCGAGCAGATTGCGGCAACAGAAAAGCCAATGCAGAGCACTCCAGATGAGAAGCTCAAAGAAGCACCCGAATGCATGGAAGACAAACCCAGGCCACAAAAGCAGGAGCTAAAGGAAGCGTTCCTCAGCCCGAACGAGGAAAAGAAGAGGCCAGTCTTTCTAAGCGCGGACCTCACAAGCGAAGAGGAGCAAGGACTATTGCGGCTCCTGACTGAGTACAAAGACGTGTTCGCATGGGAGTATGATGAGATGCCCGGACTGGACACAAGCATCACCATGCACCGTTTAGACATCATCCCAGGGTCTAAACCGGTAAAGCAGAGCACAAGAAGCTTCAGGCTAGAGCTTAACGTGAAGATCAAACAGGAGATTGTCAAACTCCTGGAGGCCAGGTTCATAGAACCGAATCACCATCCCACGTGGTTGGCCAATATTGTGCCAGTGGTAAAGAAGAATGGACAGCTTCGCATCTGCGTGGACTTCCTAGATCTCAATCGCTTCTGCCCCAAGGACGATTTTCCGCTCCCCAACATCGATTTGCTCATCGATTCGACAGCGGGTCATCGCATGTTCAGTTTCATGGACGGCTTCAGCGGGTACAACCAGATCAAGATGGACCCCGAAGATGAACGGAAAACTGCATTCATCACCCCAGTGGGAGTGTTCAACTACACGGTGATGCCCTTTGGTCTCAAAAACGCAGGTGCAACCTACCAACGGGCCATGATGGCTCTATTCCACGACATGATGCACAAGGAAGTGGAGTTTTACGTAGATGACCTCGTGGTTAAATCCAAGCAAGAGGCGGATCACCTGGCAGATTTGCGGAAGGTGTTCAACAGATGCAGACGCTTTCAGCTGAAGATGAACCCTATGAAATGCGCATTTGGGGTGACGTCAGGGAACTTCTTGGGATGCGTGGTACATCGTCAAGGAATCGTGCCTGACCCTGCGAAAGTTTCAGCCATCATCAGCATGACCCCGCCGCATGACCAGAGTGACTTGAAGACATTCTTGGGGAAGCTATCGTATTTGCGAAGATTTATCCCAGTGATTGCCGAGATTACTTTCTGTTTCAGTAATCTTCTCAAAAAAGATGCCGCATACAACTGGACTCCGGAGCATGAAACTGCGTTCGGGAAGCTAAAAGAGCTGCTGACGTCCTCAAAAATAATGATCGCACCTCAGTTAGGATCACCGCTTTTGCTGTATCTGACGTCAACAAGGAAATCCATAGGAGCACTTTTGGCTCAGGAGTACGAGGGTCAAGAAAGGCCCATCTACTACATCTCTCGCATTGTGCAGCCCGCAGAATCAAGGTACACGGACATTGAGCGTCATTGCCTTGCCTTATTCTTCATAATAGAGAAGTTGAGACACTACTTTGCGTCGCACAAAGTGGTGGTGGTTACAAAAAGTGATCCCATACGATATCTGCTAACTCATACTACTCCTGGAGGAAGATTGGCAAAATGGTATATGACCATTTCCCAGTTTGATATCACGTGCGCTCGGTCGCAGGCGATCAAGTCGCAGGCGGTAGCGGATTTGTTAGCGCAGTTCCCTGACAACAGTCATGAGCCTGTGATCGAAGAAGAACTCGAGGGACCTGAAATCTATGCAATCGATGTACCATATTGGACGCTCCATTTCGACGGTTCGTCAACGAGGAAATGCGGAGGCATTGGGATAGTCTTGACCAAACCAGATGGAGAGGTCATACAGATGTCCGCCAAGCTTGACTTCGCAGTCACTAACAACGAAGCGGAATATGAAGCCCTCATAGCGGGACTTCGTGCAGCGAAAGCTTTGGAAGTAAGCAATCTGACGGTCATGGGAGAATCCAAGCTGATCGTCAAGCAAGCCTCGGGCGAGTACGGTTTGAAGGAGATTAATCTTCTGTCCTACCGGACTTTGGTACAAAAGCTGGTGCAGCAATTCTGCGACGTTAGGTACGAGCAAAAGCCCCGAGCGGACAACAAACATGCAGACGCTTTGGCAACCTTGGGATCCAAGGTTAGTACGGACAAATGTCCCGCAAGAATCTCGATTGAAGTGCGAACATCGTCGGCGTTAACAGAAGACGCGTGCGACGATGAACGCATGGACGATGCGGACTGGAGAAAGGCAATCTTACGAGCTATCGCAGAAGGCACAAGCAGCGAGAGCTGGGCACTCACAAAGGGGTATTGCATACATGACAACACCCTTTACTACAAGGGCCCTGGTGGAATACTCATGCGATGTGTTTCCGAGCAAGAGGGACAATTGCTGCTAGAGAAGATTCATCAACATGCTTGCGGAGAAAGCGAAGTTTCAATCTATCGAAAAGCTCAGAGATATGGCATTCACTGGCCAGACATGTCAACAGCCGCAGCCCTAATACAGGGAAAGTGCGAGAGTTGCGCTGAAACGACCCGGGATCTCGGTTCAGGGTTAAAAAGACAATCGACAACCAAAAGTAGAAATATACTATTAAGATTACATTTCGATTAATGTACATAACAAAATTTTGATAATAAGTACAATCTAAAACAAATCGTGTGTGATCTACTAAGTGATCTGACTTAAGCTATACTTCTTCGTCTCGTTCCAGCGTTCCCATCCCCCACTTTGATTGACGACCTGCGGTTTTAAAATGGCAAAAGCCGACGCGGTTTTGAAGAAATTGATCAGTAAAAACTGAGTAAGTACACACTAAGACATGTAAAGCAACGAGTGGCACGGAAGCATAAGTTGAAACAAATCGGAAGATTTAAACAGTAAAACTATCATATTGGAGAATTTGGAACAACTGGAAGTAAACGAGTAACAAAACCTCTCAATTTAATAATATTGAGAAACCACGAGTAGTTGGTAAAATATCCAGAGTAAACAAGTTCATTTGAACTGATAACGATAGTACTTCATGAGTAGCCAAGATTTACAATTCATTTCAAATCAATTAGGGCATATCAAGAGCCACAAACAACATTAATAAGTAGCCAATTTTGAATTTCGACTTCAATCAACAGTTTAATTTAGCTGAGGCGTGTCAAGAGCCACCAGCAGGATCGATGTAAACAGAGGGATCACGAAATAATCACTAAGGGTTCCTTCTAGGGTCTATCAAACCCTATTTCACCCGAGCGTTAAGGGAGCCCATTCGTCAACCCCGCTCACAACATTAGCTAAAAGGCCTTAAGTGTCGACACCCCTATACCGTAGTGACCCTTACAAGTATAAGTAGCACTCTATAGCTCTATAAACCCCTTGGCCTCAATATCTTGATACATTTTGGCTCATCAGGGGCGGATTTTTGAACATTGACGTTCTATCCAATAATAAGAAGCATTGCTTCAATGGTCTTAGCCATAAGAAAATGGAGGATCGCTTGACGCCTCCCATTAATAACAGTACTCTGTACATCGTCCTAAGTCTATTAGAGGTATTTTATGTCTTATCTTTCACATAAACAGAATTAGAATATCAACATTTCACAATTAATTTCCGAGAGTTCTCAAAGGAGATGAATAAAATAGTTTAACAACATTCGAGTGGAAAACATGCATTCTCATACTTTTTCATATAACAAGCATTCATTTGAAACATCAAACACATACGCACATTTTGATGTGAAAAGGTCGTACATATGTACTTACCACTGAGATGAAGCACAATCAAAAGCAAGAAACTAAGCCTAGCACTCCGACGACAACCACTCTCTCCTACGAGGTCGATGTCTACAATCACACGTATGACGTACTCGTTATAACCAATTTACACATTTATAATACAAATTCAAACCTACATGTCACATAGTCCTAGATGTCACTAATGCACATATAATTATGTTTAATTATAAAAAGAATTCCAACAAAACACCTAGAAGTTCAAAAATTCAAGTTTTCTAAAAAAATGCGAAACTACAATTCTGGACAGAATTGTAGCTCTGACTTTGGAGCCATATTTACCATATAAAATCATCTCCTAAAATTTTGAAATTAATGTATGATGAACCTATATGTGTCTACTTTCAGAAACATCAAGAAAATCATGCATAGCTATTATAAAACTCAAGTTAAAAAAATAACAAACACTGCTATGCAGAGACATGTTAGGAAGAAAGTTTCAACTTTGAAGACCAATTACTACTACTTGAAGAATAGTAAAAATGACTATATTCTTCAGAATGAATCCCTTATGTGTCTAGTTTCATCACTAGAAAGATTGGGTGGCATAAGTTTCTGGAAATGAGATTTTTAACAAAAATGGTAAAACTTGTCCAAAAACAGAGTTTCAGAAAACATGCAACTTAGAATGAGCATATCTCCCTAACCAAAAAGGCTATGGAGTTGAATTTTATTTCAAAATGACCCTCTATGAGTCTTGTTTCACAATATGAAATAGTTAAAAATTTCGCAGAGACAAAACTTAGAGATAATCCATGTTTTTCACAAACTGGTCAGATTGTATAAACATGCATTTTTTTCAAAAATCAACAAGAATGTTTCTAGTAGTACATGCAAGTTATGAAGACTTAATTTTCACCCAAATAGCACCATTTTAATCATAAAAATAACATTTTTACATGCTCTTGACACAAATTATCAAAAATCTATTGAGTTACTAGTGAAAAGAATATGACATTCACAACATGCATGTGGGTTCTAATGTGGGTTTCATGAAATAATCTAAAATTTGAGGTCAAACACATGATCTAACAATGGAGATGAAGAACTAAGCATGGAATTGAAGAAATCAAAGATGAAATTTCATCAATCAAAGGTAAAGATGGACATGCAAGCATCAATTAAAGACTAGAAGAAACTTCACCCCAAGATTCAAGAAGATGATGAGGAAAAGAATGCATTTGGCCTTCAATCCCTTAGAATAATTGTGTAAGAACACCCCTCCATGATGATACTAAGGTTGGACTCAAGATTTTCACAATTTAGAGCCAAGAAATTTGAGTTTTGATGAAGTTTTGTGGAGGTCAACCTCCAAAAACGGGTTTGAGGTTTGGAGAGAAGGAAGAAGAAGCTTGTATGAGTGTTCTTGAGGGTAATGATGGAAAGAAATGAAATGATGGAGAAGGAGTAGGATGGACTTGATGGAGATGGTAGTGTTGGTGGTTCATTGAGTGTAATGAGGATGTAGTGGTGTTATTTTAATAGGAGTAGAAATGAAAATGAATTATTTTATTGGTGTTGACCAAAGTGATGGAGGGGGTAGTTGGTTGTAATTAGAAAAAAATTATAAGAGTTGTAGATGGGACTAAAGAATTGATAGCCAAAAATTAAGGGGTAAAAGAAATGAAATTAAAAAGTCTCCCAACACCATAGTTGGGGTAGAAATAAGAATAACAAGAAAATGAAGGGTGACATGCAAATACTAGAAATTGAGGGTAACTCTAAAATTTCATATACAAGAGGGGTATAAATAGAAGATATAAAAAATTAAGGGATAAAAATAAAGATTTCTATTTAATACCTAACACATAAAAGTTAACTTTCATAAATTATAAAATTGCCCAATAATTTCCAAATAAATTACTTTGTTAATAAATGTCAAAATCCAATTTTTAGAAAGTTACAAGTATCTTCCAAGTATATAAAGTGAGTTTCATATCATATTATCCAAATTTTCAAAAACTACAAAATATCCTCAAAATGAAATTTTATATAATCATATATGTCGAATGACACCCTTATACTTTAAAAATAAGGAGAAGTAAAGAAAAAGTTTGAAATATAAATTTCTCAAAATCTTCAAATATTTTTCCCATAATGACCAAATAACCCCCAACTTAAATACGGGGTATTACATGCGCACTGATCAAGGATTCTTTACTCATCGCTCTAACCGATGATGATGCGGATTGGAGGAAACCACTCTTCGATTTTCTCACCCAGGGCACCGTACCCGAATCGAGAAAAGAATCTTAGAAGTTGAAGAGGAAAGCATCCCGATACATGGTACAAGAGAACCTACTTTCGCGAAGAGGCCATGAGGGCAACTTGCTGCGATGTCTAGACGGCAGAGAAGCACAAGAAGTCATGGACCTTTCTCATCAGGTGGAACACCAGGGAGGTGCGAAATTATGCAGGCAACTCCTCTCAATTGAATATTTCTGGCCCACGATGGAGGCTGATTGCCGCACCAAAGTACGACGCTGCCAGGAGTGTCAGTTCAAAGGGAACTTAGTGCACGCTCCCGCTGTAGATCTACATGCATTGGGAACGCCATGACCATTTCACACATGGGCTCTAGATTTCATTGGTCCCATCCGACCAACTTCGCATGGGAATCATTTTATTCTCACCGCAACTGAGTTGTTCACCAAATGGGTGGAGGCGATACCACTGAAGACGGCAAATGCGCTAGCTGTGGTCCATTTCATCCAAGAAAACATCATATGCAGGTTCGGAATACCGAACACCATCCTTTCAGATAATGGTACTCCTTTTGTTAATCGCCAGGTGGCTGCGAAGCTAGCAGAATACAACATCAGGCAGATATGCTCTACTCCCTATTACCCGAAGGGGAATGGGCAAGCAGAAGCGAACAACAAGACGCTGTTGAGGATCTTGAGCAAGATGGTCGCAGATGACCACAAAAAGTGGGCTGATTCTCTAAGCATAGCCCCGTGGGCTTACCGGACTTCCCCAAGGACACCCACAGGGGTCTCACCATTCCTCCTATGCTATGGGGCTGAGGCTGTGGTACCTGCGGAGGTGAGAGTTAATTCGGCAAGATTGGCCTTCCATGCATTGTACGACAATCAACGCGATCATGACTTAGTCTTGCTGGAAGAAAAGCGAGAACAAGCTAAAAGAACCAACAAGCGGTATCAAGAAAGGATCGCTCGTGCATACAACAAAACAGTCCAACGTAGGGATTTCACAGTTGGAGATTTGGTCTTGCGCGCATCTGACCATTGCATGCGAGAAGCGGCTCACCCAAAGTTCGCAGCCAATTGGGAAGGACCCTTCGAAGTAACAGAAGTCTTTGACAGTGGCTACTGTAGCATACGGAGGTTACACGGAACGACCTCAACCCCAAGCTTAGTCAACATGCGCTGGATTAAGAAGTACTATCCTTGACTTCTCTCATTTTATGCGTTCTATTACAACGTTGCTTTATGCTCTGTATAGCTGTGGTTCGCACATCATCTCTCCCATATGAGAGAACTGTAATCCCATCTCTCCCACATGAGAGCTCTATAATAAAAGACTTCTCCCAAATGAGAAGAACTTTATACTTCTAGCTGTTTATATTGCTTCATTTGGTTTATTATTACTGTTAGCAAAAGCCTATCCGTCACGATAGCAACCTACTCAAATGCGATCTTAATTGATCTTCTAAGCCTATCTGTCACGATAGCAGCCTATGCAAATGCGATCTTAATTGATCTTCTAAGCCTATCTGTCATGATAGCAGCCTACTCAAATGCGATCTTAATTGATCTTCTAAGCCTATCTGTCACGATAGCAGCCTACTCAAATGCGATCTGAATTGATCTTCTAAGCCTATATGTCACAATAGCAGCCTACTCAAATGCGATCTTAATTGATCTTCTAAGCCTATGTGTCACGATAGCAGCCTATGCAAATGTGATCTTAATTGATCTTCTAAGCCTATTTGTCACGATAGCAGCCTATGCAAATGTGATCTTAATTGATCTTCTAAGCCTATCTGTCACCATAGCAGCCTATGCGAATGCGATCTTAATTGATCTTCTAAGCCTCTCTGTCACGATAGCAGCCTATGCAAATGCGAACTTAATTGATCTCCTAAGCCTATCTGTCGCGATAGCAGCCTATGCAAATGCGATCTTAATTGATCTTCTAAGCCTATCTGTCATGATAGCAGCCTATGCAAATGCGATCTTAATTGATCCTCTAAGCCTATCTGTCACGATAGCAGCCTATGCAAATGCGATCTCAATTGATCTTCTAAGCCTATCTGCCACGATAGCAGATCATATGAAAACAATCTTAAGTGATCTTTTAAGCCTATCTGTTGTGATAGCAACATTATGTAACATGATCTTAAATGATCTTTCAAGCCTATCTGCCGCGATAGTAGCACTCTGCGAATGCGATTTGAAAATCGTTGTTAAGTCTATCTATTGTGATAGCAACATTACGCAAAATGATCTTAAGTGATCTCCAAAGGCCTATCTGATGAGATGGAACTTGCACTTGAGTCTAAAGGCAAATCACAAGCCCATCTGCCAAGATGGCACATCTGCGCAAACACGATCTCGAACGATCTAACAAAATATCTGCGAATTTATACGGCAGATAGCAAATACGAAGTATGTATATAGCATTACATAAGGCGAAATCTGCCTATGCACATGCGAAATTGTAATTTGTTGTAAAAAAACAGCAAATCATACAAAGCAATTTATCATTATGAGTCGAAAGGGCTTACAATTTATCTGTCTAGATAGCAGCTTACAAGTGAAAAAGCTCAAATCTAACTACGCAGCCAACACGGCTTACAATGCATTCGAAAAGTAACTTACAAGCACGAA
This sequence comes from Linanthus parryae, assembly GCA_023055425.1. Taxonomy (NCBI): domain Eukaryota; kingdom Viridiplantae; phylum Streptophyta; class Magnoliopsida; order Ericales; family Polemoniaceae; genus Linanthus; species Linanthus parryae. Next base: position 84,926,486 of record JALGPY010000007.1, on the reverse strand, counting down.
GTTACACATCGCGGGAATCCTGACTAAAAAAGGATGAGCCTAACGGTCCTAACACCAGCTATGCGATGCACAGATCTGCGGCCAAAGATCTGTAGCAAGTAGGATGCTTCTGCGAAGAGATCAACTCGCCATTCGCTACATCCCTAGCAGCAAGATCTGGGTGATTCTACGTCCAAGATCTCAGGATCTGACAAGGCCCCTGTCTGATCAAGATATGTACCAGAGGAACCACCTGTTCCGGCGTATGCAGTCGTGCAAAACAGGGGAAGCAGTCATTCCTCTGGTACTGGGCTCCTTGTCCTGATAGACAAGGGCATTGGCTCGTCTTCTGAGTTCAAGAACGAGGAGGCAAGAAATCCTCCTCCAGGGATGCTGGAGGAGAATTCCGCCGTTCATTACGAGTCGGTAGCAAGGTCACTACGGCGCTGCACCTCAACGGGAGGCGGCCGGAAACATGACCTTCAAACATAATAGACGAAGAAAATTCTTCGAACAAACATGAAATATTATCTCCATCTTCTTTATGAAGGTTACAAAGATCAGTAAGCCTCATAAAGCGGATCTTGGAAACTATTTCTATAGCACAAAGCGCAAACTCAGGTTTCATGACTTGAAGTTGCCATGAATCAACGAAAAATAAGCGTTGAAGCCAGCAGTCGTAAGGACTCACGGCAAAGCACATTTTTGGGATGAAGAACCCAAATAGCAAAAGGCAGGGTTTATATAGACCTTGTGGAGACTCTTCGATTGCCAAGATGAGTCAGCAGAATTTGAAAAGAGGGTAAGGTCAATCACTTACGCCTTGAAAAGCGGTAACGATCAATTACCCTACTAAAGGCTACGACGATTCAGTTGCGTATCCTAATTAATGACGGATGGTCATGATTCGAATGGACTTCCCAAGGAAAGCGTGCTTATCTTATGAGAAATTAGCACGAAAATCAAGGCAGAATATCAATTGCTGATGTCATAATTAGATATGCACAGAAATATTCTAGCAAATCCCGGAAAGGGCAAAACGGGTACTTCGATTCTTTTGTTTTTGAAAAAAGAAGGGGGAGAAATCCTAGCAGCATTACATTAATGTTTTCAGCTATTTATTTGCTACTTTTGAAATTCAAAAATCAAAGTAAACCCTTGATCAAGGAGTCATGAGGGGTGAACTGACGGCTCAGATTCTCCACCTGCTCCACTTCCTGCTTCAATTGCTCGCACTTGGCATTCATCTCATGATAGAGCTTCATAGCCTCTTCAACCTTTTGCTTTTGCTGCTCCACCTTCTGCTTCTCAGCTGCGAGGTTTTGGTGGCCGAGTTTTAAAGTTACGGCTGCGTGAATCAGGGTGACTCTTTTCATAAGAAACTTGAAACCCAGCCTGCCTTGAACTTTGGTGAGAAGATTTTTGCACATGCCAAAAAGCAATTGAGCACTCTAGGAGAAATGGTCGCAGGCGTGGCCGCAGACAGCTGCTCCAAAATCCAAATGGCCTCGGTAAGAAACAGCCTCCTATAAAAGGGCCCTATCTCCAGAGATCTCGCAAATGATTGGGGGTATGCGAGGCGCATCCGAACTAGCCAGTCCACATCGGCCTGCTTCAAACCTGAAGCAATGTCAAAGCCAAGTCATACTATCAAAATTGCAAATGAAGAATGCGAAATGCAAACAGCAAACCACGACTTACCAGTTCCTTCAAGGATCTCATGAAGAGAAGGAATGCGCATTGCTGGGGTGATCGAAGATTGTCCTCGTTCCATAGCCCTTCTATCGGCTGCGAGATCTAACTCCTCATAATTTGGGGGAAGAGTATAAGCCGCACCATGTGCGATCACAGCCCCGACCTGCGAGCCCCAAAAGCTCCACGCAGGAAGAGGTGCCGCTGACTCAGTCATTGCTGGACGCGTAGTAACAGCCGAAGTTGCTTGGCGAGGGACACTCCCAGATGCGGTAGCATCAACGTTCTCATTTCCTCAGCACTAGCATGGACATCTTCCTCCATTAACACAGTGTCAGCCTCGGCATCATCAGAAAGTTTGATGACGTCCTCAAGAGGCTCTCCTGCATATTCAGCAGCTGCGACGGGCTTCTCGGTATGAGAACTCGGCACCGGGACATAGGACGCAGAAGGTTGACTCCTTTGCTCCAGCACGGGTTCATCAGCATTGCCTGCGATACAAAATGCGATGGTGTGAGGTAACTTGTATCGTACGTTATTTTACTATCTTTGCTAAAGCTAAGAGCAAGCACCTCCGCGCGAAGGTGGGATTGCAGTATCTTCATCATACACTAAAGACGTGGAACCATGCCCTATTAGTGTGTCTTCATTAAGCATGTATTTAAAATGAGCGTGACCTGGGGCGCGAAGAAACTAGTCATGATTATGCTTTGAGTTGCTAATCTTAGTTCACGCATATCGATCAAGTGATTACCTGAGGGTTCACCGCACTTGCCTACTAGCCAACGGCGAATGTCAGCTTTTGACACATCGTGCTTTAACGCACCGACAATAACATCTCGATAAGTTACTGCGAGATTAAAAATCTCACCTTTATTGCCGCCTGCGATTTCTTCAAAATCTGCTTGGGCTTGCTCCAAAGCTACTGCATCCTCTTCTAGAGCCACATCCTCCTCCTCAGCTCGAGGAGCCACCTCTTCGGGAAGCACATCTTCCTCATCAGTTGGACGCACTAAGTCGTCAACATGTTGTTCTTCGAGGATCCTCTTCCTCACACGCTCGAGCTCCTCTTCTTCTCGCTGCCTTCTCCTTTCAGCAGCTTCCGCGGCTGTCCTCCTGGACTTGGCGAGAACGTCCTCGCTTATGGGTTCGTCAGAAATGCCAGAATGAGCATCCCTCTTCTGTCTCTTGGCCAAAAGGCCACCGATGGTCTCATCACCATCATCATCTGCGAAGAAACGATTGGTTCAATATCGAGTTGCAAAAGAATTACGATAATGAGAAGGGAAACGCGATGGAGGTACCTCCTGATTCTTCATCATGTATCACATTTGCTCTCTCTTCTTCTTCTTCATCTCCTTCTCTTGGCTCCCGCCTCTCCTCTTCTTCCTCCTGGCCGAATGGAACGAAGGTCTCCACTGCGAGTTCCTTCCGCGTTTTACTGGGCATGCGACCTTTGCCTTTGTCCTTGGCAGAAAGGGACCTCGCAGGAGGAGAAGTTGGAGCGCTTCTAGGGGAAGAAAATGTAATGCCCCTTTTCCTGGGTCTCTTCGCTCTTGGCGCGACAGTCGCTGGAGGAGACGGATTATCTCTAGGAGGAGACAAGGCCGTAGCATTGTCTATCAGCGAGTCAGCAAAAGCATTCATGACCTCGCAAATCCTGGCTTCGACCTCAGGGTCCATCCTCGATGCTAGCACGAACGTCTGTCCTTGTCTTCTTGTGGTAACAATGGTGTTAACCAACGACTTGGAACGGTCCCCAGATGCAAACCTCCGCACATGGCACTACAGCAAGCAGTGTAGAATGAAGATGTCAATACGTGAAAAAAAAAAAACTTAGCGCATGCGAAAGAAGTTGCTTACCTTGGAAAAAGTCTCGCTATATCTCATGACATGCGAGTCGCCTTTCTTAACTGCGGCGATCTTTTCATCCAGAATGATGGCAGGGCACAAATGGTTCTCATGATCCAACAATGAGTAGAAACCATATTCAGACTCGTCCAGACTGCAATTGGGACGAAACGGAAAAGAGTTTCTTTTGACCAAAGGAGCTCTGCTTGGCTGGGGGCCCGACTGCGTCTCAAACCTTGTCTGCTGGGCGTGCCAGTATGCGAGCCAGTTCTTAGAACAACCACCTTCGCGGTTACCCGCAGGTTGCTCAAAGGGAAGGTTTCTCATGAAGACTGTTTTGCACTCCTTTGTCAACAAGCGCTTATAACAGCCTCTGATAATGGACTGTGGCCAGATTGAGGGTGCCACTGCATCAAAGCCGAACTGGGGAGAAACACGAGTGGGATCAACATCCACGGTAATCCTCTCATACCTTGGCGTGAGCTCACGAATATGCTCTGCGAGAGCAGGAAGGGAACCGCGCAGGCACCAGCAAAAGAATTCGCGATAGCGCTCAAGTAAATGCGATCCCTCTTCGAAGATGAGCTCTTCTAAGAAGGCAACACCCTTAGAGGGGTACAGCTTTGGAAACCATTGCACGTTCTCAACACGCGTGGCATAGGGCCTGGCTATAAACTCTCGCCGATTATCGCATATCAGGCTCCAAACGCACTTGGTATTGTTCGTTCCGAACCACCTTGCAGCTCTACCGCTGTTACACTCCTCCATCGCGCCTGGGGGACACCACTTGTTGGGCTTAGAAGCAGTTGGGGCATAGGAAGGCCATCGCTCAAAGACCCACATTGCCAAGAAGGCAATGTTAACGAAAGTCAGTATGTCGAGGCGGCCACGCGATTCTTTCATGGCCACAACTAGCTGATCCAGTCTGTAGTATAGCGTGCCCAAGACCAAGGGTCCGAGTGCGACTTTCTGGCCAAGGGCCTGCTTCACAGCAAGCGGCAGAACGTGATAGAAGACCCCATCGTGCGGGTGACCATCGATTAAGTACCTCGACAGCCAGGCACAGAGGAAAGCACAAAAGGGTCAAGTGATAGCCTTTACCTTCCACGTAATTCTTGGCCTCTGGGTCTTGACTCAGAAGCTTCTTGGTGATACTGCCGTTCGCGTAGTCACAGAAGAAGTACTGCACCCATTTGTTCCAAGTATTCTTCGCAGACGTGTCAACCAACTGCCAGTCAGGAAGGGCTTTTGTAGTGGTCCACCGGGTGGAGATTTTCTTTACCTTTGACAAGCACTCCTCCATCTGTGTGTACAAAGCAATCTCCGCATCCGTCCTCAAGGGACTCAAAGGGTCTACCTCGCCCATAGGAGACAGATCATACAGCATGTGCACGTCCTCGAGCGTGGGAGCAGCCTTGAACTCAGCAAAGTGAAAAGTGTGAGTCGCAGGCGAGTAGCGGGAAAGAAGGTTTAGAAACATGGGCTGGTCCAGCTTCACGGCAGCACCCTTCATAGCACGAACGGCGAAGTATACGCCGGCCTCGTTGAGAGTCACAACATGATTGGTCAACACATGGTCAATCCACTCGTCCATGTAGTCCAATTTCCGAACAAAAGCCTGGGTGGAAATCGCAGCATACGGGAAGTACCCATTTTCGATTCCCAATCGAACCACGTCCTCAGAGCCGATCAAATCAAGCAAGGCTGAGTTAACTGGAGGGGTTAATGTTAACAATCCCTCATTGGGGACAGAAGCAGGCAGTTTCTTTGTCTTAACCCTCGCATGATAGAAGTCCTTGCCACCCAGGTAGGGGGATTTTCGCCAAAGAGCTTGTGGAAGATCAGGTATTTCTTCGTCCTCCTTGGTGGGTCTAGTTCCTCTTGTCTTTGCCATTCATGCGGAAAAGAAAGAAAAAAGGGGGGAGAAATATGCCACACTTCAGTTTGAATTCCGAGATTCAAGATCTATGGGAAGAAAGATGAACAGTTTCTGGTATCAATTTCAGAAATTAGAGGTTGGAAATTGTTTGCATTATCAGGGATTTAAAAACCCTACATCCAAGGTCTTTATCATCGAAGGATTAAATCAAAATCGGGTTCGAATATTGGAGCTTCTTCACAAGTTTTCAACAGATAATATGTCATGGGTTTGCAGATCCAACACAGTTCAAAGCGTACATCGGTATGTTAAACAAAATTAAACATGGCCAACCTTGTTTTGGTAAAGCTTGCTTGGATGCGCACAGTTGAAGAAGACGATTGACAAGAGTGAACTGGTGATTGATTATTTGAATCTACTCTCGAAGACTTCCGGGTATCATTCGCTTTGAGAGAAAGAAGTGATGCTTTGCAACAATGGAGAGTACAGAGTATTTATCCAAAAACAATGAAGGGTTGCGTCCTTTCAGTAGTTGAATCGCAATCGTCACCGTCGAATTGCGCAATCACAGGACAAGCTGACGTCACGCCTAAAACCCTAAAGGCCAGACGGCACGACTCTAGGGGTTTTAGGTCATAATGGCATGCACGGGGGCTGAATTTACTCGTGTTTGAATTGGTGCATGGCGGCGACGCGTATGTTGGTTTCCGCGCATGGAAGTCTATACAGCTATGAGTCTTCACGCGCAGAAAGGGGGCTAATGTAGATAGTGCTTTCTGGGCTGACAGATCTTGGCCACGTGGCAACCATCTAGCACACCATATTGTGCTCCACACACACTGGATCACCAGCCGGGCTGATCCATGTGGGGGCTGCGAGACAGAGCCCTCGCATACCACTGCACGGGACTTGTAGGGAATTAGTGGTTTGGAGGCTAGAGTAAGTCCTGTCGCGTGCGAGCCAAGCCCGCGCGCGACCTTTAGTAACTGCTTTTGAGAGATTTATGGCACGAGCTCCATAAACCCGGTCAATCCGGTCAAACCCGGTCAACCTCATAACGGTTCCGGTATTCGCGCATAACGTGCTGTAACGGTCCCTATATAGGCGGACGAACGTGCCGTTGCGGTTAAGCTAATTAAGCCGCCATTAATGGGCGCATTAACCACACTGCAACGGTAACACTCTCCGTTATATATAGGACGTTAACCTTTCCATACAAAGGAGAACACACTGGCCATACGCGGAAGCTCTGCCAAACCTCTGTCTCTCTCTCAGACATTACTACTGCCTTACTCTCTCCCTACACACAACCCAACTCTTCCTGTGCCACCTCTGATCCTCTACTTACGGTGTACACGGAGGTCTGCCCGCCGGAATCTCTTGTGCACATATGTTACCATTTTTCGCAGTCTACACCTTTGTTTAAAAGCTTTCATGCTCTGAACATGAATCATTTTTGTCAGGAATGAAGCAACCTGACGTGGATTCGCTGATAAGGATGCGCCTTTCATACCCATGGTCATTTGCGAAATCTCTGGAGCTAGAGCATTATGACAGAAGGCTTTTCTTGACCGAAGCCATCTGGATTCTGGAGCAACTGCCTGTGGCCACCCCCGCGACCATTTCTCCTAATAGTGCACGGTTGCTTTATAGCACATGCAAGGGGCTTTAGGCTAAAGTTCAAGGCAAGCTAGGCTTCGGGTATCTTCTCAAAAGGATCACCCAGATTCTTGCATCTGTGAGTTTGAAACGCGGCTACCACAACCTCGCATCTGAAAGACGGAAGTTAGAAGAACAAAGGCAGAAGGCTGAAGAAGCTATCAACCTCTTTCATGCGATGAATGGCAAGTACGAACACTTGAAATAAGAAGTGGGCCAAGCAAGAGAGGCGTCGCTCTTGTTCTCCCCATAAGATCCTTTAATCAAGGATTTGTTTTAGAAACAAAAATATTATTGTAATGCTAGTGTTTCTCCCCCTTTTTTATTAACATTTGAAACTTTATGTCCCATTTTGCCCCTCTGAGGATTTTGCAATCGTATCTTGATGCATATCAATTATGACGTCACATGGTGACGTATCTGCCTTGATTTTCGCGCTAATGATTCATTAGATAAGCACGATTTCCTTGGGAGCCCCATCCTTATTATGACCTTCCGCCATTAATTAGGGCATGCCACCGAATCGCCATAGCTTTTAGTAGGGTAATTGATTTTTACCTCTTTTAAGACGTAAGTAATTGATTCTTACCCGTTTCCCAAGCTTTGCTGACTGAGCTTGGGAACTAAAGAGTCCCTTATGGAGTCTATGTAAACCATGCCTCTTGCTGCTTGGGTCCTCCATCCCAAAATGTGGCTTACCACGAGTCCTTACGACTGCTGGCATCGATGCTTGTCCCTTGTTGATTCATGCCAATTTCAGGTTGTGAAACCGGAGTTTGTGCCTTGTGCCATAGAAATAGCTCCCAAGATCTTCTTTGTAAAGCTTACCAATCTTCATGATCTTTTTGAAGAAGATTTACATAATACTTCATGCTTCAGCGAAGATTCTTCTTTGTCTATTATGTTTGCATGTCGTATCTCCGGCTGCCTTCCGGCGAGACGCAGTCCCGTATTGACCTTTTTACCGAATCTTAATGAATTGTGTGTTTCTCCTCTAGCTTTCCTGGAGGAGAATTATTTGCCACCATTGTTTTGAACAAGGTGTGACGAACCATGGCTCTCTTCTTTCTGCACAATAAGCTTCCTGCCCCACGAGCTGTTCTCCACTTGTTCTTCACGTCTGCATCCGCCAGGACATGAGGTTCATCTGGCATGTCTCTTGGGCAGAAGATCAATAGAGCCCTGTTCTGATCTAGGACTTCAAAGATAGCGTCACACAACTTTTGTTAGGGCCTGTAGGTAGTTTATTTCATAGTAGGAGTTTTCCTTTGTATGAGCTTTCGCTTGTAAGCTGCTATCTAGACAGATAAATTATAAGTCATTTTGACTGTTTAATGAAATGCACTTTGGTATTTGTTGTACTTGTTTGATACAACAAATTGTAATATCGCATGCGTGTTTGCTATACGACGAAAAAAGTTATGTTCTGTTCGCGTTTTGTATTTGGATGTTGCCTGAATAATTCTTTATCTCAAGCTGATAAGTTTTGCATTGCACGAGGCGTTGTCGCTATGGATTGCTATCTAAGTAGATAGGCTTACAGATCAGTTAAGATCATGATTCAATATTGTTGCTATCTGAGCAGATAGGCTTGCTCGCACAAAGGCGTTGTTACTTTCGCTGCTATCTAAGCAGATAGGCTTTTGGATAATTTAAGATCGTATTTAAACATTGCTGCTATCTCGGGAGATAGGCTTTGGATCGCACAAAGGCGTTGTTACTTTTGCTGCTATCTAGTCAGATAGGCTTTTAGATCACTTAAGATCGTATTTAAACATTGCTGCCATCTCGGCAGATAGGCTTTGGATCGCATGGGATCGTATATTATGGCTGCTATCTAGACAGATAGGCTTTTGTTGTAAGTAAGCAAAGAAGCAAATAAAATGATAAGAGACAACTAAGGTAATACAATTCTTCTCATATGGGAGAATTCTTTTATTAAAAGCACCCTCATATATATGGGAAAGTCATGACTACAAGTTCCTCATATGGGAGGAAACAACCGATGAATTCATTGGAGGACTAGACATACAATCCAACCGACATTTGAATTCACTTATGTGTAAAGAGAGAGAGACTAAGGATTATACTTTTTGATCCGGCGCATAGTGATCGTACTTGAGGTTGTGGCAGTCCCATGAAGCCTCTGTATAGTGCAATAACCACTGTCAAAAACTTATTTAACATCGAACGGTCCTTCCCAGTTAGCTGCGAACTTTGGATGGGTTGATTCCCGCATGTAATGATCTAAAGCTCGTTAGACTAAAGTCTCCAACCGCAAAGTCTCGGTGTTGAACTGTGTTGTTGTACGCCCGAGCTATCCTCTACTTGTACTTCTTGTTAGACCGCTTAGCTTGCTCGCGCTTTTCTTCCAATCGAATCAAGTCATGATAACGTTAATTTTCATACAATGCATGAAAGGCCAATCTCAGAGAGTTGACTTTTACTTCCTCCGGTACCACAGCTTTAGCTCCATAACATAGAAGGAACGGGGAGACTCCCGTGGGAGTCCTTGGCGAAGTTCGATATGCCCATAATGCTATATTCAAAGAATTGACCCACTTTTTGTGATCATCCGCGACCATCTTACTCAAAGTTCTTAACAGTGTCTTGTTGGTTGCTTCTGCTTGACCATTCTCTTTTGGATAGTAAGGAGTGGAACAGACCTGCCTTATGTTGTACTCCGCTAGTTTCGCGGCCACCTGGCGATTGACAAAGGGAGTGCCATTATCCGAAAGGATTGTGTTGGGGATTCCAAACCTGTATATGATGTTTTCATGAACGAAATTGACCACTAGGAGCGCATTGGCTGTCTTGAGCGGTACTGCCTCCACCCACTTAGTAAACAACTCGGTCGCGGTTAAAATAAATTGGTTCCCATGCGAGGCCGGTCGAATGGGGCCAACAAAATCTAGAGCCCAAGTGTGGAACGACCATGGCGTTCCCAACGCGTGTAGATCTACGGAAGGAGAATGCACGAGGTTTCCCTTAAATTGGCATTCCTGACATCTCTTTACCTTGGTGCAGCAATCTACCTCCATTGTGGGCCAAAAATAACCAACGGTGAGGAGATGTCTGCATAGTTTTGCACCCCCCTGTGCTCTACTTGGTGAGATAAATCCATCACCTCTTGCGCTTCTTGTCTATCTAGGCATCATAGTAGATTACCCTCATGACCCCTCGGCCAGAGTACGTTTTCCTGCACCACATATCGAGCCGCCTTTCTCTTAAGTTTCTCTGCTTCCTTTCTTTGTTCGGGCTCGATTCCTTCTGTGAGGAAATCAAAGAGTGACTTCCTCCAATCTGCGTCATCGTCAACCAAAGTGATTGTTAAAGAGTCCTTGATCAATGCACAGCTTTCACAATTTCCTTGAATTACTGCAGCAGCCGTGGACATGTCCGACCGATGAATCCCGTATCTTTGGGCCTTTCGATAAATCGACACTTCAACTTCCCCGCAAGTGTGCTGGTGAATCTTTTCCAATGACGCTTGTCCCTCCTGCTGCGAGACACATCGCATGAGTATTCCTCCCCGACCTTTGTAGTAAAGGGCGTTGTCATATATGCAGTACCCCTTTGTGGATGCCCAGTTTTCTTTGCTCGTTCCCTCGGCAATTGCACGCAATCTTGGTTTTCTCCATTCTTCCTCATCCATGGACTCATCCTCGCATGCATCCTCTATCAACGCCGGTGACATTCAGACTTCAATTGATATCCTTACAGGTCATTTGTCTGCACTAACTTTAGATCCCAGAGTAGCTAAAGCATCAGCATGCCGATTATCAGCTCTAGGCGTGTGCTCGTACTTGACATCGCAGAATTGTTGTACCTGCTTTTGCACCAAAGTTCGATAGAGTAACAGGTTTACCTCCTTCAACCCGTACTCGCCTGAGGCTTGTTTGACGATTAACTTCGAATCTCCCATAACCGTCAAATTGCTTACTTCCAGTGCCCTGGCCGCACGAAGTCCTGCGATGAGAGCCTCATACTCCGCTTCAATATTGGTTACTGGGAAATCTAGTTTCGTGGACATGTGGATGACCTCCCCATATGGTTTAGTCAAAAAAATTCCGATTCCTCCCCCGTTCCTTGTTGATGATCCATCAAAATGAAACGTCCAATATGGTGACTCGACTGCATAGATCTCAGGTCCTTCCAGTTCCTCCTCACTCATGGGTTCATAGCCGCTATCTGGGAACTGTGCCTGAAGATCCGCCACTGCTTGCGATTTGATTGCTCGTGGTCAAACACATGTGATGTTATATTGTGAAATGGTCATGTACCACTTTGCCAACCTTCCGCAGGGAGAAGTGTGAGTCAAGAGATACCGTATGGGGTCGCTCTTTGTAATCACTACAACTTTGTGCGAGGCGAAGTAGTGTTTTAACTTTTCTATCACAATGATCAAGGCAAGACAATGGCATTCGATGTCTGTGTACCTTGATTCAGCCGGTTGTACTATGCGAGAAATGTAAAAAATCGCCTTTCCTGCCCTTCATATTCTTGAGCCAAAAGCGCCCCTATAGATTTCTTCGTCGACGTTAGATACAACAAAAGCGGCGATCCCAGTTGTGGGGGGCTCATTACCCTTGGCGATGTCAGCAGGTCCTTTAGCTTCCCAAATGCGGCCTCATGTTCCTCTTTCCAATTATATTAAGCATTCTTCTTAAGGAGATCGCCGAAGCAAAAAGTTATTTCTGCGATCGCTGGAATGAATCTCCGCAGGTAAGATAATTTCCCCATGAATGTCTTCAAAGTGCTTTGATTATGTGGTGCCGTCATGCTAGTGATAGCCGATACTTTCGTGGGATCAGGCTCGATGCCTTGGTGATGTATTACAAATCCCAAAAATTTCCCCGAAGTCACCCCGAACGCACATTTCATAGGGTTAATCTTCAGCTGGAAACTCCTGCATCATTCAAATACTTTCCGCAGGTCCCCCAAATGGTCCGCTTCCTCTTTAGACTTGAAAACCAGATCGTCAACATAGAACTCCACCTCCTGGTGCATCATGTCATGAAATGGGGCCATCATTGCTCGCAGATAAGTCGAGCCCGCGTTCTTGAGCCCAAAAGGCATAACCGTGTAGTTAAAGACCCCCACCGGCGTTATGAACGCGATTTTCCGTGCATCTTCAGGGTCCATTTTTATCTGGTTATATCCACTGAAGCCATCCATGAAGTTGAACATCCGGTGCCCCGCAGTGGAATCGATGAGCAGATCGATGTTGGGCAGCGGGAAGTCGTCCTTAGGGCAGAAGCGGTTGAGGTCTCTGAAGTCGACGCAAATGTGAAGCTGCCCATTCTTATTTACCACAGGCACGATGTTAGCCAACCAAGTGGGATGATGATTTGGCTTGATAAACCTGGCAGCTAATAACTTGACGATTTCTTGCTTGATTTTCACGTTTATTTCTGGCCTGAAACTTCTCGCACTTTGCTTCACTGGTTTAGATCCCGGGATGACATCTAATCTGTGCATGGTGACGCCCGTATCCAAACCGGGCATCTCATCATACTCCCAGGCTAACTCGTCTTTATACTCGGTCAGCAGTTGCAGCAACCTTGCTTCCTCATCGCTCATGAGGTCTGCGCTCAGAAAAAGAGGCCTCTTCTTTTCTTCTCTTGGGCTAAGGAACACTTCTTTTAGTTCCTTCTTCTGGGGTTTCGGCTTGTCCTCCATGCACTCAGGTGCTTCTTTCGGTTTTTCCTACAAAACCTCAGGTGTAGGCTTGTCTGCCTCCGGGGCGTGTTCAATCTGATTGATTTGCCCAGGGATATCCCCATGCTCGGATGGGGGTACCCCCGCGCACCTTCATATGCGGTAGCATTTCTTTCCATTGGAGTAGAAGCTTTCTATCTCTTTGCCTGTAAGATCATGTTTTACCACTCTTTTCAAAGTGTATACGTTCTTTCTTTGGTAGGCGACCTGTGGTGCCTCTTCGCGTGCAGATGCCTTTTCCTTAGCATCCTCCCTCGTCACCATTACTCCTGCTGGCGACTGATCCTTGATATCCTCCCATCGAGGCAGAGGAGTCGGCTTTTATGGCCTAGGCGTTTGCTCGTCCTCCATTTCAGTAAACCATACCGCTTCAGTAAGGTGCGCTTCATTTAAATTGAAGGGATTTACGGAAGCCGGTATCTCCACTACTCTATCATTCCAGATGGCCTTCATCACCTGGTGAGCTATTGAGGGAACTGCGTCAAAACTATGGATCCAAGCTCGCCCTATGATCATGTGATACATGGTATTCGCATCAATGACGTATAATTTAGCTGAACACTTGATCTTTCCTATCTGGATGCCCAGGCGAATCCATCCCATCGTCATCCTGGAGTCACTCCCGAATCCCATTAGTGGGGATGGGCGCCTGCCAATCTTCTTCTCCGGGATTCCTGCCAACTTTAGAGTATTAAGCGAGACTACGTTGAGAGCTGCTCCTCCATCAAAAAATGCCTTTTTAATTAGACTTCATTGATCACCGCCGTTACGTATAAGGGCTTCTGGTGGCTCGAGTCTGTCTTCTTGTCACTTGCATAGAAAGTCATAATATTTTCTGTAGAGCGAGACGCCTTAACGACTTTTCCATTGGAGACCACGATGTCTTCCTCGAAGTCTTCTGCTACCCTTAGAATCGCCTTTGTCATCTCTTTACGACATTTCTCCGAAAAGTTCATCTTGTCAAAGAACTTGCTGAACCCGTGCGACCCCTTCATTCTGTCAGCACGCTCATCCTCCGTGTCTATGCTGTAGTCCTCGTCGTTGTGAATTTCAGCAATGATAGGCAGATCGTCTTCTGCAATATCTTCAAGATCCATAATCGCAATCATGGCTACCTCTTTTCCTTTCGGCTCTAGCTCCATATGAGCTGGCAGCGGATTGTTTCGCACGTCCTGCCTCTGGTCGCTAAAAATCTGCTCGCCTTTCTTCATTTTTCGGCTCACCATGTGCCTAAGTTTCTTGCAATCAGTTGTGGGGTGCATAATTTTTCCGTGGCATTCGCACCATTTCGGGTCCCTCATCATCTCTTTGGAAGGTATCCTTTAAAGCGGAGGTAGAACTCCGTCTTTGCGCTACTTTTTGCATAAGTCAATCACTTCCTCTATCGAGCATGGTAGAGGCGGCGCATCTGAAGTTGTAACCCTGGGCTGCTTGTGTGGTGAAACTGTATTGACCTCAGCTTCGCGCCCCCTATGATAATTAAACCTTCCAATCTTGAAAGTGGTCCCCCCTGAAGGTCGTTCAGGGGCGTGCTTCTTATTTTGCCTTTCCACTATATGCTCTATGTTCTTCGTACATTCAATCAACTTTGAAAAATTAGGAGTTTGCAGGTTGAATAGCATACCTTTGTACTCATCTCGCATACCTTGCAGGCATATCTCCACGAGCCTTCCCTCAAGCACTTCGTCTCTGCACTCCAATGATTTGGCTCTGAACTTCTTGATGAAGGCGACACCATCCTCAACGCACTTCTGATACATACGAGAGAGATGAATCATCGTGACCTTCTCATCCATCTGGAAGAATTTTGTGTAAAACCTTTAAACCATGTCATCCCAAGTTTTGACAAATCCAGCCTCCAGCGTTCTATACCATTTGTAGGCCACATTTCCCAAATATTTCTGGAACTCACGCATCAGCAACTTGGGATCAGCCCCATACGGCCCCATTACATCGATAAAACGCATGAGATGCTCGTGGGCATTCCCGTTGACATCTTCAAACTTGTCCCACTTAGGGGCTTTATACCCTACGGGGTTGGGCATCAGATAGATATCGCGTGGGATAGGCGGTTCGTTGTCGACTTCATACATTCTGGTGAACTCCCTCCAACAGCAGGAGGAAGGGTTGCAACTGGTGGAGACACATATGCTGCGGTCAGGCTAGGGGTGTAAGCCATGTTGCTTAGCGGTTCCAGCAGAGGAGGCAAGGGGTACTGTGAAGAGATATTGGGTGCCACGATTGGTGATCGGGGAATGTGTGTGGAAGGGACGGTATTTGGGTCGTTTACCCCTGGACAAAGGGTACTTGCACCATTGCTGGTGGAGTTTGCGAATTAGGGTTAGGCGGTGTAGGTACTACTCCAGTTCCCTGGGTGGTAGAGGTTCCTCCTCCCTGAGAGACAGCAGTACTCGATGTCGAATTCGGGGAAAGGGTCCCCAGGATGGCCATTATCCGATCCGTTTGTGCGTATTTGAGCCTGGAGGGCCTTTGCCTGATTCTGGATAGTGGCGTTTAAAGTCTCCAAAGTCGGAGTTCTGCTGGCGGCTGCAGAAGTGTGACGGGTCTCCTCTCCCGAGGTCGTTTCCATGGAGGGAGATCTGTTGCTGACGTCGTCTTCGTGCGACATGGTTGCTTGCAGTGGTATGTTTCACGTCTGGTTCACCAAATGTGTACGAGAGAATCCTTTGAGGAAGATTCAATATACACCAGGAGCAGGGGATAGGAAGAACACGGAAGGAGTGGGGTGTGTGTAGGGAGAGAGTAAGACAATGCTAACCGTGTGAGAGAGAGACAGGATTTTGGCAGAGCTTCCGCGTAGTTCAGGTGATCCATCCTCCGTAAGGAAGGGTTAACGATCCTATATAGTGTGGAGAATATGACCGTTTTAGTGGGTTAATCCCATTAATGGCGGCTTAATTACCTTAACCACAACGGCACGTTCGTCCGTATATATAGGGACCGTTACGTACTTTGTCCGCGTATACCGGAACCGTTATGAGGTTGACCGGGTTTATGGAGCTCGTGCCATTAATATCTCAAAGCAGTTACTAAAGGTCGCGGGCGGGCTTGGTTGTCGCTCGCGCACGACAGGACTTACTCTAGCCTCCAAACCACTAAGTCCCTACAAGTCCCGTGTGGTGGTATGCGAGGGCCCTGTCTCGCAACCCCCACGTGGATCAGCGCGGGTGGTGATCCTGTGTGTGTGAAACAGCTAGGTGTGCTTGATGATCGTCACGTGGCTAATATCTGTCTTTCTAGAAAGCACTATCTACACACGTTATGATAAGTCACAAGTGCTTCTCGTGGTGCAATGGTGTTGTCATACTTAGACTTGAAATCGCTAGATATTCTAGTTGTGGATTATTGTGATTTTGGTAGCGTTAAACGCTACACCGTAACTAGGTAGTTATAAAGGCGTGTACCGGATACAATAAGAAGCAAGCTTAGAGATCGTAGTGAACGTAGGTAGAATTTGTCCCTCCCACATAACGGGAGCAAATATGCTGGGCAACTCGAGGGATAGTGCTTATAGAATGTCAAACCAGACTCGAATAAATCAATATGGGATATTGATGTTATTTGCACGAATAAGGCTATTCCCATGGATCGAGAAACTATAGATTAAATATACGAGTGTGACTCGTATGTCTCGTGTCCAATCCGGATATAGAGACAAAGGGATGATACAATTACTTGTACAAGGTTTGTCAAGATGACTATTCTATTAGTTGGCTAGAATGGATGTTTTGCTAGAAACTGCTCCATATTAGCAAATTGTTGCTACCAACTAGATAGAACCTATGGGGTCACACGCTATATAGAGTTTAACTAGATTTGGGAATTAATTAATTGGATTAATTATTTTGGAAGGATCACTTTGCAATACCTTGCAAACTAAGTAGGACTAATTTTCAAGGAAGTGACTAAACTGAATTCTAGTAGGACTAGAATAGGTCCTTTAGGTAGTTGTCAAGGATTTGTTGGACTATATAAAGGACACTCCTTCCTTCCTTCCCACACTTATAACCTTATTGATCATAACGTGAGTGGGAGAGAACAAAAAAGGAGAGATCAAGCAATCAAAGGAGGCTCGCCCGCCCTCCTTGACCGCCGCCCGTCCCCGTCGGCCCACAAGAAGGCCGAAACCTCCTTGTTGTCTCGTTTTGCGTGATTCTTCTTCCTCTTCCTCATTCCGGGCTTGCACAAAGGATTAGGAAGATCTAGAAATCAACTCTAGGCGTGGATCAACTATAGAGAATGTGACACAATTCGCGTTTGAAGTTATCAAAGGCACTACAACAAATATGACATTTGTTGACATTTTTTTTGTCGACAGACGATTTTATGTCGATGGTTACGCGATTAATCGACAAAATCAGAATTTGTCGATGCTCATGATATTTTTTGTCGACCTTTTAGTTATTATTTTATCATTCTCAATAATGTGGTCAATATAATGTGATTATTTATCCGATTTTGACATTACTTACATAGTGACATTTTTTTTTGTCAACTCCTGCTTTAAAAATTTGGAGGGTAACTTATTAATTTTTCCCGCACTCCCAAATTGTAAGGAGGGAATAAAAAATTAATTCCCCCCACACGTTTTACGAGGTTATGCAGAAGTCTCTCACCTCTCTCACATTCACACGACTCTCCCAATTCCGTCTCTCTCAGAACTCTCTCACCCTCAATCGATCGAATCGGTCTTCCCAGTCTCTCAATCGATCGAATCCTTCAACGATCTTCGCCGTAGATTGCTGTGAACGCCTCTTTAATCTTCGCCGGAGTTGCTGTGAACGCCTCTTCAATCGATTTCAGGTATGGGACTGTTTCATCTTCTTCTTCTTTGATCTCTCTGTAATCGACTATTTCATCTTCTTCTTCTTCTTTCGTTTGATGTTCTTGTTCCATCTCTGTGATGGCATCTTTCAATTTCTTGTCTTGTTCCATCTGTGTGTTGATTTGCATGTTCGATTCTGTGTTGATGTGTGTGATTATGTTGTCTTCTTCCATCTGCTAGTGATTTATGAGACGTATGGTCTTCCATTGAAAGTTCTAGGGTTTTCTGCGGATTGGTTCATGTTCTAGGGTTAGTCGGCTTACAATTTCTTCAGACATGTATGTGTTCATGTTCTAGGGTTTCTTCAGATGGGTAATTTCTGTTTTAGGGTTTGGCCTCTTTAAATTTGTTCTGTCCTGTATGTTCATGTTCTAGGGTTTGCTGATTGAATGGGTCGTTACATTCCAGCTTTGATTGGTCTGAAAGGTTATGCTTAATTCTCCCTTGTTTATGGTTATTGTTTCTGGAATGTGTACTGTATTTGCGTAAACATGTCCTGATTTACTTAGCAACCTGCAACAGTGAGATATCGACTTCCTCGGCATATATAGTGATATACACATGTCTTTAAACAGTTCAATTGCTCCCTGTAAACAGAAATCAGAAAAGCACTGTAGTACTAACTATCAATCAATCTAATTTCATGTACCAATTGATAGATTCATGAATGAATCGCAGGACATACAAAATCATTGTTGGCTAAAACCAGTCCAAGGTTATCGAGATCTGAAAGCATAAAAAGAAAAAGGAGAATGTGATTAACGCATACGTAGAAGTACTTATGTGAACTTGAAGTTGATACTACAGTGATTTGGAATGATTAAATTTAGTGCGAAACTGTTACGATCAAACTCAGAATATACACAGATAATTAAACATTTCAATTGTTCATATAGGATTACCTCTTATGCATATAGCACAAGCTAATAGACGCATACGTACAAGTATTTATGTTTGGTGCACTGCATATAGGATTACCTGTTGTGCATATCATTACGTGTTTTTTGTTACAGAGTCTTATTGCGGTTAATATTACTTTATGTCTGTATTGTCAGCTCTGAGCAGTTGAAGTTATTTTTTGCAGGTGGTGACTGTAAAGCTTGAGGCGATTGAAGTTTGTCGGACTGTCAAGTACTTGGCTGCCTGTTCTCGTTCTAAATTTCGGCCCTCCATTCTGTTAGTATGTTACTTTACATTTATTATTATTCTATCTGCATTTGTTATTTTCGCATGTGACTTCTTTTCGTTTCATCTGTCTGTGTCCTGTAGAAATTGACATGGTATTTCATCTTCAAAGTATTTACTGTC
Organism: Linanthus parryae; assembly: GCA_023055425.1. Lineage (NCBI taxonomy): Eukaryota > Viridiplantae > Streptophyta > Magnoliopsida > Ericales > Polemoniaceae > Linanthus > Linanthus parryae. The sequence continues at coordinate 84,907,551 of JALGPY010000007.1, read as the reverse complement.
AGTATTGTTTCGTATCTGCATTGCTGCTATCGATAACTTTACGTAATAAAGCATTCGATACGCGGTTGTCTTGTTTCATGTGCTGTAGTTGTATGAGTACGAACCGATACGTGCTTGTTTGTTGCTGCTTTAGTGTAGTGTTATATTTACGTGTTTGTGTTTACAGAATGTTATGAATTGAAAATAATGACTTTGTTATGAAGCAGTAACGGATAATGTACTGCATAGTCTCGTTACTCGTGCTTGTGTTGTTTGAAAATCATGCGATTGTTCAACTGTCAACTTTAATTTGTTCACGGTGACATAACTGTTTCTGTTATTTTTGTTTTTTTTTTAATAAAAGTATTGATAGTTATATATATATGACGTGTAGGTAGTGATGGATCGAAGTTGGATTGGGTTGAATGATAAATGGTGTGACGAATATGTTAATGGTGTTTCAAACTTCATTAAGTTTGCGAGTCGTCATGCTGATGGAATGAATAGGATACGTTGTCCATGTTCTAGGTGTGTTAACGTAACCTTCAGATCTCTTACTGATGTAAGAGAGCATCTGCATCAGAATGGGATGCTGGAAGGCTATGTGAATTGGGTATTTCATGGGGAGGGTTACGGATTAGGTGAGGTTGCCGTGAATGTGTCCGGTGACTGTGTAGATGACATACCCGAGACACGCGTTGACGTGGAGGGCTTGATAGGGGACTTACAAGAGGGTAGGTTTGCTGGTAATGTTGGGGATGATATATCATCCGATGGAACACATTTAAAAAACGGGGAGGGTGATACATTTGCTAAGCTGTTAAGCGATGCACAATGTGAGGCATACCCAGGGTGTCGGAAGTTCTCTAAGCTGTCACTAATAATACGGTTGCTGCATATTAAGACGCTTTGTAAATGGAGTAATAAATCGGTGAACATGGTGTTAGATCTTCTTAGAGAGTTACTGCCGCCAGGTCACACTGTACCAAAGTCGTTTTATGAAGCTAAAAACATTTTACGTGAACTTGGGCTTGGTTATGTCAATATCCATGCATGTCCAAACAATTGTGCTCTGTATTGGAAGGAAAATGAGAATTTGGATCGCTGTCCCAATTCTGACTGTAGGGAATCTAGGTGGAAGGAATGTCGCAATGGGAAGAAAATTCCTCGGAAGGTTCTTAGATACTTCCCTGTGAAACCCAGGCTTCAAAAATTGTTCATGTCTAAAAACATTGCCAAGGATATGCGTTGGCACAAGGATCGGCGTGTGCATGACAGCAATGTCATTGCGCACCCGGCTGATGCTAAGCAATGGCAAGATTTTGACAAAGAACATGAATGGTTTGCTCAAGATCCTCGTAATATTAGGTTGGGATTAGCCAGTGATGGTTTTAATCCTTTCAGTAATATGAGTAGCACGTATAGTATGTGGCCTGTAATGCTTGTTATATACAATGTCGGGGCTACACAGGTTATGAAAGACCCGTTTATTATTATGCCCCTATTAATACCCGGGCCGCATTCACCGGGAAATGATATTGATGTTTTCTTCCGTCCGTTAATTGATGACTTGAAAGACTTGTGGGAAGTAGGTCTAGAAACGTACGATGCTTATTCTGGTGAAAGATTTATGTTGCATGCTGCACTATTGTGGACAATAAATGATTTCCCTGCATATGGTATGTTGTCCGGATGGAGTACCAAAGGGAAATTAGCGTGTCCACCGTGCAACAAGGAAACTCACCATATAAGATTGAAGCATAGTAAGAAACAGGTTTACATGGGTCATCGTCGGTTCTTACCACTCAATCATCCATGGCGACGGAATAAAAAATTTAATGGTAAATTTGAGCTTAATCCTAAGCCGAAGGAGTTATCTGGAGATGATGTTCTTGATCAGTTAAAGTCACTTCCTTCAGATTTGAAGTTTGGAAAGACTTTAACTAACAAGAAGAGAAAACGGCCCGACAAAGAATTAAACTGGAGGAAAAGAAGTATTTTTTTCGAATTGAGCTATTGGAAATCACTTAAGATCAGACATAACTTGGATGTCATGCATGTAGAGAAAAATGTTTGTGAGAGTGTGCTTGGGACTTTGATGAGTATTGATGGGAAAACAAAAGATACTGAAAACTCACGTAAAGATTTGGCGGAACTGGGTATTATGAAAGAGCTGCATGTACGCAACGAGGGTGATGGGGATGTCATTCCCCATGCACCCTACTGTCTAGATGTCGGTGGAAGGAAAAATATTTGTGAATGGTTAAAAAATATTAAATTCCCTGACGGTTACGCGTCAAATATATCTCGTTGTGTGAGCAGCAATGATAACAAGATAATTGGCATGAAAAGCCATGATTATCATGTACTGTTACAACGGCTGCTGCCACTTGCTATACGTGGGAACTTGAGCAAACAAATTTGTGATGCATTAACTGACCTTAGTATGTTCTTCAAAGAACTGTCTTCGCGAACTTTGACGGTCGAGTGCTTGGAGGGATTAGAAAGGGATATCGTTCTGATACTCTGTAAATTGGAGTTGATTTTTCCTCCTTCGTTCTTTGATGTTATGATGCACCTGCCAGTCCACCTTCCTCGAGAGGTAATGTATGGAGGACCAGTTCAATATCGCTGGATGTATCCCATTGAAAGGTTAGGCCTTTCGTAATTAATGAGGTTTTTGCATTATGTCATCCCTCAACAAATTTATCATTCATATATACGTTGTGTAAACAGATTTCTATATACGCTAAAGCAATATGTGAGAAATAAGGCACGACCAGAAGGTTCAATTGCCGAAGCATACATCGACAATGAATGTTTAAATTTCTGTTCGATGTATCTTGACGGCGTTGAAACAAGATATAATCGTGCGGACAGAAACCATGATGGAGTTAATATCAGCCGAAATAGTAGCTTGTCTATATTTTCTCGTCCTGTTCGGCCTTTGAGTGCCTCACAGGTTGAAAGGCTGACACCTTCAGAATATGAGATTGTTCGATGGTTTGTTTTACACAACTGCGAAGAGATCGATACATATATGAAGTAAGTTTTTTTCTTAGGAAAACTTGATGTACCTTGGTCAATAATTGAGTCAAATGTTTAAATACTGTTGACATGCATATGGCCGCAGTAAGCATCTTGAGGAAATTGAGTTGCGGGAGTCTTCGAATGTCGAGAAAACACATCAGCTTGAGTTTGCTGATTGGTTTAAGAATCTTGTAAGAGATCTTGTTACATAGCTTGTCATTTTGTAGTATATAATTTATATTGAATACGTTCTGAAACGTTTATATATATGTTTGGTCAGATGGTTAAAAAGCGAATTGACATGTCTGTAGAGGCCACTGATGACCTTTACTCGCTTGCTTGTGGGCCTGATAGACATATTAAACGGTATACGGGATGTGTTATTAATGGCATGAGATTTCACACAAATGCACGTGACGAACGACGAGTGACTCAGAACTCTGGAGTTTTGGTGCGAGCCGACCATGAAGGAACCGAAATTGATTTCTATGGTGTTTTAACTGATATCATTGAGCTGACATATGTAGGAGGGTATCGTGTTTTTATTTTTAAGTGCAATTGGTTTAATACAGGAGATACGAAGACAGGAGTTAGGAAAGATAAGTACTTCACTAGCGTGAACGTTAGTCGTACTTGGTATAAAGGGGAACCTTATATACTTGCGTCGCAGGCTCAACAAGTGTTCTATGTCCCAGATGTTATTCTAGGTAAGAACTACAGAATAGTTCAGAAGATTCAACCTAGAAATTGGTACAACATTTCTGAAACCGAAGAAGAAACAAGTAATCGTGACATAGAGACCGATGCATATCAACAATCGTTTTCGACTGGTAAGAGTCCTGTCACTGAATTTGATGCTGAAGATAATTTTTTTCTAAGTGAGGGAGAAGAAGATATGAATGACGACGATGACGATGACGCCGCCGATGACGACGACGACAGTGATGACGGAGGTGGTGAGGACTACAGCAGCGACGGTACTCACATAGGTGATGATGATGATGGCGATGACGACGACGATTACGATACAGATTTGGGGGAGTTCACATAACTGCATTTCTATAATTTTTGTTGACTAGTATTTGGTTATTTGGATTTCTGTTTTTTGGGTATTATTTTTTCAGCTACTTGGATTTCAGTTATTTGGGATTGTAGTTAGTTTTTTTCAATTTGCGGACGAATTAACGTTATTGTCTGTATGCATTCTTACCCGAAATTTGTTTCGCATAGCATTTTGTTACACTTGAATTTGTAGATTACTGCAGGCCATGGAAACATATGCGAAGGTCAGACGCTCGCTCCGATTAACTCCTTCGAAGTCTACGAGCAGCGTACGTGGACTCCAAGATCCTGAAAAGGATATTACGGTGGAGGTAAGGGTTCTGCATTTAAGCAAAACAATGTAATTAAGCATTAACGTATGTTGAACTGCGTTGACTTAATTTTGTATGTTCATGTTCTCAGAATGCAGGCCCTCGTACTAGTGCAAGAAAGTCCCCTCGACGCACGCCTACTGGAGCAGCACGTAATATCCAGGAGGCGCAATCTGTCCCAAGTGCAACTGTTTTGGAGGCAGGGAACAGCAACAAGCGCAACGAAATCAGTACGACTTTTCAAAATTTTGTATTTATTGGTTTTTTGGATATAATTGTTCTTACAGTACTGCGGTCTAAATGCTTATGATTGCCTTATTTATTGCGGTGTAGTATCGCCGCGATCTGTAATGCAGAAAAAGCCTGGCAATTCCCAGAATCCGAGAGCTGTTTCAACAACAAATAAGAAATCTGCAGTGTCACTGCCCCCCGGATGGTTGGCTGCCAATAAAGGTAATATGGGTCTACTTCGTAATCAAATTCGATCTTTTCAGAACGTATATGTAATGGTTTCGTAATTTATATTGACCGCGTGCACGCAGGAATGTCCACTGCAAAGAAGGGCAAAAAGAATGAAAATGTGGTTGCAACTGTTCCAACTGACCATCCTTCTGGAGATGCAGCTGGCAATGATGTCTGCTTGGAGGACCAGCAGTCACAAGCTACAATGGCGACTCCGACGAGGACAAAGACCTCCAATCATGTTGGGAGGACAGACGAAGTTCTGGTGGACACTGAGGTACGTAGTTGTTTGAAGTTAAATGTAAACGACCGTCTCTTACAGTTTTCATAACATGACATCCTATATGTGTATATCGCATACAGGTAACTGACTCCCAAAGGCGCATAAGAAGATCCCCTAGATTGAGAACCGACAGGGCTAACACTACTGACACAAGGGAAGATGCGACTCCTCAAATTGGAGGGTTAGAGGAAAATGAACCCGAAAGTAGCCAGGTAGTTGCAAGTGCTTTCAAACTTTGGCTGATTTGTACGCTAAAACGTGTAACACTTTGTTCGAAATGTGACGTAGGTTATGCCACAGGATGTTGCAGTAGACGACTCCATACGACCAACGCCTCAGAGACTGACACCTACAGTACCTGAGGAGTTGGGTGGTGACCAAATAGTTCACAGCAGAAACTCCCTGGAGAAAGAAAATGCGGGAACACACTCCATCGACAAATCTCGGAAGAAAACCGTTACAAGCACTGTTCAAATGGAAGAGGAAAACGTCGATGATGACAGCGATGAGGTAATGTTCAAGATTTTATTGTCGTATGCATATGTTGTTACTGCATTCAATCCTATTTCATTCCTTACCTTGTCTTACAAATGTCCTGTATTTGACATGAAGGAATTCTTTCGGCTACCACCTGAACTGTTGGTTGCGAGACTAGCTGCAGCTCAACGTGCCGAGGGCAGAGTTCGTAGAAGAAACTCCCAGGAACCAGACATAACATCACAAACCAGGAAGAAGTCTCGGAAGAACACGGTTACCAGTCTGCAAATGGAAGAGGAAAATGTCCATGTCAGCGATGAGGTAATTTTCATACGGCTTCTGAAAAATTTATTGTTCAACATACTTGGCAAAAGTTGTAGTTGCTCGCTTCTAAATGAAATATGCGATGCAGGGTACGAGAAGGGATGTTGGCATCAGAAGATCGCATCGATTGAGACCAAACAGGAACGTGTACAAAACAGCAGCGGCGTCGAATCCCAGGACGAATCCTCGTAACAACTCCACAACAGATGTGGAAAGGGAAGTGTGGGATCTGTCTTTGGATGACGTAGATCCTGATGTAAGTATAAATATTACCTTTTTTTTTCTTAATTATCATCTCCAAACTGTGTGTCCATTCCTTAACTTTTTATTGTGCAATTTTGTTAAAACTGTGACGCAGGTTACGACACGGGTTGTTCCTGAAAGAAGGTCCCATCGGTTAACACCTGCTAGGCTGACCAGGAAAAAAACAGCGTCAAATTCCAGGACTACTGCAAGGAACAACAATGGTACAAATGCTGAAGTCGACTCGATGCGTTATGACGATGACATGGACCCTGCTGTAAGTAACAGTACTATTTTTTTTATTTTTAACTTAATCTTGTGCCCGGGTAATGTGTGTAATTTATGGTACAATGTCGTGCATGTTACGAGACAGGATGTTGTAAGAAGATCGAACCGATCGACGCCTAGGAGGTTGCTGAAAAGAAAACATGCAGCATCAAAACCCAGGACAACTGCTCGGAACAAATCCGCCAGAGATGCTGAGATGGAAGGGTTAGATCCGTCAGACGATGAGATTGCTGGTGATGTAAGTAGTAGTTTAACGTATTTCTTTTCAACAGTGAGCTACTGTTTGCTTGTGTCTTATTTAACGTTTTATCGTAGAATGTGGTGCCTTGTGGTTCGTCTAGAAGGTCGCGTCGTCTGACATCCAGAACAGTGGAACGAACACCACCACCTGCTGCGGGACATGCTGAGAACGTCGCTGCCGAATGTATGTATCGTAGAAGTTATGTTGATTCTTAAATACGGTTGCATACGAGTTATTAATATTTTTATTTACTTCAAATTTGATGCCTTTCGTAAATGTATTAATTCTTCTCTCGTACGTAGCTCCCCAAACAACTAGGACTGGACGAGGAGTGACGCGTGGGCTAAGTATCAGAAGTAAGACGAAAAAAATTGGAGGAAAGATCGATGTGTACATTCCCCTGGGGAAGCGGAGACCAGTGGGTGATGGCCGTTTGGAGCTCACGGCTGAGGTTGGTGTTGCTGTACGCATGCATGCACAGGCTAGATGTCCGTCATGGAAGAAAATGGAGGATCATCACAGGAAACCCATCTTCGATCACCTACTTGTGAGTGCAGCTATTGCATGGTTCATGTTTATTTACGTTTACAATGATTTGCCATGTATTTATTTATTAGTTCTCTCTGAGTTCTTGGATTTAACTTGAAAGTGAATTAGTAATTTAAATGCGCATGTTTTAATTGACTGTCTGTATTTTATCGTTTAAGGGGATGTTTAATCTGGATTTTTCGAAGAAGCATATCGTTGTGCCATTAATTCCATGTGCAGCAGAGCATACAGCGACTACAGATACAAGCTGCATAGACATTACAAGAGTTTCCAAAGCCATACTGAAGCAAGGCGTCATCCATCCCCGCTTGTAACCCAAAGTGATTGGGAGATTTTGTGTTCGTACTTTCAGTCCGAGCCCTGCAAGGCAAAACCGATATAATAAATGGTATAGAATTTATGTATGTTCTATGTTATGGAGTTCCTTTCACAATTTTGTTGCGATATATTCACAGGTTAAGAGTAGAAGAGGTACTACCAGTCGAGAGCATGTTAAGAATCTGCACAGTTCCGGTTCGAAGACATTTGTACAGCGACTGCACGAGATGGTAATGTGTTTAACTTGATCTCATCCGTTTATAGTAATACGCATTCACGTATACATGTGAGACTCAGTGAAAATAAATTTGTAGGAAGAACCCTCACTCATTGAAAACTACAAGAACACGCATTGCAAAAGTGGCACATCTGTCTGGCTGTCGCATGAAGCCTTGCAAAAATATGTAAGTTTGGTTTTGATTTCTTACGAAAACATGTTATTTTCCAAACCTATATCTGACACTTAGTGAAATGTTGTAAAATGACAGAATCGAATGAAAGAAATGAGAGACAACGACGTGGATCATGACCTAACTGAAGAAGAGATTGTGGAGGCGGTACTTGGAACAAGGCCGGGTGTTGTTGCTGGCTACGGTGGAGGTGAGGTCCCAAAGACTGCATGGACTTACGATGACGGCGTGGCTGAATCGCAAGCAAGGGCTGAAGCAGCAGAAAAGAAGGCAAGTGCATATAGAAGAAGAGCTGAAGCTGAACGACGAAGGGCATTGGCTGCGGAAAGGCGTAATGAGGCCCTCGAGAAGAGGATATCCAATGTCGAGAAACTGATTTTGAAGGGCGTGCAACTTCAAGAGGATTGTGAAACAGATGCAGAGGAGGAATCTGAGAGGGAATCCGAGGAGGGGTCCGAATCTTTCGTTTCAGAAAGTCAATGAGGTAAGATAAATAATGAATGCGTGTACTTCTTGTCCATATATGTACACATGACATGTTTATACGTTAAATGACGTGAATGCTTTCATGTTATTACTTCAATATGCCCATATACATAATATACGTGTATGCATAACCTCACCAGTTACGAAACAAGCATGCTTAATAATGACTGTACCTGTAATGTATAAATTATTAGACCAAATATTTGCTGTTAATTGGCTACTTGTAAGAATTCGATTCCAGTTTATATTTGACAACAGTGTACCTTTAGTACGCAAGAAATTGAGTTTAGACAACACATGTGCTACTAATAAATTCGATTCCAGTTTCGTGTTGTGCCTGTACTTTATACGTATACAATTATCGTACTTTTAATAAATTCGATTATAGTGTCCTGTATTGCCTGTACTTTTACCAAATTCACTACTGAATACGGTAATAAAGATGGCTGCTGGATGCGAATGGGCTACACAGTTCTGTAGATTGTGGCTTGCAATTGAATGCGTCCACTGTAGGACTAATCTTAGGTTTCTAGGCAATTTGAAAAGCCTTCCTCTTCGAGAATGTGTACGACGAGTCAGCCATGCTAGCACACCATTTCCAGGATTGTTAATTTTGCAATGGCTGAAGTCTGTACAATTTTTTTTTTTTTATTACGTCGGAATTAAAGTCTCTTTGACTACGTATTGAATACAGCTTCTTTTCAAATAAGTGTTCTAGGCTGCTTCAATTCCACAATACGTAATAAAGTCGTTTTTTGACAAATATGATGTCTGACATCATGCATATGCATGTTGTGCTCTGTTCGCAGAAAACGGTAGCAACCTGAAACTGTATTTCAGGTCTTTATTTGACATGAACTTAGGTTGCTAGGCAAATTTTGAAATAGTTCTCTTTCCAGAATGTTAGTCGTGCTAGCCACCATTTTGTGCTTTGTATTCAACACATTTTGTGCCGAAATTAGTTCAACGTACTGTATGATATCTGCATATGTAAGGAGGTATTCTTAGATGAAACTGTACTTGTACATTAGCTGTCCTATATGCCGTATGCGGTACTTGTAATTAGTCCAATGTGTGAAAACATATATTCAACGACAGCATGAGTACATACCTAACTAGGCAGGCTGTTGACGTGTATCGTAGCCGATATTCACTGGTGTTAAACCATACAGCCACAAGTTTGTGATTACTTATTTCATTGTTTGCAGGTTTTAGCGTCGGTTGCATATTGCACAACTTCAGGGCATCGAAGGACCCACTTGCCGGTGATTCTGGACATGCAGTTAGATCGTACAACACATCGTAGAAGCAATCAGCAAATTTGGGTTTTATGAACTTTTTGAACACTGAAACAATCAGCAAACAAAGTGTTTTGTGTTTTGTAACTTAACTAATTAAGTAGTACTGTTTTCCTTCGTACGACTTTTTAATTAGAATGACCGTACTGGACGGTAACTAGCTAAGTATGCAGACTTGTTAAAAAAACCAAGTGTTGAAGGCTTGTTCTTAGATTTCAGCACAGTAGTGCATGTAAATGTTTGCTTATGTTTATATTTTGGGTGCATATATGGTTGATCTTCACTTTCAGATCTGCATATATGTAAAAATCTCTATAATTTTTTTTTTATTTCGTCGTGATTCAGGCGACAAACATGTATGTCGCCAGAAAGATGTAAAAGTGAGAAAGCATGTCTACTAGTGACAAACAATATTTGTCGCCTATGAACATAAACTACAAAAAATACTTGTCGGTAGTTAAACTAGAGACAGAAACAATTTGTCGTTAGATTTAAACTGCCGACAAAAAATTTTGTCGCTTTTTTTTTTTCTGCCGACGTAATTGAGATTTGTCGGCCTTAATACTAACGACCGACTTGTAGTGACCATTTTTTTTGTCGATAGAATTTGTCGGTAGAATTTCTACCGACATATTTGGCCTTTCTAGCGACAATTTTTTTTGTCAACGGAGGCCGAATTTGTTGTAGTGAGGAGAAACCCTAAGGTGTGTTATTGATTTCTTCTCTTACCATCGTTATGTATCTTGACTTGTGATCCTTGGAGGGTATTTCATGGATTATGTTTGTTTGTGTTTCCGTTGCGCATCCATGAACAAAACCCTACAGTGGTATCAGAGCCACAGGTCGTAGAGCATAAACGTGGTTTATGTGTTACGTTTTGATAGTTTTACACCTTAAAGTTATTGTTTATTGCATAAAACAAGACAAATCAAGCATGTGATGCAATTTGTCAACAATCAATCATAACAAGACCTAGTTTTTTCATTGGATTCATGAATTAGTGAGTTTGAGAAATTTTAGGATCTAAGATCTAGGGTTTGGGCATCCTATGGAAAGAAGGAGTTCTTCCAATGCAAGGAAACAACCAAACTTGGGCACCAAGCAAGGGAGATGTTTTGGAAACATCTCCCAAAGGAGGTTCGGTCCCCCCTAGGGACCGCCCCTCCTTGCTTTCCTCCCAAGCAAGGCTCGGCCTAGGGGCCGGGGTAGCCCTAGCCCGCGGCCTAGCCGCGTGGGCTAGGGCCGGCCGTCCCAAGGCCTTTGCGGTTCTCTTTTTGGGCCCGGGCAATTTGATTGTTGGGCCCCATGGACCGTTTTAACCCTAGAATATCCTAAAATCAATTAAAATTGACCAAGCGCGTTAAAATTGGATTTTAACTTTTTATGTGCAAATCGCATGGTGATTGGATATGGCCTTAGGATGTGGTTTGATGTGGACGTTTTATTTTTGTGGTTTGGTTTACGGCCTGTGAGCTGATCAATTAATTGTAATAATTAATTAGGGTTTTATGGCCTGCGAGCCATTTTTTTTCTCAACTTGTGAGATTTATTTTATTTAGTATAGTTGTTAGCTAGTGCTAGATAGAGTAGATTGTTAGCCAAGATTGAAGAAAAGAATCCTAAAGCCAAAAGGAGCCACAAAAGATGGAGCATGGAGCATTCCGCATGACTATGAAGGATGGACCATAAGATGAAGACGCATGGAGATGTGTTTGCTTTTAGGGTTCATAGATAATTCCATTGGCTTGGAATTATCTTAGTGTAGAAAAGGCCATATTCACATAACGTTTTATTTTGTTTTGTGGTTGTTTATTTTATTATCTTATTATTTTGTAGTTGGTGTATGGATGATGCATGCAATAAGGATAATAAGATAATTAGATAACCGGATCTATTATTTGGAGTTGTGCCCAAAGTCAAATAGATAGATTAGTTGATATTGATCAACAAAACAATTAAAAATTGAATTTAAAATCCCTCAAAATTCAAAATATTGTGTTCTTGCCTTCTCGTTATTTAAACACTCATTATCATCATGATTTATCAAGTTCGTGTGTGCCAAAGCATGATGACTTGGTTCATAATGATGGAATGCGATGGCACAAGCTAGTAATGTGCAACTGTTTAAATAAGAGATTGAACACAACTAGGCTATTAATATGATGAAAAACCTAGAGGCGATCAATTGGGATTATCCATGTGGATGGATAAATAAGGAGTTTTTTGCCCAATTGAACCAAGAGTTGCATAAGGGATGCAATTGGAAATTGTTCCTACCTAAAGTAGTCAAATTATGGGTGACTTACCAAAGCAAGCTCATAAGGAGATGAAACATGGATCTTGGCCCACTAGAAAATATAAGGATATTTTCCGCATTAATATCTTGAGGGTTTTTAATCCGTAGAAAAATAGTGGGCGCTATATTTGATAAACTAGCCATTATTGAATATAGTCAAAAATTCACAAATACTAAAACTTGCGTATTTTCCTTTTTGTAGAATTCCAAATGGCAAAAAACTGATTGAGTTCACAACATTCCCTACGATATGTCCTTGAGAAGGACAAGCTCTCTGGAACCAACTTTCGTGATTGGTACATAAACTTGCGAATAGTTCTCAAGCAAGAGAAGAAATTGTACGCAATAGAGGAGCATGTTCCAGAAGGTCCAGAGAACCAAACACCTGGAGCCCTAAAGGCGTATAAAACGCGTGTTGATGACGCTAATGATGCGGCCTGCCTGATGCTATGCACCATGACTTCTGAGCTTCAGAAGCAACACGAAAACTTGAATGTTGTCGATATGATCGAGCATCTGAAGCAGCTCTTCCAAGAGCAGGCAAGGGTTGAGAGGTATGAGGTCTCTGAGGCATTGTTCAAGTGTCATCTGGCAGAAGGGAACCCGGTGGGACCCCATGTACTCCGTATGATCGGGTAATTGGAGAATCTCGCCCGACTAGGGTTCCCTGTAGGCCAAAAGTTGGCAACCGATCTCGTGTTGCAATCGTTGCCCGAGAGTTATGGACAGTTCATCATGAACTATAACATGAACGAGATCATGAAACCACTGCCAGATTTGCTCAATATGTTGAGGAAAGCTGAACAAAGCATCAACAAGGGTAAGTGCAAGGCCGTTATGATGGTGCAGAAAGGAAAAGGAAAAAGGTTTGCCTCATCCTCCAAGGGCAATGGCAAGTCAGTTGCCAAGTCCAAGGAACCTGCCCTTAAGCCTGTTGGTGGCATTGCCAAAGGTGTGACTAATGGTTAATGCCACTACTGCAATCAGCCTGGACACTAGAGGAGAAACTGCTCAAAATATCTGGAGGACAAGAGGCTTGGAATATGATTCCACCACCACCAGGTATTTTTGTTGTAGATCTCAATTTAACTGTCTCTACATCATGGGTATTAGATACTGGATGTGGATATCACATTTGTCGAAATGTGCAGGATCTAAAGAGAAGTTGAAGATTGGCTAAAGGGGAGATAGATTTGCGCGTTGGGAATGGAGCAAAAGTTGCTGCGTTAGCCGTGGGCGTGTGCGAGCTATCTCTGCCTTCAGGATTAGTTTTAGAATTAAATAATTGCTATTTTGTGCCTGCTATGAGCAGAAACATTATTTCTATTTCTTGTTTGGACAAAGAAAGTTTTATTATTTCAATAAAGAACAATTGTTGTTCCTTTTATTTGAATAATATTCACTATTTTAGTGCGCAAAAATTTAATGGACTGTATGTCTTTGATCTAAGCAATCCTGTCTACAACATTAATACCAAGAGGATTAAAATAAATGATTTAAATCGTGCTTACTTATGGCACTGTCGTTTAGGCCACATAAATGAGAAACATGTATCTAGACTCCATAAGGATGGACTACTAGACTCATTTGATTTTGAATAATATGAGACATGTAAAGCTTGTTTATTGGGAAAATTACAAAGTCCCCTTTCAATAAGAAAGGTGAGAGGACTAGTGAGCAATTGGCGCTCATACATACCGATGTGTGTGGGCCATTTGCCACGCCTGCTAGGGGTGGTTACGTCTACTTCATTACATTTACTGATGATTACAGTAGATATGGATTTGTGTACCTCATGAGGGCCAAATCCGAGTCCTTTGAAGTGTTCAAACAATTCAAGAATGAAGTAGAGAAGAAACTTGGCAAAAGTATCAAGACTCTACGATCGGATCGTGGAGGAGAATACTTGAGCCAAGAGTTCGACGACTATCTAAGAGAGTGTGGGATCGTTTCCCAACTCACTCCACCCGGAACGCCACAATGGAATGGCGTGTATGAGAGCAGGAATCGAACCCTATTGGATATGGTTCGATCTGTGATGTGTCAAACCGATCTTCCATTATCGTTTTGGGGCCACACTCTGTTAAGTGCAGCTTTCACCATTAACCTTGTTCCATCTAAATCAGTCATGAAGACACCACATGAGATGTGGAGTGGGCGGCGTCCCACACTGTCGTTCATGAGGATTTGGGGCTGCGATGTCTATGTAAAACGTTTACAATCAGACAAGCTGGGGCCAAAATAGGATAAGTGTAAATTTGTGGGGTACCCTAAGGAAACTAAGGGTTTCTACTTCTACAATCCAACCGAGAACAAAGTGTTTGTTGCTCGGACCGGCGTGTTTCTAGAAAGAGAGTTTTTCTCTAAAGAAGCAAGTGGGAGGACTGTAGAACTTGAAGAAATTCAAGAACCACAAACCACTGAAACGATTATGGAACAGAACAGGAACCACAAACAGTTGTGGAGCAGCCTGTTCAGGTAACACAAGAGCTTTGTAGATCTAGCAGAGTGCGCCAGGAACCCGAGAGGTATGGACTTCTCGTGACCAATTCCGGTGACATGATGCTCATAGATGATGAGCCTACTACCTATGAAGAGGCCATGAAAGGGCTAGACTCTCAGAAGTGGCTAGAAGCCATGAGATCCGAGATGGAATCCATGTATACCAACAAAGTGTGGACTTTGGTGGAACCACCCGAAGGGGCGCGACCCATAGGGTTCAAGTGGGTCTTCAAGAAGAAGATCGACATGGATGGTAATGTGATTACCTATAAGGGCCGATTGGTGGCTAAAGGATTCAGACAGATTCATGGTATTGACAATGATGAAACCTTTTCACCAGTCGCTATGACCAAATCCATCCGAATCCTACTTGCAATTTCAGCATACCATGACTATGAGATTTCGCAGATGGATATCAAAACAACATTCCTTTATGGGAATCTCCTCGAGGACGTGTATATGATACAACCGGAGGGTTTTGAGGATCCAAAGCAAGCCAACAAAGTCTGTAAGCTGCAACAATCAATTTATGGATTAAAGCAAGCTTCTAGGAGTTGGAATCGACGTTTTTATGAAGTGGTCAAAGAGTTTGGCTTCATCAGAAACGAAGATGAGTCTTGTGTCTACAAGAAGGTTAGTGGGAGCTCTGTAGCTTTTCTGGTCTTGTATGTGGATGAAATACTACTCATTGGAAACGACGTTCCCATGCTACAATCTGTTAAAGATTGGCTAGGGAAGTGTTTCTCAATGAAGGACTTAGGGGAAGCAGCATATATACTGGGTATAAAGATCTATAGAGATAGGTGTAAGAGACTGCTAGGCCTAAGTCAAAGTACATATATTGACAAAGTGTTGAAATGGTTCAACATGCAAGATTCCAAGAAGGGATTCTTGCCCATGTCACATGGAAACACTCTTTCAAAGAGTGGTTGTCCTTCCAATGAGATTGAGAAGGAGCGCATGAGTAGAATTCCCTATGCCTCGGCCATAGGATCTATCATGTACGCCAGGTTATGTACTAGACCAGATGTGTCATATGCCTTGAGTATGACAAGCAGAAACCAATCCAATCCGGGTGAGAGTCACGGGATTTCAGTCAAGAACATCTTAAAGTACTTGAGAAGAACTAAGGATGCTTTCTTGATATTTGGCGGCGAGGAAGAGTTGCGTGTAAGGGGTTACACTGATGCAAGCTTCCAAACCGACAGAGATGACTTTAGATCACTGTCGGGATATGTGTTTTGCCTGAATGGAGCAGCGGTGAGCTGGAAAAGTTCCAAGCAAGAGACGGTGGCTGATTCTACTACAGAGGCTGAGTACATTGCTGCAAATGGCGCAGCAAAGGAAGCTGTTAGGATCAGAAAGTTTGTTTCTGAACTTGGTGTGGTCCCTAGCATTGTGGATCCAGTTGAGTTGTACTGTGACAACACTGGGGCGATCGTGCAATCAAAGGATCCCAGATTACACCAGAAATCCAAGCATGTGCTCAGGAAGTTCCATCTGATTCGAGATATTATCGATAGAGGAGACGTTCGGATATGCGAGATTCCTACAGATGAGAATCTGTCAGATCCACTTACAAAGCCGCTTGTGCAGTGGAAGCATGAACGGGCACACTAGGAGTATGGGCATACGAGATGCGCCAGATTGGCTCTAGTGCAAGTGGGAGAGTGTTGGAATAGATGCCCTAGAGGCAATCTAGTTTAGTATGAATTTATTTTTGGCTAGAAAATTCATTTTATTATTTATTGGATATTTAATATAATGAAGTCCTTAGATTTAAAATTGTGTTCTTTATCTTAAATATACCTAGTCCAGTATAATGATTAATGGGACAATAATGTATAGACTAGTATGGGGTTGGATTGGTATGGAGATATCATGATCCAACACATAGGCATGCATTAAGGGTAATGACGCACTGGATTGACCCATCTCCGAGAAGGCTACATACACGTTATGATATGTCACAAGTGCTTCTCGTGGTGCAACGGTGTTTTCATCCTTAGACTTGAAGTCGCTAGATATTCTAGTTGTGGATTATTGTGATTTTGGTAGCGTTAAACGCTACACCGTAAGTGGGTAGTTATAAAGGCGTGTACCAGATACAATAAGAAGCAAGCTTAGAGATTGTAGTGAACGTAGATAGAATTTGTCCCTACCACATAACGGGATAAAATATCCTAGGCCACTCGAGGGATAGTGATTATAGAATGTCTGGCCAGACTCAAATAAATCAATATGGGATATTGATGTTATTTGCACGAATAAGGCTATTCCCATGGACCGAGAAACTATGGATTGGATATAGTAGTGTGACTTGTATGTCTTGTGTTCAATCCGGATATAGATACAAAGGGATGATACAATTACTTGTACAAGCTTTGTCAAGATAACTATTATATTAGTTGGCTAGAATGGATGTTTTGCTAGAAACCGCTCCATATTAGCAAATTGTTTCTACCAACTAGATAGAACCTATGGGTTCACACGCTATATAGAGTTGAACTAGATTTGGTAATTAATTAATCGTATTAATTAATTGGAAGGATCACTTTGCAATACCTTGCAAACTTAGTAGGACTAATTTGCAAGGAAGGGACTAAACCGAATTCTAGTAGGACTAGAATAGGTACTTTATGTAGTTGGCAAGGATTTGTTGGACTATATAAAGGAGACTCCTTCCTTCCATCCCACACTTATGACCTTATTGATCATAAGTTGAGTGGGAGAGAACAAAAAAGGAAAGAGCAAGCAATCAAAGGAGGCTCGCCCGCCCCCCTTGATCGCCGTCCGTTCCCGCCGGCCCACAAGGAGGCCGAAACCTCCTTGTTGTCTCGTTTTTCGTGATTCTTCTTCCTCTTCCTCATTCCGGGCTAGCACAAAGGATTAGGAAGATCTAGATTTCAACTCTAGGCATGGATCAACTATAGAGAACGTGACACAATTCGCGTTTGAAGTCATCAAAGGAGAAACCCTAAGGCGTGTTATTGATTTCTTCTCTTACCATCGTTATGTCTCTCTAATTGTGATCCTTGGAGGGTATTTCATGGATTATGTTTGTTTGTGTTTCCGTTGCGCATCCATGAATAAAACCCTACAAGGGTATGTGCTCGGATATGGATTGTTTCTAAGGGATGTATGCTTCACATATGTCATTCTAAAGTTCTTTTGGGGTTAAGGGAGATGTTGTGCATCCTTCAAATTCGTGTTGTTTGGTTTATGGTGTGAGATACGAACTGTATGAAAATAATGCTACCAGTTACCAAGACAGAAGACGTTAAGAAAAGCTCGGAGTTCCTGTAGAAAATTGGAGGCAATACTAGCTTTATATTTGGAGATTTGTTAGGATATAGCCACGAGGTCCGTAAGTGTTATGTTATTTGGCTATATCCACAATTATAAGTCGAATAATAAATTTGGACTAAGAAGAACTATGGATCTAAACGGTTGGTTGGATTTCAATTAGAATACTCGGTAAAAGCACATGGGTGATGATCGTCAAATGGAATAAGAAGACTTTAGTACCCTCTAGGTACAACAAGTGGTTGTAGAAGTACTACCCTAAGTTTCCTTACATATTGGACACATAGAAGAACCTAACGTAGGAAACTTAGCTCCGGGTATGACCGTAAGACATAGTTGGAATCTTAGAGAATAATCGCTTTGGTGCTTGATTAGAATCAGCGTCATTTGAGGTATATTTGGGTAACATTTGGTCCAAGGGGGGGCTCTATGATGAAGGATTTTGGAGGAAATTCGAAGAAATATTGGCAGTAGGGCCAAAGGTTAGGGGACCAAACCACTAAGTTTTAGATACCCTCAGCTAACTTGGTTTGGAGTAAGTTCGTTTTAAGACGTGTATTTGGAGTTCAATTATTTAGATCAACTACACGGAGGGATATGATTATTGATGTGGTCGAGCACTCTCTAAAATGTGTATGGACTAGCCAGCTTGTGACCTTTCTGGAGTTATGTAACAGAATGATATGTCTCGGTAGCCTAACTTTCCGTGTGGTACATACTCTTCCAATAAATCTTGATCGAGGTCTTGTTGTCAATGTCTTGTTGTGATATACATTCTTCACTTAATCGGGTTGGGATACTAGGATTCATTCTCGATAAGTTTCTTGGGATTTCGTTTTCAGAATCGGGCTTCCTCTAGTCATTTGACATGGTATTTTGGGATTCTTGGGAGGTGACACGAAATTAGGGTCGGTAGATAGATCTCAAATAACAAATAAGAACTGTATATTGTGAAGAGTTATTCTATATTTTCTTAAATCAGGTTTGGAAGAAATAAGTGATTTGAGTGCTTAAGAAGTTGATATTTTCTTTGAACATTGCTGTATAAGTTGTTTCGCTTGACCATCACCAGGGGAGAACAAAATTTGAGTCATGAATTACCATAGGAGTCAGAGAACCCGCAGGATTATGTATTATGTATCATGGGAATACATTCTAATTCCTTTATTGATTTATGTTTTGAACTACTGGTAATATCAAGTAAGCATTCAAAGTGGCTTTAGTAGTTTATCAAGACTTTGGAGGTTTTATCAAAATAGTTCTATCGCTTGGTTTAATTAGACTATGTCTATTGAATTATGGTACAGACTCGGCTTCAAATAATTAGTACGATCCGCCAGTGGAAGTGTGCAATTGGAGTCGTCTCGCTGAAAACGTATTTGGGAGCCACGAGATGAATGTTCACTTACCAGCTAATTCTTGATGTTATACGACGTTATCAGACTACTTACGTTTCATTTGAACCAAGGGTGATAACTATTCTTTAGAAAACTTTGTGAAATGGGTTATCTAAACGAAAGCGACTAGTGGAGACAAAATCTATCGTTGTGAAATGGGAAATAGCTAGTGGGTAAGAGGAGAAAAGAAGACTTCCTAATTTCTCGAGAACACCTGATTTGACTCAGTTTGGAAGATTAGGCATGATTTTACGTCGTAGCCCCTTAGACAAGTATGTGAAAGTCAATCGACCTTGGAACAAAAATCAGAGAGTTCATGAACACAACTGGCGACATGTATTCGCTAACTATGACCATCCATTGTGACTATAGTTCCGGGGACGTCACTCTCTAAGGGGGAGAGGATGTAACATTTCGCTTTAATACCCTTACGCTTTGGTTAAAGTAAACATTCCTTAGCACCTAAAATAAGTTTTAATATTTCATGTTATCTCTGGTTAATCTCATGACATATTTTGTGCATCATCATATAGAAATATCTTTACATCGCATAGAAACTATTTGCTCATAAAGTAGCTTTAGTTTTGAGGAAGAAGCTCTCTTTAGGGGGGGAATGTCGTAGTACTCCGTTCTAATAACAATGGGTAAAATTGGTAATTGAGGCGAGAAATTTGATTTTTATCTGCAAGTGATGAAGTGGGTAAATTTCGGACTAAAATTATAGCCGGGAAGTTTTTATATTAATTTTATAGAAAACGACATATTTGTTGCGTATTTGATTTTAACATTTTATAGCCTAGTTGTGTACCAAAAAGACTAGATCCCCATAGCCATGTGTGCTCCAAATACACACTAGCACAACCAAAAAATAAAATAATAATAATAATAATGATAATAATTATAATCAAATGAATTTGTTTTCTCCAACATCTGACCACTTCTACCAATCCCCAACACTCCCTCTTTTTTAACGTAACTCTGTCTCTCGCTCTCTCTCTCTCTCTCTCTCTCTCTCTCTCTCTCTCTCTCTCTTATATTTCTTCTTCTTCTTCTGAGAACAAAACACGACACACCACCACCGGAGGCCTCGACCACCACCGCCACCACCACCTGCAAATCTCTCTCTACCTTCTTCTTTTTTGACCACACCAACTTCATCTCCTCTCTGTTGCGACCAGGGGAGAGGTAACAACAGCAACAAAAAAGCCGCAGAAATGAGCCATAGCCTCGCCACTGTCGGCCCGAACCATCCGAAGCTACCCACTCCCTCCAATCAATTCCAATCGACTCCTAGATACCCAAGGAGGCCATATCCGGCGCCAATCGAAGCCAAGAATGCAATGTTTGCAGGATTCGACCATCACCGCCGGCCACCATCGACGGGGAACTCAACCGGACCCAATTCTTGACAGTTTCTCGCGATTGTTCCCTTGGGTAACTCCTATATCACCCTCTGATTCGTTATTGAACATCAAAATACAATTTTATTAGCTCTAGATCAAATTGGGTTGTTGGGTTGAAAAATTTATGCATTTGTTCATGTTGGGGAGTAGTTTTTGTACTTTCTGAAAAGTTAAGGGTGACTTGTGTAGCTAATAAAATTGTTTATGTAGTGGGGGTTGAAATTAATGTCTTTTATGAAAGCTTGGGGAGTTCACTTGTTGATTGTATAAACTGAAATTAAATATGAAATTAAAAATACATTTTTTGTATTAGAATTAATTTCTAACATTTCTAGTTTTTGTTTTAATTATGTAAAAGTAAATTTTGACTATTTAAAATTTATATGAGATAATTAATATGTAATATTGTTGTTTTCTTGAAAAATAAGCAAGATAAATTATATATTTGATTTAATCATATAAATTTAGTGTGATTAAATAAATATTTCAAGTACTTATAAATTTGTGTTTTGAGTAAAATATGTTATTTTCTTCATATTGATAAACTAAAATAAGTTAGAAAGTTAAATAGGAAAATAACTTTTAAGTAAACTCATTTATTAATAAATAGATAAAAATTAGATTATTTTTGGTGGATATAAGAAGTTATTTCTCCAAAATAAAGTAATAATTATGTGTGACTAAACACTTGCCTTCTTTGAATAAACATTGTGTGAGCTTTATTTATGAATTTAATTCTTTTATAGTATATATGTTTTCTAATAAATGATTATAAATAATTAAATTAGTTTGAATTAAATTTTGTAGTCACTTTTAAATAAATGTGTTGTAAAAATAGATTATTATTTTCTAAATATGAGAGTGTATAAATTTAAAATGCGATTCCTTACTTAATAATTTTTAAGAATTAGTATTTATAGAAGTAGTAATTTTTATGAGAAAAAAATACAATTGTTTACTTCACCGGTTTATTATATCAATTTGTCACGCTAGTAATTGATGGGATAATAGAGGGTAAATTCAAATGAGACTTAGAGAAATTTTGCATAGCATGCACATTTTGGACTTGTAATTGATATAGGGGATATAAATTGTAGGTGACGAGTTCATAGAAAGGGGCTACGTATATCCGTAGATGCGTTACCATGCTATTTTCTCGGCTACTCGAGGTAGGTAGATATGCCTTACCTAATGTGCCCGTCCTCCGTTCGTGTCTAAATATTTTTATGATTTATGTCTCAAAATGTAATTTGTGATATACGTGTTCGAATTGAGATTTCAAATACTTGTCTAAATGATTCTTTTGGAAACTATCACGTGGAATTAATAATACGTAATAACGTAAAGTGGAAACAGTTGAGCGGTGGAACCATATGCGGATTCTTATATATTGTGATTGTGAAATTTTGCTCGGTTGCAATTAGCCTCGGGCTGCTCCATGTACTCACCTCTCAGGCCGCAAGAAGTCTTAGGAGGGTGCCGGCACTTAAGGTCTTGGATGCATGGGATATGGTTGGTTACTTATGAGATATTGTGATGGAATTCTATGATGGATTGGTTCGTTCCCCGCTACAACTATAGAATAAACATGGATTTTCATGAGAAAATGGACAGAAATTATAAACTTGAGATTTTCTCCTAAATGGGACAGTATTATGAGATTAACCCTAATCGGGTTAGTATGGTGGTTTGGAAATATTTCATTGGTATCATAAACGGTAATATCTTGAGAATGTTGGAAAATTTATACCTTCTCATACTTGGTCATTTGCACTACTATATCTGATTCCTTGTTATCATTCATATTCTTTAAATAAAAGCATGCCTCTTTCCTGTTTACACGTTGGGGTGTTTACTTACTCAGCATTTCTTGCTGACTTTGGAAAAACTGCTGTCTTGTTTCTTTCCCCCGCAAGTCTAAGAGTTGGGGTTATGGAGTAGCGGGATTCGAGACTCATATAGTAGTTGATATCACTTTTAGTAAGGCGCACTCTTAGTATAATATCATCTTGTATAACAGTATATTACAGACAAATTAAGAGTTGTAATATATAAATATCGGATGTGTTGTTCTTATTTTCCGCTGCTTCATTTTTTAGTAGCACCCTCCTAGGCTCTCCGGTCCGGAACGGAAAGCTCGTGAACGAGGGGTGTTGCAGCAATGGACTTCATCGGGGCAGTTCCTATGTGTTCTTGCAAGTAGAAGAACAAAACAAACGACACATGGTTGACCTGTTTGGGGGACCGGAGATGAGAACCGGTTTGGGGTAAGAGAAGGCAACATATGTTATCCAGATATGAGACAGTGATGGGTGAGCTGAGTGAAAGTTGATATCTCTTTGTGACGATGATCAATCTCTGTTCGTTGTGTGGAAGACATAACCTTTACATACATGCTGTAATACCACGTTTTAATACGAAGGGTAAATTGGTAATTGAGGAGAGAAATTTGATTTTATTTTTGAGTGATAGATTGGGTAATTTTGGGGTTAAAAATATATTCGGGACGTTGGTATATTCATTTTATAGTTTCTTAGAAAACGACATCTTTATTTTGTATTAGTTTTAACATTTTATGCAAGTTATCTAAGAATAGCCTAGTGTGTACCCAACTTACTAGATCACCCAACTTAGTGGTACAGCTATAACACCACAGCATAACTATACAAGAAAAAAAAAGAATAAAATATTGGAAAAATTCTCATTCTTCATCAACCTGCAAAAATTTTGTTGGAGAACAAAACTTTCTCCACTTCATACGTAAGTATCTTCTCTCTTCTTCTTATACTCCTTCTTCTTCTCCTTCTTCATCCCATCACCACCATCACAGGCACTACCCTTACCACCTCTTCCTCCTCCACCTCTAGTTGTTGATGGTGCTTTCCAGAAAGACGGATCAGAGCCACGTGGCGGTAATCCAGCACACCTAGCTGTGCTCCATACACATCGAATCACTACCCATGCTTATCCACTTGGGGGCTGCGAGACAGGTCCCTCGCGTACCAACGAAGCTTGCGCGAGACCCTTTTTAACTTCTTTGAGAGACTTAATGACCACGTCCTATAAACCTGGTCGACCTCATAACGGTCTCCGGTATCTGCGGACAGGTGCGTAACGTTGCCTATATATGCGGTCTAACGTGGTGTTACGGGGGCTATCATTAAGCCTCCATTTATGGTGTATTAACATCCCCCCCCCCACAATGGTCACTTCCCCAATATATATAGGAATGTTAGACCTCCATGGAAAGGGTTCAATTATGAATTTCTGCTTCAAAGCTCTCTTACCATCATTAAGATGTCTCTCTCTCTCTCTTCCAGTTGCCTTTGCTTACTCTCTCCCTACTAACACCCTACATCTCGTTGTGTTCATACTCTCAGATCCCCTACTTGAGGTGTACACTTTGATCTCTCTTCAGGATTTCCTTGTACACAATTTGGTGAACTCGACAAGAATCCATCCACCTTCAAAGGTTCAACCAATCAATTTAACAGCCATGTCTCTTGAGTGTAACCTTCGTGATGGTGACCACTCTACTTTGAGAGAAGAAAATTAGAGAGACGAGACCCCCAACACAAACACTAACACCCAGACAGCTACTGTGAGCAATTTTTCTATAGATGCACTACAGGCCACAATCCAAAGCCAGGTCAAGGCTGTGCAAGCTCAGTACCACCAGATTGCCTAGATCATTGCGATCCTGGGAGGATTTGTTCATAACGCTGCTCAGCGGGCTTCAGCTCCACCACTAGAAGCTCATCTTCCTCCTCCAGGGGTAACCACCACTTCTATAGTGCACACTCCCATCCCACCGAACCCACAATCTTCTCTCCCAATGGTCCTGCACCCCAGGCACCAAGGCTCCAATCAGGCTCGTACCTGATATCTGCAGGGAATCCTCCTCCATACCCCGCGTTGCCTTGACACGCGAATGGAGCCCAAGGGAGTTCCACACTCCAACATCCGCCTCCCTATGATCCAAACATGCCCTACATTCCGGGTTTCGCGGTGGCACCATCGTCAACTCTTGGGGGAAGTACGCCTGCCAACGTCACGGCCTTGGAACAGCTATCAGACAGCATAATCGCAGATCAGAGTTTTGTGGATACTGTAATCCCGAAGTTTGACAATGCACCCCCTATCCCGCGGGATATATATCTGATGCCCAATCCTGCCGGGTACAAGCCGCCCAAGTGGGAAAAGTTCAACGAGGTCAGCGGGAACGCGCACGAACACGTCATGAGATTTGTTGACATGATGGGCCTGCATGGAGTTGATACTAGGCTGCTTATGTGCAAATTCTTAAGTCTCTGGGACTGTCGCGTATAAATGGTATAGGACCCTTGAGGAAGGATCTGTCAAAACGTAGGAGGACATGGTGAAGAAATTCTACACCAAGTTCTTCCAAGTTGAAGAAAAGGTTACAACTATTCATCTTTCTCGCATGTATCAGAAACATGATGAAGACGGATTCTTTTTCATCAAGAAGTTCAGGGCATGGTCCTTGGAATGCATCGATGAGGTCTCAGAAGGCCGCCTGGTGGAGATATGCCTTGAAGGCATGCGCGGCGAATACAAAGGTATGTTAATCAATTTGAATATTCCTACCTTTTCAAAGTTGATTGACTGCACCAGGAATAATGAGCCATTAGTGGAGAAGATGAAAAATAGATACACTAGTGAACGCGCGCCAGCCAGCTCTGGCTTCAAGATCGGGAGGTTCAATTACAAGCGTGGGCGAGATGTTGATGTGCATGCGGTGTCATCCCCTCACAAGAAACAACAACCCGCGCCTCGGGAGGCACCACCCCAGCCTTGCTCGATCGAAGACGCAATAGACCTCTGCAAAAGGTGGCGGGAATATGGAATTCTACCAGCACTGGAGCACAAACCTTTGGAGATCAACTGCCAGATCCAAGGTGGTGCGAGTGCCATTGGCAGGTCATGCACCCAACGAAGGAGTGCAAAAAGCTTAGGTGGCTGGTGCATACAAAGATAAAGGAGGGACAATTGGTTGTCAATGAACCGACCAAGGACGTATGTAGCAACCCTTTGTCGTCTCATGCGCGAAATGAGCCCAAAGGAAAAGAAATAGGCATGATTTCGATCATGGACGTTGAAGAGGTCGCGAATATAGTTCTTGTGGTTGCCGAAATCTGCGAAGACGAGGATTATGGTGAGGATATAGAAGATTCACGCGCTGAGAGGATGAAAAACTCTAACAAGTTTAAAAATTCTGTGATGACATGAATTTCTCAAGAAGCTACAGGCATGAGATGATAAAGGCTATCTTAAGGGTGGCAGAAGACTATGAAGATGAACTTGTCACCTCGAACGGCAAAGTTGTCAGGGTCGCGCGATAAAATGGTATAGTCATGACGTTCGATGAGTCGGACAAGAGAGAAGAAGCGAGTCACCAGAGGCCGCTGTACGTGATGGCTGTCATCAATGATTTTAAGTTCAAGAGGACCTTCGTTGATGGCGGAGCTGCAGTAAATGTGATTCCACTCAGCACGCTGGAGTTAGCTGGAATACCATAGAGCAAGATTGTTAAGAAGCCATCACCATTGATGGGCTTCAGTAGCGACTCCAGAATAACCGTGGGATGGATCCGCCTGGGAATCCAAATTTGATAGGTTAAGTGTTCTACCCAATTCCTTGTCATTGACGCCAACACCACGTACCATATGATCATTGGTCGAGCGTGGATCCACCGCTTCGACGTTGTGCCGTCCACGGCTCATCAAGTGATGAATTCCATTTGGAGAGACAGAGTGGTCGCCATACTCGCCTCAGTGAATTCAGTCAATTTGGAAGAGGTGCACTTTTCTGAAGCTGTCTGGTTCACGGAGATGGCAGGCGAAGCTACTCCAGCCCCAATTCGGCCAACTCCTTTACCCAAATGGGAAGACACCAAGGACGAGTCAAAAGCTGGGGTTATGGTGATGTGAGAAGCGCCGAAGGATAAGCCTCCCGTGTGGGAGGAGGTTCCAAAAATAACTTACAACAAGAAGAACTTCTACACCCTGAAGAGCGTTGTCGAGCATGACGACGAGAGCAAGCAGGTAGGCAGCTTCTATTCTAATGGAAGGAAGTGTTAACGCATCTGAAGGTGCGCGGGGTCATCTTCAACCCATCCCATTGAAGGTGACCCTGAGCAACTTTGCGAGCTGACAGAAGCTCCAGACAAAGATAAGGGTAAGACACTATTGGAGGAATTAAAGGAGGCCCCAAAATGCATGGGGGACCGCCCAAAACCTCATAAACAAGAACTGAAAGAAGCATTCCTGAGCCCAAGTGCGGATCTTAGCAATGAGGAAGAACGAGAATTGCTTGAATTATTGAAGGAATATAGGGATGTTATCGCGTGGGATTATGAAGAAATGCCAGGGCTAGACCAGGGCATCACCATGCATAGACTGGATGTCATTCCAGGCTCGAAGCTTGTAAAAAAAAGTTGAAGGAATTTCCCTACTGAAATAAATGTCAAGATAAAGGAGCAGATTGTCAAGTTGCTGAAAGCAAAATTCATCAAGCCCAACCACCATCCCACCTGGCTTGCGAATATTGTGCCTGTCTTGAAAAAGTATGGGAGCATTCGTGTATGTGTCGACTTCAGAGACCTGAACAAGTTCTGCCCAAAGGACAATTTCCCTTTTCCAAACATAGATCTCTTGATCGACTCTAACGCATGACATGAGATTTTTAGCTTCATTGATGGATTTAGCAGCTACAACCAGATCAAAATGGACCCAGAAGACGCGAAGAAGACGGAAATCATGCCCATGGGAGTGTTCAAATACATGGTTATGCCGTTTGGTCTAAAGAATGTAGGCGCTACGTATCAACGCGCAATGATGGCATTGTTCCATGACATGATGCACCAGGAAGCTGAGTTCTATGTGGAAGATTTGGTGGTCAAATCAAGGAAGAAGAAAGACCATTGGAGATACTTGAGAAAAGTATTTGACAGATGCAGAGCTTTCCATTTGAAAATGAACCCCATGAAGTGCACGTTTGAGGTAACCTCGGGAAAATTCCTAGGTTGTGTAATTCACCGGCACGGGATTGAGCCTGATCCCGCAAAGATCTTGGGAGTTACTAGCTTGACTACGCCACAGCCTCAAAGCGCTTTAAAGACATTTTTGGGGAAGCTGTCGTATCTATGGAGATTTATACCAGCCGACGCAGAACTGACCTTTTGCTTCGGTAATTTGCTGAAAAAGAATGCGACGTTCTTGTGGACGGAAGAGCATCATGCCGCATTTGAAAGGTTGAGGAAGTTATTAGCATCTCCGAGGGTTATGATCGCACCTCAACTGGGATCGCCCCTACTGTTTTACCTAACCTCAAAAAAAGGTCTATCGGAGCATTGTTGGCTCAGCAATTCGAAGGACAAGAAAGGCCAGTGTACTATATCCAGTACTCAGAATCCATGTACACAGATATCGAGCGCCACTGTCTGACTTTATTTTTAGCTATCGGAAAGGTAAAGAACTATTTTGCATTCCACAAAGTGGTAGTCATAACAAAGCATGATTCTATACGTTATCTGTTCGGACGCTCACCTCCCTGTGGGAGACTGGAAAAATGGTATATGACCATTTCCTAGTATGACATAGTCTGGGAACGACCAAAGGCCATCAAATCCCAATCACTGGAAGACTTGTGGGCTCAGTTCCCGGATGAAAATTTTGAGCCCTTAGCAGAGGAGGAACTCGAGGAGCCTGAGATATACACGATCAGCCACCATTATTGGAAGTTGCACTTTGATGGATCCTCGACAAGGTCGGGAGGTGGAAATGGAGTGGTAATGATCAAGCCTGATCAGGAGGTCATTCAGATGTCAACCAAGATAGACTTTGCGGTGACCAACTGTTGAGTCAAGATCCCTGAATGTGCTTTGATTGGTAATTGTTTTGAGTGATGAAAGACAAAAGGCCAAGACATTAGCAGCAAAGGGTTGTTAGTCATCTCAAGGCCTTGAGATTGACAGAAACTTTCAAAGCCTTGAGACTGCTTATTCTGCTATGTGTTCTAACATCTTTGTGTTGCAGAATTGGATATCTGATTGTTCAAATCAGTGGTTTATGGTATATATTTATGGTTTGTATTTTTTATATATCTAACACAATTGCAGATGATCAGAACAGGAAGAATCAAAGTTATCTGGGTTTAATTTTGAAATGATGTGAAACAGGTTCAGAGCTCCAAGGCCTTGAGATTTGCCTTGAGCTACTGACAGTTTTTACAAAACTTGATTAATTCTTACTTGCAGGTTATGACTCTTAGTATTGTGATTATTTACTCACTACTAAGTGTCTTAAACTTGTTTTTCATAACTTATTTGATCTAGAGTATATGCAGATTATTGTTTTGAGTTTATTAAACAGTTTTACTAGAAACTGTATAACCAAACAGTCTCAGTACTGTTAGTTGATTGGATTGTGTTGTTGCAGTATTTCTTTGCTGTTGCAGGTTTGTTAAACGTGCAGGATAAATCTCAACAAACTCCAACGAATATCCACCTGAAAGCTGTTTGAATTTAAGTTGAAAACAGAAGGAGGATTTGTAGGAATTCAGATCTTAAAATCTCTCAATCAGTTGCAGCTGTGGATAAAAGAGACTGGTTTGAATTTTGAAGATAGGAGAGGCTTGCAGAATACTCTGAGAGGTGTGACAAATTCGTGGGAGATCATCCATTCAAACACACAATCATTCAAGCTTCATTCCAGACTTCTGAAGATCAAATCAATCCAATGAATCCTGAAGAACACTTCCAGACTTCAATAGTTCATCTTTATACTGTGTTCTTCATTTGTACTTCATATGTGTATCTCTATATTATCTTAAACCTCACTTAACCTAGTGGTTGGTTGTTCAAGTGAACAACAAGAGGTTCTTGTTAGCATAACAGTTAGTAGCTGGAACTAGATAGGTTTGGAACCACAAGTTGTATAGGTGTAAGGGAAATCACTTAGGCTTGAAGATCTAGGGCTATTTCTGTGTGAGTAATAAGAAGTGTTTGCCCAATCCTGGTGGGATTAGATCCCTCAGGCAGAGATTAGGTCAATTGGGACTGAACTCTGTAAATTGCTTTGTGTTCTTTACCTTTATGTCTGATTATTATCTGCTGCACACAACTCAAACGAAACTAGGGTTTAAAAGTTGTTTAGTATTGTTCACAGCTCAAGGCCTTGAAGCTTACATTTTCGCGTTAGTGAGTTTCAGACAGTTTACAAAATCTCAAGGCCTTGATATTTCAAGTTTCACACAAAGCTATCCTGTTAGACATTAAGTTTTGCAAAAAGTTTCCATACTCTATTCAACCCCCCCCCCCCTTCTAGAGTATTTAGGTCCTGTATCTAGTTTACATTACACACTTTCAATTGGTATCAGAGCTTGTGTCATTGTTTTTAGATCTAACAATCTGGTCACTATGAGTAATGTAGGAGATGGTGGATTCTCACAAGGAAGGGCTGCTAACAGACCTCTATTGTTCTGTGGTGACAATTTTCATGCATTGGAAGGCTTTGATGAAAATTTTCATCATAGATCAAGACATGGAACTATGGTCAATAGTTCAGAATGGTCCTCATGAGTATTATACTACAATTGATGGAGTCAGAACTGTCAAATCTGAGGAAAATCTCTCAGTCACTGAATTGGAAAAGGTATCCAAAAATTACAAAGCTATGAATTTGCTATACTATGCTTTGAATGCAGATGAGTTCAACAGAGTATCAAACTGCAAAAGTGCCAAAGAAGTGTGGGATAAACTGGTGGTGACATATGAAGGAACCAGCCAGGATAAGCAGACAAAAATCAACATACTACTGAGGCAATATGAGTTGTTCAAGATGAATTCAGATGAAACCATCAAGGAAATGTTTAAAAGATTCACTGATGTGGTGAACAACCTCGAGTCCCTGGGAAGAAGGTTCTCAAATGAGGAGAAGGTCAGAATGATTCTGAGAAGCTTGCCAAAAGCAAAGTGGGAGCCAAAGACAACTGCCATTGAGGAAGCTCAGGACTTGAGTCTTCTTCAGCTAGATGATCTACAAGGAAAGCTGCTCACTCATGAAATGTCTATGAAGGATGTGGAAGGTGATCTGAATGAAAATATCAGGAACTTAGCTCTTAAGGCAAAAGACAGTGAAAAATCTCAAAGCCTTGAGACTGAGGAGGAACCTAGTGATGAAGAGGCTTTAGCATTGATCTCCAAGGCCTTCGCCAGGATTCTCAGAAAGAAAAGAAACTCTGGTAACAGGGATTACAACAGAGAGATATCAAGACCCTCAGGCAGCAAGGATTACAAAGGTAAATCTTCATCACAGTCACATAAAACTAAAGTAATGAATTGTTTTGAGTGTGGTGATGGAGATCATTTAGTAAGGGACTGTCCACAAAAGAATAAGAACAGAAACTTTCAGAAAAAAGATGGTGACAACAGAAGGAAGAAGGCCATGATGGCTTCCTGGAGTGATTCTGATTCATCAAGTGATTCAGACACAGAAGAAGAGCAAGCAAACTTATACTTCTTGGCAAAGCATAATGAGGAAAGTTCATCAGACAGACACATTGAAGACATGGTAAAAAATTTACTTGCTAGTCCATCTGATGTACTTCCTGAAATTCTCAAAAGTATGTTTTTGAATGAAGAGAGTTATAGATTAGATTTCTGCTTTAAAGATTAAAGTTCATGAGCAGGTAAAAGAAAACCTGGACCTTGTATTTTCAAACAAAACTGTTGAAGTTTCTAAGACAAGGATGGAAAAAGACTTCAAGGCCTTGGACAGCAGGTTCAAAGTCTTGAAGGCACAGATAAAAGAGGTTGTTGATCAAAACACTCTTTTAACTGAAAGATATGCTGATCTAAAAACTCATTCTGAGAATTTAGAACAACAGATCTGTACTTTGACTAAGAAACTTCAAGAATCCAAGAAGGTCATAGCTAAGTTTACAGGCTCAGAACATAATCTAAATCTCATTCTTGGAGAAGGTCTGAAATCAATGCATAAAAGTGGGATTGGCTATAATCCAAAATTTCCAAAGAAAGGCTAAACTACTTTTGTCAAATTGGTAGCAAACATTCTCCAAAATGTCATTACTGTAGAAAAATTGGTCATGTCAGATTAACTTGTCCCTTCAGAAGATCAGAACCTCATATTATGAGGAATACTTATCCTTATCAGCTTAAGGGACAGGTTAGGCAGATTTGGGTTCCAAAAGGAATTAGGCCACCTAATATGGCTGATTCTGAGTATGACTCAAAGTTCTGCACTTGGTCTAATAGCCTGTTGAGGCAATGATTTTTTTTTGCAGGATGTCACCAAGGCCTTGAAAGATCAGAAATGGATATTAGACAGTGGCTGTTCCAGACATATGAGTGGAAAGAGGTCTCTTTTTACTGAACTTATAGAGAAATCTGGAGGAACAATTACACTTGGTGACAAAGCAAAGTGCAATATCATTGGTATAGGTAGTATTGGTAATGTTTCTACAAATTCTATATCTGATGTTTATCTGGTAGATGGACTTAAGTATAATTTGCTTAGTATCTCTCAATTATGTGATAAAGGTTATAAAGCTGTATTTGACAAGGAGAAATGTGTGGTGCAAGATGAGAAATCTGGTGATTGCATACTCACTGCTCCTGGGTCATATAATATATATGCTATGAATACTAACAGTGTTGCAGGTGATAAGCTAAAATGCCTCAAGGCCTTGAAGGAAGATTCAAAGCTTTGGAACAGAAAGCTTGGGCATATTAGTATACATACTTTGAATAAGCTCATCTCAAAGGACTTGTTATGAGGTTTACCATCTCAGAAATTTTCAGATGATGAGGTTTGTAAGGCATGTGTACACGGTAAACAGACCAGAAGCTCTTTCAAGCCAAAGAACTTTGTGAGTACTTCTAGACCCTTAGAATTGCTGCATATGGCCTTGTGTGGTCCTATGAGAGTTCATACCCAAAAAGGTAAGAGGTATATGCTTGTTATAATTGATGATTATTCTAGATTTACTTGGGTGATGTTTATTAGAGACAAAACTGAAGCTTTATCTGAGTTTTCTAAATTGTGCAAAGAACTTCAAACTTTGAAAAACTTACCTGTTGCATCCATTAGAAGTGATCATGGTAGAGAATTTGATCAACTTGACTTTGATTTGTTTTGTGCAAAGCATGGCATTTCACACAACTTTTCTGCACCTAGGACTCCACAGCAAAATGGAGTAGTTGAAAGGAAAAATAGGACACTTGAGGATATGTCCAGAACCATGCTGCTTGAAAGTAACTTGTATGGGCAGAAGCTGTTAATACTGCCAATTATGTGCTGAATAGATGCTTGATTAGACCTATTTTGAAAAAGACTCCCTATGAACTGTTTAAAGGGAGAAAGCCTGCTGTTTTTTCTTATTTTAAGCCATTTGGTTTTATATGTTTTGTGCATAATAATGGTAGAGACAATCTTGGTAAGTTTGATGCTAGAAGTGATGAAGGTGTATTTCTTGGATATTCTCAAACTAGCAAAGCTTATAGAGTTTATAATAGAAAAACCAAGATTGTGGAAGAGAGCATTCATGTAATTTTTGATGAAAGTACTAAAGACTCTCAGAGTGAAAGTTTTACAGAGCTAGATTTGAATAAGCATGAATCAGATGATGATGTTGTGAAAGAAGAAAAAAGCAAAACCGTTGTACAGAATCAACCAGTAGAATCTCAAGGCCTTGAACCTCCTGCTGAACCAAAATGTCAAAGCGTTCAGACAAAAGTTGATACTTTCTATGATGCTCCCTCTACTGTTTCAAGGACTCGAAGCCTTGAAGGAGAATACTCCTGGGTACCAAGAAAGAATTTTAAGTACCTTGCAGATCATCCAGCTGACAATATTATATCAGATCCATCAACTGGAACACAGACAAGAGGACAGTTAAAGAACTTGTGTGCTTTCAGTGCATTTGTATCTTTGATTGAGCCTAAGAATACCAAGGAAGCTCTGGAAGATGCAGAATGGATTATTGCAATGCAGAGTGACCTGAATGAGTTTGAAAGGAACAAGGTTTGGAATTTAGTTCCCAGACCTAAAGAGAAGTCAGTTATTGGAACCAGATGGGTATTTCAGAAACAAGCTTGATAAGAATGGCAAATTGGTAAATAAAACCAGACTGGTAGCTCAAGAATATAATCAAGAAGAAGGTATAGATTATGAGGAGACTTGCTCCTGTTGCCAGGTTAGAATCTATTAGAATACTTCTTGCTTTTTCATCTCACAATCACATAAAGCTTTATCAAATGGATGTCAAATGTGCTTTTCTAAATGGATATTTACAAGAAGATTTTTTTGTAGCACAACCTCCGGGTTTTGAAGATGACAAGTTTCCTGATCATGTTTATAAACTGGATAAAGCTCTTTATGGTTTGAAACAAGCTCCAAGGGCTTGGTATGACAGACTTTCAAAATTTCTACTTGAAAACAATTTCAGAAGAGGATTAGTAGACAAAACCCTTTTCATTAAAAATCAACAAAGTGATTTGTTAGTAGTTCAGATTTATGTAGATGATATTTTATTTGGTGCTACTAATGATGCTCTTTCAAAAGAGTTTTCTAGTCTGATGTGCAGGGAGTTTGAGATGAGCCTAATGGGTGAACTAAATTTCTTTCTTGGACTTCATATATTACAAATGAAGAAAGGAATTTTTGTGCATCAAGGAAAATATACCAATAACTTATTGAATAATTACAACATGTCACAGTCCAAGGTGCTTAAGACCCCTATGAGTTCATCATTCTTCTTAGACAAAGACACAACTGGTAAGAGTGTGAGTCAGAAGGAATACAGAGGTATTATTGGATCATTATTGTATTTAACTGCTAGCAGACCTGACATTATGTTTAGTGTCTGTATGTGTGCTAGATTTCAAGCAGATCCTAAGGAAAGTCATCTAACTGCAGTTATAAGAATTTTTAGATATTTGAATGGAACCAGAGACTTAGGGATTTGGTATCCAAGAAGATCTAATTTTATGTTGAGTGGCTATTCAGATGCAGATTTTGAAAGTTATAAAGTAGACAGGAAAAGTACTTCTGGATGCTGTCAATTTCTTGGATCTTCATTGATCAGTTGGCATTCCAAAAAGCAAAATTATGTAGCATTATCAACTGCAGAAGCTGAATACATTGCAGCTGGTGCTTGCTTTTCACAAGTGCTATGGATTGCTCAGCAACTTAGAGATCTTGGCTACAACTTCAGAAATGTGCCAATTCATTGTGATAATACAAGTGCTATTTCAATCTCTAAGAATCCAGTTCAGCACTCAAGGACAAAGCACATAGATGTGAGACATCATTTTCTTAGAGATCATGCAGAACAAGGTGATTTTGTTTCAAATTTTATCTCTACTTCAATGCAAATTGCTGATATTTTCACTAAACCATTGCCAGATGATAGGTTTTCATCTCTAAGGCTTGTATTGGGGATGTTAAACAAGGATGCATTGGTTTAGGGGGAGTATTAGTACCTATATTTGTATATGTGTTTGAATCTCAAAGTCTTGAGATTATACTTTCTGAAGCCTTGAAAGTATAGCTCAAAGCTTTGAAGTTTCTCAATCTACAGGAAATCTCAAGGCCTTGAGATTGTTCTCCAGGTCTTGATAATATCTGAAATATTTTTTTTTAAAAAAATTGGATCATCAAATATTATATCTTATCTTTTTAGATAACTATATAATATTTGAATTACTCAGAGAATTTTCTAAAGTTTCCCAAAAATATTTTTCAAGATTCTATTTTTGCATGTAGATATTGCAGAGTCCTTTTATGACTCATCCTCTCAACCTACTTAAGCTGAAAGTCAGGGCTTTTTCTTCACATTCTCTTCCAATTTTCTGCGACTACTCTTTCTCTCTCTCAAATCCTCTCAATCTCATTCTCTTCTCAAAACCCTAAACCCTAAAATGGAGCGCAAATCAGCCAAAATTCAGCAACAGGGGAAGCCCTCTGGCAGATCTAAGAAGAGAGCAAACCAGAAGGAGAAGATAGTGATTTCTGATTCAGATTCAGAAAACACTCAAAGTTTGCATGAGGATACTCCTCCTGCAAAGAAGTCAAGGACAGAGAAGGGAGATGAAGGTTCAAGTGTTGATCCACAACAGGAGACTCAGGGTGGTGATCAACCTAGGTCAGATAAGAAGAAAGGGTGAGAAAAGAAAAAGGCTACTGAAGAGGAAAAAGGGAAGTCAACTCAAGAGAGCCAGAAGAAATCAACTGAAGAAGTACAAGAGAAGGCCAAAACTAGGGTTAAGACAGTTGCTGCTGCAACTAAGAAATGATATCAAGGTAAGAATGTACTTCCGACTGAGTGGTTTATTAGTTTTGAAGTTAGAACAGTTTGGATGCAAGGGTATGCATCATCTAAAGTGGCTTTCTGTAGTATGATTTCTGATGAGTTGTTGGATAAACTGGACATAGAATGCATGAGAAAATTGAGGGAAACTGCTGTTTGGAAAGTTTTAAATCCTAGTTCAAAGGCTTATCCTAGGTTAACTAGGTTATTTTATCTGAACTTGGTGTCTGAAGGTGATGAGAAAATGGTTTTAACATCTAGAGTGGCTGGTGTTGATTTGAGGTTAGATCATAGGACTTTTGCCAAAGTCTTGGGCATTCCTAGGAAATACAATGTGGGGGATTATCCTGATAGGAAGGAGTGTTTAGATAAGGCAAAGGAGATGTTCTTTGTTGATGGTGTTCCCTCTGGTCCAAAACAGTTAACACACTCTGTGCTTAACTATGAAGCCAAGATTTTATTTACTATTTTGATGAGGAGTGTAGTTCCCAGGGAGAACTCAAGAGAGCTGGTAACTGATAAAGTTCTGATTTTGATGTATCTGATATCTCAAGGGTTTGAGATAGACCTGCCTACAGTTGTGACGGAGCATATGATTTATTGTGCAACCAGGACTAGAAATCATCCTCTTCCATATGCCAACCTGTTACCTCTTTTCTTTGAGTATTTTGATGTGCCTGTGAAAGGAGAAGAAAATATTACTGAGGTTTTGGGTTGATAGATGAGACTGCACTTCTGAGGATTGGGGTAGTTCAGACTGGGAAAGGGCATTGGAAATTCTATTCTGATTTGTCAACGGAGGAACTTGCTGAGAAAGAGTTTGTGAAGCCTAAGGGGATTGCATCTGGGAAAGGACAAGCCAATGAGGATTACTCTCTGCTGGTTGAGAAATTAGAAGATCAACAAGTTGAGATTGAGGATCTCAGGCAAAGGTTGTTTGACCTGTCAAATGAATTTCATCAGTTCAAGGGTTTGATGAATACTATGAATGGGAAGTTAGATGTTATCATCAAGGGCTTGAATCTGGAGAAGATACCTTCTGCTACTAGTCATGACACCAGTGTGGATTCGGATGTGAAGCTAGGAGAATTTCTGAAGAAGAAGAAAAAGCCAATTCCAGTGGTGCTAGCTTCAAAAGACTTGTTTCAGCAAACATATGAGGAAGATGCTGATGAAGACACAGGTGTTATTGCAGCTACAGAGGTAGATTCAGCACATGCTAAGAAGAAAGTAGATGACATAATCCAAGAAGTGGTCACTGAAGTTTAAGCTAAACAAGAAGGTAATCAGTCTGCAGAAGAAGCTGCAAGTGAGGAAGAAATTGGGGAAGGCTCAGAGAAAGGCCAGAAATCAAAGAAGAAGTGAAGACCAGAGACTGCCAAAGATTTGACAATCTTTCTCATTCTCTTCTATCTTTTCTGTCTCAAGGCCTTGACTTTTTAGCTAGTTTTTTTTTTTAAGTTTATTTTTAAACTATGAGTAATGATCCTACATTTATTCAGCCTTATTTGATGAAAGTCAAAAAGGGGGAGAATGTATTTGTGTTCTGTTTGCAGTATCCAGGTAATAATATGAGTTGGCCTTTAGTTATTTTGGTTTAGTTATTTTGGTTAATTTTTTTTTCTTCTGCGATAATTCTGTGGTATTTGGTTATCTGTTTGGGTTCAGTATAAATTTTATTTTGTAGATTGTGGTTATTTAATTTTTGTTTATGAGTGGCAGGAAGATCTATGCAATACTATAGGTTTTGTCTTTCATCAAGGGGGAGATTGTTGAGTCAAGATCCCTGAATGTGCTTTGATTGGTAATTGTTTTGAGTGATGAAAGACAAAAGCCTAAGACATTAGCAGCAAAGGGTTGTTAGTCATCTCAAGGCCTTGAGATTGACAGAAACTTTCAAAGCCTTGAGACTGCTTATTCTGCTATGTGTTTTAACATCTTTGTGTTGCAGAATTGGATATCTGATTGTTCAAATCAGTGGTTTATGGTATATATTTATGGTTTGTATTTTTTATATATCTAACACAATTGCAGATGATCAGAACAGGAAGAATCAAAGTTATCTGGGTTTAATTTTGAAATGCTGTGAAACATGTGAAACAGGTTCAAAGCTCCAAGGCCTTGAGATTTGCCTTGAGCTACTAACAGTTTTTACAAAACTTGATTAATTCTTTCTTGCAGGTTATGACTCTTAGTATTGTGATTATTTACTCACTACTAAGTGTCTTAAACTTGTTTTTCATAACTTATTTGATCTAGAGTATATGCAGATTATTGTTTTGAGTTTATTAAACAGTCTTAATAGAAACTGTATAACCAAACAGTCTCAGTACTGTTAGTTGATTGGATTGTGTTGTTGCAGTATTTCTTTGCTGTTGCATGTTTGTTAAACGTGCAGGAGAAATCTCAACAAACTCCAACGGATATCCACCTGAAAGCTGTTTGAATTTAAGTTGAAAACAGAAGGAGGATTTGTAGGAATTCAGATCCTAAAATCTCTCAATCAGTTACAGCTGTGGATAAAAGAGACTGGTTTGAATTTTGAGATAGGAGAGGCTTGCAGAATACTCTGAGAGGTGTGACAAATTTGTGGGAGATCATCCATTCAAACACACAATCATTCAAGCTTCATTCCAGACTTCTGAAGATCAAATCAGTTCAGTCAATCCTGAAGAACACTTCCAGACTTCAACAGTTCATCTTTATACTATGTTCTTCATTTGTACTTCATCTGTGTATCTTTATATTATCTTAAACCTCACTTAACCTAGTGGTTGGTTGTTCAAGTGAACAACAAGAGGTTCTTGTTAGCTCAACAGTTAGTAGTTGGAACTAGATAGGTTTGGAACCACAAGCTGTATAGGTGTAAGGGAAATCACTTAGGCTTGAAGATCTAGGGCTGTTTTTGTGTGAGTAATAGTAATAAGAAGTGTTTGCCCAATCCTTGTGGGATTAGATCCCTCAGGCAGAGATTAGGTCAATTGGGACTTAACTCTGTAAATTGCTTTGTGTTCTTTACCTTTATGTTTGATTATTATCTGCTGCACACAACTCAAATCAAACTAGGGTTTAAAAGCTGTTTAGTATTGTTCACAGCTCAAGGCCTTGAAACTTACATTTTTGCCTTAGTGAGTTTCAGACAGATTAAAAAATCTCAAGGCCTTTAGATTTCAAGTTTCACACAAAGCTATCCTGTTAGACTTTAAGTTTTGCAAAAAGTTTCCATACTCTATTCAACCCCACCCCGCCCCCCCCCATCTAGAGTATTTAGGTCATGTATTTAGTCTACATTACACACTTTCACCAACAATGAGGATGAATACGAAGCCATGATCGCAGGATTGCTTGCAGCCCAGGCCTTAAAGATTAAGAATCTTGTTGTAATGGGAGATCCTAAGCTAATAGTAAAGCAAGCTTCATGGGAGTACACATTGAAGGAGATTAATTTGCTGAAATACCGATCGATAGTGCAGAAGCTGGCTCAGAAATTTGATTCTGTCAAGTATGAGCACACTCCCAGATCTGATAATCGACATGCGGATGCACAAGCTACCTTGGAGTCGAAAATCAGATATGATAAATGCCCAGCAAAAATCTCGATTGAGGTTAAGACGACTCCATCCTTAGTAAAAGACCTGTGCGAAGAGGAGTATGAAGAAGAAGCAGATTGGAGAAAGCGCATCATGCGCGCGATAGCTGAAGGAACGGGCAAGGAAAGCTGGGTTTCCACAAAAGGGTTTTGCATACATGATAATCTGTTGTACTACAAAGGCCCTGGGACAGAGGAAGAAGGTCGAGCAATCTTGGAGAAAATCCATCAACACTCATGCGGATAAAACGAGATTTCCATATATAGAAAGGCACAGAGATATGGATTTCGCTGGCCGTAGATTGCGTTCTTCACTGCTATCATACAGAGCAACTGCGAAAAGTGCGCGCTGAAAAGAGACTCCCTAGAGGTTGCCGCAATCGAATATGAGGATTGGTGTTGACCTATAATCGATTACCTACAAGATGGAACTCTGCCGAGTGACAGAAGGGAGGCTGACAAGCTTAAGAGAAAGGCAGCTCGGTACGTTCTGCAAGAAAATTTACTTAGGCGAAAAGGACACAATGAGAACTTACTCAGGTGTCTGAATGGTCAAGAAATCCAGGTCATGGAGATGTCTCATCAAGTGGAGCATCAAGGAGGCGCAAAGTTGTGCAAGCAGCTCTTAACAGTTGGTTACTTATGGCCAACCATGGAAGCTGATTGTCGCGCGAAGGTTAGGAGATGCCAGCAATGCCAATTCCACGGTAATCCAGTCCACGCTCCAGCCGTTGACTTGCACGCATTGGGAACTCCCTGGCCATTCCACTCTTGGTCCTTGGATTGTATTGGTCCAAACCGAACCCCTTCGCGTGGGAACCAATTCATCCTTATAGGAACAGAGAAATTCACCAAATGGGTTAAGGCGGTCCCGCTCAAGATTCATTGGCCGTGGTCAAGTTCATACAGGAGAACATTTTCCATCGCTTTGGGATAACCAACACTGTCTTATACGACAAAATAACTCCCTTGTTCAATCGGCAAGTGGATTCGAAACTAATGGAGTACAATATAAGGCAGGTATGTTCGACGCCTTACTACCCGAAAGGAAATAGACAAGCGGAAGCTACAAACAAGACACTGCTCAGAATCCTAAGTAAAATGGTCGCGGATGATCATAAAAAGTGGGCAGATTCTCTTGGTACGACGCTCTGGGCGTATCGCACAATGTCAAGGACTCCTACCGGTACTTCTTCATTTTTGCTTTGCTATGGAGCTGAAGCAGTGGTCCCTGCTGAGGTCATCATAGACTCTGCAAGGCTGGCCTTCAGTGCCTTGTATGAAAACGAGCGCGACCACCATCTCGTTCTACTCGAAGAGAGGCGCGAACTATCTAAGAGGACAAACACTAAGTAAAAAGATAGAATCTCGCGGGCCTACAATAAGATTGTTCAGCATCGAGACTTCGCAGTAATAGATCTTGTCCTACGAGCTTCTAACCATTGCATGCGCGAAGCAGCTCATCCAAAGTTTGCTACCAACTGGGAAAAACCATTTGAAGTCAAGGAGGTCTTTAAAAGTGTCTATTGCAATATTCTACGTTGCCACAGGACTGCCACTACTCCCCCTGTGATCAATATGCGATGCCTCAAAAAGTAGTATCCCTAGCCTCCTCTTTTCCTTTACATTCGCACTGTACATTTTCTTATATTCTCCCACATAAGGATTCAATTAATGATAATAACTCTCCCATAAGAGAGCTCTTTTATCAATTGGTGGCTTCATTTTATTATAGATTGGCAGTCGATCACCCTGCAAAACTAAGCCTAACTGTCTAGATAGCAGAAACATGCGAACGAAGGCCTATCTACTTTGATAGCAGTGATAAGAACGAAAGCCTATTTGTTTAGATGGCAGTACAAATGCGATTTAAAGCCTACTTGTCTAAGTAGCAGCACCCTGCGAGCATAAGCCTATCTAATTTGATAGAAGCAGTAAGATTTAATACCTATCTGTCTAGATAGCAGCTGCACGCAAAAACTAAGCCTATCTGTCTAGATAGCAAATTGAAAGCCTACTTGTTTAAGTAGCAGCAATCTGCGAGTAGAAGCAATAAGAATTAAAGCCTATCTGTTCAGGTAGCATCCAAGCACGATTTAAAGCCTATCTGTCTAGATAGCAGCCAAAACAGAGATTATCTCTTTGACAACATTATCATGCGAGCTAATACTGGCTTGTTCACAAGTCTATTATGGCACCTACTTGCAATACTTGCAAAGCATAAATTTGCAAACACAACAAAATAGAACTCAACGATCGTGAGGAGAAAGCAAGAGCAAAAGGCACTTTATATAAGAAAAACTTGGAAATAGAATCCATACATCAAAAGCGTTCTCAAAGAACATGCAAGACTTCTACATAGAACCTATAAACTACAGAATAAATACGGTTGATTGGTCGTCATCATCGACTTCCTCGATCAAAACAGGGCTCTTGTTGATGCCCCTGACATGGTGAGATGCCATATGAACTTCAAACAACGGAGGCTATTGATTGAAAGAACAAGGGGGAAGAGCAGCTCATAGGGCAGGAAGCTGATTGTGCATAAGAAAGTTGTACCCCAATCATCACTCTCTGGTTCAGGCACTGGTTGAAGAGAAACTTCCGTCGGAGGTCCATTGAGGAGGTCTTCCTCAAACATGACTAGGGAAAAGACATCTCCACTCCGATGAGAGAACTTATACCACGGTCTTCGCAGAGCTTGGGCGAGTCAGTGGCTTCCTTCGTGGACTTCTTGGGAGCCATTTCTGTAGCACAACGGACACAAACAAAATTAGAGATCCAAAGTCGGTACGAGTCGTAAAATAGTGAAGAACAAAAACTCAGAGGAGGTGGCATGATTATCCTGGTCTTGGGTCCGTAAAGAAAAAGGAGAAATATTCTCTCTCGAATCGCAAACCCAAGAGGGTAGCAATGGTGAAAAGTAAATCCTCAAATGCAGAAAGAGGTTTATATAGGACCCATAGATGGAGACTCTTCAGTTCCTGGTTGACTCAGCAACGTCTCGAAAATAGATATGAATCAATGACCCTAGTAAAGGCTATGACGCTACAGCTTCCCTAGGCAATGATGACGGCTTGGCTTACCGTGTAAAGGGCATACCCTATTCAAGGCTACGATTTTACAACATCTTTAGGCAATAATGGCGGCTGATGGGGACTAGGATTTTTTTTCAGGCATTAAATAATTCATGATTAAAAATAAATCACTCGAAGATACTTATTTGGTCTTCAACCCAACAGCAAACGTGTGTGACTTCGCGCAACTATAGCAACAATATGCGAGTGAAAGCTAATCTACCTAAGATAGTAGCAAGATAACGAATATCTGCTTAGGTAGAAAAACCAAAAGTTCGCCTACTTCAATAGCAGAATACTTAAGTGTAAGCCTATGTGTCCAGATAGCAACAATACGCGAACATAAGCCTATCTGTCTAGATAGCAGTACTTTAATCAAGCCCATTCATGAATAATGGAAAAGGTCAAGCAATTTACGTGTTAACATTGATACACCAATAAAACAATAATCAAGGACACAAGTCAGAAAGCAAAATTTTGTTTAACATGCGCGAAGCAGTACGCACAAAAACAGGATCAAAAGATAGTTCAAAAGATCCAAAAGCTTGCGGCCATAAAAGACGCAAAAGATTACATCAAGACATAGTTCAAAAGATACGTGAGCTGCGACAATACTAAACTACTAATCCTCGAAGTAGTCTTTCAGAAGAGAATCTTCAGCTAACAGCTTTATGCAATTAGCATCTAGTCGATCCAAGCGATCCTTGTTGCTCCCATGACGCCTTGCAGCTTCCTCAAACTCCTGGATTGATTTAGACAGCACTTCCTTACGCTCCTTCAGGGCAGCCTTTTCCTTTCTATAATCAATATACTCGATCCTAAGTTGTGTGGAATTTTTAACCTTGGTCAACCTCTGCACGAGGAAATCCAATTTTAATCTCCCTTCATTGATTTGTTGAAGTCTATTCGCGCTTGAAACAAGGATTTGAGCACTGGAAGCTGAGGTGCTTGCTGGAGTCATCTTGTGTACTCTCTCTAAGAGAGAAGTCATCTCCTTGATAAGATCCCCTCTATCCCTCGGCGCTAGCCCCAGAATTCTTGCAAACGCAGTTGGATACGATATGCACACCTTCATAAGACATTAAAGGCAAGACAGATCGATACCTACACATGCGAAGATGAAAGCAAAGTACAAAGTAAAAGCATAATATCATATACCATGCACTAGAAGGTGAATTGTCGAACCAGTTCCTTCAACAATCTGCTGAAGCGAAACAATTGGAGCCGCGGTTTGCGAACTAGAAGCGGCTGCCTCGACTAATCTTTGGTCTGTCAAGGCTTCACGTGCCAAGTACGCCTCAGGGATTGTAAAATTCCTCTCGGCAACAAATGGTTCAGCAGCTTGCAAACCCCATGCCGTCCATGGATTTTGAGCAAAAAGCGCATCCAAGTCAAAGCTAGAGGATTCGATACCCATGCTAGGAAGTGAAAAAAATTCACTGAGACCCTCTAAAGATGCAACACCTCTTAAGGTATGTTGTACAGGGGGAGTGGACCTTGTTGTAAACTCAGTTCCGCCTTGATGAGGTTCAGACATAGCTACATCTTCATTCCTTTCTCCCGCCTCATCCAGACTTGGTGT
This sequence comes from Linanthus parryae, assembly GCA_023055425.1. Taxonomy (NCBI): domain Eukaryota; kingdom Viridiplantae; phylum Streptophyta; class Magnoliopsida; order Ericales; family Polemoniaceae; genus Linanthus; species Linanthus parryae. Next base: position 84,863,287 of record JALGPY010000007.1, on the reverse strand, counting down.
AGGCTCTGGTGCTTCTGGCACACTTCCGTGCACGACGTCTGGTTTCATGCCAGGAGTTGCAGCAATGTTGGCATCAAGAGCGGGTGCCTAAACATCCTCCATAGCTTGGCTGGGGGCGATGTCATCCACATTAGACTGAGGCCCAGTCTCTCCTTGGTTGGTTGCCACACAATCAAGCAAAGGACTTGAAATCTCAGCATCATCAGCAAACTTAACTTGTTCGACCGATTCAAGGGGAGCCCCTGTTGGCAAAGCAGTTGCAAGAGAAACGACTCTTGGGGAAATGCCCTCCTCTCTTCCTCTAGCGCTTTGTTACCGCTCTTCTTGAAGTGCTTCCTCCTCTTGCTCTTAATCGACGACGAACTCGATTCGCTCGCTTTCGATACCTCCATTCCTCATAGATTCTTTTCTTTTAGATTGTCCTGGTTTGCCTCGACAACAGCAGAGGGAACAACGATGGAACTACGCAGCCTGCGGTGCTCTTGCACCAACGGTTCAAAATCTATTTCACAAGGAAAGTTTATTTAGTCCTATAGAAATCAATTATAATAGCTGAAAGGGCCTTGACAGCGGGACCCACTATTTCCGCTCTTAGATAGGATATATGCGCAGAGATTATAGTCGATTCCTTTGGATTTTGCATGACCTGGTTAGGTGTGGAAGTGAATCACTATTATCGCACAAAGGTAATATGAAGCACGAAAATCCTAAGGAGGTAGATATACCTGAGGATTCGCCACATTGATCCCTTAACCATCTTTGAATATCATATCAAAATACCCCATGATATGTTGCACTCAAGATAAGTTCGTAGTTTGACAATGCAAATTTAATGATCGTACCTTCTTCGTCCTCATAGCCAGTAAGATCATGGAAGGCCATCTGCGATTGTTGCATCTGGGAAATAGTTGAACGAGTTTGAACTCTGGCCGGGCGCGAAGCAGGCCTTTAGGGAGGCCCTCGTTCTTTGACACTTTTCTGCAAGACCTCTTCGAGTTTCTTGTCTTCTTCTTCCTTCTCTCTTTTCTCTCTTTCTTCAGCCATGGTCTTGGCCTCTGCGATTGCTTCTTCCTCATTCATGACTCCCATCTCTTCCATCCCCTCCTCATCGGAGTTCTCGCTACCTATAGCAAAGTGAAAGCAAATTCCCAGGGGCTTGTCAGGAAAGAGTTTATTATGAAAAAAAATAGGGAAGGAAGTGAGATGATTACCTTACCTTCTAATAAATTTTGTCTTATCAGCAGTCTGCTTGACAGGAGGGGTCTTTTTAGTTTGAGCAGCAGTCTACTGGGTAGCAGTTTCCCTCCTACAACACTTTGATTGCTGAGTGGCTGCGCCACTAGCTTCGGCTTTTTCAGCAGTCCTCTTCCTCACAGATGTCTTGCCAGTTGATGCTAGATAGGCCTCTAGTGCGTCGGAGACCAACTGTTGGACTTCAAGGGTCATGGGCTTCGCCGGAGTAATACGAATGTTAGGCGCGGACGCCTTCCTCGCTCGCAGATGATCCATAAAGCTTACACTGCGATCCCCGGACTCGAAGCGCCTCAGACAGCACTGTCATCAAGAGGGTCAGGTTAAGAGTGTAGTTTATATATAAGAATAAAGCAAATGTGCGTGAGCATACCTGTTTGAAGTCATCCACATATTTGACCTTTGCCCTTAAGGATTTTTGCTCAACAATGGCAATCTTCTCATCAAGAATCAGTTGCGCACACAGATGATGATCCTTGGCCAACAGAGAGTAGAAGCCATATTGGGAATCGTCCCGACTGCGGTTTGTTTTTAAGGGATATTCTTTTGTTAGAAGCGCAAGTGCCTTGCTGGATTGAAGTTGGGCCTGAGGCTTGATAAGACGGCGAATTTGGAAATTCCAGAAGTTGACCCAACCAGAAGTGTTCCGCCCTTTTATGTTTCGCGCAGGCTGAATCAAGGGAAGCTCAGCAACGAGCAAGGCGATACTTTTCTCATATATCACCCCATCATAGCAGCCTTTGACAATGAAGTCGGACCACAGGGGAGGTGCGACGGCATCATAGCCAAATTGGGGACTCACACGGACAGGATCATAGAAAACATTGATTCGTTCGTAGCTAGAGTTTTCAGGACCTGGCACGTACTCGAGCAGAGCAAGAAGATACCCCCTTCAAACCCAGTTGACGAATCTCCCATAAATCCAATCTCCTTCAGTTATGTGCTCAGCTTCGAACTCGATGTCCTCCTCGGGGTAAAAGCCTTCCAAGTAAACCATGTTTTCCAACCGGGTAACATATGGCCTTGGCTCGAAGTAGCGAATGTCGTCACATATCAAAGAGAAGGTGCATTGAGGAGACCTTGTCTTGTACCAACGCCACGCTCGAGGGCAGTAGTCGAATTTCTTGGCATTAGGCGCGTTCAATAGTTCCACATCGACAAGGAATAAGGCATACGCGTGCCACCTTTCGAAAGCCCACATAGACAGGAATGCAGAATTAACGAAGGAGGCAACATCAACCCTACCCTGCGACTTCTCAACGTGCGTCACGGATAAATCCGGACGACGATACAATGTGCCTAAGAAAAGGGGCCCTAGAGCCATCTTTTGCTTAAGCGTCAGTTAAACAGCGATTGCGAGTATGTGGGTGAAGACTCCGTCGCGAGGAGACTCGTCTATCAAGTAACGTGACAGCCACATATAGAGAAAGCCACACAAGGTATAGGCGGCGCCTTTTCCTTCGACATCGATAAGGGCATTCGGATCTTGCTCTCGCCACTCTCGAGCCACATTTGGTTTAACAAAGTCCATGAAAATGTACATCACCCACTTCGACCAAATGTTCTTCGCGCTGGAAGCCACGGACATATATGTGTGGCAATACGGACATATATGTGTGGCAAGGCTTGGTCGCGTTTAGCTCCCATCTCGAAGCAGCCTTCTTCATATCCGTTATGCAGATCTTCATTTGTTCAAAGAGAATGAGTTCGTCCTTATAAGAAAGAGGTGCCAAGGGGTCGAAATTACCCATGCTCGGAAGATGCAACAAAGCCTCTGTGACTTCCAAAGTACGCGCGGCTTCAAAATTGGGGAAATTAAATTTATGAGTCTTCTTGGAATACCAGGAAAATAGGTTCTGCAACATCACCTGGTCGAACCTAACACTGAGGCCTTTCGCCATGCGAACGGCATGAAAAATATTGCCCCGCTTCAGTTCCTTCTCATAGTTTTCGAGGATGAACTCCGTCCATTCCTCCATCCAGTCGAGTCCCTCAATGAAGGCGTGGGGATGGACATCAGTAAAAACATATAGATCAGCTTTGAGACCGAGACGTTGTACGTATTGGGTACTGGACACGTCCCAGTCAGAATTTTCCGATTCTGTAACACAGATACCAAGCAGGATTATGATGAAGAATGAATATGAACATTAAAGAGGATTACATGCGAAGAAAAAGGGGAAAGAAGAGTATTTTCTAGTCTGATTTCAAATTCTCAATTAAAGGGGGAAAAGAATCACTATCCTTGTCGGCGAGGTCTGAGAGCTTGAATTGCTTGGGAAACTTTGTCAAGAAGTTGATCAAAGGTTTCTTTCTGAAGATCCTCTCTCTGGCTCATAAAATTTGAGACTCAATGATGGTAAAAAAGTTCTATTTGAAGAAGCAAAAGGGTTTAAATAGCTCTCAAGACTAAAGAGTCACGACTGGTGACGTCTACAGAGTCAGAAACAGTTCGATAACTGGCGAAATTAGTGACCTATCAGGTCACCGTGAGTGATTCTTGCCTCGAACATCTAGAGAAACTCTGTGGGTGGCGTCTGGTTAACCTCGCAATGGCCACGCTTCATCAAAGGCTATACGGCGTCTCTAAACCCTTGGAAATCATGGATATACCCGGGGGGCTAGGGATTTGAATTTAATTCAAATTAGTACGAGGATCTGCATGGGGACCACGCACGGCTGGTTGTACGCGACAACCCGGCAAACGCGCGCGTGACATTAGCGCAAAAGGGGGCTAATGTAGATGGTGCTTTCCAGACAGACGGATCATAGCCATGTGGCGATCATCCAGCACACCTAGCTGTGCTCCATACACGTCCAATCACTACCCATGCTTATCCACTTGGGGGCTGCCAGACAAGGCCCTCGCGTACCAACCACACAGGACCTATAGGGACTTAGTGGTTTGGAGGCTAGAGTAAGTCTCGTCACGCGCGGATGACAGCGAAGCTCGCGCGCGACCCTTTGTAACTGCATTGAGAGACTTAATGACCACGTCCTATATACTTTGTCGACCTTAGAACAATCTCCGGTATCTGCGGACGGGGGCGTACCGTTCCCTATATATACGGTCGAACGTGCTGTTACGGGGGCTATCATTAAGCCACCATTTATGGTGCATTCACCCCCCCCCCCCCACAAGGTCACTTCCCCACTATATATAGGAAGGTTAGACCTCCATTGCAAGGGTTCTGTTATGAATTTCTGCTTCTAGCTCTCTTACCCTCATTAAGTTGTCTCTCTCTCTCTTACAGTTGCCTTTTTTTACTCTCTCCCTACTCACACCCTACGTCTATGTGTGTTCATACTCTCAGATCCACTACTTGAGGTGTACACTTGGATCTCTCTTGAGGATTTCCTTGTACACACTAGTGTAACAAGTTGAAACTATACCGTTTCCTTGACCGAATATGTCACTATAATATTACACTACAGTCGTTCCGATGGTTTGTCCAAAATCATCTAGAATGTGAACCCCAACTTATATTTCATAAATAACTAACAATCAATCTCGCGCATGCCCGAACTCGTCTGCATGTCTGATTGGATTAGGTATGGAACATTGGACTTTATAATGCATATTTATATGGCAAATAATAAACAACATTTGCATACAAACGTGTTTGATAAATTAAGATGTGAAAATTAATCAATTAAGAATTATTAATTCTACCATTACAACGGCTTTCTGAATACAATTCCCAACAATCTCCCACTTATTCTCAAATCCATAAATTAAAAATCTATAAATCCTTCATAATTGGAAGTTTGAGTTCATGTGTTGACTTTGTACATGATAAACCAGCATACCTACTCTAAATCTTCTCAGATGCGTGAGTATGATTTTATCGGAAACCACTAGTGATCTTTCCTTGTAAATGACTCATCTGTTATCTTTGCAAAAATCAAAAAAGTTATCTTGTCATTTACTAAACATAGTATAAATAAGGCTCCACCTGCTAAAGAATGAGAAACTGCCTTTTTCCTCTCCATCTAATAAAGTGTTCTAAACACTGATTATCAGACAGAGAATTTTCACACGCTATAAGTAATAACGTTCTCTTGGAGTCTTTTCATACTTGAAACTTGAAAGAACTTTACTGATATATGTGACTTTAGAAACAACCACTATTCTATTCTCCCGATCTCGAGAGAGCTCAATACCAACGAATCTGGATGGTTTCTCCTAAATCCAACATATCACGTTTACTAGATAATCACACATTCACTGAAGATGTATATCCAACATTGTTTCCAATGAGCCATCCTCAACATGGAGCACAAGAAATAATACCAATTTTCGTTGCATCTCTTATACATGCAAGATTCGCTAAGACACGAATCAAACTGTGACATTTGATTGCCTAGTCAAAACGAATGATGTAAGATCTGAATGCTAGCTTAAATCCCGTGTCAATTGACATCTTAAGTCTGTATTTCACCTTATCTTGAAAAAATAACTCTTTTGGTCTCTTCATGTAGATGCATCCATCAAGAGTTCCAATGAGGAAATCCATTCTAACATACATCTCCCATATCTCATTACTGAAATGAGCAGCAAATACGAACAAGAATCTGAATAGACCTATATATAGCTACCGGCATAATCAGCCTAGCTTTTTGGGTTTTCACCTTTCCGTATACTCTTCTCTTTCTCTTGTAGGCCCATTTGAAACCGATGATTTTTATCTCATATTGCAAATCTACAATATCCCAAAGGTAGTTAGAATGCTTGAATGTTTTCTCATATGCTACAGACTAACGCCATGACTCTGCATCTTCACCATTCATTGTATCCTCATAGCATTAGGACTGAGTTAAAACTTATCCGAGATTTAAATTATCCCAAGTGCACCAACCCTTGAGGTTGTCATATAACTCTCCCACTACGACAAAGATCTCTTGTTTCTTGTGTATTCAAAACAACATAAATTTATACTTCTTATATTTTTGTCATCTCAGAACTAACAACTTGAACATCTTCCTTAAGCTACTATAAAACAACTCTGAATTATATCTTATTTATATGATTCCCTTTCCAAGAATCAGGTATTGTGTCGACAAAAAACTTCTGATCCTTAAGATCATAAATAAGTAACATTATAACCCTTCAAATATTCAACCAAGAGACATACTTCTGATTTAGCATCTAACTAATCGTAATGACTTCGCCATAGCTGAAAGTGTCTAGAAAAGATTTTACCCTTTTCTACAATTCCATTGATGTAGTCATCATCAATTTAGAGTGTGCTAAATTAAAGAATACCAAACGGTTTCTAATGAATAATCTTAAGACGATAACATAATAGTTGAATAAGACTTCACTGATCCGATCATATCTACAAAAAATATGTTTCTTCTACCTGTGATGTTATTCGACTATTTTTTTTTATTAGGGGATATTATGGTACGTTAATATAAAATTGTCACAACTATGATAAAAAGACCTTATGCAAAAAAAAATTGCCTTAAATTTAGCACATAAGACAATCTCTTGATACTAAAGCTCTACCATAAAATTCTCTCACTGCAAGAGTGCCTACTATCATAACATCCATGATGTCCGTGATATCATGATTAGTGACTATTAACAAATGATAAACCAATCAACAAACAATAATAAAACATCCACCCACAATAACACAAATAACACATAAACTGTTATAATGGCCATGTCTTCATCGTCTCGATACTCACTTCCAATATTTAAATGCTCCATCATTTTCGTCCGATCTTATTGGGTCCACCATGTTCCTTAAATTTCTATTACATATTCCTATCCGACAACATGAATCTAGATTACATAAAATAAAAAAACAAGCTACTAATTAATTTAATATTCTCCACGAACCGGAGACTTTACACTTAATTACAATCCAAAATAGTGCCAAAAACACGCCAATAAAACCACAGCCAAAAACATAAAATCTAATTTTAATATGGCCATAATAATAGTGAATATGGAAAACAGTGTTAGCACAATGTAGTCCATTCACACAGTTATCATATATTAACTGGACAACATGGTTTGGTTAATCTAAGCATAAAATCTAAGCATAAAATCAACAATGGCGCTGATACCACTTGAAGGAAAAATTCGACGAGATTTATCCTGGACAACGTGCTTTATGCAAAGAATTAATCATAGGAATTCAAAAAATTATTGTGGTAAGTTAACTTGCAGAATAAAACTTACCACATTCCATCTGGACTGGTATAGCGCGATTCCTGAAACTTTATCCAGCTTCTGAAGGACTTGCATTCCGAATCTGACTTCAAGACCTGTGCCAATGGATCTGTCTCGTCGAGATATACAATTTTCATATACGACTCGTATTTATCCGACATTTGTAACTCCAGTTATGCTCCGAAAACCGAATTCGAATGCTTCTTAAAATCAACTACGGACCAGAAAGTTTGACCGCCGATATCTGGAGTTCTACAACTCCGATCGATGCGCCGTTTCTTTGAGTCCCTTTTTTTATCCGAAATCTACAGCTTTCGTGCTTTACCAAAAACGATTTGAGATTGTTATCTAGGCCTAAACACCCAAATACCGAATATGGTGTATCCGGAAGCCTTCCGAAACGTATGATCCAAAATCCGATTTAAGTTTGATGGTGATTTGAACAAGAAAATCTCATGAATGCACATGTATGGTTTTCTTTCTTGTGTGGAAAAGATGTAAGATCAATCATCCTCACTTATGAATTATGGTGGACTATTTATAGAGACATATTATTAACCCTAAAATCATGAATACTCATAACTGCACACAAGTACCTTGTAGGAATACTTTACATAGCAAGTTCCTCCCTACAAATTTTAGTGTAGGTTGAAAATATGTACTAATCATATGGTTTATAGTAATACCCATCAACTATAAAATACCAAACATAATTTCAATTTACATTCCACACACTTGAGACTCAAAAACACTAGTGAATCACATCACGCTTTTGTTGGACTACGTCGGGGACCTCTGGAGAAAATAAATGAATCAGCTCCCAATAATATATTTGCACTCATAATTCAACACGAATTAAATTCAAAACTAAGTATTAATTGTAATTTATTCCACCATAAAACTATGATTGCACTCCGACATTTATTCTCATCATTATGTATGAGCTCCTGTTATTAATATCAGATAACTCCCCACGTTAAGATTACAGATACCCGTTAATGCTGATCTACTCTTACTGAAAATTTCGATCTCATCAACATCTTATGTATTCCCTAATCTAAACCGCTCAACCCTTATTTGTTATGTCTACTTACAAATAATCAGCTGACCAAACTTGACATAACAAAACATAGTGAGCTCCCAGGAGGGTACATCATTCTTATACAAGACACGAATTCCATGATGCAATTAGCTTTCACCAAATCCGAACAATCACTATCCAATATACCAGGATTGTTGATTTGCATTTGAATCTCACTCAATATATCAAAATAATGATTAATCAAGATTTGTGTCCACGTGAACAATCATAGGCTAAGAATTTTCAATATTATCAATATCCATGAAATATTTTATTATCTCAGTTCGGTTAGTCCGAGATTATTATATTTCATATAGCGGTCATGTTCAACATACACAAAGTATGCTAGTGCAACAAGTTGAAACTACACCGTTTCCTTGACCGAGATGTGTCACTATGATGTTACACTACAATCGTTTCGATGGTATGTCCAAAATCATCTAGACTGTGAAACCTTACTTATATTCCATAAATAAATGACATTCAATCTCGCGCATGCCCGAACTCGTCTGCATGTGCGATTGTCTTAGGTATGGAACATTGGAATTTATAATGCATATTTACATGGAAAATAAAAAATAGCATTTGCATACTCACGTGTTTGCTAAATTAAGATGTGAAAAGTGTTGGAATAGGTGTCCTAGAGGCAATCTAGTTTAGTATGAGCAATAACTTGGCTAGAACTTTCATTGTATTATTTATTGGATATTTAATATAATGAAGTCCTTAGATTTACAATGTTGTTGTTTATCTTAAATATCCCTAGTCCATTATAATGATTAATAGGAAAATCATCTATAGACTAGTATGGGGTTGGATTGATATGGAGATATCATGATCTAACACATAGATATGCATTAGGAGTAATGGCATACTTGATTGACTCATCTCCGAGAAGGCTACATAAAAGTTATGTAGAGTAACAAGTGCTTCTCGCGGTGGAAACAGTATTCATCCTTAGACTTGAAGTCACTATATGTTCTAGTTGTGGAACATTCTGTTTTGGTAGCATCAAACGCTACACCGTGATTGGGTAGTCATAAAGGCGCATATTGGACACAATAGGAAGAAAGCATAGATATCGTAGTGATGTAGATAGAATTTGTCCCTCCTAAATAACGGAGAAAATATCCTAGGCCACTCGAGGGACAGTTCTTATAGAATGTCAGGCCCTAATCAAATAAATCAATATAGGATATTGATGTTATTTGCACCAATAAGGCTATTCCCAAGATAGAGGAACTATGGATTGAACATACGAGTGTGACTTGTATGTTTCGTGTCCAATCCGGATATTGATATAAAGGTATGAGACAATACTTGCACAAGGTTTGTCATGATGACTATTTCTATTTGTTGGCTAGAATGGATGTCTTGCTAGAGGCCGCTTCATATTAGTAAATAGTTACTACCAACTAAATTCAACCCATGGGGTCACACGCCATATAGGGTTGAACTAGACTTGGGAATTAATTAATTAATATGATTAATTATTTAGAAAGATCAAATCGCAATAACTTGCGAACTTTGTAGGACAAATAGGCAAGTTGGACTAATCCGGACTTGAGTAGGATTATGAGAGGGACTTTATGTAGTAACAAGGAGCCGTTGGACTATATAAAGGATGCTCCTAGCTTCCTTCCCTACAACTTATGCACATTACATACATTAAGTAGGAGAGAAATAAGGAGAGACCAAGACAACAAGGAAGTTCGAAGCCCCCCTTGTGTCCGCCCTACCAGTCGGCCACAAAGAGACTAGCGCCCCTCTCTTTTGGTGCTCCGTTGCGTGATTTCTTCATCATCTTCTATTACTCCTTGATAGCACAAGGCTTTTGGAAGATCTAGATCTAACCTCTAGGCGTGGATCAACCATAGAGACATGATACTTTTCGCGTTAGAAGTCATCAAGGAGATCTCCAAGGTACATAACACAATTCCTTTACCATCGTCATGATTTCTCTTCCTGTGATCCTTTGTGGGTCTTGATCGGATAAATTTATTGTTTTTACGCTGCGTATTTATGATCATAATCCTACAGTGGTATCGGAGCCACATGTCGTAGAGCATATGTGGTTTATGTGTTACGCTTTTGTTGTTTTTCACCTATATTTGTTGATTATTGCGTTACAGCGACAAATTAAGCATATTAGATGCAACTTGAATTTGATTCAAGGAAAACAAGACCTAATTTAACATTGGATGTGAAGATTAGTGAGTTTGATCACATAGGTTGTGAGTAATTTTGGATCTAAGTGCTAGGGTTTGGGCACATGATTGGAAAATGGGTTTTTCAAACATGGAAACAACTAATTTGGGCAACAAGGCAAGAAGTTGTTTTGGAAACAACTCCCGAAGAAGGTTCGCTTCCCCTAGGGACCTCCCCCTTGCCTTGCCGCCCAAGCTAGGGCACTGTCAAGGGCTCGGGCCGGCCCAGCGTGCGGCCTGGCCGTGCGTGGGGCTCGGCCGACCGGCCCAAGGCCGCGCCTTGGTCCTTTTTGGGCGGTTCAGCTATATTGATAGTGGTCCATTGTACAATTTTAACCCTAGCACATCCAAAATCAATTGAAATTGACTAAGCGCGTTAAAAATTGGTTATAACTGTTTATGTGCAATTTTCATGGTGATTGGATATGGACTTAGATGTGGTTTGTTGTGAATGTTTAATTTTTTTGGTTTGTTTACGGCCTGCTAGCTGATCAATTTAATGTAATAATTAATTAGGGTTTACGGCCTGCGAGCCGATTTTTCTCAACTTGTGAGATTTGTTTTATTTAGTATAGATGTTAGCTAGTTCTAGATAAAATATATAGATAGCCAAGATTGAAGAAAAGAATCCCAAATAATTAAAGAAGCCACAACATGGAGAATGGAGCATTCCACAGGGCTATGGAGGATTGACCAAGAGAAGAAGGCACATGGAGATGCATTTTCTATTATAGGGTTCATAGATATTCTCATTATCTTGAGAATATCTTAGTCTAGGAGGCCATATCCATATCACGTTAATTTCTGTTTTGTGGATGTTTACTTTATTGTATTATTATTGTTGTTGGTGTATGGATGATGCATGCAATTAAATAATATGATAATTAACAACCCGAATCTTTTATTTTGAGTTGTACCCAAACTCAAATAAGTAGATCAGTTGATATGGATAAAAAAAAATTAAAATTGAAGAAAATCCCTCAAACCTCAAATATTACGGTGTGCCTTCTCGCTTACTTAAACACTCATCACAAAATTGATTAATCAAGTTCGTGCGTGCCAAAGCAGGGCGACTTCATTCATCATTATGTGGTGAGATGGCACACATAGTGTGCAACTGTTTGGAGTAAGAGGTTGGACGTGACTAGGTTATTTTAATAAGATAAAAAACCTAGAGGCACTCAATTGGGATTAGCTATGTGATAGATAAATAAAGAGTTACTTTCCCAATTGAACCTAGAGTTGCATGGGATGCAACTCGAATTGTTCCTACCTAAATAACTAACTTTTGGGTGACTTGCCCAAGCAAGATCAGAAGAAAATGAAATATGGATCTTGGCCCACTAGAAAATAATGTATTTTTCGCATTAATATCTTGAGGGTTATTAATCCGTAGAAAAATAATTGGAGTTGTATTTAATAATATAGACATTATTAAATATAGTTAATTATTCACAAATACTAAAACTTGCATATTTCCCTTTTGTAGAATTCCAGTGGCAAACAACTCATTGAACTCATCACACTCGCTACACTCTGTCCATGAGAAGTACAAGCTCTCCGGGACCAATTTTCTAGACTGGTACAGAAACTTAAGAATCATTCTCAAGCAAGAAAAGAAACTATACGCTCTAGAGGAGCAGGTTCCTGATGGTCTGGAAAACAACACTCTTGCCCCCTTAAAGGCGTAACAGAAGCGTGTTGATGACGCTAATGATGTGGCCTACCTAATGCTGTGCACCAAGTCCTCTGAGCTTCAAAAGCAACATGAGAACATGAATGTAGTCGATATGATCACACACTTGAAGAAGCTCTTCCATGAGCAGGCTGGGGTTGAGAGGTATGAAGTTTCCAAGGCATTTTTCAAATGTAATCTGTAAGAGGGAATCCCCGTGGGGCTACACATGTTGCGTATGATAGGCTACATAGAGAGCCTCGACCGCCTAGGGTTTCCGGTGGGTCAAGAGTTGGCCACCGATCTCATCTTGTAATCATTGCCTGAGAGTTATGGACAGTTCATCATTAACTATAACATGAATGAGATAGTGAAACCATCGCCATATTTACTCAATATGTTGAGGACAGCTGTACAAAGCGTCAACAAGGGTAAGGGCAAATCCGTAATGATGGTGCAGAAAGGAAAGGGCAGAAGGTTTGCCTCTACCTCCAAGGGAAACGGCAAGGCAGTTGCCAAACCCAATGAATCTTCCCTTAATCTTAATGGTGGCGTTTCCAAACGTGTGGCTAAAGGTGAATGTCACTACTGCAGTCAGCCTAGACACTGGAGGAGGAATTGCCGAAAATATCTGGAGGATAAGAGGCTTGGAATAGTGATTCCACCACCAGCAGGTATTTTTGTTATATACGTCAACTTAACTGTCTCTTCATCATGGGTATTGGATACTGTATGTGGATCTCACATTTGTCGAAATGTGCAGGACCTAAAAAGAAGTAGAAGATTGGCTAAAGGGGAGATAAACCTGTGCATTGGAAAATGGAGCAAGAGTTGCTGCATTGGCCGTAGGTGTGTACGAGCTATCTCTGCCTTCAGGATTTGTTTTACAATTAAATAATTGCAATTTTGTGCCGACTATGAGTAGAAACATTATTTCTATTTCTTGTTTGGACAAGGATGGTTTTACTATTTCAATAAAGAACAATTGTTGTTCCATTTATTTTGATAACAATTGTGTTAGATATATAAATAATATAATCCAAAAGTATATACCATAAACCACTGATTTGCATAATCAGATATCCAATTCTGCAACACAGAAAATGTTAGAACACATAGCAGGATAAGATAACTCAAGGCTTTGAAGTTCAGTCAATCTCAAGGCCTTGAGATTACTGGAATGCTTTGCTTCTTATGTCTTAGCCTTTTGTCTTTCATCACTCAAAACAATTACCAATCAAAACACATTCAGGGATCTTGACTCAACAATCTCCCCCTTGATGAAAGACAAAACCTACAATCTTGCATATATCTTCCTGTCACTCATATTAAAAAAATTAAATAACCACAATCTGCAGATACAATATATATACTGAACCCAAACAGATAACCAGTGAGAATAAACATTACAAATTACCACAGAAACAAAAAAAGTCACCAAAATAACTAGGCAATTCTTATTATTACTAGTCCAAATACTGCATATAAAACACAAGTAACCACATTAACTCTCCCCCTTTTTGACTTTCATCAAATAAGGTAGAAGAAATGTATGATCATTACTCAGAGTTTGAAAATAAACTTAAAACAAAAACTAGCTAAAAATTCAAGGCCTTGAGACAGAAAAGATAGAATAGAATGAGAGAGGGTCAAGGCTTTGGCAGTCTCTGATCTTCACTTCTTCTTTGATGTCTGGACTTTCTCTGAGCCTTCTCCAATTTCTTCCTCACTTGCAACATCTTATGCAAACTGATTACCTTCTTGTTGAGCTTCAAATTCAGCAACCACCTATTGGATTATCTCATCCACTTTCTTCTTAGCCTGTACTGAATCTACCTTTGTAGCTGCATCAAAACCTGTGTCTTCACCAGCATCTTCTTCATCAGTTTGTTCAAACAAGTCTTTTTGAAGCTAGCACCACTGGAATTGTCTTCTTCTTCTTCTTAAGAAAATCTCCCAGCTTCTCTTCTGAATCCACACTGGTGTCATGACTAGTAGCAGAAGGTATCTTCTCCAGATTCAAGCCCTCGATGACAACATCCAACTTCCCATTCATAGTATTCATCAACCCTTGAACTGGTTGAATTCAGTTGACAGGTCAAACAACCTTTGTCTGAGATCTTCAATCTCAACCTGCTGATCTTCTAACTTCTCAACCAGCAGAGAGTAATCCTCATTAGCTTCTGCTTTCCCAGATGAAGTCCCCTTAGGCTTCACAAACTCCTTCTCAGTAAGTTCTTCCTTTGACAAATCAGAATAAAATTTCCAATGTCCTTTCCCAGTCTGAACTACCCCAATCCTTTGAAGTGCAGTCTCATCTATCAACCCAAAACCTCCAGTAATCTTTTCTTCTCCTTTCACAGGCACATCAAAATATTCAAAGAAAAGAGGTAACAGGTTGGCATATGGAAGAGGATGGTTTCTAGTCCTGGTTGCACAATAAATCATATGCTCCATAACAACTGTTGGAAAATCTATCTCAAACCCTTGAGATATCAGATACATCAAAATCAGAACTTTATCAGTTACCAACTCTCTTGAGTTCTCCCTGGGAACTACACTCCTCATCTGAATAGTAAACAAAATTTTGGCTTCATAGTTGAGCACAGAGTGTGTCAACTGCTTTGGACCCGAGGGAACACCTTCAAAAAATAACATCTCCTTTTCCTTATCTAAACACTCCTTCCTATCAGGATAATCTCCAACATTGTATTTTCTAGGAATGCCCAAGAATTTGGCAAAAGTCCTATGATCTAACCTCAAATCCACACCAGCCACTTTAGAAGTTAAAACCATTCTATCATCCCCTTCAGACACCAAGTTCAGATAAAATAACCTAGTTAACCTAGGATAAGCCTTTGAACTAGGATTTAGAACTTTCCACACATCAGTTTCCCTCAATTTTCTCATGCATTCTATGTCCAGTTTATCCAACAACTCATCAGAAATCATGCTATTGAAAGCTACTTTAGATGATGCATATCCTTGCATCCAAACAGTTCTAACTTCTGAACTAACAAACCAATCAGTTGGAAGTACATTCTTACCTTGATATCCTTTCTTAGTTGCAGCAGCAACTTGCTTAACCCTAGTGTTCTTTTCAGAAGGTTTGGTCTTTTCTTGTACTCCTTCAGCTGGTTTCATCTGGCTCTCCTGAGTTGATTTCCCTTTTTCCTCTTCAGTAGCCTTTTTCTTTTCTCCCCCTTTATTCTTCTCTGACCTAGGTTGATCACCACCCTGAGTCTCCTATTTTTGATCAACACTTGAGCCTTCATCTCCCTTCTCTGTCCTTGACTTCTTTTCAGGAGGGGTATACTCATGCAAGCTTTGAGTATTTTCTGAATCAGAAATCACTATCTTCTCCTTCTTGTTTGCTCTCTTCTTGGATCTGCCAGAGGGCTTCCCCTGTTGCTGAATTCTGGCTGATTTGCGTTCCATATTAGGGTTTAGTGTTTTGAGAAGAGAATGTGATTGAGAGGAATTGAGAGAGAGAGAGAGTAGTCGCAGAAAATTGGAAGAGAATGAGAAGAAAAGGCTCTGACTTTCAGCTTAAGTAGGTTGAAAAGGATGAGTCATTAAAGGACTCTACAATATCTACATGCAAAAATAGAATCTTGAAAAATCTTTTTGGGTTATTTTACAAAATTCTCTGAGTAATTCAAATATTATACAGTTATCTAAAAAGATAAGATATAATATTTGATGATCCATTTTTTAAAAAAAAAAAATTACAGATATTATCAAGACCAGGAGAACAATCTCAAGGCCTTGAGATTTTCTGCAGTTTCAGAAACTTCGAAGCTTTGAGCTATACTTTCAAGGCTTCAGAAAGTATAATCTCAAGGCTTTGAGATTCCAGCACATATACACATATAGGTACTATTACTCCCCATAAACCAATGCATCCTTGTTTAACATCCCCAATTCAAGACTTAGAGATGAAAACCTATCATCTGGCAAAGGTTTAGTGAAAATATCAGCAATCCGCATTGATGTAGAGATAAAATTTAAAAAAACATCACCTTGTTCTGCATGATCTCTATAGAAATGATGTCTCACATCTATGTGCTTTGTCCTTGAGTGCTGAACTGGATTCTTAGAGATTGAAATAGCACTTGTATTGTCACAACGAATTGGCACATTTCTGAAGTTGTAGCCAAGATCTCTAAGTTGCTGGGCAATCCATAACACTTGTGAACAGCAAGCACCAGCTGCAATATATTCAGCTTCTGCAGTTGATAATGCTACAGAATTTTGCTTTTTAGAATGACAACTGATCAATGAAGATCCAAGAAATTGACAGCATCCAGAAGTACTTTTCATGTCTACTTTGTAACCTGCAAAATCTGCATTTGAATAGCCACTCAACATAAAATTAGATCTTCTTGGATACCAAAGCCCTAAGTCTATGGTTCCATTCAAATATCTAAAAATTCTGTTAAGTGCAGTTAGATGACTTTCCTTAGGATCTGCTTGAAATCTAGCACACATACAGACACTGAACATAATGTCAGGTCTGCTAGCAGTTAAATATAATCGTGATCCAATCATACCTCTGTATTCCTTCTGATTCACACTCTTACGAGTTGAATCTTTGTCTAAAGAGAGTGATGAACTCATAGGCGTCTTAATCACCTTGGACTGTGACATGTTGTACTTATTCAATAAGTCCTTGGTATATTTTCCTTGATGCACAAAAATTCCTTTCTTCATTTGTAATATATGAAGTCCAAGAAAGAAATTTAGTTCACCCATTAGGCTCATCTCAAACTCCCTGCACATCATACTAGAAAACTCTTTTGAAAGAGCATCATTAGTAGCACCAAATAATATATCATCTACATAAATTTGAACTACTAACAGATCACTTTGTTGGTGTT
The DNA here is from genome assembly GCA_023055425.1 of Linanthus parryae. NCBI lineage: Eukaryota > Viridiplantae > Streptophyta > Magnoliopsida > Ericales > Polemoniaceae > Linanthus > Linanthus parryae. Next base: position 84,846,006 of record JALGPY010000007.1, on the reverse strand, counting down.
TAATTAAAAGAGTTTTGTCAACTAAGCCTCTTCTGAAATTGTTTTCAAGTAAAAATTTTAAAAGTCTGTCATACCAAGTCCTTGGAGCTTGTTTTAGACCATAAAGAGCTTTATCCAGTTTATGAACATGATCAGGAAAATTTTCATCTTCAAAACCAGGAGGTTGTGCTACAAAAACATCTTCTTGTAAATATTCATTTAGAAATGCACATTTAACATCCATTTGATAAATCTTTATGTGATTGTGAGATGAAAATGCAAGAAGTATTCTAATAGCTTCAAACCTGGCAACAGGAGCAAAAGTCTCCTCATAATCTATACCTTCTTCCTGATTATATCCTTGAGCTACCAGTCTGGCTTTATTTCTTACCACTTTGCCATTCTCATCAAGCTTGTTTCTGAATACCCATCCGGTTCCAATAACTGACTTCTCTTTAGGTCTGGGGACCAGATTCCAAACCTTGTTCCTTTTAACTACTCCATTTTGCTGTGGAGTTCTAGGTGCAGAAAAATTGTGAGAAATGCCATGCTTTGCACAAAACAAATCAAAGTCAAGTTGATCAAACTCTCTACCATGATCACTTCTAATGGATGCAACAGGTGAGTTTTTCAATGTTTGAAGCTCTTTGCACAATCTAGAAAACTCAGATAAAGCTTCAGTTTTGTCTTTAATAAACATCACCCAAGTAAATCTAGAATAATCATCAATTATAACAAGCATATACGTCTTACCTTGTGGGGTCTTAACTCTCATAGGACCACACAAGTCCATATGCAGCAATTCTAAGGGTCTAGAAGTACTTACAAAATTCTTTGGCTTGAAAGAGCTTCTGGTCTGTTTACCTTGTACACATGCCTTGCAAACCTCATCATCTAAAAATTTATGTGATGGTAAACCTCTTACGAAGTTCTTTGAGATGAGTTTATTCAAAGTATGTATACTAATATGCCCAATCTTTCTGTTCCAAAGCTTTGAATCTTCCTTCAAGACCTTGAGGCATTTTAGCTTGTCACCAGATTTCTCATCTTGCACCACACATTTCTCCTCGTCAAATACAGCTTTATAACCTTTATCACATAACTGAGAGATACAGCAAATTATACTTAAGTCCATCTACCAGATAAACATCAGTTATAGAATTTGTAGAACCATTACCAATACTACCTATACCAATGATATTGCATTTTGCTTTGTCACCAAGTGTGATTGTTCCTCCAGATTTTTCTGTAAGTTTAGTAAAGAGAGACCTCTTTCCACTCATATGTCTGGAACATCACTGTCTAGAATCCATTTCTGATCTTTCAAGGCCTTGGTGACATCCTGCAAAAACAAATAATTGCCTCAACAGGCTGTTAGACCAAGTGCAGAACTTTGAGTCATACTTAGAATCAGCCATATTTGGTGGCCTAATTCCTTTTGGAACCCAAATCTGCCTAATCTGTCCCTTAAGTTGATAAGGATAAGTATTTCTCATAATGTGAGGTTCTGATCTTCTGAAGGGACAAGTTAATCTGACATGACCAAGTTTTCCAAAGTAATGACATTTTGGAGAATGTCTGCTACCAGATTTGACAAAAGTAGTTTGGCCTTTCTTTGGAAAATTTGGATTATAGCCAATCCCACTTTTATGCATTGATTTCAGACTTCCTCCAAGAATGAGATTTAGATTATGTTCTGAGCCTGTAAACTTTGTTAGGACCTTCTTTGACTCTTGAAGTTTCTCAGTCAAAGAGCAGTTCTGTTGTTCCAAATTCTCATAATGAGTCTTTAGATCAGCATATTTTTCAGTTAAAAGAGTGTTTTGATCAACAACCTCTTTTATCTGTGCCTTCAAGACTTTGAACCTGGTGTCCAAGGCCTTGAAGTCTTTTTCCAACTTTGTCTTAGAAACTTCAACAGTTTTGTTTGAAAATACTAGGTTCAGGTTTTCTTTTACCTGCTCATGAATCTTAATCTTTAAAGCTGAAATTTCATTTCTATAACTTTCCTCATTCAAAAACATACTTTTGAGAATTTCAGGAAGTACATCAGAAGGACTAGCAAGTAAATTTTTTACCATGTCTTCAATGTATTTGTCTGATGAACTTTCCTCATTATGCTTTGCCATGAAGCATAAGTTTGCTTGCTCTTCTTCTGTGTCTGAGTCACTTGATGAATCAGAATCACTCCAAGAAGACATCATGGCTTTCTTCCTTCTCTTGTCACCATCCTTTTTCTGAAAGTTCCTGTTCTTCTTCTTTTGTGGACAGTCCCTTACTAAATGATCTGCATCACCACACTCAAAAAAATTCATTACTTTAGTTTTATGTGACTGTGATGAAGATTTACCTTTGTAATCCTTGCTGCCTGAGGGTCTTGATCTCTCTCTTTTGTAATCCTTGTTTCCAGAGTTTCTTTTCTTTTTTGAGAATCCTGGCCAAGGCCTTGGAGATCAATGCTAAAGCCTCTTCATCATCAGGTTCCTCCTCAATATCAAGGCTTTGAGATTTTTCACTCTCTTTTGACTTAAGTGCTAGGTTCCTGATATTTTCACTCAAATCACCTTCAGCATCCTTCATGGACATTTCATGAGTGAGCAGCTTTCCTTGTAGATCATCTAGCTGAAGAAGACTCAAGTATTGAGCTTCCTCAATGGCTGTTGTTTTTGGCTCCCACTTGGCTTTTGGCAAACTTCTCAAAATCTTTCTGACCTTTTCTTCATTTGAGAACTTCTTTCCCAATGACTCCAGGTTGTTCACCACATAAGTGAATCTTTTGAACATTTCCTTGATGGTCTCATCTGAATTCATCTTGAACAACTCATATTGCCTCAGAAGTATGTTGATTTTTGTCTGCTTAACCTGGCTGGTTCCTTCATATGTCACCACCAGTTTATCCCACACTTCTTTGGCACTCTTGTAGTTTGACACTCTGTTGAACTCATCTGCATTTAAAGCACAGTATAAAAAATGCAAAGCCTTGTAATTTTTGGATACCTTTTCCATTTCAGTGACTGAAAGATTTTTCTCAGACTTGAAAATTCTGACTCCATCAATTGTAGTGTAGTACTCATGAGGACCATTCTGAACTATTGACCATAGTTCCATGTCTTGATCTGTGATGAACATCTTCATCAATGCCTTCCAATGCATGAAATTGTCACCACAGAACAATAGAGTTCTGTTGGCTGCCCTTCCTTGTGATAATCCACCATCTCCTACATTACTCATAGTCACCAGATTGTTAGATCTAAAAACAGTGACACAAGCTCTGATACCAATTGAAAGTGTGTAATGTAGACTAAATACAGGACCTAAATACTCTAGAAGGGGGGGGGGGTTGAATAGAGTATTGAATCTTTTTGTAAAACTTAAAGTTTACTAGGAAAGCTTTGTGTGAAACTCAAATCTCAAGGCCTTGAGATTTTGTAAACTGTCTGAAACTCACTAAGGCAAAATTGTAAGCTTCAAGGCCTTGAGCTGTGAATAATTCTAAACAACTTTTAAAACCCTAGTTTGATTTGAGTTGTGTGCAGCAGATAATAATCAAACAGAAAAGTACAGAACACAAAGAAACTTACAGAGTTAAGTCCCAATGGACCAAATCTCTGCCTGAGGGATCTAATCCCACCAGGATTGGGCAAACACTTCTTATTACTCACATAGAAACAGCCCTAGATCTTCAAGCCTAAGTGATTTCCCTTACACCTATACAGCTTGTGGTTCCAAACCTATCTAGTTCCAGCTACTAACTGTTGAGCTAACAAGAACCTCTTGTTTCTCACTTGAACAACCAACCACTAGGTTAAGTGAGGTTTTAAGATGATCTAGAGATACACAGATTGTAGTACAAGTGAAGAACACAGTATATAGATAAGTTGTTGAAGCATGGAAGTGTCCTTCTGGAAAACTGGATTGATTTGATCTTCAGAAGTCTAGAATGAAGCTTGAATATTGTGTGTTTGAATGGTTGATCTCCCACGATTTCTTCACACCTCTCAGAGTATTCTGCAAGCATCTCTCTTTCAAAATTCAAACCAGTCTCTTTTATCCACAGCTGCAACTGATTGAGAGATTTTAGGATCTCAGTTCCTACAAATCCTCCTTCTGTTTTCAACTTAAATTCAAATAGCTTCAAGTTGATATCCGTTGGAGTTATTTGAGATTGCTCCTGCACATTTAACAACCCTGCAACAGCATAGAAATAAAGCAACAACAAAATCCAGACAACTAACAGTACTAAGACTGTTTGGTTATACAGTTTATGATAAAACTGTTTAATAAACTTAGAACAATAACCTGCATATCTTCTAAAATAAATAAATCATGAAAAACAAGTTTAAGACACTTAGAAGTGAGTAACTAATCACAATACTAAGAGTCATAACCTGCAAGAAAGAATCAATTAAGTTCTGTAAAAACTGTCAGCAGCTCAAGGCATATCTCAAGGCCTTGGAGCTCTGAACCTGCTTCACAAAATTCCAAAGTTAAACCCAGATAACTTTGATTCATCCTGTTCTGATCATCTGCAATAGTGTTAGATATATAAAAAGTATAATCCAAAAGTATATACCATAAACCACTGATTTGCATAATCAGATATCCAATTCTACAACACATAAAATGTTAGAACACATAGCAGGATAATATAACTCAAGGCTTTGAAGTTCAGTCAATCTCAAGGCCTTGAGATTACTGGAATGCTTTGCTTCTTATGTCTTAGCCTTTTGTCTTTCATCACTCAAAAAAATTACCAGTCAAAACTCATTCAGGGATCTTGACTCAACAGACCCAACCTGAGGGTTTTGAAGATCCAAAGCAAGCCAACGAAGTCTGTAAACTGCGCTGATCCATTTATGGATTAAAGCAAGCTTCTAGGAGTTGCAACGACGTTTTGATGAAGTAGTCAAGGATTTTGGATTCATCATAAACGAAGATGAGTCTTGTGTCTACAAGAAGGTTAGTGGGAGCTCTGTTGCTTTTCTTGTCTTGTATGTGGAAGAAATTCTACTCATTGGAAACGACATTCCCATGCTACAGTCTGTTAAAGATTGGATAGGAAAGTGTTTCTCAATGAAAGACTTAGGTGAAGCAGCCTATATACTCGGTATAAATATATATAGAGATAGAACTTAAAGGTTGCTCGGCTTATGTTAAAGTACATATATAGACAAGGTGCTGAAACGGTTCAGCATGCAAGATTCCAAGAAGGGATTCTTGCCCATGTCGCATAGAATCACTCTTTTGAAGAGTGGTTGTCCTTCCAATGAGATTGAGAAGGAACGCATGAGAAGGGTTCCCTATGCCTCGGCCATCGGATCCATCATGTACACCATGTTATGTACTAGACCAGATGTGTCATATGCACTGAGTATGACAAGAAGATATCAGTCCAATCCAGGTGAGAGTCACTTGATTGTGGTCAAGAACATCCTAAAGTACTTAAGAAGAACTAAGGATGCGTTCTTGATATTTGGAGGTGAAGAAGAGTTGCGTGTAAGGGGTTACACGGATGCAAGCTTCCAGACCCACAGAGATGATTTCAGATCACAGTCGAGGTTTGTATTTTGCCTGAATGGAGCAGCGATGAGCTTGAAGAGTTCCAAGCAAGAGACGATGGCTGATTCTATAACAGAGGCTGAGTACATCGCTGCGAATGGCATAGCAAAAGACGCTGTTTGGATTAGGAAGTTCGTCACTGATATTGGTGTGGTTCCTACCATTGCGGATCCAATAGAGTTGTATTGTGACAACACTGGGGCGATCGCGCAATCAAAGAAACCAAGGTCGCACCAGAAATCCAAGAACGTACTCAGGAAGTTTCATCTTATTCGAGATATTATTGAAAGAGGAGACGTTCGGATATGCAAGATTCCTGCAGATGAGAATCTCTCAGTTCTACTTACAAAGCCTCTTGTTCAGCGCAAGCATGAAGGGCACACTAGGAGCATTGGCATACGAGATGCACCGGATTGGCTCTAGTGCAAGTGGGAGTCTGGTGGAATAGGTTCCCTAGAGGCAATCTAGTTTAGTATAAACAATAAATTGGCTAGAACATTCATTGTATTATTTATGAGATATTTAATAAAATGCAGTCTTTAGATTTACAATGTTGTTGTTTTTCTTAAATATGCCTAGTCCATTATAATGATTAATAGGACATTCATCTATATACTAGTTTGATATGGAGATATAATGATCCAACACATTGGTATGCATTAGGAGTAATGGCATACTGGATTGACCCATCTCCGATAAGGCTACATAGAAGTTATGTAAAGTCACAAGTGCTTCTCGCGTTGACAACGATATTTTCATCCTTAGAATTGAAGTCACTAGATGTTCTAGTTGTGCAATATTGTGTTTTGGTAGCGTCAAACGCTACACCGTGATTGGGTAGTCATAAAGGCGCGTATCGGACACAACAGGAAGCAAGCTTAGATATCGTAGTGAGATAGAATTTGTCCCTCCCACATAAAGGGAGCAAATATCCTAGGCCACTCGAGGGATAGTGCTTATAGAATGTCTGGCAAGAATCAAATAAATCAATATAGGATATTGATGCGCACGAATAAGGCTATTCCCAGGATCGAGGAACTATGAATTGGATTTACGAGTGTGACTTGTATGTCTCGTGTCCAATACGGATATTGAGACAAAGGGATAAGACAATACTTGCACAAGGTTTGTCATGATGACTATTTCTATTTGTTGTCTAGAATGGATGTCATGCTAGAGGCCGCTCCATATTAGTAAATAGTTACTGCAAACTAAATAGAGTCTATGGGGTCACAGGCCATATAGGGTTACACTAGACTTGGGAATTAATTAATTAATATTATTAGTTAATTAGAATGATCAAATCGCAACAACTCGCTAACTTAGTATAACTAATATGCAAGTTGGACTAATCCGAACTTGAGTAGGATTAGGAAAGTGCCTTTATGTAGTAACAAGGAGTTGTGGGACTATATAAAGGATGCTCCTCGCTTCCTTCCCTACAACTTATGCTCATAACATACATTGAGTAGGAGAGAAGGAAAGAGAGAGAAAGACAACAAGGAAGGCCGAAGCCCCCCTTGCGTCCGCCCTACCCGTTGGCCACAAAAGAGAGGGCCGCCCCTCTCTTTTGGTGCTCCGTTGCGTGATTTCTTCATCCTCTTCCATTCCTCCTAGCTAGCACAAGGCGTTTGGGAGATCTAGATCTTACCTCTAGGCGTGGATCAACCATAGAGACGTGATAATTTTCGTGTTAGAAGTCATCAAGGAGACCTCAAGGTACATAACACAATTCCTTTACATCTTCATGATTTCTCTTCCTGTGATCTTTGGAGGGTCTTGATCGGACAAATTTATTGTTTTTTCCGCTGCGTATCCATGATCAAAACCCTACAAAAAGTAATTAATTAAGATTTACTAATTCAACCATTACTACAGCTTTCTGAATACAATTCCCAACATCCTTTATGTATTTTTTGTAGTGTGTGATGAGGCGCATCGGTTGCTGAGAGCGTTCTGAGGATTTAACAGATAAGGTGTTGTCTTTGGGTTGGAAGAGGGTAGACTTCCTGAATTCCGGAATAGGTAACCCCAACACTGATCTATCTGAGAAATTCCGAGCTGCTCTTCGTCTTTGGATTCCATTAGATATGGATATCGTATTTGTCACGGTGGTCTCGAAAAGAAGTGCGCCTTCATCTTTGGTGCCATCAAAGGAACCCAAGCTTAAGGCTTTTTCACACTTGATACCTAGGATGATGTGTTGCACGTTCCCCTTCAGAGGAGGCCGAGGAATAGAGCCTCCGGTCCAATCATAAATGAAGAACCGAACAATACATCAAATGCTCCTCCCTCGAAATAGAAAGGCAAAGCTCATGCTCCTGCCTCGAAATAGTTGTCACGGTGATCTCTTGTAATGAAATTACGACCACTTTTTTCTTCTAAATTATCATTACTTTTCTTGCCTAAATACTTTGGTTCATATTCGACAGTCGCCATAGGTTTCACTTATCGTAGTGGTGAGGTATCCCTCTTTCCTGAAGAGGAGCTTAACCATCTTATTAAGGCACGCGATTCCAAGGTGCAGGAAGAGAGAAACAAGCTTCGAGCAGAAGAGTGGTCTGAGATGGAAGAGGATGACATGAGGAAAGAATTAAGCATAAGTTAAGAAGAAATGGATGATATTAAACTTCACGAGGCTTAGTTAGCGGCAGAGCAACAAGGGCAAGCACCGTTTTGCGAGCTAATCGGCGCCGTGTCTAACGAGCGTGAATTATTTCACTTCTATCTTTCACATTATGATCTCATGATGACCACAACCAGTGGTGGCATGTATCAGGAGAGTATTCGTAAGTTTTTGCGTATAAGATTTCAAGAGTTTAAGGCAGCTCAAGGTAAACAATATTTCTTCTATATTGGTACATTCTCCGGGAATCAAGTCGTAAGTTCCTTCTCGTTATTACTGCAGTTATTTTAAATGAAGGTGAACAAGGAAACATCCAAGGCGATGGTGATTCTCGCACGGCCAGCGTCACATGTGCTGATGTTTTAAACATGAGTTCACTCGAAGAACCCATGATTAAGGCAAGGTTGATGCCTGAAACATATTTTGATCCCTTGCGGAGTGAAATCTGTCTTTCTGAGGTCTTAGGCGAGGGAAGGCTTCCGGTTATGGCGTCCACTACGTTCAAATGCCACTGATGATCTTACCACGACCAATGTCAGTGCGATCGGGGACGACTTTGCGTCACATGTGCTGATGTTTTAGACATGAGTGCACTCGAAGAACCCATAATTAAGGCAAGGTTGATGCCTGAAACATATTTTGATCCCTTGCATAGTGAAATCTGTCTTTCTGAGGTCTTAGGCGAGGGCAGGCTTCCGGTTATGGCGTCCACTACGTTCAAATGCCACTGATGATCTTACCACGACCAATGTCAGTGCGATCGGGGACGACTTTGCGGCTATTCAGAAGAGCAAGGCTCCGTAGACGACTGATGCGAATAAAGATCTCAGTCCTACTTGAAATGCCAAGATGGGGAAAACAATGGTGTCGGTCAACGCACAAGAGGAGACTTTTGGCAGAGGTGGCTGTTTCTGCAAATTCTCAGTTGACTGTGAATCCTCCTGATGCTAGTGATATTCTCCGGGTTGCGCCGTCTTAGCTTCAAAACACTGCATCCACTTTAGAATATTCACTGCTCTTGACCCCAGTTGCAGATCGCTGGCTCGCATAGGGTTCTCAAGCGGTGTCCATTGAGGCAAGCGGGTCTTCCTTTACTTTCCGAGAGGGTTTCCACCAGATGGAAGATGAAGCTGATGCAATAGAAGGGGTTGTTAATGTTCCTCAATCTTTCGCAGATCATAGAAGGTATCTCCTTGGAAGTCGTACTTTTGATATGTTGAGGAGGATACGCCTGGCCTATCCCTAGGCTTTCAAGCGAGCTATGTTGTTAGGGTCTTCGGATAGACGCCCCATCTTTGAAGGACTTGCTTGGTTGTTTTACAGGCTCGGCGATAAGACTCCTTCTAACCCTGGCGAGTTTGATATGCTTTTATTGTCGAATTTTCTCAACCTCTTAGTGTCTCATGCAACGGGTCTTTAAATTGGGGTTGGTTTAGCACAAGGATGCGCCAGATTCATCATTCATTTCTTTTAAGGAGGAAGCATCGAAAGTATTAGCTGGAGAAGAGAAGCTACGAAGGTGTAAAGCGGAGGTGAAGAAAGCTCTCAAGGCTTTGCGTGCTTCAAAGGCGCATGTTCTTGCAATGAAGGCGAGGCTCGCAAAAAGTGAACAAGATTCTTTGGTGTTTAATCCTGGTGACTTCTTAGCCTCTGATGGATTCCTGAGTAAAATAGATCTATTTTGCTTTTGCTACCTTTTGAAAGGCTGTTCGGGTTTTTGTGTGGCGTATTTTGTCAGATTTTTTTGCAAGTGTGTTCATTTCATTGACTGATAATGTTTTCCAGAAACAACTTTGTTCTTTTTCTTGATAATGAAGCACACTGTAGGTGGATTATCGCACTATCACTAACGGCATTTGGATTGTCAATTTATTCAGCACCAAAAGTACGAACAATCCGCAGGTGGATTATCAATCCTTTTAGCGGTGGATTGTCAATCCGCTTAGCAACAGGACTATCAATCCGTTTAGCCGGTGGATTATCAATCCGCTTTGCAGGTGGATTATAAATTCGCTTCCCAAATGGACTATCAATCCGTTTTGTAGGTGGATTATCAATCCGCTTAGACGGTAGATTACCAATCCATGTAGCCAGTGAATTATCAGTCCGTTTGGTCGGTGGATTATCAATCTGCTTCATAGGTAGATTATCAACCCTCTTAGCAAAAGGACTATCAATAAGTATCACCGGTGGATTACGAATCTGCTTAGCCGCTAGATTTTCAATCCGTTTAGCCGGTGGATTATCAATCCATTTAGCCGGTGATTAAATATAATTTTTCATAACTTAATAAAAGAAGAAGAAAAAAATAGTGCTAAAACTAGCTGATTGTCGCAGTGGTTTTGTTTGTTGTTGCGTAGTCCTGCTATTTTGGATGTTGGTAATTTCCTCCATTGATCCTCCATTGCGGCACCATGGTCGAGTTCCTCCTGCACTCAAATATCACATGACCTTTTATCAGTCCGTTTTAGGGATCCACCCTGGCAACGCCGGAGCCAGGAAATCGAACCAGCCGTGGCCTTATTACGATGTGACGGAACTTTTTTAATTCCAACTGGGCATTTATGTATTTTCTAGAGAGTCTTAGTGTAAAATAGATATAATTAGAAGGGTTCTAGTTGAGTTTTCAAGAATTCAGGGGTTGAAAGGTTATCAACCTTGTCCTCTAGTAGCCCCGCCCTGCCCATCAGCCTTTCTTTTCCCATTTGGTTCTGTAGCTCAATGTCGAGCCCTACTATGAAGTGAGTCATCTTTTTTTCCTCAGCAGGCACCGTATCACCGGAAAACTGGACTAGCTCCATGACCTTGTTAAAATAATTAGGGGGCGACATCATCCTTTCTTTAGGGTAATGAGTTTTTGTTATGAATTGGTGATCAAAACCCTATCTTGAATTGGCGAAGCAACGAGCAAAGGAGGAAAAGGAATCGAAGTTGCTGAAATTGGGTTCTTTAACTAGGACGTGCGACCAAGTCTGAGTAGGTCGGGCGACCTAGTTCGGGTTGGGCAGTGTCTTGGAATTGTTTCCTTTTTCATTTTGGCAACTTTTTGGGCGATGCTTTGGGCACAAGTCATTAGTATAAGCCTATATATGGGTGTAGGACTCTTCTGTTGACAAGTGTGGTGTGTCTTGGATTGTAATTGGCTCTCTCATCAATAAATTGTTTCTGTTTGGTCCGTGGATGTAGCTAGCCTAAAAACTAGTGAACCACGTTATATCGTGTTGTTCTTCATCTTCTTCTTCATTCATCGTCTCTTCTAGATTCGTAACAAGTGGTATCATCGCTTCCGCGGAGCGTTTTCTAACAGTTTCCAGTTTTTTTATGTATCTTATACGTGTTTCATAATTTTCACAAACGATTGTGCCAATAGAAAGTCTATTGATGTTTTATGTATCTTTCTTTGAATATTTCTTGGTCAAGAAAAAATTTCATCGGAGAAAAGATTTTTGAAGTATTATTAGCAAAATGACATTAACCTTTTTCTCCACGACTCAGTTATTTTTCTTGTATGTACTCGGCTGAAAGCTGAAATTCTTACATTTGCATCTTATGTTGGTGTCCGTAATTCTGTCCATGACTCTTTAGTTCTTCTGGAACTCTATAGATGAAAATTATGATTTGTAACGATCAGGCTGCATAAAAGTAGAATTTGGGAATCCGCAACAAGTATGTATTAAAAGAATGTGCTTTATTTAACTCGAATACAATTACATGATGAGATGTCGCTGAAGAAAATGATTGAACGCGTGAAAATTGTCAATCACCTAACATGAGGATCGCATGGGGGGAACCTTTTGGTCCTATTTTCCCTCTCACTAGAATCAATTCTGTCGAAGAAGGCATCATCACTGCAATGCCAGCAACTTTGGCTTACAGGTAACAAAAGAAAACTCCCATTCCATCATGAAAACTACTAGTAGGAGTAGTAGTTAGAATTAGTGTTGCAAAATGTGATTGAACTGCAGGGATGTGTTTTCGCAAAGGACATCAACAAGGCCATCTTGATCAGCGATGCCATGGAGACTGGGATTGTTCAAATCAACTCTGCGCCTGTTCGTAGCCCGGATCATTTTCCTTTTCAGGTGACTATATAGCTCCAGAAGTTTAAAAATATGGAAATTTTTGCCCATGATATCATTATCAGGATTTTTTGAAGCCTTAAGAAGGAGAGATTTAAACTATTCTCTCAAAATAATATGTCACTTCAAACTATAAGTTTCAAATCCGGAGTTCAGAAGTCATTTGGAATTTTGAAAATTCTCATAAATTCAATAAACTATAGGATTTCCCGTCTCTTTAACGTTCATTTTTTTTTTTTGGATTGAAGGACAGTGGAGTTGGGTCTCAAGGACCACTGTCATCAACTTGCCAAAACCTTCATATACCATGGGCTAATTTATATGAAATCACCCATCATTAAACCAAATAAAATGATTTGTTCATTGTATTTGTTGTTGTATTATCTAGCTAGAAGTGCAATCAAGAAATGATGTTATAAGTTTAGCCTCCTGCTGTTGTGTACTGTGCCTCTTTTGAGTAACAAGGATCTGAGAGACGTAATAACTGAGATTTCTACTTATGCATGTGTGTTTTACGATACGCAAGACTCTCCCAAGGGTTCCTTTGTTGTTCGTCCGTAAAGGCCTCTTGACTGAGCATGACTTAGGCTACAAAATGTGTGGACCGACTGTCAGGAAAGGCAAAATCTACCTAGGGCACGATTAGACGTTTTCTGTGAATATTACTCCTTGACTTCACGATCTATGATCTTTAATCTAGTACGCACTGTTTTAAACTTTCCTCAAATTTACAACTTGTTGTTCTTATATTTTGGAAACACTCCTGCTAAGCTCCTAAAAGCAAAATAACATATTGAGATACGACACACTAGTTCTTCTGGTGCGTACTCGGCTGAAAGTTGAAATTGGTACATTTACATCTTTGTTTATGTGATTCTGTCTCTGAATCATTAGTTCTTTTGGAACACTATACACAAGAAAATTCCGTTTCTTCACGATCAGGCTGCATTAAAGTAGAAATTGGGAATTGGCAACAAGTAATTATTAAAAGAATATGCTTTCTTTATCTCAAATACAATTACGTGACGAGATGTCGCTGAAGAAAATGATTGAATGGCATGAAAATCGTCAATCACTCTACCCCCATCAATAGCAGTGTGACTAAAAAGGAGGCTAATAGAGAGACACATAGTATAACATGTACAGTTGCACTCACTGCCTCGCCACAGTCAACGAGTTCATAATACAATGAATAACAAGAAAATGTGGTAGTAAGCCCTCCAGGTTAACTATCAGCAATCAAGGATAGCCATTGCACGGTGAACCCGCAGTATTAGTTCATCAACGTCATGAAAGCTGAATTCAAGAGCACTGTTGATGGAAGCCACCATATTTCTAGAAACAAGTTTATCAACAGGAGCAAAAGCCTCTCAAGATTTCCTTGATGCTTCCATTGTGAGATTTACATCTTGTGCAAATTCAACCAGCTTTTCATACTTGGGAATGTCCACCTTAGACGGATGGCCTAAATAGTTGTTACCACATGAGGCCAGTGATGATGGCGACTTCTTTAGGACCTTGGCATCTTTCAGTACAGTAGACACTGGAGAAGATGTAGACGCTGGAAGTGGTGCTGGGACGTCGTGTAGGCAATTTTGTTCTGGCATCCTCGAATATCACCAAGGTTGAGTTTGCTCACTTGATATCTCCTGAAACATTTATCGTGGATTTTCGACACTAAGCTGCATATATCAGCCAGAAAAAACCAAGGTTCTTATATTCTTACGCCACCATATCCATGGCGGATTAAAGTGGAACACCTCAATATTGAGGATCCTCTTATTTTGCGGATTAGCCTAAAAGGGCGTTATGAGCATTTGAAAATTCTTATTCTTCCCCAAAAGTGGACTCACTTGCGATTTTAGGATTACACATCAGTCTATGCATACATAACCAAGTTTTATTTCCATAATTTCAATCGTCTTTTTTTATATCTTACTTGAAGTAGCTTTATGAATTGGGCATACTTATTTACTAGAATTATCATTGGACACATGATTAAAATAATTATATTTAAGTCATGAATATAATTAATAAATATTTAATTGCTATTTTTTTGTTGTGAAAACGGAAAAAAAATTATTAAAATATAAATGTTAAATTAAAATAAAATACAACGTGACATTAGGAGAAAATGAATATACTTAACACAAGTACCATATAACCCTTAGCACACAAATTCCGGTGATAAGCGGTTGGAGACCGAAATCCCCACTCTCTATAAATGGAGATTTGAAGTTATATGTTATTTTAAATTTGGTGAAGAATTCGATTAGATAAGTTAAAAGAAAGAATCTCCATCTCTTCTTTAAAAATGGGTAATGGAGATATGGATTGATTAGATGGAGAGCACTCTATTTTCTACCACAAACAATGAAGAACGAATGGAAAACATTGAGGCATTCGTTGGAGATGCTCTAAAAAAGCTCCTTTTGGTAGTAGTGACTATTGGAAAATATTATTTAGACAAATATGTTTGATTACAAAAATAAATACAGAAAGCGGGAAAAACTTATCGATCTGAAGTGTCGAGGCACGGAACCGAATCCGCTGTCCTTAAGAACAATTTCGCCCCCACTAGGACTCCCTCCTTGGTGCAGATGGTGAGGCGGTTGTCCTCCAGGATACAACGACGTGTCCCGGTTGGTGTGCACTCACCAAACCCGGAACATGAACTCCTCCATAGCTTGACTCAAGAGCAGTGAACAATGGTGAAGAAAGGAGTGAATTAGATGAATAATGTTTTGGACGGATTTGGTTTATAAAGAAATGTTCAGAGCTAATTTTGGAGAGAATTATTTCGGAATTAATTGGGAATTAAAGTGAATCAATCACTGGTCAAAATTTGTCTGCAATAAAAACGTTTCCAAAAAAGATTTTGAATTTTTCAAAATAATTGAAACGGATTAAAGCCAGTTAAAAAAGACACGACACGCCGCGCCCGCGTCCCAAGTCCAAGTCCACGCCGCGCGCGGTTATTATATGGGCTTTGTCTAGTGGGCTCAAGCTAGTATAGTTTCTCCTTCTATTGGGCTCTCAAACACATAATGCACATTGGTAGTGATAAAGTAAGGTAGTGAAGTAGAAAGTGGAAATGTGGGAAAAATTAAAACTCAAGTTTTTGAAGCACACCTAACAATCCCCCACATGATTCAAAAACAGAAAAAAAGGAATAGAGTGCTCTTGAGTCGATTCCAGAGATGCATTGATGTCGATGTCTTGTGGACTTGAATCGACACTTAGTGATAACAGGGCTTGTTCCACTTGCGCTGAAGGTGAACATGGTCTTGAACCTTCGCCCTTGAGTAGATCAGGGGTCCTGCTCACACACCCACGGCTGTGCTATGACGAGTTCTCCATTTGGTGCCTTTAGGCCATGCGCCCTACCTGGATATTCATGAGCGCTCTAGAGAGTTAGCCCCAACTCTCATAGGGGGCGGCCCCACCCCCACACTCACATAGGTGAACCCATCAAGTGTGACTGCAACACACCACCCCATAAGGGCTATGAGTTCATTAAGAGCATAGTGCTCATCCTTATTTATTTTGCAGAAAACACTTATTTACACCATAGGGAGGGACATAAAATATAGTGTTTTATTTGAGTTTCTCCATGACTTGTTATTACCCATTGAACCAGTTTCCTGGGATCTCCATTCATGCAGGTTGGGTTGCCTGTTGGAATAGTTGCCCTAGAGGCAATCTAGTTTAGTATGAATTTGTAATTGGCTAGAAATTCATTTATTATTTATTGGATATTTAATATAATGAAGTCCTTAGATTTACAATCGTGTTGTTTATCTTAAATATCCCTAGTCAAGTATAATGATTAAATGGGACAATCATCTATAGACTAGTATGGGGTTGGATTGATATGGAGATATCACGATCCAACACATAGGTGTGCATTACGGAATGTTGCACTGGATTGACCCATCACCGAGAAGGCTACATACACGTTATGTTAAGTCACAAGTGCTTCTCGGGTACAATGGTATTGTCATCCTTAGACTTGAAGTCACTAGATATTCTAGTTGTGGATCATTGTGATCTTGGTAGCGTTAAACGCTACACCGTAACTGGGTAGTTATAAAGGCGTGTACTGGATACAATGAGAAGCAAGCTTAGAGATCGTAGTGGACGTAGAGAGGGTTTGCCCCTCCCACATAACGGGAACAAATATCCAAGGCCACTCGAAGGATAGTGCTTATAGAATGTCTGGCCAGACTCAAATAAATCAATATATGTGATATTGATGTTATTTGCACGAATAAGGCTATTCCATGGATCGAGAACTAGGGATTGGATATACGAGTGTGACTTGTATGTCTCGTGTCCAATCCGGATATGGAGGAAAAGGGATGAGACAATTACTTGTACAAGGTTGTCTAGATGACTATTCTATTAGTTGGCTAGAATGGATGTTTTGCTAGAAACCGCTCCATATTAGCAAAGAGTTGCTACCAACTAGATAGAACCTATGGGGTCACACGCTATATAGAGTTGTACTAGATTTGGGAATTAATTAATTGGATTAATTAATTAGAAGGATCACTTTGCAAACCCTTGCAAACTTAGTAGGGACTAATTTGCAAGGAAGGGACTAAATTGAATTCTAGTAGGACTAGAATAAGTCCTTCAGGTAGTTAACAAGGAGTTGTTGGACTATATAAAGGACCCTCCTTCCTTCCTTCCTCATAACTTATGCTCTAAAGAGAACATAACAAGAGTGGGAGAGAACAAAGGAGAGAGAGAGCAAGCAACAAGGAGGAAGCCGCCCCCCTTGCCGCCGCCCCCTCGTCCCCGACGCCACAAGAGGGCCGAACCCCTCTTTGTGCCTCGTTTTGCGTGATTCCTTCACCCTCCTCTCATTATGGGATAGCACCAAGGAGATTGGAGATCTAGGATCAACTCTAGGCGTGGATCAACTATAGAGAACGTGACACTATTCGCGTTTGAAGTCATCAAGGAGAACCCAAAGGTGTGTTTATGATTTCTTACCTTCACTATCGTTATGCATCTAGACTTGTGATCCTTGGAGGGTTTTGCATGGTTGTTTGTTTGATTATGCTTCCGTTTGCGCGATCCATGAATCAAAACCCTACAGTGGTATCAGAGCCACAGGTCATAGAGCATAAACGTAGTTTATGTGTTACATTCTTGTTGTTTTACACCTTAATTTGTTGTTTATCGCGTAAAACAAGACAAATCAAGCATTGGATGCAATTTGTCAAAGAATTAATCATAACAAGACCCAATTATTGCATTGGATGCATGAATTGGTGAGTTTGAGAAATTTTAGGATCTTAGATCTAGGGTTTGGGCATCCTTGGGGAAGAAGGAGTTCTCCCGAAACAAGGAAACAACCAAACTTGGGCTCCAAGCAAGGAGGTTGTTTTGGAAACAACCCCCACAAGGAGGTTCGGCCCCCTAGGGGACCGCCCCCCTTGCTTGCCGCCCAAGCTTGGCGCCCTAAGGGGCCGGGCGGCCCTAACCCGCGGGCCTAGCTTGCGGGTTTTGGGCCGGGCCGGCCCTAGGGCTTTATGGTTCACTTAGTTTGGGCCCGGGCAATTGGATTGTTGGGCCCATGGACCGTTTTAAACCTAGAAATCCTAAAATCAATTAAAATTGACCAAGCGCGTTAAAATTGGATTTTAACTGTTTATGTGCAAATCGCATGGTGATTGGATATGGCCTTAGGATGTGGTTTGATGTGTATGTTTAATTTTGTGGTTTGGTTTTACGGCCTGCGAGCCGATCAATTAATTGTAATAATTAATTAGGGTTTTATGGCCTGCGTGCCATTTTTTTCTCAACTTGTGATATTTATTTTATTTAGTATATATATTAGCTAGTGCTAGATAAAGTAGATTGTTAGCCAAGATTGAAGAAAAGAAGCCCAAAGCCAAGGAAGCCACAAAAGATGGAGCATGGAGCATGGAGCATTCCACATGACTATGAAGGATGGACCAAAAGATCAAGACGCATGGAGATGTGTTTGTTTAGGGTTCATAGATAATTCCATTGGCTTGGAATTATCTTAGTCTAGAAAAGGCCATATCCATATCACGTTTAATTTCTGTTTTGTGGTTGTTTATTTATTGTCTTATTATTTGTGTGGTTGGTGTATGGATGATGCATGCAATTAGGATAATAAGATAATTAGACAACCCGGATCTATTATTTGGAGTTGTGCCCAAACTCAAATAGATAGATTAGTTGATATTGATCAACAAGATAATTAAAATTGAATTGAAAAATCCCTCAAAATTCAATATTGTGTTCTTGCCTTCTCGTTATTTAAACACTCATTATCATCATTATTTATCAAGTTCGTGCGTGCCAAAGCATGGCGACTTGGTTCATAATGATGGAATGCGATGGCACGTAACAATGTGAAATTGTTTAGGTAAGAGGTTGAACACAACTAGGCTATTAATTTGATTAAGAAACCTAGAGGCAATCAATTGGGATTATCCATATGATGGATAAATAAGGAGTTATTTGCCCGATTGAACCAAGAGTTGCATATAGGATGCAATTGGAAATCGTTCCTACCTAAGAAGTAGTCAAATTATGGGTGACTTGCCAAAGCAAGCTCATAAGGAGATGAAAAAGATGGATCTTGGCCCACTAGAAAATATAAGGATATTTTCCGCATTAATATCTTGAGGGTTATTAATCCGTAGAAAAATAGTGGGAGCTATATTTAATAAACTAGCCATTATTAAATATAGTCAAAATTCACAAATACTAAAACTTGCGTATTTTCCTTTTGTAGAATTCCAAATGGCAAACAACTCATCGAGTTCACAACATTCCCTACGATCTGTCCTTGAGAAGGACAAGCTCTCTGGAACCAACTTTCTTGATTGGTACAGAAACTTGAGAATTGTTCTCAAGCAAGAGAAGAAGCTGTACGCAATAGAAGAGCATGTTCCAGAAGGTCCAGAGAATCAGACACCTGCTGCCTTAAAGGCGTATCAAAAGCGTGTTGATGACGCTAATGATGCGGCCTGCCTAATGCTTTGCACCATGACCTCTGAGCTTCAGAAGCAACATGAGAACATGAATGCTGTCGATATGATCGAACATCTAAAGCAGCTCTTCCAAGAGCAGGCGAGGGTAGAGAGGTATGAGGTCTCAAAGGCACTGTTCAAATGTCATCTGGCAGAAGGGAACCCGGTGGGACCCCATGTACTCCGAATGATCGGGTACTTGGAGAATCCCGCCCGGCTTGGGTTCCCGGTCGGCCAAGAGTTGGCAACCGATCTCGTGTTGCAATCGTTGCCCGAAAGTTATGGACAGTTCATTATGAACTATAACATGAACGAGATCGTTAAACCACTGCCAGATTTGCTCAACATGTTGAGGACGGCTGAACAGAGCATCAACAAGGGTAAGGGCAAGGCCATTATGATGGTGCATAAAGGAAAGGGCAAAAAGTTTGCCTCTTCCTCCAAGGGCAAAGGCAAGTCAGTTGCCAAAACCAAGGAACAAGCCCTTAAGCCTGTTGGTGCCATAGCCAAGGTCGTGACTAAGGGTGAATGTCACTACTGTAGTCAACCTGGACACTGGAGGAGGAACTGCCCAAAATATCTGGAGGACAAGAGGCTTGGAATAGTGATTCCACCACCACCAGGTATTTTTGTTGTAGATGTCAATTTAACTGTCTCTACATCATGGGTATTAGATACTGGATGTGGATCTCATATTTGTCGAAATATGCAGGATCTAAAGAGAAGTAAAAGATTGGCTAAAGGGGAGGTAGATCTGCGCGTTGGGAATGGAGCAAAGGTTGCTGCGTTGGCCATAGGCATGTGCGAGCTATCTCTGCCTTCAGGATTAGTTTTAGAATTAAATAATTGCTATTTTGTGCCTGCTATGAGCAGAAACATTATTTCTATTTCTTGTTTGGACAAGGATGGTTTTATTATTTAAATAAAGAACAATTGTTGTTCCTTTTATTTGAATAATATTCACTATTTTAGTGCGCAATTATTTAATGGACTTTATGTCCTTGATCTAAGTAATCCTGTCTACAACATTAATACCAAGCGGATTAAAATAAATGATTTAAATCCTGCTTATTTATGGCATTGTCGTTTAGGCCACATAAATGAGAAACGTGTATCTAGACTCCATAAGGATGGATTACTAGACTCATTTGATTTTGAATCATATGAGACATGTGAGGCTTGTTTATTGGGAAAAATGACAAAGTCCCCTTTCAATAAGAAAGGTGAGAGGACTAGTGAGCAATTGGCGCTCATACATACCGATGTGTGTGGGCCATTTTCCACGCCTGCCAGGGGTGGTTATGTCTACTTCATTACGTTTACTGATGATTACAGTAGATATGGATTTGTGTACCTTATGAGGGAAAAATCCGAATCCTTTGAAGTGTTCAAAGAATTCAAGAATGAAGTAGAGAAGCAACTTGGCAAAAGTATCAAGGCTCTACGATCGGATCGTGGAGGAGAATACTTGAGCCAAGAGTTTGACGACTATCTTAGAGAGTGTGGGATCGTGTCCCAACTCACTCCACCCGGAACGCCACAATGAAATGGCGTGTCCGAGAGGAGGAATCGAACCCTATTGGATATGGTTCGGTCTATGATGTGTCAAACCGATCTTCCATTATCATTTTGGGGCTACGCTCTATTAAGTGCAGCTTTCACCATTAACCGTGTTCCATCTAAATCAGTCATGAAGACACCATATGAGATGTGGAGTGGGAGGCGTCCCACACTGTCGTTCATGGGGATTTTGGGCTGCGATGTCTATGTAAAACGTTTACAATCAGACAAGCTAGGGCCTAAATCGGATAAGTGTAAATTTGTGGGGTACCCTAAGGAAACTAAGGGATACTACTTCTACAATCCAACCGAGAACAAAGTGTTTGTTGCTCGGACCGGGGTGTTTCTAGAAAGAGAGTTTGTCTCTAAAGAAGCAAGTGGGAGGAATGTAGAACTTGAAGAAGTTCAAGAACCACAAGTCACTGAACCGATTATGGAACATGAACAGGAATCACAAGCAGTTGTGGATCCACCTGTTCAGGTAACACAAGAGCTTCGTAGATCTAGTAGAGTGCGCCAGGAACCCGAGAGGTACGGACTTCTCGTGACTGATTCCGGTGACACGATGCTCATAGATGATGAGCCTACTACCTATGAGGAGGCCATGAATGGCCCAGACTCGCAGAAGTGGCTTGAAGCCATGAGATCTGAGATGGAATCCATGTATACCAACAAAGTATGGACTTTGGTGGAACCACCTGATGGGGCGCGGCCCATAGGGTGCAAGTGGGTCTTCAAGAAGAAGATCGACATGGATGGTAATGTGATTACCTATAAGGGCCGATTGGTGGCTAAAGGATTCAGACAGATTCATGGTATTGACTATGATGAAACCTTTTCACCAGTCGCTATGACCAAATCCATCCGAATCCTACTTGCGATTGCAGCATACTACGACTATGAAATTTGGCAGATGGATGTCAAAACAGCATTCCTTTATGGGAATCTCCTCGAGGATGTGTATATGATACAGCCAGAGGGTTTTGAGGACCCAAAGCAAGCCAACAAAGTCTGTAAACTGCAACGATCCATTTATGGATTAAAGCAAGCTTCTAGGAGTTGGAATCGACGTTTTGATGAAGTGGTCAAAGAGTTTGGCTTCATCAGAAACGAAGATGAGTCTTGTGTTTACAAGAAGGTTAGTGGGAGCTCTGTAGCTTTTCTGGTCTTGTATGTGGATGACATACTACTCATTGGAAACGACATTCCCATGCTGCAATCTGTGAAAGATTGGCTAGGAAAGTGTTTCTCAATGAAGGACTTAGGGGAAGCAGCCTATATACTCGGTATAAAGATCTATAGAGATAGATCTAAAAGGTTGCTAGGCCTAAGTCAAAGTACATATATTGACAAGGTGTTGAAACGGTTCAACATGCAAGATTCCAAGAAGGGATTCTTGCCCATGTCACATGGAATCGCTCTTTCGAAGAGTGGTTGTCCTACCAATGAGATTGAGAAGGAACGCATGAGTAGGATTCCCTATGCCTCGGCCATAGGATCCATCATGTACGCCATGTTATGTACTAGACCAGATGTGTCATATGCCTTGAGTATGACAAGCAGATACGAATCAAATCCGGGTGAGAGTCACTGGATTGCTGTCAAGAACATCCTAAAGTACTTGAGAAGAACTAAGGATGCTTTCTTGATGTTTGGCGGTGAGGAAGAGTTGCGTGTAAGGGGTTACACTGATGCAAGCTTCCAAACCGACAGAGATGACTTTAGATCACAGTCGGGATATGTGTTTTGCCTGAATGGAGCAGCGGTGAGCTGGAAGAGTTCCAAGCAAGAAACGGTAGCTGATTCTACTACAGAGGCTGAGTACATTGCTGCAAATGGCGCAGCAAAGGAGGCTGTTTGGATCAGAAAGTTTGTTTCTGAACTTGGTGTGGTCCCTAGCATTGCGGATCCAGTGGAGTTGTTCTGTGACAACACTGGGGCGATCGCGCAATCAAAGGAACCTAGATCGCACCAGAAGTCCAAGCATGTGCTCAGGAAGTTTCATCTGATTCGAGATATTATCGATAGAGGAGACGTTCGGCTATGCAAGATTCCTACAGATGATAATCTGTCAGACCCGCTTACAAAGCCTCTCACGCAGTGGAAGCATGAAGGGCACACTAGGAGTATGGGCATACGAGATGCGCCAGATTGGCTCTAGTGCAAGTGGGAGACTGTTGGAATAGATGCCCTAGAGGCAATCTAGTTTAGTATGAATTTGTAATTGGCTAGAAATTCATTTATTATTTATTGGATATTTAATATAATGAAGTCCTTAGATTTACAATCGTGTTGTTTATCTTAAATATCCCTAGTCAAGTATAATGATTAAATGGTACAATCATCTATAGACTAGTATGGGGTTGGATTGATATGGAGATATCACGATCCAACACATAGGTGTGCATTACGGAATGTTGCACTGGATTGACCCATCACCGAGAAGGCTACATACACGTTATGTTAAGTCACAAGTGCTTCTCGGGTACAATGGTATTGTCATCCTTAGACTTGAAGTCACTAGATATTCTAGTTGTGGATCATTGTGATCTTGGTAGCGTTAAACGCTACACCGTAACTGGGTAGTTATAAAGGCGTGTACAGTATACAATGAGAAGCAAGCTTAGAGATCGTAGTGGACGTAGAGAGGATTTTCCCCTCCCACATAACGGGAACAAATATCCAAGGCCACTCGAAGGATAGTGCTTATAGAATGTCTGGCCAGACTCAAATAAATCAATATATGTGATATTGATGTTATTTGCACGAATAAGGCTATTCCATGGATCGAGAAACTAGGGATTGGATATACGAGTGTGACTTGTATGTCTCGTGTCCAATCCGGATATGGAGGCAAAGGGATGAGACAATTACTTGTACAAGGTTGTCTAGATGACTATTCTATTAGTTGGCTAGAATGGATGTTTTGCTAGAAATCGCTCTATATTAGCAAAGAGTTGCTACCAACTAGATAGAACCTATGGGGTCACACGCAATATAGAGTTGTACTAGATTTGGGAATTAATTAATTGGATTAATTAATTAGAAGGATCACTTTGCAAACCCTTGCAAACTTAGTAGGGACTAATTTGCAAGGAAGGGACTAAATTGAATTCTAGTAGGACTAGAATAAGTCCTTTAGGTAGTTAACAAGGAGTTGTTGGACTATATAAAGGACCCTCCTTCCTTCCTTCCTCATAACTTATGCTCTAAAGAGAACATAACAAGAGTGGGAGAGAACAAAGGAGAGAGAGAGCAAGCAACAAGGAGGACGCCGCCCCCCTTGCCGCCGCCCCCTCGTCCCCGACGCCACAAGAGGGCCGAACCCCTCTTTGTGCCTCGTTTTGCGTGATTCCTTCACCCTCCTCTCATTCCGGGCTAGCACCAAGGAGATTGGAGATCTAGGATCAACTCTAGGCGTGGATCAACTATAGAGAACGTGACACAATTCGCGTTTGAAGTCATCAAGGAGAACCCAAAGGTGTGTTTATGATTTCTTACCTTCACTATCGTTATGCATCTAGACTTGTGATCCTTGGAGGGTTTTGCATGGTTGTTTGTTTGATTATGCTTCCGTTTGCGCGATCCATGAATCAAAACCCTACATTGCCATCATGGGAATCTCACTCTATGGGATTGAGTCCCACCCCCCTCGATGTATCAGCAATTATCTGCCCTGCTAGCCCCTTCGTCAGAGGATCTTCCATGTTCTTCTCTGAACTCACAATGTCTAGGGCAATCACACCATTGCTCATTAAACTGCGTACAATGTTGTGTTTCAGGCGAATATGTCTCTTCTTTCCATTGTACGTCTTGTTTTTTGCTCGAGCTATGGCCGCCTGTGAATCACAATGCAAGGAGATGGATGGAACCGGTCTTTCCCACATTGGAATGTCCGCCAATAGGTTCCTTAGCCACTCGGCCTCATTACCTGCCAATTCCAAAGCAATAAATTCAGATTCCATAGTAGAGGCAGCTTTACAAGATTGTTTAGAGGATTTCCACGAAATTGCACCCCCACCAAGGGTGAACACATAACCACTAGTAGAGTTGGTTTCATCATTGTCTGAAACCCAGTTAGCATCACAGTAACCTTCCAGCACAGCTGGATAACCATTATAGTGGAGACCATGGTTCATTGTCCCCTTTAGGTATCTCAGTAATCTGTTTAATGCGATCCAATGCTCTCTACTTGGATTATGTGTGTACCTGCTCAATCTGCTCACAGCATATGCAATGTCCGAACGAGTACAGTTCATCAAATACATGACACTTCCAATAATTTGAGCATATTCGGATTGAGACACACTAGTTCCTCTATTTTTCTTTAGATGCATGCTCGGATCGTAAGGAGTTTTAACAGCATCAACATCATAAAGATTAAATTTCTTGAGCAATTTTTCGACATTGTGTGATTGAGACAGCACAAAGATATTTGACTTACGAATCACCTTAACACCAAGAATTACATCTATCTCCCCAAGATCTTTCATATCAAAGGTGGAGCACAGGAACACTTTGGTTTCAGTCCCAATGTGTAAGTCAGTGCCCATGATTAACATATCATCAACATATAAACATATAATCACACCACGTGAATCAGAAAATTTAGAGTAAAGACAACTATCAGATTCATTCACAATGAATCCATTGGCAATTAGAGTTTGGTTAAATTTATCATGCCACTGTTTAGGAGCTTGCTTCAGGCCATATAAGTATTTAACAAGTCTACACACTTTATTTTCTTGACCTTTGACTATAAAGCCCTCGGGTTGGTCCAAGTAGATTTCCTCCTCTAGATCTCCATTCAAGAAGGCAGTTTTCACATCCATATGATGTACTACAAGATTATGAATAGAAGCAATAGCAAAGAGTAGTCTGATGGTGGAGATCTTGGTCACGGGAGAGTAGGTGTCAAAGTATTCAACTCCCTCCTTTTGTGTGTAACCCTTTGCAACTAGTCTGGCCTTGAACTTGTCAATGGTTCCATCGGTAAGCTTCTTTTTAAATACCCATTTACATCCTATGGTTTTGGTCCCTTTAGGAAGGTCAACTAATTCCCAAGTGTGATTAGAGATAATGGATTCTAACTCACTATTCACTGCATCTTTCCAAAAGTTTGCATCTACGGATTTCATCGCCTCGCTGTATGTCTTAGGATCATCTTCAATGATGAAGCCAGTGACAAAGTCTGGTCCGAAGCTAGTCTCTACTCTTGCTCTCCTGCTGCATCTAGGTGCAATATCATTTTCAGGATCTAGACTAGAGTTTTCTAAGGAAGCACCATGAGAGGCAATGGGGGCCCTCTCTTTCAAAGGAAATATGTCTTCAAAGAATTCTGCGTCCTTAGCCTCTATTATGTGGTTTGATTCACTCACTAGGAATCTATAAGCAGCGCTATTTTGAGCATAACCAATGAAAACAGTATCAGTGGTCTTGGGTCCAATTTTGTCTCGTTTAAAACTAGGCAGTCCCACCTTAGCTAGACACCCCCACACTTTCAAATATTTCAAGTTAGGGATGTAGCCCTTCCATAGCTCATATGGGGTCTTATCGTTTTTCTTAAAAGGAACCCTATTCAGGATATGGCACGCGGACAAGAGAGCTTCCCCCCACATGTTCGATGGTAACCCAGAACTAATGAGCATGGCATTCAACATGTTCTTTAGGGTTCTATTTTTCCTCTCGGCTATACCATTCTGTTCAGGGGTGTAAGGAGCGGTTGTCTCGTGAATTATACCATTCTGCTCGCATAAGGATCTTAATATGTCACTGTCATACTCTCCTCCCCTATCAGACCTTACCCTTTTGATTTTCCTATCAAGTTGGTTCTCTACTTGGGCTTTGTATTTTATGAAACATTCTGTGGCCTCACTTTTGGCTCTCACTAGGTAAACATAGCAGAATCTAGAGTAGTCGTCTACAAAGGTTATGTAATATCTCTTGCCTCCCCTACTTTCATAATTTTTGAAGTCTCCGAGGTCAGTATGAATTAACTCTAAAAGTTCAGAACTTCTTTCAACCGATTTAAACGGCTTCTTATGAAATTTTGCCTCTACACAAACGTGACATTTTGAACTCTCAGAATTCTTCAAATCAGGGATTAGGCTGAGTTGTTTCATTCGTTTAACGGAAGCAAAATTCACATGGCCTAGTCTACCATGCCAAAGATCAATGGGCTTAGCAATATAAGCAGAAGAGGTAGTCATTTTATTAGTGTTCTCGACACTTAAAACAAAAAGTCCATCAGCAAAGTATCCTTTCCCCACAAACTCGTTATTAAGAGTAAGAACTAACTTATCAGATTCAAAAACAAGTTTTATACCAGCCTTATTAAGCAAATAATCGGAAATGAGATTTCTAAGCATATCAGGAACATGTAGCGCATCAGTTAGGGCGAGGTTTTTACCAGATGTAAGCTTCAACAAAATGGTACCCTTACCAGCTACGCTAGCTGTGCGCGAATTACCCATGTAGACGATCTCTCCTTCAACGGATTCATAGGTAGAGAACATGTCTTTGTTGGTGCACATGTGCCGAGTTGCTCCTGTATCGACGATCCACTCCATGGGGCTGCTTACCAGGTTGACCTCTGATACTACTGCTGCAATGATTTCGGTGTCTCCCTCTGCTAGGTTTGCTTGCGGTCTACCGCCTTGCTGTGTGTTCCCATCCTTGCGGTATCTGCATTCTGATGCATAGTGTCCAGTCTTTCCGCAGACATAGAAATTCCTCTTTTTCTTCTTAGCGACTCCTTCTGGTTTCTTGAAGTGTGGTTTTGTTCCGCCGTGTTGCAGCTTCTTTGGGTACTTGTGATGATTCCCATGTCCTGAGTTTTGCCCATTGTATTTTGCACCAGACTTGACTTCTACGATGTTTGCCCTCGATGTGAATTCTTGATTCATCTCTGCCTTGAGCTTCTTTCTGTTGGCTTCCTCGATCCGGAGATGGATGATGACATCGTCCAAGTTCATGTCCTTGGTCTCGTGCATCAGAGTGCCTCGGTAGTCTCTCCATGATGGAGGCAGCTTTTGGATCAGGGCCGCTGCTAGGAAAGCATCATCAACCTTCATGCCTTCTGTCTTGATGTCATGGATCGCGTTCTGGTATTCATGGATTTGCTCCAGAACGGTTTTGTCATCTGTCATCTTGAACTTTAGGAATCTGCTCACCACATATTTCTTTGAGCCTACATCTTCAACAGAATATTTGATGCGCAGTTGTTCCCATATTTCTCTAGCTGATTTCAGAGTGCAATAAACATCAAACAGGGGATTATGCCCACGACAGATCTTGTTATCTCTTTCGAACAGATTGATTGAAGCACTACGAGCTGGTTCAAGTGATTCATTTGGAACTTGATCTTCGTACAAAACAAGATCAACATTAATTGATTCTAAGAAAAATAGTATTTTTTCTGACCAGCGTTTGCAGTGATTCCCATCAAACAGTTCTAGTTTTGAGAGATCCGGAACCGTATTCATTTTCATAATCAAACCGGAAATTGTTCTTAAGATTGTTGGAAAAAATTATTTAGACAAATATGTTTGATTACAAAAATAAATACAGAAAGCGGGAAAAACTTATCGATCTGAAGTGTCGAGGCACGGAACCGAATCCGCTGTCCTTAAGAACAATTTCGCCCCCACTAGGACTCCCTCCTTGGTGCAGATGTTGAGGCGGTTGTCCTCCAGGATACAACGACGTGTCCCGGTTGGTGTGCACTCACCAAACCCGGAACATGAACTCCTCCATAGCTTGACTCAAGAGCAGTGAACAATGGTGAAAAAAGGAGTGAATTAGATGAAGAATGTGTTGGACGGATTTGGTTTATAAAGAAATGTTCAGAGCTAATTTTGGAGAGAATTCTTTCGGAATTAATAGGGAATTAATGTGAATCAATCACTTGTCAAAATTTGTCTGCAATAAAAACGTTTCCAAAAAAGATTTTGAATTTTTCAAAATAATTGAAACGGATTAAAGCCAGTTAACAAAGACACGACACGCCGCGCCCGCGTCCCAAGTCCAATTCCACGCCGCGCGCGGTTATTATATGGGCTTTGTCTAGTGGGCTCAAGCTAGTATAGTTTCTCCTTCTATTGGGCTCTCAAACACATAATGCACATTGGTAGTGATAAAGTAAGGTAGTGAAGTAGAAAGTGGCAATGTGGGACAAATTAAAACTCAAGTTTTTGAAGCACACCTAACAATCCCCCACATGATTCAAAAACAGAAAAAAAAAGGAATAGAGTGCTCTTGAGTCGATTCCATAGATGAGTGATGTCGATGTCTTGTGGACTTGAATCGAAACTTAGTGATAACAGGGCTTGTTCCACTTGTGGTGAAGGTGAACATGGTCTTGAACCTTCGCCCTTGAGTAGATCAGGGGTCCTGCTCACACACCTCCGGCTGTGCTATGACGAATTCTCCATTTGGCGCCTTTAGGCCATGCGCCCTACCTGGATATTCATGAGCGCTCTAGAGAGTTAGCCCCAACTTTCATAGGGGGCGGCCCCACCCCCACACTCACATAGGTGAACCCATCAAGTGTGACTGCAACACACCACCCCATAAGGGCTATGAGTTCATTAAGAGCATAGTGCTCTTCCTTATTTATTTTGCAGCAAACACTTATTTACACCATAGGGAGGGACATAAAATATAGTGTTTTATTTGAGTTTCTCCATGACTTGTTATTACCCATTGAACCTGTTTCCTAGGATCTCCATTCATGCAGGTTGGGTTGCCATCATGGGAATCTCACTCTATGGGCTTGAGTCCCACCCCCCTCGATGTATCAGCAATTATCTTCCTTGCTAGCCCCTTCGTCAGAGGATCTGCCATGTTCTTCTCTGACCTCACAAAGTCTAGGGCAATCACACCATTGCTCATTAAACTGCGTACAATGTTGTGTTTCAGGCGAATATGTCTCTTCTTTCCATTGTACGTCTTGTTCTTTGCTCGAGCTATGGCCGCCTGTGAATCACAATGCAAGGAGATGGATGGAACCCGCCTTTCCCACAGTGGAATGTCCGCCAATAGGTTCCTTAGCCACTCGGCCTCATTACCTGCCAATTCCAAAGCAATAAATTTAAAATCCATAGTAGAGGCAGCTTTACAAGATTGTTTAGAGGATTTCCACGAAATTTCACCCCCACCAAGGGTGAACACATAAAGATATTTGACTTACGAATCACCATAACACCAAGAATTACATCTACCTCCCCAAGATCTTTCATATCAAAGGTGGAGCACAGGAACCCTTTGGTTTCATTCACAATGTGTAAGTCAGTGCCCATGATTAACATATCATCAACATATAAACATATAATTACACCACGTGAATCAGAAAATTTAGAGTAAAGACAACTATCAGATTCATTCATAATGAATCCATTAGCAATTAGAGTTTGGTTAAATTTCTCATGCCACTGTTTAGGAGCTTGCTTCAGGCCATATAAGGATTTAACAAGTCTACACACTTTATGTTCTTGACCTTTGACTATAAAGCCCTCGGGTTGGTCCATGTAGATTTCCTCCTCTAGATCTCCATTCAAGAAGGCAGTTTTCACATCCATCTGATGTACTAAAAGATTATGAATAGAAGCAATAGCAAAGAGTAGTCTGATGGTGGAGATCTTGGTCACGGGAGAGTAGGTGTCAAAGTAGTCAACTCCCTCCTTTTGTGTGTAACCCTTTGCAACTAGTCTGGCCTTGAACTTGTCAATGGTTCCATCGGTAAGCTTCTTTTTAAATACCCATTTACATCCTATGGGTTTGGTCCCTTTGGGAAGGTCAACTAATTCCCAAGTGTGATTAGACATAATGGATTCTAACTCACTATTCACTGCATCTTTCCAAAAGTTTGCATCTACGGATTTCATTGCCTCGCTGTATGTCTTATGATCATCTTCAATGATGAAGCCAGTGACAAAGTCTGGTCCGAAGCTAGTCTCTACTCTTGCTGCGTCTAGGTTCAATATCATTTTCAGGATCTAGACTAGAGTTTTCTAAGGAAGCACCGTGAGAGGCAATGGGGGCCCTCTCTTTCATAGGAAATATGTCTTCAAAGAATTCTGCGTCCTTAGCCTCTATTATGTGGTTTGATTCACTCACTAGGAATCTATAAGCAGCGCTATTTTGAGCATAACCAATGAAAACAGTATCAGTTGTCTTGGGTCCAATTTTGTCTCGTTTAAAACTAGGCAGTCCCACCTTAGCTAGACACCCCCACACTTTCAAATATTTCAAACTAGGGCTGTAGCCCTTCCATATCTCATATGGGGTCTTATCGTTTTTCTTAAAAGGAACCCTATTCAGGATATGGCAGGCGGACAAGATAGCTTCCCCCCACATGTTCGATGGTAACCCAGAACTAATGAGCATGGCATTCAACATGTTCTTTAGGGTTCTATTTTTCCTCTCGGCTATACCATTCTGTTCAGGGGTGTAAGGAGAGGTTGTCTCGTGAATTATACCATTCTGCTCGCATAAGGATCTTAATATGTCACTGTCATACTCTCCTCCCCTATCGGACCTTACCCTTTTGATTTTCCTATCAAGTTGGTTCTCTACTTGGGCTTTGTATTTTATGAAACATTCTGTGGCCTCACTTTTGGCTCTCACTAGGTAAACATAGCAGAATCTAGAGTAGTCGTCTACAAAGGTTATGTAATATCTCTTGCCTCCCCTACTTTCATAATTTTTGAAGTCTCCGAGGTCAGTATGAATTAACTCTAAAAGTTCAGAACTTCTTTCAACCGATTTAAACGGCTTCTTATGAAATTTTGCCTCTACACAAACGTGACATTTTGAACTCTCAGAATTCTTCAAATCAGGGATTAGGCTGAGTTGTTTCATTCGTTTAACGGAAGCAAAATTCACATGGCCTAGTCTAGCATGCCAAAGATCAATGGGGTCAGCAATATAAGCAGAAGAGGTAGTCATTTTATTAGTGTTCTCGACACTTAAAACAAAAAGTCCATCAGCAAAGTATCCTTTCCCCACAAACTCGTTATTACGAGTAAGAACTAACTTATCAGATTCAAAAACAAGTTTAATACCAGCCTTATTAAGCTAATAACCGGAAATGAGATTTCTACGCATATCAGGAACATGTAGCGCATCAGTTAGGGCGAGGGTTTTACCAGATGTCAGCTTCAACAAAATTGTACCCTTACCAGCCACGCTAGCTGTGCGCGAATTACCCATGTAGACGGTCTCTCCTTCAATGGATTCATAGGTAGAGAACATGTCTTTGTTGGTGCAGATGTGCCGAGTTGCTCCTGTATCGACGATCCACTCCATGGGGCTGCTTACCAGGTTGACCTCTGATACTACTGCTGCAATGATTTCGGTGTCACCCTCTGCTAGGTTTGCTTGCGGTCTACCACCTTGCTGTGTGTTCCCATCCTTGCGGTATCTACATTTTGATGCATAGTGTCCTGTCTTTCCGCAGACATAGCAATTCCCCTTTTCTTCTTAGCGACTCCTTCTTGTTTCTTGAAGTGTGGTTTTATTCCGCCGTGTTGCTGCTTCTTTGGGTACTTGTGATGATTCCCATGTCCTGAGTTTTGCCCATTGTATTTTGCACCAGACTTGACTTCTAGAATGTTTGCCCTCGAGGTGAATTCTTGATTCATCTCTGCCTTGAGCTTCTTTCTGTTGGCTTCCTCGATCCGGAGATGGATGATGACATCGTCCAGGTTCATGTCCTTGGTCTCGTGCATCAGAGTGCCTCGGAAGTCTCTCCATGATGGAGGCAGCTTGTGGATCAGGGCCGCTGCTAGGAAAGCATCATCAACCTTCATGCCTTCTGTCTTGATGTCATGGATCGCGTTCTGGTATTCATGGATTTGCTCCAGAACGGTTTTGTCATCTGTCATCTTGAACTCTAGGAATCTGCTCACCACATATTTCTTTGAGCCTACATCTTCAACAGAATATTTGATGCACAGTTGTTCCCATATTTCTCTAGCTGATTTCAGAGTGCAATAAACATCAAACAGGGGATTAGACAGATAATTCAGTATACGCCAACGACAGATCTTGTTATCTCTTTCGAAGAGATTGATTGAAGCACTACGAGCTGGTTCAAGTGATTCATTTGGAACTTGATCTTCGTACAAAACACGATCAACATTAATTGATTCTAAGAAAAATAGTATTTTTTCTGACCAGCGTTTGTAGTGATTCCCATCAAACAGTTCTAGTTTTGAGAGATCTGGAACCGTATTCATTTTCATAATCAAACCGGAAATTGTTCTTAAGATTGTTGGAAAAAATTATTTAAACATATGTTTGATTACTAAAATAAATGCAGAAAGCGTGAAAAACTTATCGATCTGAAGTGTCGAGGCACGGAACCGAATCCGCTGTCCTTAAGAACAATTTAGCCCCCACTAGGACTCCCTCCTTGGTGCAGATGTTGAGGCGGTTGTCCTCCAGGATTCAACGACGTGTCCCGGTTGGTGTGCACTCACCAAACCCGGAACATGAACTCCTCCATAGCTTGACTCAAGAGCAGTGAACAATGGTGAAGAAAGGAGTGAATTCGATGAAGAATGTGTTGGACGGATTTGGTTTATAAGGAAATGTTCAGAGCTAATTTTAGAGAGAATTATTTCGGAATTAATTGGGAATTAAAGTGAATCAATCACTGGTCAAAATTTGTCTGCAATAAAAACGTTTCCAAAAAAGATTTTGAATTTTTCAAAATAATTGAAACGGTTTAAAGCCAGTTAACAAAGACACGACACGCCGCGCCCGCGTCCCAAGTCCAATTCCACGCCGCGCGCGGTTATTATATGGGTTTTGTCTAGTGGGCTCAAGCTAGTATAGTTTCTCCTTCTATTGGGCTCTCAAACACATAATGTACATTGGTAGTGATAAAGTAAGGTAGTGAAGTAGAAAGTGGCAATGTGGGACAAATTAAAACTCAAGTTTTTGAAACACACCTAACAGTGACCTGCAACATTAAAGCTGAAGTACTCTCATAACCAGTATTCCTGAAACAAGAGAAATTCTTTTTATATGGAAGTACTTGAGCTAAAAGGATGAGGAACAATTTGGACATGGATACAAGTTACCAGTAACAACAGAAATGCAACAACAGGACACATGGAGCTTGCAATGTACACTTCACTTGATCATAAAAGATTTCATTTTTCTAAGGGTCTCAAAGTCATT
Organism: Linanthus parryae; assembly: GCA_023055425.1. Lineage (NCBI taxonomy): Eukaryota > Viridiplantae > Streptophyta > Magnoliopsida > Ericales > Polemoniaceae > Linanthus > Linanthus parryae. Next base: position 84,811,996 of record JALGPY010000007.1, on the reverse strand, counting down.
CATTTCGAACTAATACAGGTGATTGCGTCAAGGAGTAAATCCAGAGAGCACACAAGTGCAGTTACTGTTCAGAAGGACTTGAGAGTTGACAGGAAAGAACTTTAGGTAGCATATACAGTGAAACATCGATAAATTAAAAATGTTGGGACCAGGATATTTTATTAATTTAGAGATATATTATTATATCGATAAATTAATAATTTATTAATTTTAAAGAGGTTTTTTGTATGATCTTTTAATTTCCAAGTCCAATGTACCAGTTACAATGTATATTAGTTAGAGATAAACACTAAATTACAAAAACAATTTCCAATGCACATTTTATGAATATACATTTACAAATAGTTGAATTTGTCCAATCCATTGTGTTTTAATAAGTAAAAAAGTTAGTTCACGATACCAAAATGTTGGTCTATGGTATCAACGCAATACATTAAACATTGTTACAAATTAATCACTACAAAAGTGTTCATTGAAAAGCTTTAAAATCACATCAACTATCTAATATGGCTATTTAACTACAAGATGCTCAAAAATCAACCATGACCAATCAACAAAGAAAATTATTATGCGAGTTTAAGAGAGATCACCAAAGATGCAATCAACAAGATCTGGTGAAGTGGTTGACAAAACTTTCAATTTGATAGTTAGCCAAGGAACAATGTCAAGAACTCTCAAGCGATCATCAGAGTCGCTATCAGACTTTGACAAAGGTGGATCTTCCAAGCGTCATAAACCAGTCAAGTGCCCGAAATGGAAAAAGTGAAATGTGGATATTTAAAGATGAAATCGGTATAGATTTGAAGTACAAGAAAAAATAAGCGACTATAGATTCATTTTTTACTAGAAAATCTTAAAATTTGAAACTTTTTTTTAGTAATTATTAATTCATAGTTTGGTTTGGACCAATATATGTACATTGAGATTTCAAAAAAAATTATTATCTTATTATTTTATCGATTGAGGTCAAATTTTCTACTGGCCCCAAGTCGGGACCGGACAAATTATTAATTTTATTGAAGTTATTAATTTATCGAGTATTAATTTATAGATGTTTTACTGTAGTTCACCATGAAGAAAAATGACATAAACTGATTTGTATCATAGCAAACAACTGGGTATCCGAGAAGGGATACACACTTGGAGATATTAAATTAGTGCACATTCCATGCCTAAAGGAGACATAAAACCTTGCCTATTTTGGAGTAGGGGAAAAAATTTATGGCATGAGATTCTTTGCTTTTAATTACCTAACTCCCGAGTTCTGATATTGTTCTGCATTTTGTTGTGCATCTGAATTCAGTACTGCTATTATCTGAAGTACATCTTGAAATAAGGCAAACTACTATCTAAATGAGAAGATTATTGCTGATAGATCAGTTGTTTTTTCTGGTCCACGCTCGGCTGAAAGTTGACATCCGTACGTTTACATCTATGTTGGTGTCCTTGATTCTGTCCTTCACTCATTAGTTCTTCTGGAATTCTATACACAAGAAAATTCTGTTTCTAAACGATCAGGCTGCATTAAAGTAGAAATTGGGAATGGCAAGAAGTATGTATTAACAGAATGTGCTTTCTTTATCTCAAATACAATTACATGTAACGTGGAGAATAAAATGATTGAAAACGCCTGAAAATCATCAATCACTCAACCCTCATAGATAGCAGTGTGCCTAAAAAAGGATAACAGAGAGAAGTATATATACATGTACAGTTTCACTCACTACCTCCCAACAATCGACAAGTTCATAATACAATTAACTACAAGCAAATGTGGTAGCAAGCCTGGGTTAATTATCAGCTACCAAGGATCGCCATTGCACGGTGAACCCGTAACATAAGTTCATCAATGTCATGAAAACTGAAGTCAAGAGCACTCTTGATAGAAGCCACCATATCCCCAGAAACAAGTATATCGACAGCAGCAGCAGCAAAAGCCTCTCGAGATTTCATGGATGCTTCCATTCCAAGGTTTACATCTTGTGCAAATTCAACAAGCTTTTGATACTTGGGAAAATCAACCATGTCCACCTTAGACGGATTGTTGTCAACACATGAGACGGGTGATGACGGCGATTTAAATGGGGGAATCACTGGATTTACTCCTCTGTTGAGGAGATGGGCAGCATAAATCATCCGCATAAATGAGACTTCAACACATTTGTATGCAAGGGCAGCGGATGCCATCTTTCTGCAACTCTCAAATTCATGGGCACAATAGTGGGATAATGTAGCAGCACTGCGATAGACCTCCAACATAGCAAGAAACCTGATTCTGCTTCTGATGCATTAGTACTAAGTATAATAATGGCTTCATCACAAATCTCTCCCTCCTCTAATAACTCAGCGACAGCCATCCCCTCAATCCCTCAGAACCCTGATCCAACACAGCAAGAACGGCAAGGAAAAAACCCTACCCACGATCCAATTTGTCGCAGGAACGAATTTCTTCACCAAAATCGTGAGGTGGCAGTGGAGTACACAATTGGGATTGATAACGCCATCAAGAAATCCCCTTTGTGATTTCTGCAAATCGATCCTGCACAAGCTCGTCGGTTGATGCCAGAAGAGGCGAAATCCAAATTAATTTTGATTGATCCATCTGGAGGACGAGTCCGAATTTCTGGTAAGCTTCTCTGATCTTGATCTCTTTGGATATCATCACAATGTATCCAGTCATTGAGCATATAATCTACCCACTTGAGAACATGTTTAGGATTATGCTCTTTGTGTTCAATAAACTTTCAGGTTACGAGATCTCCAGATAATCCAAAGACAAGCCACAAAAATTACCTGGCTTCTCTCGTTATTTTGAAGAAGGATAGTACTGATCCAGTGTCTCATACTCGAAAAAAATACCAGATAAGTCTATAACAGACCTATAATATTTCCAAATGAATTTGAAGTAGTCACAATCTCTCAACAGATGGTGTTGTGATTCTGCACGATAACAACACATGGGACAAGCAGGATCCAATTGAATACCGCGATGATGGAGATTATCTTTAACAGGTAAATAATTGGAGCACAACCTTCAAAGGAAGAGTTTAATCCTTTGAGGAACTGGTAAGCACCAAATACGCCTCCAATCTTCTTGGCTTACCCCTGAACTGGATTCCCATGTAGATCTTGAATTAGTCATAGAATCTTTCAACTGAAAAGTCGTATGATAGCCTGTCTTCACAGAGTAGTCACCATTCACTGTAAAACCCCAACACAATCCATCTTGAGTACTTCTAGGATTAGTTGGAGTGTGGATAATATCTTCAAAATCATCATGATTGAAATGCGTGGAGATGAGATCATAATTGCAATTTCTACTTTGAGTAATCAATGTACTAACTGTGGAATTAATTGGAAGTGTAGGAAAGCTACAAACCCTTCTTCAACCTTTATCCATAATCCACTTATCTCTGTAGATGAGAATTTAGTTTCCAATGCCAACAATAAGTCTGAATCCTTCTTTCAAAATATATTAAGCCTTATGGAAAATTCTCCAAATATTGGAAGTAGAACATCCAAGCTATGCATGAAGGATATAGTTATCCTTGAATTTGAGTACCTTAGACACCAGAAGGTTTGGATTGTGAAGAATCCACCAAACTTGTTTGGCCAAGATAGAGATGTTAAATGATTCCACATGTCTCATACCAATTGAGTACAAGGAAATCCTTAAGAGAGATCCAAGTGTACACCTCAAGTAGGGGATTAGAATAGAACACAGATAAGTGTAGGGTGTGAGTAGGGAGAGAGTAAGCAAAGGAAACTGCTCTTGAAAGTGAGACAGTAGGCTAGCAAAAGATGTGAGAGAGATTAGTGAGCTGTAATGGAAAGTTAATGTTCCTATATATAGTGAAGAAGTGACCGTTGTGTGTGTGTGTGGGGTGGGGGGGGGGGGGTTAATGCACCAGATTTGGCGGCTTAATGATAGCCCATGTAACGGCACGTTCGACCGTATATATAGGGAATGTTACGCACCTGCCCGCATATATCGGAGACCGTTATGAGATCGTCCGCATTTATGGGATTCGTGAGCCTTAAACCTCTCTGTCAGTTACCAAAGGTCGCGCACGAGCTTGGTTGTCGTTTGCGCGCGACAGACCTTACTCTAGCCTCTAAACCACGAAGTCCCTACAGGTCTCGTGTGGTTGGTACGCGAGGGCCCTGTCTTGGAGCCCCCAAGTGGATAAGCATGTGTAATGATCGGATGTGTATAGAGCACAGCTAGGTGTGCTGGATTGATGCCACATGGCTGTGATCTGTCTGTCTGGAAAGCACCATCTATATTAGCCCCCTTTGCACGAATTTCACGCGCGCGTTTGCCCTGTAGTCGCATAAAACCAGTCGTGCGTGGTCCCCATGCGGATCCTCGTACTAATTTGAACAAAATTCAAATTGCTATCCCCCAGGCATAGCCATGGTTGCCTAGGGTTCTGTAGGGTTTTGATTCATGGATCGCGCAAACGGAAGCATAATCAAATAAACAACCATGCAAAACCCTCCAAGGATCACAAGTCTAGATGCATAACGATAGTGAAGGTAAGAAATCATAAACACACCTTTGGGTTCTCCTTGATGACTTCAAACGCGAATAGTGTCACGTTCTCTATAGTTGATCCACGCCTAGAGTTGTTCCTAGATCTCCAATCACCTTGGTGCTAGCCCGGATTGAAAGGAGGGTGAAGAAATCACGCAAAACGAGACACCAAAAGGGGGTTCGGCACCCTTTGTGGCGTCGGGGACAAGAGGCGGCGGCAATAGGGGGCGGCGTCCCTCTTTGCTTGCTCTCTCTCTCCTTTGTTCTCTCCTACTCTTGTTATGTTCTCTCTTAGAGCATAAGTGTGTAGGGAAGGAAGGAGGAGGGTCCTTTATATAGTCCAACAACTCCTTGTCAACTACCTAAAGGACTTATTCTAGTCCTACTAGAATTCAATTTAGTCCCTTCCTTGCAAATTAGTCCCTACTAAGTTTGCAAGGGTTTGCAAAGTGATCCTTCTAATTAATTAATCTAATTAATTAATTCCATAATCTAGTACAACTCTATATAGCGTGTGACCCCATAGGTTCTATCTAGTTGGTAGCAACTCTTTGCTAATATGGAGCGGTTTCTAGCAAAACATCCATTCTAGCCAACTAATAGAATAGTCATCTAGACAACCTTGTACAAGTAATTGTCTCATCCCTTTGCCTCCATATCCGGATTGGACACGAGACATACAAGTCACACTCGTATATCCAATCCCTAGTTCCTCGATCCATGGAATAGCCTTACTCGTGCAAATAACATCAATATCCCGTATATTGATTTATTTGAGTCTGGCCAGACATTCTATAAGCACTATCCTCGAGTGGCCTTGGATATTTGCTCCCGTTATGTGGGAGGGGCAAATCCTCTCTACGTCCACTACGATCTCTAAGCTTGCTTCTCATTGTATCCAGTACACGCCTTTATAACTACCCAGTTACGGTGTAGCGTTTAACGCTACCAAGATCACAATGATCCACAACTAGAATATCTAGTGACTTCAAGTCTAAGGATGACAATACCATTGTACCCGAGAAGCACTTGTGACTCAACATAACGTGTATGTAGCCTTCTCGGTAATGGGTCAATCCAGTGCAACATTCCGTAATGCACACCTATGTGTTGGATCGTGATATCTCCATATCAATCCAACCCCATACTAGTCTATAGATGATTGTCCCATTTAATCATTATACTTGACTAGGGATATTTAAGATAAACAACACGATTGTAAATCTAAGGACTTCATTATATTAAATATCCAATAAATAATAAATGAATTTCTAGCCAATTACAAATTCATACTAAACTAGATTGCCTCTAGGGCATCTATTCCAACAGTCTCCCACTTGCACTAGAGCCAATCTGGCGCATCTCGTATGCCCATACTCCTAGTGTGCCCTTCATGCTTCCACTGCGTGAGAGGCTTTGTAAGCGGGTCTGACAGATTATCATCTGTAGGAATCTTGCATATCCGAACGTCTCCTCTATCGATAATATCTCGAATCAGATGGAACTTCCTGAGCACATGCTTGGACTTCTGGTGTGATCTGGGTTCCTTTGATTGCGCGATCGCCCCAGTGTTGTCACAGAATAACTCCACTGGATCCGCAATGCTAGGGACCACACCAAGTTCAGAAACAAACTTTCTGATCCAAACAGCCTCCTTTGCTGCGCCATTTGCAGCAATGTACTCAGCCTCTGTTGTAGAATCAGCTACCGTCTCTTGCTTGGAACTCTTCCAGCTCACCGCTGCTCCATTCAGGCAAAACACATATCCCGACTGTGATCTAAAGTCATCTCTATCGGTTTGGAAGCTTGCATCGGTGTAACCCCTTACACGCAACTCTTCCTCACCGCCAAACATCAAGAAAGCATCCTTAGTTCTTCTCAAGTACTTTAGGATGTTCTTGACAGCAATCCAGTGACTCTCACCCGGATTGGATTGGTATCTGCTTGTCATACTCAAGGCATATGACACATCTGGTCTAGTACATAACATGGCGTACATGATGGATCCTATGGCCGAGGCATAGGGAATCCTACTCATGCGTTCCTTCTCAATCTCATTGGAAGGACAACCACTCTTCGAAAGAGTAATTCCATGTGACATGGGCAAGAATCCCTTCTTGGAATCTTGCATGTTGAATCGTTTCAACACCTTGTCAATATATGTACTTTGACTTAGGCCTAGCAACCTCTTAGATCTATCTCTATAGATCTTTATACCGAGTATATAGGCTGCTTCCCCTAAGTCTTTCATTGAGAAACACTTTCCTAGCCAATCTTTCACAGATTGCAGCATGGGAATGTTGTTTCCAATGAGTAGTATGTCATCCACATACAAGACCAGAAAAGCTACAGAACTCCCACTAACCTTCTTGTAGACACAAGACTCATCTTCGTTTCTGATGAAGCCAAACTCTTTGACCACTTCATCAAAACGTCGATTCCAACTCCTAGAAGCTTGCTTCAACCCATAAATGGATCGTTGCAGCTTACAGACTTTGTTGGCTTGCTTTGGATCCTCAAAACCCTCCGGCTGTATCATATACACGTCCTCGAGGAGATTCCCATAAAGGAATGCTGTTTTGACATCCATCTGCCAAATCTCATAGTCGTAGTATGCTGCAATCGCAAGTAGGATTCGGATGGATTTGGTCATAGCGACTGGTGAAAAGGTTTCATCATAGTCAATACCATGAATCTGTCTGAATCCTTTAGCCACCAATCGGCCCTTATAGGTAATCACATTACCATCCATGTCGATCTTCTTCTTGAAGACCCACTTGCACCTTATGGGTCGCGCCCCATCAGGTGGTTCCACCAAAGTCCATACTTTGTTGGTATACATGGATTCCATCTCGGATCTCATGGCCTCAAGCCACTTCTGCGAGTCTGGGCCATTCATGGCCTCCTCATAGGTAGTAGGCTCATCATCTATGAGCATCGTGTCACCGGAATCAGTTACGAGAAGTCCGTACCTCTCGGGTTCCTGGCGCACTCTACTAGATCTACGAAGCTCTTGTGTTACCTGAACAGGTGGATCCACAACTGCTTGTGATTCCTGTTCATGTTCCATAATCGGTTCTGTGATTTGTGGTTCTTGAACTTCTTCAAGTTCTACATTCCTCCCACTTGCTTCTTTAGAGACAAACTCTCTTTCTAGAAACACGCCGGTCCGAGCAACAAACACTTTGTTCTCGGTTGGATTGTAGAAGTAGTATCCCTTAGTTTCCTTAGGGTACCCCACAAATTTACACTTATCCGATTTAGGCCCTAGCTTGTCTGATTGTAAACGTTTTACATAGACATCGCAGCCCCAAATCCTCATGAACGACAGTGTGGGACGCCTCCCACTCCACATCTCATATGGTGTCTTCATGACTGATTTAGATGGAACACGGTTAATGGTAAAAGCTGCACTTAATAGAGCGTAGCCCCAAAACGATAATGGAAGATCGGTTTGACACATCATAGATCGAACCATATCCAATAGGGTTCGATTCCTCCTCTCAGACACGCCATTCCATTGTGGCGTTCCGGGTGGAGTGAGTTGGGACACGATCCCACACTCTCTAAGATAGTCGTCAAACTCTTGGCTCAAGTATTCTCCTCCACGATCCGATCGTAAAGCCTTGATACTTTTGCCAAGTTGCTTCTCTACTTCATTCTTGAATTCCTTGAACACTTCAAAGGATTCGGATTTTGCCCTCATAAGGTACACAAATCCATATCTACTGTAATCATCAGTAAACGTAATGAAGTAGACATAACCACCCCTGGCAGGCGTGGCAAATGGCCCACACACATCGGTATGTATGAGCGCCAATTGCTCACTAGTCCTTTCACCTTTCTTATTGAAAGGGGACTTTGTCATTTTTCCCAATAAACAAGCTTCACATGTCTCATATGATTCAAAATCAAATGAGTCTAGCAATCCATCCTTATGGAGTCTAGATACACGTTTCTCATTTATATGGCCTAAACGACAATGCCATAAATAAGCAGGATTTAAATCATTTATTTTAATCCGCTTGGTATTAATGTTGTAGACAGGATTACTTAGATCAAGGACATAAAGTCCATTAAATAATTGCGCACTAAAATAGTGAATATTATTCAAATAAAAGGAACAACAATTGTTCTTTATTGAAATAATAAAACCTTCCTTGTCCAAACAAGAAATAGAAATAATGTTTCTGCTCATAGCAGGCACAAAATAGCAATTATTTAATTCTAAAACTAATCCTGAAGGCAGAGATAGCTCGCAAACGCCTATGGCCAACGCAGCAACCTTTGCTCCATTCCCAACGCGCAGATCTACCTCCCCTTTAGCCAATCTTTTACTTCTCTTTAGATCCTGCATATTTCGACAAATATGAGATCCACATCCAGTATCTAATACCCATGATGTAGAGACAGTTAAATTGACATCTACAACAAAAATACCTGGTGGTGGTGGAATCACTATTCCAAGCCTCTTGTCCTCCAGATATTTTGGGCAGTTCCTCCTCCAGTGTCCAGGTTGACTACAGTAGTGACATTCACCCTTAGTCACGACCTTGGCAATCCCACCAACAGGCTTAAGGGCTTGTTCCTTGGACTTAGCAACTGACTTGCCTTTGCCCTTGGAGGAAGAGGCAAACTTTTTACCTTTTCCTTTATGCACCATCATAATGGCCTTGCCCTTACCCTTGTTGATGCTCTGTTCAGCCGTCCTCAACATGTTGAGCAAATCTGGCAGTGGTTTAACGATCTCGTTCATGTTATAGTTCATAATGAACTGTCCATAACTTTCGGGCAACGATTGCAACACGAGATCGGTTGCCAACTCTTGGCCGACCGGGAACCCAAGCCGGGCGAGATTCTCCAAGTACCCGATCATTCGGAGTACATGGGGTCCCACCGGGTTCCCTTCTGCCAGATGACATTTGAACAGTGCCTTTGAGACCTCATACCTCTCTACCCTCGCCTGCTCTTGGAAGAGCTGCTTTAGATGTTCGATCATATCGACAGCATTCATGTTCTCATGTTGCTTCTGAAGCTCAGAGGTCATGGTGCAAAGCATTAGGCAGGCCGCATCATTAGCATCATCAACATGCTTTTGATACGCCTTTAAGGCAGCAGGTGTCTGATTGTCTGGACCTTCTGGAACTTGCTCCTCTATTGCGTACAGCTTCTTTTCTTGCTTGAGAACAATTCTCAAGTTTCTGTACCAATCGAGAAAGTTGGTTCCTGAGAGCTTGTCCTTCTCAAGGACAGATCGTAGGGAATGTTGTGAACTCGATGAGTTGTTTGCCATTTGGAATTCTACAAAAGGAAAATACGCAAGTTTTAGTATTTGTGAATTTTTGACTATATTTAATAATGGCTAGTTTATTAAATATAGCTCCCACTATTTTTCTACGGATTAATAACCCTCAAGATATTAATGCGGAAAATATCCTTATATTTTCTAGTGGGCCAAGATCCATCTTTTTCATCTCCTTATGAGCTTGCTTTGGCAAGTCACCCATAATTCGATTACTTCTTAGGTAGGAACAATTCCAATTGCATCCCATATGCAACTCTTGGTTCAATCGGGCAAATAACTCCTTATTTATCCATCCACATGGATAATCCCAATTGATTGCCTCTAGGTTTCTTAATCAAATTAATAGCCTAGTTGTGTTCAACCTCTTATCTAAACAATTGCACATTGTTACGTGCCATCGCATTCCATCATTATGAACCAAGTCGCCATGCTTTGGCACGCACGAACTTGATAAATAATGATGATAATGAGTGTTTAAATAACGAGAAGGCAAGAACACAATATTTTAAAATTTGAGGGATTTTTTTTCTTCAATTTTAATTATTTTGTTGATCAATATCAACTAATCTATCTATTTGAGTTTGGGCACAACTCCAAATAATAGATCCGGGTTGTCTAATTATCTTATTATCCTAATTGCATGCATCATCCATACACCAACCACACAAATAATAAGACAATAAATAAACAACCACAAAACAGAAATTAAACGTGATGTGGATATGGCCTTTTCTAGACTAAGATAATTCCAAGCCAATGGAATTATCTATGAACCCTAAACAAACACACATCTTCATGCGTCTTGATCTTTTGGTCCATCCTTCATAGTCATGTGGAATGCTCCATGCCCCATGCTCCATCTTTTGTGGCTTCTTTGGCTTTGGGCTTCTTTTCTTCAATCTTGGCTAACAATCTACTTTATCTAGCACTAGCTAATATCTATACTAAATAAAATAAATCTCACAAGTTGAGAAAAAAAATGGCACGCAGGCCATAAAACCCTAATTAATTATTACAATTAATTGATCGGCTCGCAGGCCGTAAAACCAAACCACAAAATTAAACATCCACATCAAACCACATCCTAAGGCCATATCCAATCACCATGCGATTTGCACATAAACAGTTAAAATCCAATTTTAACGCGCTTGGTCAATTTTAATTGATTTTAGGATTTCTAGGGTTAAAACGGTCCATGGGCCCAACAATCCAATTGCCCGGGCCCAAATAAGTGAACCATAAAGCCCTAGGGCCGGCCCGGCCCAAAACCCGCAAGCTAGGCCCGCGGGTTAGGGCCGCCCGGCCCCTTAGGGCGCCAAGCTTGGGCGGCAAGCAAGGGGGGCGGCTCCCTAGGGGGCCGAACCTCCTTGTGGAGGTTGTTTCCAAAACAACCTCCTTGCTTGGAGCCCAAGTTTGGTTGTTTCCTTGTTGTGGGAGAACTCCTTCTTCCCCAAGGATGCCCAAACCCTAGATCTAAGATCCTAAAATTTCTCAAACTCACCAATTCATGCATCCAATGCAATAATTGGGTCTTGTTATGATTAATTCTTTGACAAATTGCATCCAATGCTTGATTTGTCTTGTTTTACGCGATAAACAACAAATTAAGGTGTAAAACAACAAGAATGTAACACATAAACTACGTTTATGCTCTATGACCTGTGGCTCTGATACCACTGTAGGGTTTTGATTCATGGATCGCGCAAACGGAAGCATAATCAAATAAACAACCATGCAAAACCCTCCAAGGATCACAAGTCTAGATGCATAACGATAGTGAAGGTAAGAAATCATAAACACACCTTTGGGTTCTCCTTGATGACTTCAAACGCGAATAGTGTCACGTTCTCTATAGTTGATCCACGCCTAGAGTTGTTCCTAGATCTCCAATCACCTTGGTGCTAGCCCGGATTGAAAGGAGGGTGAAGAAATCACGCAAAACGAGACACCAAAAGGGGGTTCGGCACCCTTTGTGGCGTCGGGGACAAGAGGCGGCGGCAATAGGGGGCGGCGTCCCTCTTTGCTTGCTCTCTCTCTCCTTTGTTCTCTCCTACTCTTGTTATGTTCTCTCTTAGAGCATAAGTGTGTAGGGAAGGAAGGAGGAGGGTCCTTTATATAGTCCAACAACTCCTTGTCAACTACCTAAAGGACTTATTCTAGTCCTACTAGAATTCAATTTAGTCCCTTCCTTGCAAATTAGTCCCTACTAAGTTTGCAAGGGTTTGCAAAGTGATCCTTCTAATTAATTAATCTAATTAATTAATTCCATAATCTAGTACAACTCTATATAGCGTGTGACCCCATAGGTTCTATCTAGTTGGTAGCAACTCTTTGCTAATATGGAGCGGTTTCTAGCAAAACATCCATTCTAGCCAACTAATAGAATAGTCATCTAGACAACCTTGTACAAGTAATTGTCTCATCCCTTTGCCTCCATATCCGGATTGGACACGAGACATACAAGTCACACTCGTATATCCAATCCCTAGTTCCTCGATCCATGGAATAGCCTTACTCGTGCAAATAACATCAATATCCCGTATATTGATTTATTTGAGTCTGGCCAGACATTCTATAAGCACTATCCTCGAGTGGCCTTGGATATTTGCTCCCGTTATGTGGGAGGGGCAAATCCTCTCTACGTCCACTACGATCTCTAAGCTTGCTTCTCATTGTATCCAGTACACGCCTTTATAACTACCCAGTTACGGTGTAGCGTTTAACGCTACCAAGATCACAATGATCCACAACTAGAATATCTAGTGACTTCAAGTCTAAGGATGACAATACCATTGTACCCGAGAAGCACTTGTGACTCAACATAACGTGTATGTAGCCTTCTCGGTAATGGGTCAATCCAGTGCAACATTCCGTAATGCACACCTATGTGTTGGATCGTGATATCTCCATATCAATCCAACCCCATACTAGTCTATAGATGATTGTCCCATTTAATCATTATACTTGACTAGGGATATTTAAGATAAACAACACGATTGTAAATCTAAGGACTTCATTATATTAAATATCCAATAAATAATAAATGAATTTCTAGCCAATTACAAATTCATACTAAACTAGATTGCCTCTAGGGCATCTATTCCAACAGGTTCATATTATAATTGGAAGTGGTGCTGGGACGTCGTCGTGTAGGCAAGTTTGTTCAGGCACCCTTGATATACTGACCTTCTTAGAACACCCTGAAACAGATATCTTCAATCTAGTAGAATGAGCTGCCGAAGCCTTGATCTGGCCAGTTGCATCAGAAGACGTCCTCTGCCTTTTGCTAGTTGTGCCTGAAACAGTGATTGGATTACTTCTTTTCTCTCTTCTAGTCTGTTATTCAAACTCCTTGAATAATCTTTCAAGCTCCTCTTCCTGCTGCAAGTATCACGCGTGATTACTTCCTCCGATATATTTGTCAGCGTTTTGTCCCCTTTTCCACCAATAATGCCTGAAGACTGTGGGAAAGAGGATCCCACAGAGTTGCGACTGCGAGATGATATTCCATCAAGTCCACTTTTGTTCGAATCACTTTTTTCCGTCTTTCGCATAGGTTCAGATGGTCTCAGGCTGCCTAGGACACCTCTTCTAGCACCCAAATCATCAGAATTCTTCCGGACTTGAGAGTTCACATTGGAGGGGATGTTTTCTTTATCCATGTAATGCTCTTGCTTCGGCCGGATATCAGTGACACCAGTTGGATCCTCCTTGCAGTTATCCTCCTTTCTGGGTTTCACCTTGAATCTGGTCAGTGAAGAAATCATCAGAGAAGTATATTTTTCTGGACCCAGCCCCTTTCCTGATACATCAGAACACTTCTGAACAGGGGCAAATCTTCTGTAAGCACTGCTTGAACATTCTGGCGATGGCAGCTGGGTACCAAATTAGCGGGCTTTCTAAATTCATCCGGTTGGATTACTACCACTCATCATAGTACTGGAAGAAGATGATTGATGCTTAGAATCAATCAGAAAGGTACCATAGCTGCCATACATGGCACCCAACTTCGCAGCTGAAATAACACCCTCAAAATCCTTTCTATAATGTCCGAAAACACGATCAAGTCTCTCATCAATAGACTAATTAGAGAAACCTGATTCTGCTTCTGCTGATGATGCATTAGTACTAGGTTTAATAATGGCTTCATCACAAATCTCTACCTCCTCTAATAACTCAGCAACAGCCATCCCCTCAAAACCCTGCTCCACACACAAGAGAAAACCCTAAACCCACAACCCTACAAGATCCAATTTGTCGCAGGTTCACCAAAAAATCGCAACTTTATCAAAACCCTAATGGCAACGACAAACTCAGGAACAAAATTGTTCCCAAATAGGCAACGTTATCAAAACCCAGACAAAACCCTAAAACTTACTTTGACCTCTTCGGCTTGAATCTGGAACTGATGAGTTCGATCTCTGTCTCTACAACACAATCGCTCGCTTCCCACCCACACTCTGTTTTACTCCGATGAAAAAAGCCGCGCGTGTTTAGTGGGTAAAGAAATTTAGCCTGCAAGCGGTTGCTTAGTGTAGCTGATATCCAATTTGGTATCTAACAATGTTATTAATAGAATTTTACTTTTTCATCTATTGTTTTTTTTACCTAATATTGAGCGCCTCACTAAAGATTAACCACCCTTTTTTGTGTTTGTTTTTAAGATTTAACCACCCTAATAATTTGTTTCTAATTTCTATATTTAATATATATATATATATAGTTGTCTGCTAATAATAATTATTGTTATAATTATAAGAATTAGTTTGTTTATGCTAATTATTAGTCACGTGATAAGAATGTACATGACCCTTGACCATTTAGGCGTTGATCAAGTCACGGATTGAATTCGCGTCTAACATGCTACACACCTAGATTGGCATGGACGTCTCCTGGTTGAATAGGGAACCAGTCCAACTGTCTTCCGATACCTGTGCTTCCCACCAATGGGAAAGCTCAAATTGCCTCGTATTAGGCCTCAATATGCTAATGGGGAAATGAAACTGAAATACCACGTATTTTAGTTGGGGTTATTTGGTAATTTCATAAAAAATATTTCAGAATTTCAAGAAATTTCTCTATCAAACTTTTTCTTGACTTATTTTTGGTTTTTAAAGTGTAATGTTGTCGTTTGACATTTATGCTAATCTACAACTTTAGTTTTGAATATTTTGTGGCTTCAAAAAAATTGGTTGACATTTATTAGATACCTGTTAGGGAGAAGTTCTTTCTTTTTGACGCAAAATAAAGAACTTCATTAGGGATAAAAGAAAACCAAGAACAAGCCACGACACAAATCCACACCCTAAGACAAAGAATAAACAAGGAAAAGACGGCCAAAAGAATAGGCCAAACTGGACGAAGCAAAACCTCAATCCAGAAACCTAGCCACATCAACCCCAAACCGAAACTACTAGTACATGTTCATAGTTATATTACAAGGATTAATTCTAAAACAACACATCTCATGCATGATCATCTTCAGGTCCAGCAGCTTCCTTCTCAACTTTCTTGGCTAATCCTTCCTCATCTCTGCCACGCTTCCCTTCATCTGGGTGATCAAATAAAAAACACATTTATTAGAAATATTAACACTGAAATGGGAATAACCTCTATCACACATATAACATATGGCAGCGACAGTGGCATCCAAAATGGCAGTTGGAGTGCAGCAATCAAAAATCTTGTTGTGATGTGAAACATGAGCCCCTCGTAACTTGTTGTCCAAAAAAATCGTTTGATCTTCCTGCGTTTCTTAGTCCACACCATAATATCTAAGGCATGGCTCCCAAATCGATCCCCTTTAATACACAAACGACCTTGCATGTGGACAGAGCTAGTGACAGTGGACATAGGCTGCTCATGCATCCATTCTTCAAGAAACTGACTACAAAGGACTTTGGCATGGAAAATAGGAGAAACCTGCACCCGGGGTTGATAGAGTTTCTGTATTTCCACAGACTCCAAGTGATTGCACCAAACCAGTATAAGGCTTTGGGAAGGAGATGCAAAGGGGTTTGATTAATGACATGACTCAGAGAAGATGCAAAGGAAGAATAATTAGTGGGCAAACAGGGACATAACGACCATAACACTCGAGCAAACTTGCACTGGAGAAAGAGGTGCTCAACAGACTCAGAATGAAAACCACATAGAGGACAAGTACTAGTATTAGTTAACCTGAATCTAAACAAAATGTTTCTAGGAGGAAGTTTGTTATGGAATGCTTGCAAGAGAAAGAACAGGATCTTATGAGGAAGTTTTAATCTCCATAAATCCTTCTTCCATAGAAAGTCCACCACGATACCCCTTAAATGCTTACCCTGTGGATCATCTATAGAGGCACTAAGTTGTGTTTTAACCAGCTGCTCATAAGTTGAGGAAACAGAGAAATTTCCCGAGTAAGAGAATCTCTAAGCAAGGGTGTCCTGCTGATTTAGCCGCGAAAGAGGTATCTCCAAGATTTGCTTCTGAACACACCAGGAAGTTGATTGACCTTACTCATATCCCAGAGCTTTTCTCCCTACCAGTCTTCATAAGCTCACAAACTATATGTCAGTTTTCATTTCAAGATGGACAAAAGGTTGCAAAAATATGAGATTCGGTATAATGCAGATGTTGTCTATTTGCTTTGTATAACATTACTTGTGTTCTTTCACTGTCATATTATATAGTTACT
Organism: Linanthus parryae; assembly: GCA_023055425.1. Classification (NCBI taxonomy): domain Eukaryota; kingdom Viridiplantae; phylum Streptophyta; class Magnoliopsida; order Ericales; family Polemoniaceae; genus Linanthus; species Linanthus parryae. The sequence goes on along the minus strand of JALGPY010000007.1, from coordinate 84,795,475 downwards.
GTTAGGATTTCCAATACGCGAGAAACAAGAGAAAGCAAGAAACAAACAAGATCAAGATCAAGAACACAAGAAACTTAACGTGGTTCACTAGTTTTGAGACTAGCTACATCCACGACCAAACCAACCCAATTTATTGATGAGAAGCCAATATCAATTACAAGCACATACCAAGTCATGACCCTAGCATCTACTTATATACTAGTACAAGACTTGGAGCCCAAGTAATGTCCAAAACTAATCCGAGACAAATGAGGAAATAATTCATCCTAAATTGTTTCCTTACCCAATAAGGACACTACCAAATATATTAGTCAAAGTAGAACCCTACAAGGAATCAAAGAGATTCATTGCTGCCAAAGTTATGTAATTACTTCCAAAACTATTAGCCTCCTTTGACCATCCCATGCTAGGATTTTGAATCAACCAAAAATCCCAACAAACCTCCACCTTGATTCAAACTCCATTGCTACCGAACCAATTATTCTCATCAATTCAATGAACCCAATCCGAGTGTATTCCCAATTTGCGGAATTGAACACACTCCCAATGCGCCCCAACAAGCGCGTCTATCGTCTACAACAAACGAAAAGACTATGCGTCCCAATTAACGCTCCACTAATGCACCATGACACAATGCATACCCCAACGTTGCGCCAATGACACTTCGCAACAAAGTGCCTATCAAACGATGTCATGCCAATTTGCGCCGCCACCCGCACCAATGCGCACAAAATCAATAACTTAAGCGCGCCAATCCAAGATTCAATCGCGCCACAAACCCCGCGTGCCCAATAACACGCTCCCATGCTCCATGCCAGGAGCCCAAACCGCCCTCAAGGGGTTTAGAGATCATCACCAACCTTGAGCGTCTCTCCTCCTCCACCTGAAGCGAGATCTACAGGTGAACAATTTTTAGGACACTCCCTCTTCCAATGACGCTTCTCCCTCAGTTTGCTAGTTGATTCGAGTCGGCTCCACCTAGACTTGAATCCTCCTAGCTGCCAAATCCAGATATAGATCCAGATCACTCGTCGGGTTGAGCACGCCATATCGATTGACGCATGCTGGAACCGAAAGCTTGCTGGATGTACTAGAACTAGATCCACAATTCCAATGCTCCACATCAAGACCCCGATAGCTCCCCCAACAAGGAACTCGATAGCCTCCCAACAAAGGCTTGGTGTGCTTGCACCCCCTGTTTCAGAGGCCAACCAGCGGAAACTCAATCTTCCCATGAAACCCGACAAATCTTGATCACGAACTCGCCATTGCTTCTCTTGAGACTCAACGAACCTGGCTCTGATACCACTTGTTAGGATTTCCAATACGCGAGAAACAAGAGAAAGCAAGAAACAAACAAGATCAAGATCAAGAACACAAGAAATTTAACGTGGTTCACTAGTTTTGAGACTAGCTACATCCACGACCAAACCAACCCAATTTATTGATGAGAAGCCAATACCAATTACAAGCACATACCAAGTCATGACCCTAGCATCTACTTATATACTAGTACAAGACTTGGAGCCCAAGTAATGTCCAAAACTAATCCGAGACAAATGAGGAAATAATTCATCCTAAATTGTTTCCTTACCCAATAAGGACACTACCAAATATATTAGTCAAAGTAGAACCCTACAAGGAATCAAAGAGATTCCTTGCTGCCAAAGTTATGTAATTACTTCCAAAACTATTAGCCTCCTTTGACCATCCCATGCTAGGATTTTGAATCAACCAAAAATCCCAACAGTTACTAAAAAACTAACAGACCGCATTCTATGAAGGTTAACAATCGAACATTCGCCATAAATTTAGATATGTGATTCATTAGAAGACCATAACAAACATAAACTCACGTGCAACATCAAATCTACTATGTGCCTTAAGTAGCCTATGAGGATAGTTTTTTTTAAGAATTACATCATATAGCCGGGTTCGAACCTGGGACCTCATGCATGGCTTCAAACGCTCTACCACCTGAGCTACCACCCATTTGCGCCTACGATAATAGTTGAATTATATATACAAGCAAAATAATAATACTAAATTGCAATAATTATCATCCAACTCATTGACCTGTCATAAAATGACTAATAAATGTATTCCATATCATAAAAAAATCTACAAAAATTAATGATGGTAGCACATAATCTCAAGTCATAATTGAAATTGATAAGTGTTGTATTTGCATTTAAATTTATAATTTGAACCCATAAGTTTCAAATTAACACTTTAGTTACTTCATTATATAATCAAAGTATTTTACATTTAAATATTCAGCTAGACATTGCATTTTTTTTTTAAACTTACTCCTTTGTCGTCTACCGGGTTCAAACCAAGGACCGGGATCAACTTCCTAAGGTCAGGGACTTTAGGAACGAATACCAAAGACGCAGGAAAATTAGACTTCTGGAGGAAGTCTGTTTAGAATAATGGATAAGATTTTAGTTATTTCTAGTTATCTCTTAGTAGTTGATTAGAAGTTGGAGTTGTCATGTTTCATCTATAAATTGGTAGGATTCTTGTCGTTGTTTTCAGATTTTGATGATTACTGAATACGAATTCCTCAGATATTGAATTGAATTTCCGAAATATATGTTCACCCTCTTCTGGTTCTACACCAATTTTGGTATCAGGGCCAAAATGTGATCACCCTGTCGCTCTTCTGCAACCAATTACCACTACCTTCATCCACCAACCGGATTCAGCAAACCCAGAAACGCAGTCGCGATCCCAAGCTCCGGCGATCACCGAAGCTGTTAGAGCTTCATCCTTGCCGCGGTCAGACCAGAAACCACCACCAGTGGCTTCGCACCAGGAGGTCTCGTCGCCGCCACGTCAGTCCTTACCGTCGCCATCGCGATCCTCCGGCTACTCCAGTTCGTCGATCTCTATCAGAGGCGCCTTTCCCTGTACAGTTTTGTCGGCTTCATCCTCGGTGCCGACCAGACGAGCCCACCCTAGGCGTCGCCGGAGAACCTCGCCGTTCTCTGCCTCGACCCGCCGCCATTTCAAACACCACCCATATCACACCTCCATCTCTGTTGCAGTTCGATGACTGCTTCATCTCCCCTTCATCGCTCCTCCATCCAGAAAAAATAGTGTAACACCCCACATATTCCGACTCGGGAGAGACCGGGAGGGTTCTACTTGAATAGCGGGATTCGAGAACAAAACATCCCATTTAAATCAAATAATACAACTTACTACATGATCAACTTTAGACTACAACTACAATGTTATGGTAATGATTCTATCAAGATATTGTTCTCCCACAAAGTGACGATGTGTTATAATCTACGTGAGTCCCGAATCCCGCTACTCCATAATCCCAGCTCCTTGACCTGCGGGGGAATGAAAACAAAGACCGCAGTTTTTTCGAAAGTCAGCATGAAATACTGAGTGAGATACACCTTAGCATGTAAAGCAGGAAGCTGAGAAACATCACAGTGTTACGCGTTTAACAAAAATGAGGAACAACATACTATGAGTAAAAGTTTCTCAAAATCAGAGTTTGCAGCTTCATAAACAATAGTGTTAGCCAAATTACGATTGGCAATATCCAACTTCAAACATTTCCAATTAAATCATTCACAAGTGCCAATTTCCAATTATAATATGAGTCCAACTATCAATTTCCAAATATAGAATCAGGGGGCCAGTTATTAAGCACAGTACCGGAAACAGTAATGGTCAACAACGGACCTCCTTAATGGTCAACAAAGGACCTCCCAAATAGTAATGGTCAACAAAGGACCTCCTTAATGGTCAACAAAGGACCTCCAAACTACCAGACTAGACCTTAAGTGTTGCAACACCCCCTTAAGAAGCAAAAGGCCAGAAAGGGTGAGTACTAGCTGGGACTCCAGCCAACAAGGCGAAGAGCCATGGCCAACAAAAGGGCCTCCCAAATAATAATGGTCAACAAAGGACCTCCCAAATAGTAACAGAGTCCGGTATGTGCGATTCCACTTTACGTTATTTACGAGTTATTATTATCATGTGACAGTTCCAAAGCAACTATTTCGAAACGTATCCAATAACAAGTAAAACATGTGTATCACAAAATACATTTTTGAGACGTATAATGAAATCATGTTATGACACGAAGGAAGCTCGGCTAGCTAGGCTAAGCATGTAAAACTCACCTGATTCAATTGTAAAAAAAGCTCATACGGATGATTGTAGTCCTTGTCTACAAGCTTGTCGCCTACAATTTACAATTATATAGTCACAACGATAATACTTCTAAATAAAGTAATGTACTAGCCCTATACGAGGGCTCGGGTAGGTCGAATACTAAGTCCAACTCTCGCGATTCCCCCAATATAACCCGTCTCAATTCATATACTTATAAATAAAAGAATAAGTGGAACAATTCTTATAAATACTTATTTAAGTAAAACCATTTAATACAATTTACTAGTAATAAGAAAAGAGTATTTGTAATTTAATAAGGAGTTGTTTTAGCTAGGACGACTATTTTTAGATGCAATACTATTTAAACAAATATTAATGTTGGTAAAAGATGAATAACTTATTTGAAGCTCACTATTTATTTGAATAGCACAAAGGCGACATTTGGTAAATAATTAGAACAACATTTAAATATACTTGCAAATATTTCTAATAGCTTATTTTCCCAAAAAGATTTATTAAAACGCATCCTTTTTTTCATTATATTTAGTATTTATATGAAACACAATTTAAATGACAAATTAAAGTTATATAAAATGTAGGTATATAAAACAGATTAATTAAATACACCAAGTCCCGTAAGATTTATAGGAAACAACAACTAGCTGCCCCCCAATAATAAATGACAGCTCTATACTTGATAGAACATACCCCCAAGATTTTGGAAACTGCAAAACAACCCCCCCTGAACATGTTTTACGGCAAAACATGTAATCCATCATACCCAACTCGCTTCAATCTCTATTTCCAGCAAACGACACCCAAATTTGACAATCAAAAACAACTTAGTGGAGGATTTAGAGCATACCCCATCCAAAAATTACGAGAAACGGGCAAGAAACGAGTCGTGCCGAGTTCGCCGTCGATGGCGTCGGCGATGGTGCTCGACTCCGGAAAGAACAGCCACCTTGGCTGCGATTGAGCTTGTTAGGAGTCTCCTCGGACCTCCTGGAAGCGATTGGAATAAAAATTATGGTCTGGGTGCCGCTAATTTCTCCGGGCTCGGAGCTTCGCCGGTAAAAATGGAAGCTCGGTGGCGGCGGCGCTTTCTGCCACTACTGCAGCTACTGCTGCTGTTTCTTTTTCTCCGTTTGGTGGCCTGAGCAGAGAGGGGAGAGAGAGGAGAGTTCGAGCAAGATAGGGCTATGGCAGTGGTGGTGGCGGTTGTGCCTCGTCGGGGTTGTTCGCCGGCGATTCATGCCGGCGGTTCCGGCGGTGGCAGTTGCTGCTGCTGCTCCTTTCCGCCTGAGAGAGAGAGGTTAGGGAGAGAGAGAGAGCTAGCTGGAGGTGGTGGTGGTCGCGATTGGGATGTTCCCGGTGGTGGTGGGTCGCCAGAGATGTTGGTGGTGGCGGGCTGCCTTCTTGCAGCTGCTACCGCTGTTGTTGTTGTTGTTGTTGTTGTTGTTGTTGTTGTTGTTGTTTCTGGGCAGAGAGGAGTGAGACAGAGGGAGAGAGATGGAGGGTTAGAGGGATGGTGGTGAGGTGGTGATGGTGTTGGTGGCGTCGGGTGAGGAGGAAGGAGGAGAAGAAGAGTTTAAATAGAGAAAAAAAAAGAGAATGAGAAGATGAAGTAACGTGAAAAGAGAAGAAGGGAGTTGCAGAATTGTTGGAGAATGGGGAAAACTTTTCATGTTTTTGTTTTATTTTAATAATTTTATTTAATTGCTCTCAAGGTTTTACAACTTTCATGAACTACAACTTTCACCCCTAGTTGTGCATTTAATTAACTAGCTTATGCTTTCTAAAACTACAACTACTTCCCCTCTCGTTAATAATCTTATAAACTTTACGAAAACGTTATCAGTTACATGTATAAAAACGAGGTATTACAAATAGCCCCAAATAGAAAACCCTATGTTGCCCCTATCAACAATCAAAACCTCTATTTTATCCCTGTTGTAAAGTCTAGCCCAACTAGTCACTAAAACCTAACTGTCATAGCCCAACTGATCCAACCGAGTATCATAACAACTCAGCTTCTCTTTTATTTCTAGCCCATTACCCAGTTCCAAAAAACAAAAGAAAACAAAAAAAAAGCACTGAATTAACTTCTCTAATTGACGAATCTCATTTTAAGGATTTTTGTCACACTCAGCTCGTATGTTTTAAATATCGGGTCTCATCCATTAGGATCATATTTTTCGGAATGTTGGGTCACCCCTTTGACTTATATTATTTGGAAATTTAATGCAAACTTGGATCATAATCTTTCAGAATTTTGGGTTACATTTTACTTTAATTCTATTCAGGATCTTGAGTAATATGATCACTATGGCCAATTAAAACATCACGCAAAGGCAAGACTCTTTGGAACAAAAGGTTGAAACCATTGATGGTATTGTCAAAACTTTCAAAGAAGCAAAAAATGAGCTTTCACGACAGGTGGCTTGTTTGACTATCTCTTGGGAGAAACAACTGCTTAGTAAAGAGGTGGTTGAAGGTACCCATGGCAGCCCCATGATTCAACAACTTAGTTCTGTCTATCGTAATATGCGCGATAAGTTGCGAGGGGATCCTGACCGCGTAAGGAATCCGCCACAGTACCAAAGGCCCCAGGACGAGTTAGACGATTCGGAGGATGAGGTGAATGTGAGACAAAACAGACAACGAGGAATTCTGACTCACTCCTCACAGTTTGGGTTTAAAACTTTAAACCGTACAATCACACCATAGTCCTAATTCACTAAACAAAAAATTATTATCTCTCCATGTTGATATAAAGAGACGTAGGGAACCGCTATTTTCTTTTTAAATATTGAGTTTATCTTAGTTTTTTAGATGTATTCGGTAAGTAACAAAGTTATATGTGAACCTGTTTTTTTTATTATAGTTAGTTTACTCCGCATCGAAGTTAGGAAGTAATATATAATAATGGGTTCTAAACCAAATCGTTTAACCGGACCGAACCGAAATTTTAGGTGCGGTTTTTTAATTTCTAAGTTTCAAACCGAAGGTATTTCGGTTTTGAAAATATTGAAACCAAACATTTCGGTTTTGGGTGTCTCATATCGTCTAAAACCAACCGAACGGGACCGTGAACACCCCTAGTAACAATCAAGGGTTGTGTGGTAATCTTTTCCACATTTCTGGAAATTAACATGACCTCCACCACGACCAAATTACCCATATCGAACTCTTGATCCATTGTTGCGACCCGAAGAACCACAACCCGAACCGTAGCTTGTAGACCCAGAACAAGATCCAGATCCAGACCCGTATCCTGAACCGGATCCGTACCCTGATTCGTACCCTGATCCGGACCCATACCCATATCCATACCCATACCCAGATCCACCACTTGATCCAGATCCGAACTGTTTGCCTCGGTGTGAGTCGAATCGGTTACCACCACCTCGTGGACTCGAACGGTGACCGCCTCTCGAACCACCGTTGTGGCAGCCGCCACCTCCGCAAAGATGGTTGTACGTCGGAGAAGAGAAAAAGGAAGTGGGTTTGTGAAATTTGGGTTGGAACTCTGCGATTCTAGCATCTGTGTTCTTTAGCACGGAGCAAAACATGGAGCTCCTCAAAGGGTAAGGGCTCTGATCGGGTTCGGAGAGATGAGAGAAAAGAGTTGAGCTCGTGTGGGAGTCCATTGAGAGTGTACAAGAGCATATCTTCATCGCCTGTAAGAGTATAAGACACAGCCAATTGATTGTGAATAGTATTGAGTTTTCTGCATGTGTGAATCGATGGATCCAGATCTTTTTTTTACATGTTTGATGGGTGGTTTTCAACACTAAGATATTGGATCTTGTGAATGAGGCATATCGCTCCTCCAAAGAAAGCAAAGCAGACCTGGAATCTGCACAGCCGATCACCAAAGTTAGGGCTTTTGTGGAAAGGGTGGAGTTAAGCAGATCTGGAATCTGCACAGCCGATTAGCAAAGTTAGGGCTTCTGTGGAAAGGGTGGAGTTAAGGACAGTAAGATCACCTTGATCTTGTATAACCCAAGATGAGAACACCATATTAATAGTGGGTTCGTCGCAGGTAGGGACGGCGAGAAATTTAGGGGGACAACGAGATGAACCATTAAGATGGCCAAAAAATTTATGAGTGCAAAAATTATACGTGATTTGGTGTTTCCACAATACAACATTTGATCCATCTAGTTTGAATTCAAGGAGATTGTGAATGTTGGAGAGAAGATGAATAGGTATTGATACTGGTGGATATGAGGTGGTTGAAAGAGCCCTGACTCTCATACAATGAAAGGAATCGATAAACTATGCAGAGAAAGATGAACACATAAGATTAATTGAGAGAAATGAGAAACGCCATTTTGTATCTATAGAGAAGGTGAAGCCACCTTGCATACAACCCTTAACCCTAATCTGTGGAGAAGAGATACTATATACAATGATAAGATCTAACGGTCTAAAACCAAGGGGAAGTTTAGGATCTCATATTAGGGTTAGCTAAATAAAGGAAGAGTTGTGTAATTCCCTTATATAAGATTGGGCTTTCACAAAACAATGGCCTTTATCTGAGACTGATGATAATAGATTTAATGGGCTGGGCCTGGCTTAGGTAACAGTGGGCTTCAGTAGCTTCTCTTAATACAAGGTACACATAACAATATCGATTCATATTTTGGCGTGAACCTCAACTGCTCCCAATTTTGATTATGCCTAACTATGTTACCTTTTCATGTTAGAGCAGCAGAATATTGCTAATTCGTTTGATGAAGGTACGTAAATGCATATTTCAATGTATTTGCTTATTTTCCCTCATAACTTTTGTTCTTCAACAAGTTAGAAACTAAAATGTTTCGTCTTTCTCCAATATTAGATAGTGAGCAGTCTCGCTTTGGCGGTGTTTTCCTACTCTTTCCTCGCCCGATTTTTCTCTCTAATTGGCCTTTGTTTGTTTTCATTTATCTAGGAACTCCAAATACTGGTCCAGAACATCATCAGGATTGCACAAGGTAATCAAAGAACCATATCTTCAGGTGTAGATGTTCATCGGCGTTGCTCTAGATATACAACGGATCTTGAATTATCTGGTTCTAAAATTAGGCGAGAGCATCAGTTTTCAGCAATTAGATTGTTCACTCACTTTCCATGTTTTCTTATACCTACAAGAACTTTCCAATTGCTAACGTGAGCACGGTCAAAATTTGTGACCTTCACCTTCCATGATACCATTATGTTTGAATGTGATGTATCTATAGTAGTTTGTGAGCCTCTACTTACTTGCTATGTAAACTTTGATTCACTCTTCCAATAAGAGCTAATTTTAATAAACATTCCGTAGTGGTGTACGAAGATAATTAACAGAAAGCAAGGCCATTTGTGCTAGACCATAAAAAAATTGCATTTATATTTCCCCAGATGTGACAAAAAAATTATCGTATAAAAGTTTGTAAGACCAGTTAGGAATCTGGCATCTGACACAGGGGAATGGATTTTAGTTTTAAAACTGATGCATTTACCACTTTCATAAAGTATTTCTTTTCAACAATATTTTATTCCCAAGATAGCTACAAGAGCTTATAACTTTTAACAGTTTGAAGAGAATACATAATGGGCATGTTTGGATGAGAGGAAGTAGGAAGGATAGGAAAAGTCAAAAATCCAAAAAAATCGGTCAAACCTCTCCAAACCCATAAAAATCCAGATTTTCCGGAATCCGGATTTTGGGCGGAAATCCTGATTTTTTTTGGGAAATTCAGGATTTTTTAAGTTGATTTATGATTCATGTTAATGCAAATATGTGTTAGCTCAGTGGTAGAGTGTTTGAAAACTCCTGCATGATGTTTTGATTCAAACCTCGTTATTTAAAAAAAAATATTTTTTACCAATAATCTACAGTATCTGTTGGGTTTGACTTTAATGAAATTGGTAAATTTTTGGGGCAATGGAATATTCATGCTTTTGGTAACAAATGGTCAAAAATCGTTTCTTTGGCACCAAGTTACCAAAGTAACTTAGGAAGCTTCCAAAGCCATTATCACGAGTCACTATTTAAAGGGGAAGTACTTGTTATTGGTAGTCAGAGGAGCAATATTAACACACAAGGGTATACAGAATAGCTAGCAAGAATAGTTGAGAATTTTTTCTTAGTGCGTGTGTGTTTGTGATTGTAATCGGGTTCGGGTTTGTTTCTCTCAATAAATGGGTTTCGGGTTTTGAAGTAGCTAGTATTTAAACTAGCAAATCACGTTAAAATTTCGTCACATTCTTTATTTCTCGTTATCGTTCTTGCTTGATACCCCAATTCATACAAACTGGTATCAGAGCCTGGTTCAGGTTAGGGTTTCAAGAAGAAACGATGTCGGGTACAATGAAGATCGAGAATTTCAATGGGAGAAACAGTTACAGTCTATGGCATATCAAGATGAAGGCGTTGTTGAAACGCGACGATCTGAGGCTGCCCTCTTGCGTCCAACAAGGGCAACGTGGACACAACCACATCGGCGTATCTGAAGATGGAGGAGAAGGTGCACGCAACTATCATGTTGTGTCTGACGAACGACGTGATCACCGTTTTCGCAGATTAGAAGAAGGCAGCTGCTTTGTGGGTTAGTTGGAGGATCTCTACATGAAGAAATCTGTTGTAAACAAGTTGATGCTCAAGCAACGGGTATTCGGGTTTAGAATGTCTGAAGGTACGCAAATTAGTGATCACTTAGATGTTCTGAACACTATTATGCTTGAATTGCGTAATAGTGAGGAGAAAATAAGTGATGATGATGCGGTCTTAATTCTGTTGGTGTCGATGCCTCCATCTTATGAGGGTTTTGTGCAATCTTTCATTGGTGGGAAAGGTACGATAACCCTAGAAGAGGTTAGATCTGCTCTTCACACCAGGAGTCTGAGGCACAAGGCTGCAGGCCAGGGTTAGGGTGACCATTATGCTTCTGGTTTAATGGTCAAAGAAGCAAAAGGTAAGGGATACAAGAGGTTTGCAGGATCCAGCTTACCACAGGACGTCTGCGCCTACTACAAGGAGAAAGGTCACTGGAAAAGGGAGTGTCCCAAGAAGAACCCAACGAATCTGGTCGGTCCACCTACATCTACCGTTCCGTTCTAATAGGCTAACGACCTGCACGACAACGCGTCCTGCCAGTCCACCGTTGCACGAAATAGTTGAATCTCTCCTACCGAATCTACGCACTAAGGCCAATCCTAAACACTTCTCTTCTCAGTCTCACTAATTCAGGATTGTTGTTCATATCTCATCACAACTAGGTCTAAGTCGCTTTCACGCACTCGCTAGCTGATTAACAAGGTCGGTTGATCACTCCATTCTTACCAATGTTTAAGCACAACATATGAACAATTAGTCAAAACAGATAGTAACTTTAAGAAAGATTACGATTCATGAGAAAACCTATTTCTATTGATAATCAAATCACGAGCTAGACGTGTCAATAGTATAGATTCTATAATATATCCATGAACACAAACATCCAGTCATTATTCGTAATCAAATACACATGAAACAAAGTTTAAATCCTAGAAAACATAATCGTCTACATAAACCCTAGGCTCTCTAGAGAAGCCTAGAAAAACATTTAGCTACTTGTTGAAATCCTATCAAAACAATAGACTTTCTCCATAAAAAGTAGCCTAAGAGAAGAAGAAGAAGAATCAAACGGTGAAATCCTCGAAGATGTGCGTGAATCCCCTCCTCCTAGATCTTCCTCCCGTCGTTCCTCTCTTCCCTACCGTGCGTGAATGGTCTCCAGGCCACCTAGGTTGTCCTTTAGCCAAAAATCATCATAATACTTTAAAAATTGCGTTTTTGCCCCAAAATCGGACTTTGGTATCAGGAAATTTCGGGCCGAAATGCACTAGCAAGTTGCTCCTTCATTTCGCTTCTGACTTCTCCAGGCCATATCTTCTTTGTCCGATCTATGATTAAGATCCGTGTCCTATAGTTGGAAATCTCTTTGAGTCTACTTTCATATGACACCGGTTTCACTCCCAAATTAATTATATAGCTCCAGATATGATCAAATTAGTGCAGACTTGTCATTCCGGCTCCTCTAACTTTGCTTCTCTTCGTTTCACTTGAGTTCCCATTGTTTCTGAAGTTCGTTCCTTGCCCCCTAGCGACCGATTAGCATCCGTTTTTGTCAATACAACATGAACTAACATATCAAGAGATCATATTTGACAAATAACAACTAAATATGCATAGAAACGTCCGGGCTAACAATATAACACCTATGAAGCATCAAGTGATAAAACGGAACATGTTATCAACAATTAAGCTCAAATTTATCATTATAATGTTGAAAATGGAGGTAATATATAGCTCCTAAAAGGACCTATGAACAGATCAAGATAGTTGTTCGGCTTAAGTCATGATACCTATATTGACAAGTTGTTGAAATGGTTCATCATGAAAGAATACCGATTCTTACCCATGTCACACGGAATTAGTCTTTGGAAGACTAATTATGTTTCCAATTAGATTAAGAAAGGACCGTATGAATAAGAGTCATGCGATACGCCATGTTGCGTACTAGGCCAGACATGTCATATGGTATGACATAAAGATACCAATCAAATTCGGGTGAGTGTCACTGGATAATTATTAAGAATATCCTTAAAGTACTTTAGATGAACTTCTGATGAATTCTTGGGAATTGGTGGATAGGAAGGGTTCACTGTGATGGGTTACACTGATGCAAACTTCCAATCCAACAAAGATGATTTCAGATTATGGTCAAGTTAAGTGTTTTGCCTTACTGGGAGAAACTATAAGCTGGAATGGATTCCTTGCAAGATTTAGTGGCCGATTATACCACAGAGGACTGAGTTTATTACTGCATTGGATAAACTTACTCAGAATAGTCAATCTCAACCAATTTTGGATAGATGAGATGTGTATATATGCAAAATTACCAGCAGAGGTTTCGCCTACCATGCACCTTGCACAACAAAAGCGGAAGGGCCGTACTAGATCAATAGGCATATGATGCACCAGATTGACTCTAGTTCAAGTGGGAGACTGTTGGAGAATTCCCTAGAGGCAATCTATTTTTTGACATTTATATGGATTTACTATTCATTAAGTTATCGATATGGATATATGTTGAAATGAATGAAGTCCTTAGAATATAAATGTTATCTTCTCTACTATAAAAAGCTGAAGAGATTTTAGTGTTTAACATATCTAGGTGTTTTACACTTTTATGAGTTTAACACTTGTATGTGTTTTCTCTCATTTTGAGTTTGCTAAATTTTTCAATATACCAAAAATACCCCTACTTAAAATCAATATTTACTTATTTTCTTTAATTATTTTCCAATGCATTAATTTTGACCCGTTTATGGACATTGCCCATTCCAGAATTAAACTCTCGCAATTACATGTTTTAATTATGAATTAACTTTTCGTGTGGACTCTCAAAACCCACTTTCTCAAGAAGAGAAGCGTATGTCTGCTAAGAAGAAGAAGAAGAAAGAAACGTATGCTTTCGTTCGGCTCATACCTTTTCCTCTCTGTAATCTCCAATTCTCCATATTTCGCCCCTCTCATCACTTGGGATACTACGCTTCAATTTTCTAAAGCTAGGTTGTGCGTGATTCAATTATCGCGCCGTTGAACAAAGGTTTCCCCGTTCTTAATATTCGGTTGTTTGGAACCTTCATCACTGTTTAAGTCAATATGTATCCAGGTATGTTTTCCTTTTGATTTAGTGACGAATCTCCACTTATTGTGTTGATTTTTGTCTGCAGTGCCCTAAAGGTGTTTCTTCTTCTGCAGTAACGTATTCAGCACAACAATTTCTTGGATCAAAGCAGAAAAATGATGTTCGGGTGACAAGGCTGCTATGTTCTTGTGCTTCACTGACCCAATCGGAACAAACAGTAAGCCTTCCTCTCTCGCTCTGTCCTCTCAATTTTGATTCTTAGTGAAAATTGGATGTGCAAACACGTGTTTTGGTTTCTTCCTGAGAACGTCTGGAGCACAAATATCTTCATATCATTCGTTTATTTTACGGCCTAATATTGCCCACTACTGCACTAACTAACAGGTTATCCAAGTAAGGTTATGAGTATCCAATTCAGGGTCAATTTCAGACCGTAAAAGAAAACGGATGAATTGAATGATAATAATGATTGATCAATAAGGCCTTTCATTCTTATCCGACCTTTCAAGCTCTTGAGTCTAGCCATCTTAGTCAGCATCTCACAATCAGAGGCTAAAACATTTAGCGAAATCATATATGATTCACAAATTTAATGTGATTCTATTCCATTTGTGATTTCATGATTAATTTTGGTATAAATGGTTTGCTTACGCTCCCTGTAGCCAGTTCTCCTTTGTCAGCTTCATCCGTATGTAAAATAATACATACTGATGATTATTCTTTGACGCACAACGACTTTGTTTGACTATATAATTTATCTGAACGTAAAAATATGCTCTTGTTTCATATGAGTCTAAGGGTGAGTTTGGGAATGCTTCTGCTGCCAGCACAGCTGCTTTCCGACAGCAGAACCAGTTTTAGTGTGTTTGGTAAAAATAAAATTTCTGCTTTTCCGGACAGTTTCTGCTGTCCCACAGCAGTTTTCAGGAAGCAAGGGGGGAGATGCTTTTCCAGAAAGTGCTTTTGATTAATTTATCTACAACCGATTTTGACCTTACACTTTTTTTTAAATATCAATAGTTATCTTTTCGAAAATGACACATGTCATATATTTTTGTCATTTTACCCTCTCACAGCAACTTCACAGTTGATTTTACCAAACACAAAATTACAACATCAATATTTCACAGCAGCTTCTACGTAATATTTACCAAATGACATTTTTTCAATAATTCACAGCAGCTTTCTACAGTGTTTTAACACAGCAGCTTTCTACCACCGCCATAGCATTCCCGAACTAGCCCTAAGGACAGCCTAAGACATGGGTTATTGATATCAACAGACTATTGATGCATTGTATTGTCTTATTGATGTTTTTAATTGTTTGTTTGTATTATGTAGTTTGCACGTAGTGTTCTCTTTCTATCTCTAACTATCAAACAAAATACCCATTAAATTTTTCTTTTACTATAGTTTTTATATGCAAGTTAATTTTTAAGCTCTTGATCGTCGGAACCTCCTTCAGTAAGATCTCACATTCTTCATGCCAAATCTCACAAAACCTAGGAGCGAAGAGTAAATTAGCATGACCAAATATGTACAGATATTCGTCAATGACCTTTTCCTTTGTTGCTTTCTCGAGGCATTTAATTCTTACATTTTATCTTTGGATTCGAATAGTATTCTGACTATTATTTTCTTCTATGCAGGTATTTTGTAAATGATGGAACGGATGGTTAACCAAAACCAGGTATTTTTTATTTTATCTTTTCTCTTCGTTTTGTTAATTTGTATCTCATCAAAGGTTCAGTAATACTTTTTGTTTATCATCTACATAAGCACTATAAAAAAGTGAACAAAGCTTGAAACAAAATAAAAAACAAATTAGTACAGAATAGAAGACTACATGCATGCCCATTTGCATGAAGAAGTACGATTTATGCTTCTATTACCATGGGGCCACCCCAGAGCCCTTGGTGAATACAAAGAAAGCAATATAATCGTATAGTCCACAATGAATTCATCAAATTTAAGTTGTGTGCTTCTTTGTTTTGTTTTGTTTGGTTGGTTAACTAATAGGATATTCTTAACAGGTTTTTGCTTCAGTAGAGTTACCGTGAATTTGTTAATTATGTGTACCTGTGTGGATAGTTTTTGGATATGTGAGTTAATTATCTAAAATTATTTGGCTCTTAGTATGGTTTGGTTTATTTGAATTTTTTTCTAATGGAGCGTTTTCACCGTTAAAAACTTGCTAATTTGAGATTCAGAACCTTGCTTCTTTCGTTAATGTTTGAATTTGATGTACTACTGAGTTTGTTTCGGGTTTGCTGCTTTCCGGGCGAGAATTTGATAATTTTGAGGTTTGGTTTTCACGCCCAATGTTCCATTGCCTTTTTGGAATGAACCTAATCTTCAAATCTAAGGATCGTGATAGTCATCACAAGTGTTTCATACGAATAGTTTTGACAGCTAAATCATATTCTTGGTCTTTTTACCTAACCCATTTACCTAATAGCATAACTTTTCACGAGGTGACTTATATTCCTATGTAATTTCTTTATTTTTAATTTGGTGAATAGAAATTGAATGTCAGTAGGAAACAAGGTAAAGAGACTTTTCGCTCAGCGGACAGTGTTAAATTAGCACGCTTCGTCTTGGAGAGCAGGTCATTTTAAAACATTTATTAACCTATTTTGTTGATTAACGATTGTACGCTGGTCGATTTGCACCAATTATTTGTGTTTCATATTGAGTTATACCAGTTCAAAGCTGTTGCATGACTGTGATCCATTGAATAATAAAGGGCTTCCTCAAATGCTCCGTTATGTGACTCAATAGTGCTTTTAGGATGACCTATGACTTAATAATGTAAGATATATTTCAAAATAATCAAGGTTTTAATTGTAGCTACAATATATCTCTTCTTACTTCATCAAATATGACTATGACTGCAAAGCAATTTCAAAAGGAAAAGTTTAGGTGAACAAAAAAGCATACAAAAAATTGAACAGAAAATAACATGGATGTAAACATGCCATAAATAAAATCTCATTGTGAAGATTTGAAGAAATTAGAAAGAATAAATATAGATGATATTTAAGCATTTATTGGTGTCGCATCTGCCACATGACCTTTTGTTCAAATTTCTGTTCAATTTTCTGTACCTCTAGCACAACTCATTTCAAAATGTCCAAAAGGTCAAAGGAAGCTTGATTAGGCCGGATGATGAATTTCTCAAGGTTTACAATCCATGAACGTCATCAAGCCACGGACATACAAGGTAAACGAAATATCTTGATCTTCGTCTGATTGGATTCGTTCATACAATTTTTTGTTACTTGTTTGAACTGAACTCCAATTTAAGCTTGACTTTTAGATTCCCTGGTATTATATTCTTGGGTTTTCTTGTCTTGTTTTGTGATGCCTGGACTTCTATTTTTTCCCACCAACTGCTTGACATATTGTAATCATGAGAGGACCTACCTAAGTTATATGGAGAATTTAAGATCCAAATTATTACCGATGGAGGCTACTAGAGATCTTGATGCTCTTGTAGACGAAATAGTACATAAATGACTACAAGAAAAAGGAGATAAATTTAATGAACAATGAAGAATTAAAATGAGTATAAAGCTATTTTGTGGAGATTTACACTTTTATCCCAAACTCGCCTAATCATTAATGCATTTCTTGTCCTGCTAGCTATTCTCACCTACCAATGTTTGACACACTACTATACTTTAGCCTTGTTTGTGAAGAAATTGCGAATTTTTTGGTGGTTGGACGTAGCGGGCGTACAACCATGTCTATTGCTATCGATAACAGGAACATACTGAAGAAAGATTGACTATTTCATTAACTAAGTCCTTGCATTATCTGAAAAGGGTTATTGAAGGGTTACAGTTCAGTGGTTTTTTGAGATTCTTGGCTGTCGGTATTGACTTTTATTATGTGCCCAGTAACAATCTCATGAGCCATATTAGGCTTCCATGATCCTGTGTAAAGAGGGTTGTTGTTGATTTGACCGTACTATTTGTAGTTATTTGGGCCATGCTGCTTAAGGTCTTAAGGCCGACCTCAAATTTAAGTCAGGCATAGAGTTGTTTTACTTAAGATAACTCACTTTTATTGAGTGTTGAAACGACTGCAGGAAGAGGAATACTATCACGTGAAAGCACGAAAAGAAACGAAATTTTTAGATACTCTTGTGGAGATAAAAGCATTAACTGGAAGGCTGGTAAACTACGACAAAGCTTTTGCTAAACAAGGTCGTATTTGCAAGAAAATTTGCACATGTCAACTGTGTATTTTTGTATAGAGACAAGAGTTTGTAATTCTTTTTCTGAAAAACATGTTTAGATACTTTATTGAATGTTCTTCAAATATCACATAAATTTACTACAGAGTAAAATGGTGTGGTTGAAGTTGTTGGCTTCTTTTGTTCTCTGGTTTTACAGTTGTTCGCTTATATAAGGAATTGGTCTTCTAATTCCAAATAATCAAATCTTTTGGCATTAGAGTGGTCTTGAATACTATGGAACTAGAAGAGGATTGATTTTTGAGGTTTTACTTTTTTTTTGGGATAGGACTAGAGGTTATCTTGAATAGTGCTATTTAAAATTTACAAAATGTTATAAACTATAAATACAATAAATGAGAATATCATATCTCATCCCGAACTTTCTCTTGTTTCTGTGATATTAATACTGTAAACTAAACTCAAGACATTAACAACTATGTTTAGGATTTTTAAGCGCAAGCATTGTCTTTTGTCACTACTATCTTTTCATGTTTGGTTAGTTGATTCCTCTCCTAGCATACAGGTGGCTTGATATCTTTCAGGGAATGAGTTTGTAGAAATTTGTTGCGGTCTGCCAGCATCATATTCTCTGAAGATGAAGATGAAAATTCGAATAATGTTATCCGAAATTAGGTCCAGCATAACCGGGTTCAGATGCTAGATGTTCGATATAGTAAAGAGAAAAATGTAGTACCATAAAGGATAGTTGATAAGGGAAACTTGTAAGTGAAGCTAAGAGTAAACTCTAAACCTCACTACCTCCCTAATTCCCACAACCGAGTGGACCTCACAACTACTAGGTTTATGCTAACTACTCTGGTTTATCCATTGGGTGAGCCGACCATGTGTGTGTCGTACATGTTGGCTTCGTCATATGTGCAAGTATCCCGCCTCAGTCCTGGTGGATGGTAGGTTGTTAATTGCTTATCTATACAAGTTTAGTTCAATGAACATTATTGCAGGTGTGCAGTCAACATTTTGGCATTCTGAAGCACCTGCATGGACTATTAACTGTATAATTGAAATGGCAAATTGAAAGTATATGCGACCACGACTGACATGATCGATGATATTCAGTTTACAACTTAAACCTTTTAGGTAAGCTTAATTTCCACACTATGTCTGAAAGGTCAAATTTCGTAACTGCACAGTTTTACTTGTTGCAATTAGTCACAAGATTTTTGTTTTCTAATTTAAAATAAACTTTCCACGTGCAACGCACGTGATGTCTACTAGTATTCTTAAATATCCCTAGTCGATTATATTGATTAATAGGACAATCAATTAAAGACTAGTATGGGGTTGGATTGATATGGAGATATCACGATCCAACACATGGGTATGCATTAGGGATAATGGCTTACTCGATTGACCCGTAACGAGAAGGATACATACAAGTTATGTAAAGTCACAAGTGCTTATCGTTGTGACAATGGTATTGTGGTCCTTAGATTTGAAGTCACTAGATCTTGTAGTTGTGGAGTATTGTGTGTTGATATCGTCAAACACTACACCATGTCTGGGTAGCAATAAACGAGTTAATCGGACACAAGAGGAAGCAAGCTTAGAGATGGTAGTGATGTAGAAAGGATTTTTCCCTCCCACATAACGGGAGAAAATATCCGCGACCACTCGAGGGGTAGTTCTTATAGAATCTCTGGCCAGACTCAGATAAATCAATATGGGATATTGATGTTATTTGCATGGATAAGACTATTCCCATGATCGATAAACTATGGATTGGATATACGAGTGTGACTTGTATGTCTCGTGTCCAATCCGGATATGGTGACAAAGGGATAATACAATGAGGTAACATTGGTCACTAGGTTTGTCGAATGAATTTTTCTATCAGTTGAGTGGCGTTGATGTGTTGCTATACACCTCTCTATGTTAGTAATTATTACTACCAACTAAGTAGAAACATATTGGGTCACACTCCCTATGGATTAATATGGAATTGGGAATTAATTAATATGATTAATTAAATAGAAGGATCAATACGCATTACTTGCAAACTTAGTAGGACTAATTTGCAAGTTGGACTAATCCGTGTATGGACAGGATTAGGAGAGGGGCTAATATGTAGTTAAAAAGGAGTTGTTAGACTATATAAAGGAAACTCCTAGATTATTTCTCAATGTTTTTATCATGATTGTTATCACACAAAGAGATAACAAAGCAAGGAGAGATAACAACACTAGAGGGACGAACCCCTGGTGCCGCTCCTCTACCCGTCGGCCTCAAGGAGGGTACGACCCCTCTTTTTCTCCTTTATGCGTGATTCTTCTTCTTCCTCCATCATCCCTATCTAGCACATAGGTGTGGAGGATCCGGAATCAATCCTAGGCATGGACTATCCGTAGAGATGTGGACACTATTTCGCGTTTGAAGCCATCCAAGGTGACAAACAAGGTATTTGATACTAAATCCATTACTATCTTTATGATGTCTAGTCCTGTGATCCATGGAGGGTCTTGTGCGGACCTTTATTTGTTTTATTTAGCTGCGTAATCCGTTACAAACCCTACATTTTCTTCCAGGGAAGAGCTGCTAACATACCTCCCTTGTTCTGTGGAGATAACTTTATCGCATTATTTACGTTATTTTTTCATGTTTGATCGCACAGATGTGTTTCATGTCTTAATATAAGAACGGATCTTTGGAGATTAAGCGGAGAGGAGAAATGAGCTTTGTAATATTTTTGGGAGCGTAGGAGACGAAGAAATCCTGAAAAAAGCGCAAACAATTGATGAGGGAGAAGAAAGAACATTGGATATGGAATACGTGGATGGTTTTGATACCTAAATAGTCGGGAATTTGATAAGGGAATAGAATTAAGTATGAATAAATCATGCTAGTATAGCAACGACGTTACTTGCGGTTGTTCATGTTATCAGCCATTACACTGGCATAATAGTATAAGAGATTTTACAAAAGGGAATGAATGTAAATTTCATACTAGGCAGGAACTGGAATGACTAAGTTTGGATACGACATTTTAGTTGGACAATCTTAGCCGAAATCATAGGTTTGAGTTTAGTATCTGTTAGGGGAGTCGAATAAGTAATGGATAGGATCCTCTAGCAAAGAAAATAGAGTTATATTTATATTAATAAGACATAGTAGTGGAATCTATTCAGGTTATAAGATAAGAATAAGTGCATCTTAGAATATTGAAGGAATCATAGGAAGGGGTTATGAAGTGACCAAGAGGGTGAGAATTTTTCTCAGGTATACTGATGGGATGGATATAGAACTAGTAAAGATCGTGTCAAGGAAGGTCATGTGATGAGTGGTGTTAACAGGAACATGGGAGCTAGAATAGCTAGAAATTGTGAGTGATAAGTTGGATGGGAACCGATAGATATTTGTGTAGATATATTCAGGGGGTAAATGACAGGGTAGGTCTAAGTATGAGGGGCCATGCTATGAGAATGTTTTAATTATTAGGTTACAGGAGGAAGTGAAGTGTATCTATATAAATGGATCGTGCAACCTAACGGAAATGGGTCGATTATGGTAGAAGTTGTAAGGGAAATGTATTTCATAAATTTTGAATGCTACATGACAAGTGCTGAGGGAGATATAGGTATGACGATGTGAAACATGGCGATACATAGCCGGAGTAGAATGAACCCAAGGTGAGTTAACTTTATTAAGAGCACTTAAGATCGCTATGGGTGCTATAAAGGGCCTATAAGGCGTAGGGAAACAAATGGAATCAGACTGGTTACAGTACTAGGGGATCGTTGGAAGAGAGGTTAGATGGGAACGATAACTAGGTGGCACGTCCGAAGCGGGAGTGAAAAGGGTGGGTAAAGGTATTAATTGGAGGATATAGACTATCATGAGGTGTGTTTTGAATATGAATTACATGACGGTTGGAAATGTATTTAACAATAGCAATGAAGCATTATGAGATTTGGGAATGACGAGCTGAATTAGGAATTAGGGAATGCAGGAGACTTGGATGATTTGAGTAATAGGGATGAGAAAAGATTTGGATACGGTATGATGAGTGCTAAAAGAATTTATTGAGGTTATTATATCAAGCAGGTATGAGAGTACTAATCCCACGGGTGATAGAGAGATGGTGAGATTTTCACCATTCATAGAAATGAATGGAATTGAGACACACATAAGTATTAGGTGGGAGCATAAGGGCCATGACGGAATACAACCATGGGGAAAGGAAATGGTGGGTGATGGGACTTCATATAGAAGTGGTACGTAGTTGGGTAGTTATCATAATAAGGAGTATAACATGTAGAGCTTATGTGGGAAGAAAACTAAGAGTATTGTATGGAGGTAATGATGGACAAGTCCGGATATATAAGACAGTTTCATGGGATTATCAATAGTTGTTAAGAGTCTGTGACAATATAGTGGGGTTGCAAAAATGGAATAAGAATAATTGTGGTATCCTGAGGCCAGTTAATGAGATTGATAAAGATGATGGGAACGGATTGTGAACGGTACCTCAAAGGTATGGAAACAAGTTATGTTAAGACATAAATAGAAGAAATAAACTATCTATGAATAGGGAAACAAAGGAGCAGTTGGGAAAGTACGTGGAAGTAATATGATAAGATCGAGGAAGTATTCATGGGTGGCTAAAACAAAGCACGGAAAGGAGCAACGCGTCTAGTCAAAGAATACAATGGTTAGGTATGAGAAACAAGAATGGGATTTTGGTATACCGTGGAATCTGGTCAGTGACAAGTAAGTATTGTGAAGAAGTAAGGGAAGGTATCGACTATCCATATTTGTTGTACAGAGGACAAGTTTTCGGCGAACAATAAGAAAGAGTCCTGAGTAGGCATTGTAGCATTATTTCCTTCAGAACACTACATATTCCTCCAGGGTAAGGTTTCATATTAACTTTGAAGTGTTCGGACATGAACTTGTTGGAAGTGTCAACCTTGGGAGTGGGGAATATAATTATGCCAAATGGTCAGGGAAATGTATTGAATGTAAAAATAACAGGCGGTAAGTTGTGTGAAGATGACAGAGAGTAGGGATGGATTGTGGAAGATATAACGATCTTATAAGATGAATTCATGACGGAACCTACCAAAGAGACTAAGGTATCCTTGAGCGTCTTACCAAAAAGGTTTTAGGGACTAAGGGGGAAAGAAATGTAACTCCGAAGGCTGTGTTCAGGTTTGAAGACGGGTAGAGTAATTGTGAATATTGACGTGGAGTTTGTAACATATAGGGATATAATGGGTGAAAGGATATCGCAATAGAACCGAAAAGGATTTAGCGGTTAATAGAGACTAATGACTACATCATGATGAAATCGGGTCGAAGTACTTTTGTGAATAGAATTAATCAAAAGCGTTGGAGAATCTGAGCAATAAGAAAACTAGACACCTTTAGGAGGATACGTAAACAAACTATGGGAGGTTATAACTACAACCCAGTTGGTACTAACGTTTACAAGGTAATGGGCTCTAATCAACAAGGATTTTGGATGAAGTGGGGAAAAGTTATGAAGAGTAGGTAAGAATGTGTGATATTTGGGGAAGAAGATTCTTTCAAGGGGGGTATGATGTAATACTCTGAAATCTTATAAGGGTAAGACTGTAATTTTTAAAATTTTGAGATAATTGCGCAATTTCACTTGTTCAGCATTGTTGCTGACACCTGTTCAAGAGGAATATCTAGAATGTGAATGTGATGTTGGGGGCCACTATGCAATTACTGAGAAATTGGGGCCTTATTGTAATTTATTATAAATTTCATTTGGCTGAAACCTGGCCAATTGGTTAATATTGGGAGTAGTGGTGCATATAGAGCAATTTAAATCTCTGGGGGCAAGAGTGAAAATCTAAAAAATTCTAACGTTTCTTTATTTCTACTCTTACCCTAACTTTGTTTAAATTTCACAACCCCCCCTTGCTTCATTCTTGACATTTGTTTCTCACATTTTGACACCTCACACTTGAGGTGGCTTCACCCTATCACCACAAACCAGCTTGTGTATCACCTTTTATCACCCATTCATGTTGTTCTTCAACACCACCACCATCTCCACCCATAAACCACCATCTCCACCAATTACCACCACTTCCCCTTCACAAAATAAAAATTTGTTGCAACCCTAGCCTCTCCCATGTTCGCAGCTCAAAAATCCTAGGTCAATTTGAGGCTTGATTCGTTAACAAGGTGGGAAATCGGGTAAGCATCCGACAAACACTAGCGTGAAAAATCAGCTTTTGATTCAGTACAAAGCTGATTTTTACATGATATACCCATGTTCTTGAAGCTTTTCCCTAAACGCGTTACGTCGAGTTTTCTTCGCCAAATTCAATTTTCTGAGCATCGTCGTGCTCCTTGCATGGTGAGTAACTCATTTCGATCATTAAACGTGTTCATAACCGATTATATACATGTTTGATTCCGGAATTCGTGATTTTTCTGGTATGGAAACAACCTCTATTTAAGTAACTCATTTGCTGTGTCATGAAGTTATTGAGGTTTCGGGTTTAATATTTTCTAGGTGTTGAACATTAGTTATGAAACAACCACCTTTTCTCGATCTTAACTTGCTTTTCTCTTGACGAAAATAAGAGATGATTGTTTCTTCGCGTTCTTACTAGTCTTGGCTACAAGTTTCATCTAGGTTTGAATTTCAAACTAAGCCTCTATCATCCTTGAAATCGGCTCCAAAAATCATATCTTGCTGCGACATTTGTCTTGAAAGACAGAGGAAAATTGAAGTATGGAACTAATGCTAAGACCACCAACTGCAGTGCTTCATAACTTCTCCAGGAGAGAGAATTTGACGGCATCACGTTTATAGTATGGAATGTAAACGGAAAAAACAATCTTTGAACTAGCATAACTTCTTCGGTACTTTATCAAATCATGTTATGTCTCTTCTTGTGAGATAGTTGGTAATACTTCAAATCACTGTTAGACGTCAATACCGAACGCTGGATTGAAATTATGGCCGTTATGGACGTAATGAAAATGACTCTGACATCATGAAGAGGGCCCGAGCAGAAGCTCCTATATTCAATGCCTATTAGACCCTAATGGTTTTCTAGATTGGCTAGATGCAACAGATGACTATTTTGATTAGCATAGCATTTCGGACATGCGAAGAGTTCGTTTTGAAAAGATGAAACTAATGGGGTTAGCTAAGAGTTATTGGAAAGGCGTTGAAGAAGACATCAAAGGGCTTAACGACGCACCTATAGTTCATTGGAATGAGATGAAGACTAAGATTAAGTCCAATTTTCTTCGAAGACAGCATATGAAGCGGCTCCTTGATCAATTAATGAGTTTGAAGCAGTTAACTTCTAGTGTGATCGAGTACATGGGAAAGTTAGAAGATCTGCGTATAAGATGCAAAATTCGCAAAGAACCTGTCGTGTCAGTCACAAGGTTCATAAATGGCTTGCACTTCGATATTAAAAGAGAAGTCAACCTATATGGCCCGACACGGTTGAGGATGCTTATAATAAAGCATTAGAGTTGGAGATTTATCAGAAGCCCGCGACTCAGAGGAGCTAGAATTCTCAACTCGAGGAGACACAACAAAAATGGATCAAATAAAAGGTCCACAAGCACGACGTTTCTTCCAGGCACATCGGTTGCATCCAAGAATAGCATCGCCTCTAATTCCAAAACCAATAGTGCTACGGGTGGCAGAAACATATACCCCAACTCGCGAACCAACAAGCCATCCATAGAATGCAACAAGTCAAGAGATAGGGCATATAGCGGCTCAATGTCCCCAATGCAATTTGTTCCTTGAGTATGAAGAGTGCGGTTAAGAGGATGATGCGTGTCATTTCCAACCATTAAACGAACCCCATGAATCAGGAGATGATGAATAGTATTTGGAGAATGATGGGAAGGAAGTAAGTGTCATGAGGTGTATTTTCTCCACGCCATCCAGATATGATGAGTGGAAACGGACAAGTATCTTTCACACATTTTTGAAATGCGGGGAGAAAGTTTTAAAGATTGTTATCGATGTTGGAAATACAATGATAAGAGATATCATAACATGATAAGAGCATAGAAGATGTGTACCTTGGTTTGGGAGATCACACGAAGAATAGTGTCTTCGTCTCTATGAATATCCACACCTTGGATCTTTATTGGATTCCTTCTCTCCGTGTAGTCTAGCAACGAAAGAAGGAGGAGGATGATCACGCAAAACGGAGAACAGAGCCGACGGGCGGGTAGGGGCGGACGCCTCTTCCTTGTCTCTCTCTCTCTCTTGCTTTGTTAGGTTATCTCAAATAATGACTTGTGTTGAGAAATAACAAGCTAGAGTTCCTTTATATAGTCATAACTCTTTATTAACTACATAAAGGCCCCAATACTAATCATGTCCTTACATGGATTAGCCCACAAGAAAATTAGTCCTAAGTTTGCTTGTGGTTGTGTTATGATCCTTTTATTAATTAGTCCAACTAATTAATACTTGTATCCAATCTAATCCATCCGGTGTGTGACCCCATAGGTTTCTACTTAGTTGGTGGTAACCTATTACTAACATGGAGCGGTGTCTAGCAACAAATCCATGCCACCCAACTAATAGAAATAAGTCAGTGATCCCCACAAACCTTGTGCCCAATATCACATATTGTATTATCCCTTTGTCTCCATATCCGGACTGGACACGAGACATAATATTCACACTCGTATATCCAATCCATAGTTTCCCGATCGAGGGAATATGCTTATGCAAGCAGATAACATCAATATCTCCATATTGATTTATCTGAGTCTGGCCAGAAATTCAATAAGCACCATCACTCGAGTGGCCATGGATATTTGCTCCATTATGTGGGAGGGACAAATCCTCTCTACGTCACTACGATTTCTAAGCTTGCTTCATATCATGCCCGATAACTATCTTTATAGTCACCCGGTTAAGGCGCAACGTTGGATAACATCAACGCATGATATTCCACAACTAGAGTATCTAGTGACTTCAAGTCTAAGGATTACAATATTATTAGCACTACGAGAAGCGATTGTATTATCCATTTGTCTCCATATCTGGATTGGACACGAGACATACAAGTCACAATCGCATATCAAGTCCATAATTTTTTGATCCCGAGAATAGTCTTATCCATGCAGATAACATCAATATCATATATTGATTTATCTGAGTATGGCCAGACATTCTATAAGCACTATACCTCGAGTGGCTGCGGATATTTTCTCCCGTTATGTGGGAGGGAAAAATCATCTCTACATAATTACCATCTCTAAGATTGCTTCCTATCATGCCCGATAACTATCTTTATGTTTACCCGGTTAAGGCGCAATGTTTATAATATCAAAGCATGATATTTAACATTTAGAGTATCTAGTGACATCAAGTCTAAGGACCACAATACCATTGTCACTACAAGAAGCACTTGTGACTTTACATAACTTGTATGTAGCCTTCTTGTTGTGGGTCAATCCAGTATGCCATTACCCCTAATGCATACCCATGTGCTAGAGTTGATATCCCCATATCAATCTGTTGGAATAGATGCCCTAGAGGCAATCTAGTTTAGTATGAATTTAATTGTGGCTAGAAATTCATTTATTATTTATTGGATATTTAATATAATGAAGTCCTTAGATTTACAATTGTGTTGTTTATCTTGAATATCCCTAGTCCAGTATAATGATTAATGGGACAATCATCTATAGACTAGTATGCGGTTGGATTGATATGGAGATATCATGATCCAACACATAGGTGTGCATTAAGGGTAATGACGCACTGGATTGACCCATCTCCGAGAAGGCTACATACATGTTATGTTAAGTCACAAGCGCTTCTCGCGGTGCAATGGTATTGTCATCTTTAGACTTGAAGTAACTAGATATTCTAGTTGTGGATTATTGTGATTTTGGTAGCGTTAAACGCTACACCGTAACTGGGTAGTTATAAAGGCGTGTACTGGATACAATAAGAAGCAAGATTAGAAATCGTAGAGGACGTAGATAGAATTTGTCCCTCCCACATAACGGGACTAGGCCACTCGAGGGATAGTGCTCATAGAATGTCTGGCCAGACTCAAATAAATCAATATTGGATATTGATGTTATTTGCACGAATAAGGCTATTCCCATGGATCGAGAAACTGTGGATTGGATATACGAGTGTGACTTGTATGTCTCGTGTCTAATCCGGATATAGAGACAAAGGGATGAGACAATTACTTGTACAATGGTTGTCAAGATGACTATTCTATTAGTTGGCTAGAATGGATGTTTTGCTAGAAACTGCTCCATATTAGCAAATAGTTGCTACCAACTAGATAGAACCTATGGGGTAACACGTTATATAGAGTTGAACTAGATTTGGGAATTAATTAATTGGATTAATTAATTAGAAGGATCACTTCGCAAAAGCTTGCAAACTTAGTAGGGACTAATTTGCAAGGAAGGGACTAAATTGAATTCTAGTAGGACTAGAATAAGTCCTTTAGGTAGTTGGCAAGGATTTGTTGGACTATATAAAGGACCTTCCTTCATTCCTTCCTTCACAAACTTATTGTTCATTAGATCATAAATTGAGTGGGAGAGAACAAAAGGAGAGAGAGCAAGCAAGCTAGAGGAGCCTGCCGCCCCCCTAGCCCGACGCCCGTCCCCGGCGGCCCCAAGGAGGCCGAATGTAATACCCGAGATTTTCCTAATTATACTGTAGTAATTTGTGAATTTTAATTAGTTAGTTTATGATGATTTTTTTTTAAGTTTTATAAATATTAACTTATAAAAATTTATTTATATAACATATATATATATATACTTTTTTTTACTATAAAAATTAAATTTTTTATTTTTTATAAACAATAATTTTATTATTTGTCGTGTATCGCTCGTTATCACGTTAATAAATTTTTTTCGCGTTTAAAACGTTCGCCGCGAGTTAATTTCCGTCCTGCACTATTTTTCACGTGTCTAACCACCGCGTGATTTAGCGAATCCGCCACACCATATAATTATCTCTCACCCATCACTTCAACTGTTATATTTTTTTTTTCTTTTTCCTTTTTTTTCCTTTCTTTTTTTTCCTTTCCCCTCTGTTTCGTCCTTCACCTGCTGTAGCCGCCTGAGAAACCCACACCCGTACCTCCCTCTGCTGCTGCAACCACTCGCACGCCCGCCTCCTTCACCAGCTAGCTACCAGCTAGCTTCCCCTCTTCCATCAAATCACCAGCCCTCCTCCATTCATCACCCCCTCTCTTCTATTTCTCCTCTTCTCTTATCCATCTTCTCCACTCACCTCCATCCCTCACCTGCTCTGTTTTCTTTGCCGAGACCAACCCAACAAACCAGAGCCACCACCACCACCTCTGCTCTCAACCCCGATCCCACCTCCATCTCTGCCTACTCTCTGTTTCTCCCCAACATCACCACCACTCCCATCTCGCCTGCTCTGTTTTTTCCGCAGCAAAACAGAGCATCACAGCCACTCACCACCACCTCCAATCACCGTCACCACTCACCACCATCATCACCCTCATCTCTCCCTCTCACTCAAGGCCTAACCCCCTCGCTGCCCCGTCGAAACAGCAACAGAAACAACAACCGCTGCAGCAGCGGCAACGGAGGCAGTGAGCCCCGACGCTGCCGCCGTCCTCCTCTGTTTCCAACCACCACCGCGGCTCCGACTCTCCCTCTGCCTGCTACTGCCTCCCAATCGAACCCAGGTGCTGGAACGACCGTAGGCCAAGCTCCGATCGAACCCAGGAGCACGATTTCGCGGGAAATCTTCGACCTACTCTCCTCCTCCGTTTTCCGGTAAATTGAACCCTCTCTCGTCGATTTCTAAGCTGTAATTGCTTTACAATCACGTATGATTGCTTGTTGTATGTGGGTATGTGTGGGTGTTTGAATCGGGAAGAAACCCAATTGGAGAAGAGGTTGTCTTTGAATAAAAACTGTGTTGCAGGGGGGTTTTGTTGTTCAATTGGAAAGTTTGAGGCTATACTTTATCACATGTTTAAAAGTTGTTAGTGTGAGTGGGGGGTGCTTGCTGTCATTTCCAGAAACTTGTTATATATGTATTTATACTTGTATTTACTTTGTATTTAGTTAGTATAAATATTTCTTTAATTTCTGTCAATTTATATACTAAATATAATTACAAAATAAATTAGCTTTGTAACATAAAATAAAAATAGAAATTTATGATAATGGTAACTTAGTTATGTTTATATATTTATATTTAGTTGGTGAAAAATAAGTTATTAAAAATTTACTTTGTGTATATTTAAATACTTATTCGATAAAGATTATGTTGTTAAAAAGATGAAACTTCTAAATTTCGTTTTCATTATATTACTAGTAATATTTCAATAAAGTGTACAACTTGATATTATTTTATCAACAAGTAAATTCGTTTAATTAGAATATTAACTAATTTCTCTTCTTAAAAATTGATGGTTAATTCCCTAAAATAAGTTAGGATTTTATAAATACGTTAGGGGTACTTGATTAGGCGCTCGCTTCCATATCATATAGGACATATGCATTGTCTATTTGCGATACGAACTTGTTTGTGATTAGGATTTTATGTAATTGATTGTAGAGCCTGTCTTCGACGAGCTAGTTGATCCCGACGTTGTGTACGAGTAGCGGCTTAGTTAGCACTTTTGGCTCTCACGGTGAGTATTCATGCTTAGCGTTGCGTACTTATCTTCTTTCGTGTCAAATGTGATTTTATTTCACGTCTCAAAATATACTTGTGATACATGCCTAGTTTTGTGTGCCAATTCCTTTCATGTGATACTCGTTTATCTGAAAATAATTGCCGTGCTTTATTCCGAAGTTCAAAAATTGCCGTACTCACTTTTAAATCGTCACTGTATCACTCGTTTTCAAATCGGAAAACTAATTGTTCAAATATCACTAAGTCGGAATTCATTAATAAAGTAAAGTGAAGAATCGCAAGTACTGGAACCAGTTGGGTCTACGACTGTGCTATACGCCTACGTCGTGTTACTTTACTTTACGTTACTATTGGGTGATGATTCCCTGGGCCAGGTCCCTAAAGAGATACCGAGATAATCCCCAGGGCTCCAGTCCCTAAACTTATTTCGGGTGATGATTCCCTGGGCTTTGTCGCTAAAGATATGGGACTCCGTGCGCCCGATTCCTTTCGCCGTAGGCTGGAATCCAGCATTCTAGTACTACCCTTCTGACTTACAATCTTAAGGGGGTGTCGAGACTTAAGGTCTAGTAGTTGGCTTGTATGATGACTAGCGGGATCGGAAACCCCGATCCACAACGCTTGGCAGAGAGGTCGGGTTGTCAGAACCGCCTATAAGCCAGTATCATCTATTACTATTCACCCTGGTCTCTCCTGGTTACTGCGAGTTAATAATGTGTCATCTTTTTCTCTAAATTTGGAAGCTGTTATTTATAAGCCGTGTTCTGCTTAGACATGCAACTTGAGAAAATATCCTTGCAATTGAATTACTGAACGTTTGATAGTCTTTCGAAACATTGCAAACTCTAATCTTTATACTTATACTCTGTTACTGTTTAAACTACTTCAAATGTAAACCCATAACCTTTCTTAGCCGTTCTTTTTTACATGCTAAGGTGTATATTCACTCAGTTTTTACTGATACTCGGAAACTGCGGTCTTGTGTCTTTTAATTCCCCCGCAGGTATATGACTGGTTTGCATGGGGTAACGCGCTGGACTCACTATTCGTTCTCACCTACAAACAGTAGTAATTAGTAATTAACCGTAGAGCAAACTTTTGGTGTAATATCTCTTTTGCTAGGCTTGTTGTCCTGTTTGGACTCAGCCACAAACAATGTTATCGTGTAAACTTTTAATCAGTAGTTTGGATGTTTCCTTTCACTTTCTTGTTACTAATACTCCTTATACGAAAGGGTATTTCCCTGTATGGAGGACACCACCCCGATCTCCTATCCCTCTGAAAATCGGGGGGTGTTACAGTTGGTATCGGAGCAGTGACATCCAATTAGGACCATAGGGAGAAAACGTTTAAAAACTAAGATTTTTGAAATTTACTACAACCAAGTTTGAACTTGATTAGGTCAACATAAAATCTAAGTAGAATAAAGAAAAGCCGGGTTTATGGGTGTTCTTTTTACTTATTCTAACATGCTAAATTGTTATATGATTTATGCTTCTATCATGTTTATATGCGCTTTAGTTTATTTACAGACTCCTAGGGTGACTTACCTTAAGAGAACCTTTAGGAGGATGGAATATTAGACTAATAGATTTTTTTCTTACCTTGTAGATGGCCGTAAGAATCCGAACCCCGACTCGCGCAGAATTTAGAGACAACTATCCTGCTGGTACCCAGCGAAGGCCTGGGGAGACCATCAACCAATTCTGCAACAGGGTAGAAGGGCCATGTGAGCTTTGGGCCCTTATGTACCACCGTACCGATAATTTCTACCATAACCTGGTGAAGGTGCACTGCATCCTAGCTTCTCTGCCCAGTGTTGAGCCTTACATGGCCCTTAAGCACGAGTACCGTGGCATAGTGAACCACTCTTTGAGGCCCCAGCCTGCTGGCTACCGCCATGGCGGTGGATGGACTGTAACCCCTGAGTCCCTTTGTGCCCGTTTGGTTCAAGACGAGATGCATTGGGCCGACCCAAACAACCCTAGGTCGGAGATTGAGATCACAAACTACGAGACTTTCGAAGACTAGCTAGTAGGGAGCCCCATCCTCCCACTCCTTTCTAAAGGACTCTTTTGTCAGTCCAAGCACTCTTGCCATTAGGACTTTGCCTTTTATGCTTGTAAGCTATGTAGGTTGTGTACTTTATTTTGGGGGACGATAGTATTCCCACGTTCTGAACTTATTTGTATCTTGATGAATTTAAGGGTTGTATACCCTCTCTTTTGGTAATATATGACAAGCAGTCTCGCTTTAGCTCTTATGCTCATTTACTTGGGATAAATTTATTTCTCGAATTGCGTGTATCTCGATAACATAACTTAAGCGTTTAACTGTTATTGCATGCTTGTTTGTATGATGTTATATGTGATTAGGATTGTTTTATACGCGTTGGTTAAGTTATAATATCATGCATATCCCGCACCGCATAATCGATAAGCAATAGTGTAGGGCGCATGAACGATAGGCAACACTGCTACGCCACTAGAAGCAACGCGTCAGCCCAAATGGAGGGAGTTGAAGAATTGCACCCACAGGTGACTCAGCTGATCGCTCAAATGGGTCAGTTTGTTCAGGCTGTGAACAACAACCAGGGCGCTCCAAACAACAATGTTGCCAATGAACGGGAACCAGACTGGTCTAAGAAGATAGGTCAGAGGAACCCGAGCAACTTTTATGGGAAAGAGGATCCAGTACTGCTCGAAAACTGGATTAGGGACTTTGATAAAATCTTCCATGCTATGGAATGTCCCGAAGCCCGCAAGGTCAATGAGGCGGCTTTCTATTTCAAAGACAAGGCCGATAACTGGTGGACAGCTAATCGAGAAAGGCTCTTAGCTCAAGAAGGCTTTAACTGGGAAGCAATGAAGGCTTCTATGAGGACAAACTTCTATCCAGATCACGTCAAGGAACGGAAGTATAATGAGTTCATCACGTTGAAGCAGGGCAACGACTCCGTAACGGACTATTATGACAAGTTCGTGGAGTTAGCTCGGTTCGCTGAAGACACAGTGCCAATAGAAGGGCGCATGGTTACCCGCTTTATAGCAGGACTGAAGCTTGAAGTACAGAGGACTATGCTCACTAGAGGCTATGACACCTTGTCAGAAGCCTATGGAGTAGCAGCGAACATATGGAGAATCGATGAGACGCTAGTTCAACAATCAGGAAAGTGGAAGCTGGAAGGCCATGGAACTGGAGGCTATGGCCATGGAGGAAACAATAACCAAAGTTCGGACAAGCGTTTCCGAACCGGTAATGGTGGAGGCAATTTCCACCAGAACTGTGGAAATGGTTGCAACCGGAACCAGTACAACTGCAACAGGTGTGGTCGCAACCATCGGGGATTCACTTGTGATGGTGCAACTTTAGGTTGCTGATTCTGTGCCATAAGAGGCCACATATCCATCGACTGTAAGAAGAGGACGGCAGCAGAGAAATGCCAAGGTTTCAATGGGCAGAATAATCGAGGAAACGGACAGAATTTCCAAGGCAACGGGCAGAACTACCAGGGGAACCGGCATAATCAAAATGGGAACGGATTCCGGCAGAACAATCCGAATGGGAGAAATCAGGTCCGCAACAACAACTTCAGGAATGGTGCCGCTGGTCAGCAGGGAAACTACAATAATGGGAATGGAAACGGGAAATGTTGGCAGAACAGGATTGGGACTGCTAATGGTAACAACGGTAACTACAGAGCAGGAAACAATGGGAATGGAAATGGAGGCAATGCAGCTCAGGGAAACAACCACAGGCCAGGTGGCCAGATATTTGTGATGAACCGGACAGAAGCGGATGCAACGAACAACGTGGTGACTGGTAATTTTCTTGTACACAATCATCCTGCTTTCACATTATTTGATTCTGTCATTCATATCATCTGCATTTTCTAAGAAGATAGGACTAGTACCTTCGGCTAGAACCCCAATAGCAGTTGCGACACCTAACGGTCAAGTAGTGAGTTGCGACACTATTTGTGAAGGATTAGAGGTCAACATCTTAGGTTGCACCTTACCATCGAATCTCATCGAGTTTAACCTTGGAGAGATTGACGTTATCTTGGGAATGGATTGGTTGACGGAATACATGGCCAATATCATCTGTGCTGATCAGAAGGTGAGGCTAAGAGGACCTAACGGGGAGCGTATTTCCTATAGCAGTGTTCCTAGGGAACCTTCGGTCAAGATTGTCTCGGCCTTAACCATCGTTAACCAGGTTAAGAAAGGCCATGAGGCTTACTTGTGTTACATTCAACACCTTAATGCGTCAGAGAACGTGTTGGCAGATATACCCGTAGCACGGGAATTCCCGGACGTGTTCCCGGATGAAATCCCGGGTATGCCACCGACGAGGGAAGTGGAGTTTACAATCGAAGTTGTGCAAGGAACGACACCGGTTTCGAAGGCACCATACCGCATGGCGCCCGCAGAGCTCAAAGAGTTGAAGGATCAGTTGAAGGAGCTACTAGAGAGGGGATACATTAGACCGAGTGTATCGCCCTTGGGAGCACCAGTCCTTTTCGTGAAGAAGAAGGATGGAAGCCTCAGGCTATGTATAGACTACCGGGAGCTCAACAGCGTCACGATCAAGAACAAGTATCCATTGCCGAGGATAGACGAACTGTTTGATCAATTGCAAGGAGCAAGTGTCTTTTCGAAGATTGATGTGAGAATAGGCTACCACCAGCTGAGAGTGGCAGAGAAGGACATACCGAAGACTGCCTTCAGGACAAGGTATGGACATTACGAGTTCACAGTGATGTCTTTCAGTTTAACCAATGCACCAGCAATATTTATGGATGTGATGAACCGAACGTTGAGACCGTTCATAGACCGTTTTGTGGTAGTGTTCATCGATGACATACTGGTGTATTCGAAGAGCAAGGAAGAGCATGAGGATCACCTTAGCCAAGTTTTGGGAACCCTCAGGGAGGATAAGTTCTATGCAAAGTTGTCTAAGTGCGAGTTTTGGATGGACAGAGTTCCATTCTTTGGACATATCATCTCTAGTGAAGGAGTGTCAGTTGATCCAGCTAAGACGACAGCAGTGAAGGATTGGCCTAGACCGAAGAATGCATCAGAAATTAGAAGTTTTCTGGGATTGGCAGGCTATTACCGGAGATTCGTGAAGGACTTTTCAAAGATCGCAAGGCCCTTGACGAATTTTACTAAGAAGACGGTGAAGTATGTTTGGAATGAAAGCTGCGAGGAAGCATTCCAAATCTTAAAGGAGAAGCTGACAACAGCACCCGTGTTAACTCTACCTAATGAGTCAGGGGAGTTTGAGGTGTATGGCGACGCATCGAAGAAGGGCTTGGGATGCGTGCTTATGCAAGACAGGAAGGTTATTGCCTACGCATCCAGGCAGTTGAAACCGCATGAAGAGAACTATGCGGTACATGACTTGGAGCTTGTAGCAGTTGTGTTTGTGCTCAAGATTTGGAGGCATCACCTCTATGGAGCGACTTGTCGGATGTTCACCGACCACAATAGCTTGACGTACATCTTCACCCAGAAGGAGCTGAACCATAGGCAAAGGAGATGGTTAGAGTTGATCAAGGACTACAACTTAGAGATTCAGTACCATGAAGGGAAGGCAAACGTAGCTGCAGACGCCTTGAGCAGGAAATCAAGTCATACAGTGAATTCCACATGGGTTTTACCACACCGATTGTGCAAAGAGTTTGAGAAGATGCAGATGGAGGTAATGGAACAAGGAACTGTGAGGAACATGTTGGGAAGTATGACGACTGTGCCTGACATCTTGGAAGAGATAAAGAAAGGCCAGCCAGGAGACGTGAAGCTGGAACGGATTAGAAAGAAAATCGAGGACGGTTCAGCAAAGGAATTTCAAATTCACGGAGACGGGAGTATTTGATATAAGGGAAGGTTGTGCGTACCCCAGAAGTGTGCAGACATCAAGGACAAGTTGATGCAGGAGGCGCATTGCACACCTTACTCAGTGCATCCCGGAGGGGACAAGTTATACAAGGATCTGAAGATGCAAATTTGGTGGCCCAAGATGAAGAATGAAGTAGCAGAGTTCGTGGCTCGATGTCTCACGTGCCAGAAAGTAAAGTTTGAGCACAAGAGAATGGGCGGACTAGTGCAACCACTGGAAGTTCCTAAGTGGAAATGGGATGCGATCTCAATGGATTTTGTCACAGCTCTACCAGTATCGAAGAATGGGCTGAATTCGATCTGGGTAATAGTCGACAGATTGACCAAGACGGCAAGATTCATTCCGATGAAGGACACATGGAACATGGAACAAAGGGCAGACGCATATGTTAAGAACAGTGCGGTATCATGGAGTACCAGAATCGAGAGTTTCGGACAGAGATCCAAACTTTCTCTCTCATTTCTGGCAAGCACTCCAGGAAGCGTTGGGGACAAAGTTATGTTTCAGTACAGCCTTTCACCCAACCACAGATGGCCAAACAGAGAGGACAATCCAGACTTTGGAGGATATGTTGCGTGCTTGTGTCATGGATTTTCAGGGTTCATGGGTTGATAGACTACCGCTGATAGAGTTTTCCTACAACAACGGTTACCATTCCAGCATTGGGATGGCACCTCATGAAGCATTGTACGGGAGGAAGTGTAGGACTCCACTTTGCTGGAGCGAACAAAAGCTTGCAAACTTAGTAGGGACTAATTTGCAAGGAAGGGACTAAATTGAATTCTAGTAGGACTAGAATAAGTCATTTAGGTAGTTGGCAAGGATTTGTTGGACTATATACAGGACCTTCCTTCCTTCCTTCCTTCACAAACTTATTGTTCATTAGATCATAAATTGAGTGGGAGAGAACAAAAGGAGAGAGAGCAAGCAAGCTAGAGGAGCCTGCCGCCCCCTAGCCCGCCGCCCGTCCCCGTCGGCCCCAAGGAGGCCGAACCTCCTTGGTTTCGTCTCGTTTTGCGTGATTCTTCTTCCTCTTCCTCTTTACGGGCTAGCACCAAGGATTGGAAGATCTAGAAATCAACTCTAGGCGTGGATCAACTATAGAAAACGTGACACAATTCGCGTTTGAAGTCATCAAAGGAGAACCCTAAGGTGTGTTAATTGATTTCTTCCTTTACCATTGTTATGTCTCTTGAATTG
The DNA here is from genome assembly GCA_023055425.1 of Linanthus parryae. Classification (NCBI taxonomy): domain Eukaryota; kingdom Viridiplantae; phylum Streptophyta; class Magnoliopsida; order Ericales; family Polemoniaceae; genus Linanthus; species Linanthus parryae. The sequence continues at coordinate 84,757,668 of JALGPY010000007.1, read as the reverse complement.
TGTGGAGGGTTTTGCATGGTTAATTATTGTTTCCGTTGCGCATCCATGAATCAAAACCCTACACAATCTACCCACATACTAGTCTTTAGTTGATCGTCTTATTAATCAATATGATTGACAAGAGATATTTAAGAATATAAAATCTATATTCTAAGGACTTCATTCATGTTAACATATCTCCATATTTATAAGAAAATGAATAGTAAGTCCATATAAATGTCACAAGAAATAGATTTCCTCGAGGGAATACTTCCAACAGTCTCCCACTGGCACTAGATTCAATATGGTGCATCATATGCCTATTTATCTTGCGCGCCCCTCATGCTTCCACTGATTAAGGGGCTTTGTAAGAGAGCCAACTTGGTGGTACTTTGCACATGTTCACATCTCCTCTATCGACAATCGAATGAGATAGAATCTTCTGAGTATGTGCATCTGATGCAGAATCACACTCAGTCCTCTGTGATAGAATCGGCAACTGAATCTTGCCTGGAACCTTTCTAGCTCACATTGCCTTTCATTAAGGCAAAACAGAAAACTTGACTTATAATCTGAAATCATCTTTATCAGATTGGAAGTTCGCGTCACTGTAACCCTTTACAGTGAACTCTTCCTATCCTCCATGTATCAAGATTTCATCCTTTAGTTCTTCTCAAGTACTTAAGGATATTCTTGAAAATTATCCAGTGACGCTCACCCGGTTTTTACTTTTATCTATATGTCATACTAGATGACATGTCTGGCCGGGTGCATACCATGGTGTATCTCGTGAATTTTATTCACACGGTCCTTCTTAATTTAATTGGAAGGACAATTAGCCTTACCAAGACTAATTTCATATGACATACGTAAGAATCCATATTCTTCATGTTGAACAATTTCCACACCTTGTCAACATATGTACCTTGACTTAAGCCGAAAAACTTTCTCAATCTATTCAATAGATAATTAAAAATAACTTCGCCTAAGCCTTTCATTGGAATCCAATTCCCTAGCCAATCTTCACAAGATCGCTGAGTATGGACATCATTCCCAATGATTAGTATGTCTCCACATACAATACCAGAAATATAACTGTGCTCCCACTAACCTTCTTGTAAACACAAGATTCATATTTAGTCTTGATGTAACCAAACCTTTTGATTTCATCAACCAATTCGAAGATTCCTACTCCAAAAACTTGCTTCAATCCATAAAATGGATTGTTGCAACTTACACACCTTTTGAGCATGCTCTAGATTGACAAAACTCTTTAGGCCTGTCATACACATACTCGAGGAGGTTTCTATATCCATCTGCCAAATTTTGCAAGATAAATTTGCAAGCAAGATGCGAATGGATTTAAGCATCTCAACTGGTGAAAAGTTTCGTCATAGTCTATACTATGAACTCGCTGAAAACATTTAGTCACCAATCGTCCCTTAAAGTTAATCATATTACCATTCATCTTAGTTTTCTTAAAACCCACTTGCACCTAATGGGTCTTACCCTATTAGGTGGTTCCAACAAAGTCCATACTTTGTTGGTATACATGAATTCCATTTCGGATTTTATGGCTCCAAGCCATTTCTGAGAGTGTGGCCCACTTGTGGCCACTTCATAGGTTTTAGGTGTAGATAGTGCTTTCAGGACAAGAAGATCTTAGCCACGTGGCGATCATCCAGCACACCATAATGTGCTCCATACACACTGGATCACCAGCCGCGCTGATCCACGTGGGGGCTGCGAGACAGGGCCCTCGCATACCGCTGCACGGGACTTGTAGGGACTTAGTGGTTTGGAGGCTAGAGTAAGTCCTGTCGCGTGCGAGCGACAACCAAGCCCGCACGCGACCCCTAGCAACTGCTTTTGAGAGATTTATGGCACGAGCTTCATAGACCCGGTCAAACCCGGTCAACCTTGTAACGGTTCCGGTATACGCGGATAACGTGCTGTAACGGTCCCTATATACGCGGACGAACGTGCCGTTGTAGTTAAGCTAATTAAGCCTCCATTGAAGGGCGCATTAACCACACTACAACGGTCACATTCTCCGTTATATATAGGATCGTTAACCCTTCCATACAAGAAAGAACGACTCGAGATACGCGAAAGCTCTGCCAAAATCCTCTCTCTCTCTCACACAGTACTATTGCCTTATTCTCTCCCTACACACAACCCAACACTTCTTGTGCCATTTCTATTCTCTGCCCTTGGTGTACACAGAGCTCTCTCTGCAGGATTCTCTTGTACACATTTTTGTGAACCCGACGAGAACTTACCATTGCAAGAAACCATGTCTCATGAAGATGATGTCAGCAACAAATCGCCTTCCACGGAGACCACCTCGGGAGAGGAGGCCCGCCGTACTCCTACAGCCACCGGTGAAGCTCCGACGATAGAGGCCTTGGATGCCACCATCCAGAACCAGGCAAAGGCTCTCAAAGCTCAATCTGCACAACTGGAACGGATAATGGCTATTCTGGGGACTCTCGCCCCAAATCCCGCATTGGCCACCACTGTCTCTCAGGGAGGAGGAACCTCCACCACTCAAGGATTGGGAGTGTCAACCATACCACCCAATCCTAACCTTAAAACCCCACCAGCAACTACCCAGTTACCCTCAATTCAGGGGCCAACAGCTCAAATGTTGCCTCTTGTCACTCACACTCCTCAACCTCCAACTTTGGTACCCAATTCGGTCTCACAATACCCCTTTCCTCCTCCGTCGGCAACGTGGGGTAACGTGAATTCACAATATGCTCCTAGCCCTCCCTCAACATATGTGTCGCCTCCGCCTGCAACAACTCCTTCTCCTGCTGCTGGGGGAAATGCGTCGGAGTGTATGACGTCGCTGCAGCGGCGCATAGAAACCATCCTAGCCAATAAATCGTTCGCGGACACCATCATCCCGAAGCTCAACAATGATCCACCTATCCCACGCGAGATATACCTCATGCCTAATCCCGCTGGGTACAAGGCTCCTAAATTGGACAAGTTCGAAGATGTCAATGGAAACGCCCACAAGCATGTTATGCGTTTCATCGATGTGATGGGGCCATACGGGGCTGATCCTAAGGTGCTAATGCGCGAGTTCCCTAAATCCCTGGGGAACGTGGCCTATAAGTGGTATAGGACACTGGAGGCTGGATCTGTGAAGACCTGGGACGATATGGTCCAGAAATTTTATACTAAATTCTTCCAGATGGAAGAAAAGGTGACAATGATTCATCTTTCGCGGATGTACCAGAAGCGCGAGGAGGATGGAGTGACATTCATCAAGAAGTTCAGAGCCAAGTCCTTGGAATGCAAAGAGGTGATACTCGAAAGCAGACTTGTTGAAATATGCCTGCAGTGCATGCGAGACGAGTATAAAGGTATGCTTATCAACTTGCAAACTCCTACATTTTCGAAACTGATCGAATGCACAAAGAATATAGAGCCTATAGTGGAGAGGCAGAAGAAGAGGCACGCCTTTGAGAGGTCCCCGAGTGGGACTACCTTTAAAATTGGAAGGTTCAGCTACAAAAGGGGACGTGAAGCCGAGGTGAATATGGTTTCACCCCAAAAGCAGTCGAAGGTCGCAAACTTCGATGCACCACCTTGTCGTGTTCGGTAGAGGAAGCGAGTGACTTGTGCAGACAATGGCGTAAAGACGGAATCTTGTCGCCGCTTGAAAGGACACCCTCCAAGGAGATGGTGAGGGACCCAAAGTGGTGTGAATGTCATGGAAAGGTCATGCAAGGCACGGCTGACTGCAAGAAGCTCAGAATCATGGTAAGCCAAAAGATGAAAATGGCGAGCTGATTGTCAGTGACCAGAGGAAGGATGTGCGAAACAATCCACTGCCTGCTCACGCGGAGCAAGAGCCGAAGGGCAAAGAGGTTGCCATGATCTCGATTATGGACCTTGAAGAGGTTGCAGAGGATGGTCTACCCATCATTGCCGAGATCCACAACGACGAGGAATACAGCATAGACACGGAGGACGAACGTGCTGATCGGATGAAGGGGTCGCACGGGTTCAGCAGGTTCTTCGATGAAATGAACTTCTCAGAGAAGTGCCGGAAGGAAATGACAAGGGCAATCCTCAGGATAGCGGAAGATTATGAGGAAGATATCGTAATCTCCAACGGGAAGGTTGTTAGGGCATCTCGCTCTACAGAAAAGGTCATGACCTTCTCCGCAAGCAACAAGAAGACAAATGCGAACCACCAGAAGCCTCTGTATGTAACGACAGTCATCAATGGTGTGGAGTTCAAAAGAGCATTTGTCGACGGAGGAGCTGCAGTTAAAGTTGTCTCGCTCAACACTCTGAAGCTAGCAGGAATCCCAGAGCAGAAGATTGTTAGGCAACCATCCCCGCTGATGGGATTTGGAAGAGACTCCAGGATAACGATCGGATGGATCCGTCAAGGTCTCCAGATCGATAAAATCAAATGTTCAGCCAAGTTCTATGTCATAGATGCGAACACTACGTATCACATGATTATAGGCCGGGACTGGATTCATCGCTTTGATGCTGTCCCTTCAACAGCTCACCAAGTGATGAAAGCTATCTGGAATGACAGAATAGTTGAGATACCAGCTTCGATAAATCCTTTCAACATGGATGAAGCGCATCTCAGTGAGGCGGTATGGTTAACTAAGATGGAAGATGAGAAAACGCCAGGGCCGTTCAACCCCACTCCTTTGCCCCGATGGGAGGACATCAAAGATCAGTCACCTGCAGGAGTAATGGTGACAAGAGAGGAGGCCAAGGAAAAGTCGTCTACGCGAGAAAAGGCGCCGCGGATTGCCTGCCGGCGAAAGAACGTGTATATTCTGAAAAGGATAGAAAAACATGATCCTGAAGGCAAGGAAATAGAGAGTTTCTACGCCAACGGGAAGAAATGCTATCGCATATGAAGGTGCGCGGGGGTGTCCTCACGCGAGCATGGGGATATCCCCGAGCAAATCAATCAAATTGAGCAGGTTACGGAACCAGAGAAATCTACTCCAAGTGTTTTAGAGGCGAAGCTAAAAGAAGCGCCCGAATGCATGGAGGACAAACCCAGGCCGCAAAAGCAGGAGTTGAAGGAGGTATTCTTAAGCCCAAGTGAAGAAAAGAAGAGGCCAGTCTTTCTGAGTGCGGACCTCACAGGCGAGGAGGAGGAAAGATTGCTGCAACTCTTGACCGAGTACAAGGACGTATTCGCATGGGAATACGATGAGATGCCCGGTCTGGACACGAGCATCGCCATGCACCGGTTGGATGTAATTCCAGTATCTAAACCGGTAACGCAGAGCACAAGAAGCTTTAGGCCGGAGCTCAACGTGAAAATTAAGCAGGAAATTGTCAAACTCCTGGATGCCAAATTTATTGAGCCAAATCACCATCCTACATGGTTGGCCAACATCGTGCCGGTAGTAAAGAAGAATGGGCAACTTTGCATTTGTGTAGACTTCCGAGACCTTAACCATTTCTGTCCCAAAGATGATTTTCCACTTCCCAACATCGACTTACTTATCGATTCGACCGCAGGTCATCGCATGTTCAGCTTCATGGACGGCTTTAGTGGGTACAATCAGATCAAGATGGATCCTGAAGATGCACGGAAAATCGCGTTCATCACTCTGGTGGGAGTCTTCAATTACACAGTTATGCCTTTTGGTCTCAAGAACGCAGGGGCAACTTACCAGCGAGCCATGATGGCCCTGTTTCACGACATGATGCACAAGGAAGTAGAATTATACGTGGAAGACTTAGTTTTAAAATCCAAGGAAGAGGCAGACCACTTGGGGGATTTGCGGAAAGTGTTCAACAGATGCAGAATCTTTCAATTAAAGATGAACCCCATGAAGTGCGCATTCAGAGTAACATCAGGGAAATTCTTGGGATGTGTGGTACATCGTCAAGGAATAGAGCCTGATCCTGCGAAAGTATAGGCCATCACTAGCATGACGGCGCCGCACAACCAAAGTACCTTGAAGACCTTCTTGGGAAAGCTATCCTACCTGCGAAGGTTCATCCCAGCGATCGCCGAAATCACCTTCTGTTTCAGCGATCTTCTCAAGAAGGACGCTCTATATAACTGGACTACGGAGCACGAAGTTGCGTTTGGAAGGCTAAAGGAGCTGTTGACATCGTCAAAGGTAATGATCGCACCTCAACTCGGATCACCACTCTTGTTGTACCAGACGTCAACGAAGAGGTCTACAGGGGCACTCCTGGCTCAGGAGTATGAGGGGCAAGAAAGGCCGATCTACTACATTTCTCGTATAGTGCAGCCAGCAGAATCAAGGTACACGGACATCGAACGTCATTGCCTTGACCTATTCTTTGTAATAGAAAAGTTAAAACACTATTTTGCTTCGCACAAAGTGGTAGTGGTCACAAAGAGTGATCCTATACGGTATCTTCTAACTCACACTACTCATGGGGGAAGATTGGCAAAATGGTATATGACCATTTCTCAATATGACATCACGTGTGTTCGACCCCGGGCAATCAAGTCGCAAGCGGTGGCGGATTTGCTAGCACAGTTCCCTGATAACAGTCACGAGCCTGTGATTGAGGAAGAACTGGAGGGACGTGAAATCTACGTAGTTGAGTTTCCCTACTGGACGCTCCATTTTGATGGGTCGTCAACAAGGAAAGGTGGAGGCATTGGGATAGTCTTGACCAAACCAGATGGAGAGGTCATGCAGATGTCAGCAAAGCTTGACTTTGCAGTCACGAACAACGAAGCAGAGTATGAAGCTCTCATCGCAGGTCTTCGTGCATCAAGGGAACTAGAAGTAAGAAACTTGACGGTGATGGGAGACTCCAAGCTAATCGTCAAACAAGCCTCGGGCGAGTACGGTTTGAAGGAGATAAGCTTATTGCCCTACCGGACCTTAGTTCAAAACCTGGTGCAGCAGTTTTGCGATGTCAGGTACGAGCACAAACCCAGAGCGGACAATAGACATGCTGATGCTTTAGCTACCTTGGGATCCAAGGTTAGTGCAGATAAGTGTCCCGCGAGAATCTCGATTGAAGTGCGAACATCCTCGGCGTTGACAGAGGAAGCGTGCGACGACGAATGCATGGATGATGCGGACTGGAGAAAGTCAATCTTGCGTGCCATCGCAGAAGGTACGAGCAACGAGAATTGGGCATCCACAAAGGGGTATTGCATACATGACAACACCCTCTACTAAAAAGGCCCTGGTGGAATACTCATGTGATGTGTCTCGGAGCAAGAGGGTCAAGCGCTATTAGAGAAGATTCACCAACATGCTTGTGGGGAAAGTGAGGTGTCAATCTATCGGAAAGCCCAGAGGTATGGGATTCACTGGCCGTACATGTCAATGGCCGCAGCATTGATCCAAGGAAATTGCAAGAGTTGCGCACTGATCAAGGAATCTTTATCAATTGCTCTGACCGATGATGATGTGGATTGGAGGAAGCCACTCTTTGACTTTCTCACGCAAGTTATTGTGCCTGAGTCGAGAAAAGAAGCCGAGAAACTAAAGAGAAAAGTAGCACGGTATGTGGTGCAAGAAAATATGCTTTGGCGAAGGGGCCATGAGGGTAACCTGTTGTGATGTCTAGACAGCAAGGAAGCAGAAAAGGTGATGGACCTTTCTCATCAAGTGGAACATCAGGTAGATGCGATGTTATGCAGACAGCTCCTCTCGGTCGGTTACTTCTGGCCCACCATGGAAGCAGATTGCCGCACTAAAGTAAGACGGTGCCAGGAGTGCCAATTCAAAGGTAATCTAGTGCATGCTCCTGCTGTAGATCTACATGCGTTGGGAACACCGTGGCCGTTCCATACTTGGGCTTTGGATTTTGTTGGCCCCATCCGACCAACCTCGCACAGAAATCAGTTCATTCTCACCGCGAACGAGTTGTTCACCAAGTGGGTAGAAGCAATACCGCTAAAAACAGCAAATGCGCATGCCGTGGTCCATTTCAACCAAGAGACCATCATATGCAGGTTCGGAATTCCAAACACCATTCTATAGGATAATGGCACTCCCTTTGTCAATAGCCAGGTAGCTGCGAAACTAGCAGAGTACAACATAAGGCAGATATGTTCCACTCCCTATTATCCGAAAGGGAATGGTCAAGCGGAAGCAACCAACAAGACGTTGTTAAGAATCTTGAGCAAGATGGTGGCGGATGACCACAAGAGATGGGCTGATTCTTTGAACGTAGCCTTGTGGGCCTATCGGACTTCTCCAAGGACTCCCACAGGAGTCACCCCATTCCTTCTATGTTATGGTGCTGAAGCTGTAGTTCCCGCGGAGGTAAAAGTCAACTCCGCGAGACTGGCTTTCCATGCATTATACGACAATCAACGCGATCATGACTTGGTCCTGTTAGAAGAGAAGCGGGAGCAAGCTAAAAGGACTAACAAACGATACCAAGAAAGGATCGCTCGCGCGTATGATAACTCTGCATTAGAGTTATATTTTGTCTACGTTTGTGTACCGTTTTGTGTGAATTTCGGGTAGATTATATTAGAAATACACTATGAACATGAGGAAATTTAGTAAGTGTATCTTTGAGGGATAAATTGTAAATCCGGGCGTTTCTTGCGTTATTTTATGATATTTTGTCACGTTTGATCGCACGTGGTGTGTTTCGTGTTGTTTTGACAGGAAACGTAACTCGGAGACTGAAAGAAGAGGAGAAACAAACTTCGGAAATTGAGAAAAAGCTCGGAATTGGAGAGAAGAAGAAAAGTTCAGCAGATCACACGACTTGCAAAACTGAGGTCGTGTGATCTGGAGCAAGACTTAGAATAAATTTGGATGAGAAAATTGAGCAACTCACTGTTTCCACGATCAGAGTGGATGGTCGTAGGATCTAAGGAGATCACACGATCAGAGATAATACCTGAGCAGATCACACGATCAGATATAAGATCTGAAGTAAAAGCGAAGCAGATCGCACGATCTGCTTTAAGGAAGTCGTGCGATCTGCTTAAGAAGGATTAAAATACACGGACGATCTCCTAAACCTAATGGGAGATAATTAATACCTAAAAGACTACAATTAAGAGGAGTCTCATTGGGGGAAGAAAGCAACCAACATGGAGAGGAGACGGACGCAAGAAGAGGAGGACTTCTCCTCCATTGAAGCTCTAAGTTAATTTCTTCTTCTTCTCTCTCAATCTTGTATGGAGAAACTTGTAAGTCTTGTTTGGTTGATTATTATTAGCTAGACGTTTTGCTAGGCGACTCTTTGAGAGCCTAGGGTTCATGTAAACGATGATATTTTTCCGGATTTGATCTTTGCTTCATGATTTCTTGATTTCTTCTTTTGAATCAAGTCTAGTTTCTTGTTTATGTTAGTAATCCTAATTGAGTGACACTGTTAGGAGATAAAACTAGGGTTAAAGAACTAGGGTTTGTTCAATAGTTGATTCATTCTTAAATTTAGCTATATTTTAATTCAATTGTTCATGTACTGTGCTTAGTACTCAGTGTTAATGGAGTAGCTATCCGGAAACACTGCTTAGTTAGCGAATGCACGATAGTGATTCTAACTAACTAGGATGAGACTTGAACATCAATCCCACTGCGACTGAGAAGAGACGTGTTAGGATTGGCTAGTGTGGGTAGATTTGGTAGGTGAGATTCGACTGTTTCGTGCAACGGTGGACCGACAGGACCCGTTGTCGTGCATGTCGTTAGCCTACTAGAACGGACCGGTAGACACAAGAGACCGATAGGAGATTGTAGTCTACCGTGAAGTAATGACTTGAGACCGATAGGAGATAGTCAGCGCTGTTACCCGGCTTAGTTAGAATATAGTTAACGTGTTGCTCAGATAATCCGGAAATCGTCTACAGCCCTAGGTGATCTAGAGATTGCCTGGTTTCTCCAAACTTGTTTCTTAAATATAAAAAAGTACAAAAATATTAGATTAGTTGTTATTTCAAATTCTAAAATCAATCAAATCTTTCCTCCTACACTTTACTCTAAATTAAGGAACTAATTAGATAATCTAAAGTCTGTCCTCGTGGGATCCATAACTCGGGGTTGAAATACCACCCCTATATTACTTGACTGTGCACTTGCGCATACGCGTTAGGAAATCCGCGTCAAGTTTTTGGCGCCGTTGTCGGGGACAGCGGTAGATTATTTAGTTAGTAGTTAGTTTAGAGTACTGTTATTTTAGTTTTTATTCTATATCTCTGTGCTTCACGGGTGTCTTGTGAGTCTGTTTTTCCGGGACGCGGGAAGCAAGAGACAATATAAGCATGTGGAGCGAAGAGTGTTATTCGGGTCCCCCCTACTGTTTCCACTGCAGGGGTAACCACGAAGAAGAGGACGCATGCATAATTTGGTGCTACGTATGCGGCATTTGGCATGAGCGTAGAGACTCATGTCGAGTACATGCCCCCCAGCTTCATCAGCATCAGGAAGACTCATCAGCAATTATGGCAGAACGGCGTAGTATTATGAATGACATCGAAGTGTGCGCCAAATTTTTGTCCATAGCTTCACAATTACCAGAAGAGGATTCCGCCACAGGTAGGGAATACGTGAGGGAGATGTTGGAGAGGATAAAGAAACGAATAGAAAAACTGCCAACAGGAGGAGAATCTAGTATTCAAGAGCCACAAGAGGAACCCTTTCCACATGACAGTGAGCCTCACATTGAACCTTCATCATCCCCACCACAAGTGGAAGAAGAGATACCTGAGCCGAACGAAGACTGCAGTGTCCAGGAACCATTGGTGGACACCGCCACTTATGAGGACTCATACTCTGATTCGGACTGCGGTGGACCTGTGTGCCCAAGATGGGAGGACCTTCCGTATTTCCAGCTAAAACTGCAAGATCCCTCACTTCCTTGGCATGAATGGGAAGACACCAACATTGGAAGCCTGTTGGGTGCCGACGATGAAGCTGATGATTCACTTGTTCCCATACCTATTGAGGTTAAAGCCCCTACTCATACTTTTGAAGAATTCTCCGTATCTCATATTAATCAAGTCTGTGATGAGTTGGAAAGACTTATGTATGGAGATTCTTATGGGGAAGAGCATCATGAGAAATTTTCAATTCCTTGTCATATTGGCGACTTGATTGATGATCCATATGCCATAGTCAAGGAGTTGGAAATCAACAAGTGTGGGGGTGTGGATGAATTGCATGTGTCATTTGTAGAGCATCTAGCACATATGAAGTATTACTGGGATGATTTTATGGCCAGAGATTCAATTGAGCCCAGTGGTACTTGGTGGAAGTTTCTCAAGAAGATCAATTGCAAAATGAAAGGAGTCAGCTTCCACAATTGTCCACCTTCTTCAGAGCACAGGGGTGCACGTGAAGTTCTTGAGAAGAGATGGTGGAAGAAGAAGAAGTGGAGGGATAAAGAAGCCTCCACTATCCTTGTCGGTTGAGGTAACCAGGTCGGGCTGTCGACATTACATTACAAGCGCTGCTTGGGAGGCAACCCAATGTAGAGTAGGTGATGCTATTTATTTATGTTCTTTCTTTTAGTTCTCCATACGATTTTGAGGGGTGAGAGAGAGTTGCTTTAATACTTTCAATCAGTGTACAGGGACATAGGTACAGAAGACGCTACAGATTCCCCTTCTTGATGCGTGTGATAGATGTTGAGTAGGCGCATCGGAATCCAGACGCGAGGTGAGACTTTTCCGGAAACTGTCAACGGTCCACAAGACCCCTTCTTGTTGCAGTTTCGCGGCAACGGTGCCCATGTAGGTCCTGGCACTCAGGTACCTCTAACTCTCTCTCTGTTCTAAGTTTGGAGCCATAATTGTGTAGATCCACCGCCAACACATTTAAGCGAGGAAACCTCGTACTTGATCTCTAAATTCGTTGAGGACAACGAAACGCTTAACTGGGGGGGGGGGGGGTTGTGTATATTTTGCTAGCCATGTCAGTTGTGCATCGCCAGTTACATGTAGTTGTGTTGTATTGTGTAGTACGTGTGGTTAGTGTAGAGTGTTTGATATAGTGTCGTATTGTGTTAGGATTGTTATTATGCATTTCTTTGCACTTTTACTTTATTGAGTCCCCTACCCAACACTTGTGGTTAATCGAGTTGGCCAAAAGCATATAGAGTCTAGGAAAATATGAAAAAATTGAAAAAAAATAGAAAAGCAAATATCCATAAAAATTAAAAATTTTGAGTTGGGCAATTGATGAAGCTTGAAACCAGAGAGAGTTCAATGAAAGAGTCTCAATGAATATGAAGCACTGTAGTGGGGAAAACCTTAATTTTTAGTATCTTGCGCACTAGTTTCACGAAAGGAAGTCCCGGGTATTTAGGGAAAAGTGGAAAGAAGACGAGGGCATACCTTTAGTTCCTTTATTGTGCTAGGAGGATTTAGTCATAAGGGGTAGTCGAATAGTATGTTTTCGAGTGGAAACTTGTGGTCTCTTGTAAATCTGGGGTGGACCTTCGTGTAGAGTTGGTTTCATGTGGTACATTGCTCTAGCCTAATTGAAGTTAGGGAGTGTACACCACCATCCCTTAAGGCGGTTTCAAGAGCTAACCGAAAAAGCCCACACTTAGTTACTCTAACTGCACGGCTGAAATAAATTGAAAGAGAATGAAAAAGAAAAAAATAAATGAATCAAAATCTTCTCTTCGACTAGATACGGTGAACAGCCTAATGTGCCCCCGTTAGCGCGGGGAATTTGGATTCAAACCAATTAGTGTATCTAAGGAAAATTAAAGTCAAGCCGTATTACACGGAGTTGTGTCTCCCGTCATTGGGACAATTTGCATTCAATGCAATAACGGCTAAGAGGGTCTGAAAACCTCATATGACTTGGCGACGAAAGACTACTATAGGACTAAGGGTGCCTAGACCCTCTGAGCTAAAGGACGTGCCCGGATCTTGGATTGAGTTTGGTGGATGTTTGGGGACCCCTTAGTGAGCTTGTGCGTAGGATCATTTTATTTTCAAGTCCTTATTGCGGTTGTGAGAGATTTGTGAGAACTTGATGATTTTGGTTAGTGATAGCGAGATTGCCCATCTCTTAAGAAAAAGAAAAAAAATATGTTGTTTCAATTTTAGCATTGTTCTATAATCGAGTTGCATTGTATAGTCATGTAGATTGCATTGCGTGTGTGTGTTTTGTTTGTGTCACATGGCTAGTAAAGTTTTATGCAATTCGGTGGATTTAAAACGTAGTGTAAGGATTGATTTTGCTCGGGACGCGCAAAAAGGTAGTGTGGGGGATTTGATAACTCTACATTAGAGTTATATTTTGTCCACGTTTGTGTACTGTTTTGTGTGAATTTCGGGTAGATTATATTAGAAATACACTATGAACTTGAGGGAATTTAGTAAGTGTATATTTGAGGGATAAATTGTAAATTCGGGCGTTTCTTGCGTTATTTTATGATATTTTGTCACGTTTGATCGCACATGGTGTGTTTCGTGTTGTTTTGACAGGAAACGTAACTCGGAGACTGAAAGAAGAGGAGAAACGAACTTCGGAAATTGAGACAAAGCTCGGAATTGGAGAGAAGAAGAAAAGTTCAGCATATCACACGACTTGCAAAACTGAGGTCGTGTGATCTGGAGCAAGACTTAGAATAAATTTGGATGAGAAAATTGAGCAACTCACTGTTTCCACGATCAGAGTGGATGGTCGTAGGATCTAAGGAGATCACACGATCAGAGATAATACCTGAGCAGATCACACGATCAGATATAAGATCTGAGGCAAAAGCGAAGCAGATCGCACGATCTGCTTTAAGGAAGTCGTGCGATCTGCTTAAGAAGGAGAAAAACACACGGACGATCTCCTAAACCTAATGGGAGATAATTAATACCTAAAAGACTACAGTTAAGAGGAGTCTCATTGGGGGAAGAAAGCAACCAACGTGGAGAGGAGACGAACGCAAGAAGAGGAGGACTTCTCCTCCATTGAAGCTCTAAGTTGATTTCTTCTTCTTCTCTCTCAATCTTGTATGGAGAAACTTGTAAGTCTTGTTTGGTTGATTATTATTAGCTAGACGTTTTGCTAGGCGTCTCTTTGAGAGCCTAGGGTTCATGTAAACGATGATATTTTTCCGGATTTGATCTTTGCTTCATGATTTCTTGATTTCTTCTTTTGAATAAAGTCTAGTTTCTTGTTTATGTTAGTAATCCTAATTGAGCGACACTATTAGGAGATAAAACTAGGGTTCAAGAACTAGGGTTTGTTCAATAGTTGATTCATTCTTAAAGTTAGCAATATTTTAATTCAATTGTTCATGTACTGTGCTTAATACTCAGTGTTAATGGAGTAGCTATCCGGAAACACTGCTTAGTTAGCGAATGCACGATAGTGATTCTAACTAACTAGGATGAGACTTGAACATCAATCCCGTATCACTGAGACTGAGAAGAGACGTGTTAGGATTGGCTAGTGTGGGTAGATTCGGTAGGTGAGATTCGACTGTTTCGTGCAACGGTGGACCGACAGGACCCGTTGTCGTGCATGTCGTTAGCCTACTAGAACGGACCGGTAGACACAAGAGACCGATAGGAGATTGTAGTCTACCGTGAAGTAATGACTTGAGACCGATAGGAGATAGTCAGCGCTGTTACCCGGCTTAGTTAGAATATAGTTAACGTGTTGCTCAGATAATCCGGAAATCGTCTACAGCCCTAGGTGATCTAGAGATTGCCTATTTTCTCCAAACTTGTTTCTTAAATATAAAAAAGTACAAAAATATTAGATTAGTTGTTATTTCAAATTCTAAAATCAATCAAATCTTTCTTCCTACACTTTACTCTAAATTAAGGAACTAATTAGATAATCTAAAGTCTGTCCTCGTGGGATCGATAACTCGGGGTTGGAATACCACCCCTATATTACTTGACAGTGCACTTGCGCATACGCGTTAGGAAATCCGCGTCAGCGTACAACAAAACAGTCCAACGTCAAGATTTCGCAGTTGGAGATTTGGTCTTGCGCGCATCGGACCACTGCATGCGAGAGGCGGCTCATCCAAAATTCGCAGCCAACTGGGAAGGACCCTTCGAAGTCACAGAAGTCTTTGATAGTGGCTACTGCAACATACAAAGGCTACATGGGACGACCTCAACCCCAAGCTCAGTTAACATGCGCTGGATTAAGAAGTATTATACTTAACTCCTCTCATTATATGCGTTAGATTACAACGTCTACTTTATGCTCTGTATTGCTAAAACTCGTGCATCTTCTCTCCCATACGAGGGAATTGTAATCTCATCTCTCCCATATGAGAGTATTATATAATAAAAAGACTTCTCCCAAATGGGAAGAACTTTATGATTTCAGCTGTCTTTATCGCTTTATTTATTTATATAGTTTAAGCCTATCCGCCGTGATAGCAGCCTATGCGAATACGATCTTAAGTGATCTTTTAAGCCTATTTGCCATGATAGCAGCCTATGCGAATATGATCTTAAGTGATCTTCAAGCCTATCCGATGTGATAGCAGCCTATGCGAATACGATCTTAAGTGATCTTTTAAGCCTATCTGCCATGATAGCAGCCTATGCGAATACGATCTTAAGTGATCTTTTAAGCCTATCTTCCATGATAGCAGCCTATGCGAATACGATCTTAAGTGATCTTTTAAGCCTATCTTCCATGATAGCAGCCTATGCGAGTATGATCTTAAGTGATCTTCAAGCCTATTTGCTGAGATAGAGGCCTATGCAAATACGATCTGGAATGATCTTTAAGCCTATCTGCCATGATAGCAGCCCTATGCGAATTGATCTCAAAATAATCCTTAAGCTTATCTGCCATGATAGTAGCATTATGCGAAAATGATCTTAAGTGATCTACAAAAACCTATCTCCCGAGATAGCAGCCGCACTTGAGTCTAATCTTAAGTAATTCTCAAGCCTATCTGCCAGGATAACAAAGCTATGCCAATGCGATCTTGAACGATCTGAAAACTCGTCTGCCAAGATAGCGATTCTCATGGATGATTCTACACCTGCGAATCTGTCTATTACATAGCAAATTACAGCCACATCTCAAAGCGCGAATGTGGCACCACAAAAAGTGACGTTTGCTAATACGCACGCGAATGTTGCAATCTGTTGTGATAATAACAGCAAATCATACAAAGAGATTTATTATTATGAGTCAAAATGACTTACAATTTATCTGCCTAGATAGCAGCTTACAAGCAAAAAGCTCAGACCGGGCTAGTTACACAGCCAACATGGCTTACAATGCATCTAAATAGCAGCCTTCAAGCGGAAGTTACACATCGGGGGAATCCTTACTAAAAAAGGATCGACCTACTAGTCCTAACAGAAGCTATGCGATACAGCGATCTGCGACCAAAGATCTGTAGCAAGTAGGGTGTTCCTATAAAACGAATGGCCTACTAACGCTACAAGACCTATGCGACGCTATGTTCAAGATCCCAGGATCTGACAAGGCCTCTGTCTGATCAACACCCCAAGAGATGTGCCCGAGGAACCACCTGTTCCGGCGAAGGACAGGCAAGCAGCAACTCCTAGGGCAAGAGGCTCCTTGTCCACGGAGACGAGCACAATGGCTCGCCATCCCGAGTTCAAGAACGTGGTGGCGAATGGTCATCCTCCGGGAAAGCTAGAGGAGAAATCCGGCGTTCATTACAAACTGGTATGAAGGCCAGTACGGCGCTGCACCTCGCCGGGAGGCGGCCGGAAGCATGACCTGCAAACATAATAGACGAAGAAAATTCTTCGAGCAAACATGAGGTATCATATGCATCTTCCTTATGATAGTTATAAAGATCAATAAGCCTTGGAAAGAAGATCTTTGAAGCTATTTCTATGGCACAAAGCACAAACTCAGGTTTCACAACTTGAAGTTGCCATGAATCAACGACAGACAAGCATTGATGCCAGCAGTTGTAGGAATTCATGGCAAGCCACATTATGGGATGAACAACCCAAGCAGTACAAGGCTGGGTTTATATAGACCCAGTTGAGACTCTTCAGTTGCTTAGCTGAGTCAGCAAAACTTGGAAAAGGGGTAAGAATCAATCACTTACGCCTTGAAAAGAGGTAACAATCAATTACCCTACTAAAGGCTACGACGATTCAGTTGCGTATCCTAATTAATGACGGAAGGTCATGATACGGATGGACTTCCCAAGGAAAGCGTGCTTATCTGATAAGTAATTAGTGTGAAAATCAAGGCAGAGTATCAATGGCTGACGTGATAATCGATATGAATAGAGATATTCGAGCAAATCCCGGGAAGGGCAAAACAGGCATTCAATTTTTTTTTTTTAAAAAAGGGTGGAGAAACCCTAGCAACATTACAGTAATGTTTTAGCATTTTGTTCGACACAAATTTGTTATTGTTCAAAATAAGCCTTTGACCAGGGAGTCATCAGGAGTAAACTGACGTGACAAATTTGCCACTTGCTCCACTTCTTGCTTCAATCGCTCGTAGTTGGCGCTCATTTCATGGAAGAGCATCACAGCCTCTTCATCTTTCTACTTTTGCTGCTCCACCTTCTGCTCCTCAGCTGCGAGGTTATGGAAGCCGCGCTTAAAATTCACGGCCGCACGAATCTGGGTGACCCTTTTGACAAGATACCCAAAACCCAGCTTGCCTTGAATTTTGGCCTGAAGGTTTTGGCACATGCCGAAAAGCAACTCCGCGCTCTGGGGAGAGATGGTCGCAGATGTGGCTGTAGATAGCTGCTCCAAAATCCAGATGGGTTCGGTCAAAAATAGTCTTCTGTCGAAGGGCCCTATCTCCAGAGACCTCACAAATGATCAGGGATAGGAGAGACGCATCCGAACCTGCCAGTCCACGTCAGCTTGCTTCAACCCTAAGCAATGTTAAACCAAGTTAGAATATCGAACTTGTAAATGAAGAATGCGAGATGCGAACAACAATCGCAACATACCAGTTCCTTCAAGGATCTCGCGCAAAGAAGGAATGCGCATTGCCGGGGTAGCTAAGGACTGTCCTCGCTCCATTGCCCTCCTGTCAGCTGCGAGCTCTAACTCCTCATATTTGGCAGGAAGGGTATAAGCCGCACCAGGCGCGATTGCAGCTCTGACCTTCGAACTCCAAAAGTTCCACGCAGGAAGAATCACTGTAGGCTCAATCCTCGCCGGAGGCATGGTAGCGGTAGAAGTTGCAGCTTGATTAGGGATTCCATCAGATGCGAGAGCATCAGCAGCATCTGCTTCTGTTTCCTCAGCAACAGCATTGGCATCTTCCTCCATCAACACGGTGTCAGCTTCGGCATCATCAGAAACTACAATGATGTCCTCGAAGGGCTCTCCCGCATACTCAGCAGCTGCGACGGGCTTCTCAGTGTGAGAACTTGGCACAGGGACATAAGATGCAGAAGGATGATTCCTCTGTCCCAGCATGGCTTCATCAGCATTACCTGCGACACAAGACAGGATGATGTGAGGTAACTTGTGTTAAATAATATTTTAGTATTATTTTAATAAGCCAAGAGTTAGCACCTCCACGCAAGGGTGGGATTGCAGCATCTGCGTCGTAGGCTAAGGACGCGGAACCATGGACTATTAATGTATCTTCATTAAGTATATCTTTAAGCTGAGCGTGACCTAGGGCGCGAAGGAACCAGGCATGGAAATGTTTGGGTTATTAAGCCTAGTTCATAAATGTTGTTCAAATGATTACCTGAAGGTTCACCACACTTGCTTACTAGCCAGCGGTGAATGTCAGCTTTTGATAAGCCATGCTTTAATGCCCCAACAATCACATCTCGGTAAGTTACTGCAAGATTAAAAATCTCACCTTCATTAGCGTCTGCGATCTCTTCGAAGTCCGCTTGGACTTGCTCTAGAGCGGCCACATCCTCTTCTGGAGCCGCATCCCCCTCGTCAACTTTAGGAGCTGCTTCATCTGGAACCGCATTTCCCTCATGGGTTGGACGCACTAAGTCGTCGACGTGTTGCTCTTCTAGGCTCCTTTGCTTTACGCGTTCAAGCTCCTCTTCTTCTCGCTTCCTTCTTCTTTCAGCAGCCTCTGCAGCTGTTCTCCTGGACTCAGCAAGGATGTCCTCGTCTATGGTTTCGTTGGAAACACCAGAGTGAGAACCCCTCTTCTGCCTCTTGGCCAAAAGGCTGCTGATGGTCTCATCATCATCATCTGCAAAGGAACGAATTGGTCAATCAAGACTGCGAAAGTTAAGATAATGAGAAGAGAAGTACGATGGGATACCTCCCGATTCTTCATCTTGTATCTCGTCTCTCTCTCCTTCTCTAACATCTTCGATTCTTTCTTCTTCTTCATCATCCTTTTCTCACGCCTCTATTCTCTCCTCCTCCTCTTCTTCCTGATCGAACGGAACAAAAGTCTCCACTGCGAGCTCTTTCCGTGTCTTGCTTGGCATGCGACCTTTACCTTTGTCTCTAGAAGTATGGGACCTCGCAGGAGGAGAAGTTGGAGCACTCCTAGGGGAAGAGATGGAGATTCCCCTCTGCCTTGGCCTCTTTGCCCGTGGTGCAACAGTTTCTGGGGGAGACGGATCATCCCTGGGTGGAGGCAAAGCTGGAGCATTATCTATCGGCGAATCAGCAAAAACATCCATGACTTGGCGAATTCGGGTTTCAACTGCGGGAGCCATTTTCATTGCTAGCCAAACTGGTTCACCTTGTCTTCTCGCAGTAACAATGGTGGTGATCAGCGATTTGGAATGCTCACCAGATGCGAATCTCCTCACATAGCACTACGACAGAAAATGAAGCATAAGTTTCAGCGTATCGGAATAAGGAAACTTAACATGTGCAAGATAGATTGTTTACCTTGGCGAAAGCTTCGCTGTATCTGATGACATGCGAATCACCTTTCTTAACTGCGGCCATCTTCTCGTCAAGAATGGTGGAGGGACACAAGTGATTCTCATGATCCAGCAGCGAATAGCAACCATATTCGGAGTCGTCCAGGCTACAGTTGGGACGGAAAGGGAAAGAATTTCTCTTTATCACAGGAGCTTTGCTTGGCCGAGGGGTTGACTGCGTCTCAAACCTTGTCTGCTGGGTATTCCAATAAGCGACCTAGTTCCTGGAATAGCCACCTTCGTGGTTACCTGGGGGTTGCTCGAAGGGGAGGTTGCTCCTTAAGATTTTTTTACATTCCCCAGACAGTAATCGCTTGTAGCATCCTCTTATGATAGACTGCGGCCAGATTGATGGTGCCACCGCATCGAAGCCAAACTAGGGAGAAACGCGAGTAGGATCAACATCCACGGTGATTCTCTCGTACCTAGGGGTGAGCTCGCGAACATGCTCCGCAAGAGCAGGAAGAGAACCTCTCAGACACCAGCAGAAGAATTCGCGATAACGCTCGTGGAAATGCTCCCCGCCCACGAAAAGGAGCTCTTCCGAGAAAGCAACAGCCTTGGAAGGATACAGTTTTGGGAACCATCGCACATTCTCAATGTGCGTGGCATAAGGCCTGGCTATAAACTCTTCCCGATTGTCGCATATCAGGCTCCAAGCGCACTTAGGAAAGTGAGTTCCAAACCACCTCGCAGCCCTGCCGCTATTACGCTCTTCCTCTGCACCTGGAGCACACCATTTAATGGGCCTAGAAGGAATAGGAGCATAAGAGGGCCATCGTTCGAAGACCCACGGAGTCAAGAAGGCAATGTTGACATAGGTCAGCACGTCGAGGCGACCGCGCGAGTCCTTGATTGCTACGACCAGTTGATCTAATCTGTGGTACAGGGTGCCCAAGACTAAAGGTCCAAGTGCGACCTTCTGACCAAGGGTCAGTTTCACAGCAAGAGGAAGAACATGATAGAAGACCCCATCATGCGGATGGCCATCGATCAAATACCTCGACAACCAGGCGCAAAGAAAAGCGCATAGGGTCAAGTGATAACCTTTGCCATTCACATAGTTTTTAGATTTCGGGTTCCGGCTCAGAAGTTTCTTGGTGATACTACTGTTCGCATAATCACGAAAGAAGTATTTCACCCACTTGTTCCAAGTGTTCATCGCAGATGTGTCAACCAACTGCCAATCGGGAAGAAGTTCTGTAGGTGTCCACCGGGTGGAAATTTTCTTCACCTCTGATAAGCACTCCTCCATCTGCTTGTACAAAGCAACCTCTGCATCAGTACTCAAGGGACTCAAAGGATCCACCTCACCCACAGGAGACAAATCATACAGCATGTGTACATCTTCAAGAGTGGGGGCAGCCTCGAACTCAGCAAAGTGGAATTTGTGAGTTGCAGGCGAGTAACGTGAGAGAAGGTTTAGAAGCATGGACTGGTCCAGCTTCACGACAGCACCCATCATAGCACGGACTGCGAAATATATGCCAGCATCGTTTAAAGCAATGGCATGATTGGTCAGTACATGGTCAATCCACTCATCCATAAAGTCCAATTTCTGAAAAAACGCTTGAGTGGAAATCGCAGTATACGGGAAAAACCCATTTTCGACCCCCAATCGAACTACGTCCTTGGAATCGATCAATTCGAGCATGGCCGCGTTAACTGGAGGGGTCAACGTTTGCAATTCGTCAGCAGAGACAGGGATTGGCAGGTTCTTCACCTTAACCCTAGCATGGTAAAAGTATTGGCCACACAGATAGGGGGATTTTCGCCATAAGGTCTGGGGGAGATCAAGTATTTCTTCGACCTCCTTAACGGGTTTGGTTCCTTTTGTCTTTGCCATTCCTGCGGAAAAGCAAGAAAAAAGGGGGGAGAAATACACACACTTTAGTTTGAATTTCAAGATTCAGTTTGAATTTCAAGATTCAGTTCAAGGCATACGAGGATTTATTGGAAGAAAGATGAACAGTCCGGTGTCAATTTTGGGGTTTGAAGTTCAGAATCATTTGCATTATTGGGGATTTCAGAAACCCTACATTCAAAGCCCTTACAATCTGGGGATTAGATCAAGGTTGGATTCAAAGAGCAAGGTCTCCTTCATAGTTTTCAGTGGATAATATGTTTCGGAGAGTCACGGGTTTGCAAATCCAACACAGTTTAAAGCATATATAGGTACATTAAATAAAATTGAACAAGGCCAACTTTGTTTTGGTAAAGCTTGCTTGGATGCGCACAGTTGAAGAAGACGATTGACAAGAGAGAATTGATGGTTGATTATCTGAATCTGCTCTTGAAGGCTTCCGGGTATCATTCACTTTAAGAGAAAGATGTGATACATTGAAACAATGGAGAGCACAGAGTTTTTATCCAAAAACAATGAAAGGTTGCGTCCTTTCAGTAGTCGAATCGCAACTGTCACCGTCGAATCGCGCAATCACAGGACAAGCTGACGTCACGCCTAAAACCCTAAAAGACCAGACGGCACGACTCTAGGGGTTTAGGTCATAATGGCATGCACGGGGGCTGAATTTGCGTATATTTGAATTGGTGCGTGGCGGCGACGCGTACGTTGGTTCCTGCGCATGGAAGCCTATCCGGTTGTGAGTCTTCACGCGCAGAAAGGGGGCTAATGTAGATAGTGCTTTCTGGACAAGAAGATCTTAGCCACGTGGCGATCATCCAGCACACCATAATGTGCTCCACACACACTGGATCACCAGCCGCGCTGATCCACGTGGGGGCTGCGAGACAGGGCCCTCGCATACCACCGCACGAGACTCGTAGGGACTTAGTGGTTTGGAGGCTAGAGTAAGTCATGTCGCGTGCGAGCGACAACCAAGCCCGCACGCGACCCCTAGTAACTGCTTTTGAGAGATTTATGGCACGAGCTTCATAGATCCGGTCAAACCGGTAAAACCTGGTCAACCTTATAACGGTTCCGGTATACGCGGATAACGTGCTTTAACGGTCCCTATATACGCGGACGAACGTGCCGTTGTGGTTAAGCTAATTAAGCCGCCATTGATGGGCGCATTAACCACACTAAAACGGTCACATTCTCCGTTATATATAGGATCGTTAACCCTTCCATACAAGAAAGAATGACTCGAGATACGCGAAAGCTCTGCCAAACTCCTGTCTCTCTCTCACACAGTACTATTGCCTCACTCTCTCCCTACACACAACCCAACACTTCCTGTGCCATTTCTATTCTCTGCCCTTGGTGTACACAGAGCTCTCTCTGCAGGATTCTCTTGTACACAGTAGGCTCATCTCCATGAGCAATATATCATCGGGTTATATAATGAGAAATCCATATTTATCTTAGCCCCTTGACATATCCATCCTTACCTATCAGGTTCTTGTGTTACTTTAGAAACACACCGATTCGAGCAAAAAACACTTTTTTCTCGATTGGATAGTATAATAATATCCTTTTGTTTCCTCAAGATATCCCATAAAACATATTTATACCACAAAACATATTTATCCTATCTTCTATGTATACGTTTTACATAAACTTCATAGCCCCGAATCTTTATGAATAATATACTAGGACGCCTCCTATTCCATATCTCATATGGTGTTTTCTCAACCGATTTTGATGAAACAATGTTAAAGGAGAAAATTGCAGTAAGTAGAGCATGGCCCCAAAAAGTAAACTAGAAGTTTTGTTTGATCCATCATGATCGAATCATGTCTTACAATATCCTATCTCTCCTCTCAGACACGCCATTCCTAGGTGGCGTTCTAGGTGGAGCAAGTTGGGATCATATCCCACACTTCTTTTGATGCTTTTCAAACCCCTGGCTCAAGTATTCTCCTCCTACGATATAATCGTAGAGCCTTGATACTTTGGCCAATATGGTTCTCTACTTCATTCTTGATTTTCTTGAG
Source organism: Linanthus parryae (assembly GCA_023055425.1). Classification (NCBI taxonomy): domain Eukaryota; kingdom Viridiplantae; phylum Streptophyta; class Magnoliopsida; order Ericales; family Polemoniaceae; genus Linanthus; species Linanthus parryae. The sequence continues at coordinate 84,734,004 of JALGPY010000007.1, read as the reverse complement.
AATTTCAAAGGATTCTTATTTGTTTCTTCATAAGATACACAAATCCATATTTCTCTGATGCCATCAGTAAATATGATGAAGTACTGAAAACCATCTCTAGAACTTGTGCTTAGTGGTCCACATACATCAGTGTGTATGAACCCAAAAGATCATATATTTACTCTGTAAACAAGTCTTACATATCTCATATGATTCATAAAAAATAATGCCAAAGCTAAGTGAGGTTCATATCATTATATGCAAACCTCTTGGTATTAATGTTATAGATAGAATTGTCAAGATAAAGGATACACTATCCATTAGACAAAATTGCAGTACATTAAATGATATCACCAAAATTTATGGAACAACATTTGTCCTTTATTGTGATGAGAAAATATTTCCTTGTCCAAACAAGAAACTGAGATATTTTTCATACTCATAGCAGGGACATAATAGCATTTATCTAATTCATGGATAATTCCATAAGGTGGAGATAATTTCCAACGGCTAATTAAGCAACCCTTGCTTCATTGCCCCACGTGTAGGTGTATTTATTCCTTTATCCAATTGTATACATCTCTTGAGATCCTCCACATTTTCACAAATGTGAGATTATCATCTAGTATCATATACCCATGATGATAAGATAGACATATTGACTTCTATAACAAGAATACCTAAAGTGGAATTCATAACTCTTTTATTTTCTTCCAGGTACTTTGGACAATTTCTCTTCCACTAGACCACCTATTGGTCTTTAAGGCAACTTTGCTTTAGCAATAAACTTGCTTGTACCCTTAAGATCCGGGAAAACCTTTTGTCCCATCCTACATTGGTTAACCATCACCATGGCCTTTCCTTTGCCCTTATTGGTGCTTTGTTCAGCTGTTCTCAATCAAATGAAGTAAATCACTTTCGAACAAAGCTTTAATTGAAACAACTGCAATGCTTGGTTCAATTGGGTGAATAACTATTTATTCTTTATCTATGTCATAGATAACTCCCAGCCCCTACGCTTTCGATCCTATTGAAATAGCTTAGTTGTGTTTGACCTCTTGCTTTAGCAGTAACACATTACTAGCTTGTGCCGTCGCGTCACATCTTGATGAATGAAATCTCCTTGCTTTTGTAAGCCCAAAATCATTCTATCTTGATCATAACGAGTGCTAAACAAGAGTAGGTAAAACGCAAATGGAGCAACACTTAAAACCTTTCATGTCTAGCCTTCTCTTAAAAGGAGCTACCATAAATTTATGATCATATCATACACCTCCATGTTCTCATCTTGCTTCCAAAGCTCATGGCAGCTGTCATGAAGCATGTCACATCCAAAGAACCATTTTATGATGTTCCTTCCATGAGGTTTTAGTGTGTTTTTGGCATTTGGTGGAAGGGAACTTTATGTTCTAGGATATACAACATTTTTCTTTTTACTTGAGAACAATTCTCAATTTTATACAATTATAGAAAACAAATTCCAGAAATCTTGTCCTTCTAAAGGACATATTCTAGCGATAAAGTCGATTTGTTTGTATAATGCCATAGGTATTCAACACAACAGGATTATGCAAAATATTGTGACGTTGTACTATATTTAATAAGGACTTAGATATTTAGCATAGCTCCCACTATTTTTCTCGGATTCATAACCCTTAATATTAACGCGAAAAATATCATGTATTTTCTAGTGGGCCAAGATTCAAATTTCACTTATTTTGAGCTTGCTTTGGCAAGTCACCTAAAACTAGTTATTTAGGTAGGAACAATTCCGATTGCATCCCATGCAACTCTTGGTTCAATTGGGAAAATAAATTCTTATTTATCTATCTCATAGATAATCCTAATTGTTTGCCTCTAGGTTCAATCCTATTGAAGTATCCTATTTGCGTCCAACCTCTTACTACAAAAATCGCATAATATTCAGGTTGTGTCGTCGCGTCACATCATGATGAATTAAGTCGATTTGCTTTGGCAAGCCCAAACTTGATAGAGCGTGATTGTGACGAGTGTTAAGTAACGAGAAGGAAAAAACGCAATATTTAAATTTGGGAGAGTTTACATTTAATTTTAATTATTTTGTTGATCCATATCAACTGATCTACTTCTTTGGTTTGGGCAATCCTAAAATAAAAGATACAGGTTGTATTATCTTGTTACCAATTTGCATGCATCATCCGTACGCAAACAATAAATAACAATACAATAAATAAACAACCACAAACATTAAATAAACGTGATGTGGATATGGCCTCCTAAAACTAAGATATTGCCAAGCCAATGAGAACTACTGTAGGCCCTAAAAATAGAAAGCTCATCTCCATGTGTGAAACCCCTGTACTTCGTCGCGGGAGAAATACAGAAATGCCACTCCGCACCCCAAGATCGCTCCCAGGTGCAAGGAATAATGGTAATCAAAACAAACACCAACATAGTCATTTATATTACAAACTGTCACGCCCTTAGCTTGTTGCCTCGATGATGGTTCGCTAGGCGTGCACGTCGGTCTAGCAAAATGAACCAAGGAGTAACGGCGTGCAAGATGGAGAGATAATGTGGTGAAGTTGGCTTTGGCTTCGTGCCTTAGCCTTGGCTTGGCTTGGTGCCTTGGCTTCGTGGTGAGTTCTAACCTTGGCTTGGTACCTTGGTCCTTGTTGGCCTTAGACGGATTGGGGACGTGGCTCAGGACGGTCTCAGGACGCATCAGGACTTTTACCCGATATCGGCTACGGTGGCTCAGGCTCAATCGGGCTCTGGCTCAATGCCAAGCCCCGTACTCCTCCTCAGGAATATTGATGTTCCTTCCTGCCACTAAGGAAAATGTTCCTAAGACACTATAGGCGGTAGGAGGTAACTCGATGCTGGGTCGGCGCCAACCCGATGATGCCCCAGTGCCAACCCGATGTCGGCACAGTCCCTCGATGATGCCTTGGCGCCAACTCGATGATGCCCCAGTGCCAACCCGATGTTGGCACCGTCCCTCGATGTCGTCCCAGCACCAGCCCGATGATGTCCCAGCGCCAACCCGTTGTTGGCACAGTCCCTCGATGCTGGACCTGTGCCAACCCGATGGTGTCCTTGTGATTTCCCGATGATGGCTCAGTGCTGTCCCAGTGACGACCCAGTGTCGTCGGGTCCGATGGCGGTTTCTAGCGGTTACTTCCAGCAAGTTAGTTATTTGTTAGAAAACTGAATGTAACCGCCATCTTTGGCTGGAAATGATTGTAATAAATGGCATCTTTCAGCCATTGTTAGAGAAGCGAGTTTAGAGAGATATTGAGCGAGAAAACACGAGAGAAAAATTGTATGGATTCATGATGTACTAGTTAAATTCAAGGGAATAAAATTAGTGCAGATTCAAACAACTATCGTGTTCATTTGTCCCTTACAAATATCGCTACTAACGGTCCAATTAACGGAGTGAAGCCTGAACCAAGTTAGAAATTCCAGAGTGCTAACCTTGGTGCCGATCCGAGTAGAATTTCGAGACACGAAATCTGACCCGGACACACAAACCATAATCTCTTCAACAGTGAAATAATACATACTATTAAACATGATGAAGTATTCTATAAGTGTTCTATTTATTTAGTACTAACACAACTAGGTGAGTCCGCGATTTCTCTTAAGCCGAGCTCCCTTCACCAAGACCTGCGGGGGAAAGAAACAAAGACCGCAGTTTTTCCAAAGTCAGCACAAAAATGCTGAGTAAGTAAACACCCCAACGTGTAAACCGGAAAGAGGCATATTTTTATTTTAAGAAATAAGGATGATATGTAAAAGTAAACGTTATGTTCTCATGTAAGAAAAGAAAAATATATTTTCCAACATTTAAATCTTTTATTTTCAGAAACGTGTTCTAAAATCATCAAAGTACAAATAGACATTTATCCAAAGAAAACATTTCCAATCCATAATGTTACATATTATTTCAAATGACCGAATTTAAAATATGCAACTCATTATTAGCATTTGTCAACCCATTTCCATATCTTTCCAAAATAAAACAATTCCTTCCAGCATCCACATCTCAAAATCCACATATTTATTTAGTTGTAGCAGGGAACGAACCAATCCAACAATATAGAACCAACCATATCCCATGCATCCAAGACCTTAAGTGCCGGCACCCCTCTAAGACTTCTTGCGGCCAGAGAGGTGAGTACATGGAGCAGCCCGGGGCAATTGCAACCGAGCAAAATATCATAACCACAATAAATCAGAATCCGCATATGGTTCCACCGCACAACTGTTTCCTCTTTACGTTATTATGTATTATTAATTCAATGTGATATTTTCCAAAAGAATCATTTAGACAAGTATTTGAAATCTCAAGTCCAGCACGTATATCACAAGTCACATTTTGAGATGTAAAAATCATAAAAATAATTGGACACGAAAGAAGGACGGGCACACTAGGTTAGGCATATTTACTCACCTCAAGTAGTAAAGAAAATAGCGCGATAAAGCTTCTACGGATATACATAGCTCTCGTCTACGAGCTTATCACCTACAATTTATAATTCCTAAATCAACTTACAAGTTTAATTGTGCAAGTATGATATGCAAAAAGGCTATAACTCATAATGTGTCCTTTGAATTTATCCCCTTAACCCATTAATTATTATAATTCAACAATTATTTATTTAACACTTATATTTTTCTCATAAAAATATTACAACTTATACAAATATAAACTCGTAAAATTATTGAGTAATAAATCCAATATTAATTTCATACACTCTCTTTATATTTAGGAAATAATAATTTATTAGAAAAATATATTTATCTTTTAAATGACTATAAAATTTAATTTAAACTAATCCAATTATAGCTATTTATTTATTAGAAAGTATATATATACTATAAAAGAATTAAATTCACAATGAAATTCATAAAATATTTATTTCAATAAAACAAGTCATATATATCTATAAATTGATGTTGGAGAGGTAATTTCTACTTTTTAGGAAAAATAATCAAGTAATGTCAAATAATGGAAATGTGGATTTTTATTTAAAGAGTCTACTTATTAGCTATTTCATAAATTAACTTCCAACTTATTTTATTTTATCAATATTAGCAAAATAATCCACTTTATTCAAATCAATATTAGCAAAATAATCCACTTTACTCAAAACATTAGTTTACAAGTACTTAAAACTATTTAGTTAAACAAGCCGAAATTAAGTGGATAAAACAAGGTATATTTTGTCTTGCTTATTTTTAATAGAAACAACAATATTTCATACAAATCTTTTTAACAACCAATTTACTTTTATATGTTCAAAATAATATTTAGAAATATTAGGATACAACTTTAATCCAAAAATCACATTTAATTTCATATATTATACGCAATTTATATAAACAACATTTAAATCCCCAAAACTTAGCATAAAAGACAATTAGTTACACCCCCTCTACATGCAGTTTCACTTTGTACACAAATCACCCCCAACTTTTCAGAATATAAATATGCAGTGCACTACTCACCCTCAACTTTTCAGAAACTACAATAAGAACCCGCCCTTCATGAACATACACATGCAACTTCAACCCAACATACCCAATTTGATTTAGAGCTTACAAGATGAGATTTTGATGATTAAAAATGACCTAGAGGGTGATTAAGAGTTTACCCATGCGAAAAATCGCGAGAAATGGTCAAGAGACGAAGCGGGTCTCGTCTCCGAAGGTTGTGGTCGGCGGTGATGATCAACGACGATGAACCCGACGTTGTAGGATCTGTTTGATGATGCTAAAGGACTCCTCGGACCTCCAGGAGTTGTTTGGTACCAAATTTAAAAGGTGGGTGCTCCAGAAACGCAAGGTGGAGCTTCTCGCCGGAATTAATGGTGGTTGGCGGCGACACGGTGGTTCTGGGTTGTCTTGCAGCTGGTTCTTGCTGCTGGTTTTGCTCTTTGTGTCAAAACAGAGAGGGAGAGCAAGCTTGGTGGTCGATTTAGAGAGAGAGGGAGAGAACCCAGAGGTGGTGGCGGTTGTGGCTTCTCGTCGGGGTTGGTTCCGCCGGTGGTGGTTGGCAGCCTCCTCGACTGGAGGTGCTGCTGCTGCTGCTGGTGGCGTGGCAGAGAGGGAGAGGAGAGGAAGAGAAGAAGAGGTGGCTGTGGTGGTGAAGGTGGTTCGGGTGGTGGTGGTGGCGGGCATGGTGGTGGTGGTGGGTGTTTCCCGTGGGTTTACAAGAGAGAGAGGAGTGAGAGAGTTTGTTTCTGATGTGTTTGTGGTGTGAGTGAAACAAATGAGAGAGAGGGTATTAAGTAATGAAATGATGCTTGGAGAGGTTGATTTCCTCAACCGACATTGGAATTTTTTTATGATTTTTTTTTTTGTCTTCTAGTTAGCTATGCTAGAGTGTTATTGTTGTACCAAGTGGGTTGGTCAATATAGTGGATTGGGTACACACTTTGATATATTTAAATAAATCACATAAAATGCTAAATAAAATACGCAATTAAATATCGTTTTCTATATAATTATTATATGAACTTCCCGAGTATATTTTGAACCCAAAAATAATCTAACTCATCACTCGTAATAAAAATCAATTTTTATTTCTCAATTGCCCAATTTAGCCTTCAAAATTAAACGGAGTATTACACCATGTGCCTCCATCTTTTAGTCCATGTGCCTTAGCTTGTGGAATGTGGCCATCTTGTGGATTTTTCAATTCTGTAGGCTTCTTCTCGAAGTCTTGTCTATCATCTACTCTATCTAATACTAGCTAGCATCTATACTAAATAGATACACCTCACAAGTTGAGTAGAAAACCGGCTCGCAAGTCGTAAAACCTAATTAATTAATTATTACAATAAAACTAAAACACAAAAATAAACATTCACAACATCCACATCTAATGCCATATCCAATCACCATACAAAAGCATATAATACAGTTAAAAACCAATTTTAACATGCTTGGTCAACTCTTAATTGATTTTGGATGTACTAGGGTTAAAACGGTACAAGAGGGCCAGCCAACACCTTGGCCGAACCCCTAATGGACCGCCACAAGGCCTTGGGCTGGCAGGCCCCTAGCCCACACAACTAGACCGCACGCTAGGGAGGCCCGGTCCTTGGCTGTGGCTTCCTAGGCGCCCAAGGAATGGGCGGACGGCCCTAGGGTTGTTTCCTTCCTCTCCTTCCTTGTTTCCCAAGTTTGCTTGTTTCCAAATTAAGAAAAACCCCTTTTTCCTAATTTGTGCCCAAAGTCTAGTTTTCTAGATCCAAAATGGACACATCATATGTGCCCGAAATTCGCTAATTTTATACAAAGATTCGAGCTCATTCCATATTGAATCACATTCAATTTGCATCAATATTCCAACTTTAGTTTTTACGCAAAAAGTAGCAGAACGGTGTAAAAACTAAGAAAACAGGAACACATAAACCACGTTATGTACTACGACATGTGGCTCTGATGCCACTGTAGGGTTTTGATACGGATTACGCAGCAGAATAAACAATAATTCATTCCGTTCAATACCCTCCAAGGATCACAGGACTAGAAATCATAACGATGGTAAATGAAGAAACTCATGTGTACCTTAGAATGTCTCCTTGATGACTTCACGTGAAATAGTGCCCACGTTCTTATGGAAGTCCACTCCTAGGATTGTCTCCGGATCCTTCAACACCTTTGTGCTATCTAGGGATGAAGGAGGAAGAAAAAGATCACGCAACACGAAGCACCAAGAGGCCACGCCTCCTTTGTGGCCGACGGGTAGGGGACGGGCGACACAAGGGGTTCAACCCTGGTGTCTTGCTCTCTCCCTGCTTTGTTCTCTCTATTTTGTGTTATAACAATTATGAAACTTATGAGAAAATAAGCTAGGAGTCTCCTTTTATAGTCTAACAACTTCTTGTTAACTACATATTAGCCCCTCTACTAATCATGTCCTTACAAGGATTAGTCTACCTTGCAAATTAGTTCTACTAAGTTTGCAAGTGGTTGTGTATTGATCCTTCTATTTAATTAGTACAAATAATTAATTCAAAATTCCGGTTTAATCCATAGGTAGTGTGACCCCATAGGTTTCTACTTAGTTGGTAGTAACAATTACTAACATAAAGCGACCCCTAGCAAGACATCTATGCCACCCAACTAATAGAAAAATTCAATAATTCGAAAAACCTTGTGACCAATGTTACCGTATTGTGTTATCCCTTTGTCTCCATATCCGGATTGGACACGAGACATACAAGTCACATTCGTGTATCCAATTCATAGTTTCCCGATCCTGGGAATAGTCTTCTCCATGCAGATAACATCAATATTCTATATTGATTTATCTGAGTGTGGCCAGACATTATATAAGCACTATCGAGTGGCCGCACATATTTTCTCCCGTTATGTGGGAGGGACAAATCCTCTCTACCTCACTACCATCTCTAAGCTTGCTTCCTATCATGATTGATAACCACCTTTATGGTTACTCGGTTAAGACGCAACGTTTGATAATATAAAAGCATGATAATTCACTACTAGAGTATCTAGTGACTTCAAGTCTAATGACCAAAATACCATTGTCACTACGAGAAGCACTTGTGACTTTACATAACTTGTATGTATCCTTCTCATTGTTGGTCAATCCAGTTTGTCATTACCCCTAATGCATGCCCATGTGCTAGACTTGATATTCACATATCAATGTACCCACATACTAGTCTGTAGTTTATCGTCCTATTAATCATATAATTGATAGGGATATTTAAGAATATAACATTTATATTCTAAGGACTTCATTCATGTTAACATATCTCCATATCGATAACACAATGAATAGTAAGTCCCTAAAAGTTTCATAAGAAATAGATTGTCTCTAGGGCATATTTCCAACATATTACAGCCCCGCTCACGAATTTCATGAACCAAGGAGATTTCAAGTTGACCCCAACAACCACAAAATCTTTCAAGGAGATTAAACTCATAATGACGGGGGTCCTTGTACTAAGGCATCCTGACTTTACAAAAGTCTTTGAGGTCTCATGTGATGCTTCACGCATAGTAATAGGAGGATTTCTAAGCCAAGAAGGTCACCCTATTGCTTACTTTAGCAAGAACTCAATTGAGCGAAGTTGAAGTACTCCACATATGACAAAGACTTTTATGCTATTGTGCGAGATCGTCGCTATTTGAGGTAGTATTTGCTGTCGCGGGAGTTTCTCCAGGAGTATACATTCGTTCTCAAGCATTGTGCCGGAGTTGAGAGTAAGGTTGTTGATGCTCTCAGTCGTTTTGTTTCTGTCCTTTAGACCATGAATTTTCAAGTGGTGGGGTTCGAATGAATGAAGGATGAATATGAAACTTGTCATGACTCTAGTATTATCTACCATGAGGTGAAAGATGGTAATCTACATGAGTATGCTGATTTTATCATTCAAGATTGGTACTTGTTTCGAGGTTCCAAGTTGTGTGTTTCTCGCACGTTAATGAGAGACTTCCTCACATGGGAGTTACACGCCGGAGGCCTTGCGGGACATTTTTGCAGAGATAAGACAGTAGCGCTTGTTGAAGATAGATTCTATTGGCCTTCGCTTAAAACGGATGTTGCTTGAGTTGTCTCACAGTGCCGGACGTGTCAAGTGTCCAAAGCAAAGAAGAAAAACACGGGGTTATACACACCGTTTCATGTCCTGCGTGAACCCTGGAAGGACCTTAGCATGAATTTTGTTCTTGGCCTACCCTAGACTGAATGATCTCACGATCCCATTCTTGTTGTCGTTGACAGGTTCTCCAAAATGGCACATTTCATTCCTTGCAAAAAGACGGCGGATGCTTCACATATTCCTAAGTTATTTTTCAGGGAATTTGTTCGTCTCCATGGATTACCAACGTCCATTGTGTTTGATCGAGATGTTAAGTTTTTTAGCTACTTTTGGAAGACAATCTAGAATCTCTTTGGCACAAATCTCAAATTCTAGTCTGCTTTTCATCCGTAGACTGATGGTCAAACTAAGGTTGTAAATTGTAGTCTTGGAGATTTGTTACGCTGGCTAGTTCGAGACAAGCCTGGACATTGGGATTTGATTCTTCATAGTGCCGAGTTTGCTTACAACAGTTAAGTTAATTGGTCAACAAGAAAGAGTCCTTTTGAGATATTTCATGGGGTTTCTCCTCGCCAATCAATCAATTTTGTTCAGCTACCTGTTGATGCCCATTCATCATGACCGGATGAATCTTTTGCCGAGTATATTCGTAACTTACATGCTGAAATAAGAAGGAAAATTTCGCTGAGCAATGAGAGCTACCGCTTTGCTGCCAACGCACATAGAAGGAACATGGATGTAATGAAGGGGATATGTGATGGTCTGTGTGCATGCCGAGCGGTACCCAAAGAATTATCTTAAAAAAATTAATGCTAGGGCAATTGGGACATATCGCATTCTGCGACGGCTTGGACCAAATGCTTATTTACTGGACTTTCCTTCGGATATCGCGATCAGTCAAGTCTTCAATGTGGATGATCTCTTTCCTTACAACAGTACATTGAGCTCCCAACTGATCATGCTGGTAATCCTACCGCACCACAAGATTCCCCAACTCGTCTTCCACCACTTCCCTCTTTAAAAAAAGAGCAGATTTCTGAAGTATTGGATACAGAAGATGTTCTACAACTCAAGGCGTTGTTCGTCGGTTCTTGGTCAAATGGTATAACCGTCTAACACTGGTGCAACTTGGATTACAGAATATGATTTTTTCCTTATTGATCCAGAGTTTTTAAGTCGCTCTCTCCGGAGGAGAGTTCTTTCAGCCGGGGAGAAATTATGGCGATCAACTTCCTAAAGTCAGGGACTTTAGGAACAAATACCAAAGACGCGGGAAAACTGGACTTTTGGAGGAAGTTTATTTCGAATAAAGGATAATATTTTAGTTATTTCTAGTTATCTCTTAGTATTTGAGTAGAAGTAGGAGTTTTCATGTTTCATCAATAAATTGGTAGGATTTCAGTCGTTGTTTTCAGCTTTTGATGATTATTGAATACGAATTCTTCATATATTGAGTGATTTTCAGAAATACATGTTCTTCCTCTTCTGGTTCTACACCGTCACATGCAGGGGATTTTAAACACTCTACCACTTGGTTTAGCGCTCTTTCATTTAGAATATGATATTTTGGTCTTTTGGGAACTAGTTGTTTTCTAATTAGTCTTTTGTTTACTTTAAATATCAGCACTTTAAAATATTTATACATGAAGATATAGTTTATAGCGTTTCTTTACTTAAGAGAATGAAATGATATTTACAAAATATTATAATAGTGAATTATTTTAGTTATATAATGATATAATGAATGTGGAATTTTACAATTGAAAGGTTATAATTGTAATTAGGACTTAAACTTGTAATTACTATGAATGGTAAAATTCTCACATATATATGATTATGAAATTTTGATTTTTTTTTATTGGTACGGGAACACTTTATTGGTCCTTTTGTTACACATTATAAGTGAGTTGGATGAAAGATATTGCAATTCAAGAGTACTTTCCTACTTCAGTTTTATATATATCTATGTGTGTCTATATATATATATATATATATATATATATATATATATATATATATATATATATATATACTACTAAAAAGAGCGAAGGGCTTAGGAGTATTTAACCACTTTGAGTGTTTTTTCACTTGAAGTGTTTTCTACTTTTTACGCATGGCAAAAAATACCGCTGACTTTACCATTATACTCTCGATTTAATTCCCCCTCGCATTAATTCCATTTCAATGCTTAGGAGTGTTTAACCACTTTAAGTATTTTTTCACTTGAAGAGTTCCTATTTTTTACGCATGGCAAAAAATATCCCTGACTTTACCATTATACTCTCGATTTAATTCCCCCTCGCACTAATTCCATTTCTGTTTTTTTAGCCAATGTAAAACCAAAAAGTAACTATCATATTCTAAATATGCTCAATTTATTCTCATATGCAGTTACTTATGGGGCTAAACAATTAAATTTGATTTTATCTTTTATAGAATACCCCTTAAAGAGCCCCAAAGTGTTTAGCACTTTGGAGTGTTTCCTCCATTTCCTACATTTTGAATGTTCTAAAAACTACCCCTTGATAAACAAAAATATTACATTTAATCCTCTTTTCAGTACTTGTACTCCTTGACGTAACGATCTCCGTGAATAGGATGGTTAATTTCCCAACTTTGCATCTAGCAGACTGTCATCCTCGAAATACTTGTGCTTTAAAATTCTAGCCACTAAGCTTTGTGGGTTGTTTAGAATTCTCCAACTTTGCTTTGCTAGCAATGCCTTGTTGAAATTGAGCATATCCCAGAACCCCACTCCTCCTTGCTCTTTAGGGGTTTTGAGTTTATCCCACGCTAGCCAATTGATACCATTTTTACTCCCGTTTCCCCATCAAAACTGTCTCATTTGTTGATCGATTCTTGAGCAGGTACCTATAGGAAGTAAAAAGCAGGACATGGCATAATTAGGTATAGCTTGGATAACTGTTTTGAGAAGGACCTCTTTACCGGAAATTGATAGGTACTTCTCTTTCCATCCTTTATATTTGATTTTGACCCGATCAAGAACATGATTAAATGTCTTTTTCTTGTCCCTCCCAATGGTGTTTGGCAGGCCCAAGTACTTCTCGTGTTGATCAACTACTGGAACGCCGCACGCTTCGCTGATTGTAACCTTTACCTCTTGCGCCACATTTTCTGAGAACATAGCTGCTGATTTGTCTAGGTTCATTTTTTGACCAGTGGCCGCTTCATAAATTGTAATAATATGTAACAGGGTAGTAATATCTTCTTCTCTCGCCCTTGTAAAAAATATGCCGTCGACCGCAAAAAATAAATGGGAGATAACCGGACCACTTCTAGACGCTTTAATTCCAGCCAGTTGTCGGCTCTGAATAGCTGTGGAGATTGTCCGGGAGAGGCGCTCACTGCATATAAGGAATAGGTACGGAGACAGGGTGCAGCCTTGGCGCAGCCCCCTCTCAGGTATAATTCTGCCAACTATTGAACCACTTAAATTGAAAGCATAACGAACAGATTTAGCGCACATTAATGCTAGCTTAGTAATTTTGTTGCCGAAGCCTAGCTTTAACCTCATGGCTTCTAAAAAAGGCCACTCGACTCTGTCGTAGGCTTTTGACATATCAAATTTCAAAGCCACATATCCCCTCTTGCCTTTAACTCTTGTACGCATGGTGTGCATGACTTCAAAAGCAGAATAATGTTATCTGAAATTTGCCGACCCGGCACAAAGGCGCTTTGTGTATCGCCAATAACATAATGTAAGACATATTTCATTCACTTTGGGTATAAGAGTGATCAGGGTCTCGTTCAAATCACCTTTATTAGCACCATCATTAAGAACATCTAGACAACTATTTGTAACATCTTCACCTACAATATTCCAATATTTCCGATAAAAAAGTGCAGGGAGACCGTCTTTACCTAGGGCTTTTAGCGGGTGCATACTTTTCAGAGCCCCCACTATCTCGTCTGCTATGAAAACATTGTCCATTTGGGCCTTATCTGTTTCGTGACTAACGTCAGAACATTACGAACAATTTCCTCAATCTGGGTGGGCGTGGGCCTCAGAGAGGTAAAAGCATTTGAGAAGTAACTATTCAACAGGTGAATGATGTCCTCTTGCGAATCGACCCATGTACCGTCAGAGTCTCGAAATCCAACAATGCGATTGCATGATCTGCGTTGGGATGCTTTACAGTGAAAATATGTCGTATTTCTGTCTCCGTGTTGCAGCCATAGGGCTCTACTTCTCTGCTGCCATATCTCCTCCTCGTGGCTTAGTAGTTCATTAAGGTCACTTTGAATCTGCTTCTGGAGAACTAAATTGTTGCTATTTTGATTGCTATTCCAAAGGTCTTGCAACTGAGACTTCAGTTCTTTAATTCGGTGTCTAACATTGCCAAAAATGTCCCGTTCCCAGATGCGAAGATGTCCAGATAAGGTGGCCAATTTTTTTGGAAGTTGGCCCGTGCTTGTCCATGACTCCTCAATTTCCGAGTGAACATTGGAATGTTTGGTCCAAAACGATTCGAACTGAAACCTTTTTGTATACACCTGATGTACCGGAGCTCTCTTAATGTTGACCAGTAGCCCCACGTGGTCAGAATTTGGGAGAACCCGGTGTTGAACATGAGAACTAGGAAACTTGAATTTCCAATCCCCATTATACATGGCTCTACATATTCTTTCGCAGATGATAGTTCCATCACTGTGTTTGTTTGATCATGTGAATGGGACTCATGTGTAGCCTAGATCTCTAAGATCACACTAGTTTAAGGCCCGGATAAACGATTCCAGTTGACTATATCGAACACTTCTGCCTCCCTCTTTCTCATGGCTTGTTGATATTTCATTAAAATCACCCACCACCAGCCATGGTCTACTGGGCTGTGGTTGTAATCTTTTGAGCAACTCCCATGATAAGTGCCTTTGGCTTGCTGCGGGGTCTCCGTAGAATCCCGTAAAAAACCAATCTTTTTCTCCGTTCTGATTACATATCCATCCTGTGATAAAGTATCTTCTTGACTTGACAAGCTTGAAACTAATTTGATGGGACCACATAAGCGACAAACCCCCACTTTTTCCCACTATATTGACGTGGAATTCGTTCTGAAAGTTGAGCTTTTCTTGTAGTTTTTCCATTCTTTTAGAATCAAGTCTGGTTTCTATCAAAAATACCATATCGGGTGCTTGACTCTTCACTTCATCGCGAAGAGTTAGGAATGTGTGAGGGTTCCTAAGACCTCTCACATTCCAACTGAGGAGATTCATTGCGGTGGGCAATGCTGCATAGCATACGTCGCCGAAAGGGTTGCCAGGGCTGAGTATGGAACCATAACTTTGTTGCTTACATCCGTTTCTGTCAGATCATCATTGAAAGGGAGAGATCTCCCCTTTTTGTTTGTGAGTATCTCAATTGCAGACTTGTTTGGTGGAGGACTAAAGTTCGTCGTCGATCTCTTCCTCTTTACTGCCTCTAAATCTTTCTAATCAGCTAACCCTTTTGATTTGTTCTGTGCTAAGTCCTTCCAGTTGCCCACACCTCGAAACTGGTTATGATTGAGAGATTGGATCCTATCTCTTACTGAAATCGATTCTGGGGTGTGTACCCTGTCTTTTGGTTCTTCTGTGATAGCCGTGCCCGAGGGGGTTGGCGCTGAATCGGGCTTCTCCTTGTCTTGCTCAATCCCCGTGTTCACTGCTACTGAGAAGCTTTCAACTTTTAAGAACAATCTATACTATATATTATTTGGGAATGCCTTCTCTAGCTTTTCCTCAGGAACTGCCACGTGGAAATAAACAAATTACAATTTCTTAATGTAAAAATTATTTTCCATATTTGGTAGTTTCTTTGTAGGAGATTGCTATAATATTTAGTACATTTAAAAGTTTTCCTTGAATCACGATAATTTACTATTAATAATGTATTGATTACCTGAGTTACAAATAATTATTAATTCCAATTCCTTTTAACTCTATTCCTCTTCTTCTACATAAACTCAGTAAATCATAATCAAAATTCAAGAATGTCCTGTAGTCTTTTTATTCTTAGTGTTGTAGTTAATCTATACTATATACTATTTCAGAATGTCTTTTTCAGCTTTGTTTGAGGAGTTGCCACGTGGCGTCAACTAACAATTATTTATCTGTTACATTTTTCATTACAATTATAGAAACAATCTCATTACTAGAATACATAACATAGTAATGTATTGATGTCACAAAACAAGATTTAGTGACATCCAAAATAGAAATAAGTTTCTCCATAAAATAGAAAAATGTTACCATCCAAAAAGAAATAAAAATAAATGTTGAAGAAATATTAGATGATTTATCATTTGAAACCAAACTATGTGAAATTTCAAGAAAAAGTTACTCTTACATATTTGGAAACGATAATTAATGTATTGATGTCAGAAATCAAACTTTAATTACATCCGAATTAGAAATAAGTTTCTCCATAAAATAGGGAGAGTTTACCATCCAAAAAGAAAAAAAAAAAAGGTTGAAGATGTATTAGTGTTTATCATATAAAAAAGTTATATAATTCAATTTGAAACAAGATTATGTGAAATTTCAAGAAAAGTTACTCTTAATGAAAACGAAAAATTCTAATTAACTAATTTTTTCACATTTATTTCTATTTTATATACTTAATAATTAGTATGTCAAATGATATAGAAACTAGAACGGTGTAATCTATACTATATACTATTTCAGAATGTCTTATTCAATTTTGCGTGAGGAATAGCCATTTGAAATTTTCAATTAATTAATCAATATATAATCAATAAAATGTGAAAATAATTATATGGAAATTTTGATGAAATGTTAATATATTTGATTCAATTGTCTATTCAGTTCGTCTTAAATAAAATTAGAATATATGGCAACTACTAATTACATCATGTTTTTTAGAAGAAATTAAATCATGTTTGGTAAAGCTTTTCTAACATTTTGTATTACATTTAATAAGTTTGGAAGTTACTCTTTGATTCCTACAATTTAGTATTACTAATTTACTAATCACTTTTTTTAAGAAAAATTTATTGATCACTTTTTTTTTAGGTGAACTTACTGATTACTTTATTTGTAACTAATTGTTTTAGTTTGTTTCAACTTTCATATTTGAGCAAATATTCTAGCAGAAGTTAACACTTGAAGTTATTTCTTTTATGCACATATAATCTGAATAAAAATGTCAGGCCATTCCAACTAATGTATATTTTATTCTAAGATTTACGATATAATTACAATAAATTAAAATTTACGTGTTGGGATAAATTGATAATCTGTACATTAAAAAGTAGTAAATATTTTATTTTAGCAAGTCAACCCTGAACTTCTCAATTAATAGAGACGGATGAATTCACATATTATTAACTAACTTAAATTGATATACGTGTTAAAAATGCACGAGAAGATTAAATGAAATAATTTTACCAAATTTATCTTAAGTCGTGCTAGGGGGACAAAAACACATACATAAATTTGATTAAAAAGTGATGTGACATCTGCCACATCTTTATTTGTAAATATGTTTAAGCAGACATTTGTGTGTATACATAAATGTACATACATATATAAAATTTGATTTGGTTGTGACATTGCCCACTGTTGTTCTCCCATCATTATCCGTCTATTTAAAGTGATATTTTTTTCTGAGATGTTAGTGACGATTGTCAATTATTTTAAGATTTTTGTCAACATTTTGAGGAATTTGTAAGTTGAAATGTGTCCATCTTTTTATTTACTTGATTTTCAGTTAAGAAACATTTCTTTTATTTTCAACAATTATGTTCTAAATGTTCTACAACAAATGATACTATCATCAAATAAAGGGTAGGGCGTCAAGTTTAAACCAAGAAAACTGAAACCGAATCGTACAAAACCGAAGGGAAACAAACCGAACCGAAACCGAACTGAACCGCTTAAACCGTGGGTAAACCGAGCAGACCAATATTCAAAAAAGTGATACACCTAAAGCATGAAATTCTTATTGCTTCGCATGATTTTGTTCAAAATGTTTTAGCTCTTACTTAGGATTTATGAAAAGTATGTTATAAACTTAAATGAATTTGTGATTAAATTAATTTAACCATTACTTCACTCTATATATGTATAGTTTTTTATATATTTTTAATCTTTGTTAATGTTCGAAATCTTATTCAAAAAATTATACATACTACCGTGTAAACTATAAGTTTAACAGAAACAGAACGGCATAAAACCAAGACCCAACGAGAATCGAACCAAACTAAACCGAACCGAGTGACGCCGTAAAAAATACAAACCGAAATAAATAAAATCCAACCGTTTGGTCTACATTCGTATAATTATGTTATGGATATAATCTACTACTAATCATACCATCATAAATAAATTAATAAAGCACTATATTATTCGTGCATCACATGGGTTAAAAGCTAGTTACTACTACCTGAAGAAGTTAAAATATGTCCATCTTCTTCTGAATTAGTCTCCTATGTGTCTAGTTTCATAACAAAAAAGATTAGATGATTTTGTTTTCTGAAAAGTTAGTTTTCAATCAAAATACAAAAACTGGTCATGAAAGTTGATTTCATATAACATGCAACTTAGAATGAGCATATCTCCCTAACCAAAAAGGCTGTGGAGTTGATAATTTTCTCAGAATGACCCTCTCCGAGTCTAGTTTCAAAATTTGTAAGACTTGAAAGTTTACATGAACAAATTATGGAGATAATTCATATTTTTCACATAGTGTCCAGATTATATCAACATGCAACCTTCAAAATTTGATAAATTCACTTCCAAGATACATGCAACCTGAAAAACATGATATCTTCCTAAATACAACCAATAATACATGCTATAAGAGATTCACATCATGGATTTGAGGGATTTGAGGAGTTCATGATCAAAATTTACAATTTAAGACCCAAAACAGTCATGCACTTAGAATCAAACAAGTTATTGTCAAGAACATAATCATATAACTAGAATGCATAATGGAAATAGACAAGAGATGCTTACAAGATCATAAAGATCTTAGAATTGTGAAGAAGATGAATGAAATGTCTCCCCAATACATAGGATGACCTTGGACTTGAGTTTTTCATGAATTAGAAGGTGAAAAAGAAGTTTTTTGTGGTGTTTTTGTGAGATCAACACGCCAATCCAGGAATGTAGTCTTTGGAGAGAGAAGGGAGCACTCTGAGTGTTCTTCAATGGAGAAAAAAATAGTGAAGAAGAATAAGATGATGATGATGATGATGATGATGATGATGATGATGATGATGATGTTGGCGGTGTGGCTTGAGAGAGTGAGAGAGATAGGGTGAGTGGGAAGTGATTAAGGGTATGTATATATTTAGTGTAATGATAATGAGAAAGCCATACTGTAAAGAGAGTTTACCAAAATACTGGAGGGAGGATTGTAGTGCAACTAAAAATCTCCCAATTGGGGTATAAATAGAAAAGATCAAAAAGTGAGGGGTAAAAATATATTTTTTAATAAATATAGCTAACATATAGAAGCTAGTTTATAAAAATTAAAAAATTGCCAAATAATTCCAAATAATATACTACCTACATAAATGTCAAAACTTATTTTTTTTAAACAACAACACTTCCGAAAATAAAGGTATAGATTGTCATAAATGTCGAACGACACACTTATACTTTAAAATCAAGAATAAGTCAAGAATAAATTTGATAGAAAAAGTTCTTGAAATTCTCAAATATTTTTCTGAAATTACGAAATAACCTCTGACTAAAATACATGGTATTTTAGTTTCGTTTCCCCATTAGAATATTGAGGCCTAATGCGAGGCAATTTGAGATTACCCATTGGTGTGAAGCACAAATATCGGAAGGCAGTTGAACTGGTTACCTATTCAACCAAGAGACGTCCATGCCATTCTAGGCTTGTCAACTATTAGACGAAAATTGATTCCGTGACTAGATTAAGGCCTAAATGGTCAAGGGTCAAGTACATTTTTGTCATGTGACTAATTATTAGCAGAAACAAACTAATTATTATAATTACAATAAATACTATTATAAGCAGACAACTATTTTATTTTAAATATAGAAGCTAGAGACAAGTTATCAGGGTGGTTAAATCTTAAAAACAAACACACACACAAAAGGGTGGTTACTCTTTAGTGAGGCGCTCAATATTAGGTAAAAAAACAATAGATGAAAAATTAAATTTCTACTAATAACATTGTTAGATACCAAATTGGATATCAGCTACACTAAGCAACCGCTTTCAGGCTAAATTTCTTTACCCACTAAACACGCGCGACTTTTTTCATCAGAGTAAAACAGAGTGTGGGTGGGAAGCGAGCGATAGTGTTGTAGAGACAGAGATCGAACTCATCAGTTCCAGATTCAAGTCGAAGAGGTCAAAGTAAGTTTTAGGGTTTTTGTCTGGGTTTTGATAACGTCGCCTATTTTGGGGAAACAATTTTGTTCTTGAGCAACCGCGCGTAACTTGCCATCCATGCTAAATTTTATTACATACTACACAGAGAAGACGCGAATAGTTTCATTAGAGTGAAACACAGAGTGGGTTTCACTGGAAGCGAGCGATTGTGCTGTAAAGGGAGAAACCGAAGCTCATCACTTCTAGATTCAAGCTGAGAATTTGGCGAAGAGGTGAAAGTAAATTTTAAGTTTTTGTAGACCTGGCAAAATGAACGGGTTGGTTGGGTTTGCTTTTGGCTATATTTAGTTTGGTATTAATTGGACTATGTATAAATGGACTATTTTTTATATGGTTTACCCATCTAGACCTAATTTTCATTCAGAATATTTTAAATGAATATTTTACCCCCCAAACTCATTGCTATACATGTATCATTTGTATTTATCCTCATATTGACATTTTACAAATAGATTGGGACAAAGTGTCATTTTCCAAACAAGTAGGGCGAAAAAGTGTATTTTATCAAACCGCTGTGGTGAAGTAGTATTTTACAAGATTCCCCATCTCCTCCAAAATTATGACGACATTGCGGCCATCATGTTATAACTTATAGGATTTCTGGATGAGTTGGACCAAATGACCCCTTTCCTATTTATACAAGGCCTTCCCTCTTGGAGGAATCTAGAGATGATCTAATATGGCGGCTAGGATCGAAGGCCTGGAACCTTTTCCCATGATCTAGCCTAAGATATTTACAAGAGAGTATTCTAGAGCTCCCTACACACTATTACATCCTTACAAATTGGGAAGCTTCTAGAAAAGGGACTAATTAGTCGGCTAAGTGGGCTAGGACACATACTTGGGTCAGAGTGTCATGGGCAACCCCAAATGCATTATTAATCCAAGAAAAGTATCTCGTAAATTTTGCGGCCCATGACACTAGGTTCTGATTGGAGTTTGATTTTGGAATTTGTCTAGGATGGAGACGATGTCCTCCAGCATAGTTAGGGGATATACAAAAACAACCTCATTGTTTGGAGATATATAAAAACCCCCCTGTCAGAGACAAAAAACACGTCAGTGGATGGACGTTAGACAAATGGCACATTTCTGTTAAATCAATCTTTTCGGACCATTATACCCTTAAAATGGAGAATTTACATAAATATCCATACATTTATTGTTCTTGGTGTTCTTCAACACCACCAGCAACCACCACCACACCACCACCAGTACCACCACAACACCACCACCAATACAACCACCAAACCACCACCAGTACCACCAAAACACCACCACCAATACCACCACCACCCCACCAGTACCAACACCAACAACCCCACCAACACTAACACAACAAAAACAAAAACTTAAATTTAGGAAGAGGCTCAGATCAATATTTGAAACAGGCTAAGAAGATTGCACTACCATGGCCGCAAAACTAACTACCCCGCCAGGAAAGTAACAAATGTCCCTAAAAATCTGGTTTTGCTTTCTGTGCTTTTTTGGGGTTTGATTTTTGGATGATAGGAATGCACTACAACAATTTGGAGGAGAAGGCTGTGTTGGAAGTTGCATCTGGTTATGAATCTCTGTCATCTGATGCAAATTGGAAGATGAAAGAAGGAGGAGGATAAGGAAGGTCAAAGCTTTGTGAGCAATGAACCCATCTCTATTCTTGACACCAGGAGTCCTAGCACTTCCACTTCAACCTCAAATCTCTGAGGCAGAGCTGGTGGCGGAGGTAGCGGTTCTGGGTCTACAGATAATACCCCAACCTGGCGGCAGTCACCGACAACGCTCCCAATCCTGGTACTCTGACCGATTTGGTTTTCACCAGAGCCTACGGCGGTCGAAAGAAGGAAGATTGAGGGTTTTGAGCTTCAAGGTGGTTCAGCCTGGGCTGGAGGATTGGGCGAACCCGACGAGGGTTCCTTCATCCTAGATCCCAACTCGCCGCCGAGCTTCTTCCCTCCGTCTGCGGTGGCGATGGCGAGTCCTGCTAACCCCAAATCTGGTACTCCCCAAACTCCTTTTTTAGACCTAGTAATGGCGTGTCAGCAACCACACGTTCAAATCGCCGCATATGAGAAAAAGCCTCAGATCTTCATGAACCCACATCTGTACATGAACCAGCAATACCACCACCCAGCCTCGATCGATGGACGAAGGGAGAGAGAGATGAAAACCGAATGAGATAGGAGAGTTTTTGTTTAGGAAGGAGGAGATTTAGAGAGAGATGAGATAGAGAGTAGAATGGATGGATAAGGGGAGAATATAAATATATATATATATATATATAT
The DNA here is from genome assembly GCA_023055425.1 of Linanthus parryae. Taxonomy (NCBI): domain Eukaryota; kingdom Viridiplantae; phylum Streptophyta; class Magnoliopsida; order Ericales; family Polemoniaceae; genus Linanthus; species Linanthus parryae. Next base: position 84,711,781 of record JALGPY010000007.1, on the reverse strand, counting down.
GTAACATCCCGTATTTTACTCTAGGGTTATTTTAGTAATTCTTTACGATATATTTATTGTTCGAAAATTCGAGAATCGTATTGTTTGACATTAGTGTTAGCCGTAATAAAACGCTGCATATATTGCGTGTGATTTATGTCGTAGTGATAAACTATGCGATTACAGTTATCTTGATAAATTTATATATTCCTATAATGTTATTTAATAATATTGTTTCGTTTTAAATAATAAGTTAACTATAAATTTGAAATTAATGGATTAGTAAATGTTTATTAAAAATAAAACGTTTAAGAGTTTTTCTCAAAATTAATATTTGAACTTTTATTAGAAATATCAGTCGAACTTAATTTCATTTGTCAAATTAATTTTTATCAGGTAAACTACTTTTAATTGTTAAAATTAACTATGTTAGTAAACGTTCTGTTTTTATTAGTCAACTTTCGTTTTCTAGTCGAACTCTGTTTTGTCGTCAGCCGAACTTAATGTTTTTCAGTCAAAGTTTAATTTATCAGTTTAGCCTTATTTTCCAGTCAAATTTATATTTATCAGTCGAAATTATTTTTGTTAGCTAAATTTTAATTACTCAGTCAAAATCCGTGTTTATTTGTTATAGTATTAGTTGTTATTGGGTGTGAACTTTTGTCGCGTTTTAAAAACAAGCGCCGCACGTTAATTTCACGTCGTGCACCACATTTCGCGTATCGAACCACCGCGTAACCCGTGACTCCGCCACATTCAATAACTTTCTCTGATCCATCAACTCCAACTCTGTTCTTCCCATGCTTCAGCCTCCATCCGTACCCCCTTCACCTTCATCTTTTCTCATCTCTCCCCGACAACCCCTCTGTTGCACACCACCCCTACCAGCCGCCCTACTCTCCTTTCTTTCCCATCAATCCATCAATTTCTTCTCCTTCAAACTTCTCTTCTTCTTCTTCTTCTTCTTCTACTTATCCATTCAACACAACAACACCAACACCAACACTCCCTCTGTCTCTCTCCCGAAGCAACCACCAAAGCACCACCATCACCACCACCGTAAACCTCCACCACCACTGCCACGAACACCTCCATCTCCTCCACCTCCTACTTCAAGTCATCTCTCTGTTTTGCCAACACCACACCAACCAACAACAACAACAACTCACCCCCAACTCCCTCTTTTGACCCTCTGTTTTCACCCAATAAACCCACTGAAAATAGAGCATAATCACCAACAATCACCACCTCCACCGAACACCATCACCACCGGCACTCCACGACCACCACCATTGCCTCCATCTCTCTGTCTCACCCTCTCTCCTCCTCTGTTCTGCCGAGAAGAAACCAGCAGAGAACCCCCATCACTGACGGCACCACCATCACCCACTGCACCACCATCACCAACACAACCTCCAACACCGCCACCATATTCTTTAGCTCTCTGCCTTCTCTCTCCCTATCTCTGACTTCGCTAAACCACCAGGAGCAGAAACAACCAGCAGTAGCAGCAGCTAGTAGCTGCAGCCACCACCACTGCCGGTCGGCCATTAAAACCGGCGGGTTTTGGGGCCGAGCTTCCTCGAGCACACCCAGCCCAGTTTCTCAATTCCTCTGCATTCCTGAGCTCCCGAGGAGCGCACGAAGCCTACAAGCCAAGCCCGAAGGCATCCGGAGCAGTCCCGTCGATCGCCGCCGCCGAACCCGCCGCGGCGAACTCGAACCGCCTTGTTTCTCCACCGTTTTTGTCGTTCTTCGCGTGGGTAAGCTCTTAATCACATCTTGAATTGTTTTTGAGCATCAAAACTGTATTTGGAGTAGCTAGAATTCATGTTTGATCGGTTGGAGTTGAGTGATGTACGGTGATTACAATGGGTTTGTTTCAGGGGAAATATTTTGTCTATTTCTGAAACTTAAGGGGGTTGTTTGTATTTTTGCTAGACTTTAGATGGACTAGTGGTGTTTTGCATATTTAGTTTATTTAATGTTATTATTTTTAGTTAAATTATGTATATATTATTTAAACTTTACTAATTATATTTCAAACTAGTAAATAAACAGAAAATTATTTTTGTAATGTAATATTTTTATAAAGTAGCTAAGCTACTGTTTAATATTACAATTTGTTGTCTTACAAAAATAAGTTACAAAAAATAGATTGTTTATATGTATAATTATGTAATCATTAAATAGTATTGTTTGAGATATTAAATAAATCTCAAATTCGTTATAAGTAGATATATAGTGAGTTTTTAAAATGTCTATAAATGTTGACGTTATTCTTATTACAAATAAATATATATGTTTAGTAAAATGTTGTTGTTATTTAAGCAAAGTAAATTGTAGTTGTGAAATATTAAGAAATAAGTTCTTTAATTACAGATGTCACTTATTTTAGTTATAGTATATCTTTAATTCAGAATTCTAATTTTCTTATTATTTCTAAAATACCATAATTAGAGTATTTAATAGTTTTATATTCTTAAAATTTATTCTCTAATTTTGTAAAATTGTTTAGGGGTTTATAACTGCCTTGGGGAAATCCGATTAGAGTTGTCGCTTGCATATCACATAAGACACGTGCACCGTCGTACGTATGTCGATCGAACTTGCTTGTAATTAGGACTATCTGTGTTTTATTTGTAGAGCCTGTCTTCGAAGAACTAGGCGTAGTGTACGAGTAAAGATTTTCTAGCGTATCTTCGGCTCTCACGGTGAGTATTCATGCTTAGCGTTGTGTACTTGTCTTCTTTCGTGTCCGAACGTGATTTATGTTCTGTCTCAAAATATACTTGTCGTGCCAAGTTCTTTCTCATACTATGCTTGTTTTCTTTTCAAATAACTGTCGTACTTTATTATGAAATTTGTTAAACGCGATTTAATTGCTTTAATATCCTCACTTTACTTCTCGTATTCAAATCGACAATCTCATTTTTCAAATGTCACTAAATCAGAAGTCATTAATAACGTAAAGTGAAAGAATCGCGTATACAGGAACCAGTTGGGTCTACGACAGTGCTATACGCCTACGTCGTGTTACTTTACTTTACATTACTATCGGGTGATGATTCCCTGGGCCAGGTCCCTAAATAGATACCGGGATAATCCCCTGGGTTCAGTCCCTAAACATATTTCGGGTGATGATTCCCTGGGTTTGAGTCCCTAAAGAATTGGGGCTCCGTGCGCCCCGACTCTTTTCGCCGTAGGCTGGAGTCTAGCATCTAGTACTACTCTTCTGACTTACAATCTTAAGGGGGTGTCGACACTTAAGGTCTAGTTAGCTATTTGTATGATGACTAGCGGGACGGGGGATCCGATCCATAAAGCTTGGCAGAGAGGTAGGGTTATCAGAACCCCCTATACGCCAATATCATCTGTTACTATTTACCCTGGTCACCCCTGGATACTGCGAACTAATAACGTGACTTGTTTCATTCCATGCTGGACACTTTTGAATAACTCGGTAAACTAATCGAGCACTTATAATAACTTTCAGATTCGGAAACACCAACTTCTGCATACTTTGATGTTTATACTTACACTCTGATACTGTTTAAAGCGTTTCAAACGTAAACCCCGAAACCTATCTAGCCGTTCTGTTTTACATGCTAAGGTGTATATTCACTCATTTTTTACTGATACTCGGAAAACTGCGGTCTTGTGTCTTTTAATTCCCCCGCAGGTATATGACTGGTTTGCATGGGGTAACGCGCTGGGCTCACGATTCGTTCTCACCTGCAAACAATATCAATTAGTAATTAACCGTAGAGCAAACTTTTGGTGTAATATCTCTTTTGCTAGGCTTGTTGTCCTGTTTGGACTCAGCCACAAATAATGTTATCGTGTAAACTTTTAATCAGTAGTTTGGATGTTTTCTTTCACTTGTTTATGGTTACCACTCCTTGTACGAAAGGGTAAAATCCCCTGTACGGAGGGCACCAACCGGTTTCCGGCTCCTCTGAAAATCGGGGGTGTTACAGTTGGTATCAGAGCAGTGACATCCAGCAGGACTGTAGGGAGAAAACATTTAAAACTAAGATTTTTGAAAGTAATTAAAGTTAATTTTGAACTTGAAGTTGAAATCGGTAGGGCAAGACAAACTGAAAAGTAAAATCTGAATAAGACGGTAATTTTGGGTTATGTCTCTTGTTTATCCTCGCATGCCTAACTGATATGTGTTAACTGTCTTTACTTTCATTTCGTTTTCAAGCCTCAGTGCTTATTCATGTTCGAATGACCAGTGACTGACGTGGGTATTTCCCGCCCACCCTCATCCTTGGTTTTGGAATACTATATCCGACACTTATGTGTGTTCTTTCTTACACGAATTAAGGGTGTTTAACCTCGCTTTGTGTTGATTTCTGATTGTTCAATCTCACTTCGCTATATGCTTCGTAACTTGTGAAAATTATATTCTCAAATTTCGTGAATTTGGACTAGTCTATTATATGATTAATTGCTATTGCGTATATGTTTATATGATGTCCTCTTGCACGGTTAGAACCTTTCTTGTGCGCATCAATTCATATCCTACCAGTTTGCATACCCCTGCCCTTCAAATTGACAGGCTTTAGTATAAGACGCTCGTCTGGTAGGCTATCATGGTAAGGCGCCAAATGCAATGTGCCAACCGAAATGGAAGGAAGCAACTCAGTGCAATGTCCAAAGGTCAGGCGGATAGATCTTGCGATGAATCTGATAGACGCGGAGGCAACAATCAACTTGGCATGTCTTTCCTGTCCACATTGACCCTATCTTTCAATTGGTATTAGAAACCCATAGAGACTTTTAGAAACTCTTTGAGGTTCGAGGACGAAGCTCAGTCCTAAGTGGGGGAAGATGTATCGACCCTATTTTGTATGTGCATGCATTTTCCTTTTAATTGTTTCTTTGTCTAGCTGTGACTTCCAATAAAGACCGCTAAGTCCTAGTACTGCGTTCAAGCTTCGAGGACGAAGCTTAGTCCAAGGAGGGAAGGATGTAACATCCCGTATTTTACTCTAGGGTTATTTTAGTAATTCTTTACGATATATTTATTGTTCGAAAATTCGAGAATCGTATTGTTTGACATTAGTGTTAGTCGTAATAAAACGCTGCATATATTGCGTGTTATTTATGTCGTAGTGATAAACTATGCGATTACAGTTATGTCGATAAATTTATATATTCCTATATTGTTATTTAATAATATTATTTCGTTTTAAATAATAAGTTAACTATAAATTTGAAATTAATGGTTTTGTAAATGTTTATTAAAAATAAAACGTTTAAGAGTTTTTCTCAAAATTAATATTTGAACTTTTATTAGAAATATCAGTCGAACTTAATTTCATTTGTCAAATTAATTTTTATCAGGTAAACTACTTTTAACTGTTAAAATTAACTATGTTAGTAAACGTTCTGTTTTTATTAGTCAACTTTCGTTTTCTAGTCGAACTTTGTTTTGTCGTCAGCCGAACTTAATGTTTTTCAGTCAAAGTTTAATTTATCAGTTTAGCCTTATTTTTCAGTCAAATTTATATTTATCAGTCGAAATTATTTTTGTTAGCTAAATTTTAATTACTCAGTCAAAATCCGTGTTTATTTGTTATAGTATTAGTTGTTTATTGGGTGTGAACTTTCGTCGCGTTTTAAAAACAAGCGCCGCACGTTAATTTCACGTCGTGCACCACATTTCGCGTATCGAACCACCGCGTAACCCGTGACTCCGCCACACCCAATAACTTTCTCTAATCCATCAACTCCACCTCTGTTCTTCCCCTGCTTCAGCCTCCATCCGTACCCCCTTCACCTTCATCTTTTCTCATCTCTCCCCGACAACCCCTCTGTTGCACACCACCCCTACCAGCCGCCCTACTCTCCTTTCTTTCCCATCAATCCATCAATTTCTTCTCCTTCAAACTTCTCTTCTTCTTCTTCTTCTTCTACTTATCCATTCAACACAACAACACCAACACCAACACTCCCTCTGTCTCTCTCCCGAAGCAACCACCAAAGCACCACCATCACCACCACCGTAAACCTCCACCACCACTGCCACCAAAACCTCCATCTCCTCCACCTCCTACTTCATGTCATCTCTCTGTTTTGCCAACACCACACCAACCAACAACAACAACAACTCACCCCCAACTCCCTCTTTTGACCCTCTGTTTTCACCCAATAAACCCACTGAAAACAGAGCATAATCACCATCAATCACCACCTCCACCGAACACCATCACCACCGGCACTCCACGACCACCACCACTTCCTCCATCTCTCTGTCTCACCCTCTCTCCTCCTCTGTTCTGCCGAGAAGAAACCAGCAGAGAACCCCCATCACTGACGGCACCACCATCACCCACGGCACCACCATCACCAACACAACCTCCAACACCGCCACCATATTCTTTAGCTCTCTGCCTTCTCTCTCCCTATCTCTGACTTCGCTAAACCACCAGGAGCAGAAAAAACCAGCAGTAGCAGCAGCTAGTAGCTGCAGCCACCACCACCGCCGGTCGGCCATTAAAACCGGCGGGTTTTGGGGCCGAGCTTCCTCGAGCACACCCAGCCCAGTTTCTCAATTCCTCTGCATTCCTGAGCTCCCGAGGAGCGCACGAAGCCTACAAGCCAAGCCCGAAGGCATCCGGAGCAGTCCCGTCGATCGCCGCCGCCAAACCCGCCGCGGCGAACTCGAACGCCTTGTTTCTCCACCGTTTTTGTCGTTCTTCGCGTGGGTAAGCTCTTAATCACATCTTGAATTGTTTTAGAGCATCAAAACTGTATTTGGAGTAGCTAGAATTCATGTTTGATCGGTTGGAGTTGAGTGATGTACGGTGATTACAATGGGTTTGTTTCAGGGGAATTATTTTGTCTATTTCTGAAACTTAGGGGGGTTGTTTGTATTTTTTCTAGACTTTAGATGGACTAGTGGTGTTTTGCATATTTAGTTTATTTAATGTTATTATTTTTAGTTAAATTATGTATATATTATTTAAACTTTACTAATTATATTTCAAACTAGTAAATAAACAGAAAATTATTTTTGTAATGTAATATTTTTATAAAGTAGCATAAGCTACTATTTAATATTACAATTTGTTGTCTTACAAAAATAAGTTACTAAAAATAGATTGTTTATATGTATAATTATGTAATCATTAAATAGTATTGTTTGAGATATTAAATAAATCTCAAATTCGTTCTAAGTAGATATATAGTGAGTTTTTAAAATGTCTATAAATGTTGACGTTATTCTTGTTACAAATAAATATATATGTTTAGTAAAATGTTGTTGTTATTTAAGCAAAGTAAATTGTAGTTGTGAAATATTAAGAAATAAGTTCTTTAATTAGAGATGTCACTTATTTTAGTTATAGTATTTCTTTAATTCAGAATTCTAATTTTCTTATTATTTCTAAAATACCATAATTAGAGTATTTAATAGTTTTATATTCTTAAAATTTATTCTCTAATTTTGTAAAATTGTTTAGGGGTTTATAACTGCCTTGGGGAAATCCGATTAGAGCTGTCACTTTCAAATCACATAAGACACGTGCACCGTCGTACGTATGTCGATCGAACTTGCTTGTAATTAGGACTATCTGTGTTTTATTTGTAGAGCCTACCTTCGAAGAACTAGGCGTAGTGTACGAGTAAAGATTTTCTAGCGTATCTTCGTCTCTCACGGTGAGTATTCATGCTTAGCGTTGTGTACTTGTCTTCTTTCGTGTCCGAACGTGATTTATGTTCTGTCTCAAAATATACGTGTCGTGCCAAGTTCTTTCTCATACTATGCTTGTTTTCTTTTCAAATAACTGTCGTACTTTATTCTGAAATTTGTTAAACGCGATTTAATTGCTTTAATATCCTCACTTTACTTCTCGTATTCAAATCGACAATCTCATTTTTCAAATGTCACTAAATCAGAAGTCATTAATAACGTAAAGTGAAAGAATCGCGTATACCGGAACCAGTTGGGTCTACGACAGTGCTATACGCCTACGTCGTGTTACTTTACTTTACATTACTATCGGGTGATGATTCCCTGGGCCAGGTCCTTAAAGAGATACCGGAATAATCCCCTGGGTTCAGTCCCTCAACTTATTTCGGGTGATGATTCCCTGGGTTTCAGTCCCTAAAGAATTGGGACTCCGTGCGCCCCGACTCTTTTCGCCGTAGGCTGGAGTCTAGCATCTAGTACTACTCTTCTGACTTACAATCTTAAGGGGGTGTCGACACTTAAGGTCTAGTTAGCTATTTGTATGATGACTAGCGGGACGGGGGATCCGATCCATAACGCTTGGCAGAGAGGTAGGGTTATCAGAACCCCCTATACGCCAATATCATCTGTTACTATTTACCCTGGTCACCCCTGGATACTGCGAACTAATAACGTGACTTGTTTCATTCCATTCTGGAAACTTTTGAATAACTCGGTAAACGAATCGAGCACTTATAATAACTTTCAGATTCGGAAACACCAACTTCCGCATACTTTGATGTTTATACTTACACTATGATACTGTTTAAAGCGTTTCAAACGTAAACCCCGAAACCTATCTAGCCGTTCTGTTTTACATGCTAAGGTGTATATTCACTCATTTTTTACTGATACTCGGAAAACTGCAGTCTTGTGTCTTTTAATTCCCCCGCAGGTATATGACTGGTTTGCATGGGGTAACGCGCTGGGCTCACGATTCGTTCTCACCTGCAAACAGTATCAATTAGTAATTAACCGTAGAGCAAAATTTTGGTGTAATATCTCTTTTGCTAGGCTTGTTGTCCTGTTTGGAGTCAGCCACAAAAAATTTTATCGTGTAAACTTTTAATCAGTAGTTTGGATGTTTTCTTTCACTTGTTTATGGTTACCACTCCTTGTACGAAAGGGTAAAATCCCCTGTACGGAGGGCACCAACCGGTTTCCGGCTCCTCTGGAAATCGGGGGTGTTACAATATATATATATATATATATATATATATATATATATATATTAGGGTATTATTTTTCATTTGAGGGTAAAATAGGTATTTAGTGTGTTCCCTTAGTCACCGTTAGCTGAGAGGGGGGTTTTGTCTATCCCCGAACAAGGAGTTTGTTTTTGTATATAAACCATCTACGAAGGCTTCATTTTGTCTTTTACCCTTATATCTTTTGAGAATCAAATTTAGGAAGGGACGTCACTCCCCGACGATCACTATCGTGTACATTATGCGTCCAATCTGGCGTTTGCGAATAAAAAGTGATATTATCCTCTATCTACTAGCTACTAAATGAGCAAAAGAATTACATTCCCTTCTAACATGACTAAACTGAATTTCTTCAAATTTGTTGAATAGGGTTTTGCACTCCTGTAATCTCTCCCTCAAGTCGGAAATGGCGCTGAGCTCCTTTTGTCCCCTGCTGGTTTCTCGCAAAAAAGCTATGGCACTGCAGCTATCTGATTCCAAAATGATACGCCCAAATCACATCTCTGAGGCCATTGACAGACCTTCAGACATCGCGTACATCTCCGCCATTAGAGGCGAGCGTAGTCGAGGGAGACGCCTCTGTCTTGCCGCAATGAATCCACCATCGTCATTTTTAATCACAACCCCAACTCCAGTTGCTGGCCCATATTTTTTCCAAGCCCCATACCCGTTTATCTTGACAAATTCTCGTGGAGGAGCTTCCCAATTGTTGCTGCTAATTTCTAAACCTGTGGCTTTCTCTTCATACTTTCCGGTGATTACAACTTCTTTGCGCCACTGTAGAAATTCATTACACTTCAAGGCTACCTCCTCCCGCGATACACACCGAGAGTTGAAGATTCAACGTGTTCTTAAAAAGATTAACAAAACAGTCCCTCAAACTTTAATTAATTCAAACATGTGTCTGTTTGAGGCTCCATCGATATCAAAACCTAGGGTACTCCATTTCAAAAAAAAAACCTAGGGTACTCAAACCGTTTAGTGTTTCCGAATCGGCACCAACGGGCCTCTTCGTCATTAATGGAGTTTTCCTTGAATAACCTGCAATGAAATCTTATATTCGATCATCGCACGAAAAATCCCGAACTTCAAGCTTCTATACATCGATCTCAGTAGATGCTTCGACATGGCCATCTTCTACTTCGACATCATGTAATTGAAGCCGCCTCCTACACTCTGCAAGCAGCCAGACATCATCGACATAAAAAAACCAGGTAGAGTAAAAAATCTCACTTTGTTGGCTGTTTAGGTTAGGGTTTTAGGATTTTTTAAAACTACTTAAAGAGACATATTCTCTTTATCTGTAGGCTGTAGCATTCATTTTTCTTCATTCGTACTAACCATAAATAGGGGTTTTGGTTGGTTCGACCAGGAAACAGGATCAATTCCGCCAATGATTGTCTGTCTAAACATTTAGCAAGTAAGCAGCCACAAATTCAGGTAATAACTTGTTCATTGTTATAGCCTACTCCCTCTGTTTCAACAGATACTTCAAAAACTTTTTGGGCTCTGGGATTAAGACAAGGGCCTAAATGGCCCTTATACCCCTATGAGTCACAAAAAATTGAGACTGCTTTACAGGTGGGGGTGTTTTAACTCCATTCCCACCAAAACTAAACCAATGCTTTAAATCTATAACCTTTCCCTCCAAAATTACATTCACCCTCCAAATTTGTCACAGCTACCAAAGTCTACTTAACAGTCCTTATTACACATTTCAACAACATAATGAACATGAACAAATACTGGGTTCTTGAGATAAAACCCAGCACATGAAAAACCCAGAAAAAACAGAGAAGAAGAAGAAGAAGCAAATTCAGAATGCCATAACTTAACCACTTCACTTCTTAAGTTGATTATCTGGGTTCTTGAGAGAAAACCCAGAAAACAGCATCTCCATTTTCTGGGTTCTTGAGAGAAACCCAGAAAACAGCATTGTTGATTTCTGGGTTCTTGAGTTGCATCTCACTTCTTCAGTTCCAAAAGGTCATGCATTCTTCATCTCCCATCTTTGTCTCCATTTTGCATCTCCATTTTCTTCATCTCCATGTCTTGTATTTTGTGTTTGTTCTACAGATTAGATAGTTCCTGCAAAATCAAAGCAGAAGCTAAGAATGAGTAAAAGAAGATTGAATGAAGAAGAGAAGGAGTATATAAAGTGTTTCTTGCTTCAAAATAGCAATAAAACACAACAATACAATGAAACAGTCATGAAACTTAACAAGGGTGCAATTGAGCAAGCAGCATCAAAGTGGAGTGTAAGCTTAAAGACAGTGTATACTATCTAGGAAATTATCAAGTCATGTGACAAAAAGGGTGCTCCCATGAAGGTGAAACCAAGGTTTTGTGGCAATAAGAAGCCTAAGATCCAAATTGATACCCAATTTATCCGAGACATGTAGTTGAAACATAGGAGGACCATTAGAACACTTGCAGGTAGTACTCTTTCTTGTATTAGCATTTGATATCAGAAATTACACTAACATTATGTGTTCATCACTCAATGCCATAACTTAACCACTGAATCAATCTATTAGAACACATTATAATGCCATGCTTGTGTAAATCATCATTTAATCAAGAAGCATACCCATTTTATTGCAGCACATTAGAGAAATTGTCGTAAACATTTGATTTTCAGAAAATAAACTAACACTACTTGTTCACATAGAATGTCAAATCTCAAGTGGTAGTTTCATTTATGACAACATGTCATCACTCAATGCCATAACTAAAACCACTTAATCAATCTATTAGAAGACATGTAATGTCATGCTTGTGTATATCATCATTAAACCAAGAAGCATACCCATTTTATTGCAGCACATTAGGGACATTGTCGTAAAAATTTGATTTTCAGAAAATACACTAACATTACTTGTTCACATAGATTGTCCAATCTCAACTGGTAGTTTGCATTTCAGAAAACATGTCATCACTCAATGCTATAACTAAAACCACTTAATCAATCTATTAGAACACATGTAATGTCATGCTTGTGTATATCATCATTAAATCAAGAATCATACCCATTTTATTGCAGCACATTAGGGACATTGTCCTAAACATTTGATTTTCAGAAAATACACTAACATTACTTGTTCACATAGAATGTCCAATCTGAAGTGGTAGTTTTCATTTGAGACAACATGTCATCACTCAATGCCATAACTAAAACCACTTAATCAATCTATTAGAACACATGTAATGTCATGCTTGTGTATATCATCATTAAATCAAGAAGCATACCCATTTTATTGCAGCACATTAGGGACATTGTCGTAAACATTTGATTTTCAGAAAATACACTAACATTACTTGTTCACATAGAATGTCCAATCTGAAGTGGTAGTTTGCATTTCAGACAACATGTCATCACTCAATGCCATAACTAAAACCACTTAATCAATCTAATAGAACACATGTAATGCCATGCTTGTGTATATCATCATTAAATCAACCATTATATTGTAGCACACTCTGGTGTGAGCAATAGCATGGTTTGGAGAAAGAAGCATGATGGAGAACTGAGAACATCAACAAGTGCAGTTAAGCCACTACTGAGAGAAGAGCACAAAATTGCAAGATTGAAATGGTGTGTGCAAATGATCACATTACATGGAGATGGGAGACTTGTGTTTAAGACCATGGACTTCTCTTGCATCATAGATGAAAAATGGTTTCACACTCAATCCAAAACAGAGAGGTATATTGTGCTACCAGATGAAGAGACTCCACACAGGACCTGCATCAACAAAGAATTCATTCCAAAACTAATGTTTATGTGTGCAGTGATGAGACCTCTTTATGGATCAAATGGTGAAGTTTTATTTGATGGAAAATTGGGCATTTGGCCATTTGTGGAGGACTATGAAGCACAAATTCATCAAACAGACCAAGAGGCACAATTGAGCAGAGGCCAATTGCATCAATTAACAGAAGTGTTATGAGGGACATGATGCTATCTCAGATAATTCCAGCAATCAAGAGGTACTGGCCTCCTAACTTGCCAAAGAATATAATCATTCAACAAGACAATGCACCATGTCACATTGGTTCTGATGATATGGAATTATTTGTGGCTTGTAAAAGTGATGGTTTTAACATAACCATTGTCAATCAGCCAGCAAGAAGTCCAGATCTTAATGTCAATGATCTTGGTTTCTTTTGTTCGATTCAAATCTTGCATCAAGAGATGCAAACAGATGACATTGAAGAACTCAATCAAGCAGTACAAATGGCATTTGAGGCATTAGACCATCAAACATTGGATGATGTGTTTTTATCATGCCAAATGTGCATGATTGAGGTCATGAAGGTTATGGGAAAAAACAAGTACCCCCAACCACATATGGGGAAAGCAAGACTCAGAGCATTAGGCATTCTACCAAGAGATTTGGAGGTTGACAAAGAACTTGTAAAGGATTGCATTGAGTATCTGCAAGAGAATGGAGTGGAGATAGACAATCCAATCCTAATGGAGGCTCTTGGTTATGCCAATTAACAACAAGTTCAGAGCATCTTTTGTATATTTTGGTCTCTTGTAGAGACACTAGAGTAATTACAGAATGTGCAAGTAGTTCTGTATATTTTGTTCAAGCCTCAGAATGTATCATCATCACAGACTTGTGGTTGTAATGAGTGTAGGGTTTTGATTCATGGATCGCGCAAACGGAAGCATAATCAAACAAACAACCATGCAAAACCCTCCAAGGATCACAAGTCTAGATGCATAACGATAGTGAAGGTAAGAAATCATAAACACACCTTTGGGTTCTCCTTGATGACTTCAAACGCGAATAGTGTCACGTTCTCTATAGTTGATCCACGCCTAGAGTTGATCCTAGATCTCCAATCTCCTTGGTGCTAGCCCGGAATGAGAGGAGGGTGAAGGAATCACGCAAAACGAGACACAAAGAGGGGTTCGGCCCTCTTGTGGCGTCGGGGACGAGGGGGCGGCGGCAAGGGGGCGGCGTCCTCCTTGTTGCTTGCTCTCTCTCTCCTTGGTTTTCTCCCACTCTTGTTATGTTCTCTTTAGAGCATAAGTTATGAGGAAGGAAGGAAGGAGGGTCCTTTATATAGTCCAACAACTCCTTGTTAACTACCTAAAGGACTTATTCTAGTCCTACTAGAATTCAATTTAGTCCCTTCCTTGCAAATTAGTCCCTACTAAGTTTGCAAGGGTTTGCAAAGTGATCCTTCTAATTAATTAATCCAATTAATTAATTCCCAAATCTAGTACAACTCTATATAGCGTGTGACCCCATAGGTTCTATCTAGTTGGTAGCAACTCTTTGCTAATATGGAGCGGTTTCTAGCAAAACATTCATTCTAGCCAACTAATAGAATAGTCATCTAGACAACCTTGTACAAGTAATTGTCTCATCCCTTTGCCTCCATATCCGGATTGGACACGAGACATACAAGTCACACTCGTATATCCAATCCCTAGTTTCTCGATCCATGGAATAGCCTTATTCGTGCAAATAACATCAATATCACATATATTGATTTATTTGAGTCTGGCCAGACATTCTATAAGCACTATCCTTCGAGTGGCCTTGGATATTTGTTCCCGTTATGTGGGAGGGGCAAATCCTCTCTACGTCCACTACGATTTCTAAGCTTGCTTCTCATTGTATCCAGTACACGCCTTTATAACTACCCAGTTACGGTGTAGCGTTTAACGCTACCAAGATCACAATGATCCACAACTAGAATATCTAGTTACTTCAAGTCTAAGGATGACAATACCATTGTACCCGAGAAGCACTTGTGACTTAACATAACGTGTATGTAGCCTTCTCGGTGATGGGTCAATCCAGTGCAACATTCCGTAATGCACACCTATGTGTTGGATCGTGATATCTCCATATCAATCCAACCCCATACTAGTCTATAGATGATTGTCCCATTTAATCATTATACTTGACTAGGGATACTTAAGATAAACAACACGATTGTAAATCTAAGGACTTCATTATATTAAATATCCAATAAATAATAAATGAATTTCTAGCCAATTACAAATTCATACTAAACTAGATTGCCTCTAGGGCATCTATTCCAACAGTCTCCCACTTGCACTAGAGCCAATCTGGCGCATCTCGTATGCCCATACTCCTAGTGTGCCCTTCATGCTTCCACTGCGTGAGAGGCTTTGTAAGCGGGTCTGACAGATTATCATCTGTAGGAATCTTGCATATCCGAACGTCTCCTCTATCGATAATATCTCGAATCAGATGAAACTTCCTGAGCACATGCTTGGACTTCTGGTGCGATCTAGGTTCCTTTGATTGCGTGATCGCCCCAGTGTTGTCACAGAACAACTCCACTGGATCCGCAATGCTATGGACCACACCAAGTTCAGAAACAAACTTTCTGATCCAAACAGCCTCCTTTGCTGCGCCATTTGCAGCAATGTACTCAGCCTCTGTTGTAGAATCAGCTACCGTTTCTTGCTTGGAACTCTTCCAGCTCACCGCTGCTCCATTCAGGCAAAACACATATCCCGACTGTGATCTAAAGTCATCTCTATCGGTTTGGAAGCTTGCATCAGTGTAACCCCTTACACGAAACTCTTCCTCACCGCCAAACATCAACAAAGCATCCTTAGTTCTTCTCAAGTACTTTAGGATGTTCTTGACAGCAATCCAGTGACTCTCACCCGGATTTGATTGGTATCTGCTTGTCATACTCAAGGCATATGACACATCTGGTCTAGTACATAACATGGCGTACATGATAGATCCTATGGCCGAGGCATAGGGAATCCTACTCATGCGTTCCTTCTCAATCTCATTGGAAGGACAACCACTCTTCGAAAGAGCGATTCCATGTGACATGGGCAAGAATCCCTTCTTGGAATCTTGCATGTTGAACCGTTTCAACACCTTGTCAATATATGTACTTTGACTTAGGCCTAGCAACCTTTTAGATCTATCTCTATAGATCTTTATACCGAGTATATAGGCTGCTTCCCCTAAGTCCTTCATTGAGAAACACTTTCCTAGCCAATCTTTCACAGATTGCAGCATGGGAATGTCGTTTCCAATGAGTAGTATGTCATCCACATACAAGACCAGAAAAGCTACAGAGCTCCCACTAACCTTCTTGTAAACACAAGACTCATCTTCGTTTCTGATGAAGCCAAACTCTTTGACCACTTCATCAAAACGTCGATTCCAACTCCTAGAAGCTTGCTTTAATCCATAAATGGATCGTTGCAGTTTACAGACTTTGTTGGCTTGCTTTGGATCCTCAAAACCCTCTGGCTGTATCATATACACATCCTCGAGGAGATTCCCATAAAGGAATGCTGTTTTGACATCCATCTGCCAAATCTCATAGTCGTAGTATGCTGCAATCGCAAGTAGGATTGGGATGGATTTAGTCATAGCGACTGGTGGAAAAGGTTTCATCATAGTCAATACCATGAATCTGTCTGAATCCTTTAGCCACCAATCGGCCCTTATAGGTAATAACATTACCATCCATGTCGATCTTCTTCTTGAAGACCCACTTGCACCCTATGGGTCGCGCCCCATCAGGTGGTTCCACCAAAGTCCATACTTTGTTGGTATACATGGATTCCATCTCGGATCTCATGGCCTCAAGCCACTTCTGCGAGTCTGGGCCATTCATGGCCTCCTCATAGGTAGTAGGCTCATCATCTATGAGCATCGTGTCACCGGAATCAGTCACGAGAAGTCCGTACCTCTCGGGTTCCTGGCGCACTCTACTAGATCTACGAAGCTCTTGTGTTACCTGAACAGGTGGATCCACAACTGCTTGTGATTCCTGTTGATGTTCCATAATCGGTTCAGTGACTTGTGGTTCTTGAACTTCTTCAAGTTCTACATTCCTCCCACTTGCTTCTTTAGAGACAAACTCTCTTTCTAGAAACACGCCGGTCCGAGCAACAAACACTTTGTTCTCGGTTGGATTGTAGAAATAGTATCCCTTAGTTTCCTTAGGGTACCCCACGAATTTACACTTATCCGATTTAGGCCCTAGCTTGTCTGATTGTAAACATTTTACATAGACATCGCAGCCCCAAATCCTCATGAACGACAGTGTGGGACGCCTCCCACTCCACATCTCATATGGTGTCTTCATGACTGATTTAGATGGAACACGGTTAATGGTGAAAGCTTCACTTAATAGAGCGTAGCCCCAAAATGATAATGGAAGATCGGTTTGACACATCATAGACCGAACCATATCCAATAGGGTTCGATTCCTCCTCTCGGACACGCCATTTCATTGTGGCGTTCCGGGTGGAGTGAGTTGGGACACGATCCCACACTCTCTAAGATAGTCGTCAAACTCTTGGCTCAAGTATTCTCCTCCACGATCCGATCGTAGAGCTTTGATACTTTTGCCAAGTTGCTTCTCTACTTCATTCTTGAATTCTTTGAACACTTCAAAGGATTCGGATTTTGCCCTCATAAGGTACACAAATCCATATCTTTTGTAATCATCAGTAAACGTAATGAAGTAGACATAACCACCCCTGGAAGGCGTGGCAAATGGCCCACACACATCGGTATGTATGAGTGCCAATGGCTCACTAGTCCTCTCACCTTTCTTATTGAAAGGGGACTTTGTCATTTTTCCCAATAAACAAGCCTCACATGTCTCATATGATTCAAAATCAAATGAGTCTAGTAATCCATCCTTATGGAGTCTAGATACACGTTTCTCATTTATGTGGCCTAAACGACAATGCCATAAATAAGCAGGATTTAAATCATTTATTTTAATCCGCTTGGTATTAATGTTGTAGACAGGATTACTTAGATCAAGGACATAAAGTCCATTAAATAATTGCGCACTAAAATAGTGAATATTATTCAAATAAAAGGAACAACAATTGTTCTTTATTGAAATAATAAAACCATCCTTGTCCAAACAAGAAATAGAAATAATGTTTCTGCTCATAGCAGGCACAAAATAGCAATTATTTAATTCTAAAACTAATCCTGAAGGCAGAGATAGCTCGCACACGCCTATGGCCAACGCAGCAACCTTTGCTCCATTCCCAACGCGCAGATCTACCTCCCCTTTAGCCAATCTTTTACTTCTCTTTAGATCCTGCATATTTCGACAAATATGAGATCCACATCCAGTATCTAATACCCATGATGTAGAGACAGTTAAATTGACATCTACAACAAAAATACCTGGTGGTGGTGGAATCACTATTCCAAGCCTCTTGTCCTCCAGATATTTTGGGCAGTTCCTCCTCTAGTGTCCAGGTTGACTACAGTAGTGACATTCACCCTTAGTCACGACCTTGGCTATGGCACTAACAGGCTTAAGGGCTTGTTCCTTGGTCTTGGCAACTGACTTGCCTTTGCCCTTGGAGGAAGAGGCAAACTTTTTGCCCTTTCCTTTATGCACCATCATAATGGCCTTGCCCTTACCCTTGTTGATGCTCTGTTCAGCCGTCCTCAACATGTTGAGCAAATCTGGCAGTGGTTTAACGATCTCGTTCATGTTATAGTTCATAATGAACTGTCCATAACTTTCGGGCAACGATTGCAACACGAGATCGGTTGCCAACTCTTGGCCGACCGGGAACCCAAGCCGGGCGAGATTCTCCAAGTACCCGATCATTCGGAGTACATGGGGTCCCACCGGGTTCCCTTCTGCCAGATGACATTTGAACAGTGCCTTTGAGACCTCATACCTCTCTACCCTCGCCTGCTCTTGGAAGAGCTGCTTTAGATGTTCGATCATATCGACAGCATTCATGTTCTCATGTTGCTTCTGAAGCTCAGAGGTCATGGTGCAAAGCATTAGGCAGGCCGCATCATTAGCGTCATCAACACGCTTTTGATACGCCTTTAAGGCAGCAGGTGTCTGATTCTCTGGACCTTCTGGAACATGCTCCTCTATTGCGTACAGCTTCTTCTCTTGCTTGAGAACAATTCTCAAGTTTCTGTACCAATCAAGAAAGTTGGTTCCAGAGAGCTTGTTCTTCTCAAGGACAGATCGTAGGGAATGTTGTGAACTCGATGAGTTGTTTGCCATTTGGAATTCTACAAAAGGAAAATACGCAAGTTTTAGTATTTGTGAATTTTGACTATATTTAATAATGGCTAGTTTATTAAATATAGCTCCCACTATTTTTCTACGGATTAATAACCCTCAAGATATTAATGCGGAAAATATCCTTATATTTTCTAGTGGGCCAAGATCCATCTTTTCATC
This sequence comes from Linanthus parryae, assembly GCA_023055425.1. Lineage (NCBI taxonomy): Eukaryota > Viridiplantae > Streptophyta > Magnoliopsida > Ericales > Polemoniaceae > Linanthus > Linanthus parryae. The sequence continues at coordinate 84,692,632 of JALGPY010000007.1, read as the reverse complement.
TCTTTATGAGCTTGCTTTGGCAAGTCACCCATAATTTGACTACTTCTTAGGTAGGAACGATTTCCAATTGCATCCTATATGCAACTCTTGGTTCAATCGGGCAAATAACTCCTTATTTATCCATCCATATGGATAATCCCAATTGATTGCCTCTAGGTTTCTTAATCAAATTAATAGCCTAGTTGTGTTCAACCTCTTACCTAAACAATTGCACATTGTTTCGTGCCATCGCATTCCATCATTATGAACCAAGTCGCCATGCTTTGGCACGCACGAACTTGATAAATAATGATGATAATGAGTGTTTAAATAACGAGAAGGCAAGAACACAATATTGAATTTTGAGGGATTTTTTCAATTCAATTTTAATTATCTTGTTGATCAATATCAACTAATCTATCTATTTGAGTTTGGGCACAACTCCAAATAATAGATCCGGGTTGTCTAATTATCTTATTATCCTAATTGCATGCATCATCCATACACCAACCACACAAATAATAAGACAATAAATAAACAACCACAAAACAGAAATTAAACGTGATGAGGAAATTAAACAGAAATTAACTAGACTAAGATAATTCCAAGCCAATGGAATTATCTATGAACCCTAAACAAACACATCTCCATGCGTCTTGATCTTTTGGTCCATCCTTCATAGTCATGTGGAATGCTCCATGCTCCATGCTCCATCTTTTGTGGCTTCCTTGGCTTTGGGCTTCTTTTCTTCAATCTTGGCTAACAATCTACTTTATCTAGCACTAGCTAATATCTATACTAAATAAAATAAATCTCACAAGTTGAGAAAAAAAATGGCACGCAGGCCATAAAACCCTAATTAATTATTACAATTAATTGATCGGCTCGCAGGCCGTAAAACCAAACCACAAAATTAAACATCCACATCAAACCACATCCTAAGGCCATATCCAATCACCATGCGATTTGCACATAAACAGTTAAAATCCAATTTTAACGCGCTTGGTCAATTTTAATTGATTTTAGGATTTCTAGGTTTAAAACGGTCCATGGGCCCAACAATCCAATTGCCCGGGCCCAAACTAAGTGAACCATAAGGCCCTAGGGCCGGCCCGGCCCAAAACCCGCAAGCTAGGCCCGCGGGTTAGGGCCGCCCGGCCCCTTAGGGCGCCAAGCTTGGGCGGCAAGCAAGGGGGGCGGTCCCCTAGGGGGCCGAACCTCCTTGTGGGGGTTGTTTCCAAAACAACCTCCTTGCTTGGAGCCCAAGTTTGGTTGTTTCCTTGTTTTGGGAGAACTCCTTCTTCCCCAAGGATGCCCAAACCCTAGATCTAAGATCCTAAAATTTCTCAAACTCACCAATTCATGCATCCAATGCAATAATTGGGTCTTGTCATGATTAATTCTTTGACAAATTGCATCCAATGCTTGATTTGTCTTGTTTTACGCGATAAACAACAAATTAAGGTGTAAAACAACAAGAATGTAACACATAAACTACGTTTATGCTCTATGACCTGTGGCTCTGATACCACTGTAGGGTTTTGATTCATGGATCGCGCAAACGGAAGCATAATCAAACAAACAACCATGAAAAACCCTCCAAGGATCACAAGTCTAGATGCATAACGATAGTGAAGGTAAGAAATCATAAACACACCTTTGGGTTCTCCTTGATGACTTCAAACGCGAATAGTGTCACGTTCTCTATAGTTGATCCACGCCTAGAGTTGATCCTAGATCTCCAATCTCCTTGGTGCTAGCCCGGAATGAGAGGAGGGTGAAGGAATCACGCAAAACGAGACACAAAGAGGGGTTCGGCCCTCTTGTGGCGTCGGGGACGAGGGGGCGGCGGCAAGGGGGCGGCGTCCTCCTTGTTGCTTGCTCTCTCTCTCCTTGGTTTTCTCCCACTCTTGTTATGTTCTCTTTAGAGCATAAGTTATGAGGAAGGAAGGAAGGAGGGTCCTTTATATAGTCCAACAACTCCTTGTTAACTACCTAAAGGACTTATTCTAGTCCTACTAGAATTCAATTTAGTCCCTTCCTTGCAAATTAGTCCCTACTAAGTTTGCAAGGGTTTGCAAAGTGATCCTTCTAATTAATTAATCCAATTAATTAATTCCCAAATCTAGTACAACTCTATATAGCGTGTGACCCCATAGGTTCTATCTAGTTGGTAGCAACTCTTTGCTAATATGGAGCGGTTTCTAGCAAAACATCCATTCTAGCCAACTAATAGAATAGTCATCTAGACAACCTTGTACAAGTAATTGTCTCATCCCTTTGCCTCCATATCCGGATTGGACACGAGACATACAAGTCACACTCGTATATCCAATCCCTAGTTTCTCGATCCATGGAATAGCCTTATTCGTGCAAATAACATCAATATCACATATATTGATTTATTTGAGTCTGGCCAGACATTCTATAAGCACTATCCTTCGAGTGGCCTTGGATATTTGTTCCCGTTATGTGGGAGGGGCAAATCCTCTCTACGTCCACTACGATTTCTAAGCTTGCTTCTCATTGTATCCAGTACACGCCTTTATAACTACCCAGTTACGGTGTAGCGTTTAACGCTACCAAGATCACAATGATCCACAACTAGAATATCTAGTGACTTCAAGTCGAAGGATGACAATACCATTGTACCCGAGAAGCACTTGTGACTTAACATAACGTGTATGTAGCCTTCTCGGTGATGGGTCAATCCAGTGCAACATTCCGTAATGCACACCTATGTGTTGGATCGTGATATCTCCATATCAATCCAACCCCATACTAGTCTATAGATGATTGTCCCATTTAATCATTATACTTGACTAGGGATATTTAAGATAAACAACACGATTGTAAATCTAAGGACTTCATTATATTAAATATCCAATAAATAATAAATGAATTTCTAGCCAATTACAAATTCATACTAAACTAGATTGCCTCTAGGGCATCTATTCCAACAATGAGTGCATTACTACCTACTCATTGTTAACACACACTTCTACAAAGTACACACTCATTTACAACCAAGAAGCAAGAGAGTAGTATTACACATTTTCTCAATTGCTTCTAATACCCTCAGGTAGGTGGTTACTACTCATCACAGGGTGTGCAGGTAGGTGGTTGTGTGAACAACCATTAGCTAACCTGCAAAACAGGTAATGCAGGTAGGTGGTTGTGTGGACAACCATTAGCTAACCTGCATCACAAGGGGGTGGAACCTGTTTACATATGATCTTTGCATCAACACTCTAAGAAATGTCCTCATTGAGAGATGATGCCAAAAACAGGTGCACAACCAGGTAACTTGATCACAAACAGGTGCACAATCACATGTCTTTGTAGATCACATAACATCCAATAACAAGATCACAATAACAGCACTATGCAGATCACATAACATATAACAACTTCATCACAATAACAGGTATTTGCTGCTCACACAATATCCAATACATAATCACAATAAACATGATCACAATATCCAGATACAAAACCATGTTATATAATTGAACAGATCATGTACTCCCTCTGTTTCATCAGGTCACAACCAAATAGATGCAATAAACAGATCACCATAACAGATCACATAACATAATACCAGAACAGATCAAACGAGAGAGAGAGAGAGAGAGAGAGAGAGAGAGAGAGAGAGAGAGAGAGAGAGAGAGTTAGGGTTTCTCACAGATCTAAGGAGAGAGAGAGAGTTAGGGTTTATCACAAAACAGATCCATGTGCACTGAAAGTTTTTGAAGTATCTGATGACACAGATGGAGTATAGAATTAGGGTTTTTGTTCACTTCCCCCTTGATCGGCGCCGGTTCGTATAACCTTCTTCGGAGTCCGGTACGTCTTCCTCTGAGTCGGGGACGATTAGATTCTCCGGCAAGTCCTCCGATTCGGGGGCGATTAGATTCTCCGTTAAATCCTTCCATTCGAGGACGAATAGATTCAACGGCAAGTACTCCGGCGGCGTTCGAAGCATGGTCGGAACATAAATAGCCATGAATCGGAAGAGAGCATAGCGATTCTCATCGAAAGACATCGGCCTCCAACATGCATCATCAAACCATGTGGGATCAGACTCATCCTGGTCCATAACATCTCGTTCCACCACAGAACTCATCGAATCCGGTTGATTTGGTGACAAGAATCAAGTTCCGACTATCAGATCTAGCGGTGGAGTGGGTGAATTGCTAGGGTTTCTCAAGAACACAAGAAACCCTAGACGCAGCGGCGGAGAGACAGAGAGAGAGACGGAAGGAGATGGAGAGAGAGAGACAAATGAAATGAATTGGGGAAGAACAATGAACCGGGGTGTAAATGGAGGGGTTGTTTGATTCATTTAGGGTTTCACACATTAAGTGAAAAGGTTGAGGTGGTTCGGGTGGTTGGGCTGGTGTGGGTGATTAATAATCCCACAATTATGATTAGGCTTAATTAATCAGATTTAGTCTATAAACTGATTAGTTTAGTCCAGTTGTAATGTGGGTTTGGGTTTTTTTAGTGAGGGTATAGTGGTATTTTACTAATATTAAAGTTGCCATTTTTGGAAAATTTGAAGAATCTGGCGAAACACCCAAAAAGGAAAGTTTGAAGAATCTGACGAAACGGAGAGAGTATATGTCATATTTTTATGGATCATTAATATTGGGGGCAAAGAGATTATATGTATTTTTTTTATTAATTGGGCATTTCATTTCACTGTTCATGTTTTCTCTTATGTGAAGCATACACTGTCACCGTTCATTTTAGTCTCACTATATATTCAATTTGTGATTGCATCGCATAATTAGACAATGAAACTTATAGAATATCTATGTTCAACAATATTCATCTCTGTTTATGTCACTTACTTATAGGAAGCATACATATGGAATTGTGATGACCCATACACATTTTTTATATTGTGTGCAAAAGTAAATAATTCAAATTTGTTCACAAATGGTGCATTATGCGACTTGTTATCACATTCTAAAATTGTCCCTAATGCGTAGGCATTGTTGAATTGCCCGTTTAATTATTACAGTTCATATCTCTATAGCGTTCTCGCAGCAGACAAAAAAAATAAAAATAAAAAAATAAAAATAAAAAACTCCTGCTTGGGACATCAAAATGTGGGACTACTCTTAAAATCAAATTTATATAAAACTACCATCATCATGTTTGATTATTTAGGTCTATATACAAAGTGAAGAATATGTCTTCCTTGGCAGCAAGAAAAAGGATTTAGTGATGTAGTCTTGGAGAGACAAAATTTGCTATATGTTTTTTTAAATTTTAATCATGCTCCATCCACATCATCGGTTAGATGAGCATGCTCCAATCAGAGTAAATATTAGGTAGTTATGGTGCTTAATAAGTGTATCTGCTTGGAGTGGATACTTGCCTATTTTTTGCATTTTTGGTCGGTCTAATGCATATTCCGTATGCACAACTCATCAGTAAGAAACTGAATTGAAGTACAGTGTAATGAAGAAGTTACGGAGATGATGAACATGAAAACTGTGTTGTTGACTTGTTTCCTCTTGTTCAAGAGTGCATTTGTATTTGAAACTTTTTCACACTTTGTGCCTCAACCAGTATGTACTAGCATTTAACCCGTGCGATGCACGGTGAACATTCAAATCCAAGACCAAAAATTAATGACTAGAAAATCGATATCTTATGCATTTAAAACACTACATCAAAAATAGAAAACATGTCCTAAAAAAATTACATAAAAGAGTAACAAATACAATTTCTTTATTTTTTTTTGCGGAGAAGAAGAACATCAATTAATAATAGGGAAAATTACACATCACCTACATACTATTACAATCGAATACAAGAACATAAGATACAACCGATACAACCAGAGAAACATCATTAGACTCGTGCCAATACATAGATAACTACTTAGCTAAGAGTACCTAATCGAAGAATGAGTCTTCCCACCCTGAAAGAAGAACAGAAACGTCATACCAACTAAAATCAATAATAAGAATTAACTACTAACTCCCTGATTGTCGAGGATGAGCGGTCTGTGACATCAATGGCACAAAGAACTCCTTTGACTGGCAAAAACTTGAATAGATGAAGGCGCTGATGGACTTTCCAGAGAATGATAGGGTGACCGAAACATTAAAATAAATACGAGCTTTCTTAGCAACACCCACAAAGAAGAACCCACTGATCTTCACAGCGCCGTTTCATCAGATGGATCCGATGAGAAACCACTGGTTCGTCAGTGACCATATGCTCCACAAAAGAAGAACTTTCGGCTAAGCCACCATTGAAATCAGCGAATCGAACACTTGTCTGCAAAATACCAGCTAAATCAGGTGTGTGCGCATCAGAAAAACCTGCCCGTGAAGAGGACTGATGAACTGCATGTGTCCGATCTAGAACTGGACCGTCAGAAGCGTGAGCATGAACAGAAGGCTTCTTCCGGTTCCTTGTCTTTCCAAGAAGAATCCGACGAAAAGCAGAAAAAGAGACCCGAATTGGACCCGATTGGGTTCCATGCATTTGTTCGGATCGGCGAACCTGCCTCAAATACCATGAAATATCGACTTGAACTACCTGATTCGTCCGTCGATTCACAAAACTATAACCTTCCCCTTGGTTCTGGACACAAGATTTATCCAGGGCATCCTTGACGCTTTTGCATGCACTCTGTATTTCCGCTTTCGGCGGCCGGGAGAATCGAAAACTAAGAAGTTCCGATCTACTGTACCTACTAACAGCCATACAAGAACGGAAACTGCTGAAGTATCCATTTTCTTTGAGTCGCTTGGATGTACAAACCTCCACATCCCACAATCGATGACGTTTTTTGGTAAGAATTTTCTGTGTGAGAGTGACCTCGTCTGTTTCTTGTCGAGAAGAAATGCTAGACAATTTCCTTCGTCTTTTAGCGCAGCGGTTTATTGGAGGTACAAAATCTAACATAGAGAAAAGCATGATGATGATGAAACATGGAAGTAAGGAGAGATGAGAGAGGAAACTATTATGATTTGGAAGGAAGAGAGATGTGAGTGTAAGTACGAAACAGGGGAAATAGGACTGAAGATGAACAACAATCAACAGGAGATAAGGAGAACAAAAATCAGTAATAAAATCGAAATATGAATAAATGAGATAAAGTTTTAGATTGAAATAGGTTCGGTTGATGTGAATCAAAACCAACGAGAAAGTCAACGGTAGAAACCCAGAAAACAAACCCGAGCAGAGGAGAAGAGATTGCTAGCAGGACTTAAAAGAGAAAAGATCGAAAGAAGAGCTCCCAAGCACAACGCCCACTTGCTTGAGAAAACCAAATGAAACCATGAACCAAAACAACAACTGTAATAACACTAAAAAACCAACATAGAGGAGGAATAACATCAACTTGATGGCATGAGAGGAAACCTGGAGTATTGAGGAATCAAGAACAGATCGAAAGGAATAGGCGAAACAAGACCAGATCTGAAAGATGTGGTCACAACAGAGAGCCAAAATTGAACGAAAATGGACAAATCTATGGAGATAGATGGAGTTGAGCCCGGCGGCGGCTGGTGCCAGTAGAGACCAGGAAGAGATAAGGGTTAGGGTTTTCTATTGATTGGAGAGAGTTTTCTCTCTCTAAAAGGACACCCTATATTTTTTTAATTTTTTATTTTTTAGAAATTGTTTTTGTTGTTAACTGGGTAAGAACCTTGGACCTCATGTAGATCATGGTGGCAACGCGCCGTGCCGTGCCTAAATCCGACCGTGCTCGGGCCGTGTCGAGGGGTAGGGCGGGCAGGGCCGTGCTAGAATATTAATGAATCTCGGCACGTGCCGGGTCGAGGGGTAGGGCGTTTCGTGCACGGGCTGTGTCGGAGGGGGTCGGAAAGGGGTTGTTCGTGCGAGTCGTGCACAACCCGGGGGGCCGGGCCGTGTTGGCTGACACGATTTCTTACGTGTATACGCAAGTGCACGGTCGAAGTAATAAAGATGAGTATTAAGCTCAGGTTGTCGAACCCACAGGGACAGATAGTAGGTTTATTGTTAATTAGAGATTAAATTTAAAGAGTATAATTGAAATAGCAGTAAGAAAGTTGTTGATTTGAGAAGTTGTCACCCCGAATCAAGTGACTGAATTAAACTAACTAAAATACTATATTTTTTGTATTTTCTGAATTAAACAACGGTTTATCAAATATTAAGAGGAACTAGGCGATCTATGGATCACCTAGGGCAGCAGACAATTCCGGATATTGCTTTGAAACATGTAATATTGAATATGCTCTTGATCACGTTTAACTACTTACAATCTCCTCTCAGTCTCATGTAAGCCTATGCTAAGTTCAATAGTCGTCATCTGTCGATCCATAAACTATATCACCTAACAAGCACTAAGATTAATCCTACGTTTTGATCCAAACCCTAACACTTCGCCTTTCGGTCCATCATGATACGGGGTTGCTAGCAATCCTAGATTCAAAAGCTAATCAATCTTCACCTGTCAGTCCATCGATCTTTCACCAATTCGCTACCCTAGTTCATGACGCTAAGGTAGCATAAAATTAAGAACAAGATTACTAGAAGAAGCAAATTCACTATTACTTTAAGCTAAAATAAACGTTGTGGATCAAAGACATCTCTATTCATCATTCATATCCTACCTAAAACGTGTCAATAGTTCTAGGTCAACAATACATCAATAGAGAAGAAATGTAATCCATGACGTGAATCCATAAGCGTGAATCAAACAAACAAATCCGGAACGGTGTCTAACAAAACCCTAGGATCTCCATAGAGCCTAGCCAAGAAAACTACTCAAATATGCTGAAAATAATAGCTAACAAGTTCATTGTATTGAGAAACGATAGAAAAGATAGGAGGGATAGTCAAACTCGTGACGAAATTCGCGTTCCGGCAACTCCGGCGTGGTTCTCCATGATCCTCATGCTCTCTAGCCTCCCTCTATCGTTCCCCAGCAGCTTCTTCTCTGTTTTTGGTCTCAGAATGCGTCCCCCAAGGCCTGGGCACGCTTTTTAATGAAATATGGCCGAAATTGCACTTCAGCCCCTCCAGTTTGTAATTCCCGGACTGAATTATTTGTTGATCTTGCGCGGGCTGTATCTCCCTCATACGGACTCGTCTTCGGGCCTACCATATATCGTTGAAAAGCTACGGATGTCTACCTTCCAATGCCGCAAGCCTTGCTTCAAAATTATTTGTAGATTTTCCTGGGCATCGAAAAGAGTGAAGGCTGGTCCTGTGTGACTTTTCTAACTTTTCTTCTTTTGTGCGTCTCCTTTCCTCCTCTTCATCTAGCTCCATTCCAAGCATATCCAAGCATCTCATAAGCTCCAATTCACCTATTTTACCTGATATAAACCACACTAAACAACCCGTGCAGTTATCATAGCAAATATGAGAGAAAACATGCACAAATATGCTAGAAACACAACTTTTCACTCTTAGGCTTATAAATCGTCAAATTCACATATTTGTGCAAAAATACATATAAATCATGTGAAATAAGACTAATACAAGTACTAAGAAAGTATAATAATAACTCCTAAAAGAGAGTTATCAAATACCCCCACACTTACCTTTTGCTCGTCCCGAGTAAAACCACTATTTACTAGCCGACTCAAGACGCAAACGACACAAGACTCGACAATGCAACAATATGATGCAAATGCAAACTACGACTCGATCCTACACAAACACATATATACACAAAACACATTTTTTATCTTTTTAGTTGAGATCGGGCAATCTCCATTGGCTTAAATTGATTATCATGAAGTGATGAGAATCCTAGGAACAAAGCATGAGTTGAAACTAAATTTGACAACGAGACTCTCCCCTAGTTAGTACAGAAAGCCTAACTTTACTAATTACAAGAGTAAGCTACCTCTTCGCGTGTGCCACAAAATAAGTGACTACGCTAGGCAAAGACACATCCAAGGTCCGAGCTCCTAATCCGCTAATGGTTTTCACATGATGAGGCTTAGGGACATATAGATAATCTCGTCGAAATCAAGTCCTAAGCGTCACATTCTCACATCAAATCCCACATCTCACACACCCTCACCACGATGATAGGAACTAAAACCCAAAGCTCACCACTTCCGGCCCTCAATTCTCTCAAACCCCGGTACACTAGTGATCTCCGTGGCCATCGTCGTTTGTCGTGCATGAAACGTGAACCGTCGTCGTCAAAGTAGCTCCACCACTCGTTTCATTTCAATTCCAACTCACTTTATTTCATCTCTCCTTTTTCTTTTTCTCTCATTTTTTTTATTTATTTTCTATTTTTTTCTTTTTTTTTTCATTTTCTATTTTTCTTTCTTTCTTTTTTTTTTACAATTCTCTCAAAATACCATCAAAATCCAACAATAATATCCGAATGTCTTCAAATAATAATCAAATATGCTAGGAGAAGGAAACACGTAGATCGATGAATGAATATCACATAAAAATATCATCTCCTCCTAACTCAATCAAAGTCCATGTCAAATCCAAGCCGCAAAATCAATGAAGTACATGTGAGGGAGTGGAGTCGTCGCAAGCTCACTCTCAATGTCCGGAGTCAAAAGTCGACACCCCCACACTCGAATGTCACCATATCCCCTCTCAAGTAGTCCCGAAGATGAATGTATCTCGTGCCTAATCCAACCGATCCTCCTACACCAAAGTAATCAAAACCGGTACCTAGCACGATCCACCAATTAAGTTTTCCCAACCTAATTCCGTGCGTATTAGATTCACGCACTCACGGCTCTCCAAAACTGTGTCCATGATGTAGTGGCATGGAACACCGCCACACCGAAGTGCGCAAGCCTACTCACTCACCCTCGCATCCCCTCGTAGATAATCAATGAAGTGCAAGCGAGATGTAGAACTCAACAAATTGTATAATCACTCCCTCATCAAACCCCCTCAACTACACAACCCCCTCGTGACGCACTAAAGTGGTGATTCTAATCAATTTGTGATGAAGGCCAAGAATCGTCACCCTAGGTCCGAAGGCTAGCAAAGAATCTAAGGTTCAAATTGGGGCGTCTAATGGTCCTACAAGGTGAGTTCTAAAAGCAGTGAGTGCTCTAATACACAACCTCGCACACCTGTTTCGTGTGCCACTACGAGGCGGGTTGGCGACTACCTAAGACGTACACATGGATGTTCGGCTTGTTTAGCTCACACCTAGCTCAGCTCTTGTAAGAAAATAGGAACACACTTTTGCTTTGAAAATCACGTAAGTGTTAGAAATAGGTAGGCACTCCCGTAAAGAAAGTCTCTCTATACCTACTAGGGGGGACTCACGTCGTCACTCTCGGTCGCAAATCATGCCCTATGCCTAAAGTCCTCACACTTCGCGATTTATCAAACTTTAGCCTCTTTCGATTGCCCTTTTCTCAAAATTTTCTCTTTTTAATTAATTTTTTTGGATTTTTCAATTTTTTTGATTTTTTTTTCATATAATTCCTACACTACATGCAAGCCGACGCGAACGAAACTACACAAAACAGTCGATAGGGTAGGTAAACTCAAATAAGAAAACGTGCAATATTAAACACAAACACAAACAAGTATATACACGACTAACAAATCACAATACGATATACTATCACAATATCACGACACGGAGCACATAAATAGACACAATAACACGACCAAACTATATGCAGACATGGCGATGCAAACACTGACTGGCTAGTCAAGACTAAAACTCCCCCCACACTTGAGCGCTTCGTTGTCCTCAACGAATTTAGAGATTAACCAAGAAGACTCAGCATTCAAATGCGAGGGGCGGTGGTTCTACTCGGAGTCAAAGTCACGGCACAAGACGGTAGCTACAACAAATTTAGAGATAATTCAAGCTACGTGCACGTGACAAGTTGTGTGTACCGAAATTAAGCAAGTACTCAAGTAATTCCCTAGAATTCTAAAAATAAAATCCTAGAGCAAGTACGATTTGCCTAAACGGTAAGTAAAGAGTGAGAAAAGAAGGTACTCACAAACCGACACAAAGTCGGGGACGAAATCCGATAAGTGCTGACTGAGATAGCTAGAACAATCCCCAAGCAAACATTGCACGGAACAATGCAAGCTCCCTTGCGGTCGAGTGTGAAACACACCGGGGTCGATTAATCCTGTTGCTGCTGACGAAAAGAGAACGAAGAATCCCCGAACTCGTTATGTGAGCTCCCGTAACGGTCGAGTGCGCAAGTAGCACACCGGGGTTGATGTCTTCGTCCAATTCTTTTTCATCTGTTTCAGTCTGAAAATTCTTCTCAGCTACTTTATTGAGTTCTCTAAATTTCAGTACTCAGTTGGCAGGTATAAGCTTGATGCAAAATCCCAGTAGCTCCAAAATTAACATTCTTTGCCAAAATAATACCATCTGCCCTTACACTTAATCAACTGTAGCAAGCAATTGAATCCACCAGACACGTCAAAATGCCACCTAATATTGTGAATCAACCCGTCAAGCCTGGAATTCAGCCTCAAACTCTGATGCATAGCCTCTCTGATTCTTCAAAATCTGATCTCGGTATCAAGGCCTCAGACTCGCTCGGATTCGTCGGAATTAATGGCTGATCAAGGACAGCTGGGTGGGTTTCAACTACTGTTTATGCTTTCACGAACTGGGTTGCTTGGTTCCTCGTTCGTGTCGCCGCCGAGGTTCTGGATGGGGTCGGGTGAAGCGCAGAGAAAGAGATAGCGCTGATAGTGGTGGTTGTTGTTTCAGGTCGGTGATGGTGGAAGAAACAATTGGTGGGTCTTCAATTGGGGTTCGGCTGAAAGAATCAATGGCTAGTGCTTGAATCACTGGGTCGCGATGGTTATGAAGGGGAATTGGGAGAGATGCGAAGGGTGAAGGATCGGGAATTACAGCGGTGGGGCTTTGTTATGAGAATCACCGTCGGCAAGGTCCGACTGTGAGGGCCTGAGTGGTGATTTCGGTGGTTGTGGGTGGTGTTCGGTGAAGGCAGTGAGAGAAGGGTGCGATAGATGTCTGGGTCGGTTCGGGGTTCATTGATTTCGTATGGGGGTCGTCGTGATCGGGGAAGAAAGCTGGGTGGTGTTCGATTGCAGAGATGGTGGTCGGAGTTGGGGTTGTTTGGCCGGTGGTTGTGGAGAGAGGCGGTGTTGGTGTTTCAGTCGGAATCCACGGGGAAGATCGGGGTCTGGAAAACTGGGTTCGACTGGAAACTGTGGGTTTGATTAACAGAGAAGAGGAAGAAGACGATAGGGGGTAGGGTTTGGTAATTTGCATATGCCTCCCCTGGTGCCAAAAAAATACATTTGACAGGGTCTTCAATGACGTTTTCAACACTTTGTTATATCGGCACAAACCACCCCCTGCTGCGCGGAAAAAGTTTTTCACGCCATTTTTTCTTCTTCCACGATCTTTTCTCTTTCACCTTCTTCTCAATTGAGCAAAAATAAACTCTCGCAAGGATCATATATCTCAATAACGATGAACACTTGTTGTAAAAGCGATCGTTATCCCGAAACTTTTTATTCTTCTTCCAATCCATAAGAATAAACATCATAACCAATTCATGAACGCCAAGCCTCCCATGTCGTGGAAAAAGATTGATGTGATCTTTGACCGCCTTTTCAACTTGCAACATCTTTACTGAAATTTTAAACGACAACTCATAAATTATGAAGGATTGTGTACCTTCATCTTCTTCATATGAATTAATCGAATCATCTACGAAGTCAATATCGGCGTCTTGTTCATCTTCGTTGGGCCCACACGTGAGATTATCCATCAAATCCGCAATCGGAGAGTCGAGATCGTCAACATTAATTTCATGAATAATACTTTCAATCTCACCGAAAATAGCATTGTGCTTCTCCCCCATACTTGATTCAAGCCACGAATCAATGTTTGGACAACTTGGGATAAACAATAGCTCATCATCATCTTCTTTGAGCATTGGTATTGGAGTAAATTCTTCATTGGAACGGAGATTGACACTCATATAAAATTCTTCAAGTCTTGCTCCAAATTCTGCCACGTCCAACCCCATTCTCATTGCACTGTGTTTCAATTCTTCGATTCCCTTATGCAGTGCTCCAAAAAATTGCTGAAGCAAGTATTGGCGGCTATACATCATGCTTTTGCTGGCATAATATTCCGCGATATCTCCTTCAGGGTAGAATCCATCCTCGCGATCAATCAGTTCCGCTAAACAAACAAAATGTCCTTCTTTACTATCCCCCATGCTTAGCAGAATACCTGCACACCAAAGATCTCAAAAAAAAAAAATAACGTGAGGTAATAAGAATAAATAATAACAATAAAAAAAAGACTCTCTAAACTAATTTCTAATTACCAAATAAACCGCTGTCCCCGGAAACGGCGCCAAAAACTTGACACGATTTCTTACGTGTATACGCAAGTGCACGGTCGAAGTAATAAAGATGAGTATTAAGCTCAGGTTGTCGAACCCACAGGGACAGATAGTAGGTTTATTGTTAATTAGAGATTAAATTTAAAGAGTGTAATTGAAATAGCAGTAAGAAAGTTGTTGATTTGAGAAGTTGTCACCCCGAATCAAGTGACTGAATTAAACTAACTAAAATACTATATTTTTTGTATTTTCTGAATTAAACAACGGTTTATCAAATATTAAGAGGAACTAGGCGATCTATGGATCACCTAGGGCAGCAGACAATTCCGGATATTGCTTTGAAACATGTAATATTGAATATGCTCTTGATCACGTTTAACTACTTACAATCTCCTCTCAGTCTCATGTAAGCCTATGCTAAGTTCAATAGTCGTCATCTGTCGATCCATAAACTATATCACCTAACAAGCACTAAGATTAATCCTACGTTTTGATCCAAACCCTAACACTTCGCCTTTCGGTCCATCATGATACGGGGTTGCTAGCAATCCAAGATTCCTAAGCTAATCAATCTTCACCTGTCAGTCCATCGATCTTTCACCAATTCGCTACCCTAGTTCATGACGCTAAGGTAGCATAAAATTAAGAACAAGATTACTAGAAGAAGCAAATTCACTATTACTTTAAGCTAAAATAAACGTTGTGGATCAAAGACATCTCTATTCATCATTCATATCCTACCTAAAACGTGTCAATAGTTCTAGGTCAACAATACATCAATAGAGAAGAAATGTAATCCATGACGTGAATCCATAAGCGTGAATCAAACAAATAAATCCGGAACGGTGTCTAACAAAACCCTAGGATCTCCATAGAGCCTAGCCAAGAAAACTACTCAAATATGCTGAAAATAATAGCTAACAAGTTCATTGTATTGAGAAACGATAGAAAAGATAGGAGGGATAGTCAAACTCGTGACGAAATGCGCGTTCCGGCAACTCCGGCGTGGTTCTCCATGATCCTCGTGCTCTCTAGCCTCCCTCTATCGTTCCCCAGCAGCTTCTTCTCTGTTTTTGGTCTCAGAATGCGTTCCCCAAGGCCTGGGCACGCTTTTTAATGAAATATGGCCGAAATTGCACTTCAGCCTCTCCAGTTTGTAATTCCCGGACAGAATTATTTGTTGATCTTGCGCGGGCTGTATCTCCCACATACGGACTCGTCTTCGGGCCTACCATATATCGTTGGAAAGCTACGGATGTCTACTTTCCAATGCCGCAAGCCTTGCTTCAAAATTTTTTGTATATTTTCCTGGTCATCGAAAAGAGTGAAGGCTGGTCCTGTGTGACTTTTCCAACTTTTCTTCTTTTGTGCGTCTCCTTTCCTCCTCTTCATCTAGCTCCATTCCAAGCATATCCAAGCATATCATAAGCTCCAATTCACCTATTTTACCTGATATACACCACACTAAACAACCCGTGCAGTTATCATAGCAAATATGAGAGAAAACATGCACAAATAGGCTAGAAACACAACTTTTCACTCTTAGGCTTATAAATCGTCAAATTCACATATTTGTGCAAAAATACATATAAATCATGTGAAATAAGACTAATACAAGTACTAAGAAAGTATAATAATAACTCCTAAAAGAGAGTTATCATTGGCTAGGGGAGAAACACGACCCGCTCGTGCCACGGGCTAGGCACGCCTTTGAGCGGGTCGTGCCATGCAGGGGAGGGGGCCGTGCTAGGGGCGTGTCGAGGGCGGGTCGTGCCAGGCCGTGCAAAAATGGCACGCGGGTCGGCCCGAATTGACACCATGACATGTAGAGGCTTCTAACGCGCTACCACTTGAGCTATCACCCTTGTTGCGTAACAAAAACAGTTTAAATTACTTGTTTGTTTTACTTGAACAAAGTTTAAATTTCTTGTTTGAGACCAATCACAATTGTCTTGCATCACAAATGATGTAATTTATCATTAGATTGTCCATATTTAAATAAATTTAAACGTAAGAAAGACGAATTTATTAAATAAATGTATGCATTCATAGCCCAATCAACATGAAGAATTTTAAAACATTTATAATCATTATGTTCCATCCCCTAAGTATTTGCTTCAATAATATAAGTGTAAGATTAGTTAATGCAAATTCTAAATGGTATTCATAATTTGTAATGGATTCCTTTTATATATTCAGTAAATAAATCTCTTTTGGAACATATTGACTACATGTATTTCAAAAAGGTTGCTGGGAAGCTTATAGCTACTCGGATTTTTGCTGCTGGACACTATACCCATTTACAGGTTTTAAACTTTCAATTCTCGGACTAAATTATAGTTACCAAATTGAAGGAATGAAAATGTCAATAAAAAGAGTAACGAATGGGCTGAAAATAAGAAAGAAAGCATACTTGCTCAAAAGGTAAGTGGTTCAATTGATTTCAAATTAAAAACGTGGAAATGGAGGTTCGGAAAGTTTATTGATCTGCAAAAAGTAATATAAACCTTACTAATATGTTTTCTGCTACTGGAGATAATATCCATTTATACTATTTACATTTTTCAGACTTTCAATTGTCTGACTAAATTAGTAAATGGGTGCAAGCTCAGTGGCAAAGCGTTTGATGTCCCTGCATGAGATTCTGGGCTCGAATCAGGCTATATGATGTAATTCTAAAAAAAATCTGACTAAATTAAAAATTACCAAATTTAAGGGATTAAAATGTCAAAAAAAAAGAAAAACGAATGGGCTGAAAATAAGAAAGCGAGAACAATTGCTGAAAAGGTAAATGGCTCAATTGACTTCCAATTAACAACTGGATAATAAAGTTGTGAAAAATTATTGATCCGCAAAAACGTTACTATAAACTTTACTAATCTGATTTAAGTTGGTGGACATTATCCCTGTTTATATCATTTACAGTTTTTAGAATTTCAATTTTCTTTCTAAATAAAGAATTATGATATTGAAGGCTTGAAAATGTCGAAAAAGAGTTACGATTGGGCTGAAAATAAGATAGTGTAAGTATTGATTGATCGGAATTGACAAACCCAACTTTTTTTAGCGAATTGACCGAATTAATCAATCATATACCATATTGGAATTTTTACTTGACAAAAGGTATAATAAGGAACAAACAGAGAAATATGTTTGATTTGCTTTAAAATTCGTTTCAATAAAAAAACTCATCGGAAGTATCAATTATTTTATATGAACCAATGGACTCATTGGAAAAAGTGTAATAGAACTGACCTTGTGTTTGTACTGCTCCATCTGGTATTACGACTTGTTCACTAGCATTTTTTGATATATTTATTTGGTCGACAAAGACTGCATTCTGTATGAATACACAAACGTGTATTTATATAAATCAAGGTAAACGTTTTGTATATGTATATCAAAGTTATATAAATGAAATCTGAAATTTACCTATATAGGCACGGCCCGGCAGGGTTCAATTAGACTCCTGCTTGTATGTGAATTCCTTCGGCCGATGGCCATGGTACTACACAGACCTAAAATAGTATTTTTTTTCATAAATAAGGTGGAAGACAAAACTATGCTATACGATTTTAAGAAAACTCACCGGATTTGCGGGCGTGCATTTGCTTCTGTCTCCTGTAACCTCTCTTGCGTGCCAAGCGATCTAGCTTAGAACCATCTCTCCGTTCTTTCATTTCGTCCTCCCCGTTCTTTCATTTCGTCCATCAATGCGAGAAAAGACGAGAGAGTAGAGAATGAAATCTACTGGTGCGGGTACAGAGAAGAACGAATTGATGAGTTACACGATAATGTAGTATATATTGAGAAGAATCAATTGTCACTTTCTGAATCCAGCACTAATTTAATTGCAGCAATCAATTGAAATAGTCAAGTTGATTCGTTTTTCGCCATGTTTCTAATGCCAACACATCAATACCATTTCAATTCATTTACCGAAGAAGAAAATATCATTTGACTTATTATGTTGACGTGGTTGATACATTTTGTCATCTAATGCGCAATTTAGCGTGCTATTCGCAAGTATACGAATCAAGTAGTATAGAGTGTATTACGACTCAGATTATCGATCCCACAGGGACTTTGCAGGTTTTTCTAGCAATCCGTTTTAACATACAGAGTGTAAAAAGGAGGAGTATTTTGAGAGTTGTGAGTACGAACTAAGTACTGAAAGTAAATTCTGAAACGTAAATATTTTTATGAGAATTTTCAGAATAATCTTAAGGTTGTAAAACTAGAGTTTGAGATACTAGGTCCCGGGATCCCCTAGGGTTCTTCAGATTTTTGTTCTTTGTTTGACATGAAAACACACAGCAGTCTCGTTATCCGTGCCACGTACCAATTGTGCAGTATCTTTTCTTTTCCTGCACGTTATCACAATCTTGCAGACTGTCGGATCCCTCTTAAGTTGCCTAAGTCTGTAGTCTCGTTCTAAGTCTGCTAGGGTTTCTAACCTGTCCTGACGGCCCGGGTCAGATTCTCTAACAGCTGGTCTCAACGATTTCAGGCTAGTCCTAACTTCCCTTCGCTAGTCGGCCCATCGGGGTAAGGTGCTAAATTCTCTCTTCTCTTCCTAACCCTAACCGGACGTTTTCACCTACCGGCCTGGGTCAGTAGCAATCCTGGTTAGCTACTCCGATCATGCATAAGCAGTAAAATTCAAAGAAAGAATAACTGATAAAAACTGCTGAATTAAGATAGTACGATCATGAATTCATAGTCTAACGTAGAACTAATATTTGAAATCGAAAGGTTCACCGAGAACCTAGGTAAAATTTTAGCTAATGAAATTCATAACGTAAATAACACAGTTTTTGAATGAGAGAGAAGAATAAGAGCAAACGGGTGTCTTGAATCTGGATTCACGTTTCCGTTCTCTCTGGGTATGCTCCGACCTCTCCGTGGATGTGTTATGTTGTGTGTTCTTCTTCTAAAACGAGCCATGGAAAAGTCTTTATACAGTGCTGAAGATGTTTCTGGAAAATGCCGTATTTACAAAACTGCCACTGGACCCGGAATAGCCTCGGAATACGCGCTGTCTGCGTATATACGCACCCTGTCTGCGTATATACGCACATGGGCAATGCCGTATTTATGAAACTGCCACTGGACCCGGAATCGCCTCGGAATACGCGCTGTCTGCGTATATACGCACCCTGTCTGCGTATATACGCACAGGGGCTGCGTATATACCCAGACAACAACTTTTTTCAACTCACATTTTCTCCCTGCTTGCGTATATACGCAACAACCTGCGTATATACGGACAGGGTCAAAAACTGGCCCAAAAGTCTTCCCTCTGGCTTGCTGTCTGCATATAATACGCAGCCCCTATGCGTATATACGCAGACAGCAAGGAAGACTGCTCTTTTTCTGCCTCTTTTGCTCCGACTTGCGTTTTGACCCGAAACTTGTCAAAATTATCAAAATACCCCTGGGTCAAAACCTCTCCAAATTCTGCCCAATCCTGACTCTGGCCATAGGAAAACTGCTGACAGAATTTGGGAGACAAAATCTGAACTGGACTCCGGAACCCCGAGCCCGGTGTTAAAATGACCAAAATACCACTGGGTCAAAATTGTCCCGGAAATCGTCACGAACCTGAAATAGCTGCTCACGACTCCAGACACCGGAAACCGAGACTCCTTACTCGGACGTGGCCAGTCTGGGACCCACACTTGACGGGAGTCGGTTTTTCAGCCGGACTCCGTTTCAGCATTATAACCTGTTTTCGGAAAGCCATTTACGTCTCCGTTCATTTGCCCCTGGTTTCAATTCAAAATTTTAAGTCAAGCTCAAGATATTGTCAACTGAGCGCATCCCGGTGATTGTCGGTTTTGATGTTTTCTGCTTTCTCGGTCGGTTTTTACCGCCCGTTTTTCCTCCAATCTTTCCGTTTTCCATTCCACTATAATTTTTACCGGTCTCGCTCAAATCCTGCTCCGAGCATTTTTTGCACGTTTCCCGAGGTGAACCCGGTTCTGTCTCGGCACACATCCCAATGCGCTTCCCGAACCTGTTCCTGTAAAGACAACATGAACAAACCCGTGATCATATCTCGAAATGCCTGAAATAAGCAGAAAATTACAAAGAGCAAATAAACGTCTCATTCCTAAAACTGAGGCTTTTTCCGAGGGTGAATTCTTGCTAAAACACGACTTTCCAACACGATGGTACGTCAAATCAGGCTAAAAGATAACCCCTATTTGGGCGTTATCAAATACCCCCACAGTAAACTTTGTTCTTCCCGAGCAAACTCTGGCGATATACTACCAATGCATACTATCCCGAATCAATCCAGAGCGGTGTAACTGCACTTATTTAAAAACAATATTAATACTATAAAAATAATTTATCTTTTTGGTGAGACTGGGCAATCTCTTCAACTTAGACTGAACATCCTTAAGTTCTCATATCTCCTTAGACTTCAGAAACTGCGGTGATCTGAAGAACTCGCGGCCAGCCTAGATTAGGAACAAGCACGAACACCACTTACTTCTGCTTTTGCACGCAAACCGAATGTATCCCTAACGCACACCTTCCGTGCTTTTACTCCGGGTGTAATGTAAATCTGCCGGCTTTGGGACGGTAGGATAAGTCATTTAGAAGCGATGTTCTAAACGTAACAGCACACTCACACATACCCCAATCTCACACTCCCTCACCAAGATGATTAAAACTGACCCAAATCACCTAAGATTCTACACACTCAATTTCCCCAGTCCCGGTGTAACTGCCGTTCTCGCGGCCACAACTGTGAACGAATGTGAAACTGTGATAAAAACTTCCGGCCTGGCGTTTTGAAATAAAATCAATCAAGCACCCTGAATTTTCTGCCTTTGATACATTTTTTCTTTTTTTTATTTTATTTTTTTTTTCCCTTTTTTCCATTTTTTTTGCGGGGCAACACAATATAAACAATAATATAAACCAGGCCAACTCTATGATAAACCAAAAACGTGGGGTGGTAGAAAAAATACTGAAATAAAATCTGAAACGACCACCCCCTCACTAATTTCGAACCATGTAGTCAATCTGTAAAATAATCGCGCTTTTCCAACCGATCCTCCTCACTCCAAGGATGTCAAAATCGCACAGCGCGTCCTCCAAATAACCCTGTCAACCCAAGTTCCCCATGTTGTGCGGAAAATTTATGCACTACGGCTCTCCTACTGTGCTCAAGGTGTAATGTCGTGAGTCGCCGCCACACCGAAGTGTGCTGCCGTCACTATCTCACCCTTACACACCCTCAAATATAAAAGTATAACGCTCATCCACTATCAAAATTGAGAATTCTGCTCTACCCCAGAAAATCCCCCTCAACTCAACTCCCTCGTGCCATGACGCGTAGGAAAGGACAAAATACTAACAATGATGCGAGTATCAAAAACGGCTTCCTAGGTCAAACGGTTACCAAGAAAGGGTTAATTGATCAACGGGGCTCACTAGTGGACCTAAGGCGCGAGACA
Source organism: Linanthus parryae (assembly GCA_023055425.1). Taxonomy (NCBI): domain Eukaryota; kingdom Viridiplantae; phylum Streptophyta; class Magnoliopsida; order Ericales; family Polemoniaceae; genus Linanthus; species Linanthus parryae. The sequence goes on along the minus strand of JALGPY010000007.1, from coordinate 84,670,848 downwards.
GGACGTGAGGTCCCCTATGGCCTATCACTCCACTAAATGATGTGATGAACGTGATGGCGGGTTGACGACTACCTGGTGACGGTGGTCTGGCAGCTAGTCGGATACATGGCTCGGGAGACAGCTACTTGCGTTTTCTGAAGTGCATTGGCTCTATTAACTCCCCTAGACAGATTCTTGCAGCTCTTCCTCACCTAAGTTCGTCCACTTCGGGAAATTTTCGATCATTAAGCTCTCTCCAGTTTTAAGCTAAATCCTTCGCCCAGTCTCAAAATTTTCAATTTTTAACAAATTTTTAATATTTATTTTTTCTTTATTATTATTTTTAAATAAAAAGTAATGCAGTTACAACGCCACCACCCCCACACTGGATGGTGCCATGCCCTCATGGTACTAATCATCAGGCATATAATCTGGATTGGATGAGCTGGCTTGCCTCATCGAATGGGAACAAATGGCAGCATATGCAGAAAAATAAAGCGAGAGATAGAAATTGAACCTGTGCACCCGAATTCAGTTCTTATAGGTACTGAATTTTATCGCAAATTCCGGTGGAGCAGGACCGTTGACCGGTCGCCAGAAAATTTCTCGACGGAAGTTGTCAACCTTGCGGCTCTATGTGCGCTGTTCAAATGTGCAATCCCCGAGCACCATTGTGCTCCCATATGGTCGAGTATACTTCCGTACACCGGGGTCGATTGCTCTATTCTGCAGAAAAACTGTTCCTGAAGGATCCCAAACTAGTACGAGTCCCTGTGATGGTCGAGTGTGCCAGAACACACCGGGGTCGATTCTTCAAGTTTTTTGAAAATCTGCCTTTTCTTCTACGAAATTTCAGAATTCGCTTCAAACTCCACAGATCTGTGTATGGAGGTAAAGACAGAAAAATGAGGCAAAAATGTGCTACTGTCTGCGTATATTGCGTATATACGCAGGCAGCAGCTTAAGGGTCATCTTTTTTTTTTCAGTATCTTTTTTTTCCTGCCTGCGTATATACGCAACCTCCCGCGTATATACGCAAATGGGGAGCATTTTGAAAACGAAAAAAAACAGTCATGTCTGCGTATATACGCAAGCAGCAGCAATTTTTTTTTGGACAGTTTGAGGGTGCTGTCTGCGTATATACGCAGTACCCTGCGTATATACGCAAGCAGTACCTTCAAACTGTAAAAAAAAATCTCTTTCTTCCTCTTTCCTTTTCTCTGTCTGTTTTCTGTTTTGTTGTATTTGCACATACTCAATTTCAAAGTCAATACCCACTCATCTTACCTCTCTCAAAACTCAAAACAGAAAATAAAACTGAAATAATTTAAACTAACTTAATACGTTCGGTTGCCTCCCAACCAGCGCTTGTAATTTACGGTCGACGGCCCGACCCAGTTACCTCATGTTTGCTCAAGGGACGTCAAAACCGCCAGGGTCTACCTTGTCGTCTGCTTCGGGGCCCAGATATGACTTGACCCGGTTTCCGCTCACCCTGCAAGTTGTACTGTCATGCGAATTCTCCAATTCAACCGCATCCCATGAAAAGTACTTCTTTGATGATAAACGATCTTGACCACTGAGATCTCAATTTTCCTGGAAAAAATTGCTTCCGAGAATCGCAGATAAGTACTTTCTGACCTACTTGAAGCTGCTTTGGCTGTGCTGAAGTTTGATGGCTCGGGAATGGTTTCAGCTCTAGGGTTGGTGGCTCTTTGAGTGACGGGACCAGGACCAATTTTTACCCACTTTTTTCATTCAGCTGTAAAGTGGTCCGGTTTTCAGCTTGCATGGCATGCTCCTCCTGGAATCTCTCCTCGTTCTCTCTGTCCACTCTGTCAATCTCTTCCCATAGCTCATCCATCTCCTCGTTTTCCCAGCCTTCTTCGACTACCTCCATTGCAAAGATGTCTTCATGCTCGTAATAATTCGGTAGTTGCAGATTTTTTAAAACGTTGAACTTCACCTTGTCTTCATTGATCTGCATGGTCAGTTCTCCGCTCTTGCAGTTTATCATGGCTTCTCCAGTGGCCAGAAACAGTCTGCCCAGAATGAGTGGTACATCTCCTGCCTCCGAGTCCAGAATTACAAAATCTGCCAGAAAAATCAATTCTCCGACTTTCACCAGAATATCTTCAATAACTCCGTAAGCCTGCTTCACGGATCCGTCCGCCATCTGCAGCTTGATTCTTGTGGGCCTGAGTTCACGAATTTTCAATCTTTTGAAAATTGATAACGGCATTAGATTGATACTGGCCCCTAGGTCACACAGAGCCTTTCTTGTGTAAGCATTACCTAGGGTCACCGGGATGACAAAACTGCCAGGGTCCTTCCTCTTCCTCGGTAGCCCATTCTTCACAAAGTTGCTCACTTCTGCCGTCATATTTATTGTCTCGAAATCGCTCATACGTTTTCGTCCATACAAAATGTCCTTGAGGAATTTGGCGTAAGTGGGCATCTTTGCCAAAGCCTCCGCAAATGGTATGTTGATCTGTCGCTGTTTGAAAATCTCGAGAAATATGGCGTAGTCCTTGCTATCATCCCTCTTTAGTGTCTTCAAAGGATACGGCATCTCCTTGGAGACAGGTACCGTTTCTGCTTCCTTCTCTTCGCTCTGCACTGCATCCTGCTCAACCGAGCCCTTCGGCTGGGGGCGGTCGGCTGAACTGTTATCCTGGCTAAATACTTCGCGCTCGATTTCCTTCTACTATTCTGCACGTGCACGGCTAGGATACGACGGATCCTGTAGTATTAATCCACTCCGAGTGGTGATGGCATTGACCTGAGCACGTGGATTATTTACTATGGTTGAGGGTAAGTTCCCTGGTGCTCTCTCAGTTAGCTGTTGTGCTAACTGCCCTAGTTGTACCTCCAAAGCTCGCAGTGACGTTTTGGTTGTCTGCACGTAGGCTGTCAGGGCGTCCATATGTGCAAATCGGGACTCGATGGTTTGAAACATGGACTCGATTTTCTTCATCTTAGCATTGTACTGCTGTGCAGAAGGGCCTGGAGAAACCTGCATTGTCGGTGCGGCTTGCTGAGCCGGTGGCCTGTGCTTGAATCCCGGTGCATAAATTGCAGAAATCGGGTTTTCGTACCGGAACCCGGGATGATCTCTTGTACCCGGTCTGTACTGGCTCGGATCCCACTGTTGCTGTACGTAATTGGCATCTTCGTTTTTGAGCCCCTCGATGGCTGTGTCCAAATCTGGTCCGTCTACTGCCGCAACAGTCTTCTTTTCCAAGTAGACTTTCTTGACCAAGTCCTGCACGATCTTGGCTAGATTATCTATTCGGTCGTCTTCCACTGGCTCGGCTCGGGCGATGATCCTGCGATCGTCAAACAGGAGAGTGTCTTGCTTGGCTAACTGCTTCATTAGCTCATAGGCATCGTCTTTGTCCACATGGTACATGAAGTTTCCCCCGGCTTCTCTGTCAATCCTGTCAGCACTCTCCCTGTCTAGGGCATGGTAGAAAACCTTCAGAATCTTTGGATCTCCGAAACCGTGATTAGGGCACTTTTTCACCAATCTCATCAATCTGTCCCATGTGTCTACCACCGTCTCCCCATCTTTTGCTTGAACGACAGAATCTCGCTCTGTAGCTGAATGACCCGGGAAGCGGGGTAAAATTTTGCCAGAAAATCTGTGACACACCCCTCCCACGTAGTGATGGATCTGGGTGGTCAGGATTCGAGCCAGTCTTTGGCTACTCCATATAGGCAATACGGGAACAGAATTAGCATAAGTGCCTCTGCGATACTCCCTTGTATCGGACCTCGTTGCAGTAATCCTCGAATTTCCCGATGAAGTCGTTCGGGTCTTCGTCAGCTTTACCATGGAATGGGCAGAGAGTCTGAACAGTCTGGCTCGTGTCCTCCCGTCAGGACCTCAAAATTTTCCACCAGCGCCTTTCCAGACCTGTTGTACGTCATCTGGTTGTTCCGGGCAGCGAACCCTGCTGCGATCAGATCCTCGATGTACGGAGCCATCTCGGTTGGAGTACGTGTCTCGGGCAGTTCCGACGTTCTCTCGGTATTGTCGGCCATCCTGAAAAAATAGAGATCTCAAGAGCAGTAAGATAACAGAAAAATAAAAATAACAATAAATAAAAAATAGAAGGAAAAAACTCTGAAACTTAATTATGACTACTAAATAAACCCTAAAAAGTCCCCGGCAAAGGCGCCAAAAACTTGATGCGGAATTTAGCGTGCTATTCGCAAGTATACGAATCAAGTAGTATAGAGTGTATTACGACTCAGCTTATCGATCCCACAGGGGCTTTGCAGGTTTTTCTAGCAATCAGTTTTAACAAACAGAGTGTAAAAAGGAGGAATATTTTGAGAGTTGTGAGTACGAACTAAGTACTAAAAGTAAATACTGAAACGTAAATATTTTTATGAGAATTTTCTGAATAATCTTAAGGTTGTAAAACTAGGGTTTGAGATGCTAGGTCCCGGGATCCCCTAGGTATCTTCAGATTTTCGTTCTTTGTTTGACATGAAAACACACAGCAGTCTCGTTATCCGTGCCACGTACCAATTTTGCAGTATATTTTCTTTTCCTGCACGTTATCACAATCCTGCAGACTGTCGGATTCCTGTTAAGCTGCCTAAGTCTGCAGTCTCGTTCTAAGTCTGCTAGGGTTTCTAACCTGTCCTGATGGCCCGGGTCAGATTCTCTAACAGTTGGTCTCAACGATTTCAGGCTAGTCCTAACTCCCCTTCGCTAGTCGGCCCATCGGGGTAAGGTGCTAAATTCTGTCTTCTCTTCCTAACCCTAACCGGACGTTTTCACCTACCGGCTCGGATCTGTAGCAATCCTGGTTAGCTACTCCGATCATGCATAAACAGTAAAATTCAAAGACAGAATAAGTGATAAAAACTGCTGAATTAAGATAGTACGATCATGAATTCATAGTCTACGTAGAACTAATCTTTGAAAGCGAAACCCTAGGTTCATCGAGAACCTAGGTAAAATTTTAGCTACTAAAATTCATAACGTAAATAACACAGTTTTTGAATGAGAGAGAAGAATAAGAGCAAACAGGTGTCTTAAATCTGGATTCACGTTTCCGTGCTCTCCGGGGATGCTCCGACTTCTCCGTGGATGTGTTATGTTGTGTGTTCTTCTTTTAAAACGAGCCCTGGACGAGTCTTTATATAGTGCTGAAGACGTTTCTGGAAACTACCGTATTTACGAAACTGCCACCGGACCCGGAACCGCCTCGGAATACGCGCTGTGTGCGTATATACCCAACCATGAACTTTTTTCAACTCCCATTTTCTCCCTCACTGTGTATATACGCAACAACCTGCGTATATACGAAGCCCCCTGCGTATATACGCAGACAGGGTCAAAAACTGGCCCAAAAATCTTCCCGCTGTCTGCGTATAATACGCAGCCCCTGTGCGTATATACGCAGACAGCAAGGAAGACTGCTCTTTTTTCTGCCTCTTTTGCTCCGGCTTGCGTTTTGACCAGAAACGTGCCAAAATTACCAAAATACCCCTGGGTCAAAACCGCTTAAAATTCTGCCCAATCCTGACTCTCGCCATAGGAAAACTGCTGACTGAATTTGGGAGAAAAAATCTGAACTCGACTCCGGAAACCCCGGGCCCGTGGTTAAAATTACCAAAATACCCCTGGGTCAAAATTGTCCCGAAAATCTTCACGAACCTGAAATAGCTGCTCACGAATCCAGACACCGGACACCGAGACTCCTTATTCGGACGTTGCCAGAGTGGGACCCACACTTGACGGGAGTCGGTTTTTCGGCCGGACTCCGTTTCAGCATTATAACATGTTTTCGGAAAGCCCTTGACGTCTCCGTTCTTTTGCCCCTGGTTTCACTTCAAAATTCCAAGTCAAGCTCAAGATATTGTCAACCGAGCGCATCCTGGTGATTCTCGGTTTTGGCGTTTTCTGCTTTCTCTGTCGTTTTTTACTGACCGTTTTTCCTCCAATCTTTCCGTTTTCCATTCCACTCTAATTTTTACCGGTCTCGGTCAAATCCTGCTCCTAGCATTTTCTGTACGTTTCCCGATGCAAACCCAGTTCTGTCTTGGCACACAACCCAATGCGCTTCCCGAACCTGTTCCTTTAAAGACGACATGAACAAACCCGTGATCATATCTCGAAATGCGTGAAATAAGTAGAAATTTACGAAGAGCAAATAAGCGTCTCGTTCCTAAAACCGAGGCTTTCCAAGGGTGAATTCTGTCTAAAACACGGCTTTCCGACACGATGGTACGTCAAATCAGGCTAAAAGATAACCCCTATTTGGGGGTTATCATCTTCCCAAACACATATCAATACCAACCAATGCCATTTCAAATTATGATTTCCTTTTTTCCCAACCTTCCCGATACAACTGTTTGAATTTAATTTTCAGCACATTTTCTAAATTCTAACTTCAGCGCCATTTTTAAATTTTAACTTCAACGTCAACATTAAAATTTGACATTTTAATTTCAAAATTAATTAACCGACTATGCCACGTGACAATTCCTCATGCAAAGCTGAAAAAAACATTCTCAAAGTATATATAGATATCCAACCTAAAGTTTATACAACGTACGCAAGTTTCGCCAGCGAAATAAAGGAAAGATTTTGGACTGATAGATAAATGAAATACAACTTTGATCTTGTTAAGAAAAAAGGCTATGGCTTATCTGAGATGATTATATGGATTATGAACTATTTAGGCGACAAAATTTAACTTCCTACACTCTTTCTATGTGTGTTGTTATGACAAACCACCTCACGAACGAAGAACGAATAAAGAAGAGCACGAGTATTTTACGTGGTTCGCTAGCAAAATTTTTGCGAACTACCTCCACGGCGGAAAAACACTCTTTATTTACTTAAAAGGAACAATTACAACTTGTATTTCATGCATAGCTAGTGACCCCGATGATCCTTTATATAGTGCTATGAACAAAAGAAACCTCACGTCATTAGGAAATAACCCACTGCCCACCAAAGGTTTCTAAAAGAGATTAGGAAAAACCTTTGTGGCCTCTTTTGACTCATAGCAATCTTTGATCTATGAAGGCATCACTACTCCAATAATTCCCAAACCAAACCGTCATTGACTTTTCAATCCAAGGCATACTCAACAAATCTCCACCTTGCCTTGAATTGTCTCGTCAACAGCAGTTGCTCCTCTTCTCGTAAACAAAGCTACGTCTTCTCCGCACCCGATTGTCTCTCGTCACAAAGACTCACTGGACCCCCACCGCGTCCGACATGGCCCCTAAGGGCCTCACTGGCTCAAGATGTTGAGCAATTCCAGACAATGCTGGAACTTGCTCTCCGGAACTGGCTTTGTGAACATATCTGCAGGGTTTTCAGCCGTCCCCACCTTCTTCTCCTTGATCCTGCTCTCGTCTCTCAGAAAATGATACTTGACGTCGATATGCTTGGTCCATTCATGATGAACCTGGTCCTTAGTCAAGCAAATCGCACTCAAGCTATCACAGTAGACTATCGCCTGATCTTGAAGTAGCCCTAGATCATTGACCATTCCCTTAAGCCAAATTGCCTCCTTTGCTGCTTCTGTTAGAGCCATATACTCCGCCTCCATGGTGGACAACGTCACTATCGGCTGTAGCATAGCCTTCCAACTCACAACAGATGCTCCCAAAGAAAGTACATAGCCCGTCATTGATCTTCTACCATCAACATCCCCTGCATAGTCTGAATCTGAGAAACCAACTACCAAGATGTTTTCACGTGACCCATAGCATAGGCCAATGTCTGACGTACCCTTAAGGTACATGAATATGCGCTTCACCGCCTGCCAATGTTCCCTACCCGGATGAGCCATAAAACGACTAACCACACTAACAGCAAATGCTATGTCCGGTCGAGTGCAGACCATAGCATACATGAGACTTCCAACTACGCTAGCATATGGAACCTTGGACATGTAATCCTTCTCCTCCTCAGTCTGAACGGTGTACATTCCTAGCTTGCTAGTTGCCATAGGAGTATCTATAGCTTTAGCTGATAACATCCCGAACCTTGCCAAGATCTTCTTGATGTATCCCTGCTGTGAAAAGAAAAACTTCTTCTTCTTCCTGTCTCTATAGATCTCAACTCCCAATATCTTCCGAGCAGCTCTAGATCCTTCATCTCTAATTCCAAGCTAAGGGACCTATTCAGTTCTTTGATATCCTTGATATCCCGAGTTGCAATCAGAATATCATCCACATACAGAACAAGGTAAATACGTGATCCATTATGCAACTCTTTGTGATACACGCAACAATCATACTCGCACTTGTGGTAACCAATCTTCATCATGAAGCTGTCAACCCTCTTGTACCATTGCCTCGGCGACTGATTAAGTCCATATAGAGATCTCTTCAGCTTGCACACATGGTTCTCTCTTCCGCGAACTTGCAACCCTTCCGGTTGGCTCATGTATATCTCCTCTTCCAACTCTCCATGTAGAAAAGCTGTTTTGACATCCAATTGCTCAAGCTCTAAGTCGTGGTGTGCCACCATTTCTAGTAGCACACAGAAAGAATTATGGCTGACCACCGGTGAGAAGATCTCATTGTAGTCAACTCCCTCTTTCTAACTGAACCCTCTTGCAACTAGCCTCGCCTTATACTTGATGCCCTCTCCAGATGTAGTTCCTTCCTTTCTTCTGAAAACCCACTTGCAACTGACTATCTTTCTTCCCACTGGCAATTTAACAAGCTCCCAAGTCGAGTTCTTGCTAAAAGACTCCATCTCCTCTCCCATCGTGGCAATCCATTGTGCTGACTCAAAACTAGATATAGCGGCCTTGTAGGTGGACGGCTCATCCTCCACCTCCTCCGCTACCTTTAATGCATATCCCACCATACCATCATCTATGTATCTCGCCGGAGGCTTTATGACTCTCCTTGGTCATCCTTCAACAATACTTTGATGAACCAGTTCCTCTGGTGTAGACGCATCCTCACTATCAGACTCTTCTGCTTCTTCCTCTTCTGCTTCTGGCGGTGGTGTAGGGATTTCGGAATCCTTAGGATCAGTAGAATCCGACTCTCCCTCCACCTTCTTCTTTGCATCCTCAAGCTCCACCTCCATAGAGTTTTTCAACATACGAGTCTCATCAAAGACTTCACTTCTGCTAAGTATAATCTTGTTGTCTGCCCATATCTTGTATCCCTTCACACCTGTTCCTAAACCCATGAATACTCCCTTCTTAGCTCTTGGTTCTAGTTTTCCATCATCAACGTGATAATAGGCAATACAACGAAAAACTCTCAAATCCGAGTAATCCACTGCATTACCGGACCATAATTCCATAGGAATCTTGCATCCTATGTCTGTGTGCGGGCTCCAATTTAAGAGATAGCATGCCATGGAAACCGTCTCTCCCTAGAAACCTCTAGAAAGACCTGCATTCGAAATCATGCACCTTTTCTTTCGCCAAAAGTGTCTGATTCATTCTCTCGGCTACACCGTTCTGCTGCGGTGTGTGCCGAACGGTGCGATGTCGTGCTATTCCCTAATCCTTGCAGAATCCATCAAACTCTGATGAACAGAACTCTAGCCGTTGTCCGTGCGCAGCCTCTTCACCTTCTTTCCCACCCTATTCTCTACTAACATCTTCCATTTCTTGAATCTTGCGAAGGCTTCACTCTTGTGCTTCATCACGAATATCCAAGTCATCCTGGAGTAATCGTCTATGATGCTCAGAAAATACCTATACCCGCCAATCGCCTCAACTCGAGATGGACCCCAGCAATCCGAATGGATATAATCAAGAGTACCTTTCGTTTGATGAACCGCCTTAGGGAACTTGCTACGCTGTAGCTTCCTATACATGCAGTGCTCACAAAACCCTAGCCTCTTGGGCGCATGCCCGGTGAGATATCCCTTCTTGTGAAGTTCCTGCATTCCACCTTCACTCATATGACCGATCCTCATATGCCACAGCTTAGTTGATCAGCTTTCTTAATCTAGGCTGAGACAACTCCAGCAGAACCTGTGATCGTCGAACCTTGCAACATGTACAAAGTCCCATTCTCGAATCCCCTGAGAATCACCTTAGAACCCTTGCAGACTTGTAGATCTCCACCTTCACCTTTGAAACTGAATCCCTTGCTGTCGAGTAAACTCAAGGAGATCAGATTCTTCTTAATAAGTGGTACATGACTGACTTTCTCTAAAGTACATAACTTCCCTTCATTTGTCTTCAATCTAACTGAGCCACTCCCAATCACCTTACAGACGGATCTGTTTGCCATGTAGACAGACCCTCCATCCGTTTGGTTGTACGTCGAGAATAGCTCCTTGTTGGAGCAAATATGATAGGAAGCTCCGGAATCAAGGACCCACGCATCCTGAGAGTGCGTGACAACATCCGCCATTAGAACGTAATCATCCTCGGACGAGTTATCTTGTTCTGCTACGGCTGTGGATCCGTTCTGCCCCTGTTGTCCTCGTTTCGGGCAATCTCTCTTCCAATGCCCCTTTTCCTTGCACCAAGCACAGACATCCTTGGGAAACTTAGAACCAGAAAACTGCTTTTTCTTGTTCTTCTTACCCTTCTTTCTTACGCCCGTCGCCATAAGTCCGGAAGCATGGTCCTCTGTACCTGTGCCTGCACCCTTATGGCGCAACTCTTTAGCATGGAGTGCCGATCTGACCTCCTCTAGAGATAAGTCATCCTTGTTCACAATTAATGACTACACGAAGTTCTCATACGATGGAGGTAACGAGATCAAGAACAATGGTGCGACATCCTCATCACCCACCTTCTCGCCAATATTACACAAATAAAGGAGAATTGTGTTCAATTTATCAAGATGGTCTTTGAGAGCCGTACCTTCGAGCATCCGCAAAGTGAAGAGCATTTGCTTTAGCATCAACTTACTAGTGAGACTCTTCGTCATGTAGAGACTCTCCAAATTTAGCCAGAGCTTTGCTGCTTCCTTATGATCTGCGACCTCGATGATCACGTCATCCGATAAGCACAACATAATGTTTGAATGTTCCTTCTCCTCTATTTCCTTGAACTCCACTGATGCAACATTCATGCCTCCCTTGTCCGCGGTCAAAGGTGCCCACAAGCCTTGTGATTTGAGCAAAGTATTTATCTTTATCTTCCACAGAATGATGTTGTTCCCTCCTGTGAACCTGTCGATCTTCAACATTGATCAGGACATCGTTCTTGGTGGATCTTGAACCCTAGTCGCGTGCTTCACCTAGATCGCAAAACCCTAGTTTTGATTTCACCAAGTTCTAAAACCCTAGCTTTGCTCCGCCTTGATCTTGATCTTGAAACACCGCCAAACCAGGCTCTGATACCAGTTTGTTATGACAAACCACCTCACGAACGAAAAACGAATAAAGAAGAACACGAGTATTTTACGTGGTTCGCCAGCAAAATTTTGCTAACTACCTCCACGGCGGAAAAAACACATTTATTCACTTAAGAGGAACAATTACAACTTGTATTGCATGCATAGCTAGTGACCCTTATGATCCTTTTTATAGTGCTATGAACAAAAAAAACCTCACGTCATTAGGAAGTAACCCACTGTCCACCAAAGGTTTCCAAAAGAGATTAGGAAACAACTTTGTGGCCTCTTTTGACTCATAGCAACCTTTGACCTATGAAGGTATCACTACTACAATAATTCCAAAACCAAACCGTCATTGACTTTTCAATCCAAAGCATACTCAACCTGTGTCAAGCTGCTGGAGCATTATTCATATGATACTTCCATTTTCCTTACATAGGTGATAGGACAACTTAAAAATTTCCCTTCAACAGAGTCATTCATTTTGAGAGGTAAGAATCTTCTCCTTATTTGATGCCATTTAAATTCCAATTAACACCTCTTTTTGAGAAGAGAAGCTATTTGACACATATTTTCTACTATTCTTTGCTAGTACTTAGGGCAGGAAGAAATGGGGGTCTGATGAATAAACATGATAATAGGATCAGTGGAATCATTATTGCTCTCTTTGTGGGAATAGGAGAGTATCAGCGGAAATTACAGATATACCTTCAATTATGTCTTAAGATATCTCTATCACTGCTCTCAATTGAGGGTAGGGGTGCAACTTGGACGGGCTGAGCCCGATCAACCCGAACCCAGCCCGGACAAATCGGGCTTGGGCACATGCTTTCAGTAATTTGGACGGGCTCGGGCAAAAGTTATTAACCCGAATCGCAATTACGGTCGGGCTTGGGTACGAATATTAAAAGATGGGCTAACCCGAATTGCCCGATTTGTATACTCATTACCTATGAATGTTATATTTAGAGAGTATTATATAGCATATTTATCAGGAATCGATTATTTTTAAATAATTATAAGTGATATTTTTAACTATGTATATGTTCATAACTAATAGATTTGTTTCACAAAATATTTAGTATCCTCTTGTATAAAAGGATGATTTTTTAAGCACTCTATCAATATAGTCATTATTTTTAGCCTTAAATAATTTAAAAATTGAAGTATATACAGTCGGTATCTATTTTTATATGTAAGTTATTAACTTAACTTTAAGGAGACAAATTTTAATTGAGTTGAGTGTAATAATAATGTTATTTTATTTAGTTTAATGGGCTAGTCCGAATTCAACCTGAACCCGAATTGGTTTGTTCGAATTTGGGCTTGGACGCGCTGACAATGCTCTTAATTTGGGCTGGACTGGGCTTTGGCAACCACGACAGAACTTGGGCTTGGCTTGGACAAGGGTGTCAACCCGCCCAGCCTGCCCGAGTTGCAGTCCTAATTGAGGGCTAGAAATCATTATTTCCTAAACTTCAATTGTTCCTAACCTTGATTGTTCCTAATAAGTTTGAAATACCTAAAATACCCCTCATCAAATCATGTATGGACAAGAGGACCAGTGATAGGATCAGGTAATGTCGTTTGTGCCCTACATTCACCGTTTCGTTTCACCGTGTTCCTCTTCCCAATCGCCCTTACAAAAAGCTATGGAATCCACCAGAATCAAGAACATATAGTATCCTATTTCGTCTCTCGCTCAAATGCCCTCACCTCACCAAACGTTGTCTCACCTCAACGCACAACCACATCAACAATTCCTCCACACAGAAAAAAATGTGGAAATCTGCCAAAGTTTGTTTCTCTTTTTTCCGATTCACATATTCCGAACTAATAGAAACTACTTCATTCTGAATCAGTATGCTGCTACACTTGATAAATGGTTGATGATTGAAGACTTGGTGGTCAGAAGCTGTCCGTTTCGGTCTTGGATAAATCTTATGTCATTACCCACTAAACATCAGAGAGACAGACATAGTGGGTTTCATTCCCTTTGTTCCAGCATGAATGGTTTAACTCGCAATGGAAGGTTGTTGCCCATGTAACGGCTTTATCATTTGCATCCATCCTTAGGGAGGTTTGGTAGTGGATGTCCTATGCTGACCATAAAGAGTCGAGGGCATTGGTTCTTGTAAATGAACTGAGAAAACCAAATCAATTACTCCAACTATTGGAGTACAATTTTATTTTTTTTAAACTTGCTTGCATTTAAGTAGTTTTTGGGTTCATGTTCATCTATAGTAACAAATTAACTTTCTCCTGGTGTCAAACAGATAACCGGATCAAACATTCAAACTTAATTCTAATAACCAAAGTTCTATGCTATCACCACATAACTGTCTCTTGGTGGTGGGAGCAAAGACATCAAGAGATCTAGGAATGGCAAGAGAAAAACCAACATCTGGAAACTTCAAATCCTTCAAAAATAACAGCTCCGTCAGTGGTTCCACTGTTTGGCAATTTTCTTTAAGAACTCCACATTTGTCTTGGAATATAAACCGATACACATTTTAAACAAACCTTTCTTATTTACCATAACATTTTTACACAGCATATTTTATCTACAAGGACATCTTTCTTCATCAACCTTTTTGTCACGAACTTTTTCCACAACAATGAAAAAGTCAACTTAAAAGTCTGAAAAATCATACCAAACTAACTCTTTTGTCGGCACAACTGCCACTATACTCACGAAACTTTCCTGTAGCTTTACAAAATCTGGGATGGTACCTACTTAATTTTGTTGAAGAGCAAGGCATTATTGCTCTCCAATTTTCCATGACAATAGGAACAAATAGATCTGAGAGAGTTTACTCTAGGATGATCCACCTTAATCCCAGCAGATTGTTACAAATGAATTTGAGCTCAATACAGTTTTTCACTCCATTCGGCTTCTCCATAACTATGAAGAGCTTCCGCACATCCTTACAAGATGAAAGAGTGTGAAAGTAATTCTGCCTTAAATTACTTTTAAGACAAGAGTGGTAAGACAAAGCACAAAGCAATGAAGAGTGGTAAGACAATAGTTATTTTGTACTGGGCAAACATCTTTGACTCCTTTTACAAAACAACCACCACATCTTTTTATGATCTAGTAATAGGTAGGCTCATTATCAAAATTTCAGAGGAAGTCCTTGCAAAGGAGATCTTTCTGTAAACTGTCGAGGAACTAAGCCAGCTTACAAGATACGGTTCGATGTCTATCATTATGACCTCACTGAGATAGAACAGGTAATACAAGCGTAGTTACATTGACAGTAATTGGCGCTTATGACTTGATACATTCACCAAAGGCCATCTGTGAAGCTATGCGGAAAAAAGTCTGCTTCGTTATGCTTATCGTCGACAAAACAGAAATAATTGTGAGAATATCAGGTGAGCTTTAAGGAAGCAATACGAAGGTTGGAATATTGAAATATGCTGCTTATTTTTTTCTGGAAGTTCACTTACTGCACACTCATTGGTTGGAATACTGCATCTCCCCATGTACACGGACAAATTTCTATGAGCCAGGGCGATTTGAATCCCAAAAAAGTGACGTTTAGTGACCCTCTCAAGGATTACATTGATATGGAGGGTCAACAAATCAATCCTTCTGCTAATTAGAGGAGTTCCCAACCCTCACCTTACTTAATCACTTTCTCCATGTAGCTTACTGCCAACCAGGTACTTCCCATCTCTTTGTATCTTTACTCGCCACCCGTTCTAGAAGAGTCAATTTTCCTTTATTTTTGTCTCAAATGAATCATTCTTTTATATCTCTGAAGTGAATTTGCTGCATTGTGAACCAGGGCGTGGTTATCATTACTCGAGATGGAGGGCCTCCAAATATCTGGTGAAGCATTTTCAGGATGAGAAGTTTGTAACTTTAAGGTGCCAGGAAATTAAGCTTATTTGTTTTCTTATATGGAGGACAAATATTTCTAGGCTTTCATGTCCAATTCTACAAAAATGAGGGCTAAAAACACAAGCATTGTACCGGAACGGTGTGTGATTATTAGGAAGCATATTCAGATCTGAGCTCTCATCACATGTCTTTGGTTCACTAGAAACTTGTAATTATTTTCTGTGACTACTATGATGTTTCTCGCTTGCGAAATTTGTATCTGAAGGAAGGTAATCCACAATTATCTCGATGTATCTATTTAACTAATTCGCGTAGAATACATATTATTTCAAATGGGTCTTTTTGTTTCCAACATACAAAATTGTCTCCCACGTGTAACGGACGTGCATTTTACTAGTAGATGTAATTGTATCAATTTCAACTTTCAGCCGAGTACATACCAGAATCGTGGAGAAAAACGTTAATGTCATTACGTTAATAATGCTGTAAAAATCTCTTCTTCAATGAGTACTCTTGCTTGACCAAGAAATATTCAAAGAAAGATACATAAAACATTAATAGACTTTCAATTGGCACAATCTTTTGTGAAAATCAAGAAACACGTATAAAATGCATAAAACAACTGACGAACTCATTACCCTTAAACAAGGATGATGTTATTTTAACAAGGTGATGGGTTAGTCCAGTTTTCGGTGATACCTTGCCTACCAAGGAAAGGAAAGAAAGGTGACTCACTTCATACCAAGGCTCAAATGTGAGCTACAGAAGCTAATGCTTAC
The DNA here is from genome assembly GCA_023055425.1 of Linanthus parryae. NCBI lineage: Eukaryota > Viridiplantae > Streptophyta > Magnoliopsida > Ericales > Polemoniaceae > Linanthus > Linanthus parryae. Next base: position 84,654,930 of record JALGPY010000007.1, on the reverse strand, counting down.
CACAGACTACCAGACAGGCGTACCAATGATCATTCAACATTTTGCAAGTTGCAAGTGCAAGAAGTTCAGAACCAAATGGGAAAAAGAAAGGCTGATAACCAGGGGTGGCAATTCCCATTCCTGACTTCTTGAAAACTCGATTAGCACTTCTCTAATTATATTTATTTTACAATAAGACCCTTAAGAAAATACAAAAATGTCCTAGCTGGAATTAAAAATTTCCTGTCACATCCTAATATTGCTCGGGCTGTTTCGATTTCCTGGCTCCGCCGTTTTCGGGGGATAGCTAAAACAATCAAAGTCGTAATTTCAATCCACAAATAGGAAGATGTTCTAGGCCCAATAACTGAGGAGCAGGTCAGTGTCAGGATCGGCTAAACATGGGTTACCAAGTGTAGATATCCGAAATCGTGATACCATCGACGAGCCATGCGACACCCCGTATAAGAGAAACGTGCACAGCCGTTGTGCTCCGCATATCACCGAAAAGCGTCCTCTGCCTATGTTGTGCGAGGGATTGCGAGACATAGTCCTTCCCACATGCACCTTATCCTAACGGGACTTGGGGGTGCGAGTGGCTTGGAGGCTAGAGTAAGGTCTGTCGTATGCGAGATGCCTATCTCGCATGGGATCCTCGTATGTTATCCAGAGACCACTGAACAGACTGTCATGTCCCCAAAGTCATGGACCACGAACCTTACATATACGAACAACGAGCCGTTCTTTTAGGCGGAAGTTAAGGCTGCGAGAGGCCCCATTAACGTCGTACCTGCTAACACACGCCAGTATAATTGCCTGTATATAAAGGATCTGTCCTCTACACAATGAACAAAGATCGATCAACGACACACAGAGAGATCAATTATCACTCAACTTACCCATCACTGTCTCATCTCTCGGTAACATACGTTGCCTTGCTCTTACCCCAAACATGCTCTCATCTCCGGTCCCCCAAACAGGTCAACCAGGTATCGTTTGTTTTGTTCTTCTGCTTGCAAGAACATCGAGGAACTGCTCCGATGAAGTCCCTCACTTACATTGGTGAACCCGACCAGAACAACTTAGACGATTCACCAGTTACCTGTTACCGAAGGCTTCACGATGGCTCCTCCTCTTCCTCCCGAAGTTAACGACAATAGGAGTCGATCATCATAGCCACCAAATTCCACCGTGAACCAAAACAGCCAAAACCGCCTCTCTCAATCCGAGAGTACCGATCCGACGGCTCTATCCAATTTGATCGAGAGGCTCAGCGCTACAATCAAGAACTAGGCGGCCATAATCTAGAATCTTATGACCCAAATGGCGCAGATGCAGGAACCAACGCACAATCAGTGGTCGCAGGCGACACACATGGCATCAAGTGCGTCCGGAAACCCTAATGGCCCAATTTTGTATCCCTCGCACGGCGGCTCATTCCCACCTGTGCAGGCATACGTACCGCAGATGCCCACCGGAGCACCTAGAGACTCTTTATTAGTAGGAGCTACCTCGCACTCTTCCCATCATGTCAGCCCGCCACCAACTCCCGCAAGAATCACGACGAATCGCAGCTACCCTGGAATAGAGGTTGGACGACTTCATGGCGAATCTAGGAGGCGCCCGCAATACTCTACATAGCATAGAGTGTTCTCCTCCGATCCCAACTGAGGACTACCTGATGCCCAATCCACCAAGGTACAATACTGGTGTACCTTGAGCTGCCTTAAGCTCTTCGAAACTTATACGCAAAAACTTACGAATACTCTCTCGAGACATGCAGCCCCTGGTCGCGTTGATCATGAGATCATAATGTTAAACAGATAATTGAAAGAATTCACTCTCTTTAGACTCGTGAAGTTCAATATTATCCCTTTCTTCTTGACTTATGCATAATGCTTTCCTCATGCATCCTCGTCCATCTCAGACCACTCTTCTGCTCGAAGAATGTATCTCTTTTCCCGCACCTTGGCCTCGCGTGCCTTATAAGCCGGTTAAGCTCCACTTCAGGAAATGGGGATACCTCACCACTACGATAATTGACACCTATGGCGACTTTCGAATATGAAACAAAATTATTTAGGAAAGAAAAGTAACGAGAAGTTAAAAGAGAAAGGGGCCGTAATGCCATTAACAGAGATTATAGGCGCATATAGAGATGGAGTTGCGCTTGATGAAACAGAAACATGCTGTATGTTCAAAGTAGTTTTCAAAGCCTTGAAACTGTTTTCAAAGATTTGAAACTTCACAACATGAACTAAGGGGGAGTTCTTACTCCTATTCATTCTCTAATCTCCAGCACTTGATCATGCTATATTATATGATGAAATACAAACTAATCATGTGTTACAACATGCTTTGATCTTATCATTTTCCTATGCTATTTTACAGGAATTATTAGCTAACTCTTGTTGCAGGATTAGCTATGTTTCCTTATTTGAAGGGTTGCAGATTTGGCCTCCAGATTGGTGCTGTTTTTACGGAAAGTTGTATGGAATTTCCTTAGACTTGCCGATTGAAGATCGGATCAATCAAGAGAGAAAATCATGAAGCTAGCCGTTGGAGTAAGGCTGTTGAGAGTCAAGTATCTGCAACAGATTTTTAGGGATTTCTGTTAAAGCTTCCGATATAGTCTGCAATGCAAATTGGCAGACATAGAGACACTAATTCAGAGAGATTGAGGAAAACAGAACTTTACACATAGATTCATACACTCTCGCGGATTGAAAATCATCACTGAAGAATATCAATCACACATTCAATCCATTCAAGACTCCTGAAGAACATTTTAAGCTTTAATGCTTCACCGTGCTCTTCATCCATAGCTTTATTTGTATATAATTATGTTATATTACTTTATCATCTATTAAGAGTCAACTTGTTCAAGAGGAACAACTTGTAATCTTATTATATCAGTTAGCTAGAGTTCTTACTAGATAGGTTAGGAAGAACCAAATGCTGAAAAAGAGTAAGGAAATTATCTTGGCCTGAGATCTAGGGCTTAGATTTTAATAAATAAAAATTTATTGAAATCCTAGAGGGATTAGACCCCTCAGGCGGAGAGTAGGTCACATGGGACCGAACTTGGTAACAAATCACTGTGTAAATTTTCTTAATATACTTATTTTTACTTGTCTTCAAAACTGCATCAAAACAGGTTTCTGTTCAAATCTTTGAAAAGCTTTTCAAAGCTTTGAAAATACTCAAATTCCTTTAAACTTTCTGTTTTGGTTTCAAAGCTTTGAAAATGAGTTCAAGGCTTTGAAATACTTTAAACTCTTCTCATCGTGTTTTAAATTCAAGTCTTTAGCAAAAATTGACATACTCTATTCAACCCCCCCTTCTAGAGTATTTGATCATGTAACTGCATACCTACATACAGTCTTCAATTGCTATCAGAGCTTGTTTCACTGTATAGATCTAACAATCTTGTGTTCATTAGTAATGTAGGTGATGGTGGTTTCTCACAAGGAAGAGCTGCTAACAGACCTCCTCTGTTTTGTGGAGACAATTTTGTACACTGGAAAGCCTTAATGAAGATGTTCATCATTGATTAGGACATTGAACTGTGGTCTATTATCCAGAATGGACCTCACATCTCTACACAGAAAACGATGGGATTAGAACTCCAAAACCTAAAAACTCTCTCTACCTCTGAATCAGAACAACTTTCAAAAAATTATAGAGCCATGAATATTTTGTATTATTCTTTGAATTAATATGAATTCAACATGATATATACCTGCAAGACTGTTAGAGAGATTTGGGACAAACTGGTGGTCACTTTTGAAGGAACCAACCAAATTAAGCAAGCCAAAATCAATATATTCCTTAGACAATATGAGTCGTTCAAGATTAATGGAGATGAATCCGTCAAATATATGTTCAAGAGATTCACTGACATGGTCAACACTATGGAGTCGTTGGGGAAATCATTCTTCAATGAAGAGAAGCCATAAGATTTTGAGAAGTCTTCCCAAAGACAAATGGGAACCAAAGACTACAACCACTGAAGAAGCTCAACATATATCCTCTCTCCAACTAGATAATTTACAGGGAAAGCTACTCACACATGAGATCTCCATGAGTGAAGCCGATGGAGAACTACCAGAGAGTATCAAGCATCTGGCATTCAAGGCCAAAGTGAGTGAACAACCTCAAAGCCTTGGAAAAGAAGAAGATGATGAGGAAGACCCTTTTGCTCTCATTTCCAAATCATTGACAAGGATTCTAAAGATGATGAAGACTTTTGGAAACAAAGACTTCAGAAGAGACAAATTCAGATCTTCAAGTAGCAAGGATTACAAAGGTAAGTCATCTTCCCATAAATCTAAAGGAATGAATTGCTTTGAATGTGGCGATGGGGGACACTTGATCAGAGACTGTCCACACAATAAAATCAAGCACTTTCAAAAGAAGGATAATCACATAAGTAAGAAGGCCATGGTAGCTTCATGGAGTGACTCTGATTCTTAAAGTGAATCAGACTCTGAAGAAGATAAAGCCAACCTATGTCTTATGGCCAAGTAAGATGAAATCTAAGAAAATAACATTGAGGTAATGGTATATAGTCTTATGTCTAAACCTCCAAATGTACTTTTTGAAATTCTAAAAATAAAGATGAAATCAAGTCTTTAAAGGAGAAAGTTCATGAGCAAGGAAAAGAGAATTTGCAATTAGTTTTCCAGAACAAGAATCTTGAAATTTCTCAGACAAAGTCTGACTGAGATTTCAAGTTCTTGAAAACCAATTTCAAAGCCTTGAAAACTCAAGTCAAAGAAGTTTTATTCGAGAACTCACTTTTGAGTGACAACCTTGTGTCTCTAAGACATCAGCATGATGAATTAGAGGTACAAAACACTCTTATGGCCGAGAAATTTGAAGACTATATGAATCTTATGACAAAACTTGCCTGATCTGAACATAATCTCAACTTGATAATTGGAGGAAGTTTGCATTCTGTCCACACCACTGGTATTGGATATAATCCAAACTTTCCAAGAAAGAAAAATACCAGCTTTGTGAAGGAAGGTAGCAGACATTCTCCAAAATGCTTTTACTGTGGTAAGATTGGTCATTTTAAGATGACTTGTCCCTTCAGAAGAACAGAACCTCACATTATGAGGAATAATTTTCCATTCCATCTCAAGGGACAAGTGAGACAAATTTTAATTCCTAAAGGGATCAGACTACCTATCATGGTTGATCCTGAATTGGAATCCAAACATCACCCTTGGTCCAACAGCTGGGTAAGGCAGTGAATGGTGTTTGGAGGTTGTCTCCAAGAGCAAAAAGAAGAAGTGGATTATGGATAGTGTTTTCTCCAGGCACATGAGTTGCAAAATTCTTTATTCATTGAACTTCAAGAACAATCAGGAGAGACAATCACACTTGGTGACAAAGTAAAATGCAATATTATAGGAATTGGAAAAGTTGGTAATGGTTTTGAAAATTCTATTTCAGATGTTTATCTTGTAGATGGTCAAAAGTTTAATCTGCTTAGTATATCTCAACTATGTGATAAAGGTAATATGGTTATTTTTGACAAGGAGAAATGTGTGATGCATGATGAAAAATCTGCCAATTGCATTCTCATAGCTCCAAGGTCAAACAATGTTTACTCATTGAATAAAAACAAAGTAGCTGGAGAAAGTCTGAAATGTCTCAAGGATTTGAAAGAGGATTCAAAAAATTGGCACAGAAAGCTTGGACATATCAACTTGCAGACAATGAACAAACTAGTCTCTAAAGATCTGGTTAGAGGACTTCCATCCATCAAGTTCAAAGATGAAGAGGTATTCAAGACTTGTGCTAAAGGAAAACAGAAAAGGAACTCATTCAAGCCTAAAAACTTTGTCAGTATAACCAGGCCTATTAAACTGCTTCATATGGATCTCTGTGGTCCTATGAGAGTTCCAACTCCAAAGGGTAAGAAGTATGTACTGATTATTATAGATGACTTATCTAGATTTACTTTGGTAATTTTTATAGAAAAAAGTTTGAGGCACTGTTTGAGTTTACAAAACTGTGTAAATAGCTACAATCTTTGAAAAACCTGTCTATTGCTTCAATAAGGAGTGACCATAGCAGAGAATTTGATCAACTATAGTTTGATTTATTTTGTTCTAAGTATGCATTTCTCACAACGTTTCTGCTCATAGAACTCCTCTACAAAATGGTGTAGTTGAAAGGAAAAACATGACTCTTGACGACATGTCTAGGACAATGCTTTTGGAAAACAAATTGCCAATGTATCTTTGGGAGGAGACACCTTATTAACTTTTCAAGGGGAGAAAGCCAAACATTTCTTATTTCAAACCTTTTGACTGTACTTGTTTTGTTCACAACAATGGTAAGGATAATCTTGGCAAGTTTGATTCCAGGAGTAATGAACGTATTTTCCTTTGTTATTCTTTGACTAGCATATCTTAAAATGTCTACGATAAGAGAACAAAGCATGTTGAGGAAAGTATACATGTTATATTCGATGAAAATAATGATGGTTCTTTGAGTGAATGTTTTGCAGACTTAAATTTGAACAAGCATGAGTCAGGCAATGAAGATCCAGAGAATAGTTCTAAGACTAACATGCACGGACACAAAATTTATTTCCAAAGCCTTGAAAGTGGCTCTCAAAGCCTTGAATCAGGACATCAAGGAACACAAAGTGGTCAAGACACTACATCAAGCTCTCAAGGCCTTGAAAAGATTCCTGGAGAACCATAACCATGGAATGAGAGAAAGAGTTCAAATATCTGTCATATCATCCAACAAAAAACATCATTTATGATCCATCCACTGGTACACAAACAAGATCTCAGTCAAAGAACTTGTGTGCTTTTAATGCTTTTGTGTCTCCTGTAGAACCTAAGGATGTGAAAGAAGCACTACAAGAGGCAAACTGGATCATTGCAATACAAAATGAGCTGAATGAATTTGAGAGGAACAAGGTATGGAATCTGGTTCCTCCTCCCAAAGATTAGTCTGTAATTGGAACGAGGTGGGTGTTCAGAAACAAGCTGGATGAAAATGGTAAGGTTATTAGGAATAAGGAATGACTAGTAGCTCAAGGCTACAACCAGGAAGAAGGTATAGATTATGAGGAGACTTTTGCTCCCGTGGCCAGGTTGGAAGCACTAAGAATGTTACTTGAAATTGAATCACCTAAGAACATCAAACTTTTTCAAATGTATGTTAAATGTGCATTTCTAAATGTTTATCTTCAAGAAGAAGTATATGTTGTTCAACCTCCTGAAAAAGCTTATGATGGTCTCAAACAAGCTCCAAGAGCTTGGTATAAAAGATTGTCAACATTTCTACTTGAAAATAATTTCAAAAGAGGCTTAGTTGACAAAACTCTTTTCATAAAGACACATGAGAAAGAAATTTTAGTAATTACAATTATATATTGATGATATTCTATTTGGTGCTACTAATGCTTCTCTTTCAAATGTTTTTTTCTAGTCTTACGAGCTGGTAATTTGAGATGAGCTTTATGGGAAATCTAAATTTTTTCTTGGACTTCATGCACAACAAATGTAGAAATGAATTTTCCTACACTAGAATAAGTACACCAAGGATTTGCTGAACAAGTTTAACATGTCTATTTCCAAGGTATCCGAAATTCCCATGAGTTCAACAATATCCTTATACAATGATCAAAATGGTAAGAGTGTGAACCAAAAAGAGTTCAGAGGAATGATTGGTTCACTACTCTATCTTACTGCAAAAAGGAAAGACATCATGTTTAGTGTTTGTATGTGTGCTAGATTCCAAGCTGATTCTAAAGACTCTCACTTAGTTGCTGTCAAAATAATTTTCAGATATCTCAACGGTACCAAAGACTTAGGGATTTGGTATCCTTAACAGTCTAACTTCTCTCTGTGTGGATATTCAGATGCTAATTTTGCAAGATAAAAGGTTGATAGAAAAAGAAGTTCAGGATGTTGCCAATTCCTTGGATCATCTCTGATAAGCTAGCATTCTAAGAATCAAAATTCAGTAGCTTTATCATAAGCAGAAGCTGAATACATAGCAGCAGGAGATTTCTGCTCACAAGCGCTGTGGATATCTCAACAGAAGAGAGATCTGGGTTATGACTTCAGAGATATTCCCATCAAATGTGACAACACTAGTGCTATCTCAATTACAAAGAATCCAGTACCACATTAAAGGACTAAGCACATTCATGTCAGGCATTACTTCATTAGATATCATGTGGATAAAGGTTATGTATCTCTATCATTTGTGCCAACTAGCTTGCAATTTGAAAATATATTCACTAGACCACTGCCAGAAGATATATTCACAACCCTGAGATTAGCACTTTCCATGTTGAATAAGGAAGCACCGGTTTAGGGGGAGCATCGGGTAAGTTATTTGTGTTTCAATGTTTTGAAAAGCTTTTCAAATCCTTGAATAGCTTTTCAAAGCCTTGAAAAGCTTTTCAAACCCTTGAAAATTTTGTCTGCAGTATAACCGTTTTTCAAAGCCTTAAAATCCTTTTCAAAGCTTTGGATATAAATCTGTATACAATATGTTACAATGAATGGATCACTTATTATGGGTGTTATCTTTGTAGATAATTTCCTAAAATTATTTTTACCTTTTATAACAGATCTTTTCCAAATCAGTATAATACTATTTTCCTTCCAAACGAGTTTGATTTTCAAACAAAATTTCCTTCCTCAAATATTTTGGAATATTTAGTTTCCTTCTTTCAGTCCAACTCTTCAGTATTTATCTACTCTCTTTTGTCTCTCTCTCTTCTATCTTTCTTACCTTTCTCTTCTAAACCCAAAATCGTATGGATTCACGGAGATCTTCTCAAAGAATCAAGATGGCTGGAGGTTCAAAGAAGAACACATGGAAGAAAACAAAAGCTGGAGAAGAAGAAGAAGTTCAAGCTATCAGTGACAGCTGCAGTTCTAGAACTGTCAATTCTCCAAAGCAGCCCCCTCCTCCTCCAAAGAAGAAAAGCAAGAAGGACATGGATTGTCAGATCTGCTACTTCAAACAAGAAGAAGTCAGATCTAGTACCTAATTCTTTAAAACAAAAGGGTGTTCAGTTTGGTAGTGCGAAGAAGGTGATGAAGGTAAAGGAAGCTTAGCAAAGGGGAGATACAGAGAGCAGAAACTGAAAAAGAGAAAGAACTTCAATTTTACTGAAAATAAATCTTCTGGTAAGAAATATATTTATGATCATTGGTTCATCAATCATGCTTCTCATGGAATTCAGTTATATGGTTTTGCATATGCTCCAATTGCTTACTGTAGTATGATCAATACTAGCATGATGGATAGTATGGATTTGGAGTGTATTAGGAAATTGAAACATAGTTCAATTTGGAAAATCCTAAGCCCCTATGAGATTGCATACACTAGGCTTACCAGACTCTTTACCTGAATCTAAAACAAGTGAATGCTTTGGGTTTAACTGTATCATCTAAGGTAGATGGTATTCAGATAGAGTTAGATCATGCCGAATTTGCTGGAGTTTTGGGATGTCTAAAGAGGTACAATACAGAAAAATACACTAGCAAAATTGATGGTATAAAGATGGCTAAGGAATAATTATTGTTTCCTAATGTAGCCACTACATGTAAGAAGTTAACTCATTCTGTGCTAACTGTAGAAGCCAATCTTGTTTACTATCATGATGAGGTGTGTGGTACCAGAAGAGTGTAGGGTTTTGATCATGGATACGGAGCGGAAGAAAGAATTATCCATTCAAGACCCTCCAAGGATCACAGGAAGAGAATCATAACGATGGTAAGGGAAGAAACAAGTAACACACCTTAGAGGTCTCCTCTGATGACTTGTCACGTGAATTGTGTCACGTCTCTACGGTTGATCCATGCCTAGTGGTGAGATATAGATCCTCCAAATCCCTGTGCTAGCTAGGAATAATGGAAGAGGATGAATGAATCATGCAACGAATCACCAAGGAAGAGGGTTTGGACCCTCTTGGTGGCCGACGGGTAGAGGGGGCGCGATAAGGGGGTTCGGCCGCCTTATGTTGCTTTCTATCTCCTTGATTTATTCTCTCCTACTCAATGTAAGTAGATGTGTGTAGAGAAAATAAGCTAGGAGTGTTCTTTATATAGTCCTACAAATCCTTGTCCTACTACATAAAGAACCCCTCTCATAATCCTACTCAAATAATAATTAGTTCTCTTTGAAACTTAATCTTTATTCATGTCTCTACATGAATTAGTCCACCTTGGAAAATCCTAATCATGTCTATACAAGGATTAGTCCAACTTTCATATTAGTCCTACTAAGTTAGCAAGTTGTTGCGATTTGATCCTTATAATTAATTAATCATATTAATTAATTAATTCACAAGTCTAGTTCACCCCTATATGGCGTGTGACCCCATAGGTTCTATTTAGTTGGTAGTAACAATTTACTAATATGGAGCGGCCTCTAGCAAGACATCCATTCTAGCCAACAAATAGAATAGTCATCATGACAAACCTTGTGCAAGTATTGTCTCATCCCTTTGTCCCCATATCCGGATTGGACACGAGACATACAAGTCCCACTCGTATATCCAATCCATAATTTCTCACTCCTAGGAATAGCCTTATTCGTGCAAATAACATCAATATCCTATATTGATTTATTTGAGTCTGGCCAGACATTCTATAAGCACTATCCCTCGAGTGGCCTAGGATATTTGCTCCCGTTATGTGGGAGGGAAAAAATCTATCTATGTCTACTACGATCTCTAAGTTTTCTTCTTATTGTACCTGGTACACGCCTTTACTGCTACCCAGTCACGGTGTAGCGTTTGACGCTACCAAAACACAATATTCCACAACTATATGATCTAGTGACTTCAAGTCTAAGGATGACAACACTATTGCACTGCGAGAAGCTCTTGTGACTTTACATAACTTGTATGTAGCCTTATCAGAGATGGGTCAATCTAGTATGCCATTAATCCTAATACATACCCATGTGTTGGATCGTGATATCTCCGTAGCAATCCAACCCCATACTAGTCTATAGTTGATTGTCCTGTTAATAAATATAATTGTCTAGGATATTTTAAGAATATAAAATTTATATTCTAAGGACTTCATTCATGTTAACATATCTCCATATCGATAACATAATGAATCGTAAATCCATAAATGTCACGAGAAATAGATTGCCTCTAGGGCACAATTCCAACAAAGAGAACACTAAAGAACTGCTAAGTTCTCACTAGTCCTCTCACCTTTCTTCGTGAAAGGAGACTTTAATCATTTTTCCCAAAAAACAAGCCTCACATGTCTCATATGATTCATAATCAAATGAGTCTAGGAATCCATCCTTATGGAGTCTAGAGATGCGAATATCGTTTATGTGGCCTAAACGACAATGCCATAGATAAGTAGGATTTAAATTATTAGTTTTAATCCTCTTGGTATTTGCTTATAGACGAAATTATCTAGATCAAGTATATATAATCCATTAGACTAAAGAGCATTACAATAATGCAAACCATCAAAATAAATGGAGCAACACTTGTCCTTTATTGTGACAGAAAAACCTTTCTTGTCCAAACAAGAAATAGAAATAATGTTTCTGCTCATAGCAGGTACAAAATAACAATTGTCTAATTCTAAAATAAGTCCTGAAGGAAAAGATAACTCATAAACGCCCATGGCTAATGCATCAACTCTGGCTCCATTCCCTATACGCAAGCCTATCTCCCCTTTAGCCAGTTGTCTGCTTCTCTTTAGATCCTGCACATTTTGACAAATTTGAGATCCACATCCAGTATCCAATACTCAAGATGAAGAGATAAACAGATTCACATCTATAAAAAAAATACCTGGTGGTGATGGAATTACTATTCCAAGCCTTTTATCTTCCAGATACTTTGGTCAGTTACTCTTCCAGTGGCCAGTCTGACTACAATAGTGACATGCGCCTTTGACAACCCTCCCAATAGGTTTCAAGCCAACTTCCTTTGGTTTAGCAACTGCCTTTCCTTTCCCTTTGGAGGTCGAAGCAAATCGCTTGCTCTTTCCTTTGTTAATCATCAGTATGGCCTTTCCTTCCCCCTTGTTAATGCTCTGTTCAGCGGTCCTCATCATATTAAGCAAGTCTGGCAGAGATTTGTTGATCTAATTCATGTTAAAGTTCATGATGAACTAGCTATAACTATCCGGCAACAATTGCAGGATGACATCAGTAGCCAACTCGTGGCTAAATGAAAACCCCATACGTGCAAGATTCTCCAAGTACCTGATCATGCGGAGTACGTGAGTTCCCTGTTGGTTTTGGATGACCTAGAGGCAATATGTTTAGTATGAACTTTATTTTCTAGAATAATCATTGTATTATTTATGGAGATATTTAATATAATGAAGTCCTTAGATTACAACTGTGTTGTTTATTTTAAATATCCCGAGTCAATTATATTGATTAACGGGACGATCAACTATAGACTAGTATGTGGGTAGATATATATGGGGATATCAAGTTTAACAAATGGGTATCCATTAGGAGTAATGGCATACTGGATAGCCCCACCACGAGAATGCTACATTAGATTATGTAAACGTCACAATCGCTTCTCGTTTTGCTAATGGCGTTGCAATCCTTAGACTTGAAGTCACTGATTCTATTGTTGTGAAATATTATGCTTTGATACTATCAAACGTTACACCGTGACTGGGTAAATATAAAGATAACAGTCTGGCATGATAGGAAGCAAGCTTAGAGGTGGCAGTGATGTAGACAACATTCTTCCCTCCTACATAATAGGAGTAAATATCCACGACCACTCGAGGGGAAGAGCTTATGGAATGTCTGGCCAGACTCAGAAAAATAAATATGGAGATATTGATGTTTTCTGCGTGGATAAGTCTATTTCAAGGATCGAGAAACTATGGATTGGAAATACGATTGTGACGAATATGTCTTGTGACCAATCCGAATATGGAGACTAAGGTATAACACAACACAACAACATTGGGCACTAGGTTTGTCGGGATCACTGACTATTTCTATTAGTTGGGTGACATAGATGTGTTGCTAGACACCTCTCTATGTTTGTAATAGTTACTACCAACTAAGAAGAAACTTATGGGGTTACACACCATATGGCTTAAAATAGATATGTGTATTAATTAGTTGGACTAATTAATAAAAGGATCATAACGCAACCACAAACGAAGTTAGTAGGACTAATTTGCAAGTGGACAAAAGAATGTAAGGACATGATTAGTATTGGGGCTTTTATGTAGTTAATAAAGAGTTATTACTATATAAAGAAAGTCTATCTTGTTATTTTCTCACTAGAGTCATTATTGAGAGAAACATAACAAATCAAGAGAGAGAGAGACAAGTCTAGAGGGAGAAGCCCCCTAGACCCGTCGGCCACCCCTTAGGCGTTGGTGGTGCCTCTTTTTGCGTGATGCGTTCCTCGTTTTTTGCGTTGCTAGAAATACACGGTGGGAAGGAATCCAGTCAAAGATCCAAGGTGTTGATACTCGTAGAGACAAAGACACAATTACTTGTAATGATCACACAAACTAAGGTACACATGTTTCTACCCTAATCATGTTATGATTACTTGCCTGTGATCCTTGGAGGGGTTTTAGCAGGATTAAATTTTTGTTATTCCGTTGCGTAACCTACATCAAAACCCTACAATGGTATCAGAGCCACATGTCGTAGCGCATAACATGATATTATGTGTTACTACTTTCAGTTTTACACCATTTATGTTGATTTACGCGAAAACTGAGATTAATTGGCATATTAGATGCATGATGAATGTGATTCAAGCCAAACAAGAACAAATTTAACATGGGATGTGAAGATTAGTGAGTTTGATCACATAGAATGTGAATAATTTTGGATCTAAGAACTAGGGTTTGGGCACATGCTTGGAAAAGGGGGTTTTTCAAGTATGAAAACAACTAGAGTTAGGCAACAAGGCAAGGAGTTATTTTGTAAACAACTCCATAAAGAGGTTAGACACCACTAGGAGACCGCCCCTCCCTTCCTTTCCGACCAAGACACGCACGTCCAAGGGGTTGGGGCTCCATAGCGCACGGCCTAGCCGTGTGGGCTCGGGGCCGGCTGGCTCAAGGCCCGTGCAGCGGCTCTTTGGTGGTTTGACCATGGCTATGGTGGGCCCCTTGGACCATTTTGACCCTAGTAAGTCCAAGATAAACTAAAATTGAACAAGCGCGTTAAGAACTGGTTTTAACTGTATTATGTGCTTTGTTGCATGGTGGATGGATATGGCCTTGGTTGTGGCTGTTTACTTTTTGTGGTTTGGTTTACGGCCTGCGAGCTGATTAAATTAATGTAATAGTTAGTTAAATTTACGGCCTGCGAGCTGATCATCTTCTCAACAAGCGAGGATTTATTTATTTATTCTAGATGCTAGGCAAGAATTAGAATTTTTAGATGATAGCCAAGAGCATGGAGAAGAAGACCGGAGGACCACAAAGCCACAAAGACAATAAGGACACCCATCCGAGGCGCGCGGCTATGGTGGAGCACATGGATATGAGCTTGTCACTTTAGGGCATATAGATTTTATCATTTTCTTGGTAATATCTTAGTCTAGGGGCCATATCCATGCCACGTTAACTTTTCTTTTGTGCATGTTTATTATTTATATATTGTCATTTATTTTTGTGTGTATGGATGATACAAGAAAAATATTAAAAAGATAATAATAAACAAGGATGGTATTTTATCGTGTTGATTGGATCAACCAAACGAAGTAATGAAATCTAAAATCCCTCAAAAGAAAATATTACGTTGAATGCCTTCTCTTATATTAACACCCTTCATGATCAGGGTTTATTAATCTCGGGCTTGCCAAAGCAAGGCAATTTTAATTTTCCATGGTGTGATGCGGCGACACAAGCAAGTAATTTGTGGTTGTTGAAATAAGAGGTTAAAACGTAACTATGTAGTTTCAATGGGATTGATGAGTTAGATGCATGGGATTGGGATTACTTATGAGATAAAAAAATAAGGAGTTATTTGCCCAGTTCGACCAAGAGTTGCATATGGATGAAATTAGAAGGACGTTCCTACCTAAATAACTCATTCTTGGGTAACTTTCCATAGCAAGCTCAAGAAGAAGTGAAATATGGATCTTGGACCCACTAGAAAGTATATGATATTTTCTGCATTAATGGTGAGGGCTATTAATCCGAGAATAATAGTGGGAGCTATATTTGATAATCTCGCAATTATTGAATATGGTTAAATTGTTCAAATCACTAAAATTTCATATTTCTCATTTTGTAGAATTCCAATGGATAAAATCCATAAATCATCGACACCATCCATGCGTTCTGTCCTTCAGGATGACAAGTTCTCTGGGAAAAACTTTCTGGACTAGTAGAAAAACATAAGGATTGTCCTTAAGAAAGAAAGAAGTTGTACATCTTAGATGCAGCCGTTCCAGCACCACATGCTGAGGATGCAGCCGAGGTTGTCGTACGTGCACATCAGAAAATTGTGGACAACAATAATGATGTGACCTGTCTCATGCTGTGTACCATGAGATCTGAGCTTCAGAAGCGACATGAGAACATGGAGTCGTACGATATGATCGTACATATAAGGCAACTCTTCCAAGAGCAGCTCAGTATGATAGGTACGAGGTATTCAAGGCACTGTTCAAGTGTAGTCTCACAGAGGGGAAACTAGTCGCGCCTCATGTACTCTTTATGATCGGGTACATTGAGATTCTCGAGAGGTTGGGCTTCCCATTCGGCCAAGAGTTGGCAACTGATATCATCTTGCAATCGTTGCCGGATAGTTATAGCCAGTTCATCATGAACTATAACATGAATGAGATCAACAAAACTCTGCCTGACTTACTCAATATGTTGAGGACCACTAAACAGAGTATTAAGAAGGGCAAAGGCAAGGTTATAATGATGGTCCACAAGAATAAGGGCAAGTCGGTTGCTTCTACTTCCAAAAGAAAGAGAAAGAAAGTTGCGAATCCAAGGATAATGCCTTAAACCCTGGCGGAGGGTGAATGTCACTACTGTAGTTAGCTTGGACACTGGAAGAGGAACTGCCCCAAGTATCTGGAGGATAAAAGGCTTGCAATAGTGATTCTGCCACCACCATGTATTTTCGTTACAGATGTCAATCTTTCTATTTCTTCATCTTGGGTATTGGATACTGAATGTGGATCTCACATTTGTCAAAATATGATTTGAAAAGATGTAGAAGATTGGCTAAAGGGGAGGTAGGCGTGTATGATTTATCTCTACCTTCATGGCTTATTTTATAATTAGAAAATTGCTATTATGTTCCTGCTATGAGCAGAAACATTATTTCTATTTCTTGTTTGGACGAAAAAGATTTTACTACTTCAATAAAGAACAATAGTTGTTCAATTTATTTTGATAGTATCCACTATTGTAGTGGGCATTTGTCTAATGGATTACATATCATTGATCTAAATAATCCCATCTATAACTTTAATACTAAAAGGGTTAAAATTAACGAATTAAATCCTAATTACCTATGGCACTGTCGTGTAGGCCATAAAAATGAGAAGCGCATATCTAGACTCCATGAGGATGGATTACTAGACTCATTTGATTATGAATCATATGAGACACGTGAATCTTGTTTAATTGGAAAAATGACAAAGTCCCCTTTAAATAATAAAGGTGAGAGGACTAGTGAGTTATTGGAACTCATACATACTGATGTATGTGGACCGTTTCCCACGCCTGCCAGAGGTGGTTACACCTACTTGATTACGTTTACTAATGATTTCAGTAGATATGGATTTGTGTACCTTATGAATGCCAAATCCGAATCCTTTGAATTGTTCAAAGAATTCAAGAATGAAGTAGAGAAACAAATTGGAAAAAGTATCAAGGCTCTACGATCGTGAAAGTGTGAGTGTACAGGTAGTAATGCAGCTAAAATACTCAAGAAGGGGGGGGGGTTGAATAGAGTATGCCAACTCTTTGCAAAACTTGCTAGGAAGATGAGATCTTGTGAAAACTAGTGAAGTTCAAGGCCTTGAAAACAAGTTCAAGACCTTGGAAGAAATGCAGTTTGTATAAAGCAAGTAAGCCCTTTTCAAGGCTTTTAAAACAAGTTCAAACCTTTGAAAAACAGAAATTTTTTTGTGCTGCGAATACTATGAAAATGAATGAACTGTAAATGCAAGAGACAAGTGATTTATAGAGTTCAGTCCACTTGGACCTACGTCTGTACCTCAGGGATTAGATACATGCAGGATTTTCAACTCAATTCTTATTAATCAAAAGCTAAGCCCTAGATCTCAAGCACAGAGAGTTGCCGTACTCTCTTACAGCTTGTTGTTTTCCCTAACCTATCTAGCACCGGCTCTGGCTAACTGATTAACTAATAAGTCTCTATTTTTAACTTTGAAAAATCCTTGAGAATGGAGGTAGAAGAATTACAGAAATGATCTACCAATAAAGCACAATACAGAAGAACACTTAGTGTGTAGAAATTACAGCGAAAAGTGCAGTGATCTTCTGTGAATGGATTGGAAGAATGATGAACTTCTTTGATGCTTGTCAATCCAGAACTCTTTCTAGCTTTTTGAACGTTGAGTGTTGTATCTTGTTGCTTCAGAATTGATCTCTATTTAAACTTCAAACAGCTCTGCAAATTCTCCCTGATTTTCAGCAACAAACTTCCTATTTTGTAGGCAACAAACTTTGACCCTTTGACAATCTTCTCCAACGGTTAAGTGATCACAATCTTCCGAGATAATGTCGTGATCTTGTATTTGAATATATTGAGAAGCTGTCAAGTAATTCACACAAAATCGTCATCTAAATTATTTCCTTCCCTGCAAAAGTCAGATTAGGAAACAATCTCTGCAAACTTTAGGAAATAAAATCTCTTGAAAAAGCATAGTCAAACAGATGATATACTACGTTCAAACGAATTAGGATGCTTTGTATTTCATCATCAAATAACAATAAATCAAACATATGAAGGATAGAGAGGGAATCAACTCAGAGAGTTTGCAGAAAACTCCCCTGAGAATGTTCACACATGTTAAGCAGTTTCAAGGCTTTGAATCCAGTTTCGAGGCCTTGAAAATAGCTAATATATTTTCAAGCCTATGAGAACTGATTCAAGGCTTTGAAAGCTGGTTCAAGGCCTTGAAATAGTTAAACTATTTTAAGCCTTGCACAAACTGATCTTACATTCTCCCCCTTGATGAAAGACAAAACCAAATTCTGTTTGATCCTTAGTCTCTGCAAAAAATAGTGGTTAGTTCACAATTTATAATAACACATTAATTCCAAAAAGATCCAACTTATTCATATTACCAGCATAAAGTAAACAGTTCAGCAAATAGAAAATAACACCTAAGAAAAAAACCTAAAACTCCTAAAACACCTAGAATTTCTCCCCCTTTTTGACTTTCATCAAAAATATAGAAGATGTTGGATCAAGTTTCCGGAAAATTTTGAAAAGATAAATTTAAAAACTTATGAGAAAGAGAATGGGGTAGAAAGAGTAGGCAAGATTAAGGGGTTGGGTCTTCATTTCCATTTTATCTCCTTTTTCTTTCTCACTGTCTTCATTGCTGGCTTGAACTTCGTGTGAAACCACATCTAGTTCTTCAATAAAGGAGCTGATCTTCTCAATAACACTATTGAATAGGAATGTGAGTCCTTCCAAGCCTTCTTCCCATGCTTCAGCTTCTTCTTCACAGCCAACCTTTTCTGTTGAGCAGAAACATTTTGTGATCCTTCTTTCATGTTTTTGAAGCTTCTAAAGACTGGGATGGATCCTTCTCATGTTTCCCTTTGTTGGATATGGAGTAAACTCCATAGGATCCTGAGGTAGTGTCTGAGTTGGAGTCTTGAATGAGGATTTATTTTCCTTTTCCTTTGACTTCTGTGAACGAATTTTTATTCTCTTTGTTAGGGCTTTTAATATGGTTCCCATATGCTTTTCTTGAGTGGATACCGTAGCCTGTTTCTTCTTTGATGGAATTGGTCCTTTTTCACTATCTTCTTTGGTGGTGAGGACTCTTGTTTTTCATCAGTAAAACTCTTTGAATCAGTGTCTTCACTAATCTCTTGAACTTCATCCACTGCTGCCTTTATTTTCTTCTCTGAACCAGGTTTGATCCACATGCCATCTTGATTTTATCTGAGGCTCTCCTTGTGCTCATTAGGGTTTGGGAGAAGAATAGAGAGAGGTAGGAATGATATGGAGAGAGAAGAAGAGAAGAAGATAAATACTAAGAGAGTTTGAGTTTCAAATGGAAACTAGAATATCTCTCCGATCTCAAAAGATTTGCAATAATCACAGAGAATTTAAATCTTTTATGCCATTGGAATATAAAATATTCTAATACTGTTTTTGGATAAAACAAATTTTTGAAAAAGGTACGGGCTATATTAAGCAAATATCTACAGAGATATCACTCAATATAGAGAGATCCATGTTTATTGAATACTAGTATAGCAGACTTATTTTCAAGGCCTTGAAAAGGTTTTCAAGGTCTTGAAACGCTGTAACATTGCCACAGATAAAAATCAAAGCTTTGAAGTGATTTTCAAGGCTTTGAAAATCAGTTCAAACCTTTGAAATCACATACATCTTACCTTTCTCACCTGATGCTCCCCCTAAACCAATGCATCTTTATTTAGCATTCCCAATTCCAATCTTGGAGCTGAGAACCTTTCATCTGCTAATGGTTTAGTGAAGATATCTGCAATTTTCATATTAGTAGCAACAAATCAAGAACAATATCACCTTTCTCAGCACGATCTCTGATGAAATGGTGTCTGAAATCAGTGTGCTTCGTTCTTGAATGTTTAACTGGAATATTTTTAATTGAAATTGCACTTGTGTTATCACACTTGATAGGTATTCTCCTGAAATCAAATCCAAGATCTCTTAGCTGTTGAGCTTTCCATAGTACTTGTGAGCAACATGCTCACAATTTTTGGTTCTATAAGAGAGATAAAAGCATTAAAAGCACATAAGTTCTTCAACTGTGATCTAGTTTGTGTACCAGTGGTTGGATCTGAAATGATATTGTCAACTGGATGAGATGAGAGATATTTGAATCTCTTTCTTGGAGACCATGGTTCTGGTTCTTTATAGATCTTCTCTGGTCTTGAACTAGTGGCTTTGTCACTTGTATCCTTCTGATCATCTTTTTCAAGGCTTTGAGGCTTCTTTTCAAGTCTTTGAGCACCATTTTCAAGGTAATGTCTTATGTTTTCTTCTGAGCCTTTCTTGAATCCCGGTAGATTCTCAGCCTCTTCCTCTAATTCATGCTTCTTCAAATTCAAGTCTGCAAAACTTTCACTCAAAGAACCATCATAGCTTTCATCAAAAATAACATGAATGCTTTCTTCAACCAATTTGGTTCATTTATTGTAAACTCTATAAGCTTTGCTATTCAGAGAGTAACCAAGAAAGATACCTTCATCACTTCTTGCATCAAACTTACCAAGATTGTCTTTTCCATTGTTATGGAAAAAGCATGTACATCAAAAGGGCCTGAAGTATGAATCATTTGGCTCCTCCATTTTAATAGTTCATAGGGGTTTTCTTCAGAGTAGGTCTGATCAAGCACACGTTCAGTATATAGTTTGCTATATTCACAACTTCTGTCCAATAATGTTTTGGAAATTTGTCTTCAAGAAGTATTTTCTTGACATGTCTTCAAGAGTCCTGTTCTTTCTTTCAACAACACCATTCTGTTGAGGGTTTCTTGGAGCAGAAAAGTTCTGAGTAATACCATGCTTATCACAGAACAAATCAAATTCTAATTGATCAAATTCTCTACCATTATTACTTCTAATTGAAGCTACAGGTAGGTTTTTCATAGTTTGAAGTTTCCTGGAAAGCTTCGAAAATTCAGAGAGGGCTTCAGATTTTTTCTTTGAGAAACATAACCCAAGTATATCTAGAAAAATCATCTACAACAACTAGCATATACCTTTTACCTTTTGGAGTAGGATTTCTCATAGGACCACAGAGATCCATATGAATCTGTCCAATAGGTCTAGTTGTACTTACAAAGATAACTTTGTTGACATTGACACAAAGCTGAGATACACTAAGCAAGTTAAATTTCAAACCTTCAACTAGATACACATCAGAAATAGAGTTTTCAGAATTTGTACCAACTTTACCAATACCAAGAATATTGCATTTGCCTTTGTCACCAAGTGTAATTAAACTTTCTGATTGCTCCTTCAATTATGAGAATAGAGATCTCTTTCCACTCATATATTGAGCAACCACTGTCCATAAACCACATCTGTTCTTTGGTGACACCCTGCAAGAACCAATCACTGCCTTACCAAGCTGTTAGACCAAGTGTGGAATTTGAATTCATATTCAGGATCAACCATGTTTGGTGGTCTAATCCGTTTAGGAACCCAAATCTGCTTAACTTTTCCTTTGAGTTGAAAAGGAAAAGTGTTCCTCATTATGTGAGGGTCTCTTATTCTGAAAGGACAAGTCATCTTAACATGACCAGTTTTACAGAAGTAATGACATTTAGGATAAGTTCTGTTTCCAGCCTTCACAAATCTGGTATTGTTCTTTCTTGGAAAATTTGGATTGAATTCAATACCAGCTTTGTGAACTGACTGTGAACTTCCTCCAAGAATCAAGTTTAACTTGTGTTCTGATCCAGCAAGCTTAACTTTGACCAATTCATATTCTTGAAGTTTCTCAGTGAGAGTAGTCTTTTGTTTTTCTAATTCATCAATCTGATGTCTTAGATTGACAAGGTTGTTACTCATCACAGAGGTCTCGGTGACTACTTCCTTGACTTGTGTTTTCAAGGTTTTGAAACTGGTCTTCAAGTCCTTGAAATCACTGTCAGTTTTCTTCTGAGAGATTTCAAGATTCTAATTTAGACAAACAAGTTGTAAGTTCTCTTTTGCTTCCTCATGAACTTTTCTTTCAAAAGTTTGATCTCTATCAGATAATCTTCTTTATTTAAGAGCATTGTTTTGAGATAATCTGAAAGAGAATCTTTTGGTTTGGAAATCAAACAATTTACCATTACCTCAATGTTCTTCTCAGAACTTTCATCATGCTTGGCCATGAAGCAGAGGTTGGCATGTTCTTCTTCAGATTCGGATTCACCAGAGCTATCTGAATCACTCCATGAAGCTATCATGGCTATCTTTCTTCTGTCATGGTCTTTATTTTTAAATCTCTTGATTTTCTTGTGTGGACAATCTCTTATCAAATTTCCTGAATCACCACATTCAAATAAGTTCATAACATTTGATTTATTTTGTGAAGAAGACTTACATTTGTAGTCCTTTCTACTGGATGGTTTATGCCTTTCTCTGTGTAAGTCTCTGTTTCCGAAGTTTTTCTTCATTTTGAGAATCCTTGTCAAGGCTTTGGAGATCAAGGCAATTGGATCTTCATCATCACCATCCTCAGTTTCAAGGCTTTGAGTTCTCTCATTTTCTTTTTCTTTGAGAGCTAAGTTCTTGACACTCTCTGGTAACTCTCCATCAGCTTCATTCATAGATATTTCATGTGTCAGAAGCTTCCATTGTAGGTCATCAAGTTGTAGAGTTGAGAGATTATGAGCTTCTTCAATTGCTGTGGTCTTTGGTTCCCACTTTGCCTTTGGAAGACTTTTTAGAATCTTCCTCACCTTTTCTTCATTGGAAAAATGTTTTACTAGTGAATCAAGGTTGTTAACAATGTCTGTGAACCTCTTGAACATGTCTCTGATGGATTCATCTGCATTCATCTTAAACTGCTCATATTGCTTAAGATAGATGTTGATCTTGGTTTGCTTCACTTGACTGGTTCCTTCAAAATTAACCACAATTTTATCCCAGATTTCGTTGGCAGTAGTGCATCCTAAAATCCTGTTGAATTCATCTGTACTCAAAGCACAATATAAGATGTTAATAACTTTGTAATTCTTAAAGAATTGATCTAATTTAGAAGAGGAGAGTAAGTCTTCAGATTTGGGAGTTCTAATCCCATCTTTCTCTGTGTAGAAAGTGTGAGGTCCATTCTGAATAATGGTCCAAAGCTCTATGTCTTGATCAATGATGAACATTTTCATCAATCCTTTCCAGTGAGCCAAATTTTCTCCACAAAATAGAGGAGGTCTATTAGCAGCTCTTCCGTGTGAGAAACCACAATCACCTGCAGTACTAATGATCACCAAATGGTTAAATCTATACAGTGATACAAGCTCTGATACCAATTGAAAGTGTGAGTGTGCAGGTAGTAATGCAGCTAAAATACTCTAGAAGGGGGGGGGGTGTTGAATAGAGTATGCCAACTTTTTGCAAAACTTGCTAGGAAGATGAGATATTGTGAAAACTAGTGAAGTTCAAGGCCTTGAAAACAATTTCAAGCCCTTGGAAGAAATGCAATTTGTATAAAGCAAGTGAGCCCTTTTCAAGGCCTTGAAAACAAGTTCAAACCCTTGAAAAACAGACAGTTTTGTGTTCTGCAAATACTATGAAAATGAATGAACTATAAATGCAAGAGACAAGTGACTTATAGAGTTCGGTCCACTTGGAACTACGTCTCTACTTCAGGGATTATATTCATGCAGTATTTTCAACTCAATTCTTATTAATCAAAAGCTAAGCCCTAGATCTCAAGCACAGAGAGTTGCCTTACTCTGTTACAGCTTGTGGCTTTCCCTAACCTATCTAGTACCTGCTCTAGCTAACTGATTAAATAAGAATTCTCTATTGTTCACTTTGAACAATCCTTGAGAACGGAGGTAGAATAATTACAGAAATGATCTACCAATAAAGCACAATACAGAAGAACACTTAGTGTGTAGAAATTGCAGTGGAAAGTGCAATGATCTTCTGTGAATGGATTGGAAGATTGATGAACTTCTTTGATTCTTGTCAATCCAGAACTCTTTCTCTCTTTTTTCCCGTTGAGTTTTATGACTTGTTGCTTCAGATTTGAGCTCTATTTAAACTTCAAACAACTCTGCAAATCTTCCCATATTTTCAGCAACAAATTTCCTATTTTGTAGGCAACTGACTTTGACCATTTTACAAACTTCTCCAACGGTTATGGGATCACAATATTCAGAGATAATGTCGTGATCTTGTATTTGAATATATTGAGAAGCTGTCAAGTCATTCAGATCAAACACAAAATCATCTTCTTGATTATTTCCTTCCCTTGCAAAAGTCAGATTAGGAAACAATCTCTGCAAACTTTAGGAAATAAAATCTCCTGCAAAAGCATAGTCAAACAGATGATATACTATGTTCAAACGAGTTAGGATGCTTTGTCTTTCATCATCAAAAAACAATAAATCAAACATATGGAGGATAGAGAGGGAATCAACTCAGAGAGTTTCCAGAAAACTCTCTCTGAGAATGTCACACAGGTTAAGCAGTTTCAAGGCTTTGAATCCCGTTTCAAGGCCTTGAAAATAGCTAAAATATTCTCAAGCCTATGAGAAATGATTCGAGGATTTGAAAGCTGGTACAAGGCATTGAAATAGTCAAACTATTTCAAGGCTTGCAAAACCTGATCTTACAGATCGAATCGTGGAGGAGAATACTTAAGCCAAGAGATTGACGACTATCTTAGAGAGTGTGGGATTATGACCCAACTCACTCCACCCGGGACTCCACAGTGGAACGGCGTGTCTGAGAGGAGGAATCGCACCTTATTGGACATGGTGCGGTCTATGATGTGTCAAACAGATCTCCCGATATCGATTTGGGTACATGCTCTAATGACAGCTACTTTTACCATTAACCGTGTTCCATACATATCGTCATGAAGACACCATATGAGATATGGACTAGGAGGCGTCCTATAGTGTCATTTATGAAGATTTCGGGTTGCGACTTCTATGTAAAACGTTTATAGAGGGAAAAGTTCGGACTCAAGTCAGATAAGTGTAAATTTTTGGGGTATCCTAAGGAAACTAAAAGATATTACTTCTACAACCCAGCCAAGAAAAAGTGTTTGTTGCACGAACCGGCGTGTTTCTAGAAAGAGAGTTCGTCTCTAAAGGAGCAAGTGGGAGCGCTGTGAAACTTGAAGAAATTCAAGAACCACAGTCACTGATATGAAAATGGAGCATGAACATGAACCACAAACGGTTGTGGAGGAACCTGTTCAAGTAACACAAGAACTCCGTAGGTCGAGTAGAGTACGTCAGAATCCCGAGAGGTATGGACTTCTCGTTACTGAGGCCAGTGACGTATTTCCCCTAGAAGACGAGCCTAATATTTAAGGAGAGGCCATGAAAGGGCCAGAATAAAAGAAGTGGAATGAGGCCATGAGATCCAAAATGGAAATTCATGTATTCCAACCAAGTATGGACTTTAGTGGAACGACCCGATGGGGTTCGGCCCATAGGGTGCAAGTGGGTCTTCAAGAAGAAGACTGACATGGGTGAAAATGTAGGTTCCTATAAGGGCCGACTGCTGGCTAAAGGTTACAGACATATACATGATATTAATTATGATGAAACCTTTTCCCTAGTTGAGATGACCAAATCCGTTGGAATCTTGCTCGGAATTGCAGCTTACTACGACTATAGAATTGGCAGATGGATGTCAAAACAGCATTTCTGTATGGAAACCTCCTAGAGGATGTGTACATGACACAATCTGAGGGTTTGGAAGATCAAGAGCATGCAAATAAAGTATGTATGCTACAACAATCCATTTATGGATTGGAGAAAGCTTCTAGGAGTTGGAATCGACGTTTTGATGACGCGGTCAAAGAGTTTGACTTCATCAAGAACGAAGATGAGCCTTGCGTTTACAAGAAGGTTAGTGGGAGTTCTGTTTTATTTCTGGTCTAGTATGTGGATGACATACTACTCATTGGAAACGATATTTCCATGCTACAATTTGTGAAAGATTGGATAGGAAAGTGTTTCTCAATGAAGGACTTAGGAGATGCAGCTTATATACTGTGTATCAAGATCTATTGCGATAGATAGAGCATGCTACTCGGCTTGAGCCACAGTACATATATAGTCAAGGTGTTGAATCGGTTCAATATGCAAGATTCCTTGAAAGGATTCTTGCCCATGTCGCTTGGATCACTCTTTCAAAGAGTTATTTTCCTTCCAATCAAATTGAGAAGGACCGCATGAGTAGGATACCATATGCGTCGGCCATAGGATCTATCATGTATGCCATTTTGTGTACTAGACTATATGTGTCGTACGCATTAAGTATGGCAAGAAGATATCAGTCCAATCCGAGTGAGAGTCACGGGATTGACGTCAAGAACATCCTTAAATACTTGAGAAGGACTAAGGATGCATTCTTGGTATTTGAAGGCGAGGAAGAGCTAAGGGTAATAGGTTACACTGATGCAAGCTTCCTAAGAGACAAAGACGACTATAGATCACAGTCGTGTTATGTGTTTTGCCTGAATGGAGGAGCTGTGATCTGGAAGAGTTCCAAGCAAGAGACAGTTGCTGATTCTACAACTGAAGCTGAGTACATTGCTGCTTCAGGCGCTGCAAAGGAGGCTGTTAGGATAAATAAGTTTATCACTGACCTTGGTGTGATTCCTAGCATTGTGGATCTCATAACATTGTACCGTGACAATTCTGTGGCGAATGCACTGGCCAAGGAACCCCGTTCATACCAAAGGACATATCATGTACTTAGGAGATTCCATCTGGTTTGAGACATAGTAGATTGAGGAGATGTGAAGATATGCATGATTCCAACAGATGACAATCTATCAGATCCTTTCGCAAAGCCATTGGTTCAGCGAAAGCATGAAGGGCAAACTAGGGCTAAAGGCATACGTGATGCACCAGATTTGGGCTAGTGCAAGTGAGAGACTATTGGTTTTGGATGCCCTAGAGGCAATCTGTTTAGTATGAAATTTATTTTCTAGAATAACCATTGGACTATTTATCGAAATATTTAATAAAATGAAGTCCTTAAATTACAATTGTGTTGTTTATCTTAAATATCCCCAGTCCATTATATTGATTAACGGGACGTTCAACTATAGATTATGTGGGTAGATTGATATGGGGATATCAAGTCTAACACATGGGTATGCATTAGGAGTAATGGAATAATGGATAGACCCACCACGAGAATGCTAAATTAGATTATGTCAACGTCACAAGCGCTTCTCATTGTGCTAATGGTGTTGTACTCTTGAAGTCACTAGATTCTCTTGTTGTGAAATATCATGCTTTGATATTATCAAACTTTACAACGTGACTGGGTAAACATAAAGATAACAGTTGGGCATGATAGGAAGCAAGCTTAGAGGTGGCAGTGATGTTGACATGATTTGTCCCTCCTACATAATATGAGTAAATATCCACGGCAACTCGAGTGGTAGAGCTTATGGAATGTCTGGCAGACTCAGATAAATCAATATGGAGATATTGATGTTTTCTGCATAGATAAGTCTATTCCCAGGATCAAGAAACTATGGATTGGATATACAAGTGTGACGAATATGTCTCGTGTCCAATCCGGATTTGGAGACAAAGGGATAACACAACACTGTAACATTGGGCACTAGGTTTGTTGGGATCACTAACTATTTCTATTAGTTGGGTAACATCGTGTCCAATCCGGATTTGGAGACAAAGGGATAACACAACACGGTATGGATTAAGCTGGATATGGGTATTAACTAGTTGAACTAATTAATAAAAGGATCATAACGCAACCACAAGAAAATTTAGTAGGACTAATTTGCAAGTGGACCAATCAATATAAGGACATGATTAGTATGTTCGCGAAGGAACCAGAATTTTGACGGGCCATCTCCTTCTTATGCGCCGCTTTACCCTGAATGGAAAATTCTCTTTGCTCCTCTGGGCGCTAGGGGCTTTTATGTTGTTAATAAAGAGTTATTACTATATAAAGGAACTCTATCTTGTTATTTTCTCACTAGATTAATTATTGAGAGAAACATCACAAATCAAGAGAGAGAGAGACAAGTCTAGAGGATGAAGCCCCCTAGACCCGTCGGCCCCCCTTGCCGCCGTCGGTCCCCCCGGGCGTTGGTGGTGCTTCGTTTTGCGTGATCCATTCCTCCTTTCTTCTGTTGCTAGCACTACACGGTGGGAAGGAATCCTGTAAAAGATCCAAGGTGTGGATACTCGTAGAGACAAAGACACAATTTTTCGTAGTGATAACACAAACTAAGGTACACATGTTTCTACCCTAATCATGTTACGATCGCTTGCTTGTGATCCTTGGAGGGGTTTGAGCAGGATTAAATTTTTGTTATTCCGTTGCCTAACCTTCATCAAAACCCTACAGTCGCACCATATTTCCCTCTGTCAGATGACACTTGAACAGTGCCTTAGAAATTTCATACCGGTCATGCCTTGCTTGCTCTTGGAAGAGCTGGCTCAATTGTATGATCATATCATACGCTTCCATGTTTTCATGTTGCTTCTGAAGCTCCGCGTTCATGGTAAAAATCATTAGGCAAGTCACGTCATTAGAATTGTCAACGATCTTCTGATGTTCATTCCTTATGGCGGCAGTAGCATTGGCAAGTGGTGTTCTGGAATTGCATCATCTAAAATATACAACTTCTTTTCTAATTTGGGAACAATTCTCAAGTTTCTGTACCACTCTAGGAAATTGATTCCTGGAAGCTTTTCCTTCTCTAGGACTGATCATAGTGAAAGTGTCGATGTAGTTCGATTGTTTGCCATTGGAATTCTACAAAATGAGAAGTATACAAGTTTTAGTATTTGCGAGCAATTAACTACATTTAACAATGACTAGATTATTAAATATAGCTCCCACTTTTTTCTCGGATTAATAGCCCTCACCATTAATGCGGAAAATATCATATATTTTCTAGTGGAACAATCTCCATATTTCACTTCTTCTTCAGATTGCTTTGGCAAGTCCCCCAAAAATTAGTTAAGGTAGGAACAATTTCCAATTGCATCCTATGAAACTCTTGGTTCAATTTGGAAAATAACTCCTTATTTATCTATCCCATAGATAATCCTAATTTCGTTGCCTCTAAGCTTTCATTCCTATTGAGGTAGCCTAGTTGCATTCAACCTCTCACTTCAACAATTGCACATTACAAGTTTGTGCCATCGCGCCATCTCATGATGAATCGAATCACCTTGCTTTGGCAAGCGTTAGTTCAATACATTATGATTTTAACGAATGTTGGAATAGGTGCCCTAGAGGAAATCTACTTTCGTATGAACAATAAATTGGCTAGAATATTCATTGTATTATTTATTGAGATATTTAATATAATGAAGTATTTAGATTTATAATTGTGATGTTTATCTTAAATATCCCTAGTCCATTAATAGGACAATCATCTATAGACTAGTATGGGGTTGGATTGATATGGAGATATCACGATCCAACTCATGGGTATGCATTACGAGTAATGACATACTGGATTGAACCATCTCCGAGAAGGCTACATAAAAGTTATGTAAGTCACAAGTGCTTCTCGCGGTGACAACGGTATTTTCATCCATAGACTTGAACTCACCAGATCATCTAGTTGTGGAATATTGTGTTTTGGTAGCGTCAAACGCTACACCGTGACTGGGTAGCCATAAAGGCACATATCGGACTAAGGAAGCTTAGAGATATTAGCGATGTAGATAGGATTTGTCCCTCCCTCATAATAGGAGCAAATATCCTAGGCCACTCGAGGGATAGTGCTTATAGAATGTCTGGCTAGACTCAAATAAATCAATATGGGATATTGATGTTATTTGCACGAATAAGGCTATTCCCAGGATCGACGAACTATGAATTGGATATACGAGTGTGACTTTTATGTCTCGTGTCCAATCCGGATATTGAGACAAAGGGTTGAAACAATACTTGCACAAGGTTTGTCGGATGACTATTTATATTAGTTGTCTAGAATGGATGTCTTGCTAGAGGCTTCTCCATATTAGTAAATAGTTACTACTAACTAAGTATAAACCTATGGGATCACAAACCATATAGTATTGAACTAGACTTGGGAATTAATTAATATGATTAATTAATTAGAAGGATCAAATCACAACAACTTGCTAACTTAGTAGGACTAATATGCAAGTTGAAATAATCCGAACTTGAGTAGGATTACGAGAGGTCCCTTATGTAGTAACAAGGAGTTGTTGGACTACTCAACTAATGTTCATAACAAAAGTTGAGTAGGAGAGAAGCAAGGAGAGAGCAAGACAACAAGAGGGCCGAACACCCTCTTGCCGTCCGCCCCAATCCGTCGGCCAAAGAAGAGAGGCCGCCCCTTAGAGGCGTGATACTTTTCGCGTTTGAAGTCATCAAAGGAGAACTCTAAGGTACATAACACGAATCCTTTACCATCGTCATGAATTCTCTTCCCGTTATCCTTGGAGGGTCTTGATCAGATAAAATTATTACTATTCTGCTGCGTATCCATGATCTTAACCCTACAGTGATATCAGAGCCACATGTCTTTGAGCATAACGTGGTTTATGTGTTACATTTTTGTAGTTTTTCACATATAAATGTTGATATTGCGTTAAAACGACAAATTAAGCATATTAGATGCATGTTGAATATGATTCAACCAAACAATATCTAATTCTTTAATTGGATGTATGAATTAGTGAGTTTGAGAAATTTTAGGATTTTTAGATCTAGGGTTCTTGGGCATCGAATTGGAAAATGAGTTTTTTCAATTAGGAAACAACCAAACTTGGGAAACAAGGCAAGGAGTTGTTTTGGAAACAATTCCTAAAGGAGGTTCGCTCCCCCTAGGGGACCGCCCTCCTTCCTTTCCGCCCAAGCTAGGCTTGGACAAGGGGACAGGGCAGCCGTAGCGCACGGCCTAGATGCGATCCAAGGCCTTGGGCGGTCCATTCAGGGGTTCGGCCAAGCTTTGGTAGGCCTTCTTGGACTGTTTAACCCTAATAATCCTAAAATCAACTAAAATTGACTAAAGCATTAAAAAATGGTTTTAACTGTTTACGTGCAATTTGTATGGTGATTGGATATGGCTTAGATGTGGTTTGTTGTGAATGTTTCATTTTTGTGGTTTGTTTACGGCCTGCGAGCTGATCAATTTGAAGTAATAATTAATTAGGGTTTTACGGCCTGCGAGCCGATTTTTTATCAACTTGTGAGTTATTTTATTTAGTATAGGTGCTAGCTAGTACTAGGTAAAATAAATGATGGCAGATTGAAGAAAAGAAGCCCAAAGAATTAAAAGAGCCACAACATGGAGCATGGAGCATTCCACAAGGCCATGAAGGATGGACCAACAGATGGAGGCACATGGAGATGCGTTTTCTATTCTAGGGTTCATAGATATTCTCATTGGATTGAGAATATCTAAGTCTAGGAGGCCATATCCACATCACATTAATTTCTGCTTTGTGGATGTTTACTTTATTGTCTTATTATTGTGGTTGGTGTATGAATGATGCATGCAATTTGATAATAAGATAATTTAACAACCCGGATCTTTTATTTGGAGTTTTCACCAAACTCAAATAAGTAAATCAGTTGATATGGATCAAAAAAATAATTAAAATTAAAAGAAAAATCTGTCAAAACTGAAATATTACGTTTGCCTTCTCGCTTGCTTAAACACCCATTACAAAATTGATTAATCAACGTGCGTGCCAAAGCAAGGCGACTGGATTAATCATTATGTGGTGCGATGGCACACATTGTGTGCAATTTTTGGAATAAGAGGTTGAACGTAACTAGGTAATTTTAATAAGGATTAAAAACATAGAGGCAATTAATTGGGATTATCTATGTGATAGATAACTAAGGAGTTATTTTCCCAATTGAACCAAGAGTTGCATATGATGCAACTGAAATTTTTCCTACCTACATGACTAACTTTTGGGTGACTTGCCAAAGCAAGCTCATAAGAGAGCGAAATATGGATCTTGGCCCACTAGAAAATATAATAATTTTTTTTGAATTAATATCTTAAGGGTTATTAATCCGTAGAAAAATAGTGAAAGCTGTATTTAATAATCTAGCCATTATTAAATATAGTTACAATTTTCACAAATACTAAAACTTGCGTATTTTCCTTTTGTAGAATTCCAATGGCTAACAACTCATCGAACTCATCTCACTCCCTACGCTCTTTCCTTGAGAAGGACAAGCTCTCAGGGACCAATTTTCTAGACTAGTTCAAAAACTTGAGAATCGTTCTTAAGCAGGAAAAAAAATTGTACACTCTAGAGGAGCAAGTTCCTGAAGGTCCGAAAAATAACACTCTTGCAGCCTAAAGGCGTATCAGAAGCGTGTTGATGACGCTAATAATGCGGCCTGCCTAATGCTTTGCACCATGTCCTCTGAGCTTCAGAAGCAACATGAGAACTTGAATGCAGTCGATATGATCTCAAACTTGAAGCAGCTCTTCCCAGAGCAGGCTAACGCTGAGAGGTATGATGTTTTCAAGGCATTGTTCAAATGTCATCAGTGAGACAGAAACCCCGTGTGGCCACACGTGTTGCGTAGGATAGGCTATCTTGAGAGCCTAGGCCGCCTAGGGTTTTCGGTAGGTCAAGAGGTGGCCACCGATCTCATCTTGCAATCGTTGCCTGAGAGTTATGGACAATTAATAATGAACTATAACAGGAATGAGATCTTGAAACCTCTGCCACATTTACTCAATATGTTGAGGACAGCTGAACAAAGCATCAACATGGGTAAGGGCAAATCCGTAATGATGGTGCAGAAAGGAAAGGGCAAAAGGTTTGCCTCTACCTCCAAGGGAAAAGGAAAATCAGTTTCCAAACACAAGGAATCTGCCCTTAAACATGTTGGTGGCGTTGCCAAAGGTGTGACCAAAGGTGAGTGTCACTACTGCAGTCAGCCTGGACACTAGAGGAGGAACTGCCCAAAATATCTATGGGATAAGAGGCTTGGAATAGTGATTCCACCACCACCAGGTATTTTTGTTATAGATGTCAACTCAACTGTCTCTTCATCTTGGGTATTGGGTACTGGATGTGGATCTCACATTTGTCGAAATGTGCAGGATCTAAAGAGAAGTAGAAGATTGGCTAAAGGGGAGATAGACCTGCGCGTTGGGAATGGAGCAAGAGTTGATACATTTGCCGTAGGCGTGTACGAGATATCTCTGCTTTCAAGATTAGTTTTAGAATTAAATAATTGCTATTTGTGCCTGCTATGAGAAGAAATATTATTTCTATTCCTTGTTTGGACAATGATGGTTTTACTATGTCAATAAAGAACATTTGTTGTTCTATTTACATTTGATAGTATTCACTATTTTATTGGGAAATTATTTAATGGGTTATATCTCCTTGATCTAAGCAATCATGTCTATAACATTAATACCAAGAGGATTAAGATGAATAATTTAAATCCTGCTTATCTATGGCACTAATGTTTAGGCCATATAAACAAGAAACATGTATTTAGACTCCATAAGGATGGATTCCTAGACTCATTTGATTTTGAATCATATGAGACATGTGAGGCTTGTTTATTGGTAAAAATAACAAAGTCCTCTTTCAATAAGAAAGGTGGGAGGACTAGTGAGCAATTGGCACTCGTGCATACTGATGTATGTGGGCCATTTTCCACGCCTGCCAGGGGTGGTTATGTCTACTTCATCACATTTACTGATGATTTCATTAGATATGGATTTGTATACCTTATGACAAACAAATCCGAGTCCTTTAAAAAGTTCAAAGAATTCAAGAATGAAGTAGAGAAGCAAATTGGCAAAAGTATTAAGGCTCTACGATCGGATAGTGGAGGTGAATACTTAAGCCAAGAATTTGGTGACTATCTTAGAGAGTGTAGGATAATAACCCAACTCACTCCACCCGGAATTCCACAGAGAATGGCGTGTCCGAGAGGAGGAACTGAACTTTTTTGGATATGGTTCGATCTATGATGTGTCAAACTGATATTCCATTATCATTTTGGGGATATGCTCTATTGAGTGCAGCTTTCACCATTAATCATGTTCCATCTAAGTCAGTCATGAAGACACCACATGAGATGTGGAGTGGGAATCGTCCCACAGTGTCGTTCATGAAGATTTGGGGCTGCGATGTCTATGTAAAACGTTTACAATTAGACAAGCTAGGGCCTGATTCGGACAAATTCAAGATTGTGGGATACCCTAAGGAAACTAAGGGATATTATTTATACAATCCAACTGAGAACAAAGTGTTTGTTGCTCGGACCGACATGTTTCTAGATAGAGAGTTTGTCTCTAAAGAAGCAAGTGGGAGGACTGTAGAACTTGAAGAAGTTCAAGAACCCCAAATAATTGATCCTACTATGGAACATGAACAGGAACCACAAGAGGTTGTGGAGTAGCCTGTTCAAGTAACACAAGAGCTTTGTAGATCTACTAGAGTGCGCCAGGAGCCAGAGAGGTATGGACTTCTCGTGACTGAGTCTGGTGACACGTTGCTCATAGTGACTCTCATAAGGGGCTTGAGGCCATGAGATCGGAGATGGAATCAATGTATACCAACAAAAGTATGGACTTTGGTGGAACCACCCGAAGGGGCTTCGCCCATAGGGTGCAAGTAGGTCCTCAAGAAGAAGATCGACATGGATGGTAATGTGATTACCTATAAGGGCCGATTGGTGTAAACTATGATGAAACCTTTTCACCAGTTGCAATGACCAAATCCATTTGAATCTTACTTGCTATTGCAGCATACTATGACTATGAGATTTGGCAGATTAATTTCAAAACAGCATTCCTGTACGGGAATCTCCTTGAGGATGTGTATATGACATAACCTGAGGGTTTTGAAGATCCAAAGCAAGCCAACAAAGTCTGTAAACTGCAACGATCCATTTATGGTTTGAGGCAAGCTTCTAGGAGTTGGAATCGACGTTTTGATGAAGTAGTCAAATAGTTTGGCTTCATCAGAAACGAATATGAGTCTTCTGTCTACAAGAAGGTTAGTGGGAGCTCTGTTGCTTTTCAGGTCTGGTATGTGGATGACATACTATTCATTGGAAACGACATTCCCAAGCTGCAATCTGTTAAAGATTGGCTAGGAAAGTGTTTCTCAATGAAAGAATTAGGTGAAGCAGCTTATATACTCGGTATAAAGATCTATAGAGATAGATCTAAGAAGCTACTCGGCCTAAGTCAAAGTACATATATAGACAAGGTGCTGAAACGGTTCAGCATACAAGATTCCAAGTAGAGTTTCTTGCGCATGTCGCATGGAATCACTCTTTCGAAGAGTGGTTGTCCTTCTAATGAGATTGAGAAGGATCGCATGAGTAGGGTTACCCTATGCCTCAGCCATAGGATCCACCATGTACGCCATGTTATGTACTAGATCATATGGGTCATATGCATTGAGTATGACAAGCAGATATCAGTCCAATCCAGGTGAGCGTGACTAGATTGCAGTCAAGAACATCCTAAATTACTTAAGAAGAACTAAGGATGTGTTCTTGATATTTGGAGGTGAAGAAGAGTTGCTTGTAAGGGGTTACACTGAGGCAAGCTTCCAGACCGACATAGATGATTTTAGATCACAGTTAGGGTTTGTGTTTTGCCTGAATGGAGCAGCGGTGAGCTGGAAGAGTTCCAAGCAATAGACGGTGGCTGATTCTACAACAGAGGCTGAGTACATTGCTGCGAATCCCGCATCAAAGGAGGCTGTTTGAGATAAGGAAGTTCGTTACTGAGCTTGGTGTGGTTCCTAGCCTTGGAGATCCAATAGAGTTGTATTGTGACAACACTGGGGCGATGGCGCAATCAAAGGAACCCCTGTCACACCAGATATCCACGCACGTACTGAGGAAGTTCCATCTTATTCGAGACATTATCGAAAGTGGAGAAGTTCAGACATGCAAGATTCCTACAAATAAGAATCTGTCAGATCCACTTGAGCATTGGCATACGAGATGCACTAGATTTGCTTTAGTGCAAGTGGGACTGTTGGAATAGGTTCCCTAGAGGCAATCTAGTTTAGTATGAACAATAAATTTCCTAGAATATACATTGTAATATTTATTCAGGTATTTAATATAATGAAGTCCTTAGATTTACAATTGTGTTGTTTATCTTAAATATCCCTAGTCCATTATAATGATTAATAGGAAAATCATCTATAGACTAGTACTTATGATTGATATGGAGATATCACGATCCAACACATGGGTATGCATTAGGATTAATGGCATACTGGATTAACTCATCTCCAAGAAGGCTACGTACAAGTTATGTAAAGTCACAAGTGCTTCTCGCAGTGACAACAGTATTGTCATCCTTAAACTTAAAGTCACTAGATTATTTAGTTGTGCAATATTGTGTGTTGGCAGCGTCAAACTCTACACCGTGACTGGGTAGCCACAAAGGCGCGTATCTAACACAACATGAAGCAAACTTAGAGATCTTAGTGATGTAGATAAATTTGTCCCTCCCACATAACGGTAGCAAATATCCTAGGCCACTCGAGGGATAGTGCTTATAGAATGTCTGGCTAGACTCAAATAAATCAATTTGAGATATTACTGTTATTTGCACGAATAGGGCTATTCCAAGGAAAGAGGAACTTTTGATTGGATATACGAGTGTGACTTTTGTGTCTCGTGTCCAATCCAGATATTGAGACAAAGGTCTGAGACAATACTTGCACAAGTTTTGTCGGATGACTATTTCTATTAGTTGGCTAGAATAGATGTCTTGCTAGAGGCTGCTCCATATTAGTAAATAGTTGCTACCAACTAAGTAGAAACCTATGGGGTCACACGCCATATAGGATTGAACTAGACTTGGGAATTAATTAGTATGATTAATTAATTAAAAGGATCAAATCGCAACAACTTGCTAACTTAGTAGGACTAATATGCAAGTTGGACTAATCCGAACTTGAGTAGGATTTGGAGAGGGCATTTATGTAGTAACAAGAAGTTATTGAAATATATAAAGGATGATCCGAGCTTCCTTCCCTACAACTAATACTCATAACATGAGTAGGAGAGAAGCAAGGAGAGAGCAAGACAACAAGGGGGCCGAACGCCCCCTTGCCGTCCGCCCCTATCCGTCGGACAAAGAAGAGAGGCCGCCCCTTTATTTGGTGCTCCGTTGCGTGATTTCTTCTTCCTCTTCCATTCATCATAGCTTGCACAAGGAGTTTGAAGGATCTAGATCTCAATCCTAGGTGTGGATCAACCGTAGACGTGATAGTTTTCGCATTTCAAGTCATCAAAGGAGGCCTCTAAGGTACATAACACGAATACTTTACCATCGTTATGAATTCTCTTCCTATGATCCTTGGAGGGTCTTGATCGAATAATTATTACTAATCCGCCGCGTATCCATGATCAAAACTCTACAACAAATGTTAAGTAATAGAAATAAAAACACAATATTTATAGTTGAGGGATTTCCTTGTCAATTTTAATTGTTTTGTTGATCCTATCAACTGGTCTACTTATTTCGATTGGGCAATCCCAAATAAAATATCCAATAATTTTTAATTATTATCTTGTTATGTTTTGCATGCATTAACCATACATCAAAAATAAATAACAAAAAAATAAATAAATAAATAAACAAAACCTGGTGTGGATGTGGACTCCTAAAACTAAGATATTCCCAAGCCAATGAGAATATCTGTAAGCCCTAAAAACAACATGTTCTTCTCCGTGTGCCTCCATCTTTAGTCCATGCGTCATAGCTTGTGGAATAACGCCATCTTGTGGTTTCTTCAGTGTTAGATCTTCTTCCCCACGCCTTGACCAAATTTTATCTATTTAATTCTAACTAGCATCTAAACTAAATAAAGAAACCTCACTGGCGAGGGAGAAAACGACATGCATGCCGTAAAATCAATTCATTACATTAATTAAAATAAATCAAACCACAAAAATAAACAACCACATCATCCACATCTAAGGTCACATCCAATCACCATGCCATAAATCACATAATACAGTTAAAATCCAATTTTAACGCGCTTGGTAAATATTTAGTTGAATTTGAGAATTTCTAAGGTCAAAACGGTCCAATTGGTCACGCCAATCCAATTGGCCGAACAACAAGGACCTGCCGAACCAAGCCCAAACCGGTCAGGCAAAACAACCCGATTGAACCAGCATTTCGCCGACCCGGTGGGGCGCTCGGCTTGAGTCCGCGGTCCAAAGGTGAGGGGGGCTATTGGTGGTTGAACCCCTTAGGGAAAATAACCAATTGTTTCCTTTTCCTTGCGGGAAGATTTCTAATTCTTGAGAAAAACGCCTTTTTCCCCAATTGTGCCCAAACCCTAGATTTTTCAGATCACCAAAACTCACATCATATGTGAACGAAATTCTCCCAACTTTATACGATATGTAAAATTGGCTAATTCTATACTGAATCATATTCAATTTGCATCATTATGTCATTATCAGTTTTTTGCGAAAAATAACGATTCGGTCTAAAAACTGATAAAACATTAACACATAAATCACGTTATGCGCTACGACATGTTGCTCTGATACTATTGTAGGGTTTTAATGCACATTACGCAGCAGCAATACAATAAAACTTTCCTGATCAAGACTTTCCATGAATCGGAGGACAAGCCATCATAACGTGATAAAAGAAGACGATGTGTACCTTTTGTGTTTGTGTGATCACAACGAAGAATAGCATCCTTGTCTCTACGGTATCCACACCTTGGATTTATATTGGGATTCCCCTTCACGTCTTGTGCTAGCTACGTGAATAAGGAGGAGAAAGAATCACGCAAAACGGAGTACCGTGGTGGCCGAAACACCAAAGGAGGTCTATGAATATGGGAGGCCGATGGTCAGGAGGGCGGCTCCTTGCTTTGGGTCTCTCTCCTTGATCTCTTATTTCTTAATGAAGATTCATTATGAAATAATAGCTAGGGTTTCCCTTTTATAGTTAATAACTCTTGATTAACTACAAATTAGCCCAATACTAATCATGTCCATACACAGATTAGTCCACTTTGAAAACTAGTCCCACTAAATTTGCATGTGGTTACGTATTAATCCTTTTAATTAGTTAGTCCAACTAATTAATATCCAACTCCAATTTAATCTATATGGCGTGTTACCATGTAGGTTCCTATTTAATTGGTAGTACCAATTACAAACATAGATAGGTGTCTAGCAACACATCTAGGGAGAGTAAGACAATAGTAGCTGTGTGAGAGAGAGATAGAGTTTTGGTGGAGCTTCCGCGTAGTTCAGGTGATTAGTGTTGTGTAAGGAATTGTTTACGATCCTATATATAGTGGAGAATATGACCGTTGTAGTGGGTTAATGAACCCATTAATGGCGGCTTAATTACCTTAACCACAATGGCACGTTCGTCCGCATATATAGGGACCGTTACGCACTTCGTCCGCGTATACCGGAACCGTTATGAGGTTGACCTGGTTTATGGAGCTCGTGCAATAAATCTCTCAAAGCAGTTACTACAGGTCGCGAGCGGGCTTGGTTGTCGCTCGCGCGCGACATGACTTACTCTAGACTCAAAACCACTAAGTCCCTGATAGCACCTTTTAGGGGATATAATTCTTTAGCATTTACCACATGTTAATAGGTATTTCAGAATGATATGAGGCCAATGTTAGAGATTATAGGTCGTTTTATCACTTGTTGATGATACCATGTGCAATATTGTTAGTTCGGGCGTTTTACATGTATAATTTATTGTTATTTGTCAAATATAATCGCTTGTTATGTTTGTTCATGTTGTTTTGGAAGGTATGGATTCTAATCGGTTGATAGGAGGCATGGAACGAACTTCGGAAACAAGGGGAGATCAAGTGGAGTGAAGAAAAGCCGAATTGGAGGAGCTTTGATGACCAGTATGCACTATTTTGATCATAGCTAGAGTTCTACAACTCATTTTTGGGTGAGACCAGTGCCATATGAAATTAGACTCAGAGAGCTTTCTATCGATAGTTCACGGAGCTAAATTCAAGTTCGGACGAAGAAGATATCGCGTTTTGAAGTCAAGAGCATATTTCAGGGGGCTTTTGTGCAATTACTGAAGACTTCTGCGGGTTATGATTGAAGAACGACATAGGGACGAAAATAATCATGATTCACGCATCCAGAGAGCCAAGAAGAAGGAGGAGAGCAAGGATAATCCATTAGGAGCAACCCCAAGCAAGGAGAAGACCCCGCATCGCGCCAATCTTCACGATTTCGATCTCTTTTTCTCTCTTTCAATCTTGTATGGAGAAACTTTGTTGTGTTTCTACGATTGTTAGTAGTAGCTAAACGTTTTGCTAGGCTTCTCTAGAGAGCCTAGGGTTTATGTATACAATGTTTTCCGGATTTTAGACTTGTCTCATGCTTTTGGATTTGGATCTATAGGATGAAGTTTGATTTCATGAACGTGTTAATGAGTGTAGTATATTGACACGACTATGTTAGGAATTGATATTCATGAACTTAGGGTTTATTCTTAGATTATAATCTTGCTCAAAGTTAATTTATGTTCTATTTATTGTTCATATACTATGCTTAATTCCTTAGCAAGAATGGAGTAATTAACCGGACTTGTTAATTAGCTAGCTAGTGCGCGAGAGCGACTTAGAACCTAGTTGAGATGAGATATGAACAACAATCCTTAATCACTGAGACTGAGAAGAGAAGTGTGTAGGATTGGCCATAGTGGATAGATTCAGTAGGAGATAGTGAGGTGTTCGTGTGGTGGTGGTTTGAGAGGATATCACTCCGTACATTATTGTTAGCCTACTAGAACGGACCAGTAGATGTAGGTGGACCGACAGGACACCAAGTAGACCGTGACGTAGAACGACATGAGACCAAGAGGAGATTGTCAGTACTATTACCCGGCTTAACCAGAATAGGATTAACGTGTTACATAGCTAATCCAGAAATCGTCTACAGCCCTAGGTGATCCAGATAAGGCATCGTTTCTCCTTATTTGTTTGATAAATTAGAAAACCCAAAAATAATAGTTAGTTATTTATTTCAGTTCTTAATAAATCACAACTCTTTATCCTTTTACATTACTCTAAGTTAATAACTAAGTAAATAGTCTCAATCTTGTCCTCGTCTGATCGATAACTCGGGGTTGAAATATTACCCTATATTACTTGAACCGTGCACTTGCGGTAACACGTAAGAATGCGTGTCAAGTTTTTGGCACCGTTGCTGGGGACATCGATAGATTATTTAGTTAGGAGTTAGTTTAGAGTACTTTTCTTTTAGTTTTTTTTTTTTGTTTCTATCTCTGTGTTTCACGGGTTTTCTTGTGAGTTTGTATTTCCGGGAACACAGGAAGCACGAGACGTAATGAGCATGTAGATCGATGAGGATTATGTGAGGATCACTGATTACCCCTACCACTGTGCTAATGTAGAGTTTGGCACAATGATGACACATGGTCAATGATTTGGTGCTAAAAATGCAAGAAGGATCACAAGTATGAAGGCGCATGCATATTCGATCCACCACAGCTTCATCAGCATCAAGAGGACTCATCGGCAAGCATGGAAGACTTGCAAAATATTATTGGGGAGATCCAAGCGCGCATCACAAGGATGTCCTTTATTACAGATGAGCCACAAGAGGAGCCTATTCTAGACATTGAGCCCCTAATTGAGCCTCTATGGACACCATCACAAGATGGTTTGGACGAACCTCATTGGCTACCAGCGGTCCTAGAGATGCAAAGGACACTGATAGCTAGGATGGAGAAAGAACGAGAATCCAAATCGCAAGCTGCATTCGTGGAAGAAGAGGTACCTGAGACGAGCGAAGAGTGAAATGTCCCTGAACAAGTTGTGGACTTTGGCACTTATGAGGACTCAGACTCTAATTCAGACTGGGGTGGAGTTGTGTGTCCAACAATAGAGGAGGCAATGCTCGCTGCAAGGAAATATGAAATAATCTTACAGCCTTGTCATGATTGGGATGACACATACATTGAGAAATTGTGGGGTGCTTATGATGAAGCAAATGAAACACTTGAAATTGTTGCTATTGAGGATTTGGAAATCAGCAAGTGTGGGGGTGTGCGTGAACTGCATGCGTTGACTGAAGATAATTTAGCACCAAAGGAGTACAACTGGGATGATTTCATGGCCAGAGACTCATTTGAGCACAGTGGAACTTTGTGGAAGTTGATCAAGAGGATCAAGTGCAAGCTGAATTGAGTCGACTTCTACAATTGCTCACCATCTTCTTTGCACAGGGGTGCACTTCCTGAGAAGAAATTCATTGAGAGAAGACGGTGGAAGAAGAAGAAGTGGAGAGTTAAGCATCCTTCACTATCCTAGACGGTTGAGGTAACCGGGTCGGGCCGTCGACCTTAAATTACAAACGCTTCTTGGGAGGCAACCCAATGTAGAGTAGGATATTTGTTATTTTATTTTTGTATTTAGTTCTCCATACTTGATTTTGAGAGGTGATAGAGAGTGGTTTAATATTTTCAATGAGTGTAGAGGACACAAGTACCGAAGAACCCTCCGGATTCCCTTTCTTGATGCATGTGCGCAATGTTGCACGCAAAACGAGGAAAAACGAGCTTACCGGGAGCAAGGAACTTGATAGAGAAGCTACTCGAGGTCGAGGAGTAGCTAATGAGTCATGAGGATCACGGTAGCAAGCTGGAGTATCGGGGTTGCACGCATCGGAATCCGGAGTGGAGAAAGTTAAAGAGCTTGAGGAGGTGAGATTCTTGAACAAGGAGAATTTTTTTGGTAAGAAACGAAAAAATCCCCGGATTTGGGAATTTTTCGGTCAAAAATGGATTCCCCGTCGAGTGCGGAGCTTAACAGTTCAAGAATCGCGCGAATCAGATACCGGATGAAGAAGATAGAGCAAAAACAAAACGGCCGAAAAGCAGTGATTTCGGCACCCATTTCGGGCAAAAATGGGGGCCGAAATCAATGAATTTCGGACCGAAATAAAATAACCTCACTGTTTTGAAAAGCTACAGTGATTTCGGCACCCATTTTGGGCCGAAATGGGGGCCGAAATCAACTGATTTCGATTTCGGCCCCCATTTCGGCCCGAAATGGGTGCCGAAATCGGGTAGCATGGTCCGATTTTGGGGGTGTTTTTTGGTATTTTCTTGATTGTTTAATTCCCAATCCGGCTATAAAGAGTAAATAACATCCCAATTTAGATCAAACAATCCTTGAATTCATCTTCTTCCTCTCCAAACCCTCAAGAACACCAACACACCCCAAACCCAAAACGCATCCAATTGCGAAGTTTTTGAGATAGTGAATGGATTAACTCTTGATCTTTTGAGATAGTGAGCGGATTGAGTGTGTGGAATTCAAAGAGGAAGATCTCCAAGAACTTAAATCTTCCAATTCGTTGCTTTGGAGGGGGATTCATCCAAAGCTCAAAGAGGAACTTAAGACGGGGACACCGAGGAGCTTAAGGAGGTACACAATCCTTCACTAGTTCGTGTTTCCAAAAAATTTGCCACAATATTTTCTCTCTCGGCTTTAATTCTTTCTTAGGCACTCTTAGGGATTAATTTCTTGAAAAATTTTACTTTCTCATACTTGGATTATTGGATACTTGTTTAGCTCACTCCGACTAGACCTCACGTGCGCTCACTCCGACTAGACCCACCGGACCTACGCTTGAGCAGCCGAGTCCTCTTTATTGCACCTTATATTTTGTTGAGGACAACGAAGCGCTTAAGTGTGGGGGAGTTTTTTTTAGCTATCCGCTAGTTAGCCATTGCATAGCCTTGTTACATGTAGTTTAGAAAGTCGCGTTTGCATGTAGATGTCGAGTCGGTTAGTTTTGCATGTGCACGTTTAAATATTTGCATTGTATATATTGTTGAAATTTTAAATATTGAGTCCACCTACCCTATGTTGTTGGTTAATCGAGTTGGCCAGTTACATATAGTGTCTAATAAAAAAAAATTAAAAATTCAAGAAAAATACTACAAATTGATTTTTTTTGAGAAAGGGCAATTGAAGAGAGTAAACGCGGAGAGGGCTCAATGATAGCATTCCCTAGGTATTATGAAAATCAGAGGTGAGTTAGACACGCGAGAATATGGATTAGGAAGGATATAGGGCCAATGCACTAGAGAATTGTAAGTACCTGTCTCTCAGACTAGTTATCCTACTAGCGCTACACCACCGTCACTTAGGTAGTCGTCAACCCTCCTCGTAGTTACAACGGAACAGCTGTGCGAGTGATTTTATGGGGACCTCACATCCCGTATCCATCGCCTAGGTCCACTAGTTACCCCAATTTGATCCATTTACCCTTTTATGCACAACCTATAGCCTAGGAAGCCGTTCCTTGTGACTTCTCTCACTAGTTAGAATGGTCCCTTCCTATGCGTCATGATAGAGGGAGTTGAGTTAGGGAGGTTCGATGAGGGTGAGCTGATTTGATACATCTTGAGTTGACATTCTTACATGTCATCTTTTGAGGGGATGTGAGGGTGAGTTAGAGACGGCAGCACACTTCGGTCTGGCGGTGAGTCGTGTCCATACATCACGACCACAGGTGGAGTAACGTAGTGCGTGATACTTTTCCCGCACGTCATGGGGTGGGGGTTGGTTGATCTCATAGGAGGATGTGCTTGCACTTCAGTTTTTTTTCTACATCTTAGGTGATGAG
Organism: Linanthus parryae; assembly: GCA_023055425.1. Classification (NCBI taxonomy): domain Eukaryota; kingdom Viridiplantae; phylum Streptophyta; class Magnoliopsida; order Ericales; family Polemoniaceae; genus Linanthus; species Linanthus parryae. The sequence continues at coordinate 84,610,381 of JALGPY010000007.1, read as the reverse complement.
GAGGATTGGTTGGAATTAGCACGTTTATACATTGACTACCGGGTTTTGGATATGCTTTACATCGAGTGTGGGGGTGTTGACATATATTTGATTTCATCATTTGATTTGACACATTCCACCCCACGTTATCTATATTTATTTGATCTCCTTGGGTATTGTATCATCAGTGGTGGCTCCATGTGCTTATTGAGAATGAAATGGAAATTGAAAAAAAAAGGAAGAAAAAAAAAACAGAGAGTTGAAATTGAAATGGAATAGGGAGCTGGAAATTAAACTTCATGAAGAATGAGGAGATTAGCTATTGTTCTAAATCACTTCTTCACATTTGTGGCCGCGAGAACGGCGTTGGACCAAGATTGAGGGAATGAGGGCCGGATTAGTAGTTCGGTGTGGTTCCTTGGATTTTGGTGAGGGAGTGTGAGAATCGGGTTTTGTGACTTGTATCATGACGTCTTGGATTGCGCTTCTAAATATCCTATCATACCCGTCCTAAAGCCGTCAACAATTGAAACACATGGATAAATAGCTCGAATGGTAAGTGCTAGTGATACGTTTGATGAGTGTGCGGAAGCAACATATTTTGTGTTTGTGCCCGTTCTGTCTGACGAAACTGGCCGCAAGTTCTACCGATCACCAAAGCTATAGAATCTTCTAGGGGATGTGAGAGCCTTATGACATGCCGGTTTGTTCTTCGAGATTTCCCAATCTCTAACAAGAAAAAGAAAAAAATATGTTCTTTAATTCCTTGCATTGTACATACTTGAGTTGCATTGTACATATCATTTAGTTGCATTGTCATGTCTTTTTGTATTGAGTCGTGAGTCGTGTTGGCTAGCGGAAAGTAAAGTATGCAAAGCGGTGGGGTATGCATTAGTTTGGTTGTGAAATGTATGCAATGTCTCAAGTGTGGGGGTTGTGTGCTTCATTGTTGCTCGGGACGAGAAACAGAGTAAGTGTGGGGGAGTTTGATAGCCCTTTTAGGGGCTATAAATCTTTAGCATTTACCACATGTTAATAGGTATTTGAGAATGATTTGAGCCCAATTTTAGAGATTATAGGTCGTTTTATCACTTGTTGATGCTACCATGTGCTATATTGTTAGTCCGGGCATTTTCCATGCATATTTTATTGTTATTTGTCAAAAATAATCGCTTGGTACGTTTTTTTCATGTTGTTTTGGCAGGGACGGATGCTAATAGGTTGATGGGAGGCATGCAACGAACTTCGGAAAGAAGGGGAGCTCAAGTGGAGTGAAGAGAAGCCGAATTGGATGAGCTTGGATGACCAGTCTGCACTATTTCGAACATATCTCGAGTTCTAAAACTCATTTTTGGGTGACACAAGTGCCATTTTAAAGTATACTCTGAGAGATTACCATCGATAGGTCACGGAGCTAAATTCTAGTTCGGACGAAGAAGATATCGCGTTTTGAAGACAGGAGCAGATTTCAGGGGGCTTTTGTGCAATTACTGAAGACTTCTGCAGGTTATGATTGAAGAACGACGTAGGGACGAAAATATTCTTGATTCACGCATCCAGAGAGCCAAGAAGAAGGAGGAGAGCAAGGAGACTCCACTGGGAGCAACCCCAAGCAAGGAAAAGACCCCGGATTGCGGCAATCTTCACGATTTCTAGCGTTTGATATCTTTTTCTCTCTTTTAATCTTGTATGGAGAAACTTTTTGTGTTTCTAAGATTTTTAGTAGTAGCTAGACGTTTTGCTAGGCTTCTCCAGAGAGCCTAGGGTTTATGTAGACAATGTTTTCCGGATTTTAGGCTTGTCTCATGCTTGTGGATTTTGATCTATTGGATGAAGTTTGATTTCATGAACGTGTTAATGAGTGTAGTCTATTGACACGACTATGTTAGGAATTGATATTCATGAGCTTCGGGTTTATTCTTAGATTGTTATCTTGCTTAAACTTATTTTATGTTCTAGTTATTGTTCATATACTATGCTTAAGTCCTTAGCAAGAATGGTGTAATTAACCGGACTTGTGAATTAGCTAGCGAGTGCGCGAGAGCGACATAGACCTAGTTGTGATGAGATATGAACAACAATCCTTAATCACTGAGACTGAGAAGAGAAGTGTGTAGGATTGGCCTTACTGGGTAGATTCAGTAGGAGATAGTTAGGTGTTTGTGTGGTGGTGGTCTGAGAGGACATCATTCTATACATTGTTGTTAGCCTACTAGAACGGACCAGTAGATGTAGGTGGACCGACAGGACACCAAGTAGACCGTGACGTAGAACCACATGAGACCGAGAGGAGATTGGCAGTACTATTACCCGGCTTAACTAGAATAGGATTAACGTGTTACATAGCTAATCCGGAAATCGTTTACAGCCCTAGGTGATCTAGAGAAGGCCTAGTTTCTCCTAATTTGTTTGATAATTTAAAAACCCCAAAAATATTAGTTAGTTATTTATTTCAGTTCTTAATCAATCACTATTCTTCCTCTTGTTACAGTACTCTAAGTTAATAAGTAAATAAATAGTCTCAAGCTTCTCCTCGTGGGATCGATAACTCGGGGTTGAAATATTACCCTATATTACTTGAACCGTGAACTTGCGGTAACACGTAAGAAAGCGTGTCAGTCCCTACAAGTCCCGTGTGGGTCCGCGAGGGCCTTGTCTCGCAGCCCCCACGCGGATCAGCGCGGGTGGTGATCCAGTGTGTGTGGAGCACATCTAGGTGTGCTAGATGATTTCCACTTGGTTGTTAGATGTCCATCCAGAAATCCCTATCTACATTATCCCCCTTTTTGCAAGTGAAGACACCTAGCCGGATAGACTTCAATGCGCAAAAACCAGTGGACGCGTCGTTTCCACGCACCAATTCAAATGCACGCAAAATCAGCAACTGTGCGTACCATTATGACCTAGGATCCCTAGAGTCGTGCCTTCTGTTCTATTAGGGTTTTAGGCGTGACGTCAGCATCGACCTGTGATTGCGCGATTCGGCGGTGACGGTTGCGATTCGACCACTGAAAGGACGCGACTCTTCAGTATTTTTGAATAAATACTTCATGCCCTCCATTTTTGCAGGGTATTGCTTCTCTCTCTAAAGTGGATGTTTTCTTAGAGTCTTCAAGAGCAAATACAGATAATTAATCATAAATTCTTTCTTGCCAATCGTCTTCTTCAACTTGCTTCATCACCACAAGGTTGGCCTTGCTCAATTTTCATTAATGTACTATGTATCTTTTGAACTGTTTTGATTTTGAGAAAACCAAAATCGTTTGAGATACTGTTGAGATGGTTTCTTTAAACCCTAAATATTGTAACGTCTTAAAACAAAGATCTGCTGCAATTTTGTAATTCTGAATCTATAATCGAGCCAAAACTGTTCATCTTCCTCTTTTGACAATTTGAAAACCTAGAACTGCTTCTTGAATCCGAACTTAAAGGTGGATATATTTCTCCCCCCTTTTTCTTGCTTTTCTGTAGAAATGGCCAAGACAAAAGCTTCCGAATCTGCAAAAGAACCCGAAGTTCCTGATCTTCCCAAGACCTTGTGGAAGAAAGCTCTATATCTAGGTGGAAAGGATTTTTATCATGCTAGGGTTAAAGTAAAGAATCTACCAGTTCCTGCAACTGAAAATCTTCTACTGTTGAACCCTCTTACTACTCCAGCCAGGTTGGAGTTAATTGATTCCAAGGACGTGGTAAGATTAAGTGTTGAAAATGGGTTCTTTCCCCATACTGAAATTTCTACCCAGGACTTCGTGCAAAAGGTGGATTTGATGGATGAGTGGATTGACCATGTGCTAACTCACCATTCTATCACACTAGACCAAGCTGGGATCTATTTTGCTGTTAGGGCTACGAAGTGTGCTGCCGTGAAGCTGGATAAGACCATGCTTCTAAACCTTCTTTCTTCCTACTCACATGCGACCCATACTTTTCACTTTGCTGAGTTTGAGGCCGCCCCCACTCTGGAAGATGTTCAAATTCTGTATGAACTTTCACCTATGGGCGAGGTGGATCCTTTGACTGCTTTGAAACCTGGTCTAGAACTCACTCTCTATGCGCAGATGGAGGAGTGTTAGACCGAGGTGAAGAAAATTTCTACCCGTTGGACATCTGCATAAGTACTTCCCGAATGGCAGCTGGTTGAGACCTCTGCGAAGATCACTTGGGGAAATGGGTGCAATAATTGTTTTGCGACTATGCTAATAGTAAAATCACCAAAGAAATACTGGAGAATGATCCAGAAGCGAAGAATTATATAGAGGGAAGGGGGTATCATCTGACCTTGTGCGGCTTTCTCTGTGCCTGGCTATCAAGGTATTTGATCGACGGTCATCCTCATGACGGGGTCTTTAATCATGTTCTGCCCCTTGCTGTTAAGTTGACCCTTGGCCAGAAAGTCGCGCTTGGGCCTCTAGTGCTAGGCACCTTGTATGATCGGTTAGACCAGCTTGTGGTCGCAATTGAGGAGTCGTGTGAGCGTCTTGACGTGTTAAACTTTGTCAACATTTAATTTCTTACCATGTGGGTCTTTGAAAGGTGTCCCTCTTATGCTCCTGTTCCTTCGAAACCCAACATGTGGAGCGTTCCAGGTGCCCAGAATGCACTTCCCAGTGGGAGAGCTGCCCTATGGTATAGGACTAATCTTCCCAAGTCTTCATGGAGTTTGGTGTGCGACGATCGGAGAAAATTTACAGCCCGGCCTTACACTACTTGCATTGATAATAAGCGATATTTCCCAAAGCTGTACCCTAGTAAAGATGGCTCTTATTCAGAAGACACCCTTCTCAAAAGACATGATCGTTACCGCTAATTCTTCTGCTGGTGCTTGAGAGGTTCACTACCTGCCCTTGCCGATAATGTTTCTCAGCTAACTCCCAGATACGAGCAGATCACAGTCGACGTTGATCCAACTCGCGTCTCACCTCAGTTTGGCTTTGATGCAGTGGCTCCTTCCATTTGGCCTAAATTAATCAAAAGAAATTGCTACAAGCAACTGCTGGTAAATAAGTGTAGATCGATCCTTCTTAGCAACTTGCCTTTCGTCCAACCTTCTGGAAGTCGTGTAGGTCGCCTTACCAAGAATTGGATTGCTTACTTGAATGCTCAACAGGCCAGATTTGATATATCCTCAATTCCTCGTCCCAGCAAATCTCTTGCGATAAAAAAGAATGCTTTTCCATTCCATCAGAATTGCAGTTTGGATGATTCAAAATATGGTTTTTATTCCTTACTTGATACTGACAACCACTTGTGCCCATCCACTATTCTTGAGGAGAAAATGACTGCTGTTAGGGGTGGAGTTGCGCGCATAATCCAGTATAGTGAAGATTTTGCCAAGGTAAACAATTCTCCCTTATGCTCGAAGAACATTCCTCTTTAACATGTCAAAACTTACACAAAATTTTATTTCCAGTGCTATTTGAGGAGGTTCGCATCCGGAGAGCGCTCTGCATCCTTGGTCAATTCCATTGTTAAGGCAAAAAGGCAAAAGAAGGAGATTCCTGTAGAAATGGAACTAGCTTCGCAAGTGAAGGCTCGGATACACGAAGATATGGAAGTATTTGCTCGCTCCCTAATAGAAAACGATGCTGAGGTAGATGGAGAGGTTGCCCTGAAGGCCAAGAAGCAAAAGCAGAAGGGAATCGTGATTTCTTCGCCTCCTAGAAACACTCCGACTTCATCACCTGCGAAGTCTCTTGATTCCAAGGGAAAAGGCAAAGGTCTCATGCCGGGCAAGACACAGAAAGATCTCGCGGTTGAGACCTTCATCCCTTTTGGTCAGGAAGAAGAAGAAGAGGAGGACGAAGAAAGAGAAGAAAGAGAAGAAGAAAGTGAAGAAGAGGAAAGAGAGGAAGAAGAAGAAAGAGAAGAGATCAGAGAGGAAAGTTCAGAAGGTACCTCAAATGAACTTATCTTGTTTGAACATGTCTTTTGCAGTAGTGATTAACTATTTTTTCTTCGCAGATGATGATACAGAGACCATAAGTGGCCTTTTGGTGAAGGAGAAGAAAAATACAAAAGGTTCCCGTTCCGACGCCTCTAGCGAGGCTATAGACGAAGCTATCATTGCTGAGTCTAAGAAAATGGCTGCTGAGGCAGAAGAGAGGAGAAGAAAGCTCGAGGAAGATGACATTGAGCTCATGAAGAGGAGAAGTCTGGAAGAACATCATGCTGGTAGAACAAGCGTGGCTGCCTTGGCACATGCTCAGGAGGAATTAGAGGAGACCGCACGCGGCAAGGAAGGTGAGATTTTTAACCTTGCTGTGACTTATCAAGAAGTAATTATTGGTGCATTGAAGCACGGCTTATCGAAAGATGATATTCGCTGATGGTTAGTAAGCAAATGTGGCGAACCCTCAGGTAAACATTCAAACAATGTTTGTAAACCAAGCTTGGTAACCCATTCCCTTATTGTACCGAGTTTCTTCGCACCACTAGGTCATGCTAACCTCAAAGATGTGATAAGTGAAGATACCTTTGTAGGATATGGTGTCGCATCTATAACATATGATGCTGGGGCTGCGATCCCACCTAAGTGTGGAGGTGCTTGCTTATAATTTATCAAAATAAAACAGGATATCATTTTATAACGCGAGTTACCTTAACATGTTTTCTTCAATTCTGTCTCGCAGGTGGTACTACCCCAAATAGTCCTGCTAACATTAACCCTACTCCTTCCGCAGGCGATACTGCCACAACACATGGCTCTACTGACAATGTGCCAGATGAGAGAGAGGTAATCACCGGGGCAGGTGTTGGCGACTCTGATGAGAACATGCTAGAGCAGAGAAATCAGCTTCCTATACCTTATGTTCCAGAGCGAAGCTCGCATGTGGAGAAACCTATCGTAGTTACTGTGTATGTAGTTGAACCTCTGGAGGACATTATTGAGGTATCTGAGGTTGTCGAAGCCGACACTGAGATGAGAGGAGAAGGTGCTGAAGTTGAAGAGTTGGAAGCGGAGGATGCTGGAGCTGGAGTTCATGAAAATGAACAGGTCATGGAAGACATAGCATCGCATGTTGATGTTCCAATGGATACTCCTGAGCAGCAAGAACCTCTCGCGACTAAAGCAGTTCCTAGGCAAGCAGAAACCTCAACTGTTTCTGAAGTTATTCCACATACTTCTTCAAGTGCTGCCATTCCTATGAATGTCCCTGAGCCCCATCAAAGTCCTGCGATCCCCTCTATTGATATGGAAGTTTTTCAAGTTCCCACCGCATGGAGTTTTTGGGGTTCGCAAGTTGGGGCTGCCATCGCACGTGGTGCCACTTACTTTATTCATGCCGACTATAACGAGCGCAAAATTGAAGCTGACAGGAGAGCAATGCAGCAAGGATATGCTTCAACTTTTCCCGTGATGCGCATTCCTTCTTTGCGTGAGATCCTTGAAGAAACAGGTATGCTATGGTGTTACCATATGTCACATTCTATGATTTTGAAACTTCTCGCATTAAACTTGCACTCCTAAACTTGTCATTTTTTCCAAGAATGAGGCAACCCGATGTGGATTGGCTCATAAGGATGCACCTTTCATACCCATGGTCATTTGCGAGAACTCTGGAGCTAGAGCCTTTCGACAGAAGATTTTTCTTGACTGAAGCCATCTGGATTTTAGAGCAACTGTCTGCAGCTACCCCTACGACCATCTCTCCTGATAATGCACTGTCGCTTTATAACGCATGAAAAAGTCTTCACTCTAAGAATCAAGGCAGAGTGGACTTCGAATTCCTCCTCAACAGAGTTACTCAAATCCTCGCATCTGTAATGCTGAAATACGGCTACCACAACCTCGCATTTGAAAAGAGGAAATTTGAGGAGCAAAGGAAGAAAGCTGAAGAAGCTTCCACTCTCTTCCATGCGATGAAGGCCAAGTATGAAAAGCTAAAACAAGAAGTGAACCAAGCAAAAGAAACATCGCTTCTGTTTTCACCAGAACATCCTTTAATCAAGGATTTATTTTAAATGAAGAGTTGCGCATATTGTAATGCTAGTGTTTCTCCCCCTTCTTTCCAAACATTTGAAATTTCATGTATTTTTTTTTTGAGGATTTGCACTCGTACTTTAATGTATATCAATTATGACGTCATGTCTTGACGTAATTTCCTTGATTATCGCGCTATTACTTTATTAGATAAGCACGATTTCCTTGTAGGCCCCATCCTTATCATGACCTTCCTTCATTAATTAGGGCGTGCTACTGTATCGTCGTAGCCTTTAGTAGGGTAATTGATTTTTTTACCCCTTTTTGAGACGTAGGTAATTGATTCTTACCCGTTTCCAAGGCATTGCTGACTCGGCCAGGGAACTGAAGAGTCCCTTAAGAAGTCTATATAAACCCTGCTTCTTGCTAATTGGTTCTTCACCGAAAATGTGACTTCTCATGAGTCCTTACGACTGCCGGCATCAGTTTTTGGCCTTTGTTGATTCATGTCATTTCCCGGCGTTGAAACCTGAGTTCGCGCCTTGTGCTATAGAAATAGTTCCCAAGAAATTCTTTGGAAAGTCCTTCGATCCTCTGACCTTTTTGAAGAACAATTGCGTAAGGTCTCCTGCTTTCGCAAAGATTCTTCCTTGTCTATTATGTTTGCAATTCGTATGTCCGGTGACTTTTTGATGAGCATAGTCCTGTACTGGTTTCACTACTAAATTGTAATGAATGGTGTGCTTCTCCGCTGGCTATCCGGAGGAGAACTATTTGCCACCATTTTTTTGAACAAGGTGTGACGAGTGATTGTTCTCGTCTTTTTGCACAATCAGGTTCCTGCCCCATGAGCTGTTCTCCCATTTGTTCTTCACGTCTGCAGCCGTCAGGGCATGAGGTTCATCTGGCATCTCACCATGGCGGGAGATCAAATGAGAGCTCTATTCTGATCTAGGACGTCGGCGATAGCGTCCTGTCCCCTAGTTCTATATATCGTAGATTCAAGCTTTAGATTGGAAATCTTTCCATAGTAAGTCGTTTTTGACTGTCAATAAAATATGCTTTTTCATTCACTGTTTTGTTTGATGCAACAAGTCGTAATTTCGGGTGCAAACTTGCTATATGTCCAAATTGTGTTTCTATCGCAGTTATATCCAAATAATGCTTGAATATTTTTGCTATTTAAATCAGCTGGTCTTTGTATCGCACGAGGATGTTGCTATTGCTGCCATCTAGGCAGATAACCTTTTAGATCACTTAAGATCATAGTTCAGTATAGCTGCTATCTAGGCAAATAGAATTTGGCTCGTATGGGATCATATGTTATAGCTGCTATCTAAGCAGATAGGCTTGGTATCGTACGCGAGCGTGGTTGTTATTGTTGCTATCTGGGCAGATAGGCTTTTAGATCACTTAAGATCATAATTCAATATAGCTGCTATCTAGGTAGATAGGCTTTGGATCGTATGGGATCATATGATATAGCTTCTATATAAACAGATAGGCTTGGTATCGCACGCGGGCGTGGTTGTTATGGCTGCTGTCTAGGCAGATAGGCTTTTAGATGACTTAAGATCATAGTTCAATATAGCTGCTATCTAGGCAGATAGGCTTTGGATCGCACGGGATCATTTGTTATAGCTGCTATCTACGCTGATAGTCTTTTGAGGAATCTAAGTAACGTGAGCAAACAACTAAATAAAATAATGGATACAAAAATGCAATAAAGTAATTCTCATATGGGAGAATCCTTATTATTAAAGCGTCCTCATATGGGAGGAGCATGACAACAAATTCCTGATATGGGAGGAAATAATGCATAGGTACATGGGAAAACTAGACTTAGAATCCAACAGACTTTTGCGTCAAACAGAAAGAGATAGGCTAAGGATAATACTTTTTGATCCATCGCATATTGATTGGGCTTGAGGTTGTTGCAGTCCCATGGAGTCTCTGAATTGTGCAGTAACCGCTGTCGAAGACTTCTTTAACTTCGAACGGTCCTTCCCAGTTGGTTGCGAACTTTGAATGGGCTGCCTCCCGCATGCATCGATCTGAAGCTCGTAGAACCAAGTCCCCAACCGAAAAATCTTGGTGTTGAACTGTTTTCTTGTAAGCGCGACTCCTTGTATCTTTTGTTAGCCCTCTTAGCCTGTTCACGCTTCTCTTCCAACAGAATCAAGTCATGATCACGTTGATTTTCGTACAAGGCATTAAAGGCTATCCTTGCAGAGTTGACCTTTATTTCTGCTGGTACTACGGCTTCAGCTCCATAGCATAGAAAGAACGAGGAAACTCCAGTGGGGGTCCTGGGCGAAGTGCGATACGCCCACAAAGCCAAATTTAAAGAATTAGCCCACTTCTTGTGATCATCCGCGACCATCTTACTCAAAATCCTTAGCGGCGTCATATTGGTTGCTTCTGCTTGACCATTCCCTTTCGGATAGTAAGGTGTGGAGTAAACATGCCTTATGTTGTATTCCGCCAGTTTCGCAGCCACCTGGCGATTTACAAAAGGAATGCCGTTATCCGAGAGGATTGTATTGGGGATCCAAACCGGTATATGATGTTTTCCTGAACAAAATTGACCACTGCGAGCGCATTTGCTGTTTTGAGCGGTACTGCTTCCACCCACCTTGTAAATAACTCTGTCGCAGTGAAGATGAACTGGTTTCCATGCGAGGCTGGTCGAATAGGACCGATAAAATCTAAAGCCCAAGTATGAAATGGCCACGGTGTTCCTAATGCATGTAAGTCTACAGAAGGAGCATGCACAAGGTTGCCCTTAAATTGACATTCCTGACATCTTTTTACCTTGGTGCGACAATTTGCTTCCATTGTTGGCCAGAAATAACCAACGGCGAGGAGTTGCCTGCATAGCTTCGCACCTCCCTGATGCTCCACTTAGTGAGATAAATCCATCACCTCTTGCGCTTCTTGGATATCTAGACATCTGAGTAGATTACCCTCGTGGCCTCTTCGCCAAAGTATGTTTTTCTGCACTACATATCGAGCCGCTTTTCTTTTAAGTTTCTCAGCTTCATTTCTCTGATCGGGCTCAATTCCTTCCATCAGATAATCAAAGAGTGGCTTCTTCCAATCTGCGCCATCATCAATCACAGCAATCTCTAAAGAGTCTTTGATTAATGTGCAGCTCTCACAATTTCCTTGAATGATTGCAGCAGATGCGGACATATTCGGCCAATGAATCGCATATCTCTGCTTTCCGATAAATAGACAACTCACTTTCCCCACAAGAGTGTTGGTGGATCTTTTCCAATAATGCCTGCCCCTCCTTCTGCAAGACGCACCGCATGAGTATTCCACCTGGACCCAGGTAGTAAAGGGAATTATCGTGTATGCAGTATCCCTTGGTGGATGCCCAGTTTTATTTACTCGTGCCCTCCGCAATTGCACGCTTTATTGGCTTTCTCCAATCTTCATCTTCTGCGGATTCCTCCTCGTATACCTCCTGCGTCAAGGCCGGAGTTGCTCTAACCTCGATCAAAATTCTCGCAGGGCATTTTTCCGTACTGATTTTAGATCCCAGGGTGGCTAAGGCGTCTGCATGCAGATTATCAGCCCCAGGCGTGTGCTCGTACTTGAAATCACAAAATTGCTGTACCAACTTTTGCACCAAAGTCCGATAAGGCAATAAATTTACTTCCTTCAACCCATATTTTCCTGAAGCTTGTTTGACAATTAGCTTAGAGTCCCCCATGACCGTCAGATTGCTCACTTCTAGTGCGTTTGCCGCGCGGAGTCCTGCGATCAGGGCCTCATACTCCGCCTCATTGTTCGTTACTGGAAATCTAGCTTGGTGGACATTTGGATGACCTCCCCATCTGGTTTAGTCAGAACAATGCCAATTCCACCACATTTCCTTGTTGAAAATCCATCAAAATGAAGCTTCCAATATGGTGAATCAACCGCAAAAATCTCAGGTCCTTTTATCTCCTCCGCAATCATTGGTTCGTAGCTGCTATCCAAGAACTGCGCCAAAAGATCTGCCACTGCTTGTGTTTTGATGGATTGAGGTCGAGCACACGTAATATCATACTGTGAGACGGTCGTGTACCATTTTGCCAATCTTCCGCAGGGAGAAGAGTGACTCAAGAGATACCGTATGGGATCGCTCTTTGTAATCACTACGAATTTGTGGGAGGCGAAATAATGCTTTAATTTTTCTATCACTAAGAATAAAGCAAGACAGTGGCGTTCGATATCTGTGTATCTTGACTCAGCCGGCTGTACTAAATGGGAGATATAATAGATCGGCATTTCCTGCCTTCATATTCTTGGGCTAGTAGCGCCCCTATAGACTTCTTGGTCGATGTCAGGTACAAAAAAAGAGGTGACCCCAGCTGAGGTGCGATCATTACTCTTGGTGATGTCAGCAGATATTTTAGCCTCCCAAATTCAGCTTCATGCTCCTCCGTCCAATTATATACAGCGTTCTCTTTGAGGAGATCGCCAAAGTAGAAGGTTATTTCTGCAATTGCTGGGATGAATCTCCGTAAATAAGATAGTTTCCCTAGGAACGTCTTCAGATTGTTCTGATTATGCGGTGCCGTCATGATGGTGATAGCTGATACTTTCGCAGGGTCAGGCTCAATTCCGAGGAGATGGATCACACATCATAAAAACTTCCCCGAAGTCACTCCGAACGCGCATTTCATGAGATTCATCTTCAATTGGAAACTCCTGCATCTTTTGAATACTTTCCACAGGTCTCCCAGATGGTCTGCTTCCTCTCTCGACTTGTCAACCAAATCATCAACATAAAATTCTACCTCCAAATGCATGATGTCGTGGAACAAAGCCATCATTGCTCGCTGATAAGTCGCACCCGCATTCTTGATTCGAAAGGGCATTACTGTGTAGTTAAAGACCCCCACCGGTGTAATGAACGCAGTTTTCCGTGCATCCTCGGGATCCATATTGATCTGGTTATACCCGCTAAAACCATCCATGAAATTGAACATCTGATTCCCTGCAGTAGAATCAATGAGCAAATCGATGTTGGGCAACGGGAAGTCGTCCTTCCGGCAGAAACGGTTGAGGTCCCTGAAGTCTACACAAATGAAAAGTTTCCCATTCTTCTTCACCACCGGAACGATGTTGTCCAACCAAGTAAGATGATGATTTGGCTCAATGAACTTAGTAGTCAGCAACTTGACTATTTCCTTCTTGATCTTCACATTATTTCTGGCCTGAAACTTCTCGCACTTTGCTTCACCGGTTTAGATCCCGGGACAACATCCAATCTGTGTGTAGATAGTGCTTTCTGAACAGACAGATCTTGGCCACGTGGCAATCATCTAGCACACCATATTGTGCTCTACACACACTGGATCACCAGCCGCGCTGATCCGCGTGGGGGCTGCGAGCCAGGGCCCTCGCATACCACTGCACGGGACTTGTAGGGACTTAGTGGTCTGGAGGCTAGAGTACGTCCTGTCGCGTGGGAGCCAAGCTCGCGCGCGACCTTTAGTAACTGATTTTGAGAGATTTATGGCACGAGCTCCATAAACCCGGTCAACCCGGTCAAACCCGTTCAACCCCATAACAGTTCCGGTATACGCGGATAACGTGCAGTAAAGGTCCCTATCTACGCGGGCGAACGTGCCGTTGTGGTTAAGCTAATTAAGCCGCCATTGATAGGCGCATTAACCACACTACAACGGTCACATTCTCCGTTATATATAGGACGTTAACCCTTCCATACAAAGGAGGACACACCATACATACGCGGAAGCTCTGCCAAACCCCTGTCTCTCTCTCACACATTACTACTGCCTTACTCTCTCCCTACACACAACCTAACACTTCCTCTGCCATTTTCTATTCTCTGCCTTTGGTGTACACGAAGTTCTCTCTGGAGGATTCTCTTGTACACATTTTGGTGAACCTGACGTGAACATACCATTGCAAGCAACCATGTCTCATGAGGATGATGTCAGTAACAGGTCGCCTTCCACGGAAACCACCTCGAAAGAGGAGACCCGCCGTACTCCTACAGCCACCGGTGAAGCTCCGACGCTAGAAGCCTTGGACGCCACCATCTCAGGGAGGAGGAGCCTCCACCACTCAAGGATTGGGGGTGTCAACCACACCACCCAACCCTAACCTGCAAACTCCGCCGGCGACGACGCAGCTGCCCTCAATTCAGGGGTCAACGGCTCAAATGTTGCCTCTCGCTGCCCACACTCCTCAGCCTCCGGCTTTGGTACCTAACCCGGCCTCACAGTATCCCTTTCCTCCTCCGACGGCAATCTGGGGTAACGTGAATTCACAATATGTCCCTAGCCCTCCTGCGACGTATGTGTCGCCTCCGCCTGCGGCGACCCCTCCTCCCGCTGCCGAGGGAAATGCTCCGGAGTGTATGACGTCGCTGCAACGGCGCATAGACACTATTCTGGCTCACCAATCGTTCGTGGATACCATCATCTCGAAGCTTGACAACGATCCGCCTATTCCACGAGAGATCTATCTCATGCCTAACCCTGCTGGGTACAAGGCTCCTAAATGGGACAAGTTCGAAGATGTCAATGGGAACGCCCATTAGCATGTCATGCGCTTCATTGATGTGATGGGGCCGTATGGGGCTGATCCTAAACTGCTGATGCGCGAGTTCCCGAAATCCTTGGGGAACGTGGCTTACAAGTGGTACCGGACGTTGGAAGCCGGATCCGTGAAGACTTGGGACGACATGGTTCAGAAGTTTCACACCAAGTTCTTCTAGATGGAGGAAAAGGTGACGATGATTCATCTCTCGCGGATGTATCAGAAGCGCGAGGAGGATGGGATAACATTCATCAAGAAGTTCAGGGCAAAGTCCTTGGAAGGCAAAGATGTGATACTCGAAAGCAGACTCATGGAGATATGCCTGCAATGCATGCGAGACGAGTACAAAGGTATGCTTATCAACCTGCAAACACCTACATTTTCAAAGCTATCGAATGCACGAAGAATATCGAGCCTATAGTGGAAAGGCAAAAAAGAGGAACGCCCCTGAGCGATCCTCGGGCAGTAATACTTTCAAATCGGGAGATTCAGCTACAAGAGGGCACGTGAAGCTGAAGTGAACACGGTCTCGCCCCAGAAGCAGCCGAAGGTAGTGAACTTTGATGCACCGCCTCTGCCATGCTCGGTGGAGGAAGCAAGCGATCTTTGCAGACAATGGCGTAAGGACGGCGTCCTGCCGCTGCTCGAAAAGGCACCCTCCAGGGAGATGGTGAGGGACCCGAAGTTGTTCGAATGTCACGGAAAGGTCATGCATCCCACGGCTGACTGCAAGAAGCTCAGAATCATGGTGAGCCAAAAGATGAAGAATGGCAAACTGATCGTCAGTGATCAAAGGCAGGATGTGCGCAACAATCCACTCCCTGCCCATGCGGAGCAGGAATCGAAAGGCAAAGTGGTCGCTATGATCTCGATTGTGGACCTTGAAGAGGTTGCGGAGGATGGTCTACCCATCATTGCCGAGATCCATGATGACGAGGACTATTGCATGGACACGGAGGACGAACGTGCCGATCGAGTGAAGGGATCGCATGGGTTCAGCAGGTTCTTTGATGAGATGAAATTCTCAGATAAATGCCGCAAGGAGATGACAAAGGCGATCCTGAGGATAGCAGAAGATTACGAGGAGGATATCGTAGTCTCCAATGGAAAGGTTGTCAGGGCTTCTCGCTCTACAGAAAAGGTCATATCCTTCTCCGCAAGCGACAAAAAGACAGATGCGAGCCATAAGAAGCCTCTGTATGTGGCAGCCATTATCAATGGTGTGGAGTTCAAAAGAGCGTTCGTCGACGGAGGAGCAGCAGTTAACGTCGTTTCGCTCCATACTCTGAAGCTAGCGGGAATTCCGGAGCACAAGATTGTCAAGCGTCCATCCCCGCTGATGGGATTCTGAAGCGACTCCAGAATGACGTCCATCCCCGCTTGGGTTTCCAGATTGGCAAAATCAAGTGCTCAGCAAAATTCTATGTCATAGATGCGAACACTACGTATCACATGATCATAGGCCGGGCCTGGATTCATCGCTTTGATGCTGTTCCTTCAACAGCTCACCAAGTGATGAAAGCCATTTGGAATGACAGAATAGTTGAGAACCTGCTTCAACAAATCCATTCAACATGGATGAAGCGCATCTCAGTGAGGCGGTGTGGTTCACTGAGATGGCAGATGAGCAAACGCCGGGACCATTCAACCCCACTCCTCTGCCCCGCTGGGAGGACATAAAGATCAGTCACCCGCAGGAGTGATGGTGACAAGAGAGGATACCAAGGAAAAGCTGCCTACGCGAGAAGAGGCGCCGCGGATTGCCTACCAGCGAAAGAATGTGTATACTCTGAAAAGAATAGCAAAACATGATCCTGAAGGCAAGGAGATAGAGAGTTTCTACGCCAACGGGAAGAAATGCTATCGCATATGAAGGTGCGCGGGGGTGTCCCCGCGCGAGCGTGGGGATATCCCTGAGCAAATCAATCAAATTGAGCAGGTTTCGGAGACAGACAAACCAATGCCAAGCACTCTGGAAGAGAAACTCAAAGAAGCACCCAAATGCATGAAAGACAAACCTTGACCACAAAAACAGGAGTTGAAGGAGGTATTCCTAAGCCCGAGCGAAGAAAAGAAGAGGCCAGTCTTTCTAAGCGCGGACCTCACAGGCGAAGAGGAAGAAAGATTGCTACAGCTCTTGACTGAGTACAAAGACGTATTCGCATGGGAATAAGATGAAATGCCCGGCCTGGACACGAGCATCACCATGCACCGGTTGGATGTGATTCCAGGATCCAAACCGGTAAAGCAGAGCACAAGAAGCTTTAGGCCGGAGCTCAACGTGAAGATTAAGCAGGAAATTGTCAAACTCCTAGATGCCAAATTCATAGAGCCAAATCACCATCCCACATGGTTGGCTAACATTGTGCCCGTGGTAAAGAAGAATGGACAGCTTCGCATTTGCGTGAATTTCCGGGATCTCAATCGATTCTGCCCCAAGGATGATTTTCCACCCTAACATTGACTTACTATCGATTCAACCGCGGGTCATCGCATGTTCAGCTTCATGGACGGATTCAATGGGTACAATCAGATCAAGATGGACCCCGAAGATGCACGGAAAACCGCGTTCATCACCCCGGTGGGAGTATTTAACTATACGGTGATGCCTTTTGGCCTCAAAAATGCAGGCGGGACTTACCAGCAGGCCATGATGGCCCTGTTCCATGACATGATGCACAAGGAAGTGGAATTCTATGTGGATTACCTAGTTGTCAAATCCAAGGAGGAGGCAGACCATCTAAGGGATCTGCGAAAAGTGTTCAACAGATGCAGACGC